>JAZFAV010000002.1:30842500-33242500 GCA_037954035.1 Rosalia funebris
TTCTTTCGTAAGTATGAAAGACTACTTTAAAAATAATTAGAAATACAACAAATATGGTTAAGAATGTACACTTGAATTTGTAAAATTAGGTTTTAAAAAGTTACTGCGGTTGTTAGCCTTTAATTTCAAATGCAGAAGTTGGTGGACAAGAAGTTTGGCGAGTACGAGGATTGCCGAGAGTTTCGTAACTCAACTCATGCACTTTTGCCGCGACATCGTTGAACACGTCGCGCGTTGTCGTGGAGGAGGATTAATCTCTTTTATTGTGCAATGTGGGCCGTTGTTATCGAAGTTTCTGGTGCATTTCGTCGATTTGCTGATAGTACTATTCCGTAGTAATCATTTCGCCCAACTGTGATGAACGCTGTGATGGATGGGACCTTCTGGTGCTATTTTGGCTTCAGAAAGTGCTACGGAACATTGTAGTGGTCCAACCACTGAGCTGATCGCTACCGGTTGTCGCAAAGGATCCATTTCTCACCTCACGTCACAATGCGATCGACTAAAAGTTCGCTCACTTTGCGTAAAATGAGCGAACATGCTACCTCAAAACGATGATTTTCTGATTTTCTTTGAATTCATGTGGCACCCATTTGTCCAGCTCTTTCCCCTTGCCTATGCAGCCTCTTGCAGATGATTCGAAACCGTCTGGTATATTACGCCTAATTCAGGATCAAGTTGTACGCTGTCCCGAACAGTTGTACGCTGTCCCGAACAGTTGTACGCGGATTGGCTTCAATTAACGCCTTCAGTTGATGAATGTTAAAATCCGATGGCCGACACTACGTTCACTCACAATCTTCATGGTTTTCATCGCGACTATTTTTTTAACTACTATTGCACAGTAGTGGTCAGTTTGTTAGTGGTTCCTTGATCAAACGCATCGTTTATATCGCAAGTTGTTTCTGCTACTTTCTGATTTGGTTTGAACCAGGGAACTAGAATTCAACATTTCTGGCGTATGCTCAAGAAAATTAAGAATTTTTCTAACATGAATGGTCCAGCCCTTTGCTAGTACGAAATAGTGATCAAAAACTTCCTAAAACGTTCGACTGTACGACATTTAATATTTCTTCCTGTTTAGGAATCACTAAATGACTAGATTTGGATACTCCTCATATTCGTAATATTAAGCAATTGGGATTATCAAAGACGTGAACGGTGTTATGTACCAAACATGGCTCACTTTTTATAATTCTATTGTTATTTGCCTGCACTTTTTTTTATTCCCGCGACACTTTATTCATTTTCTATTATATTTTCAGTGGAAGTGAACAAGATTAATGCCATATTAATGTCAGCGGCAGCTGGAGCTGGTGTTTTGGGAATACTATTATTAATTTGCTTAATGGTAGCTTGTAGAAGGAAAAAGCAACACAGCACCACTGTTGCTATTCCTCAGCCTCTTCCTAGGCAGGACATGGGAGATCATGCTGCATTATTGGAACATCCAGACCGATTAGCGTTTATAGGTTTTGCTGATGGAGTGCAAAGAAATCAGGTTTGTACTTAAAATTAGGAGGAACAGATATAAATGGGAATTTTACAATAACATATAGTTACATATATTATACGTACCAGTGGTTTTATCCAAATTATGCTGACATTTGCACAGTCTATATTACTCTACAACAGCGTTTCCCATATGGTGGGTCGCGACCCGGCACCGGGCCCCGAAAATAAAATACCGGGTCGCAGAATTCTCTCCGTGTTGTTAAATTATTTCTAGTTAAAAATAAACAGCTTCATACTTTTTACTAATAGTAGTCAACTAATGTAATTACAATAAAATCATTACCTTATTGTTAAAAGTTAACGCCTTAATTATATCATACACTTCTATGTAGACCTTAAAATGTGTTTTATTTTGCCTATTTGTACACTAAGATAGTTAAAAAATGTTTTAGTGGGTTACGAGGGGAAGCATAAAAATAATCGGCCCAGGGCAAAAAAAAAAGAAAGGAAACGCTGCGCTACAATATGAATTGTGTATAAAACGACAATACTCTACAAAATGAATGTAACATTTTATGGAACATTTTTGATCTTTGAACTGTGTATGAAATGAATATATTCTACAAAATGAATGTAATTTTTTGTAGAGAATTTTTGATCTTGCATGTTTTTTCCTTTGGTTTGTTCCTTTTAAATATTTCGTAGCATACTTATCTTTTATTTATATCCTTCTGCACTCTAAATGTACTGAAATATGCGAAATGTGCTAAGTTTTGAAATATGCTGATAAAACAACTGCAAAAGGGATTCACTAACAAACATAATTTGCTTATTTATCGGCTGCCATACTGTCGAATATTACGACCTGATGATATCACCAATCTTTTAAAATTACTTCTTAAATTTCTAAAGAAAGTTAGATTTGGTCAGCGGGTCCCTTTCTGAATACCTACTGAAGTAATGCTTATAGCCCTATATTTTCTGAACATTTTGTTTTTTTATTTACGTTACGAACTCTATTATGTAAGTGAATACAGAGTCAAAATAAAAATGTACCATTTTATTGTGCATTATAAGGCAGGCTATGGGTAAACAAAAACCACAACTGTCAACTTTAAGTTCGTTTGATTTATATAAATGTTGGTTTTAAAGGGTCTTTAAGGGGCGTTAAAACCTTAACCTTGCAGTAGTGGCGCCCTATACTTTAACATGGACTGGCGCCGCGCCCAATAGACCAGTAAATAAATAGTAAACAAATTCAGGAAATATTAGTTTTTTTTTTTGTATATGATTACATTTTCTTTAACACTGCTCTTATTGTTTGTAAAAAGCAATTTGGGTTTTAAGAATATCTTATACATTTTAGGTATATGGGAAATATAACATAGGTACTTCATTTTGTGACGAAATAATAGTAATGCAAAAAATATAGTTAAAAAAAAGGTAAAAACACAAATAAATCTTAAAGTTACAAAACAAGATATTTTTATTAATTGTGGTTTTGAAGTTGTCCCACACAGTTGCGACAGATAATTTTGGCATGGATCAGACACAAATATCTTTGACATTGGACACACTAATATCTCGTCTTGCTCTCTTTGCGGTATACTGCGCATATTTTTCTGGTCCCAGGAGGAATTAACTGTTGACGATATATACTGAATAAATTTGTTGGTCTCCTCCACAATAATATCTAATATCACATCAGAGAAGAAGAGTTTCCAACATTCGATAGGAGTTTTAGCTAACACAGTTCTATGCCTCACCCCTAGAAGATGAAGAACTTTATTCTCTGCTCGGGTTCGTACGGCCTTTGTGGGCATATGTTTCTTTCAAATAGTTACATCATCTTTGGCAGTAAAAGAGGGTTCTCCTTTGTGTCTAAACAATACGCGGTTCATCTTCCACTTCTTCTCCACTTTGTTCAGTATGTGTATTCCTTCTCTTGTCTCAATTATATCTTCTTCATGTTCTGATTCATCCAAAAATTCTTCATTGTCCGTTAATGCTTCTTCTAGCAAACGACGAAGCCTAGCTTTCTCTTTTCCATAATCCATAATGACTATTTTTCAACTGAAATGACATACAAAATTTGTCATATTCTTGAAATTAATATGTATTTCAGTCCGAATACTTATAACATTAATGAAGTTAAGCAGAAAAATATGCGACACCGAATTATTACACTAATAGTTATATAACGCCATTAACACTAATTTTTACACTAAATAGTTATGTAACATACACGGTGGTGCTGGGTCTATCAAGCCCTTTCAAGCGATAACTATTTTTGCTCAACTGTAAATAAATAACTACACCACACGTTATTAACCCAGAAAGTAGGAAGGTTCTGAGAAGTCCGCAACTGTCGCATAATTAGTTTCCGAATTATCCGCTAAGCAGGAACGCTCGGATCTCTCAGACGAGGCGCCACTAGTGCAAGGTTAAAGAGATAGCAGATTATTGCAATGGAGTGTCCAACGAGAAATTTGAACCGTGATGTATCTGTTCAAGCAATTGCATTGGCAGAGGAAGGAATAACAGCACTATTGCTACAGTACTATTGCTGGGAGTCTGAGAGTTTCTCGGACAATGGTAATTCGTGTTATTAACGCTTTGCAAAAACAACGATCACAACTGACGCCATGGACAAGGAAGTCCTCACGAAATAACAGCGATCCATTATTATTTCATTCGATTGTTTATTTTGAGAGAACGTAATTTGTAACAGCAAGGAATTGCCAAGTGATGTTTGATACTATTCATCATGTCCAAATTAGTATGTCCACTGTCTTGCCGAGTAGAATTTCATGTTCACCAGAACAGAATCCATCGTAGAGCGAGACTATAATTCTTTAGAAAATAAGTGGGTTAGAGTCTTGAGGACTGCAAGCGTATTTTGTTTATTGTTGAATCCAGCTTTTGTCTATACGACATGTAAGGTTTCTTCGATGACGAAATGAGCATTATTTACAATGCGACATTCGCAAATAACTTAATGGAGATCTGTAATGGTTTGGGAGGGAATTTCCCTGATATCTCGAACAGAGTTCGCTTCTTTAGGCGAAGGTTTCTATTCCTGAAGTCCCTAAGGTGAATAATATATATTGTGGCCATTTTATCAGAACATCCCCCGCGCCATACAATGGAAATAATTTCTTATTAATGTACCACAATGCAAGACATGCTTGTATTATACAAGAATATTTGCAAAAGACGGGCATTGGCACGTTAAACTGATCTCTACGTAGTTCACACATCAACCCTATAGAGCATCTGTGGCATAATTTGGGTAGGCAACAAACCATCGTATCGGCTTCTATCCTCCTCTCTTGACAAATATGGAATAACGTTGGTCAAGACTAGATTAGGCATCTGAGCAGCCCATGTTAAGCTATACATTGCTTTCGTAAAGTAATGAATACATTTTCTAACTATCAGACAGCCGACAGTGCACAATTTGAACATTTAATGTAGTTGGTTTTTGAAATAAGCATGGCCATGAAATTTAGTATTTTGAAATTGCAAAATCGTTTTTCTTATTATTTTTTTATCTAACCTACACTCAGTGGCAAAGCGTCCATTAAGGCTGTAAAGCTAGTTAAATTGCACATCATTCCTCACGTACTCCCCTCTCTCCTCACTGCACCGCGGATCATCTCAATAAAGTCCGTTAAAACCAGTTAGCCCAGACAGTGCATACGCATTGCCGGTTACCGGCATGCCGACGCGAAGAATTATGTGCAATCCTGCCAGCCTCACAGCCTTAATGGACGCTTCGCCATTGCCTACACTCATACTGGTCTTTTCACATTTGTTCTCCTACACGAATCGCCCTATATTTATTAAAAATTGGGCAACTAAAAATAATATTTCACGGGTCCAACAGTTTTTCCCAAAAGATATTCCTTCAATTGTTAACGAATTTATCATTACTTTACGAACGCATGTTATAAAACAGGAGTCATCAACCTTTTGCAATTCACGTACCCCTTTTTGTGTGTCATTAACTATGCGTACCTCCAACAAAAATACTTTAGTTTTATTAATACTAAAGTTAGTTAAGTCTATTTATTACTTCAGCCACAAATACAGTAGTAACGAAGCGATGTGTTTGCTTGCTGCTTTACTGATAGTTTTCAGTTTTAAATCAATACTCAAACTTTTGTCACAATTAAATTCTAGCATGTATCAATATAATTTTGTATACTTTTTGGTAATTAACCGCGTACCTCTTACAGATTTTCGCGTACCTCCTCCAAGGGCTACGCGTATCACCGGTTGAGACCCATTGCTATAAAGTAAAGGCGGAAATACACGATACTGATTTTCTCTGCTGTTTTTCTTCTAGCTTGATTTCGTTTAATTTTTTCTGTTAGTGATTTTTTTATTACGAACTTTATGATTATTAGAACAATTATTGTTCAACTTCTTATTACAATGATGTATTTTAATGTTAATTGTGTCTTTTCTTTAATAACAGAGATAATGACGTAAATAAAATAACGAACTGTTTGGTAGACATCCTTAGTTATAACCGTAGCATCCCACACATTTTACAAATTTCAAGAAAAAAAACTTATATTCATTCGTACATTCTGTATATGCTCAAAACTAAAATGTGAATAAGAAATTCTACCACGGTATTCGTACTAAGGAAACTGGCTACAATTAAAAAAATCATCAAAATCGGATTACTTGTTTGTAAGAAAATTAATTGCGAGAAATTAACTTGAAATGAAATTATGACTATTTCTAAAATGATGTGTTAATTTTGATGATTATGCGAAGGGTATATTGTTAAAAGTAAATACATATGTGGTAATGAATAACATGTACCATTTAAAGATATAGAATTTCTCGCAACTTTAGTCAAGGTTCTAAAAGTCGTATATGTATGTATATGTACGATATTAATTTCAGATACAAAATTTAAGACTAAAACTATAAAAAATGTTACTTCATTCAATATTTCGAAAAGAATATTGCATTATTAACAATATTTAGAGGAACATGATAATGCGATACATATTGAGTACATATTAAGAGTAACAATGCAAGACACTTTATCACACGTAGTTAATTAATTTTCAGTAATTTAATCAGGGGCGTAGCGTGAGAAAAGAATCTAGGGATGTGATAAAAATTTTATAAGGGGAAGAGGTATAGTCGGATGTATGGTAGGCCATATGAAAAATGGTTAAAATAAAAAAAAGTCACTAACCTAAAATGATTATGCCGAGGTAGGTATATATCCTAATTTTTAAAATAAAGATCAATTAATTCTTCGCTTTTTGTTTATCCAGCGAAAACATCTATCACTGTTTATTCAAATGTTGGAGACGATCTCATATCTTCTAACAAGGCACTTTCAATATTTATTAATGCTAAAGCTGATAGTATTTCTTGCTCTTGAGAATTTCGCAAAGTCTTTATTCTCTTTAAATATGAAAATGATTTCTTTCCGCGGAACTGCTTGTGGCAGGAATAGTCAAAATTAAACGACACAATTTTGATGACTCCGGAAAAACAGAAGATAATTGAAGGGACGTAATATATTGGTGAAGCTCAAACACAGTGCTCTTTTTCATATCAGGATCACTATAAATCACTGAAAGTTTGCTTTTTAAACGATTTGCGTCAAATAATGTTCCATATGTATCTACTAAAGAAGAAAAAAGTTCGTCAGGAAAACGTTTCACGAATGAAATAAATTGTGTGGATTCTAGATTTAAGAATTTCAGTTTACAAATTTCACTAAACCGTTCACTGATGTTCAAAGTAATAACGTCCAAAATTTCATAAAACAATGGTGCGTAGGTGCTTTTCTTATCTTCTTCAGGAATTAAATCCAAGCGCGTTATTTTACTTGGTGGTTGATTTTCTAACACAAATCTGTTCATACGGTCCCAAATGTCACTAAACTCGTTTCTCATTTTTTGAATATGTGATTTGAAATTGGCGATCATTTTATTGCAGTAACTAATATTTGATATTTTTCTCTGTAGAATTTTAAACAGACTCTCGGAATGTGGGAATATTGCAGAAAATACTGCTAAGAAAAAATTAAAATCAAAGTCGCGCAATAAAGTTAAAAGGCCTCTAGCACAAATAACGGTTTTCGATCCCATTCCTCGTTTTCGTTTTCCACAATTACCTAAAACAGCGCTTCCAAATCTTCCTTATGTTATGGCAACAGTCGTCAAGATGCGTTCACATAATCGCATAAATGAGTCCGGACATAACTACAACACCCACTCGAGGTTCCACTGTTGACTGCGTAAGATCACTGACCTTTTCGCCCATCTAACGCTTAGTTTGAATGTAATGTGGACTATCGCATTTCATCACTGGAGCAAGTAACGCGGGAGTCCAATAATTTCGGGCGCCTTTACGGCCGATTTGAAATAAAAAAGTTGATGGTAGAGTTTAAAGTAAATAATGTTTGCGGTCGGTTTAAAATACTTAAAAAATTGTAATAATTGAATAAATCGATTGAACTTTTAAATAACATTAATTTGCCAATTTTTTAAGGGATGCGACGCATCACTCGCATCCATGTACTTTATGCCCCTGAATTTAATTACTCATCAATGTACTTCTTTACAGTTTCTTACTGTAGTAAATTAAGTAGAATATAACAGCTCGTGTTTGTTACTTAATAGCGTAACACATATTCGATTTGTACAATAATCAAGGACTAAACAACATAAGCATAAATTATTTAACATTAATACTTATTAGAAAATAACTACATTAATTCATACATTAGTTATACTGTCATTAGTTTGGTATGTTTCCGCTAAATTAATAAGTAATTTCAAAAACGCAATAAATAGGCGATAATTACTGTTTACTTTGCCCTGAATTGTTGCATTGCCACTGGTATTCACCTGTCGTCAAGCTCGGGGCATGCCCGGTTTGAAAGTGCGCGAAAACAATTCAATATATGATATCTTATTAGAATTGGACGACCGTGGTACAGAAAACGTTTACCATATACGGAAGACGTTTGCCTAGTTTATACTTATGCTGTAATTATTATTGATAGTCACTAATATGACTTAAGATCAGGAATTATTTATCTTTTATTTCGCCGTCAATTTGGCTTGTTTGCGCAACTTTTAGGCGTCAGCAAGCGACGATCTCGTCTGTATTACTTTTTTCTCTCCTTTTAAATCGAGCTGCAAGGCTGCAGCGTCCCATTATTGTTTAAAAATACCGTATAATAGTTTATGAGCTGGATATCGCCGGACTTAGTGTGCATCCTAATATTCTTTTTAAATATTATGGAAGTGCACAATCCATAAATAAAAATAGTTATGATAAATCTTGTATTTTTACTGCTATTGTGGTTGTCATTTTATTGCTAATAATTTGATTTATGGCAAATACAATGAAAGGTGGAATTCAGGCAAGGCATCTTGTAAAAGTATTGGCACGGTTGTTCGGAGGACAAAGAGTTTTGTGTTTTATTGCGTTAGTCTCTTTTAAGATCGGAATAAAACATGATTTACAGTTTATTTATTTATTCTAGATAGTCATGTGAAGATAAACAATTTCGTATCAATCACGTTAAAAATATTTCGATAATTGACAAACAGATTAATTAAAGTCGTACTCAAAATTAATCACTGAAGGTTTGTTGGCTGCACAGTGGGTAGCTTCAATCTAGGATTTCTAATTTTGTAATACCATCGTGCATATTGTAATGCATTATCGTTTGAAATCAAAATTTTAGGAAATCAAGGAAATATACTTGTTTAATAATAGTATCCTAGGTTTTTATAGATTGACAAAGACAGATTCAATCCAGTATATCTATTTTGTAATATCATCATACTGCATTTGCATACTGTAATGAAAAATAACCCAAAATTATTTTTTTTTATTTCTTTGCAAGCAAATGTATTATGACGTGTGTTGATTGTTAAAGCTCTGGGAGTAGGTTAGAATCATTGATCAAGAAATAAAAATACACGTGTCTAGTTTTTTTGTGATATATTGGGTGTCTCAATTGGAACTATAGGGTTTGAATTGCGCGCCATTTATTATCTATCAAAGATAGGTCATCAATATTTAACGACTGTCATTTACAAACCACATGACGTCAACATGTCATGTTGACGTCATGTGGTTCCCCATGTGGGTAATGACGTCATGTCATTCCCCACTTACTGTGATAGCTTTATTTGCTTCATTCTCAAATAAGTATGGTCCAATTACTCCACTACTCCAGAATGCTCACCAAACCGTGCACCTCTTTTTCGTGAGTACTATGTGGATTTTCAGCACCCCAAATTTGATAATTTTGTTTGCTGACGTATCCGTTAAGATGAAATTTTGCTTCATCGCTCAACAAAATTTACTTGCAAAAATCAGTTTTATTTTCTTTTTTTTCTAACATCCAATTAACAAACGTATGACGTTGTAAGTCATCTATAACTTTTAATTGTTGTGTTTTATGCTGACAGATGCAGATATTTTTTTAAAATCCGATGCTTGGTGGATTTTGACAGATGAAATTGTGCACGACATCGAATTGATATGTTTAGATACAATACGAGGGCTGGTCAAAAATACAGTGAACCAATTTTTATAGGAGAAACTGCTAACGCTCCATCTGTGTGAAATAATGCGTCCGATAGCCTGATCCTTTGAGATAGCCAGTATCAAGTTTGAACAAGTTGTGTCTATGTCGGTCGCGCATCATGGATTTTGAACAACGTATTAACATTAAATTTTGTTTTATGTTGCAAAAAAGTGCCAAAGAATATCATGAAATCTTAAAATCTGTGTATAGTGATAATGTAGCGACTCTGAAGACTGTTTACAAGTAGTATGAGCGATTTAAAAGTGGAAATGAGTCGGTTGAAGACGAGCAACGGTCGGAACGTCCTTCCATCTCAAAAATAGATAAGAACATTGCAAAAGTGAATAGTCTGAATATTACAGGAGCGTACTGCAACGTTTCCGAAACGATGCACGCAGAAATAGACCAGAAAAATGGACCAATGGCTTCCTTCATCATCACGACAACGCGCCGTGCCATATCTTGCTTCTAATTCGCGAGTTTTTGGCTGAAAGGAAGATTCCTTTCTGTTCGCCTTACTCTCTGGATTTAGCACCATGAGACTTCTGGCTCTTTTATAAAATCAAAGCCGTGCTGAAAGGAAAACGTCTTGACACCATTTTCGACATTGAGATGGCGACTACGAAGCAGCTGCATTTCACTATGATTCTATTAAAACGATAATTCGATGAAAACCTCGACGTCTATCACTTACCAGTAGTTTACGCAATGAAAAGTCCTTTCAACGTTTACTGTCGCTAAAAGATACGAGTAGTATGAGAAGTTAACTATGCATAGACTATATTTTAGTAAAGTAGGCGATAACCCTTATACTCTGTAGAAATGAACACGTGTTTCAAACGGCTGTATCTAGCATTTTTCGTAAACACATCTTGCATTTTTTTAATGACTTCACAGGTGTTGTTGTTGCTTATGTTTTGTTTAACAGGATCTAATACCATAAATTGTTTAAACGATAATCCATATGTTTTCAGTTTTTTTATTGAAGTAATCAAGATGGTTAATCAACAGTATATTACTAATAGTTATTATGATATCATCTCGTATGGTTTGTATGTTTTGTAGTGTATGGCATTGTTTTCATTGGGATAAGTCCTAGAGATAACACGTTTTGGTTTCTCAAAATGCCTATTATAATAAGCTACAATTTCTACCTAGCAGTTATCACAAGATACTACCCTATCTTGTGATAACTCTTTCAGGAGGTAAAAGTACATTTGGTAGAGCTTCTCTAAACGTATCTCTCCCAGTAAGTTCTCACAAAAATGTTTTTCACATTCGCTATTACCTCATAACTAAAGGGAAACTGTTTCTAATTGTTTCTGCTATTTAGTTAAGTGAATGAGCTGAACATATAAAGTGTATCATATTTGGAAACGTTAACAGTTAGCATCGAAGGGAAACTGTGGCAAAAAGGTTCACTCCCTGGCGAAACTTTGATGGTTCGCTTACAAAAGCATGCCGCCATGCAGTTGTTGAACGACAGCCTTCTTGAGTATACGGGGGATACTTTGTGTTACAATTACTTATTTCGTCATGACGTATGTATTGTTACGAGTGCTAATAGAATATACTTTCGTAAATTAAATATAGGGCCGTTTCTTAACGGATATATATTTGATTGAAGTAAAATAGTAGCTATGACTTACTAACGTTTATTACACAAATTGTGGACATTTAATAGATGTAAAACAGTACATAAACTACAAATAATATTATTCAAAAGAAGAAATAATAATATTGCGAATATATTAACAACAATATTGCATTATTTACTAACTAGACTGACAAGCTAATAAACAAATGTTCTCAGAATTTGTTCAATATAGTTAGCTTGGCATTTGGTTTTTGTAATTTTTTGTTCGGGATTTGCGAGTTTTATAGTATAATAAAGACGCACTCTAGGATAGAGGTGTAAAAAATAATTTAATGGAAAACTTCTACACGGATGCGCAAAAGGTACATTTTTAAATATATCTTTTAGTTTTGCCCCAATTGAATCGGAACAAGCTAATTTATTAAAATTATCTATAAATATATTTTCTAATTGTATTATATATTCTACTATGTTCTGTGATGGCACTATTAAACCGCCAAATGGTAAGTTCTTTGAATGAACGTAAGCTTTTGCTTAAGAGTTGAATTCTAAATTCAATTCAAACACAGTTTGCAGGAGTATTGTAACAAACACTTTTTTAGCAGATAATCAGTAACGTAAACTAAAGTATTACCTTCTGTATTATTAAGATTTCTATAATCACTTGTAAAAACCTTTAAACGATTTTCTTGCAACTGACTTCGGGACATTAAATTCCTCACAGTTTTCTACCAAGTCGGGACTAATGCTTAATAAAATATCATTTATGTCATTTATATAGTTTGCACCATCGACGTGATTAAAATATTTTAAAAGGTAAATATATTTTTTTAAAGTTCTGGAACACTGTATAGGTGTCGGATTTCTAGTTTTACCACAACAATATCTAATTTGATCAAAAAAGTTTTCTGAGCACTCCTGATTGAGGTTTCTTGTCAATAAAAATTTATGTCTTTCTGATTTTAATGTTTCCCACAAAGCTTTAACCGATTTAATTGTTAGTTTTCACCCGAATATAAACTTCATTTGATTAGTAATACATTTTTCATCACTGCTAACAACAGTGAGTCATTTAACAAGGTCTGAAATTCTTCTAAGAATATTAAATGTGTAATTAATTATCTTACTTACCTTCATTTCTTGGATACCGAAAGAATGAGAGATTCTGTTTTACCGTTACAGCTATCAGCAGAACACAGCGCCATTTTTAGCTATTCAAACGCAAATTAATAAAATTCACAATCTAAAATTCAACCGGTATAATATTTCGCCTGGGAAATCGGTTCGGTGTCGAGACTGATACATGTACTATGTGCTAGTTAGCTAATTTTCGCTGGACGATGTGACGGGATGAGGGAAATTTAGCGGGGGGAGCCTTCTTGATATAGTGTTTGTTCGATGCTAATTATTGATCTGGTTATACACAGTGAAAGCACTCAGTCATAAAATCTACAATCGTTGTGTGATTGGTTTTGTCTAATATCTTAGAAACCACTAGTGATAGCCGCTTGCATTGTTAGATTTTAACGTACCAATTAAATAGTTTTCAACATCCGCATGCGTTAGTTGCTTCGTCTATAATAAAATACACAAAATATTCCCCAACACGGTTGCGAATATTTGACAATACATCCTCGTATATATGGTCAACATGTCTGTTTCTTAGTGTAGTAGGATTAAGGAGTTTTAAGTCCATATTGTTTTCTAGAAACTGGTGTAGTATCAGGTTCTTCAGTTTATATAACGGAATATTACTTGCGAAAAAGGCTACCGTGAAGTCATAAAAAAATATAGTGTCATCGCTATAGTGACCACTAGCCGAAGCGTGGATTTTCGTATGTCTTATTACATTACTATTTTTAGACAAAATGATAATTCGTTGACACACATAACAAACCAGATCATTTCCTATAATGCACATGTCCGCAAACAACTCCGAGTCACTATTAATCCAGGTTTACAGTAATTCTGTCCGGGATTTTTTGCCTCGTGGCATGTTAATTTTCACGTTACTTCACTTATAAAAACACAGAAATTCAAACAAACGAGGTGATCCACAAGGTCACGTAAATACCCATGAGTTAAAAACAAACCCATAATAAGTCCCTGTGTAACATGTGGTGGCAATATCTTTGCTGTAGAAACTAGTATCGGCAGCGTATCGACTGTTAATCCGCCTCTGTTACGGTTCGCCGCAATAGACGCTTTAAATGCCACCTAAATCGATCACCAACATAATAATTTATGATATCCTACAAAAAATATAGCATTCGTTTTGATATATGAAAGTTTATGACAAATTTCGATGCCTGGATAAAAAGGAATCCCACACGATTGAATATATTTTATTTAAAAAGGCAATTACTCCCTATACCAAATTTTCTAAATAACATTTTCGGGGGAACACAAATTTTAATAAACAGTTTACGGGAAAAAGGCTATACGAGGTGCGTTCAAGTTTCTCCGATTTTTTGTTTCATGACTGGTGCAGATAGACACATGCGATTTACTTCAAGTTTTTGTGAATGCGTGACAGAGATGGCAGCACTGTACGGCACACATATCCTCTAGCGGCGACGGTGATAGTGAGGAGTGTTGTTAACACTTAAAATAGCGACGTCTTCGTTACAAGGACAGCGAGTAATCATTCGTTTTCTTTACGGGCATGGTGCGACACCCATTGAAATTCATCGCCAGTTGACTGAGACATGCGGTGATGGTGTCATGAATGTGAAAAATGTGTGTTCGTGGGTCAGAAAGTTCAAAGAAGGCTGAACGTCGTGTAATAAGGAACAAAAACAGGCTCGGCCTCGCACCAGCCGATCTGACAACATGGTTGCGCGAGTTGAAAAAGTTGTTTTGGAGAATCGTCGAGTGAGTGTCAAAGCTATCGCTTCCAAAGTTGAAATTTCCATGGAATTTGTGCACACAATACATGTAAGAGGACCTGCAAATGTGGAACGTGTCCTCCAGGTGGGTGCCACGAATTCTGTCGGACGACTACAAGGCTGCGCGCGTGGCAATTTCCCAGGCGATGTTGACACGTGATGAAGGCATGAATGGGACTTTTTTTTTCATCAATTGTGACAACGGATGAGGCATGGATGTCGTTTTTCAATTCTGAAACGAAGCTCAACGGAAGCAGAGACTCACCGCCACCAAGAAAAATTCGGGTAAGCGCCAGTGCTGACAAAATGATGGTGGCCATTTTTTGGGACAGCGATGGCGTAATCCTTACTTATTGCCTTCCAAAGGGCACTACGGTGACAAGTGCATCCTACCGACATGTTTTGAAGAACAAGCTCCTTCCCGCACCGCAACATAAACGGCCGGACAAGGCTGCACGTGTGCTTTTTCATCAGGACAATGCACCAGCCCATCGGGCATACACGACACAGCAGTTTCTTCTTGAAAACAACTTTGAAGTGGTTTCTCATGCTCCCTACTAACCGAACCTAGCTCCTAGCGATTTTTAGCTTTTTCCAACGATAAAAAACACTCTCCGTTGTCGCACATTCACTGATCGTGCTGCTATTGCATCAGCGATTTTCCAGTGGTCAAAACAGACTCCTAAAGAAGCGTTCGCAGCGGCCATTGAATCATGGCGTCGACATTGTGAAAACGGCTAAGATTACGTTGAAAAGTGACAGAAGTTTAAAATTTTTTGTATGATCATTTTGTGAGAAATAAAATCGGAGACCTTAGAACTTGAACGCACCTCGTATATAAGGAACATCTAAAACCCGACATTCTACTAGTCCGTCGGTCTCCGATAGTTCTTTTAATTATATACTGTTAGCAATGAAGCAATTAACCAGAAGTAATAATTCAGACGAACAATAAACAATGCAAATTTCCTTTTCGAGCAGTACAAGAGACGACGAAGCAAAAGAGGCGGACGACATTGACACGGCTTACATGCAGCATTTCAGCATAAATTATGATACATCTATAATTTCGCTGGTGCAGCGGATTGATCCTCAGCAGCCTTCCTTGGTCACGCTTCTCTCTTACGTAATCGAAAACAGGCAGCCTGAATGTCATTACGTTCGAGTGAACTAATTGCGATTTATTGTTTAGAGGATTTATTTTAATTGAATTTAGCTCATTTGCTGTTATTGTGCATTTAATTACCTAATTATCATTCGTTACGTCCACATGTACAGATTTACAGTGCATTTTCAATTATCCTTGATCCCATTCTCTCCGGTCTTCATCTTTAATAGTGCCGCCTACGTATTTTAATAGTTCGCCTGGAAATTATTCTTTTATTGGTCTATTATTATCAGAGAAAGAAACAGTATTTATGGCTTATAGATCATGTCATAGATCCATATATAATGGAGTTATTACATGGGCTATAACTGGCATATTGGATTCCGTCAAGCAGAACAGTTTCATTGATAGGAACTATTATACAGGCGAGAACATTTACTATAACGCTTAGTGTTCTTATTGCTACGATATTGCAATTAATGCAGTAAACAATTCACTCCTAATACTATTAACACAACATAAATTTTTAATTCTGTTTGTAGCCTTGTAATTGAAGAATCGATTGCAAAAGGAACAGCTACTGCACACTTAAAAAATACATTAAATCTGATAAAACTTTTTATAAATCCCTGTATGTCATATGGGTCATTCTCTACGTATGGGCTAAAATGATGTAACCATTAATTATATACTAAATTAAAATATATTTTTGATATACTAAATATTGTATTTTAGTCAAACCTATGCTTATGTATAATGCGTACTTTAGAAGGGTTTTTCCTCTGAAATCGCTTTTAACAGTCATTTTACATCTCAAATGTCTACTCCATGGACTGTAACCCTCTTGAAGTATAATATACGGTGCTTGATTTTGATGACATGTCATCATATATTTTAAATTAACAACGTTATATTTAGTGTAGAGACATACAAGAATACACTGTTTAAAATAATTTTGATTTTAACTTTAAATACCGTAACCACTTTCGATGTCCACTCCATGGATATAGGGAAATATAGGCATAAATACAATGTTGGTAACATTTCTAACTTACCATGTACCCCAGCACATTAGTCTCAGTCTATTATTAGTCCTCGGAGAGAGATAGCGTCTTGTTTTACATAGGATTTAGTTCAGTGGTCAAAACGCTCCTGGTTTAAGGTAAGTATTTTTATTATTGTCCACTCCGTGTCAGCAAGAAACAGTTAATAAAAAAATAAATTTTAATTTTTCTTACATTACATGTAAAATAATTTAGAATTCCATGTATGTTTTACCTAATATTTTAAACAAATCTATTTTCCTTAAAGAAAAATACCCGTTACTACTTAAATATTTCCACTCCATAGACGTCCACTCCCTGGCCTTTGATTTTAAGTATTTTCGAGAACTACCAAGAGAATTTCCAGTATCTTAACAGCACCTTTTGTAATATATATTGTATTTATAGGAAATGAATTAACATTTTCTAGTATAGAATATCTCAGTTACAACTATAGGATTTGAATTGCGCGCGATTTGTGTTCTGTCATAGATAGGGTGTCAATGCTTAGCGACTGTCATCCAGAAACCGTAAGACGTCAACATGCCGCGATTAACAGTTCAACGAATAGTTTGTGTACAACTGTTTTATGAAAGTGAGCGACCATTTACAGCTGCATTAAGAACAATTCGCACAAAATTAGGACAAAATGAAGCGCCTACAGGGTTAACTGTTCGTAACTTAATGAAGAAATTTAAAGAGACAGGTTCTGTTATTGATAAGGCAACACTAATACGTCCTCGTCTTGGTCGATCAGATGAAAATATTGCTGCAGTGAGAGAAAGTGTCCGGGAGTATCCAAATACACCAATTCGACATCGTGTATAACAATTGAATCTATCAAGAGCCACCACGCATCGGATTTTAAAGAAAGATCTGCATACAAAATTTAGTTGACACGCCAGTTAACAGTTATAGATAATTTGCAATGTCGTACATTTGTTGATTGGGTGTTAGAAAAGACAGAAGGTGATTCTAATTTTTGCAAAAAAATTTTGTTGAACGATGAAGCACATTTTCATCTTGACAGATATGTCAACAAACAAAATTGTCGAATTTGGGGTGCTGAAAATCCACAAAAAAGAAATACACTCACAGAGATGTACTGTTTAGTGCGCATTTGATGGAGTAATTGGACCATTCTTCTTTGAAAATGAGCTGGTAATGTTATCACAGGCATGTTGACGTCGTATGGTTTGCAGATCATTTTCAAATTTTAAATGTTTGGAAATGGTCGTTCTACTTATGTCGAGATATGCCGCAAGTTCTCTGACTGTTTCCCGAGGATTTTCTTCTACAGCTTCCTTAAAAAGTTCGTCAAATCTTCAAAATGTTGAAGATCGTTCACGGGGTTAATATTCGAAGGTCGTATCTTCTGAAGAAAATGTAAACCAACGACGCAGATAGTTCTTTTGGTAGAACTACCTTCGCCAAAAATCTGATTGATATTCTTTACAGCCTAGGCAGCGTAATGGCCAAGTGTAAATTCGTAAAAGAAATCGCGGAAATCGTGTTTCCATTGTCACATTGACAACGAAACTAAAGTCTCAATGTCTAATTGGAAAATAAACAAAGATCATTAATCAATAGAGAAGTAGCAAGTGCTTGTTACAGATTGTAAATATTTTGCTGGGGATCAACAGGTAACTCTTTAATCTTCTCTAAAGATTATCATTTAAAAAGTCGGTACATTTTATGCGTGACGACCTGATAATATGACCCTTTGATAAAATTGAACGTTTTTTGATAAATCTTAGTTTATCTGCAGAGCTTAGTTCCAGTTTGTGTAGAGTATATATTTTTTTTACTTTGCTTAACCTCGACATGTTTATGTTGTCATTGTGACTATGAAAATTTTCAAAATGGTATGTATTTTTTAAGCAGTACCTTTGTTCTAAAATAATTAAAAAAAAGGTCACTCAGAACGTAAACGGGAATGAAAGTATAACGATTATAAGTCACATTCTACGACATACGAATGGAAAGCAATTCACAAAAAAGTCGCTGCGGGATACTTTCGAGTGCTTACTTTTGATATCAAAAACAAAACGAGATCAGTTTTCTACAAACTACTAATTATTATAGCTGTAAGCGACTTAGGTGATCTCTATTAAGTTGTCAGTATATGGAATTGGTTATAATAAGTTAAAAAAAACCGACTTCAAAAAAAAGCAACAACTAAAAAGCAAGAAATAAATGATTTCTACAATTTAATACTTATTTGTTGTTCCGTTTAATGTAATTAAGAAATTATTGTTTATTATGTAATTATTATTAATTGTTTCATATAACTTTGAAATCGGTGCCAAGTAAAACTTAAAAATATATATACCTTGCTACTATAACAACGACATTCGCGTTACAAATATTGTATGCCACCGACTTCAAAATTATATAAAACAATTAATAATAATTACATAATTATCAATAATTTATTAACTAAAGTAGAGGGGACAACAAATAAATATTAAATTGTAGAAAACATTTATTTCTTAATTTGTTTAATCAATTTATTAAACAATGAGTTTACATTTAAAATTGCCCAGAGGCGGCATTCGCGTTACAAATATTGTATGGCACCGACCTCAAAATTATATAAAACAATTAATAATAATTACATATTAAACAATAATTTATTAATTAAATTAGAGGGAACAACAAATAAATATTAAATTGTTGTAGAAAACATTTATTTCTTAATTTGTTTAATTAATTAAACAACGAGTTTACATGTAAAATTGCCCAGAGCCGGCATTCGCGTTACAAATATTCTATGGCAACGACTTCAAAATTATATAAAACAATTAATAATAATTACATAATTATCAATAATTTATTAACTAAAGTAGAGGGAACAACAAATAAATATTAAATTGTAGAAAACATTTATTTCTTAATTTGTTTAATTAATTAAACAACGAGTTTACATTTAAAATTGCCCAGAGCCGGCATTCGCGTTACAAATATTGAATGACACCGACCTCAAAATGATATAAAACAATTAATAATAATTACATATTAAACAATAATTTATTAATTAAATTAGAGGGAACAACAAATAAATATTAAATTGTTGTAGAAAACATTTATTTCTTAATTTGTTTAATTAATTAATTAAACAACGAGTTTACATTTAAAATTGCCCAGAGCCGGCATTCGCGTTACAAATATTGTATGGCACCGACTTCAAAATTATATAAAACAATTAATAATAATTACATAATAAACAATAATTTATTAATTAAATTAGAGGGAACAACAAATAAATATTAAATTCTTGTAGAAAACATTTATTTCTTAATTTCTTTAATTAATTAATTAAACAACGAGTTTACATGTAAAATTGCCCAGAGCCGGCATTCGCGTTACAAATATTGTATGGCACCGACTTCAAAATTATATAAAACAATTAATAATAATTACATAATAAACAATAATTTATTAATTAAATTAGAGGGAACAACAAATAAATATTAAATTGTTGTAGAAAACATTTATTTCTTAATTTCTTTAATTAATTAATTAAACAACGAGTTATTGCCCAGAGCCGGCATTCGCGTTACAAATATTGTATGGCACCGACTTCAAAATTATATAAAACAATTAATAATAATTACATAATAAACAATAATTTATTAATTAAATTAGAAAGAACAACAAATAAATATCAAATTGTTGTAGAAAACATTTATTTTTTGGTTTTTAGTTAAGTTACTTTTTTTTGAGTCGTTTTTTTTAACTTATTATTTTACAATCTTAAGTGATGGGTAGACCTACTAAGGATGCTTTGCGAATGAGAAAGCGACGGCTACTTGAATAAAGAGTTCCGTTGTGTATCTTCGTCCAAGTCCAAGGTCCAATACCAATGAAATTAAGATGGTACCACCTTGCAGCTATACTGAATCTAACGCAAAAAGAATAATTAAAATCGGCTCATAAACACAAAGGTTGTATTTTCAAAAAATAAAACCCGCCACAGGTAGGATTCGACATTTGTTCCGGATCGGAACCGAGCGACATACAGCTGTTTCGAACTTGTTAGTTCTCATCAGTGCCGTACACGGTACGTCGATTCAGGACAAATGCCGAATGAACTTTATGGCGTATACATCTTTATCGATACGATCTCTGTCAGTAACATATAAGTCGAAAATCGAGAAAGGAACCACCAAACCGCCAAGCGGTTATCAAAGTAGTTCCCGAATAGCAAAGCTATTACATAATCGTTCGGTTCCGATCCGGGACAGATGTCGAATCCTACCTGTGACGGGTTTTATTTTTTGAAATCTTATCTGATCATGCAGAAACACGAGAAAGAGGTCTAGGATCGCTTCTGAGTATAATTCAATGCCTGGCGGGGCTTTAGCCCGAGGAGTAGTTGTTTTCTAGAGCGATTATGTAATAGCTTCGCTATTCGGGAACTACTTTTATAGCCGCTTGGCGGCTTGGTGGTTCCTTTCTCGATTTCCGACTTATATGTTACTGACAAAAGTTATACCCCAACATACATAAAAAATATATACCGTAAAACGGGGTTACTTTGAACTAACGGGGTAACTTTATAAAATTAGAATCCAAATCATTCTGGCGGACTTAGTTTTGATGCTAGCGACCTTTCACTAATCTTATTATTTCAAGGGCTACTAGTAGAGTGTAATGCAATCACTGCGTATTTTCCAAATGGCTAACTTGGCAAACCTCCCGCCATTTTTTCTGTATATATGATAAAATCTGTCTTTAAAACTTCTTCTAAACCTCCTCTGGCAGGAAAATACTTTCAGAGTCATCGTTTAAAGTAAGTTATTTCCTAGTCGCAAAACTATCTATTAACATTTTGCGTTTTTTATCATTCCTGTAAGTCAATTGTCCTATTTTCTACAAATTAGTAAGTGAAGTTTGTGCAGTTGACGGGATAACTTTGACACAGGTTTGTGTACATGTAGATTGACGGGGTAACTTGTGGAGCTTTGTGGATCACCTGAACACTGTTTGTTGTGAATCTGTAGTACAAGAATAACCCCAAAAAAAAACTGATGATACCACCTGGAAAAAGGATCAGGACCAATGATCTACTCTCCACAGTCATTTCAGCCTTTACTGAAAAGAAAAAAAATCTGAGAATTACCAGAAAGCGAATAATATGAAGCTAAGAAAAAATAAAAGCAGCCAGGTGTGCCTCTTATGACTCTCAATTCTCTGCAAACTCAAGCTTGAATAGTGATGACATGTCATATGCTGAAAGTGAGTCTGCCAAATTTTGAATCATCAGACAATGATGACCATCAGCTCACAATGGACCAAGTCTGCCAACCAGGTCTAACAAGTCAAGGACTGTATGAACCGCAATCGCAGCAACTGAAGAAAATCTTACTACCTACATTAGAAAAAAAAAGCTGATTTAGGAAGGATTTTTCAATTAAAAAAAATCAGGAGCTAAGTTTGAAAAAATTCGATATAACCGGAATTTTTTTAATTTTACACTTAGGCTGGTATTTTAACGGGGTAACATTGATATAAGCACCTAAACAAGTGTTTTTGATGGGGAAAATACCTTTGTTCATAGTTACCCCAGATTGAGGGGCAACATTTATACAAAAATAAAAGCCCTCTGCTTTCTATTGAGGTTAACGAAATCGTTGATATTCCAATTTATTTGAGCTTAGGTGTAGAGCTTTCGTTTGATTTTTTAAAATATCACTAAAATTAAGGATACAGTCGAAAATATGAAAAAAGTAACCCCGGTTTACGGTATATACATATGTATATACAGACGAATTGAGAACCTTCGCCTTTCTTTGAAGTCGGTTAAAAACTAAATTGTAAACTAATTTCTGTCAGTTATTTGTTAGTAATTTTATTATGATTTTTCTGTGTATAACTGAGTTTATATTCCATTTGTTGATATTTTATCGAATTAATATCGATTTGCGTTAATTCAAGCAAAATCATGGAAAATCTCGCTTTTACCGTCACTGTATATACTTATATTGTTATTGCGAGATATATTTTACCTTTTAAGGACAATTTGAAAATTGTATAGTGCATAATTAACGACATAGAATTGCGAACTTTGTTTCGGGACAATGTCCAAGCAAGGAAAATAAAATATAATTCTGAAACGAAATTTTGCGTGGGTTTTTGAGTTCCTGTGCTTTTGACGTTGAATTACTAATTAACATAATGTATTCTAGTCACAACAGCCAAGAATTGCGTGTGGCCGAAATTATCCTCTCTTAATTTGCTAAGCGATTGTTTTCTGAAATTTGAGTTTGCGCATTGTAATCGCCCATTATCTTCTCTAATTGATCGTGAAATTACGAAATTTTGGCAAAAAGTCTCATGACCCGGTCGGATCGTGATTGTCGTGGCAGCTGACGCCGTTTACTTAAAATGCAATCGTTATCATAATAGAGATGATAGATCAAGATACTATCAACTCATTGTTTTGTAAAGACAATAAATATTATTCGGGTATGGAGGTCGGATGGAGCATGTGCTTTATTTAAAAAGATTTGACATTAAGACATTAAAATGGTGTCGTAGGTGTAATACTCAACATTTGTCTATTGTCTTCTATATTCATTTGATTTTTATCGGTGGCTTATGGCTTTATATATTTGAAGAACGTCGAGTTGGGTCCAACGCATAATAACTCATCGATATATTATATTTTTTTATTAAGTATTGTTTCTAAAACTGTTTTATTCAAGTGAAAGTTTATGAGACTTCCAAGACGGAGTCGTGGAAGCCTATTGATATTACATCTACGCCTTTGTATTGGTATACGTCACTGAACATTTGTACGCTAAAGTGAACTACAAGAATAGAAAAAATTTATTTGATTTACCAAATCAATGGTATGAACAGATGTGGCATGTTGGTAAGCCTTATTCAATACTTATTACATATGTTACATTTGGTTGATTCGTATTATTCTTTTTCAGATGAGAACTGCTGATTTATGTTTAAATTAAATGAATAGAGCTTGGGTATTTTAGTTAATTGCATTTTTCAATTACAATGTCGGATGGTCGAAGTAAATAGGGTTTAGTAACATACAAAACGTCGCACAGTTTACAAAATCGCCGGTTTAGGTTAATAACAGTATTTTAAGATCCTATCTTATTGGAAATTTTACGATTTCTGATTTCATATATTATGATATGATAGATATGATGAAAAATATCCATATCGTCCCTTTCCTCACCTATAGGCGTAACTGAATTTTCTAAATTTTACATTAGAGAAAAAACAAAACTGTAATTGTATCAACTGGCGTACCATTCATATCTTGCCGATCTATGCGCACAGAATTTGTGATTATGTTTATAGAAGTAAGTACTTGTATGTACACTTCATATTTTCAGAATAGTGTGAAAGGCTTTTTTTTTTAAATTGCAAAATTTGCATTTACGCCTGTACTTGATATTACATTTTGTAAGCAATGGATGATACGCCTTTGGTAAGATAATGACAAGAAGGTATTTTATAAGGAAACAAATTATTACAGTGCCCCTTTTAAATAGATAGTACAAGTATAAAGAAAGTAATATATTCAATATAAATTATGAAAAAGTAAAATAAAACGAAATTTGAAGACTATAAATTTGAAAACAATATTATTTAGTTTTCATTTTGATGGAGAAATTATATAAAATACGCTTTGTGTTCCGTATTGCGGATTACCGGATTCGGCTCCCTGCATAATGCAACTAAGTCATCATACTTTTTTTCGTTATTTTTGGTGGTTCCTTATTTAATGGTTTAATGGAAGTGTCATCTCAGAGATGCTATTCCTTATTTTCAAAACAATACATTCATGTTCATTCTGGAGGTGACTAGTCTTAATAAATATTTTGTTTTCAGCATTCTTAGTTACCATAATTTCCTTCATATTAGTCCACTTTACATGGCCACTTTCGGTTTGTCGAACCGATAAAATTCGAGTTGTTTGGATAAAAATTTAAAATTCTTAAAACCATAATTCATGGGTACTACGGTATATGGCTGAGGTCGACGCTCTAAGTGTATTACAAGTAATAACTGAGAAGGGGTATACAAATTACTGACATTACTAATTTCACTTGTACTTTTTGCATTGTGAAATGGTACTATGTGCTGCATCCCCCTCGCTTTGCCTGTCATTAGTCTCAAAATACCTTAAAGTTATTTCTTCCAAGCAAGGAAATTTACCCAAAGTTTTTATTTTGGCCGTAGCACCCATCGGAATACCTAGAAACCTTGGTTATTTTATTTTTGCAATATTCCTCTAAAACACTGCATATAAAGGTTGCTGAAGATCCTCTCTTACTGGTCGCTTCATTCCAGAAAAAACAAAAACAGTTCCTGATAGCGATATCATGGAAAGTAAAATTGAAATTCGACTTTTATAAAACATTGCATTTTCCTTTGTACGGGGAAGATAAATAACTTGCTGCATGTCAAATGTGCCACACAAGTTATTTTTATTGCTCAGGGCTTCCTGCTTGCAGACGGACTTCTTTTCCCTCACAGCCCTTTTTTCTGCTACATGTGAATTGTATTTAACTTGTAAACTACTTTTAGTCTCTTTGTCTCCCTTTAAGTAGGTTAAGCATAGCCTGCAGTATTCTGCAAATAATAAATTACAAGGTAATTTATTATTTGCAGAAAAAGTAATTGAGATAGAGATACGCCACTTCGTGAGATCATAGGTTCACTTTAGATCAATCTATTAACGAGTGTAACTCACGTCCCTATGTGGGGAAGGGGACGATATGGTGGGTAGCAAACCAAGCCTAGGACGTTTGAACAAAAAAAAAAGAGGAAACATTACTTTTTAAGAATTTTTACTTTTCCGCACTCCACTATACGCGGAAAAGTAATGTAATTGTGTAAAGAAAAAATTGTTTTTGTTTATTTTTCATTTTTCGGCCTAAAAATAAAAAAAAGGGTTTTAAAAATGTTTGCTGTGTCTGTCGTTGTCTTCGTTGTCGTCGACATTTATTCTTGTTAGCACAATAACTCAACTAAATCGTGTCGGATCGATCGGGTTTTGACTGATTTTGATTGGGGACGTCTCCCAAACGACACCTATTGATATTGAAGCGGATAGAACACACTCTACTATGTACATGGGTCATGAGAAAGTACAATGGTGGACTATTTGAGAATTTTTTTTTGTTAGCACGATCACTAAATTAAATAGTGTCGGATCGATCGGGTTTCTACTGAATCTGATTAGGGACGTCTACCAGACGACATCTATTGATTTCGAGGTAGATAGGACACACCCCACTCTGTCCATGGGTCATAAGAAAGCACGATGGTGGACTATTTGAAAAAAGTAAAACTGTCGCATAAAATACATATTCTACATTTATGTGTTGGTTTATTTTCTCTCGGCCACTCAATGTCGACATAGAGATGTTCTACGTGCGGAAAAGTCCGTTTTAAGGTTTTAAAACTGTTTATTTAAGAAAACCATTTAATGTTCTTAATCTACAAAATACATCTTTAGTAAATATTGTAGGAGACACAATCCTGCATAAATAATTGAATACATAACCAGTATACTGCCACTAAAATCATAGATAGCAAGAAATAAAACACAATTTATAAAATAAGGAAACTAGAAAACTGCACGCAAACAATAATTTCTCAAAAAATATATTTCAGATAACAAAAATAATATGTACACATATACATATACTCTAAACAATCAAAAAAACATTCCTTAATTTTTTTTGCCAGTTTGGCTGATCGGATTGAAATAAAAATTACATTGGCTGATTTAGTTAAGTAATAATTGTTTGAAGAATCAATTCTTATATTATCTACGTATTGACATTTATATGCATGCATTAAATCACAATAACTGCTAGAAATTTCGAGGGATGATTCATCGTCATCCTCATCACAATCTTCATCATCCCAGTCGGGAATATCTAAGCTGGTTGGATAAGACTGCAATAGACTAACAAAAGCACCAAGAGCATGATTACGATTCTTTGGAAGTTTATGAAAATTGGTAATAATTGGGTTAGATGAAACCGACAACATCGTCAATAAATCTCCATTCATAGTCTCCCGGAATCATTTTTGGGTATTATGCTCTCTAGATCTGCGACAGTTTGTCTTTAAATCTTTGTTGCGGGCCTCCTGTGCTTCCTTAAAGAACTACCGATTGGTACAATATGGTGTTCAATGATTTCACAGCTATGTTGTAATATTTTGTGAATAATTACAGTCATTGGAAACCATGGCAAGAGTGCTTTGGTTTCAGAAGCGTAACATTCAAAAGCTTTGCCTCTTGAAATTTTACTGATAGATTCCGAAGAAACGACGAAAAGGTCAAAACATAAAAAATCGCAAGAAGTTAAAATATGTTTTGGAAGTAGGTATCGGGTTTCACAATCACCCGCCACAAGTCACAGGTCATAGGCCTCAGCTGCAATTCGTCATGCAGTTGTTTCATAATAGATTTTAGAATATTTGTTCGATACGATTCAGCAGACTAAAAGAATGTTTCATCAATAAAAAAAAAAGTTCATCATTCAAGTTCATCCAGAAGGTCATCATTATTTAAATACCGTTAAAGCAATGAAAGTAGTTCTCTCTAGTTTTAAGGACACCTTAAATAAGTACCTATTTACCTGTCTGAGCAACAAAGTGGCGTAAATGTTTAGTTGGACTAGCAGTTAACGTTCACGAACATCAAGTTGTTTATTCTGACAATCCTGTCAGAATAAACTCCTTTCGTAATCCATTCTCCCAAATGATTGTACACATTTCCAGTGTTTCGATATATTGCCACCAAACGTCGTACATAGTATGCAAACTGGTTTTAGTCAATTTTTTTTGCGATTCTCAAAATTTCAAGAAATATAAATGTATATGGAGTATTTCTACAGTTCTCATCTTGTTAACTACTTTGAAAGTAAGTCTCGAGTATACATCATGGTCTTCTAAACCATGAAAACTGTTGAATTGACATGGCCAGTTTTTCCAACTAACGTAACAGATAAAGATCGCCATGAATCAATAAACTTCCAACTTCCAAATCTCCCTAGCCAAAATCCAGATTATTTTCAATTTTGAGAAATTTGCATAGAAAAATTACTTGACTTGTAACACATTTATTTTATCGATGCATGTCACTCTTAACATGCCGGTGTTATGTGGAATATTAACAATGATTGAAGTCCCTAAGAACTAGGGACCAAGTTATCAGATTGGTGACACTGATGAAAGCGCCAACTGCTCCTATATAGTCCAAGAAGAAATAAAAAACCCTTATGTCTCCTAGGTAACACGCCACTGGGTCGTGTCAATAAATTATTATGTTTAGCACGAATACAGGTAGCAGTTGACATTGATATTCCCTGTCCTGTTGACTATTGCTTTACACTAATCCCTCTCACTAATCGCGACAGGTTTTTTTGGTATGTGGAAAGTGGAAATTTAAATTAGTATCTTGTTTTGATAATACTTACTCAGTTAGAGTAGCCATATTAGAACGAAATACACACTTCAATTATTTTCGCAGCATTCTTTTTTGTGAAAAGAAAAAACCTTTCAATTTTAAATTACAAGCTGAAGACTATCCGCTTGAAATTACTGACATGTTTAAAATTGGTTAAGGGCTTGTATTTTTGACATTGCTAAACTGTTTTAATCGGGTATTAATTAAACATAATCCAAAAACCGATTGGATTATGCATATTTCCGTAAACTACCAGCATGTCTACTTATTCCTGGTGAGTGAAATATGCCATTTTTAATATTGCTAAATTTGAGTCGTTATGACAACGCGTGCGGCCGGATAGATGTAATTTCTTAGACAAACTAAATTCGGCGTATTTTCGGAAATTTGGTATGAACACGATACTACATGACCCCACATGACATAAACAATGTATGCAGTTAATTAAATTTCGCATTATGAACGTGCAATGACTTATCATAGTCTACTCATTTGATGTTGAGTATATTACGAATGTTACGATTAGAGTAGAGAGACAGAAGGATGTTAACTACAACTTTTTTTTCTTCGTGGGGAACTTTAGAAAACAGAACAGAAATCATCCTAAATCCCGTGTATTATTAAAATGTCAATGCTACGTTATTTATTTCATCGTGAATGTCCCGGTTTCAAACTTGCAACTTGTACAAATGTATCATTGTACCCAAATTATCAAATCCCGTACATTATTAAAATGTCAATACTATGTTATTTAATTCGTTAATACTATGTTATTTAACCTGAATGTCCCGATTTCAAACTTGCAAATTGCACAAGTATATCATATACTATATTTATTTTTTAAGAACGTCCTGTATATATAGTACATTGTGATATAGCAATAGCGTTTTTCTTAATACCAAAATGCTTTTTAAGTTTTATGATATAAGATAACTAAATTATTTCAACGTTACCTAGAAAGCCATATAGAGTTATTGGAATGTAACTAAAAGTATCGATTACAATATAAATGATAACACCCTTCGACTAATTAGGGTAATTAACACGAATGGCTGACTTTAAATGGGTCAATAGGAAAGCTGTTTATCTTAAAATTAATTATACAGCAATTAGCGTTGAAATAAAAACAATAACCGTATCTTACCAGCTCGGAACGTTGGTTTTTGTTTAATGTAT
The DNA here is from genome assembly GCA_037954035.1 of Rosalia funebris. NCBI lineage: Eukaryota > Metazoa > Arthropoda > Insecta > Coleoptera > Cerambycidae > Rosalia > Rosalia funebris. Next base: position 30,871,825 of record JAZFAV010000002.1, read on the forward strand.
AAGGAAATTTGTGGTCGGAAAGTGATTCAAAACGTATCGATTACCTCTAAAAATCACTATAATACAAAGTAACAACAGACACCCTTCGCCTAATTAACATGAAATGTTGATTTCAGATACGGCAGTGGAAAAATAAAAATGTGGATTTATCTTAACACTGTTAGTTATTTATAATAATTAACATATTTGGTGTGTATATATTGTGTTTATCTGACGGATTTGGGCTATGTCTCCTACTAATGGATTTAATAAACATAACTGTAATGAAGATATTGCGTCGTATGGAATTACAGGACAAACATTTCTATAATGGAACAGTTTGAAAATTTGATAAAACTAAAATTCAAAGAATGCCCGCGACTAGTCTTTGTCAACTTTTATCAATTTGTGGCTTTAGATGCGTATATACGGGGGTCATTAAGCTTCTGTAAAATTTTCCATAATAATAATAAACAGTAGATGGTCATCCATTGTACGACGTTTGGTAATGTTCATTCCATTTGTTTAATTAATTTGTAAAGCATCTTTCAATAAGGACGCTCGATTTTTGAACGTAAATAAAACAAGTTGTGAGTGAGATATCCACTCAATTTTTTTTATTTTATTTGAAATAGTATTTTATGGAATTAAGTATGGAATAATAACGTCGTTCAAATGTCGCGGCTTTGCTTGGTGGCACGTATTCGGGAGGTCCAATTTTCGATGTCTTTATCGCATAAATCTGGCTGAATTTGCTGGATGGCGTTCATTATGTTGACTTTGAAGGCCATTAATTGTTTGTGGTTTATTCGCATAGGCCTTTAAGATAGCCCCAAAGGAAGAAGTCTAAAGGCGTTAAATCGCACGATCTTGGTGGTCAGTTCATGTCCCCTGCACACGAGATAACCATGTCCACAAATCACTCGTGCAGAATGTTCATCGTGGCATGCGCTGTGGCACTTAGTGGCGTCCTGTTGGAACCATGTGTTATCCTTATCCATATCATCCAGTTTAGACCACAAGAAGTTGCTTATTATCGATCTCTAGCACTCGCCTTTGACGGTTATGGCAATGTTAGTTTCGTTTTGGAAGAAGTACGGGCCGATGATTCCGCTAGACCAAAATCCGCACCAAACAGTGACTTTCTCGGAATGCATTTGGTGCTGGTGTATCTCGGTATGGATTCGTATCGTCCCAAATTCGACAATTTTACTTATTCGCATATCCATTCATCTAAAAATGGGCCTCGTCGCTATAGATATTGTTTTCGCGAATTCTGGGGCAACTTCCAACTGCCCCAGAACCCAATCAGCGAACAGGCGACGTTGTTTATGGTTGTTTACCTTAAGTTCCTGGGTCAGTTGAATTTTATACGGGTGCAGACCGAAGTCCCGATGCAAAATTCGCTACGTTGAAGTCACAGAAAGCCCAAGTTCTTATGAATGACGAGAAATTGACTGCCTCGGATTTTTTTGTATACTCTCACACAGCAGCGATGTTCTCAGCAGACCTTGCGTTTCGGTGACGTACGGGTGTTGGGTGGATTTATCAAACCGGTTGACTCAAATTTGGCTACCAAACGTCGAATAGTCGACTCGGCGGGACGGTTGTGGCGAGGATAAAAATCATGTTATGCGCGGAATGTTTCTCGAACGGAGCACTGATTTTGAAAATAAAATTTGATGATTTGCACACGTTGTTGAGCGCTACAACCCTCCATGGTAATTTGCCATATATTACTGAACAATTCACAATAAATTTGACATATGTGGATTTAACAGCATGGCTGCTATAACCTAACAAATTTTGAGCGTCCCTATTGAAAGACCCTGATAATATTTTTCATTATTTTACATATTAAGCAAATATTTTTAATTTTTTTACATAATAAATAAGAATATAGAAACTTATTCACTTAAATTTCCTGTAGTTAATACTGCTATATTTTTTCTACAAAAATACAAATGAACTTATCTGGAGAAATGTTGTTAATTTACTGTTACGTAACTAAATGATTTATTTTATTACCGCAATATAATTAGTTAATGATATAATAAACTTGTGTACATAAATATAAAAGAAATATGCACAAGCTATAAAATGTTATAAATCTTATAGCCGTAGATAGTAAATTTAATGATTCAATAAAGTAATCCACTTTTTGTGATTTACATCTACAATGATTGTTTTGCGGTACGCGAAAATAATTTTATTGTGGCATGATGTTAATTTTTTAATGTTAATTTTTTATACCGAGTGTACATAGAATAATACAGAGACTTGAGAACAGAATACTTGAATCACAGTAAAATAGTTTCCAGCCACCTTTGTAATTGATGTATTGAAATACATTTTATTATTTTTAGCATTAATTGATGCGCATTCCGCTAACCAAGTTGAGATGATTAGACTCGGGAGATGATTAAAGCTTGAGTTTTAATTGTTTTGATCAAAAGTATGGCGAATATTGACATAAAAAACTTAACATACAACTCTAGTAATGATATAAAGGGTGGTCCAACCAAAACGCACGATGTTAATTGTAAATAAAACAAAAAGTTTTCAGAGAATTATCTTAATATTTTTTATTATGATAGAAGGATCTATAACAATTATGTGTGAAACAAAATATCGGCTAAATGCTCGCCACGGCTTCGGTGGCATACCTCTATCCGATGGTCCATATTTTCAATGACTCTGAGGCATAATTGATGTTCAATGTCGTTAGTGTGCCGAATTATCTCATCCTTGAGCTCTTGAATTGTTTTTGGCTTATTGATGTACACTTTTTCTTTTAAATATCCCCAAAGAAAGAAGTCCAACGGTGTCAAATCACATGATCGTGGCGGCCAATTAACATCGCCACGACGTTAGATAACACGGCCATTGAACTTCTCTCGCAAAAGTGCCATTGTTTCGTTGGCTGTGTGGCAAGTGGCACTATCCTGTTGGAACCACATATCGTCCAGGTCCATATCCTCAATTTCTGGCCACAATTGTTGGGCACGACGACGAGTCGAGGTTGACGGCTCTTCTGCTACACTATCGCGAACAACAGCAATGTTTTCCGCAGAACGAACTGGGCGAGCATGCACAGGTGTTTTCACATTTCTTACAGACCCGGTTTGCTGAAATTTGCGCACAATTCTCCCGATTGTGGACACATTTGGTCGATTATGCTGACCAAAAAAGTCACGAAGTGCGCGAAATGCATTTTGATTTGAACGCCCATTTTCGTAAAAGGCTTCAACAATCTTAACGCACTGCCCAATTGTGTACCTCTCCATGGTTAAATTTGTCAAACACTGAAACAAAGAAATGTCAAATTAAGTTGGGCAAAAAACTTGACGTTAAGATGTGACTCACAATTAACATCGTTCATTATGGTTGGACCACCCTTTAGTTACGAGAAGAATTGTGTCCACTAGGGACACGAGATATAGAAATAGAGACGCGAGGGCATTAAAAGAGGATGAAATATTTCTTTATTAAATAAAAAAAATAAGTGAACATAAAATATGTTGTAACCGTAAGGTGTTTGAATAATTCTTAAAGGGTCTTGTTATTCTTATGTCTTGTTAATTTTTAAGAGGAATTGTGTCCATACGGAGATGAAAGACATCTAAACATGGGACATTAAAGGAATGAAACATTTCTTTATTAAAAAAAAAGCAGACATTATTAAACTATTACATTATCTTATTTAATCATAAGATTAAAATAATACATCAGTGCTTTCCTATTCCTACCAGTACTAAGTAATGAATAGGTTCGTTAAAAATTCAAGGAACAATTTTTGAGAAAAACTCCCGGACCTGTTAATTTGTAGTCGTGTATTTTTTACATACAATATTGATACATACAGGGTGATTCGTGTAGAATATATGACGTCGTCGATATATTTTTTAATAGCAACCCCCTTCTTTATAACGGAATATGAAAGAATAAAAAATCAACTGAAATAAATGTTTAAACTGTTCGCCGTTGGCTGCCTACAGTAGCCAAGACAATTAATACATTCTTTCTAAACATCGTCAATAACTTTGCTCGAATACGTTGTATTTCGGGACGAATTCTTGCTTCTCTTGTCTTCTACATTTTCTAGTCTAGTAATTTTGCTTTTTAAGTAACAGCACAAAAAATAATCTAGGGGTGTTAAATTTGGCAATCTGTTTGGCCACCCAGTCGAGTGGCCAGTGGCCTTTTCTTTCCATCCAACGATTCGGAAATAGCTCAGCTAATTAAATGCGGACAGGTGGCACGTAATGCGGAGGTGCACCAACTTATTGAAGGAAAAAGTAATTTATCGGAAGATCAGGTTCCTTGACATCTAGACATAAAGTTATTAGTGCAGGAATAAGGTCGTTTCGAAGAAATATCTTACACAATGTAGGTTCACTTAAATGAAATAGGGACCCAGAATTCTTCCATCGACTATACGCTACCACACATTCACTTACTGGGGATTTTGAGGGTGATACTCCATCATTTAAAGGGGATTCTTGGTACGGATTCAAATGTTTATCTGACAGCAATAAAAACGTCATCAGTCGCTAAGGCTACTCCCAGGTGCATACTTTGAACATTTAATTTAGTTGATTTTTTAAATAATCAGTTATTTTTTTAACTAATCTATACTCTAATATAATTATTACAGTAGTGAATGTAAAAAGTGTGCTCTTTCATATTTTGTAATAAAAAGAGGTTGTTATCATTTAAAAGACCAATGATACTTCCTTAACACTCCATACACGAATCACCCCGTATATATTCATTAATTTAAAAAGATGCGCAATTAAAACAAAATTTGACGGGTTCGAAATTTTTCCCCAAAAGCTGTTCTTTGAATTTTTAACGAATTTGTTCATTACTTTACGAAAGCATTGACAGCACTTAAGCACTTATGAACATGCAAAATAAATCCAAAGAAAATGATAAAAATCGGAATCGGAAAAGGTAATGGTAAGAAATTTCATAATGGACGTGGAATAGGTTGTAGCATTGACAGTTACCAAAGTAAGTAGACATTGAGATACGTCAAAAATACGTTAAGGAATGATGATGCAGAGTATATGGAACCGGCTATGGAAAATTTACCTTTCATGTAGGGTTTTCAATGTCCAATCACTTTTTAATCATAATTATACCCTGCTCACTGACTTCTTGAGTGACTGCTTTGTTATCTAACCGTTTTAGTGTTATCGTTCCGCTTACTGATTGCTCGTATGTCCGTGGCAAATCTAAACCTCCAGGTGTTGCTTAATCTGTATCCCTTCTCTGTATTAAGTTATTTTTGTTTTTCATAATTTCGATGGATTTCCTGGAGTACCAACTGTAGAATCAAGGAACATCAATGTCATACGAGATTTGATATGGTGGAGCAGAGGACAACAACAGCCTTTTAAAACTCAGATAGGTTACAACACAGTGGTCAAGAGATACATCCTCCAAAACTACCTATATTGGGATAAACCCAAAGAGTTGGTCGATCATCTGATGCTGTTATGGGGCTCAAAGATGGCTAGTCGTACGGCCCACGACAACAACATATTAAACATAATAGAAGTACTACGTGAAGAGGGTATAGTGCTTTAAATGAAATTAAAAAAAAGTAACATTCCATGCAGAGGATATCGTTCGAACCAGTAAAGGGTCTCACTGGGTTTCTATATGAAATCTGCACTAGCGTCTTTGTTGACATTGGGGCCTTTATTATGTTGCTAGTTGTTGGAAATAATTTTGGGCCAATTATCAAACCCTTAGCTTTATTCGTTTTTGGAAAATAGGGGTTGAAACCCCTAACTTCAAAATCGTTTTTCTACGAAACTATGATAGATTTTTGAATGAAGCCAAAGCGACATGGAAGCTACTAATTAGAATTACATTACATATTTTTTTCATAATTTTCCAACTAACAATGCGACAGCAAGAAAAAATTGAAATAATTAGGTGTGACTTTCCGTGGCTATTCCTCGAGGTACATCGACCAAAAAAGTCACGTATAATCAGTAAGTATTCAACTATAATGCGTAACAATTACATAGATGTGCGATGGGTGCGTGGGGTCTTTAAAGGTGCGTTTGAAAGAGATTACAATGCCACCTGGTCAACCTTTTAAACCTTCTAAAGAAGCTGGCAACATAATCAGCAAAACGTTAAGACAAGTTGAACAACCGTGGCAAGATTCAGAAGAAACCAATACAAGAAACCAAACCAATATAATAAAAGTGTGCTCTTTTCTATGGTAAACATGATGGTCTTTTCAGTTTATTCAAATTTCAATATTAATCGAGTACAATATATTCTGAGCATTCTAGGGTCACATGCTTTTGTACAACTGTTGTTTTCATTTATGATAAATAAATAGACGAATACCAGAAATACCTATTCAGTAGACTTAATCAAAAGTTAATTAATAATTAGTGTTAATTCTACTTTGTATTGTTTAAGCAATGTTTTCTGATAATATAAAATCAGATAAAATATGATAAGAGCCGTCAAATCTAATTCTAAATGTATTTGAAAAGAAATACGATTTAAAAGTACTTTGTATATTTAAAAATAAATGTCTGTATATAGTATACATAAGAAAAAGTAAATTATATATTTATTCCCCACCTCCTTAGCAATCCCTGTGAAAATTTGTTGTGCACGAGTATTTCATATTTATAATTTATATTATCCAGTTAATTATAAATAATTTAATATACGGGTTCATTAATTATGGTTATGAATAGGCAGAATCACTTAATTATTTGTATGTAAGAAAAGAAAGAAACGTGCCTGGAGGGTACAGTAGCTGTATTTTAGATCGGGAATATTACTTACGTTAGGCATTATTTTATATGACGTGTTGTGTGTATGTTTATTTTTTTATCTTTGATATAAGGCTTTAGATTACTTTTTCTTGGTTTGAAAAAATGAACGGATGCCTGAACGCATTCAATCATCCGCCTTATTTTTTTCCAGAATTTACTTCCTTCATACGACGAAGCCACCAGAAACGAACGGGGCAACGGAATGACAGTTAACAGATTACACAGACCTCATTGGCCAAATTTGGCAGGCAGGAGAGCTAGAAATTCGCCGAACCCAGACATGGTGCATGTCACACGTCACGGTTCTTTGTAAGTGTTTTTCAATTACTTTATTTCTAGGTATTCAGATGTTACATTGCTGAAGGCGGTGTTGTTTTATGGCGTTCGGTACGTTATTTATGAGACCGTTCTTCCTGTTGTTAGACGTCCTAACTTTGCGTACGTTTCATTGCTACTTTTAAGTCAGTACTCCGGGCTAAAGATAAATTCCACGGTACACGTACGGCTGTACATGGAAAGTGATGTGTGTACGATGCCAAACCGCCTCGAAAGTAATTATAGGTTATTGCTACGAATCGGCGAAATTGCAAGTGATCATAACGTAAATAAAAAACGACTTTTTAATTTATTACCATTAATTATTCTGATATTGGTAGATATGTTAGTTGGATATATACACAAAAAAGCGTTTAAATATAAGAATACTGCATACAGATGTACGAGCCCAAGATAACATGAGTTCGCCCATTAGATATTTTCACGTCCATTCGGTACAAACGGTAAGGTAGGAATAAACTACGCTAATGAATACAACAGATTTTATTTGTACTTGAGAAATATAAGAACTGTACACGTTTATTCGCAATAACAAGAAAACTAGTGACAAAAGAAAAGCATAAAAACATGAAGTAGTTAAATCTAAGATTTTCAGTACCTAGTTTACACTGAGTTATAAAGTCAATTACCACTGTGTTACGTCACCTCCATTTTTCCAAACAGCGTTTAACGCCTAGGCATGGTGTCCACAAGACTCTGGCAGTCTTCTAAAGAAAAAGAGTCCCACATTTCTTGGAGTTAATGTCGCAATGACTGATGTGTTTCAGCCGGACGATTACGCAATTCTTATTTCATTCGATGCCATGTCTCGATCGGAGAAAGGTCAGGACTACTTGAGGGAACGTAGAACAGAAATCTCGTTTTCCGGCATCCAGGATTTCACACGTTTGGCTGTATGGCAAGCCACGCCATCTTGTTGGAAGAGAAATTCCCGGTTAGCTAATCGCAGAGTTTCGATTGATGGAAGAAAGCATTGATTTAAAATGACATGTATTTTTCTGCATTTACTGTGCCTTCAATAAAGTGAAGCAAACAACGCCATTGGCGGACATACATCCCCACACCATAATCGAAGCGGGAAATTTCACTTTTTGCCGAAGATAGTCTTTGTGGAAAGCCCCGGTTTTCGTTTGAAAACCTAGTCCGCGAATCTCCTACACAAAGCTCAAATTTTGATCCGTCGCTCCAAATAACCGACCTCCACTGCTTCAAAGTCCAGTTTTTATGTATTTTGGCCCATAGTAAGCGGTTTTTCTTCTGTTTTTGAGTGAGTAGGGGTTTTTCTTTTGCCTAATAATGAGAAGAGTTACATGCGTGCATTGAAGTATAAAACCAAAATTACCTTATAAAAATTGAATCCAATTTTCTTCAGTGCCCTCGTACAAGTCGATTTAGAATACTGGCTGTCTGTCGCTTCATTCCATGGAACTGTTAGAGCACTGCAATTGGCACGACGGTTTTTATTTTTGATGCGTCCCAATGTTCTTAATTCTGCAGCAGTAACTGCGGTTTTTCTACCGACACGTGCTTTTCCGATTGTGGAATCCGTAATTTTATACAAATGCACAATGTCTAACAGTATAACGGGACAATTCTAATTCTTTTGTAATCTGGTAGGCACTTTTGCCCTGATGGTGCAGTTTTATCAAAACTTTCCGTAAATCTTGCGATAATGCTTTTCCACGCGCCATTTCGACTCTAACTGTCAACAAGGTCATTTAAAAGACACAAAACACCATCGGCAGAGGTATCGTTATCTAGTTTCATACAAGATAAGGGTTTGACGCCAATGTTTATGATTCGACTTCGGTGGCGAGATTTACCCAAATCAGACAATTAAGCACACATTATATTTTCGAAGGCGATGTTTCTGTTTATTATTATAAGAATTACTCAAATCGATCCTACTTGGCATTAGGAATGAGAATTATCATAATAGTCTTCTTGAATTAAAACGTGTATAGCTCATTTAACTAAAAAGTCAGTACGGGCGAACTCATGTGATTTTGGGCTCGTCGTACATGCAATCATATTAATGCCCTAAAAATCATTGTTCTCATGTTTCGTCAAGTCGTTTCCGTGAGCGATTTCCGGTGGGGTGAAAAAATGTAATTAGATACAGAAGACGACCAATGTTTACATGAAGATGTACATTTCACGGGTGGCCTGAACTAAATTTTACCTCAAAAGTCTGTCACCATTAAACTGCCTATGGGAAACGTTAGATTGAAGGGTCCTGAAAATGATGCTTCAAATCGGAAAATCAGAACGCGTGCCGTTTTTTTCTCGTTCATTTTTTGGAAAATAGGGACAATATTAAAAAAAATTTTCAAAATATTTTGTGTAATTTTTCTTACATTAGCGTAGGATATAACGTATATTCAGGAGCTGTAGTGAATATGGATATTGACGGGCACACAAATATGCACATATATACATATATATCATCATCTAGCGAAAATATAGTAATGATGCCTTTATTTGAATGTAACATCATTTATACACATGCTGTAATGGGCTATTTATTAAAAGATTTTAACGAAGCAACTACTTGTGTCGAAAAGTGCAATGTTCAGCTATAAATAACGTGCAATGGAATTGCATTTAAAGAAAATTCATGTAAAACTGTTAGTGTGGCTAAGCTCAGAGAAATATGTAGTTTAGGGTGTCTGAGGTATGTTACAGTATTGGAGAAGTTTCAAAATGTCGTTACCGCTTATTTCGGGAAGAAATTAGAACTTATGTATAAAGAGAACTTGATTCAATTTAGAACCGCCTATTTGGATTTTTTGTTTTAGGTAGATCGCTATGTGTCCAAAAAAGTTAACACTCTACCCTAACAGCCCCAAATAAGTTTCTCGTTGTATCACTTACTAATAAGGTATCACGAAATCTTACGTCTATGTTGAGGAAAAGTAACTTCAATGACCTCACACGTTTCATAAACATGGCAAATATTATCAGATTCCAGAATTTAAGTTAGTTTTCAGCTAAGAGATGTAGAATACACAATCATAGACAATATTAAGTATCTACGCATATTTATTATATTAGTAATATTTTCCTCATAAATTAACTATCGATACACTAACGTTAATTCTTCCGGACAATGGCCGGAATACATGTCATGACCGCACCATGTAACGACCATGTGTTGGACATCACACGGCGGAGAAGTAAGCAATGGAAAAGTACCACGTAGTCCCCACTTAACCGCACCGACATCCACCCGACACCACCGCACCGACATCCACACGACACCACCGCACCGTGCCCGACTAGTTTTGTTTACTTTTTGGCAGGCACGGTGCGGTGTATCTATTGAGAATTTCGTTGCTTTCTATTTTATTGTAAATATTTAAAATGTTTAATTAACAATACTCATATACTATTCATATATTGATAATACATTCATATAGTATTCATTATTATTATTATTATTATTGATATTAAAATGAATGTTGAAAATTAACTGAAAAGATAAAGATGTATCCGGTGCTATATGACCAGTCGAACGAAAAATGTAGGAACTCTAAATATAAGGAACGAGTGTGGAAAGTGATACTTGTTATGTTATCAGGTGAACCATGAAGCAATCGCATAAAAATTCAAAATTTTTGCGTTAAAATACCAAATGCATTTTCAGATAACTTTCTTGCTCTACTTAATTGGTAATTAAATAATTTCTCCTTTCCTCCTTCTCCTCCTCTTTTCGCCCCCTCTATTTTACATATCGTTTCTTCCATGCATTGTGGACCCACATTCTTCTCCGATTTCTGCGATGATATCTTCTCCAATTAACATCTTCCTCCAAAGCTAGTGCTACCCTAATTCACTATTTGTAAAACTTCTCAACATATTGTCAGTACGAAGCGGCTGCGTGAGCTTCAAAAAGGATACTGAATTGCAAGCGTGAAAGAGACCACATGGGCGACATACAGATCAGATGCGGACAAGTGTGATTTCCCATCACCGCCACCGACAGTGCGGTGACGTGTGTCCCGGCCTTTATGCGTTTTACTAATACATCCACAAATGGAATCGGTTCTTGATCAGGCTCCTCTGAAAACAAGTTCAGTGTACAGGAAGAAAGCATACATAGACCATTATCTACACACTACCTCTCGTCACAAGTTGTAAAAGAAGAGATCCTTAATGGCAACAAGTGAGGATTACTCTACCAAGCCAATACAATATGTGATGACCTAAGCAGATTCGAAGAATTAAGAAACATCTAAAAAGGACCTGGAAAGAAATGGATGTTAAGATTATGTAATAGCTTTTCTTATATGTTACTGACAGAGATCGTATCGATAAAGATGTATACGCCATAGAGTTCATTCGGCATTTGTCCTGAATCGTTGTACCGTGTACGGCACTGATGAGAACTAATAAGTTCTAAACAGCTGTATGTCGTTCGGTTCCGATCCGGGACAAATGTCGAATTCTACCTGTGGCGGGTTTTATTTCTTGACACCTTATCTGATCGTGCAGAAACACGAGAAAGGGGTCGAGGATCGCTTTTGGGTATAATTCAATGCCTGGCGGGGCTTTAGCCCGAGGAGTAGTTGTTTCCCAGAGCGATTATGTAATAGATTTGCTATTCGGGAACTACTTTGATAGTCGCTTGGCGGCTTGGTGGTTCCTTTCTCGATTTCCGACTTATATGTTACTGACGGAGATAGTATCGATAAATATGTATACGCCATAGAGTTCATTCGGCATTTGTCCTGAATCGGCGTACCGTGTACGGCACTGATGAGAACTAATAAGTTCGAAACAGCTGTATGTCGTTCGGTTCCGATCCGGGACAAATGTCGAATTCTACCTGTGGCGGGTTTTATTTTTTGAAACACTGTAGTAATGTAAAATCTTTAAAATGTATTTAAAATGCAACAAGTAACTCAAAACAAAATAAAACGTAATTGGATCCGATATCTGTTTACAACGAGAGCTCGAGATAAACTGTGGTGACGCTGGTGACAACACGGCTAATGCTTTTAGAACATAGAATCGAGGCACCGACCGGAATTATGTTTCTGCGCATATGAAGGGCAAAGCTCATAAGGTTTTGAAATATATCTAACGGAAGTATATACAAAGGACCAACACCAGGAGAACTGAAGATCGAGATCAACCAAAAAGTTATGGATGTCTCTCGTATATTGCCCGGAATAACAGACAGACTAAAGAAATTATTAGACATGAAAAATATTTTGTACTGTTCCGAACAGTTAAGATACAATAGCCAATTCCTTACACCAAGGATATTGGTTTAGAAAGGTGTGACCGATCTGAAGTATTCCTATGAAGAGAATTATGTTAGTCGAACAAGCAGGAACGTCCAATGCACAAATATGAAACATAAATGCATACGAGGCTAGGATGTACATAAAGTAGGGAGCAGAAAACTGTAACTTAAGGACTAGAACCACATAATAGATTATGATAATATTAAAGTATTGGACAGAAGTTCTTATTATTATCTTAGTATTATTAAAGAATCACTGGAAATTACGACGAACTCCATATATAGGGTACACGGAATATATATCATACATAGTGGGCATAGAAACATGACGGTTTTTAAGATGAAACAGCGTTTGCTTTTTTTATTAATATAGGGTCTTTCAATAGGAACGCTCGAAATTTGCTAGGTTGTAATGGCCATGTTGTTAAAGTAACATCTGTCAAATTTGTTGTGAATTGTTCAGTGGTGTATGGCGAATCACCATGGAAGATTATAGCGTTTAACAACGTGTGCAAATCATCAAATTTTATTTTCAAAATCAGTGCTCGGTTCGAGAAACGTTCCGCGCATTACGTGATTTTTATTTCTGTTACAACCGTCCCGCCGAGTGGACTATTCGACGTTTGGTGGCCAAATTCGAGTCAACCGGTTTGATAAGTAATCAGCCAACACTCGTACGTCACCGAAACGTAAGGTCTGCTGAAAACATCGCTGCTGTGTGTGAGAGTGTACGGGAAAACCCGAGGCATTCGATTTCTCGGCGTTCACAAGAACTTGGCTTTTATGCGACTTCAACTTGGCGAATTTTGCGTCGGGGCTTGGGTCTGTACCCGCTATACCCGTATAACATCCAAATGTGCCAGGAACTTGATGTAAATGACTATAGACAACGCCGCGTGTTCGTTGATTGGGATCTGGAGCAGTTGGAAGCTGACCCAAATTTCGCCAAAAAAGTCATCTTTAGCAACGAGGCCCATTTTTGGATGAATGGATATGTGAACAAGCAAAATTGTCGGATTTTGGACGATACCAATCCACACGAGATACAGCATCAAATGCATCCCGACAAAGTAACTTTGGTGCGGATTTTGGTTTGGCGGAATCATCGGTCCGTACTTCTTTCAAAACCAAACTGGCATTATCATAACCGTCAGCGGCGAGCACTACAGATCGATGATACGCAACTCCTTGTGGCCTAAACTGGACGATATTTATACCGACGACATATAGTTCCAACAGGACGGTGCTACGTGCCACCTGGCGCATGCCATGATAGATATTCTGCACGAGCGGTTTGAGGGCATGGTTATCTCACGCAGCGGTGACGTAAACTGGCCACCGAGATCGTGCGATTTAACGCCTTTAGACTTCTTCCATTAGGCTTAAACCACAAAAAATTGATGCCCTCAAAGTCAATATAACGAAAGCCATTTAGCAAATCTAGCCAGATTTATACGACACATTCATCAAAAATTAGACCTCCTGAATATGTGTTATCAAGCAAAGCTGCGGCGGACATTTGAACGACGTTATATTCCATACTTAATTCCATAAAATATTTTTTCAAATAAAAAAAATTGAGTGGATATCTCGCACACAACTTGTTTTATTTATGTTTAAAAATCGAGCGTCCTTATTGAAAGACCCTATAAATTGTTGTTAATTTAAGCCCACCATTATGTTTATGTATAATATTCACAGCAGTCTTAATCTTCTCAGAGTTTGTTTTTTATAATTGCCAGTTTAAGGCTTCTATTTTTTATGTCACCATTCAATAAAGGCTATCAGTACAACTGATTGTCTATAACTTTTAAGCTGAAATTGATGACTCAGGTAATTTGTAAAGCTTTCAAATTATGAATATTGCACATTGCCCATGTGCATTATATCTTTCCAATTATTTTCGTTGCATTATTGCTTTATCACGCTTCATTAAATATTGCATTTCAATTTTCAGAATTGCTTTTAAATGAAAATGATGCTTACGGTATATTTATTTTAATTTGTGCGGTGTCGTTTCAAAATTACCGGGTAAGGATGCGGAATGTTTTAATAATTTCACTCCGCAACCAGGCATTTAGGGTTACCTCCCGCTTAATGTGTTCGGTATTTGCCGAACAGAAATTCGCGTTGGTTTTTTTTTTACCAATTTCCTTGTGATAATCAATGAAACGTACAGGAGAATGTCGATGTGGTGGAGACTTAGTTTTATTTTTTCCTGAGGAATTTATGCAGTCATGTGATTAACTGAGTATCGCTATGTCTTAGTTCGACCGGTGAGGCTTGAAGTAATGAGAAGATTGGGATTCTTTACTGAATATTCGAAGAAATTGAAATTAAATAGTCCAATAATTGTAATATATCGTACCAGTTTTATAGAACCACTGTGAAAATTAGTATTCATTTATTAGTACACAACTCTACATTCATCTCTGTAATATTTTGAGAATAACTAATAATTGTAATAATAATGTAATGCATTAAACCATTATTTATAATCAGTTTTTAAAAGTTACTCTATCTCACAACGCATCAGTTTAAAGCTTTTTACAATAATTTATCACCAATTGAAATGTATAAATATCTTTCCAACTTTTTCATCATACCCAACTTCGTAAAGTCTTCATCGCACGAATGGTTGGAGTAAAGATTTATGGAAAAAATTATAACTTAACTAAAGACTATAGTTATTTTATAAAGACATTTTGATATGAAATGCAAATTTGAGCAGATTCTATATATTCCTGTTTAACCCCATAGGAATGACTGTTATCCCTCAATTATTATAACCAGAATGACGGTGTGATAAAGCGTCTATTTCTGCGAGCTGCAACAAAGCCGAATTTGGGCTATAATTACATAGTGATAGTTAACAGAAATTTCATTGTAATACAATAATGCATATTGATAAATACTCGAATAAACATAAAAAACGGGAAAGGAAATATATACATGAATAAAAAAATTACCAATACTTGTCTCAGTTGATCACGGATTCTGACTCGCATGGAGGACGTGTCGACAATGAAGGTTTAACAGTTTTTTTAATATTTCTGCAGTTAAACCTCGACGCTGATCATTTAACAGTACTTTACTGTCCTTTTACTGTACTGTCACCAAAGGACAGTACGAGAAGTTAATTATATGGACTATATTTCAGTAAAGTACGAGATAATTCTTATGTGTACCCTTTAGAAATGAAGGCATGTGTTTCAAATGGCTACGTATCTAAGATTTTCGTAAACACATCTTCCAATTTTTTTAATGACAGTACTAACTTTACATGTGTTGTGGTTCTTTATTTTCTGTTTAACATCTAATACCATAAACTGTTCTTGTAACTATAAGCCATGTGTTTCTAGTTTCTTTAATGAAGAAATTAAGATGGAATAGACTGTGTAATGGACATAATGCTTTGTAGTTTCAGTAGGTTCTGCATTATTACATATATGCCATTGATTTTGTTGGAATTGAATCTGATGATAAAACGTTTTAGTTCCCCAAATACTTATCATAATAAATTACAACTTCTAACCAAGTACTCCGTCTTGTGATAACTAGTCCAGGAGGTAAAGATATATCTGGGAGAGCTTCTCTAAACATGTATCCCTCCATGTACAGCTTTAAAAAAATCACATTTTCTCGTACCTCGTTTACTAAAGAGAAACTGTCTCTTATTGTTTCTGCTATTCAATTAAATGCATGAGAGCTGCACATGCAAAGTGTATCATATTTGGAAAAGTTTTAGTCAACAGATTTCTTACTTTTCGTATGTAAGCGACTGCGTCCGTTAGCAGTAATAATACTTTCTGAGAATTGTTTTGATGCGGCCATATACAGTGAACTCAGTCACAAGATCTGCAGTTGTTTTGTGGTTGGTTCTGTCTAATATCTTAGAAACCACTAAGCTGTCATTTGGACTGTAAAGTTTTAACGCACCAATTAAGAACATTGCCAACGAACGTCCCCATGCATCAGTAGCTCCATCTGTAATGAAGTATATAAAGTTGTCCCCAACATGGTTGCGAATGTTTTGAATGATACATGTTTCTTAAGTAAAATGTGGTCCAACCAAAACGCACGATGTTAATTGTAAATAAAACAAAAAGTTTTCAGAGAATTATCTTAATATTTTTTATTATGATAGAAGGATCTATGACAATTATGTGTGAAACAAAATGTCGGCCAAATGCTCGCCACGGCTTCGGTGGCATACCTCTATCCGATGGTCCATATTTTCAATGACTCTGAGACATAATTGAGGTTCAATGTTGTTAATGTGCCGAATTATCTCATCCTTTAGCTCTTGAATTGTTCCTGGCTTATTGACGTACACTTTTTCTTTTAAATATCCCCAAAAAAAGAAGTCCAACGGTGTCAAATCACATGATCGTGGCGGCCAATTAACATCGCCACGACGTGAGATAACACGGCCATTGAATTTCTCGCGCAAAAGTGCCATTGTTTCGTTGGCTGTGTGGCAAGTGGCACCATCCTGTTGGAACCACATATCGTCCAGGTCCATATCCTCAATTTCTGGCCACAAGAAGTCCATTATCATCTCGCGATAGCGAACACCATTCACCGTAACTGCTTGGCCGACCTCATTTTCGAAGAAGTACGGCCCGATGACACCGCCAGCCTATAAACTGCGCCAAACAGTCACTCTTTGTGGATGCATCGGCTTTTCGACAATCACTCGTGGATTCTCATTTGCCCAAATGCGGCAATTCTGCTTGTTAACGAATCCACTGAGGTGAAAATGTGCGTCGTCGCTGAAGATGATTTTCTTTGTAAAGTCACCATTCACTTCTGTCTGTTCAACCAACCATTCGGCGTATTGACGACGCTTGAAATGGTCAGTAGGCTTCAGCTCTTGAGTCAATTGAACCTTGTAAGCGTGTAAATTCAAATCTTTATTTAAAATTCGCATCTGTGATGTTCGTGAGATGTTCAATTGTTAGGCACGACAACGAGTCGAGGTTGACGGCTATACTCTACTCTTCTGCTACACTATCGCGAACAACAGCAATGTTTTCCGCAGAACGAACTGGGCGAGCATGCACAGGTGTTTTCACATTTCCTACAGACCCGGTTTGCTGAAATTTGCCCACAATTCTCCCGATTGTGGACACATTTGGTCAATTATGCTGACCAAAAAAGTCACGAAGTGCACGAAATGCATTTTGATTTGAACGCCCATTTTCGTAAAAGGCTTCAACAATCTTAACGCGCTGCTCAATTGTGTACCTCTCCATGGTTGAATTTGTCAAACACTGAAGCAAAGAAATGTCAAATTAAGTTGGGCAAAAAACTTGACGTCAAGGGTGACTCACAATTAACATCGTGCATTATGGTTGGACCACCCTTTATTAGTGTATTAGGGTTTTGGTTCTTATATTTTTCTATAAACTGGTATAGTGTTAGGTTCTTCAGTTTGTGTGACGGAATATCACTGGTCAAAATACATATTTCTTATTTTTTTACCAACTCTGTATAGTATTTGGATGAATCGGATGATTTGTTTTAGGTTTGTTTTTCTGGGTGATAAATAATAATGTGATATTCGTTTTTCTATAATCGGTAGTAAGAAATTGATACTAGATATTAAAACCATAAACTAAGGAAATTTAATTTTTCAATTTTTTTCTAGGCCTATTCTTGTTGTTTACCTTGATGAGCCGCCACTGCTTTTAATTATAACATTTTCTAGATTATTAATTGTGTAATATTTTACATTTGTGCTTAAATAACAAAAAGAGTTGAAACACTAACAAAAGTTCAGTGTATCGCAGTTTTTCATTTAGTTTTATTCTACTAGTTTCTTTGAATACATTCACGGGTTTTGAGATTTTTGAAATTGCCATGTGACGTTTACGTCTATGCGTAACAGAAAATCATAATAGTTTATTTAATAAATCTTGTTGTTTCTTTGAACTTTAATATTAGAAGATGGAGAATAGCGGCATCTTCTCCATGTACAAAATCCTGGATAAATCACTAAGGCCGTGTGTGTACATACTTTATGTATCAGTATCAAACTACGATATTGTGAATTAGCACGCAGGCAGTGTTTTCTTTTAATTAATACGGCAATTATTGCGAGCAGGACCGTAAACAGAACCCTGCGGTATGCCCGTTAGAATATTGATTTGGTACTGTCATTGTAAATATAGGACTTTCATGATTATAGGTAATTTATTCATGCACATCAATCGGCAATAAACGCTCCCCTGCGGATTTGTTTACAAATTGGTTAATTAACATTATTTTTATGGATACCACTGCGAGAGTAATGAATATTGAATAGTTAGTTTAAATTGATTCAGAAATTACAAAAATATTAACACGAATCCAATTGCGAATTAATTTTATTAAGAATTGGTCAACTGTGTACCACTATGATAAAATAGTGCTTCACCAGTTAAAATCCAAAAGGAAAATCATTATTTAAATTATTATTGTACCAGTGACAGCAGTTTAAGGAGAACGAGAAGGGAGTTCAATGATAAATCAAATAAAATACGTAATACAAACCAAAGACATTCGGAACTGAAAACCATTGACCTAATATGGCAAGTGTTTCCAACCAATGTGGCAGATAAAACTCACCATAAATCAATAATAGTGACAGGAGTTAGAATCAGGAGAAGAAGTATATATTTACCTGCCTGAGCAGGAAGCTGGCGTGAATGTTTAGTTGGACTAGCCGTGAAATGTTCACGAACATTTTCGAGAGTTTCTTCTGACAAAAATGCCTTTCTCGCAGTTGATTTGCCCTTGCTAACATTGCATAGTATTTCGGAGTTATGCTATCAGATGTCGTATATTTGAAAACCCTTTTCGAATACTTGTAAAGAGCATGAATGGATAAAGTGTTTTCAGTTGTTTTCACCTCGTTGACCACTTCTGCAGTGAATGGCGGGTAAAATGTATCGTACTCTAAAGAAAGAACTATTTTATATACATGCAAAATGCGAGTTTGTTTATTAACTTACGACACAATTATGTGGTAATAATTATCGCATAATACGAAGGGAATTTAATGAGAAATTGAAGAAAATGCGAAATACAAGACAATTACATTCGGAAAAAAATAATTGAACTGATATTACCAGTCTTTCCAACTAATGTCACAGAGAACCGGTAAACCTCCAAATTCCAAATATTCCTAGGTAAAACGTGGATTACTGTATTTTTTAAGAAATTTTAAAAATCCTGAAAAGCCAGGAATGATGTCATCAAATTGTTCACAGTCATGAGTGCCATCTGCGATTTAGTAGTATTTAGTATATTTAGATTATTTTGGTTTTGACGTCACTGCCATGAACGTGGTCCTAATCAATTTATGGATGTCATAATAATGCACACACGCACGCCTTTCATTTTGCTATCACAAATCATGGAACTGATTGTGAGATGGAAATCACGCCAGTTTGATGACGTCGTGATTTCCAAGCGGTAATTGTTCAGAAAGGTACATACAAGAAGTATTGGTTAGTTAGTAATAGTGATTCGTGACTAATGTTAACCTATCAGCAAAACTCGCAGAAATCGAGCAAAGTGACACTGGACTTGGAACTTTTATGTGACTAAGCAGCACTGCACCGTGGATCTTTTATGTAATTAAACACCACATAAATTGATCACTAAAAGAATTCGATACACATAGACTCGTAATATCATCTACCATCGTGGGATCCAGCGGTTTTCACCGCCTTTTAATAAGAAATTAGAATGACCACGGAGAAATAATAGCTGCCCAGGGGTTGCAATGAGGAACTCGTAAGCTGTGTCGCGAGTCCGAGAGAGCAAAGATAGGACAGGCACTCTCTTGGTCATGGAGACTTGAAGAAGAAGGCCGCCTGCCCACAGCAGGACCAGACCTCCACCTACGAAGGAATCCTGGGATTCAGAGTACCGACATTTTAGGAAAGGGCACCATACCCAAGCGGACCGTCCCTGAAGAATGAACCAGTACAGTTAGCAGGATCTTGGAGGTGTCTCTATATGCCGACCGGATATGCTCCATCCCGGCTCAACGGCCAGCCAGGTAAGTCCACGCATCCATCCGCGTCGCAGGGCCACAACCGGAAGAGATTGAGCTCTCAGATCTGCGACTACATGGACGATTAGAGACTCAACACCTCCTGCTCGCCATACGGACGCCCACAACGGCTAGTATAACCCTTCTCAGGAGGGGCAGGGGAGAAGAAAGGCAAGAAGAACACCCACGGTAGTCAAAGAAGGCGCGCGACCACATCACTTTCAATCAGTGTAGATCACTCAGTATTTCATGTGCTTAGCAAACATCTATGCATTTCTACAAATACATTTATACACATTTCTATAATCATACATGGAGAATTTCCATGCGATATACTTTTATTATATAATCTTGAGATCAGAAATTTTACTGTAGATTATTTAGACTAAATAAAACTAAATGTTTTGTAATTTATACAAAATATTTAGCGCTTATGTAACTTGTTATATTACAAGAGTCTATTTTCAAAGGTACTAGATAAGATCTTGTCTATTTTTTTTATTGTCTTGTCTATTATGTGGTACATATCAGTATGGAAACGTTCGCGCATAAACTGATTTAGTTTATTAAGGATTTTTTCCATTCCAATAATTCTAAATGTGATTTCTTTATATGTACTAAGAGAACAGTACATTTTTGAGGCCACCGTATATTGGCACTTAAAATACCAAACATAGCTGTTATTTTACCGGAATGAGTATGAAAGTTTTTCTTCAGAAAAGCAGTGATTACGTTGTTACTGTAATATATTGTTATAAAACGTGAATAATTGGATGTAATGAAGTTTTAATTCGAAACAATTATTTTACCACTATCTACAATCGATCATACAAAGTCCAGATAAAAAAAAGCTAATATTAAGGGCTTGGGTAGAATTTTCACACGCTTATCTAGAACCATTACCCGATCAGATCATTTACAGTAATTGAGAGATCGTTTCGTCTGGTATACGCTGTAAAGATTACATGGGTAAAATGACTAATGGTTGTTAAACGGTCTCTGGTGTAAAGGCTGTCAATATAGCGGTGCCCGCGGGCATGGTCTTGTTAAAATTCCTCGCTTTCTTGGTGCAAAATATCCAATCGATAACATAAAAATTAAATTTCATTTCGGATAATGGCGCTGAAATTATTTTTGTCCGTCATTTATTTTTCGTTAATGAGTTCATTACGCTGCATTTTTGGTGTTACTCATCATTACTTGCACGTTAATTTTTTTGCTCGTTACTTTTTCAGTTCGATTCGAGCAATAATTATTATTTTTTATTATGTTTATTTAAATATATCGATGACTGTTCAGAACGAGTGGTCGGTTGATTTTGCCCTGATTGTGCCACTATGGCGCAGCATTCGTGCATTGCTGCGGCAATTATAGCTGTATTTTAATTTTTGACATTTCGATTTTCAACATATAAATGTGCATTCCCTTCTAAAACTTTTTGCTAATTCGGCTCACGGAAGATTGTGTTTTAAAGGTAAATTATAATTCTAAGACAGCGATTTAAACCCATAACATATTTTGTTCGACGTTCTCCGCACTAAGCAACTTTTTGACATTAACTGAAATATAATTTATTCAATTTTGTTTTTCTCGATCGATAAAATGGCAGAAAATTCTTTCTACACTATTTATCTATCTAGCTAACCCTCCATCGGGCGCAGATGATCTGCGAGATCCGGCAGTCACTTTTTATTTTTCCGCACTCCACTATACGCATAAAAGTAATGTAATCGTGTAAAGAAAAAGTGAAAAAAATTTTTTTGGGTTTATTTTTCGTTTTTCGGCCTAAAAACCAAAAAATAATGGTTTTTAAAAAATTGTTGCTGTGTGTGTGTGTCGTTGTCGTTGTTGTCGTTATCGTCGTTGTCATCAGCATTTATTCTTGTTAGCACAATAACTCAACTAAATTGTGTCGGATCGATCAGGTTTCGACTGATTCTGATTGGGGATGTCACCTCATTAATTTTGAGGTGGACAGGACACACCTCACCCTGTCGCATGGGTCACGAGAAAGCACAATGGTGGACTATTTGAGAATTTTATTTTGTTAGCACTGTGACTCAACTAAATCGTGTCGGATCGATCGGGTTTTAACTGGTTCTGATCGAGGACGTCTCCTAGATGGCACCTATTGATTTTGAGGTGGATAGAACACACTCTACCATGTACATGGGTCATGAGAAAGTACAATGGTGGACTATTTGAAAATTTTCTTTTAGCACGATCACTCAATTAAATCATGTCGGATCGATCGGGTTTCGACTGATTCTGATTAGGAACATCTACCAGACGACATCTATTGATTTTGAGGAGGATAGGACTCCACCCTGTCCATGGGTCATGAGAAAGCACGATGGTGGACTATTTGAAAAAAGTAAAATTCGCATAAAACACATATTCTGCATTTATGTGTTGATTTATTTTTTTTCGGCCACTCAATGTCGAGATAGAGATGTTCTACGTGCGGAAAGTCTGTTTTGAGGTTTTAAAACTGTTTATTTCTTTGCCCTTTCGTGTGTATTATGAATATTAACTCGAACTCTCTCGTAGCTTCCTAGCTCCAAACTACTCTTCTCGGTATGGTGTCCATTTTTTTAATGCATTCCCTGGCCTTGTATGGGCTACCCGGATCTGTCAGATGTATTGCGCCTGATTACGTCATTATTTTCACTTATATTTTGTTAGATTTCTTTTATTATTTAAATTAATAATATTTTTTGGAATCTCCACACTTACTTATTCTGGCTTTTTATCGTATTATTATTCAAAATTAATACATTTGGGTGTTAAATTATTGGCACATACTAAATATCGTTACCAACAATGTGACATTTATTTTTGTTTGGTACATCCTAAAATAATGAAGAGGATTTATAATTCTTTACACGTAAAATGAACAGTTACTTATAACTTTTCTTTGTAATTCACGTCCAATATTTTATACATGACTTTTATATGAAAAAATAGGTGGTTTGTTTTTTGTATTCAAAATATTGTTCTATACTAATTTATAATAAGAAAATGAGGTATACAAACATTTTTTCTTTCATTTTCATGAAATAAACAATAACTTTGAAGATAAGGTTTTTTAAAAAACATTTTACAAAAATAAATTTAGTTTTATATCAGTTTCTCCCGATTCTGATAGCCAATACGGCCAATACTTTTTATTTTGAGCTATACAGACCGCACCATCTTACGTCTATAATAGTAGTTTGAGAATACTGACGGGTGCCGATAGACCCTTATAACGAATAACGTTTGAATTAAAATGTTTCTAAAATGGAGGTGTAAATGATGCCCACGCGCTCTCCAGAAGGTTAAATAGACCAAAATGTACAATTTGATGTTTATATTTATATAAATACATTTTTAAGAAAAACTATTCAACTTAGCTACAGGGATTGCCATAGAAAATTTGTAGGTCTTTTAACGGCGCATCGGATTAATATCAATATCGGTACTAATATACAGGGTGTTCGGTTTAAAATAAGAAACATTTTTTATATTGTATTTTATAATACCTGGTATGGCGATTTTCGTACCCTATATATCAGATATATCGCTTAAAAGAGTCATCATCGTTGAATATTTGACCAAAAAGTAATTTTACTGGGGCTTACTTAGCATAACCTAGGAATTTGATCTTTTATGAGGGACGAAAATTGAAAAGAAACAATAATTTCTCAAAAATCATCAACACACAGCCTTTACTTTTCAGGTAGAAACCGAAAAAACTTTAAAAAATATAGGTTATCATTAGAAAATCCAAGTTGGTACCCGCCTAGAGAAAATTAAACAACGTCTATAATGGACATTATGTTTATATTGTAGGACTTGAAAAATTATACAAAAAGTAAATGCATCGCAAAAGATGCCCTTATCTCCTTTTTCTAACAGATATATTGAACTTCCGTACACTAGGTAGATATGCTGTATGTACAGGATAAAATAATATATCTGAAATGTTTATTGAAGTTTTAAATAGATACATATTTAAAATATTTTATGCAAGTTTAATTGATTGACTATATTATTTATATTATTCACGTTAGAATTAATATAATGGGATATAGAACATACCTCTGAAAATGAGCTAAGTATAATATAACACAATTACATTACATTACGTTATGGCCTATGGGTTTGGGCCTCATCAGCCACTGATAGCATGGGTAGTCCCTTGGCGATCCCCTTTTATCCGGGTTATTATCAAAAAATGCTATCCCATAAAGGGAGCAATTTAGGCACGTCTCCCGCATTAAGCCTCGCCTCCTCTAGGATAACAGGGGTCCCTAATATAAGATACCTCTTCTCCTCCAGTGCGGGGCAGGTGTAAACAAGATCAATCAAAGTTTCCTCGCTGTCTTTACAGTATCTGCAGGTCGGGCTGTCAGTCAGCCTCAGCTTGTCGCCCGTTATGACTATGGTGGTCCGTTATGATTCCCACCAGGATTCTGGCTTTGTGCCTGTTCAATTAAATGAATTCTTCTCAATCTTTGAGTATCCGATGAAGAGTTTGCTTATTCGACAACCCGTTACTCCTCTCCATCTTTTATTGCACTGGTCTCCTGCCCAGCCATTGATGCGGTCTCTGAGCAGATTCCGACTTATTCCCACTGCAAGTTCTGGTCCATAGAGGTTTTCCCTGGTCCCTAGTCTGGCAAGGTCATCTGCAATTAGATTTCCCTTAATGCCATTATGCCCAGGTATCCATAAGAGTTCCACCGGTCCCTTAACCCTTAACCACTGGTAACATAATTACATACATATAGTACGTACAATTATTTTTCCTATAATTTTAACTCTTTTATAGTTTTATACTAAAACGTAATATATTATTTTCTTGAACCAACATAAACTTGATTGTATACATATACATATACAAGTAGTAATGGAATGTCGGTTTTTAAGACAACAAATGCTCACGAAATAATTGGGCGCAAAGCCCAAAACACACCGAAATGAAGGGAATTACTAATGTACTTTTCACTTGATTTTAACAATAAATTATATAGATTAAGATAGGTAAATTGTAGCTCATTTCTTTCCGGTGATATTTCATTAAAAAATGTAATTTATCTTTGAATGTTAACAGTAGACAGTTAAATCGAATAAATCCATAATGTTCGTACCAGTGGGCTTCTGAATATATGTATATGAATACAGTAAGGCATTAAAACTAATTGATTTTATTATTTAGGGACATTTATGATTTACATTGATATAGCTGCGCAACGTTTCGATTAAGTTATTTGCTTTAATGGTAGGAAGACCATTCTTTTATTTGCCCATAATTATTGGTGGGATATGTTTATCCGTCGTAGATTTAATGAATATTTACGTCGGGGTTACGTGTAATGTTAGTCGACACCGCGTTACGTGCTTTGTGTCATTTAATAAATATCTATTATGGCGTGAGTCACAGTTTTATTGTAATAATTAATTCTTTGTCTCCTTATACGGCTTGATGATATTGTAACGTAAGTATCTACTTATGTCTTTACAGGTAATTTGTATTACCACAATAAATGGTCGGTTCAGTTGTCTCGGCGACCTATAAAAACATTGCGGGTGTAAAATTACATTACAACATAAAAGAAGGAAATATTACCATTGTAACGGTAGGTGAGCACGTTAAGATGACTTATCAATTTTACGATACACTTTAAATTGGGACCGATTAAGGCGCATGACGTTTATTGCCACATTTTAAAATTCATAAAACGTACGTGGGGTTATAAATTTTTTGGCAAATAATTTTATATGATGGTTGTGTCGTCTTCTCTGATTGTAAATTCGACTTCAATGATATTAATGTTGTCCTTGTCACACTTTTCGATAATTGGGTTGTTTACGATGATACGATGATACAGGACTTTCATACGTAATCCAATTAAGGTGATGAGATTTGTAGAGGCGTAGCGTGAGAAAAGAATCAGGGATGTGATAAAAATTTTATAAGGGGAAGAGGTATAGTCGGATGTATGGTAGGCCATATGAAAATGATAAAAATAAAAAAAAACACTAACCTAAAATGATTATGTCGAGGTATGTATCCTAATTTTTAAAATGAAGATCAATTCTTCGGTTTTTGCTTGTCCAGCGAAAACGTCTATCACTATTTCTTCAGATGTTGGAGATGATCTCATATCCTCTAACAAAGCACTTTCAATATTCATTAATGCTAAAGCTGACAGTCTTTCTTGCTTTTGAGAATTTCGCAGATAGGTCTTTATTCTCTTTAAACATGAAAATGATCTTTCCGTGAAACTGCTTGTGGCAGGAATAGTCAAAATTAAACGACACAACTTTGATGACTCCGGAAAAACAGCAGATAATTGAAGGGACATGATATATTGGTGAATCTCAATCACATTGTTCATATCGGGATTACTATAAATCACTGAAAGTTCACTTTTTAAATGATTTTCGTCAAAGAATGTTCCATATGTATCTACTAAAGAAGAAAAGTTCGTCATGAAAACGTTTTACGAATGAAGTAACTTGTATGGAATCTAGATTTAAGAATTTCAGTTTAGGAATTTCACTAAACCGTTCACTAATGTTCAAAGTAATAACGCCCAAAATTTCATAAAACAATCGTGCGTAGGTGCTTTTCTTATCTTCTTCAGGAATTGAATCCAAACGCATCCTCTTACTTGGTGGTTGATTTCCTAACACAAATCTGTCCATACGGTCCTAAATTCGTTTCTCATTTTTTGAATATGTGATTTGAAATCGGCGATGTTTTTATTGCAGTAACTAATATCTGATATTTTTGTCTGTAGAATTTTAAACAGACTCTCGGAATGTGGGAATATTGCAGAAAACACTGCTAAGAAAAAATTAAAATCAAAGTCGCGCAATAAAGTTAAAAGGCCTCTATCACAAATAACGGTTTCTGGATACCATTCCTCATTTTTATTTTCCACAATTACCTGAAATAGCGCTTCCAAATCTTCCTTATGTTATGGCGACAGTCGCCAAGATGCGTTCACATAATCGCATAACTGAGTCCGGAAATAACGACAACACGCACTCGAGGTTCCACTGTTGACTGTGTAAAATCACTTGCCTTTTCGGCCGGCTAACTCGTAGCTTGGGTGTAACGTGGACCATCGCATTTCAGCTTTGCAGCAATTAACGCGGGAGTCCAATAATTTCGCGCCATCACGGCCGATTTGAAATAAAAAAGTTCATGGTAGCGTTTAAAATAAATAATGTATGTTTTCGGTCGATTTAAAATAAATAAAAAATTGGAATAATTGAATAAATCGATTGAACTTTTGAATAACACTAATTTGCTTATTTTGTAAGGGATGCGACGCATCACTCGCATCCATGTACGCTATGCCCCTGGAGATTTACATATTTTTTAATTCGGACAGACTTTAAAAAACTAACTATATGACGTTCCAGCGAAATAAAAAGAACCTTAAATAATAACACTGGGGAAGAGTTAATTTGATTCTAGGAATTTAGTCCATTGTGAGTACATTACTGCCCCTGGTGCTGAAAATGGCATAACTTCTTTCTAGATTGGCTCTAGTTTCTGAAATAAACATGCATGTTAATATTAATGCAAAGTAAGAAAAATAAACTAAAATAAGCAATTTTTATTGTTTTGATTTTTTATATCTGAAATACAATAAGAAAATAAAGAATAACTTATGCAGAAAATATTAATAATTATAAAAAAGTTTTTGGACGATTTTCTTTTATATTTTTGCTGTGAACAGTCCCTGTGCAGACTCCAGCAGTAATCGGCCATCATGTGACTATCCCATCTTCCTTGATACCTTTTTTCCTTTATTCAGATACCCTGATGAAACCGTTCATCTTGTTCCTCACTGTAATCTAAATTAAAAAGAAATTTGTCTAAGTCACTATGCCGAAAATGTAATTTAATGCTCATATTAGTTCCCAATTATTCAAAACATTTTAGCATCTTATGTACTAGTTCTTGGTGGTTATTTGCCTTGTGATTGCCCAACAAATTTTGAATTATAGATAGATAACTAAACCATGCATCACATTCTACAACGGTCATATATCTGCTAAAATTTGTATCTTTTGTCAGTTTTCGAGTTTGTGAACCGTCAAAATTCCCTGCTTTTATTTTTTTTATATTTAATGCTGGAAATGCTTGGCAAATGTATTTAAAATATTTATTCAGTGCTTTTACAAACTGTTTCATTAAATCCCGTTTGATGTGAAGAGGTGGCCATATTATTTTTTTCTCTTTATTAATGGCTCGTGAACAATGTTGGCCACAGCGGTTATAGCGTCTCTCAAAGGCCAAACAGTTTGCTGACAATGTTTTTCTTTTGCACGAGTATGCCATAAACAGAAGTGGAAAGGATATTTGGTATATCCACTTTGCTGTCCAAGAAGTATAGTGGCCATTTTTAAATCGACACAGAAACTTCTGATGCTAATACTAAGCAATTTCAAGAGAATACTCGTAATATGAATATGGCGCTCCGTAGCTACAAATTCCACAATTCCAACAAGTTAGGTAGCTGATGGATCCTTTAGTCTTCAGACGATAGTCACGATGACTAAATTGACGATATTTTCGCTTCGGTGGTGATTGGTCGTCTGGAACGTTTATAAGCTCCAATTAGTATTTGATCAGATATAAAACCTAGATGTTAATAACAATCTTTTAACAACATAAAAAAATGTAACGTTAGACAGAGCATTTGAGAGTCTCTGTAGTAGAAATTTTCCAAGTCTAACAAACAATTTATTGCTAGACAGTTGTTAAATCTTCTGCAGATCTAAGTTATTCCTAACATATGATCATAACATCATGTGTACGAAATTTTAATAAAACATAGTACAACAGCATTTTCCACACAGTTTAGTTTTTTAACCACATATAAACGAACTAAGTGTTATAAGATTATTAATGGCCAGCACTCGGAGAAGGAGCAAATAAATTCGTGTGTTTAAAATTTCAAGAATGCTGATGAATATTTACATCTCATTAACTGAGACCTGCAACTGAAATAGGTGCAAATTATAGAACAACCATTAACGTTCCGTATATCGAAGATGAAGACGAAGGGTTGAAGTATATGATTTGGAAGAATGAAAAGCCACCATTACAGACTTTCCCTCATTCTTTCCACACTAAAGTATTGGAAAGTGTATTAAATTAGTTACCAAAGCTTCAATTATTCCTTGCAGAACTCATATTCGAGATCATTTTATTGAGCAAGATTTTATTCTTCAAAAATAATACCTAGTTTTTCTACAAAATGTAAACAGTATTATATAAAAATACTCGTTAATGCAGGTACATTATACTTCTTCATTATATTTATTGAGGACAATGCAATCAACATAAATCCAGTGCGCATGTACGCATCTGGGGTGAAGCCATACAGGGGAACAAACCACCCTCTATGTAACTTAACAGCGTGCCTAATGGCAGCATTTTCTGTACAGTAGAATAAGTTTTAATTTAGAGTACATATTCTCAATAAATCAGTGAAATAGTGATCGGTGTAGTAAATCGTAACTCCTAATCCAAAGATACAACACGAATGAAAATAAAAAACTACAGTCCACAATTTAAAATATTTCAAAAATACAAATAATTAATACTGAATGTTAGTGATGTACAAAAGCATGCGTCGTTAACAATATTTAAACTATACGAGTAGTGAGCTATTACGTAACATTTCTTACGATATTGCGAACAAGCTATCGATTATTCATATATACGACCACAGTCGCATGCTCACCGCCATGTAAGTACGATGGGCATTCAGGTCATTTACGCAACGCAAAACTATAATAGTTTAGTGTTTTGCTCTGCAACTTGTATATAGATGGGTGACCTATCGTATTCTCGTATGCTACTCCTACACTGTGGTCTAGGGTTACGAACTGAACTCAGCATTGGAGGTATCAATTATTCCTTGTGGAAAATTGAATCCACGCATACGTACATATACGTGGATTCGATTTCCGACGAGAATAGTTTGGCACGTGAACCTGAGCATAGATATTTTTGTCCTCGTCTCTAGGTGTAACCTTCTATTCCATAGGCTGAGGCTTTAGTGTAAGAATGTCAATTTCGGTGTGCACAAACGTTTAAAAACCATCGCTGGGTCAGTTGTAAATATGGAGCTTAGCGTGGAATAATGATTTGAATTACTTAAATTACATTATACTTCAGAATCTTTCTAGTGTTATTAAATTTATACAGACGATATATAGGAAAGCATTTTTACTCGGATCGTCACATTAGGAGTTTTTTATTTTCTAACATGCCAAGTTAGTTTGTTATAGTATACTTCCGAAGTTTTAGACTGCTACTTTGATAATCAGAGACTTGATCAGCCCCCTGGCACTGCGGTAGTTCGCTGGTAAATTACTGTACAAGGGGCGCTAGTTGGATTGCAGTGCGAAATTGCCGGTAAATTTGAACATAAATGTTTTTAAATTTTAATATATATGTAACGGATGATGTAAAATTAATAACAAAATGAATTTATAGGAAAATTACCTGAGCCACAATTGTTGTTTACCGTATAGGTGAAATTGAATTAGGTTAATGTGCAATTATAAAAAATATGTTTTCTTGTGTTCCTGCAATAATTTTTTATTTATACGTAATATGTACACATACGTATATAATTGTCTGAAAATGCTGAAACTTATTCTATGAACATTTTTGTTACAAATAAGAGCAATAATTTCAAAATATTAATTCGCAAATGCAAATAATATAAGTTTGTAGTATATATTACAAATTATAATATTGTAAATTGGGAGTCATCAAAGTATCGTTGAAGGAAAAATGAAGCTATCTATTTCATATAACTACTGCACATAACACGCCACAATCTCGCAACTTTTGAACACACTTGTGTACAATTGTGGATGGTATTTTTAATGTAAATTATATGTTCCAGTGTATTGTGAAATGATTATAGATAGAAAGCTTCATTGTCCCTTTAAGTGAAGTTAGAAGTAAGATTTGCACAATCGAGCAAGTTTTTTCTTTTCGTAATTGCATGCGTGCACTATACAATGTCATATCACACGACGCATTTTCTTTTTTATTTTCGGCGGATCCTCTATTTTACACTATTATATTTATATACTGCAGATTCACTACAATTCGTGATTACGCGTTTGTTTACATGTACGCGAGGTTATGTTGTTTACTGTTACTGTAGGTGAGAGACGTCAGAGAAAGGGGGAAACGACACTGCAAGAGCACTAGCACCCCAGCCAGCGGCTGTTGTACACGTTGTACACAATTGCAAGCTCGCACTACGTAACATATAGGCAGTGGACTTGACTTGATCATTATAGTCGATCTGTCAGTGTTGTCACAGATGAAAATATTCAGTTGAAGAGGTTTTCAAGACTAAGTAATTCTAGTGCATCTGTCAGTCAAGATTCAACTCAGTTCAAGTTAATTAGATACAGCACAAGACGTATTGCACGTTACATATACAGGTATAACCCCTGTTCATATTCACAGTCCATCAACCTCTATCCTACTATGTTATATCGGAGAGAAGAAGAAGCCTCGCTCCTTTAATACACACTGAATTTGAGAATAGAAAAATTGATCCCCACAAAATTGTATTCTGTAATGGTGCCCAGTTCTGACTCGGGGGGTATGTTAACTGTCAAAGTTACAAAATCTTGAGAGTTATAGTAGCGATGTTAAGCTGCTATAAGGTACTTACTTTTACAGACAACATAATCATGAAGAACATCCATCTTTTGGGCATTGAAATTTTATTCGTTTTTCGGAGGGAACGAAACTTGGCGGTGTAGATTATACAGAAAGGGACTCGACTTTGGTGACCCCGTATTATCCAAAATATTGTAAGTTTGTTATAAGGGTGTAGATTGGCCACCTTATTCTCCGATTTTAAGGCTTTTTGTCGCTTTTTGTCATCTGAGAGATAGCGTCGATAAAGATTCACCAAACTCTATTCTGAGCTGAATTTTGCTATTATGAATAAAAGGTCTCACCGGGTTTCCATATGAAATCTGCACTAGTGTCTTTGTTGACATTGGGGCCTTTATTATGTTGCTAGTTGTTGGGAATAATTTGGGCCAGTTATCAAACCCCTAGCTTTTTTCGTTTTTGGAAAATAGGGATTGTAACCTCTAACTTCCAGAGTACACTATGGCTTACCTGCATAAAATTTTTATTATTTCAAATATGTTCCACCCATCGCACATCTATGTAATTGCTACGCATTATAGTTGAATACTTACTGATTATACTTGATGTTTTTGGTCGGTGTACCTCGAAAAATAGCCACGGAAAACTACCCCTAATTTTTTCAATTTTTTCGTGCTGCCTCATTGTTGGGTGGAAAATTATGAAAAAAAAGTATGTAATGTAATTCTAATTAGCAGCTTCCATGTCGCTTTGGTTTCATTCAATAATCTATCATAGTTTCGTAGAAAAACGATTTTGAAGTTAGAGGTTGCAACCCCTATTTTCCAAAAACGGATAAAGCTAGGGGTTTGATAATTGGCCCAAACAAATTTCCAACAACTAGCAACATAATAAAGGCCCCAATGTCAACAAAGACGCGAGTGCAGATTTTATATGGAAACCCGGTGAGATCCTTTCGCAAATTGAAACAAGACAATATAGGAGCATCTATTGTATTCTTCGCATAGGATATGTGGCCAACTCCCAAAGGCTCTTACTTTGAACACATATATGTAAGTCGATGTACCCTCTGCCAGTCCATAGTTCGATATATTTTTTGGAAAAAGATAAATTGTTAAATTTGCTTTTGATTTTTTTTTTCGTCAATCTGTAGGTCACTAACCCGATTAATGGTAATTGCCTGGAAGCCAATAATGTTTTATGATCCAAATTTATTTTGCATTGCATCAAATCACATGCGTAAATGTGAAACCGAATACTATTGTCAAAGTGTTCCGAGAGAAGTTGTACTCGTATCAAGTGATGTATTAAACTATTATGAAAATTAGAGGCGACAGTGTTCTCGAGATTCAACAGTACAAGTTGACAAATATAGGCAAACAATCTCTCTCATATAAGTTTAAATTTGTTTTATATTTAAATGTTAGTGTATCAAAGAAAAAACAAGGTGATGGAGTGTCCCGTTTTATAGATTTATTAAGATTTATCTAACCAGTATTACCTGCCTTTCAATTTACTGAATACCGCGGTTTTTAACACCTATAACATAGAATGAATAATTTCACAATTAGAATAAATTTTAAATAATACTGTCAATTCAACACCGATTTATCTTGTTTTAGAGTCGGTTCGGATCATGTTTGATCCAATTCACGGGGAAATATATGAGGTAAAAATAAGCGGGCAAAGATTATAGCCTGCACTAAATGCCTTGACAGTTTCACACTCGCTCGTAATGAAAAATGTTTCCAGATTATTGTTATTATAAATCATGCTTTGGGGTACTATTAAATTGGGTGTTATTACTTCGCGCCACTTTATTATTCCTACCACTTGTCATGACTGTTTGTCGACATGTACTTTGGTTCTGTTATTTTATGGTGTTATTAGAGTATTTAAACGCCATGAAATGTCATTTCGATAGAGCAATCGCTGCACTAGAAACATTATGTATTTCATATAATTATAGTTTGTTAGTGCGGAATAATGAAAACAATGAATAATTAATTATTTCCCTTGCATTTTACCATGTCACTATTATTATTACTGAATAACAAACGTAATATTAACATTTAGTGAACAATTTTTTTTTGGGTAGATAAACGCTGTGTAGTTATAATAAATTTATTATATGAACTTCCTTATCAACGACATGCAGCCTTGAAAATTTGTTTGAAGAAAGCACCTAGGAATATACAGTGTACTGATATTATTGACGTAAAGTTTCGCATCATATTTACAATTTTGTTTTTTGATGTAGTCAACCTTATTTTTTCAAAAAAAGGCTTTAACTGACATTTATGGTTAATAAATGACTGACTGAATAAAGAAATTACTTTAACTGACAATAAAGGGTGTTTCTTGAAAAAGAAAAGAAATAATGCGAATATTTTATTTTTGATAGAAATCAAGTTGCTTAAAATGTTCTCCATTAACAATCTGATACGCTTGTAAACATTTTGCATTAACCGTTCAATAATTTCCGGGCTGATATTTTCCATTTCGTTTGGAGTTCGTTCTTTTAAATCCTGTAAATTATTTGATCTATTGAAATAGACCCATGATTTTAAGTAATCCATACAAGACTAAATTCAAGTGGTCAAATCAGGTGACCGTCGTGGTTCACCTGGCCATACAATTGAAGACCCTAGTGCAAGAAGGGGATAAGTTACAATGTGTAAATTTTTCAGGAGAGGCAAAAAACCTTTTTAATTTGAAGGTAGTATTTAATGTTGTCATATGATATGTATAAGTAAAATATTTGTATCTGAGTTTAAGTGAAATCTTCATGTAAATAATGACAAGATGCCAAAAAAGCCATTTACAGTGCAACAATGGGATATGTGAATGCGTTTTTAAAACTTTTCATTTTTAAATTTACAGCAGGTGCAAGAAGGGGATAATTAACATTTTTTTGTGCACAGTTTATTGTCTATTTTACTTACAAAAATGAAAATACGGATTAAATAAAAATATTGAAACATCCTTCGAAGATATAGGGGTATATCCATTCCCGATCAGTAAAAAAAAACAGATTCTCAAAAAAGTGAAAAACAAAAGCATTGTTTATTAATCAGATTCAAAATAGCTCGATTCTGTAGCATCTGAGTTTACATGCTCTAATGTATGTAAATCCGATTTAAGAGAGTTATAAAAGTTAATTTCGTTTTTTCCTACATACTCATTGGCTAGCAACATAACATTTTGATATTTTAAATGTTTAATGGGTAGTTTACATTCGTAATATTGTGACACGAAATTAAAATTTGGAATGACGTTATTCTTAAGCATAATAAATTGAGTTAAGAAAGGGACACTAGCAGACGAACTACATTCAACGCCGTTTGAATATTTTATGTATTTAAAAACACGATATGGGGAAGTAGAAGACTTTTCCTTAGACATAACTTTTGGAACTGATATAAAAAAAGGTGTTAAATGCTTAACATAGTTATACATCATATCTTGAGTACCGCGAATAACATAAAAGTTTTTAGATGCTGACTTTACTATATTCATATACTTTTCTGGTAAAAAGACTCAATATCCTTTTCTTTTTTTTCATTCTTCCAAAACACCAATCCGAAATCTTTCCATATGACACAATGTAATTAAAAACCTAACCAATGTTTTGTTTTTGTTTTGAGAAGCATAGTTGTCACTAAATAAATAAAGAATTTTAATATGTTGTCAATATAATAATGAAGAAAACTTAATACATCATTTGACCCTTTTTTGGCAATCGTTTCATCATACATAAAAAAATGTCCGGTTTTATTTTTAACGGAGTAGATAAATACAAAAATTGTGTACCCATAGCAGCCGTAAATAAAACGCGTCCCCTGAGGGCACTTTAGGGAGCGGCATATTTTGTTGAAAATCAAAATACAGAACGTGAATTGTTTCATCTCCTTCTGCTTCCTCTGACTTTTCCTTCAACTCCTTATAGAACCACTCAGCTTTTTGAAGATGTAAATTTTTTTTTGTGTATCAAAGGTCTTCTTTCTTTTTTCGGACCTGCGTTTTGAATTTTATTATTTAATGTTATATTAATTTTTTACAAGTGTCTGCGTGCGGTACCAAATCTTATATTAAAATTTTCGCGAAAATATCTTCCGTAATAATCATATGAAATTTTCGGTTTATATGAAAGACGGTCCTGTTTCAATTTATAGTCGTACACATCAGGTTCTAACTTTTTAAGATACAAATTATACATGACTGATATATTAAAATCGCTCGACAAGTAATACTTGGCACTTCTGTTACGAGTGTAATGGGAACTCCGTTTTGGAAAACTACAAATGTGCTCATGGATTTACCTTTTTAAGTCTTCCGAAATTAAATTGGGTCTGTTGGGAATGAGAATATCGGCCTCATTTGTCTTGCACTGGTGTTATACTAGTAGAAAGATGACTTGCAATGCGCTCCACGCGTTTTTTCCCTATACCGTGGAGAAGATATACTGCCATTTGACAAACTTGTCAAATGGCAGTATATCTTCTGCCATTCCAATATCTTCTACCAAACTCAAAGGCACCTTTTCGTAACTAAAAAAAAACCTGAAGTAAAAAAATATTACAATATTCAAAATATTACCTTATACTTATAGAAGCGATTTCTCAATAATTTTGGGTTTCCCTCAGTTTTTCGGCGTCTGGAAACCTAACATACTGTTATTAAACTTGATAAATACAAGTCTTGTTTATCTTGATCTGCAAGATTGTTAAAAGCCGTTATTATTTCTTGCGTTTCTGCCTCTGAAAGTTTTGTTATACAGTCTTTCACACAATTACATTTACTGCCTTGTGTTCTTTTCGGCATTGGCTTTCTCGTTGACATAGATTTATAACATTCACCTCGAGCTCTTTTAGCTTTTTGCACACTTCTAGTCCACATCTTCGGATTTCTTATTTTTTTTTCGTCCGTGTTTTTTCACAATACGCTCTTCATTATTCTCTGTATTATTCTCAGGATTTTAGTTTTTTACCGGGTGGGTTTCAGATTCAGATGAGCTAGTGTCCTCGTTTTGAAACGGTTCACTTAACTCACTGTCACTGCTGAGATTCATTCCTACTAATGTCTTTCTAAACGTTGAAAAAACAATAACAATTCCTATCCTTGCCCCGACTAAACTAGTTGAGACTCGAAACGTAATTATTCAAACACACAACGGGGCCGGCGCGGCGATGAGAACACGGGTGCAATGGAGGGACATAGTGGACGAAGTTTACCAAGTGTAAAAAAATTATCAAATATATGGTGCAACAACGGGGTAAGCGACACGTACTTATCCCATTATTACACTACTCTATAAAATGGAATAAGTGATTTTGTCTTATAATTTCATTTCTATTAATCATACATATCTCATATTTGCACCAGACGAAAAGAGCATACTTTTAAACCAATATTTTCAGTTATCTTATTTTATATATATATGCACATATTCCCTTCTTGCACCAGGGTCTTTAATTGGTCCGTCTCGCCCTATCGATCTGCCAAGGTAAATGTTAAGAAATGACTGGAGATCAACAATAAAATGAGGAGGAGCTCTATCTTACTGAAACTAAATTCTTTAGTGGAGCAGTAATCTTCCTCATTGTTTGAATAAGGAACTATTAACGCTAGAACTAAGTCGAACCGTAGAAGCACAGTCAAACCTTATTCACAGAAGTAAAGTCCTAAAAGATGATGGCGATCATCTCCAATCCATACATTTAATTTATCTTGACGCTGGCTATAGAATCCTTGAATCCAATGAAAATTCTCCTGATATGCCAATGTACCGTCCTACTTAAGACACTTCGTAAAAATAAGTAACTAATTTTAAAAAGTCGGGATTTTCATCATAATGTCACTTGATATTTCGAAAAGTTGTATGCGGCAATCTGGATCATTCTTATTTAACTCTTGTACTACAAGAACTCTAGAAAGGGTGTAATAATTTTCCAGCTGTGAAATGGTCGACATGATTATTTAAACTTTCTCGTCTCGTAGAAGTGTCAAACTTCCAGCAATACGTTTAATATAGTGTTTTAACTAATTTGACGTCTATCATGTAAGAGTAAATATTTTACACTACTAGTTTTTGAATATTTTTGAATCAGTTTACCTGTTGGTCTGGAAATAACTTGTCTATCAAGATGTCCTTGGTTAAACAACTAGTAACTTATTATATATCCAACTACCATTAACAGGTTAATTCTGTTTCTATCAGTTAAACGAATCATTTTTATTCATATCATATTGCTTACTAAATACAATATTTAAAAATTCTGCCTGACAAATCTCTTTAATATATCTTCCGACTGTTTGGATCTAGAATAGTTTTGTTATTGCGTTGCCAATGAGAGAAAATTTGTAGTAGATATAATTTACCTTTCACAAACCAATCAGAAACTGGTTTTATTTGTTTTTAGATAAGTATAAGTTTGAGAATTTAAAAAAAAATCAATTAATTATTAACAACATTATGCATATTGTGCTAAACTATCAATACACTGTATGCTATAAATTAGTAATAAATTAGCATTCTGTTGTGCTATAAATTACAAAATAACGTAGATCACTTTTCATATTGTTCTATAATAATTAACAGTGGTGTGTTTAATGAAAAATTAAAATGGCGAGTAAACTTCAAGTTGTGAAATATGTTTATCGGGTGTATCAATAACTTGAGCTTGTTTGTGTGATTTGTTTCAATGCCATTGGTGAGGAGAACAAATGACCAGACATAACCGTGAATCTGGATACCTGGAATATAATAGAAGAATGCCAGCAGTAAATGTAACGCAGAATCTAATAAACGATACTTGAATTAATATCAGTAACTTATAAGTCGGAAATCGAGAAAGGAACCACCAAGCCGCCAAGCGGTTATCAAAGTAGTTCCCGAATAGCAAAGCTATTACATAATCGCTCTAGGAAACAACTACTCCTCGGGCTAAAGCCCCGCCAGGCATTGAATTATACCCAGAAGCGATCCTCGACCCCTTTCTCATGTTTCTGCGCGATCAGATAAGGTTTCAAAAAATAAAACCCGCCACAGGTAGGATTCGACATTTGTCCCGGATCGGAACCGAACGACATACAGCTGATTCGAACTTGTTAGTTCTCATCAGTGCCGCATACGGTACGCCGATTCAGGACAAATGCCAAATGAACTTTATGGCCTATACATCTTTATCGATGTACCTTGGTGGTTCCTTTCTCGATTTCCGACTTATAAGTTACTGACAGAGATCGTATCGATAAAGATGTATAGGCCATAAAGTTCATTCGACATTTGTCCTGAATCGGCGTACCGTATGCGGCACTGATGAGAACTAACAAGTTCGAAACAGCTGTATGTCGTTCGGTTCCGATCCGGGACAAATGTCGAATTCCACCTGTGGCGGGTTTTATTTTTTGGAAACTTGAATTAATAATTTGATGAATGGCATGTTATTGAATGATTACTAAATTATAGTCTTGGACGCATCATTGTTAGAAATTTTGGCAACGTATTTTTCAATATATCAGGATAACCATAAATACCGTAAATACGGAAATGTAAGAAAATTTTTTACTGTATAGATTTTCAGTAAAGTAGCAGTAAATCTTATTTTCAAACTAACATTATGGCCTTCCTGGTGATAATAAACTTAAATGCAAAACGTGTAATCAA
This sequence comes from Rosalia funebris, assembly GCA_037954035.1. Classification (NCBI taxonomy): domain Eukaryota; kingdom Metazoa; phylum Arthropoda; class Insecta; order Coleoptera; family Cerambycidae; genus Rosalia; species Rosalia funebris. The sequence continues at coordinate 30,911,596 of JAZFAV010000002.1, forward strand.
TCTTAATAGTTTAATCAATCCTGTGCTAAAGTACCAAGTTAAGACATTTGTAGAGATACTGGGGTAGGTTGGAACCTTTGGTGTGCAGACAACACTGACTTGGTTTTCCACAAAACACCCAAACACTATACACTACACTCGACGCGTTTCGCCAACAAAGTTGGCTTCATCTGGAGATGATTACAACTGATTGCTAACAGTTTTAATCATCTCTAGATCTCTAGATGATGCCAACTTTGTTGGCGAAACGCGTGTCAAATGTAATGTATAGTGTTTGTGGAAAACTCAGTCAGCGTTATTCGTAAAGATAGTACTATCTTAAAAATAGTATAAGTCAGTTCACAATCGTGCTTTCCTCATACTCATATAGATTTAGTATCTGTACTGCACTGTTATACAGTGTGTTCAACTAGTGTGCGTTAGTTAAGTTCAATATCTCCGTCAAACAATATAAATATGGGGTTTTTACAATATTGCATAAGCTTTTAAGACAATAAAAACAATACCCATTATATAAGGTGTATTTTTTTTGGGTTGGTACTAATTTTATTTTTTCAAACGGCAACCTATATTTTTTATTATTTTTTTCGATTTCTACATAAAAAAATAAAGAGTATGTTGTATTTTATAGGATACTCCTATGAAAATATCAATGGTTTCCTAGATAATAGTTCAGATTTCTAGGTTACGCCAAGTGCCAACAAAATTATTTTTTTGGACAAGTCTTCAACAATGATGAGTCTTTTAAGCAATATGTCACAAATTGACCTATGATATAGAGAGTGCGAAGTGCCGTGTCAAACATTATAAAATACAATGTGATAAATTTTCCTTATTTCATATGGAACACTGTGTGTATTAGTACATGTCAGATGCGCTTCTGAACGCACTTTTATCAAAAAATTGCAATTTTCTTTTACAGGGATGCCAAATGCTAATTGTGAGAAGACTCCCAGGATGTATAAAAGTACCAATGACGATATATAAATTAGCGTTGTGGCGTCAGTAGTAGAAATCTAAATACCAGGTCGCACAAATTAGTGACGAAATTGGGATATCCAACATCACAGTAAATAAATAGTTGAAAAAACAAGTTTTATGGGTATTATATCGAATATCATGACCTATTGTCAGATCAATATTTTCAAAACCGTCTACAGTTTTGTGACTGGACACTGAGAAACATTCAAGAGGATCAGTTTTGTTTTCATAATTTTCACTGATGAATCATCATTTTACAATATATCTAGAGCAAATCGACACAATTTCCATTATTACTCTAATACAAATCGGTTATTTCGAGACGAAAATCACCATTCTAAAAATTTATGGACTAGAATATGCGGAGAACATTTTGTTGAACCTTTTTTTAATGCTAATAAATGGAAATATATACCTGCAATTTTTGCAACACGAGTTTCATGTTCTGCAAAGACATATTCCTCCCAACATTTTGCCACAATGGGTTCAACATGATATTGGACGTCCGCGTAATATTTTGGTGGTAATTTTATTGATACATTCAATTAATATTCAGGCATAATAATAATTGCTGTTTTAAATTAGACAACACTTCAACTAAATATATCCAAATAAATGGATAAATATGGGTGACGCATTTCCTCGGTTTCGGGAATTTTGCATTTTCAGATTTTTTATTTGACAAATAGCGATGAAATAAACTATAGATGTTTAATTTTGTGTTCAAAAATATAAAAACTATTTTTTATTTGGAAAACCTTAAAGAAATAGATGTATTTCTATATCGATTTTTATATCGATCACTGCTCCGCATGTAGCAAGTTTTATCTAATGGTCAATGAACTGCTTAAAATATTGTACATGCATTGCGAAACTTCACCAAAGGAATAGGTATTAAAATCAATCACAAATTATAAATTGTTTATGCAAATAAACACCATTTATCATTTTATATTTAAAAATACATAGATGAATTAGCTACTAGAAGGCTACCATTATTATCGGATGATTGTAACGTTAAACATATAGGGTCATCTTGAAAATAATTAACTTTAAAAAAATGGACGAACATTATATAACTTACAGTATAGACATTATACATTTATAATCAATTTTACGTCTTTTAATACGTGTTAGCTTGGCTAGTTTTAAATTCATTGATTATATTTGCACATAATAACAACGCTAATTTTGTTTTAGTGCTTCTCATACCCCCAGCACTAGATCAGCAGGTGATTCAATGGGCTCTACAGATACAATGGCTGTCTCAGAAGGATCTACCAACATCACTTTGGATACAGCGTCGTCTCATAGCGGCTCCCAACCAGCGTCCTGTCGAGCTCATTGCGGAAGTCTAGCTTCATTCGATGCTTGCTCTGTTATTAACACTGAAGGTGAGTTATAATTTTTGTACAATTTTACTTTTCCGCACTCAACTGTACCAAAGTGGAAAAGTAATGTAATCGTGTAAAGAAAAATGGGAAAAATATATTTTTTTCTAGCGTATATTTTTCATTTTTCGGCGTAAAAACCAAAAAACAATGGTTTTAAACATTTTCTGTCTGTGTATGTGTCGTTGTCATCGTTGTCGTTGTCGTCGGCATTAAAATTTCTTGTTAGCACGATAACTCAACTAAATCGTGTTGGATCGATCAGGTTTTGACTGATTCTAGACGACTCTCAGACGACACCTATTGGCTTTGAGGTGGATAGAATACTACCATGTACATGGGTCATGAGAAAGCACAATGATGGACTATTTGAGAAATTGTTTTTGTTAGCACGATCACTCAATTAAATCGTGTCGGATCGATTGGGTTTCGACTGATTCTGATTACGTCTATCAGACGACATCTATTTATTGATTTTAAGGTGGATAGGGTACACCCCACCCTATTCATCGGTCATGAGAAAGCACGATGGTAGACTATTTGCAAAAAGTAAAATGTCGCATAAAACACATTCTGCATTTATGTGTTGGTTTATTTTTTCTCGGCCACTCATTTTCGAGATAGATGTTCTACGTGCAGAAAACTCCGTTTTAAGGTTTTAAAACTGTTTATTTCAGTGATGTAACACATAAATGAAGCATATGTATTTTATGCGACAGTTTTACTTTTTTCAATTTTTCTCAAGTCCACCATCGTGATTTCTCATGACCCATGGACAGGGTGGGGTAAGTTTTATCCACCTCAAAATCAATAGATGTCGTCTGGTAGATGTCGCTAATCAGTATCAGTCGAAACCCGATCGATCCGACACGATTTAATTAAGTGATCGTGCTAACAAAAACAATTTCTCAAATAGTCCACCATTGTGCTTTCTCATGACCCATGAACAAGATAGAGTGTGCTCTATCCACCTCAACATCAATAGATGTCATCTGGGAGACATCCTCGACCAGAATCAGTCAAAACCCGATCGATCCGACACGATTTAGTTGAGTTATCGTGCTAACAAAAAAAAATTCTCAAATAGTCCACCATTGTGCCTTCTCATGACCCATGGATAGGGTGGGGTGTATCCTATGCACCTCAAAATCAATAGGTGTCATCTGGGAGACGTTCCCGATCAGAATCAGTCAAAACCCGATCGATCCGACACGATTTAATTGAGTGATCGTGCTAACAAAAACAATGGTTTAAAAACCATTTTTTTTTGTTTTTATGCTGAAAACGAAAAATAGACCCTAGAAAAAAATGTTTACACGATTACATTACTTTTCCGCGTATAGTGGAGTGCGGAAAAGTGAAAAGAAAATCATCTGAATTTTAGCTGCTAGTAACGACATACATATATGAAATATCAATTTATTGTGTCATCAACGAACAAATAACTGTTCGTATCAGTCTTAATGATGCAACCGACGTCTTTTAGTGTGACGTTAATTTGTTTCCTGATGAGAAATAACGCCGACCGTTATAAATATAATATACGTGAGGAGTTGATGAATCTGATTTATTGCCCCATTCAAAATATAACAAAGGCAATACAACTGATTTTTTAGGGACAAAAGGCACTTCGCATAATGGACACTGTATTAGGTCACTGGAATCAACAAAACGTATCAAAGCTACACAATACGAAGTTTTTACCTTGGCACGCGATGTGCGCTTTTAAATTATTACAGTACAGCCAGGTCTAACTAAGTGCCTTCATAAGTATCCTTCATAGTGCCAGATTTAGTGGCCAAGTTGTTTCGTAAAGATCAAAAAAAAATTTTTAGTCTTTACGAAACATATAATGAAAAAAAGATTATACAAGAAAATAAACAGCACGATATAAAATAGTTATTCTTCATTGTAAAGTTACCCCAAAAGTTTTAACTAATCATATAAAATTTAAATTTTACCCAACAGAGAAGCTTACCTACCTATTTTAAACTATATTGTCAATTAAAATATAGGTTCAGAATACATAATTTTTGTTTTTATTAATATTCCCGAGAATATAAACCAGAAATTATTTTATAGTCTACTATGCGTCGTTCAGAATTTTTTTAAAATTACTAATAAATCGGTTTTCACATTTTGTAATAAATTTTTAAAACTGTCAGATTACATTTTATGAATATCCATCTAGAATGTTACGAGTAATAGCATAGTTAACCTAATCCATTTTAATTGAAATGTGTTGTGACACAACGGGAGATCGGAGTTATGGTATTAGGAGCACTTAGTATTTCTGATCTTCATTTTCGTATACTGTTTTCACTTTCCTGCCATCGATGGTTTATTGTACTAATTTTTACTTTTCCGCACTCCACTATACGCGGAAAAGTAATGTAATCATGTAAAGAAAGTTTTTTGTAGGTTTTATTTTTTGTTTTTCAGCCTAAAAACAAAAAAATAATTTTTAACCCTTAAAGCGAACTTTTCCGCACGTAGAACATAATGTGTTTTATGCGACAGTTTTACTTTTTTCAAATAATCCACCATCGTGCTTTCTCATAACCCATGGACAGGGTGCGATATGTCCTATCCACCTCAACTTCAATAGGTGTCGTCTGGGAGACGTCCCCGATCAGAAGCAGTCAAAACCCGATCGATACGACACGATTTAGTTGAGTTATCGTGTTAACAAAAAAAATTTTCAAATAGTCCACCATCGTGCTTTCTCGTGACCCATGGACAGGGTAGGGTGTGTCTTATCCACCCCAAAATCAATAGGTGTCGTCTGGGGGACGTCCCCGATCAGAATCAGTCAAAACCCGATCGATACGACACGATTTAGGTGAGTTATCGTGCTAACAAAAAAAATTCTCAAATAGTCCACCATCGTGCTTTCTCATGACCCATGGACAGAGTGGGGTGTGTCCTATCCACCTCAAAATCAATAGGTGTCATCTGGGAGACGTCTCCGATCAGAATCAGTCAAAACCCGATCGATCCGACACGATTTAGTTGAGTTATACTGCTAACAAGAATAAATGCCGACGACGTCCCACACAAAAAATGGTTTAAAAACCGTTTTTTTTATTTTTAGGCCGAAAACCAAAAAAATAAATTAGCAACAATTTTTTTTTACACGATTACATTACTTTTCCGCGTATAGTGGAGTGCGGAAAAGTAAGAAAAATAGGCATGTCATCATTTAAATGTAAATCAGTTACAGTTTAAGTTTAGAAATACCACTCTGTACATTAATACATATTGCAAATAAATTTGCAATATTTTTTAATTTGAAAAAATTTTGCTTTTTTAGCTCGCTAAGCACTACATTTACACCAAGTAACAATTTTCTAAACGTTAATTTGCAAGAGATACGGCGAAAACAAAAATAGTCGATTTTTGACGGGTTTTTCGATATATCTCGAAAAGTAATACGGCAATCTATATATTTAAAAATACGAATCGATAGGTTTTTTAATACTTACAACGTTTTCATTTAACTTTTTCCTCTACGAGCTTTAGTTTTTCTTATTTGCCAAAAACCATTTTTTCAATTTTACAAATTTTTTAGGTTAAGTTCGCCGTCAATGCGCCAAGGACTAAAGACGCTATCTTTCTTAAAAATGTTTTTCCTATATGACCATATTTTTTTTCCTGTTAAAGATTTTGGGGAGTCCTTATACCTATTGTTTGGACTATTAATATTAATGAATACTTGAATAAACAGAAAAACGGGGAAAGAAATGTATAAATAAAAAACTTACTAATACATGTCTTCAATCGGTCTCTGACTCTGACTCTGGGTAGGGAAACCAGTGCTGATAATGAATGTTTATCATTAGGTACTTTTCTAAGTTTTCTACAGCAAATCCTCGACGCCTATCACTTAACAGTAGTTTCCGCAATGAAAATGTCGATTCAATGTTTACTGCCATTAAAGTACATAGAATAGGTACGAGGAAAGAACGATATGCGAACTATATTTTAATATAGTATGAAATAACTTTTGTTGCGTACGCGTTAGGAATGTTTGGAACACGTGTTACAAACGGCTGTAGCCACCGATTTCAAACGGCTGGAGGCAACAATTTTTCGTAAACACACCTGGCAGTTTCTTTTCAATGAAAGTACTGACTTCACGTATGTAGTGGTTCTTTATTTCTTGTTTAACAGCATCGAATACCATAAACTGTTCTTGTAAGGATAAGCCATATATTTCCAGTATATTTATTGCACTAATTAGTTACTATTAGTTACTATTAATTAATATAACTCATCTCGTATGTATTGTAGTTGCAATAAGCTCTGCACTGTTTGTATGGAATCATTGCCTTCATTGGAATCAAACCTAAAGATAACACGTTAGTTCCTCAAAATAATTATTATAATAAGCCACAGTACCTCACCACAGTACATTACCGACCATAAATACAGCACTGTATTAGACAGATTAATGTTGAATATATTATACACAGACTAATGTTGAATATATTACATTCACATAATATCTAAATTACTAGGTTATACTAATAAACTTCTAATGATTTTCCATGCAGATGTTCCACTGTTAGAGGAAAGTGAACTGGAAGAAAATCAAGGAGGAACTAACGACGTGGAGAATCCTGCTGTTTCTGAAACTTCTTCTCTAAAGATTTCTACTAATAGCGCTGATATTTTATCTATTTAAATATATTTATGTGGGACATCCCATTAATGTGTCGTGATAAAAGGAAAACAAGTAAAGCTACATACGAATAATTTGAATGTTCATCAGTGGTAGGTGTAATCTCATATTGAATCAGTTCAGTCACTTTTAATTTGTTCTGTGCTTTTTTCGATACATTTTTGGGGCGCCACATGTATTAATTCAATGTTGGACCATCGTGTAGGACTTTGAGCGAATATGTCAGTAGCTGAAATTTAAATAAATACGACTTAGCTGCTTAAAGAATCCGTTAAAAAATTGTGTTCTTAGTAATATTTGCTCTATGAGTTAATTTTAACGAAACGCTTAATTTTCTCAGTTTAACGGGTGTATATATTTGTTTATATTTCTTATTAGTCGCAAACAAAAATAAAAAAAATTATTAACTGGTTATGCATGTTTTAAGAGAATGTTATGCTATCAATTTATGTCTGTTATACAAGTAAATAGGTAAATGTTTTTTAGTATTATACTATCCACTCTTGATTGATAGTGTAGTATTATGTTTGTCGTTTCTATGTACTGACGTTTATATATGTGTCATTTCTATAGTCTGTGAACGACAAGAAGTCAATATTTTATTTTAGCGTTTTACTTCAGTGGCTAGAATTATTTTCTGAATTAGTGAATATATACTGATGCTGCAGAATTAAGTTCATTTACGTACGAGTATATCTTTTTTGTCATTCATTTTTCTTTGATCATTGGTTTTTATTTCGCGAAGACGGTTGTATAGGGTTAGTCTAAAATAAAGAAGCTCATTTTGAGGATTACAATATTAATAAATAACAAGTAGAATAATGACAAAAAAAAAAAACATCGATTTATGTTACCTCATGCGATCATTTTTCGTCGCTCCAAATTGGGCTTACAATATTTGAAGGCGTTCCTGCATAATGTTTAAAGCAGGTTGGGAATATTGCCGGACCATAAGGTATTATATACCTAATACAGTAGAGTTTCTATTTTGTTTTTAGAACAATTTCATTAGTAAACGCAAACATATATATATATATATATATATATATATATATATATATATATATATATATATATATATATATATATATATATAAGCTAATCAAAACATAAGATGACCTAACCTAACCTAAAAGGGGCGGCATGACGTTTTTAATTTTCTCGAAAAAATTCAGTTGCATGGAAAGGGTTGTACAATTATGCAAAAATATTAAAAAAAAATTGTTCAAAAACCTCATTTCAAAAAATTCAAAACGTGTCATATATGGAACATAAAGGTGCGTATACATTTGCGAGCCGAACCGCTTGTGAACCATTCGTTAAAAATAGTTTTACAGCGAACATCTACTGAACTAAACATGATCCATGGGAAAGAAGGAACTAACCACGAACCACCAGCAGTCTTGCTCGGCGCGCTTGCTTGTAATAAATGATGTCTTCGTGCGAGGAAAATTATACTAAAATTTTTATTATAAGTGGTGCGGAATTAATGAGAGCAGAAAGTTTGTGCAAAAGAAGAGGAAAAGAGACCTATTTCCTTCTAAGCATTTTCTTTTAAATTTTTTTATAATGATCATTGTGTTTAGGATTCAACAATAACGATTTCGTTTTATAAATGTCAATTAGTTTCTATATATTTTTCTCTGTCCACTCCATTATAATTATTATAAAATAAAAGTTATAAATAAAACTATAAGGGTAGGCAGCTTATTAAATAAACAACCGAGAGAGAAAAAAGTCATACAAAAAGGTACAAGAAATATAGAGCCAGCCCCGTGGTTCGCGAGCAGAAGAAAAACAACGAACTGCACACGACGCCATCTCAATGTGAACTGCGAATGCCTTTGTGTTCGTCAAAAAAACCGACAGGTAGTGGTTCGCCACGAGCGGTATACAAGCGGTTCATTCGGCGCTCCAAACCCCGTCCCAATCTTGCGATCAAATGGTTCAAGAGCGGTTCGCGAACGGTTCGGCTCGCAAGTGTATACGCACCTTTACGCAATGAGATATAACATCATTATATAATTATTCGGTATGGAATCTTAAACAGTTCCTATCTTTATTAAAACAAAGGGGTATTTTGCATTTAAAGCAAAGTGTAGGTTTTGAATCGATAAGACGAATATTTACATCTAGACCTTTGGTTTCCACACCACTCTGTCATATGGTCAATTCCATCTCTTCGAACATCCTGTTGCGGTATTTCCATTGTAGGGCCTTTCTTATTTTTTAAATCATAACCAGCCTCCAAGTTACTCGAAGGCTTTCCAACTTTCCTCTTCTTGGACTTACCAGCATTACATAACGCATCAGCCAGTGATGATTTGAAATAGAGAAGGATCAAGTTCTTTTTCGGTACGCCTATATAATAACCAGCTATTTACACTGCACAAATCCAGGAAATGGAAATATATTCGGTGATACCATTTTTTGGACCTTATTTTTATGCGATAAAAACCTAGCATTGACTCTAAAAGGTCGACCCCGCTCATAAAGTCATTGTATACGAAAATGCACCTGGACACTGTATATCTGCTGTGTAGATAGAAGACAAAAATATAGTTACTTATAGTCGCATGATGTACCATATGTGGAACAAACTATTTTTTTGCTTTGTAACTGCTAAATATTTGTAGTAAATGTATAATCCTACCTTTGTAGATTGTCTAACCTGTGTAGAATAGGCACGTAATTTTATGAAACCTAAACTGAATATAATTCTAATAAAATCAAAAAAGATGTGGCTATAATAACATCAGTGGGAATGTGCCACATATGATACAACATGCAGAAAAGAAATTTAAATGTTCGTTGTAAGTGAATTTTTAACTTTTTATTTGGTTTGTGCCAAATATGACACACCATGCTGTAAAGGGTTAAAGTTTTCCACATCAGGTGTATTCTGAATATCTGCGGCCGCTGTAAAATTGCGATAGTATACGGCTATGCTTTATAGACAATACTTTTCATGTGCCCCTATAAAAAGATACATAATCTATTGGATTCATGTCCGGACTACGGGCGGACCAACGCACTCTATCATTACGTCCTAACCACCGCTGGGGAAATCATTTGTTTAAACAATTTGAAAGATAATGATATGTATGGAGGTGCTTCGTTGTACATAAAACATTTTTAGGATACTGCATTGGTAACTAGCGTTTACATAGTTACAAACGAGTCCGGTAAATAAAATTTACATAAATATTGAACGTACAATTACTAACATTATTAAAACAAATATTTGCTGGTAACAAATTAGATTCTTCACTGGATTGTTCTTTTTTCGTATTTGAAACATTGAAATGAGATACTGAAGATAACTCGGTAATTGTAAAAGATTCATTTCCGTTAGAACAACCAAAAATGTTCTCAGCAATATTTCTTTTGAGTCTGCTGGAATATTCTATGTAATTGCGTGCAACGGACGGAGATTTCCAACCTCCGTGTGTCATCAGGGTGCTGAGATGTCCTCTACCTTCTACCAAAAGAGTTGCGCTTGAACGACGGAAACAATGTCCGGTAAATTTCTCGCTTTCTGGAAGTACTAAATATTCTGCAATTTTTTTTGGGACGTTACTCAGTATGGACACCGACAACTTGTGTCGTACACTTCTCTTATTTCTATACGCTACCAAGAATCGCTTATTGGTCATATTAGTAGGCCGCAAGGATATATACTTCCTAATCAACACACAAAGTTGACATCCTTCTGCTTCTTCGGCTATGACGAAAGAGGGGCTTATTCCAGCTTTAGTCTTTAGGGGACATACTTTTATAAAATTTCCACAATCTCTTACGTCATAGATGGTTAAATTAACCAATTCTTCTCTTCGGCATCCAAAAATACCAATAATTAAAATGACCTTCATCAGTAAGTAGTTGTCATCGTTGTAACAAAAATGTTACTACCTCGTCGTGAGACAATACCTTTGATTTCTTTGGGCTTAACCATTTTTCTCTTGATTCGTATAATTCTCCATATCTAGGTCAACTCTGGTCATTTATTATCAAAAAACAATTATAAATATATACCTTTTTATGTTCATGGAAAAGTATGACGATAAGATTTCTGAATTCGTATAATTATCTTCAAAATAGGCAAGCATTACCCGTTCATCAATTCCAACAATGTAATCTTTGTCCAGCCAAATGCAAAACATCTTGTACTCTTTTAAATATCGTTCCGAAGATTTTTCTGCTAAAAGATTTGATGTAGCGCTGTTTACTTTATCCAGAAGTTCGTCCGGAAGTGCAATTGGAGAAGAATTTTGGGGCAAATCCATTTTATAAGGCACAAAACTTCTATTTAATCACTTTAATGCAAAAACTAAATTGTCGAAATTTTATTGTTTACTTTTTTCACCTTAGCAACAAACCAACACACATGCGATTATTTCCGCATGTGTGTTGACTTCATGCGCCGCCCCAATGTGTCGGATCAAATTTTTGTTTTCATGAATTTTCCTTTAATTCGATGCAGTATCCTAAAAAATCTTATACGATATACAACCGGTAGCATTTTTGTGTCCTTGCCAAACATGCAGGTCGGGCCCGTAGGGATCGACCTGTAAGGTATTGGTACGGCCATAAAAATTTTGCTACCGGTCTACTAACGTAAATAGCTATTCTGATCTTGCTTGATAAACATCTTCTACTATATCTAACAAAACGCTTCCTGAAAAGTTTAAGTAAGTCTATCCATTTAAATTGTCTCGAAGAATTTCTCACTAAACATTAATTGAAAAACATTGTTCATACCACAAGTGTCTTATTGCATGAGGATTTATGTCACTCTAGACGCGTGTGTTGTGGAGATTTAAAACATCATCTAGTGTAAATTATATTTGTTAGTAGACAGATGTTGTGTGGAAAATTGGGAAATCCTACTTGTTTTTATAGTACCCATAAAAAGAGAGGCGAAGTTGGAAATCGTCCTCTGTTTAATTATGTATATACATACATATTATAATATGTGATATGCGTTCATCCCTGATGCTTAATATTGGCCTGGAAGTAGGTGTTGGACTGAGCTCTTACCCGACTCATCATTGTAGATCTTTTTTTTTTTTTTTGAGGGGGACGTAGCCGGTGCTTGCGCGAGCCGGACAAGTGGCCCCCAGATCAGTGTCCCACCTTGTAACCGCTCTCCTCGTATCTCTTCGAAGTAGGGGTCAATCTCTTCATAGGATATTCTCGTAGATACCTCGCCGTACATCCCCCCTCCGTGTTGCAAGCAGGAGCGGCATACAACAAGATGGACTGTGCCGCTCCCGCAAGGACTCTCCTCTTGGCAGCTCTGGAACCCCTCACGTTGGGCATGAATCTCCCCAGAGCCGACACCGTCTTCCCCGCCCTTACAATGGTCCTCTCCATATACTTCCTGAAATGCATACCTGGGTCAAGCCACACACCCAGGTATATCAGTTCCACACCCGGCAGGATGGTCACCTCCCCCATCCTGAAGACGATATACAGTGGCTTTCTCTTTCGCGTAAGAAGGATGGCCTCCGTCTTTTCACTTGCCAGACTTAGTCTTCTGTTCTCCACCCACCTCCTTATTCTCTCGATTGCAAGGTTGCCATCCTCCCTAACACTGATTCTATCCTTCCCAATCGCCAAGATAGTCAGGTCATCCGCATATCCCGGTATGCTGACCCAATCTGTAACACTCCGTCGAACATGACGTTCCACAGGACCGGCCCAAGAACCGATCCTTGCGGAACGCCACAGGTAACTTCCCTAATCTCTTCCCCATCAGCAGCCTAGATTACAAGTGATCTGTCCTGCAGGTAACTGCCCACCATATTGTACATGTAGGGGGCTACCTCCCTCTCCGCCAACGCCTCCATGATACATTCCCAGGCGGCAGAGTTGAACGCGTTACTCACATCTAGCCTGATCATCGCGCCCAACTCTCCGCCCGCCCAGGCTTCAACCACCTCCTGCTTAATACCGGCCACCGCATCGACCGTGGACCTTCCCGCGGCAAAACCAAATTGTCTATTTGACAGCCCCCCACTTCTCTCAATCCTCTCAAGAAGCCTCGCTAGAACAAGATGTTCTAGCAGCTTCCCGAGCACATCCGTAATACATATGGGTCTATATCCCGCTGTCTCCCCCTCCATCTTGCCTGGCTTCCTTATCAGAACGAGTCTTCCCGCCTTCCAGGTCTCCGGGAAGACCCCTCTCCTGAAGGCATCATTTATAATTCTGAGGACCGCATTCGGGTGTTCCTCAACAACCGCCTTCACCACCTCCGCCGGGATTTCATCCAGTCCCGGTGCCTTTCCCACTTTTAACCTCCTCCCCGCCTTCTCAATTTCGGCCTCCGAAAACGGGACAATCTCACCCCTCCACCCCCTCCACCTCCCTTCGTTCCCACGGTAGGATATCCCTCGATGGGAACAGACTGTCTGCCATCTGCCTCATAGATTGTAGAGGCAAGACCGATCTATAGGCTCCCGTCCTCTTCGCCACAATCTTATAGGCCTCTCCCCAAATATCCCTGTCTAGGTCCCGGCACAGCTCTTCCCATGTCCTCTTTTTCTTTCTTTATGCCCTCAGTTAACTTTTTCTTTTCCCGCCTATACTGTTCCTCTGCCTCTATGACCTCCTCTGCCTGCGCCCCACCTCCTCTCCCTGCGCCCCACCTCCTCTCCGTCTATTCATTCTGGTATACCTCCTCCTAGACCCATTACACCTCACCCTTTGCGCTGCGATCTCCTCCGTTCACCAATAGATAGAGACCGGCCGTAGTCCCCTCCCCCTCCTTCTCCTCATAGAAGAATGGCATGCCTGGGCGACACTCTTCTCCAGGGTAACCCGATCTGATACTACCCCCATCTCGACCTGCGCGGCGAAGCAGTCGCGGAATGCCACCCTATCCCAACCATTCAGGTTCCACCCTGTAATCCTGACCTTATCACCAGTGTTGTCAGTGTTAGTGCTTTCCGCCTCATCCTCCCTGATCTCAAACAAGATATACCTATGCTACTCAAACTCTCTTTGGGTGACACACTGCAGCCTCTAATCTTTCCCGCGATCCCCTCCGAGACAAACGCGACATCAGGGGTGGATGTAGCTCTTCCCCTCACAAAAGTTGGCGTCCCTCCATCATTCACCACTATCAAGTTCATTCTGGCTACCCAGTCCAGCACCATCTCACCTCTCCTATTCACCCCTTTAAATCCCCACTCAGGGGCCTTGCCATTAAAATCCCCCACGACAATGAAATCACCCCCTACACGGGATCAGCTCCTGTAGACAATCCAGCGAGATCCGAAGGTCATATCCTGGGCCCCTCCCAGAAGCGCACCTCCTCCCCACGGCTCTGATGGCCGCGTCCACCCTGTGACATACCGCCCAACCATTTCCACGAGTCATCGCCACGTAGGGCTCTCTCTGGCGATGACTACGTCCACCACCTCCTCCTTCGCCCTCGCCCACATCAGGTCCTGGGCTACCCGGCACCTATTCAAATTTATTTGAAGGACTTTGAAGGTGTCCGTGGTCCTACCTTCCTCCTATTCTCCCTCCCAGCATTGAACACAGGGCATTTATTAGTGTCCGCCTTGTGCCCGTCCTGCTTACATACTGGACATGATTCCGGATTACGGCACTCTCCGGCCCTGTGCCCCTCCTTCCCGCACCGTAGACAAAGTCTACTTCGATCAGGCCCCCTACAACTGGTCCATGGTCCAGGCGCCAGCACCTGGAAAACCTCAGCATCTGAGGCTTTGGTCTCACCCTACACCTCCCCCATCCTATCATCACCCTTCCACGCTCCAGAAGCCTTTTCGCCCCCGCCCTATCAATCTCAATGTTGGCAGTTTGGCTGTCCCCGGGACCACTCACCAACGATACCACCTCAAACGCCTACCCTCCAACTTCCGCCTCCAAAGCCGCCTTAACCTCCTGTTTTGTCGCCACCACATCAATATCTTTGATGATCAGCCTCTCTGCATTTTTCAATGCCTTAAACACTATCCCTTCCACCTTCATTGCAATTTCCGCCTTCAAAATCTCAGCCTTTTGCGTCCCGCCTTTCACCTCCAGGAGAAGTTCTCCCGCTCTGGTTTTCCACATATTTGTTATTTCCACCCCAACCACCTTGTGGTCCACTCTCCCTCTCACCTTCGCGAGAACTTCTGCGAACGTGGCCTCCCCTTCATTCTTAATGACAACCGCCGCGGGCTTATTTCCTCCTATTTTGGCCCTCAGCATCTCTTCCACATCCATTCCTTCTCTTACTTTCCTTCTCCTTCCCACCACTTGGGTTCACTCATCCCCATTCATAACTTTCTCCTGCATTCCCTCACGCACCTGCATCCCTACCTTCTAGTGCATAGTGGTTGTACGAAGTGGTGTAGGTCTGCAATGATAGACCTACACCACTTCGTACGGGGCCCGTCTTTTCCCCCGTTAGTCTCGCCCTCTCGCCAAGGGCAATATTCCAAGGGCAATATAAGGATCCGGACTGACCTCGGCTGGTCCTGGCTCGTTGTACCATATATGATATGGACACAACAGCTCATGCCGAAGTACATCTCTTTCAATAGTTGACTGCGCTACATCAACCCACATGCAATATCGTTTCTCGATACTTCTTGTAGTATCTATGTCAATTAAATTTAAAATAATATTTTTTTCCTGCGAAATGCATTAGGTTCATTTTCTGTGAAGTTCGTCAAAGGTAGGCACTATACTTCCCGTATTACATAGCTTTTGGACTATATTTAAAATGGCATTTCGAGAGTCTTCTTTGAGGAAACTGTAAACCGCCTCGTCACTTCAATATCAAGGTAACATTCATCATAAAATAACACTAAGTTTGATAAATATTAAGAAGGCAACGCCGCAACCTTGTTTATAGAAACACTGTGATGGAACAATTGGGGAAAATATAAAACTAAACGAATATAAATGAATACGCCATGCGTCGCAAATTGCCTACATCCGGATCCTAGTAAATACCAACCAAATTGACATAGATCAAGCATGATTTTGTCAGGATTATACTTAAAATGCTGAAAATATTTAATTGCAATTTCAATTATACCTTTCTCGGTACTTATCCACTTAAAGTCAAACACATTTTTATTGGAATGTTATTATGCAATTAATAATGTATCATCTTGAAATGATATCCTTTATTTCAGACTAACCCTATATATAGTGACTATTTATTTGTAATTTATTGTTAAGATATCTGAAAACTTGGTGTTAGCCAACTTGATTTGCATTGCTATCTGCTATTTTCGGATGGTGAATTATTTTTTAATTTTAATAATTGGTCATTTTTACTGAATGTGGGCTCACTTCGTTTTATTGGAATACAATTTAAATAATACGTGTATATATCCAAATTTTTGTTATATAGCAGCTTTAGGTGGTTAATTAAAAATTAAAGAAATTTCTGCTGTTCACCTTATAATTTCTAAATTGTGTTTAAACATCTTCCAAAAATTGTTCTAAAGTAAGAACTTCATTCTGTTGGGTTGATTTATAATTATCAGGAGCTTTTTAACAACATTTATTATGAAAAAATAAACATAAAAATTCAACAGAAACATGTTTATTCTGAAGCATATTCATCCTCAACTTCAATAACTGCTTTCCATTTGCTTGACAGACGGTCGATTCCACGGGCAAGTAGCGGTTCTTAGAGCCAATCCACGCTTTGACGTCGTCCACCAACTCATTCAAATCGTTATGGACTTTGTTTGCCTACCAGTTTTTCAACGAGCGATTGACGTGATAGTCTGTGGGAGCTTCGGTGGGTGAGTATGGCGGATGTGGGAGCAAATCCCATCCCTTACTGGCGATGGATTCGATGACACGACGCTCAACATGAGGGCTTGCAGTATCGTGGTAGAATAGGATTTTATTCTTTTTGCGCGATCTTTTCGTCGATCAGAGTTTGTGAGGGATCTATCCAGCCTATTTCCATAGTTTTCCGGGCTTTTTGAGGGAACGGACAATGGTAGATTGGTCTTCGGCCAGCATTCGAGTTATCGTGCTTTCGTCCTCTTCCACGGCTATCAGAAGTGCCCGATTGTCGAAATCCGATGGTCGACCTCTTCCTGGCTTGTCTTCCAAGCTAGTACCACCTGATATGAAGCGGGCAAACCATTCCCAACATTGACTTTGCCTGATTTTTCCTTCGGCAAAAGGTTTATTGAGATCGTGAAATGACTGTGCTGCCTTCCATCCCTTCTCGAACTGGTTATGCATAATATGACGATGAGTACGATTTTCGACACGCATTTATATCAACTATACAGAGAAGAATATTTTTATTAAAAAAATAAATAAGCGAAATGCCAATTTTCACAAAGAAAAAATAGGCCAATATAAACGCCTGGTAATTATGAATCAACCTCTTACGTTAATACTACATATCAAACTGATGCATCCCGAGTGATTTTAGTGATTTTCATTGTTCACGTTAAAGTTCAAAACTTATTAAACATGTTGATCATAAAGAACATTAATAGATTAATGTCGTTAAAATTTTGAAAACGATTGTATAAAAACTACAATTCTGGCACTATATTTAGACGGAAAAATCAACAGTTCTTCTCAAAATAACCAATCAAATTAAACATTTTACATATATTATTTAAAATACCGGGACAAATTTCCGAAAAATTTTAAACTTATATAATCAAATAAAAAAAATAATAAATAAATACATAATCGATCTATATTTTCTCGAATTCAGGAAAAAATATTTGATTAAACAAATTATAATATATAGGTACTAGATTTCCTTAAGGAAAATACGCCTTATGTACGAAAATAATTCAATAGCATTATATAATATTAAATATTTAATTTTAATTTCACTGATATTTAATATATATCCACTATTTCAATATACTTTTTAAATTTAAATTATAGTATTTAATTTGGCACACTATGCAGTACAATAAGAAACAAGAAAATATAAATATTTGTCTCCTTTAATTATTTCAATTTTGATAATATATCGATATAAAATTATGTTGAATAGTATTTAACATTCTTTCTTTCTTTCTTTTTTTAAATAATTTTATACGACTCCACAAATATTTCAGGAGCTCTATTAATCGTATGAAAATTCTGAAAGTACGGATTTGAAGGTAAAATTCTAAGGTAATGATTGCATGTTAACCCGGTAAACATAGGGAGTTTCATGTTTTGTATCCCAGTCGTATTACCCTGTAATAAATTTTTTTGTAGTTCACGGGTAACAATAAACTCCTCACATTAAAATTCGCGCTAATTTGGTTAATTAATTATATGTTAAATATCGGTAGATATGTACATATCAGACAAACGTTCAAATTGTTAATTTTTGCGTTGACACGTGTTTTAGTTTATATACGTGTTGATGTTAGTATTTCCTAATTCCTCGTTCAAATTGACTGTCATATTTCTAGGATAGATAGAAAATGTGTAACTTAATCTCAGTTTAAAATTTCATGCCATCTAGATTAGTTTGAATTAGGTAACTGTATGTAAAGTGTATATTTTTAAATTTTAAGAATGTGGAGTATTGGGTAGAACTGAGGTGCTTTTAATTGGTTTATAAAATTATTTAACTATTTGATGGTTATCATCACGTATTTACTGTTTTCCCTTGATATGACCTGAGTAAGTTAGAATTAAAATTTAAGTTGGAAACTATCTCGGAATATACGTACGAATATACATATGTGTGGTGTACATTTCGTTGTCTTTATTGTTGATTATATTTGTATATGTATCAAAAGTAGGCCATTTACATGACGTATTTATAAATTCCTAAAATATATAGGTACTCCAATTTTAATTTTTTAAATATTCAAGAAATGAGTAGACGTTGACTATTGCTCTATGGTGTAAGAGGAAATTGGGTATTTGTAGAGATTCAGTTCTTTTTTTCGGACTGTAGAAATAAGCGGTAGTTAAATTATGAAGGCTGCTTGTTCGTTATATCGTCACGTGTAGTATTCAACTGCATTCGATTATATCAATAAGTTTTTTGTCCACTAACTTTGCGCACTCATAGATGGCGATATGATCGCAACTGCTTATCGATAGCTAAGAAATATCTTCAAAATGATGACTTTACAGGAGAAATAAAAAAAGTGTTCTAACAGCCAATTTCTTTGAAAATCGACAACTTTTGTAAGCATTTTTTTTAATCCTAGGGAGCTAATTAAAATACCATGATTGTTATCATTACAGGCTTATAATAGATAATGTAGTTACAAGTTTTCACTGTGCCATTCTACCAGCTATTTTTGTAGATACGAGCTGTCACTTCTTAGCCATCGTTATGCAATTAATACTAGGTTATATTAGTGTGTCAAATTTACTCATTATACTTAATAATATGGCTTGTGCTATAAAGTAATTCAAATATACAATCTATAAATTGTCTTCCAACTGTTGCTTGATGGCGTGTATTTCGCACCTATTGGTGTTCATCTTGGAGATGTAAGGTAGATCGTATGTCTTAATATTTTGAGTGTACACGCGCAAAAGTAAAGGACAGAAACTATATTGTATATTTTGAAAAACATGATAATTTATGTTTCCCTCATTTCTTATCATGAAACTTTACTTTTATCATTTTTTATTTAACAATCTATTTTTGTTTTTACAAATGTATACGAAACATGTAAATGGCTTACTATAATATGCACGTCTCTTTGTGTATCTACATGTCTGATCAATGTTGTCATGACATATATGTTTAAGTGTTGTATATTTTTCGCCATAGACAAATATAACAGATGTATGATATCCAAAGATGTACCTATATGTTCTAGTCTCTATGGAAGAAAATACAAAGTGTCTATTAGTACTGTTTATATACTATTTTATTTGAACATAATGTGTTTGTTTTCTTATTGTTTATATGTATATTATGTATTGTTATAGTTCACAAAGTCGATATGATTTGGGCTGTTGATATTTGGTTTAAGTGTTAATTAGGGCATTTTCAGAAATGTATGATAGTGCATTGTTTCACAATTATCAAATGTTTTCCATGTATATTGATTACTATATATTATTGTAATTACTTAATGGTTAAAAACTATGTATACTCACATTGAGGATATTCTGTAATAAATATTGAGAGGATCTTTGTGGCCTATGAATTCCCACGCAGCACTGATTCAGAATTTTGATGCAAAGATGCGCAAAGTTGCACCTTTAAGGAATCTAAAACAATGATACATCATATTTTGTAATCTTCTAACTAACATATACGGATAATTGTTTAATGTTAATCAACATGTTTCCTCAAAGCTTATTTACATTTAACAAACATTGTCTTTGTATATATAATTTATAGAATGAGACTTGAGAATTATAAAGACGGTTCGTGATTTCTTTAAAAAATAAAACAATATTTTACATACATAAAAACTTTCACTCTATTTTTACTTAGAAATTACACAAATTTTTCTAAATCCGTATAAAAATAATCACGGAATGGAATTGTAATACATTTTATAATGTAATTCTCGTATATAATTTTAATAGATACCCTAATAAATAATTAAAATTAAATTAATTAATCGTTACCATCTATAGTTACCTATACATATCGCTTCAATGTTTACCTCAAAAAGTATTCGTTCATTTTGATTGTATAGTTTCCTGTCACAGCTGCTAAAAACATAAGTCAAAAATTAAGGAACAAACATGGAAGACAATACATTTTCGATGTACCCCAATGCCAGATTCTAGATAAATTAATGAGGACTTCCCCCACCACTAACATTGAGCTTGAGACTATTTAGTGAGTGAGGGAGTGACCGCGAGTTCACAGTTTTCTTACCCCCGTCAATCACTCACCCACAAAGGAGTCTCAAGCTCAACGTAGTGGTGGGGGGAGTCCTAAAACCAGTTGATATCCTCTGCTTATTATATCTCATGTATTTTTTCTGAGTAGGATTTGTTTGATTGCTCAACTTGGTTTTATTTGTTAGTTTTAACATTTTTATAGAAAATTTGACCGTTATAAAAGTTTTTAAATTGTTGCCTGGGGAAATAGTATTTGAAAATTATTTTTCATCCCGTTTAAATTAAGCGTTTCAGAAAATGCCCTAAATATTTATCTCGCTTTAAATATTTATAATTATTTCATTTATATGCTTCTCAAATATGGTGCCCAGTATAGGATATGAAATGTGTGCAGATGTACGTTTAATGCGTAAAAAGGCCCATATTAGAAAAGCATTTTACATGCAGAGGTATTTATTACTTATACTGTATTCCACGAATGGTTACCTTTTAAGAATATCCTATCGAAATGGATTAAGCATTATAAGTAAATATTCATCTCTGCTCATGTTCATACATATGTATAGTACTGTGTAATTGTATTATATTATCTTATTTTTGTAATCTTATTTAAGAATATAGACAATAAAAAAATTACAAAAAAGCTATTTTATTAAATCGTTCTACATAATAAATATCATCCATGATATTATACTATTTATATCTGACTTTTGTAGCATTGAATTAGTCAAAGATGAATAAAATGCCACTGTATAGTTTCAACAATTTGTAAACTTTTATGCATTCATTCGGAAACGTGAATTTTTAAGAACCAAATTTAAATTGCTATCAAAAAGTCATTCACAATTAAATTGCCTAATATATTTTTTCTTTTTAGTACTATGAAAATAATTGTATTTAAGTTGCAGCCATTTTGCGAAATATTGTTAATAAAACTTCATATTGAATATTGTTAATAATTACTTCAAATATATTATATCATGAATGTATATTTTCAATTTGGCACAAGAATACTTTGAATAACACTATTTTTTGAGTATAGTAAATAACCTCGTTGTTATTGAAATGACTGTAAGAAATATGAACAAACCAAGAGATACATCACTGAGTTATGTATTTTTACGTCAAATAGCCTAGTATTGAAAGAGTGTATGGGTCCAACTCACTACCGAAGTCAAAGGTAAGAATAGTTTATTTCATCGCTATTTGCCAAATAAAAAATCTCAAAACATACATACCGTGACTTGTTTTTATGGCTAGGCTCAAAGAGAGTTTTTTATTTGGCAAATAGCCATGAAATGAATAGTAGTTATTTTGATATAATATTGATGTTTGATAATATTAGATACTCTGCTTTCTACGAGTGTACTATACAGAGCTGGCAACTCCAAATCTTGAATGGACTACTTATGTGCGGCAGAAAAGAAGAGAAATAGCAAACCCATGTAAACTATACCGACGATACGACCATGAAACTAAGTTGATTCTATTTTTGTAACTACGAGGATACGAATCATGTATCTAAAACTAACTTACATTTTAAATTAAATTTGTAATGTATAAAGGCATTAGTAGATAAGTGCCTGCTTGAGATTAGTAGATATGTTTGTTTCACTTAGAGAACACGCCCACCGTATTTTGTAATTGAACCTTTAATGCCACATGCTTATTATTTCCTTCAGAGAAGGATCAACACTCCTACGAAATAATCTTAGTATTAGTCACCCATCCATCTAATGGTTTTGGAGTAAACCAAGTGTACAGTGTTACACTTTTATTAGCTTCCTTGTCAGGCAGTTGACCTGATTGCTCATCGTACTCTCATTAATCGAATAAACATCATGGTCTTTATTGGTACTTTACATGGTAATTTCATCCAAATACCGTCTTCTATGCTTGACCCTAAATGTCAATGCCTCTATACCTCTGGTTGAATAAGAATTACGGTTAACAATATTCAAAATTATCGTTTTCCTGTTAATTGCAGTAGCCTCTTGCTTATGCTGTTTTTTTGTTATTTATCGAAACTTGTATTACATCGATCTCATAATATCTGATTGAAAATAAACTTATTTTCTTTTTGTGTATATTTACGTGTTGCCATAAAATTCCGATTCATGTAATCGGCTTTTGACAAGGTAGTAATTTGAGAAAACTTTAAAATGTACCATTAAATTTAATAACACAGAAAGCGTTCAAATTTAATAATTAACCTCTGAAAGAGCGGTTGGCGTGTGGATGAGACACGCAACGTAATCGTTGACCGTATGAGTATCCAGCTAAGGACATAATAGGAAAATTTCAACTATAAATTAAAGAAATGCTTCGTAGTTGTGTTAAATCAAACACGTATTGACGCGAGAATAAGAATAATTAGATGATCATGATGGTAATTCAACTATGAATTAATTATTAATCTTAATGAACAGTGATTAGTGGACTTGTTTTGACTCTTTAAGACACCGCGATGGCTTTATCAGATGGCAGCAATGTGAGCTGGAACTGTTTTCCTAAATAACAGTTTGATATATCTCTGAAATGGATTTAATACACTTTTCATGACTGTAAACTGCTTTAAAATTTTCATCTAATTTATACTTAATTTTTTCATATATTTTATTGTTCAACTTCAATATACATGGTGCCCAAAAATACAGGGGCAATATCTTGGTAGCGTCTATAGCTGCTGAAAATAATATCTGTAGTTCATACGATAAAATTCCCGAGATATAATACGATTGAGGTGAATTTCCTTAAGTTGAGAAACATAATTGCTTTAACTTGTAGAATACATTTACATACAAGAAAAATGCTTTATCTTGTACAATGCATTTACAATATTTCCTTTAACTACAGCCGATATTTTATTTTATTATGTACTTACTTTTAAAAATATTCAAACAATTAGATTAGTGACACTTCTCTTCTAATTTAAACCATATACGGAGTATCGCTTGCGTGGGATTTCCAATAGTGTATTTACATTTGTTTGACATCTTTTTATGACCTCCTAGGAATATTTTTTGATCTATCATACACTAAGCACAAAAATTAAGGGATGTAAAAATCCAAAATTTTTAGGTTGTTTTCAAAGGGCTGTTGAGAAAAAACTTAGAGAAAAATAGTTGTAGATTTATAGAATAGTTGTACAATTTAAAAAAAAGAGCAAATTGAATTGCTTTTTGAAAATTGTCTAGATCTTGCCATATACAGTGAAAGCATTCAGTCACAAAATCTGCAATTGTTTTGTGGCTAGTTCCGTCCAATATATTAGAAGCTACTAAATGGCTACAACTAGAAATGTTAGGTTCTGACGCATCAATTAAAAAAATTGCCACTGAACGTCCTCATGCGTCAATTGGTAAGTCTATAATGAAGTATGCAAACCCAACATTCTTCAACGTGGTTGTGAGTATTTTACAGTACCTCCTCATATACCTGGTCAAAATATCTGTTCCTTCGTGTAGTTGGATTAGAGAGTTTTCGGTCCATATATTTTCCTAGAAACTGGCGTAGTATGGACATCTTCAGTTTATGTAATGAAATATAACGTGCCAGAAAGGCTACCATGGAGTCATAGAAAAATATAGTGTCATAGTTATCACGATAACGGTTACGTTGTCGTGACCGCTAGATGAAACATGGTTTTTAACATGTCTTGTTCATTACTTTTTTTTAGACGAATTGATGATTCGTTCACACTCATTACAAAATAGATAATTTTCTCATCCACTATCAACTCCACGGCACGCGTTACTATTAATCCAGGTTTGCAGTACTTCTGTTATGGATTTTTTATCATGTGGCATGTTAATGTAATGTTTCAAGGTACCGTACAAATAAAAACATAAAAATTGAACCCGACATGATCCTCAAAGCCATGTAAGCAGTTAAAAAGCGATGACATGAAAGCAAGCTCTTAAAAGGTCTCTGTGTAACAGACAGTGTCTACGTCGTTGCTATAGAAACTAATATCGGCAAGGCAATCTACCGATTATTAGTCCATTTCTATTGCGACTCATCCATATGGAATATAGAGAACTACAACATAAATACAAATCAGGCGATACATATAGAGTAATACGTTACAAGAGAAATTACTGTTTGGGTTAGCAGCGGCCTAGACCGACTTGACGTACACATTATTGATATTAGTCCAGCAATGGCCATTGCAGTCACCACTCGAATGGACAACTACCGGTCTATGAAATTTGGTTGCGTGTATGAATTCGCAGAAGACATACCGTCTTTGAAATTGGATGTAAAACCATAGGTATCCCTTATAGTCTAAGATCAACAGGGTGAAATGTTAATACTTAAAGGGACCACAAGAAAAATCATAGTGTGCCTGGGCAGAATTTGTTCCCAAGTTTTGTATGTCTTCTCTATGAAACATTTTTCGTACAGCAACCATACCAATGGCGTAACAGCTTGGAATTGTCTTGACACAAAACTTATTTTAAATTTTTCTTTTGATTCATTACTTTACCTATCGAGTAACATCTTCAAACTACGACTAAATTAATGTTTAAACATTTTTTTATTAGAAAACACTTTTGTGCCACGTCTATGCCCGAAAGAAATGTCTGACACAAAGCTTTATATTTCTCAAAGTCTTATGCTATTACTACCTGTATAGGTGTTCTTCACAGGTTGCATAGGTTGCACAGGTCTTCACATGTTGTGCGCAGGTAAGTTTTGGAAACGACCTTTTAGCCATTGTAAATAGTACAGTCCTATACCTTAGTATGCTTGATCTATGCTATTGAGAGAGATCTAATATTAGAAAAAGATAAATGGAGACGCTGTCCAGTCCAGCTCCACCTGCTCTGGCCCAGTGTACTGGATCAGTACAGGTCCATCGAATGTATTTGCGCAAGAAAACGTTTTCTCGAGAACAAACCTGAAAGAATACGTATGGACGTAAGAACGACAGGCAAATACAACGGTGCCTTTGGATTTCCACTAAAACCAGAGGTTGTCTAGGTAGGTATGAATTTCGAAGATGCCACTTTGAATCTGAGTTTCGAAAGAGTTTTTTTGAACTAATAAAAGAACCGACAAATTTTCATTAAAACGAGGACTGGTATCGCGTTCATGACATCAAATTACGTTGTATTCAATGTAGTTTGCATCGATTGTGATACTTTCGTAGTTTGTATAAAATTCCCTTCGATTTATTTGCGCAGGAAAATGTTTTCTCGAGAACAAATCTGACAAAATACGTATGGACTTAACAAGGGCAGGCAAATACAACGGTGCCTTTGGATTTCCCCTAAAACCAGAGGTTGTCTAGCTAGGTATGAATTTCTCAGACGCTACTTTGGAGCTGAATTTTGAAAGAGCTTTTTCGAATTTATAAGAAAACCGACAGACTTTCATTAAAACGAGGACTAGTATCGTGTTCAGAGCATCGAATTACGTTGTATTCGTTGTAGTTTTTTGTATAAAATTAATAAAATCGTATTTTGTATAAAATTCCCTTGCTATCCTTCGATTTATTTGCGCAAGAAAACGTTTTCTCGAGAACAAATCTGACAAAATACGTATGGACTTAACAAGGGCAGGCAAATACAACGGTGCCTTTGGATTTCCTCTGAAACCAGAGATTGTCTAGCTAGGTATGAATTTCTAAGACGCTACTTTGGAGCTGAATTTTGAAAGAGCTTTTTCGAATTTACAAGAAAACCGACAGACTTTCATTAAAACGAGGACTGGTATCGTGTTCATGACATCAAATTACGTTGTATTCAATGTAGTTTGCATCGATTGTGATACTTTTGTATTTTGTATAAAATTCCCTGTCTATCCTTCGATTTATTTGCGCAAGAAAACGTTTTCTCGAGAACAAATCTGACAAAATACGTATGGACTTAACAAGGGCAGGCAAATACAACGGTGCCTTTGGATTTCCTCTGAAACCAGAGATTGTCTAGCTAGGTATGAATTTCTAAGACGCTACTTTGGAGCTGAATTTTGAAAGAGCTTTTTCGAATTTACAAGAAAACCGACAGACTTTCATTAAAACGAGGACTAGTATCGTGTTCAGAGCATCGAATTACGTTGTATTCAATGTAGTTTGCATCGATTGTGATACTTTCGTATTTTCTACTAAATTCCCTTGCTACAGTCCATCGATTTATTTGCGAAAGAAAACGTTTTCTCGAGAACAAATTTGAAAAAAATCGTATGAACGTAAAAAGGGCAGGCAAATACAACGGTGCCTTTGGATTTCCCCTAAAATCAGAGGTTGTATAGGTAGGTATGAATTTCTAAGATGTTATTTTGGATCTGAAATGTGAAAGAGCTTTTTCCAATTTATAAAAGAACCGACATATTTTCATTAAAACGAGGACTGGTATCTTGTTCGTGACATCAAATTACATTGTATTCAATGTAGTTTGTATCGATTGTGATACTTTTGTATTTTGTATAAAATTCCCTTGCTATCCTTCGATTTATTTGCGCAAAAAAACGTTTTCTCGAGAACAAATCTGAAAAAATACGTATAGACTTAACAATGGCAGGCGAATACAACGGTGCCTTCGAATTTCTAGAATTTTCCTAATACCAGAAGTTGTCTAGGTAGGTATGAATGTCGAAGATGTTACTTTAAATCTGGGTTTTGAAAGAGCTTTTTCGAATTTATAAGAGAAGCGACAGATTTTCATTAAAACGAGGACCGGTATCATGTTCAGAAGTGGAATTACGTTGTATTAAATCTAGTTTGCATGGATTGTGATACTTTCGTATTTTCTATAAGATTCCCTTACTGTAGCCCATCGATTTATTTCCGCAAGGAAACTTTGGAAACTGGACCAGCTCCACCTGTTCTGGTCCAGTGTACTGGTGAAATTCATAAAACAGACAAATCAGCTTTGAGAAAAATATTACGCTCTTCTACTGAACATTTACCACCAACCCGGGTTGATGTTGATTTAATTGATGGATTTTACTATTTGTATCATTTAGGCCCTTCAGTTCCCCAAACGTTCGATAAAATAGCAGGGTTAATAGTATCGAAAATTTGTAATACACCAGCGTTAGAAATTCACATCAGTTTTGATTGTATTTTATTCCTTCAATTAAAGACACAGTGTGTGTGTGTGTGTGTGTGTGTGTGTGTGTGGGTGTGGTGTGTGTTGGGTGTGTGGGTGTGTGTGTGTGTGGGTGTGTGGGTGTGTGGGTGTGTGGGTGTGGGTGTGGGTGTGGGTGTGGGTGTGTGGTGTGTGGGTGTGGGTGTGGGTGTGTGGGTGTGTGGGTGTGTGGGTGTGGGTGTGGGTGTGGGTGTGTGGGTGTGGGTGTGGGTGTGTGGGTGTGTGGGTGTGGGTGTGGGTGTGGGTGTGTGGGTGTGGGTGTGGTGTGGGTGTGGGGTGTGGGTGTGGGTGTGTGGGTGTGGGTGTGGGTGTGGTGTGGGTGTGGGTGTGGGTGTGTGTGTGTGTGTGTGTGTGTGTGTGTGTGTGTGTGTGTGTGTGTGTGTGTGTGTGTGTGTGTGTGTGTGTGTGTGTGTGTGTGTGTGTGTGTGTGTGTGTGTGTGGGTGTGTGGGTGTGTGGGTGTGTGGGTGTGTGGGTGGGTGTGTGGGTGTGTGGGTGTGTGTGGGTGTGGGTGTGGGGTGTGGGTGTGGGTGTGTGGGTGTGTGGGTGTGGGTGTGGGTGTGTGGGTGTGTGGGTGTGTGGGTGTGGGTGTGGGTGTGGGTGTGGGTGTGGGTGTGGGTGTGGGTGTGGGTGTGGGTGTGGGTGTGGGTGTGGGTGTGGGTGTGGGTGTGGGTGTGGGTGTGGGTGTGGGTGTGGGTGTGGGTGTGGGTGTGGGTGTGGGTGTGGGTGTGGGTGTGGGTGTGGGTGTGGGTGTGGGTGTGGGTGTGGGTGTGGGTGTGGGTGTGGGTGTGGGTGTGGGTGTGGGTGTGGGTGTGGGTGTGGGTGTGGGTGTGGGTGTGGGTGTGGGTGTGGGTGTGGGTGTGGGTGTGGGTGTGGGTGTGGGTGTGGGTGTGGGTGTGGGTGTGGGTGTGGGTGTGGGTGTGGGTGTGGGTGTGGGTGTGGGTGTGGGTGTGGGTGTGGGTGTGGGTGTGGGTGTGGGTGTGGGTGTGGGTGTGGGTGTGGGTGTGGGTGTGGGTGTGGGTGTGGGTGTGTGGGTGTGGGTGTGTGGGTGTGTGGGTGTGTGGGTGTGTGGGTGTGGGTGTGGGTGTGCGTGTGCGTGTGCGTGTGCGTGTGCGTGTGCGTGTGCGTGTGCGTGTGCGTGTGCGTGTGTGTCGTTGTCGTCATTGTCATTGTCATTGTCATCGGCATTTATTCTTGTTAGTACAATAACTCAACTAAATCGTGTCGGATCGATCGGGTTTTGACTGAATCTGATCGGGGACGTCTCCTAGACGACACCTATTGATTTTGAGGTGGATAAAATACACCCCACCCTGTTGAAACGTCCACACATTGAAAGCACAATGGTGGACTGTGTAAGAATTTTTTTTTGTTAGCACGATCACTCAATTAAATCGTGTCGGATTGATCGGGTTTCGACTGATTCTGATTAGTAATGTCTACCAGACGACATCTATTGATTTTGAGGTTGATAAAATACACCCCACCCTGTTCATGGGTCATGAGAAAACTTGGTGGATGATTTGAGAAATATTTTTTATTAGCACGATAACTTAACTAAATCGTGTCGGATCGATCGGGTTTTGACTAATTCTGATCGGGGATGTCTCCCGGATGACACCTATTGATTTTGAGGATAGAACACACTTTGCCATGTTAATGGGTCAAGAAAAGCACAATGGTGGACTATTTGAGAAATTGTTTTTGTTAGCACGATCACTTAATTAAATCGTGTCGGATCGATCGGGTTTCGACTGGTTCTGATTAAGGACGTATACCAGATGACATCTATTGATTTTGAGGTGGATAGGACACACCCCACCCTGTCCATGGGCCATGAAAAAGCACGATGGTGGACTATTTGAGAAAAATTGAAAAAAGTACAACTGTCGCATAAAACACATATTCTGCATTTATGTGTTCGTTTATTTTTTCTCGGCCACTAAATTTCAAGATAGAGATGTTCTACGTGCGGAAAAGTTCGTTTTAAGGTTTTAAAACTGTTTATTTACTGTTAAATAACATTAAAAAAAGTTTCGTTTTAGTAAAATAGCAGTAAAAATGTATTTCAAAAGGTAATAATGGAATAGATAGAAAAACATTCTTTAAATATTCAGAATATAATGATAACGATATCAGAAAGATAATAAAATGCTGCTAAATAATAAACTTTACAGAATTCCGTATAATTATTTTGTGAGTAAATTATATCCACCATTAATATTAATAACAGTCATTCTAATAATCGCTGTAAAATATCTTGTATAGGCCGACTGTCAAATAAGAAAAAAATCGGCAAGATCAAAGCGTTGAAACTTCAGTTAAACAAATTGTTTTACACTGTCCATTACATAGAAGACATATTTCTAATATCCGATGGTAAGTCCAAGATAAAGAACCGCCTTGTATACTTATGATAAATTGACCTATCACCTTTCGTTCTGTATAAGAGTATTCTCATTGTGCTCTGATGTGTTCATTATTAGATATAATTTATCCTTTTAACAGGTAATTAGCGGGCATCCATAAATAATAATGTTATTGTTCCACGACCAAAACTTTCTTAATTCCTATTGATTGGAATAATTTTGTTTTTATATAATATAGGCACGACTGAATTATCGTCATATAGTTTAGTGGACACCTACCAAGCAAATAAGTAGGTATAAAAAATATATAATTGAAACCAATTTTCTATTGAAACCAGGTTTTATTCGCTTGGAATAATAAATGATTCGCCATCAATAGTCGTGTTTAAAAGAGAAATTTCGCAATAGATATAATTAATATTTCATTCACTACTATTTACGTAACAAATCAAAGGAAATTTAGCTACATGTATGCCGTACATATTTTAACATATTAACATTATTTGTGTTGCCATTCACCACAAATAAGTGTTGATATGATGATAGATATCAACATCACCACTAATTTATGGAGCATAGAGGTATAGCTTTGATGAAGTGGTATAAAAATAATTACTTTTCGTTGCGTAAAAATTAAAATTCTTGTTGCGAAAATTCTGTAATTTCCAAAAGGCAACATTATAAAACGATGGGGGTGGAAAATATTAAATTTTAAAACCAAAAGCCTTTCAATTTTCATCAACAATGTCGTATCTGTTTGTTAAACTTAATGTATAACCCTTTGAAGGCAGCATTTAGAAATAGTACTTTCTCATGCATAATTTGAGGTACACTGATAGAAAACGAGTAAAATAGTAATGTGTACTTTTTTCAAAATTTTTATTTTACCAGTTTTTTCAAAAAAATGGTGGTATTTTAGAGATACCACTAAGCCACAGAATAAGCAACATTAATTTTTTGTGGAAGCTTTGAAAACAGCTTTTTTTGTCGGATAGGCATAATGCAACGCCACAAGTATCACAAGCCCATTTGGATCTTCTTTGATGGTCTCGGGTACTACACAGAGCACATCGTCCGGAATTTCCATAAACTGGCATATGTAAAGACTGATCCCATCTTTTTTTCAAGTGGTACTATTGGCTTGTAATTATTTATGTTTGTCTGTTCCAAACTTGGTCTTCCCTTTTTCATTGCTTCACTTCCGGCTTCTACCAAGCTTGCTACTATGTCCAAACGAAACGCCTTCAGATTCATTCCACTGCTGTTTCCACATCGTTGCTGGAAAATTATAAACGCATTGACTACACTGACATCAAAAAATGCCAGAATATGTGTGGCCACCATTTTCTGCTCTTTCTGGAAGAAGCCCATGTTTGATTATAATTTTTCAAGACTTTAGGGCAGGGAACGTTTTCTATTTCACTATTCTTCTTTTTTCTTATTACGTAGTCAGTTTCAGATGGATTTTCACAATTGGAAGCTAAGAGAACTATTCTCTTGTCCATCTATTTCACGCAGGAAATTCTATCATAAGTTATTCGCCAATCAAAATTACCACGCTTCAGCTCTTTTTCAGCTTTAAAATCCCCAGGAATCCCCTTTCTTCTTTTTCGAATAGTTCCTGTTGCATTAATGTTCTCCGTCTTCAACTGTCTTAGTAGTAGCATGGATGTAAAATAATTATCGAAGTACACATAATAATGCTCTCCAACTAGAGACCTGGTCAAATCTATAATAACTCGAGGTCCTAATTGTTTCTCTGCAGTCTCATCGACCTTTCCCAGTTATATTTGAAATTCATCAATGTATCCACTTACATCTGCTCTAGTCCAAACTTTATAGCCCCATTTCATAGGCTTATTAGGCATATTGGCGAATTGATGAACGGCCTTTGAAACAAATCATGGATTCGTCTATTGATATAATTTGGCGCATTTTGTAGTAAAAACTGAAATTATGTAATATAGAATTTAAAAATTGACGCAACTTATACAGTTTGTCAAAATTAGGATCCTCGCGGTTTGGCTGAAGAGCGTTATTGTTCAAATGAAAATTTCCTAAAAGCCAATCGAATTGGGTACGTCTCATTAGAGTTGAAATGTAAGAATCCCTCAACTCCATTTATGCTGACCAGTAATCCCGATAGCTCGAAAGTTTTTCCACACCCATCAAAATGTTTATAGCCAAAAATATTTTTATTTTTCTCACAGTTTTAGGAACAACTGTTTTCCCACGTTGGGTAGCATAAAGGTTTGTTTGAAAAGAAAAATATTCGATCATTTCCTCGCTAATAATACACCCAAAAATATCAATTGGCGATTCTATATCATTAGATACGTTAGCAAGCCCGATACTTTCTGAAAAATCATCCACTTGATTACCCGTATTGGTGATTGTTAGAGGCTTTTTCCAAATAAATTTATCTTTTGTTACAAAATGTGATAATGGGAGATCGTCTTCATTATCCTCAGAATCGGACAAATTTTGTGTTGGAGCTACAATAATTTCCTCTGTATAGTTCTCCTCGTTTTCTTCATCCTCTCCATCATCAAATTCATCAAAAGACTCTCCATCAGAAGGGATTTCAGCCAAAAATGCATCAATTTCGTCTTCATTTAATTTTTCGTTAAAACTCCAAACGTTTTTTTTCTATAATGAATGAAAAAATATTATGTAAAAATTTATCCATAATAACTTGATCAAAAAAACCCACCGAACTATAATGTTAGTGCGTTGTGGTATGTTTGAAGTACCACTAATAAATAACGATCAAAAGCAACATTTTTAAGTAAATATTTATAATCATAGTATATTCGTATGTGAGTACATTGCTACAATCATATTTAGGTACTTACTTGCCATTATTTTCGGTATTATTACGTTCAAATCGGTCGCTAAAATTTCATATCATCACCCGACAAGTGGTTAAAAACTTTTTAAATGTATTGTATGCACAAAATAATTACATGTAACATTTCTATAAGGTGATACATGAAACAGTGTAGATAGCGCAATATGTATGTATTTTTCAATCTGATCAAATCATTAGAGTTGATAAATGTTTATAACTGAAAATGGATTGAAACTCCAAACATAGCAACTTTGATTAACAAGATGCTTAGCACTAAACTATTCATACAGTTTATTCGCTATAAGCGAATTAATCCACAACATGTGGTTATTTAACGATTTTTTGTTGTGCAAATTACTGTACTTTAAAAAAATACAATATTTTTTTCACTTTGTGCATACAGTTGTGCATTTCTAATACATATAGCAATTCTTTATTATTTACCATTCATAATTATTCGTTTCAATAGCAAATACCTCCTTTTTGTCATTATCATCATTGTCATACCACTCCAGACTTCCTTCGGAACTATCCGGCCTCCAAAAGTATTTCAGTCTGCAGTTTGATATTGGCCAATGTATTTCTATGGACATCCCTTGCAACTTTGAAAGCGATATTAGCTTAGCTGGTTGAAGAATATTTCTGAAGACATTTTACTTATGCAGCTATCTTGTTTCACGAATTTTAGTTTGAACACACACGAATCGACTTCGTTCCCCTAATTCTTCAGGAGAAGAAGTATGCACATAGAGACGAGGACTAATACACCCATGTTCGGTGAGAGGTTCTAAATTGCCCCGTTTTGTCAGCGTAGGAGTATCCATTGTATAACTCAGGCATACAATGGATATTCTTGCGCTGTATCATCATAGGATCGCACCATTTTGAACGCGAAATAAAGTGCTGCACTTTTATTAGGTCCGCGTGGAGTATCTGACATGAATGCCCACCGTATTATCTCAGTAGAAGCAGTCTCTCCTGCAGCGATTGTCGATGTATTGAACTACCAAGCAATGAATTCTGTTGAGACATTTGCGTCATCTTCTTTTCTCATCTTTACATTGCTTATGAGTACGTGTCATCTAATGATTTATCTGTGTTCATATTATTAACTGCTTTGCCAGTAAATCATCGTACAACCGATTGTTAATTGTTATTCCATTAATGTTAATAGGGTATCTATTCTTGTATAATGTAAAATGAATATATTTTGGTTGTTAGATCTTAATACAAAGGTCAAAATATTTTAACCAAAATTTTAAATATTCAATTTAATCAATTTTGTACTAGAATTGAGATATGAAAATTTACCAAAAAGTCTTTACCTTATACAAGTATTTGGATCACTTAATATCCACATCTAATAAATGAAAATCCCTATATACATTCTATATATTTCTATATAAAATTGTATTAAAAAGTCTTAGTTAATAAAAGTACCTGTTATCTGAGTTGGGGTCACTGAATCCGAGTCCGAGGTCTATTTAACCCCATCACATCTATATATTTTTGCCATAACCTTAAAAAAGCTATAATTTCAGATACTCAGAAATCCTTTGCATAGGTTTTTTGAAGACAAAAGAACTCAGTACAAATCGAAAAAAGAGAACAATTAAAATACATGCCCTTCATCCGCAGCTTTACCAAACAGCCCTTTTAAGGGGTACGTACCTGATGTATAAGGCCCGATCGTGAAACCTACCCGCGGTGTACATCGGGTAACGCAATGCCGATGATACGATGATTTGAAATACTAACATTAGTTGAACAAACGTAAACATATAGAGTTTTAGGGTGAGAGTGCTATTAGGACATAACAGTATTTTTCGGGTGCTCGATACAAAATAAAAGTTGTGTGAGAAAAGGTACAATGACCAGAAAGTTATGCGGTTATTAAAATAGCGTTCATATCAAGTGAAATGTCTGACATACGTAGTTATGGGATTTGATAGATGTTATGGGGTTATGGGGATTTTATATTATAACTTCATTCTTAGGGTTATATGCGTTTAATAGCTTAAATTATGCGTTTCTTGACATTATGGCAACGTTCTGATGTGGTGGGGTTAAGTACACCTCTGATTCGGATTCAGCGACCCCAAAAACCTAAGGTAAACATGGTCATATCCCCAGGTCAGAAGAAAAGTGTGTGGCTGTGTTAGTAGTCTTAGAAATTCACGATTTTATCCATCGTTATCTCTTCTGAGCATAGCAGATTTTCAGTTTATAATATGTTTAAGACACTATAATAATATTCTGTTCCCTAATTCATCATGGATTGCTCCTGCTCTTTATAATTGTTATAAGTGGATTTTATTGCTTCTATAACAATTCTGCCATGTTTTGTGCCTTCGAAGGTACTAATAATTTATTTCAATATATTTTATGGGATGGTATCGAGAGAAAGAAGTACTGTAAACTGTTTATATAATAGTCTATATAACAATTATTTTTCGAAACATTTCTCGTTTGAAATTATCATTTCAAATGATAATTTCACACTGTTCAAAACAATAAGGCTTATATTTATGGTGATCCTATAGAAGAAAAAAATGAAACAAAGTTTTATATAATGACTAAGACCCACATAATAAAAGAGAAATATTATTATTTTAATACATTAATTACATTATTTTTTTTACAAATTATGCTACCAATTCTAAACTAATTACGTTATGGGCTATTTGATGTTTCTAAAAAACACATTTATGGTATATAATCATTACATTTTTGGTTTGTTATTTTCAGAGAGAGTTTCACTTTACATAGAGAACATGCTGCTAATTACTGCTATATCAGCTTAATACAAGTTCTGAGAAGTTTGATGGTCTTTTCGACTGCAGCAATCGTTAGTGTAGAATATTCTGTTCCTCGTCCTAATTATGCATTTTATGTTGTTACATGTATTATCATCGTATTGCCTATCCCAGTTATATAATTTACATTTGATACGTATACAATTATTTGTATATAAAGTTACATAATATAAATATGTTTTTAATATGAAATTTAATATTATAAATCAAATAAGTGTTTAAAAAACTGGTAGCCTAAATGAGCATAAATCTTGACGCTTACTTTGATTTACCGTATGATTGATATTGTCGGCCGATTTAATAACAAAACAACCGTGTAGTGCTAAGAAATCCTTTCAATAAAAAATCAAAGATAATTTACATTCATTTTCAGTTCAAATTGAACCTATGAATGTACTCGATTAAACGTTTTATTAAACGTATTAATTCAACCTAGATCGACTAATGAGGTGTTTGTTAGTAATTACTGTTTCATATAAATTAAATTAATACAAGAAAAAACCGTAATGTCAGTGGATTAAGCAGACTTCAAAGAGAGATTGCGTAGTCGCATGGCGACAACTTGTGTATATTGCCGAATCCTGACTTCCATATAGGGTAACGGATTTCAGGCTAGCGCTATTATCATATTACATCCGAAATATAGGGCACGCTTTCTCGATAAATTCCAATTATTCAACTATTTTGCAATAGCTTTATTATCAATTTTAATCGAGCGTTATTTTTGCAGCGACTTGCTCGCCCCGCTTTTGCGCTTCTCATTAATTTCCTTCTGATTAATGTTACTGACCTGTCTACGGGAGCCGATTTCTTCACATCAATTTTGGGAGATTGACTAATGTATGTTACTTAAAAGATCTCTTCGGCAGTCTTCACGCACCGTTTTTTGAACAACCTCCGATTTTGGGCGTCACTTAATTATACGTTCAGCATTTCTTATTACCTCGTATTAAATTAATTTATATAGCTAATGGGTGATTTCTGAAAATTCACACATTTCTCTCACCAATCGAATCGATTATTTATTGAACTTTTCACTTTCATTTGTAATTATTGAAATGTATGTGTATGACGTGGGCTGAAACGGTTTCGAGAAATTTTGCTGTTATGGTGTGTTATTTTTAGGTATTAAAATAAATTACCACTGATTTATAAAGAGCAGTAAAGTACTTTCTTAAAGCATTTAACTGTATTTATATCATGAATATCACAAAAAATAGTGGTATTCAATTTTTCTCAAATTCATGAGCATTCTGTTTGAAGTATACCTACACAAAACACTTTTTCTTCACAATTTGAGTATACTATTTTGCATCATTTCATATCTAAAATCCAAATAGTTGGTGGTTCAGTTTTTAACTTTCGAAGTTAACGGTCACGTTTTGGACGATTAGTGCACTCTTCTATTCTCTTCTATTCTCTTCACGCTTGGAAAATATCGAATATACAATCGAAAATAACGAAAGCTCCATTATTTTTTAAATAAGTTGCCACAATTGTAATCAAAAGTATATTGGGCAGACAAAAGAGAATTTGTAGCTAGGTTTAAGGAGCACATGGCTTATATAAAATATGAAAAGTCTTCCGTTGCACAAGATGCTGTCGAAAATAATCATAGTTAGATTCTAGTACCTTGAGGTTAGTAAAGAATATAGCTAACAATAGAATACGGAAGAAAGGTATTAAAATAGGATGACATCATGAACAAAGACAAGGGCTCTGTACCATGTTGAAAACAGTCCGTTGTTTAAGCTGATGGAAGAATGGATCATTTAACCGAGTGTTTACCATATTAAGATTCATTAACCATGAATGAAAATGGTTATAAGAGATTATATTAGTTATAGAGATTCACTGTTCCCTAATGAGTTTCGTGGTCAATAGTGCATGAAGCCGAAAAATATTTGTAACGGTTTACTGAACCTGAACAGAATTTTGGTATAAATAGAAATTAGAGGTAGCTTAAAATTAATTTTAATCATCTCTCGACGATACCAACTGGATCGGAGAAACGCGCGTCAGGAAACGCATAATCTGTCGATGTTTATGGAAGACTTGTCTCGTATTTTTATTGCAGCATATGGCAAAGCCGATGAATCTTTGTCTAGTGCACATACGCAACAGAATATCGTATATCCTTCAAAATGTGGGTCTTAACCGAACAGAACATTTTCTTTGATTATTCCAGGAAATCCCCAAGGCTCTTGGGAAGTTTATGAAATAATTCTGTTGACATCTGATACCCCTTAAAATAGGTAATTCATTGAAGATGTTAACAGACACTATTTGTAAAATGTTTATTTAAGTATATTAAATTAAAATAAACACATAAAATGTTCCTTATGTATTTATTGTCAATAACTTATCTATATCAATAAGTCTAATATAAAAAAAAAATATGTGCTTCAAAAAATGAATCGGGCGAGGTGAGCCTACAACATAGGTACCCATGTTCTAGGTTCACCGGGCTTTAATCCACCTTATTTTTGTTTCAAGTTACTTTAAATCTTTTACGTACGAAAACCCTGTATATAATATTTCCGAACTATAATATCATTTATTCGCCACCCATAAAATAAATTGAAATAAATCAAAGATTTCCAAAATATACGAGGATCTCTGAGAAATCTCCTCAGAATTGAATTAAGATGTGGTTGTACCTTTGAGCACTTATTTTGAACAACAAATCAATGTCGTATTCACTTTGACATATTTGCGAGTTAACTGTTTCCTTTTGTAACTACTCCTTTATTTTAAATAATTAAAATCAACATTGTTACAACGATTTTATGCTAATATTCCAGCCCCTTTACAGGAAACTCTTTGTTTTAAATTGTAGGAAGATAAGGAGGTAAGAGTTAGGGGATTAAGTTATCTAGGAAAATATTAATTTGTCCAATTTACCTAATTTTAAATTTATTTTAGGTAATCTTCGTATATCCAACGTATATACAGGGTTAGGCAAAAATGTACCAAATTGCTGATTCTTGACACTACAGTGGTAAATAAAAACAGATTATATACAAGTTCTTATAAGTTTATTAATTTATTCGTTGACGTAGGAGGATATGAAGAGTATGCTACTTATATGCTGGATAGTTGATATGTCAACGTTTCGGTATTCAAAGTCTACTATCTTAAGGACCATGGGAATACATTAAAATAAATAATTACTATTTTTACAAAGCTAACTAAAACACTGATGTTAATACAATGATTATTTTTCTTTATAAGAAAAAAGCAAATAAATACTCATTTTAATTGTTTAATACTCAATTGTTATTGATTTAAAAATCCTTTAACAATTGTTCATCTATACATAATTTATATTTATTTATTTTATAATGTAGTATACATCTTATAAGTAAAGCTACTCACTGTCCATGCAGCGTATTATACTCTATGGCGGTTAATACGCCGTCCCGTA
Source organism: Rosalia funebris (assembly GCA_037954035.1). Lineage (NCBI taxonomy): Eukaryota > Metazoa > Arthropoda > Insecta > Coleoptera > Cerambycidae > Rosalia > Rosalia funebris. The sequence continues at coordinate 30,950,998 of JAZFAV010000002.1, forward strand.
GACTGGGATATTTGAATCGATGTAGGTACACGCCGCTATAGGTGCCGTTATTCATATTGAATGAAAAAAATATTTAATTAGTTTTGAGACAAATATGATCGTACAAGGAAATTGTCCAGCCAAAATATTTTGCAAAGGTATTCCATGTATGTGTGAGAGAAAAAACATGTTGCACATTAATCCAAATTAAAAACCAAATGCACAATAAAAAACTATTAGTTGGGGATGACCAAAATATTCTAAAAATCATTGTGAGGCCAACATTATAGCATGCACTCTTGATCTGCTTTGACGATCACCTTCATATTTACTAGCCACTTATTTATTAAAATATTAAAATACCTTAAGTGTTACTCTTTGTTAGCGATGGCGCCGCAATTCGCAATCTTGTTTTTTCTGGGCCGTTTTTTAAAAAATATGGGTCTTAATTAACACATATTATGCATAAATAATTCGAAAGTGTTACTCGGATGTACAATTGATGCGTTAACAGCTCACTCCAATTTTTCAAACGAATTCAGGAATTTCATAAAGAGGGTCCTGATATTTTAAAATCTCCACGGTCTATTCTTACATGATGGAGAATATTATTAGATCTTTTAGCTTAGATGATAGCAGCGGTTTACTATTTGCAAAATTTTTAAAAAATAAAAGCCTTACTTTTACAATTAGATGCTATATCAGTTGCCATCAGAGAAAGTCATAAAATTACAAGATGCGGAACTGGATTTAAAAACTATCCATAGCAATTATGATGAACTATTAGATGTCATACATAAATTACAAAATAGTTCATTGCCCTTAGAGAATCATTATGAACACTAGATGATCTATAAAAAATACTTAAACATTAACAGTGCAATAAAAAAATCCAGATATCGCCAAATTGTGACCAGTTTATAGCGAAAGCGCTGGTATCGATCTATTAAATAATTTCAGATCCAATGTTAACTAGAAAAATGTAACATCTTGTGATGACCTACTGTCTTTTTCTTTTTATAAGAACATTTTTCCCTACACCGAACATGGTTCACGGATACAACTTTCGAGGCACACTCAATACTGCAAATGATATGCCGAGTAAATCCATATTTTTGATGCCAACTGGGCAAGTATTACGTATTATGTAAATTAGTTTTTTCAGTGTATGGTATGAAACCTTATATAAACGTACCTACATGAATTACTCTTACTATACACTCATATGTTCTTCCGGGTCAAGGGTCCGCCCCCTTGCTCAATCAAAGGCACCTCCGGAGCATGGCTCTAGAGCAGTGGTCATCAAACGGCAGACCGCAGACGATATTTGTGCGGCCCGCGACATAACAAATAATTTTAGTAGACAATGACTATATCAAAGCTGTTTTTCCACATGAAGTCAACTAAATTGAAGTGCGCGGGAAGTTGCTTTAAAATCAATTAATAGTTAGTCAATTACGTTGGATAATAAATGACTTCACAGGTTGCTATTGCCATATAAAATCTATGGGCAATCGCGTTTTCACAACTCATAAAAATATGTCGATTGATTGGTGGTGTCAACTACCCAATCCACGAATGTGCGGCCCGCAGTGATACCTCACACGTCCTATGTGGCCCTTGATCATAAAAGTGTGACGACCACTACTCTAGAGGTTTTGGATCAAAAAAACAAAAGTTACCAGGTTGTTCTCAAGGGTCAGTTTACTATATTGATTTTGTCAAAATGCCGAAATTCGAACTAAAAGAATTTCGTACATCGACCCAAAAATTTCGTGACACACGAAAACAGCCGTTTAGTAAATATAGATGTACATAAACATAGACTTAGTGATTTCAACATCGCGAAATTTTCATATTAATTAAAATTAATGAATGGGTCTAGTCTATTTACTTTTAGGTCAAGCGCTTCTTAGTACACCTACAAAAAATAGTAATGATTGTTTCCCGTATAAATTAGTATCCAAAACAGTAGGAATGAGATGGTTTAGTAGAGAGCACAGGAAAATGAGACGACTGGAGTACTGTGAGCATCGAAAGGTTTATAAAATAACTTTAAAAGATACTAAATGAAATGCTTTTAATGATAGAATTAGTAATGGAGGGAATAAAACGAAAACCAAATGGAACATAATAAATTCAAACAAATCTCACAAGAACAACCTACCTGACGCGGGTATAACACACGATGAGTTTCACACTTTTCTCATTACGGTATTTGATAAAATTCTATTGATTATATAAGATCCAAAGACATGCCCTACTATATACTTAGAAAAATTTCCGAAATCTCAGCGTTTCTTTTTTCTATCACCCATTAAAGAGTTAGATGTCTACAGAGTTATTTTAAAACTTAAAACTTCAGCATGCCTTAATTATTACAACTTAAACAGTTACCACATTGAGGCTTGAGTTGCTTGTTACACCACTTACCCTGCTATTTAACTGGATGGTAGAGGATGGTCGCTGACCAAATCTTAAAATAACCAAGATTCTTCCTATACATAAGGGGGATATTGATGTATTGGATAATTTTCGGTCTACTGCTATCGTCCTTATAATTTCTTAAATATATCAGATTCTCTTAAAAGATAAAACTCTTTTCGTATTTGGAAAGGCAATCCATTTTATCTTTGTTACAATTTAGATTGAATTTTACAGTGCCTTTAATTGCATAAGTTTAGTATTGAAGGGCCAACTCTGTCTTGTTACCTGTAGGAAGAGGTGTAACGCAAGGATCTGCATTAGGTCCAATACTCTTTATTATCCATACAAATGAATTGCCGATTGAAATTGAGGATAGTTCTTATATACTTTTTGCTGATGATACCACTTTACTATCTTGAGAGACTAAGGAGTAGTTTCTTTGATTTCTGCAAATACCTGGTTCTCAGTTAACAAATTAAAACTTAACATGCGAAGAAGTTGGTAGGCATCATAAATGATCCTAATTTGGTCTGCTAATCACGACAGCCTCTGTTCTAAACTAAGCCCACATATATTTACTGCAGCTATCTATAAGTAATAACACCATGAAAACAATTTATTTCTCCTTGTTTCAAAGTATGTACAGTATAGTGTTATGAGGAAACTGTAGAACAACTTACAAGGCATTTATTTTACAGATGTTTGCCACTCGTTTCATTAAGGGTGCAACGATCTGTACTCCTAGTAGTCCTAGTAGAGAACTGTTCTATATTTAGTATATTTGTATCTAAAGCAGTCACTTCTGCTATAGTCCACAGATAAATTCCAACATTCACCAATATAAAACAGCACACATTAAAAATCTAATAGAATCAGTATCAATAGACTATTACAGATTACGCAAGAAAACAGCCTAGAAGTACGACTGTACAACAAATTTGACCAGTACATTAAGAATGAAAATATAGAGAATATGACATGCAAAGCTTTTCACCGGTACTTAAAAAAATCCTTACTTGTCAAATACTTTTACCGTATTGATGAATTTGTATCCAATGTATGTTCGATATAGTGTTTTCTCTTTACTACTATTGGTCAACAGCTTGAACAATAACATCTGAACCGATATGATTACCTAATCTTACTCCAAGCTTATCTGTAGGTTTCCATAACTCACTTCGTTAGGTGGTTGATTTTCAGTTTGATAATAGTTCATGAGTACTCGAAACTGATAATCAGATTTCCATAATTAAAATCTATCTTTTTCGGGTGCATTAAAGTGTGTATATATAATATAATATAAAGCTGTCATATACCAGGGGCATTCAAATATAAACGAACCTCTTACTTCTAAGGGCATAGAAAGCGTGTCGGAGGTAAGTAGAGCATCGGGAAGGGTAGGAGGCTATCCCCTTTACATGACTCAGGACCAAGCCGACCGCCCGATCGGTTTGTTTAGTTGTCCTCACAATGAGCGAAAGAGAGGTTCATCCTTTCGTTGCGCAACGCTCGGTTGCTCGGTTTGAAAATGAAGGGCAGGATTTTTTACAACGCATTGTGTCGTTCCATGAAACTTGGATTCACCACTACACTCCCGAGTCAAAAAGGGCCAGTATGGAGTGGAGAAGAAAGGGGGAGCCAGGACGACCATCAAATGCCAAAACTCGTTTGTTAGTCTGGAAGGTGATGTCAATGGTTTTTTGGGACTCTTAAGGAGTTTTAGTCGTTGTTTTTCTTCACGATCGTCGCACAATAAACGCTGCCTACTACTGTGACCTTCTTGATTATGGTTGAGCTGTATATCGGACAAAAAGGCACCGTCAACCCATCCGAGACGTCCTGCTCCTGCATGACAATGCAAGACCCCACACTGCAGCCCTAACAACCCAAAAATTGGCTGAAATACATTGGACTACACTCGACCACCTTCTCTATAGCCCTGACCTTTCACCATGTGATTTCCATATGTTTGGGCCTCTCAAGAAAGCCCTTGGAGGAGAGCATTTTGCGAACGATCAACGGATGAACAGTTTGTGCGCAGTTGGTTGGATACCCGCCTGAAGTCATTCTTCGAAAACAACATGAAAAAACTACCTGTTCGATGGGAAAAATGCATTAATGAAGAGGGGAACTATGTACAAAAATAGCTATAAAGTGTGTTTTCTTCTTAAAATGTAAAATATGGTATATGGTTTTGTTCGTCCATTGCTTTCCAAGTATGAATGAAGTATTATAAACTTGACTGGAGATTTTGTTTACGTGGAATCAAATGTTTGAAGCTCTAAATCATTAAGTTATTTTCCAAACTTTCAACTAAACGCTCATGTAATTTTGTTTGCAATTAAATGGTCTATAAGTATCTATTGAGTATCAAATATTACATATATATATATATATATATATATATATATATATATATATATATATATACATATATATATATATATATATATATATATATATATATATATATATATATATATATATATATATATATATATATATCAATTATAATAGGATCGTAAATTTAATTGATCGGTCAAGAGTAAAAGATATATATTTTCATCATATCTTGATCAATTTTTATTCAACCAAGTAAATTAAAATCCAGATGGTAACGGCGAGTGTTTATCTTATATTCCCTTATATGTTTTCAGTTAGATGATGATTCAACAATATTATGAACGTCATAATATTGAAGAACTTCATGCATTAAAATGAATCATATCGTTATTCAATCTAAAAACTGAAACCTAATGAACGAAACAGTTTTTTTTTCGGAAGCAAAGTTTTCACTTACTATCTAAATTACATAAAGTTTTAAGTGAAGTGATCTTTAATGTAGAAAAATAAAATCTTACCAAATCCTCTCTTATGCTGTTAGCAACAGGACATGATTTATTTAATTAGTGTCAAAAAATTTTACCAATAACAGGTACTTGCATTTTGTACGTAAAAATTTCACTGGAAAATTAATTGTAACCGAGAAATGACTATCAAATGTGTATAATCGCAAATTCACATCATTATACGAACAGCATTTCCTGGTTATTTATACTCGTAATACTCAAATCGTAATTCCTGTTCTTTTATCTTAATTAAATCAGAATGTAGCTTAAAAGGTATCCCATTTAAGAACAAAACTATTTATTATTACTCATATAACCGAATTTATTTTCGAAATTTCAATGATATTAAGTTTGTAGCCCGAAATTATAACTATTTTATATATTTGGACAGTTTTCGTAGTAAATTTGAACTTAGAGTATTTTAGAGTATACTAGACTATCCTGTGTCAACTTGTTCTCCTCTATTGTAGTAATTTAATTACATATTCACATCTAGCTCTTAGGCATGAAATCATTCGAGTACTGAGTGTGTGTACTACAATAACCTATCTATATGTTTGTGCATACGATTCTTAAGATTTCAAAGTTAAATTTGATTATTTATTAAAATGATTATCATTGCAATGATTTATCAGTATGTTTGAGCAATATTTGCTATTAGTCTATGCATATTCTTTCAAGAATATTTCCCCCTTATTGAATACCCTGTGATTAACTGTGACTGTAACTGATTGACAATGACTGCGTAAGTCACTGCAACGCATGTTCCATGGAACTAACTATCAAAGTAATACAGTTAATTGTCATTATAGGTTCAAATTATTCATTAGACACATTTCGGACCATTCTAATCCAAGGAGATGCGCTCTTCTAAACGTTTCTTATCTTCAGTGGTCAGGTAGTTGCTATTGTACTAAACGATCATCAGTTACTATCACGTTACCAGTGAGTATATCGTCAGCTGCAGAAGGCGGAACATTATTTGGAAATGCACAATTTCATGGAACTCGGTATAACCCGGAAACTGGTGGGTTAGTCTACAATACCACCAATTTACCAGATCGGAATTAAATTGAAGACAACAGACTAATTAAATTAAGTCCTCATGCCCAAATAGATACTAAATATTTATATAATTAGTTTTATTTTCTCAAAGTAGAAAAATTATTAGGAATATGTGAAAATATTTACGCTATTCTTCTACTTCTTCGTAGCCATCAGGCAGTGGGTTCACTTTTGGATTGTGGAAAAAAGATTTATCTCCATCACCCCAAGGAAATCTTTTGGTCCGTCTCCTCAGGTACTCCAGTTTTATAAAAGGAGGTCTTTCGCACTTTTTATTTAATTTTGCTTGGTAGGTATTCAGGGCGACAATAGCAATTGCAGGAATTCCGACAAACAATGACAAGTATTTATATATTTTATAACTTCCTTCCTTTGGCAAATGGGCTGTTCCTGGTATAGGGCATGGTTTTCTTGTTTGATGATAACTCTCACGTTTATGAAAATAACTAAAGTTACATTTTTTGATTAAATTTGACATTTTTCGGGAAACTTCGGTTTTGAAAGGTGAACTGTCAGAATTCTAAACATATTTTCACTTTACTAAATTATGATTTTAAATTAAATTATGGCGTTGATAATATCATGGCAACAGGAATTACTCTAAAATGTCAGTATTTTGTTTAAATAGTGTTAGAATATAATGACTAGTACATACAATGTCTTAGTGTATAGTTTTATTAGTAGTGGAATGTTACTCCAGAATTTGATGTATTCGTATACTTCCGGACCATTTTAATATACATTATTTTAAACAGATATATCGTTAGAATTATTAAATAATAAACAGCTTTAAAACCTTAAAACGGACTTTTCCGCACGTAGAACATCTCTATCTTGAAATTGAGTGGCCGAGAAAAAATAAACCAACATATAAATGCAGAATATCTGTTTTATGCGACAGTTTTACTTTTTTCAAATAGTCCACCCTCGTGCATTCTCATGACCCATGAACAGGGTGGGGTGTATCCTATCCACTTCAAAATCAATAGATATCGTCTGGTAGACGTCTCTAATCAGAATCAGTCGAGACTCGATCGATCCGATACGATTTAATTGAGTAATCGTGCTAACAAAAAAAATTCTCAAATAGTCTACCATTGTGCTTTCTCATGACCCATGAACATGGTAGAGTGTATTTTATCCACCTCAAAATCAATAGGTGTCGTCTTGGAGACGTCTCCGATCAGAATCAGTCAAAACCCCGATCGATCCGACATGATTTAGTTGAATTATCGTGTTAACGGAAAAAATTTCTCAAATAGTCACTGTCGTGCTTTCTCATGACCCATGAACAGGGTGGGGTGTGTCCTATCCACCTCAAAATCTATAGGTGTCGTTTGGGAGACGTTCTTGATCAGAATCAGTCAAAACCGATCGATCCGACACGATTTAGTTGAGTTATTAACAACACAAATTTCTCAATTAGTCCACCACCGTGCTCTCTCATGACCCATGAACAGGGTGGGGTGTATTCTATCCACCTCAAAATCAATAGATGTCGTCTGACAGACGTCCTTTATCAGAATCACTCGAAACCTGATCGATCCGATACGATTTAATTGAGTGATCGTGCTAACAAAAAAATTCTCAAATAGTCCATCATTGTACGTTCTCATGACCCATGAACATGGTAGAGTGTATTTTATCCACCACAAAAACAATAGGTGTTGTCTAGGAGACGTCTTTGATCAGAATCAGTCAAAACTCGATCGATCCGACATGATTTAGTTGAATTATAATTATCGTGTTAACGAAAAAAATTTCTCAAATGGTCACCGTCGTACTTTATGATGACCCATGAACAGGGTGGGGTGTGTCCTATCCACCTCAAAATCTATAGTTGTATAGCTACAAGAGCTGAGACTTATAATGGCAATAGCGTTGAACTATATCCTGAAGGTGTTTTGTGAGAAAGATTACTCAAAAAAAATTATTAATTATCTTTCATATTATTACCATTTAACGTGCTTGATATCGTAAATATTTCATTTTATTGTGCTTAACTAATACAATCCAATATGCATACTGAAATGCAGCAGAAGTTAGTTAGTAACACAATATTAACATCGAGCGGGGCATACGAGTATATTGGGAGCGATACATTAATCTTCTGGCAACTGAACACCTCCTGAAGAAAACAGTAAAATGTTTCTGTCTGCTGCATGAATTTTTATACCACTGTAGGAGTAATATCAACACGATCTTTTATGTAAACTTCATCACTTTTATGTAAAAATACATCTGCATGATATTGAATAAACAACTATTTTGATATTGTATAAACAACTCCAATGGTTACAATTTGGTGAGCACGAATGACTGATACACGAAATGAATGGGTGGTGATATGAAGTTTATTTAACTTTATGCATGTATTCTCAGTTTTACCGTGGCGTCCTTCTTCCTTTTCTTGTTGTGTCCCGTTTTATTTGCAAATTCGTAACTCAGTTTAGTTCTGACATATAATATTTGTACCTGTTCTGTTGTATAAGATATAACAGAAGTACCATTATGTGCACACTATTTTATATACTCATTTTATCGAGCTTTCCATTAAAATTTTCTGTTGCAACTATCATAATGCGGATGCTCTTCTAGGTCATAGATGATAAATATGCCTCATTGATATGCAGAAGCCTTTGGATTTCTAACAATAATTCTTTTTATAAATAGTAGATTTAGTTTTTACTGTAAATAATTCTTTTAAAAATAAACATTATTAATGTATTGGGAATAATGTATTCTCATTATTAATTGGTTTATAGTTGAGTGTTATTGGTATTAATTGTTTTATAGTTATACTAATACATTTAATATTTTATTAATAGGGCTATAACTGAGAAATACTAATATAAAGTATGTGATTATTTACCTTATTTACTTCATTGACTTAAAATACAAGTAGGTGCATACCAATTCAACGAAATCAACCAGGAATATTTTTTATCGTAAATAACTTATTGCTAATAAATATATTTACAGAAAATACAATAAATTACCAAAATAAATCTAAAAAATGACAAAAGAATATCTAAAATTATTAAAACTTAAAACATTAAAATTTAATACATTTTTCAGTTATACAGGTAATTACTTTTAATAAACTTTACCACCTTAATGATTTATTAAACTTTTAACGTTTTATTCTTAGCAAAATAACAGCATACGAGCATAAATCAATTAATCAAAAATCACGACACCGGCATCAAGTTTTAACAGGTATTAACTGCTAATACTTTTATTATGAAGGGAGGATTTTGTTTTTACTGAAAATGGCAATTTAAATAAATGTACTGTGATAGTAACAGTGTACGCACATTATTTACTTATTTATTTATAAACAGGGTATCTCAACAGAAGTTAAAAGAATATTCCAATAACAGTTATACCTACATAATTATAATAATGAAAGTAACATAAACATAAATATAGAAAAAAAACCTAAAACCTAATACATTCAAAAATTTACTTTTACTTAGTAAATTAAGATATGTACTCGAATATGTAACTGGCCAATTATGCCAGGAACTCTCGCATTTATTTAATGCAAAAAAATTATAATAAATGTATTAATACAATTGATATATTTAATTTGACCTTTAATCAGGTACGACGTCAGGCTATTTTGATATTTGTTACTAATTGACTGTCGTTTCTATTTTCTTGTTTTTTTTTTCTTTGAATAGGTATAAGAAGCTCCATTTATACATTGCATGTTGTATAGAGCTATATATTATATTATAGTTATTTGAAATTAATTTAATTTTCTAATATTATTAATCTTCTACTATAGCCATAAGTAAAACAAATTACAACTGCGGGTGATGTACTGTGTTACATTAAGAACAAACTATTCAGTGAAAAACATGGAATTAATTTTATTACTAAATATTTTTTAAAGGAGAAACAGGATATACGCTATAGTTCTACGGCGAGAAAATTTAAATATTTTATAATGCATTAAGATATCTTCTGAAGAAACATATGAAGATTTCTATTAAATTTATCATTAAGAAAGTTGACATATGTTATATGTTTTTTTCTAATATTTATGTATATTTAATATAAAAAGGATTACAAATTACTGAAGCATATCCAAATGATTGCGAACCAAGGAATTATATTATATTATATTATTATTGATTTGGGATTAATAAAATATTTTGTGATTCGTAATATAAATCTTAAATTTCTGTAAGCTTTTCGACAGATAGTTTCGATGTAAAGCTCAAGGGTTAATTTAGGGTCAAATGTAATACCTAGATCCTTAACTCAGTCTACTTTCTTTAATTGTGAGTTATTTACAGGGTACGAAATAACAATGTCCTCAAATGACCTTAAAAATGTTATTGAATAGCATTTGTTAATATTTAAAAAAAGGTCGATTATTTTACAGTATTTTTAAAAGCGTATTACATCTTCTTGCAATATATCACAACCAGATAAATTAATCATTCTTTTATAAAAATTTAATTCATCAACATACAGTAATAACGATATACAAAATAATTGTCGATATCATAGAAAATGGAGGAGATCCTAAATGTGACCCCTGGGGACACCATATGATTCTTTAACAAATGAGAATGAGTTATTATTGATTTTGATACACTGTGATCTATTTAGAATATAAGCTGTAATCATCGTGCAATTATAGTAATGATTTAATGATCATATCAATTCTTTATAATACTGATATTATTAAAGCAGGTACATACCAGTTCAACAATATTTCTCCAGTCACTCTTTGTTACAGTTTAATAGTTTCTGAGAGTGGATAACAGCATTCTGGCATATGCATTATTCATAAACCACGATATAACACACAGGTTCAAATATTTATATTTATCAATATAAATGTCGCACGTATCCTTACTGTAGGGCAGTTGCATTAGATGGATTATACTTGGGAATAAAACGTACTACATTGCAGTGTGTTCTTATTAGTTTCATACCTAAAGTGTATTACAATTTACAATTATAGAGGTGCACAGTTTCAGAAATTATCCTACTAGTTTCATAAATAAAATAAAACTAAATAAATCTAATTTTAATCTTTAGGTTAAGGCTTAGGTTTAGTTTTCTAGGGAGAGCCGCGAAACCCTGCAATACTCAGGCTATCGCAATGTATCTCTCCGTAAAGCAGTCAGCGCTGAATATAGATTTGATCTTCTTCCGAAAGCTCCATATTCCCTCCAGGCCGATCTGTCTCAGTTCTCTTGGGCCCAAGAAAAAGAGTTCAAATGCCTAAACCAGACACTGGCATAACACATATTCAAGTCTTCATCTCTCCTCCACACTATCTGCATTCCTCGTTGGTACTCAAGCCAATCTTGCTAAGGTGATAGTTAAGATGACACTGTCCTGTTAACCACCCCGTGAGTTTCCAAACACTCCCCCTATCACCCCTCAGGAGCTTTGCCGTCTACTCGCTGCTAAGCGTGAAACCCAGCATATTAGCCTGAATCTGAATTCCAGGGGCATTCCACCAACGAATGAGTCCTTCAATCTTCATCCATTCCTGGATTACCGTCTTGCCGAGATAATGTGTAATCCAGACCGCTGGAGTCTCTAAAGCATCCAGGACCGCCCTGCTGTCGGAACATACGCTAATGCGCTTACCAACTCCTCCATTCAGCAGTCGTGTCTGTACACAGACGTGGATGGCCATCATCTCCACCTGGAACACTGTGGCATAACTTCCGAGAGGGATCGAGTACTCCTCTCTTCTATTATGCTTACATACTCCAGCCTCAGTCTCCCTCTCGATCCTGGATCCATGAACCAGATGTCCCTCGAGGATCGTTCCGTAATTTTAAATTTTACTTTACATAAAAATTTAAGGCAACTGTCATACCACGTTGAACATCGATCCTCGTCCGATCACCGAAGTCAAGCAACGTCGGGCGCAGTTAGCACTTGGATGGGTTACGCTTTGAAACACCCCGTGCCGTTGCCGTTTTTAGCCTGCAGTGCTGCTGGGTGGATTGATTAGGTACTGTTGTCCGTCCCAAGCCCGGAAGAAAGAGGAGGGATAGAAGGCCAGGTTAGCTGCCTACCCTCTGTAAAAACAGACAAACAGCTCATAATACCGATGATATCCATCGAAGAGGAACAGGCCATAGACCTACTTAGAAGAAGATAAAAATTTAAAGAAGTGCTTAATTTTACGAAACTGTATTATGTCATTGACTATTGTTGGCTGTATATTTGTACAATGTGCGCTATAATATATACTTCTGTACCACTATTTTTACTAGTGTACAAATCATCCTAAAGGTATTCATTAGTTTTGTTTATAAAATACAGTTTTGTAACATAAATTAGGCTAATTGTGTGGATAATAAAACCTTAAGTTATTTCTAGATCGCAGCTTGTATTTCCTGTATAGGTCAAAATATTCGCATTGCATTACAAATGCAATCGTGATAATACCGAATGCCTTATTCTGCTTCAAATAATAACGTACAATTTATTCATTTGTGCAAATACGGTTGATCTAGTAAATAGCAATTCCCTGGAAGAAATGATATTATAAAGTGTTAAAGATAATCGTGATCACGAAATTGCTACTTGACTTTTGACTTTGCACGTTCTTTTTCTGAAAACTTCATTACAGCCCACCTGAGATGTTCACGGAGAACGAGCTGCTATATAAATATAAACATATGATATTACTTACATTTCATTTTATTATCCATTGAATTAATAGCTTTAACCCAAATTAATTTCGTGTTTTGTGATTGTATAACGTTCTCATTAATATAATTAATAATTATGCGCCCAGAGGGTGATCGACAGTAAATACATTTGAATAAGTACAAGTACATCTATAGTTACGTAAAATTTCATATAAATAACACTGTGGCATTTTATTTTAGACAACATGGCTCCTAAGGCATTACATGTAAAACTATTTTAAAATAATATACGGGGTGTCTCCTAAAAAACGCCGCAAGCCATAACTCCGTTATTCATAATCTGATTTTAAAAAACAAAAAATCAAAATGAAATGGCTCTAAATACACCCTAGAGTGAGCATACCAGAACTTTTTTTTTTTGAAAAGCGATAGTTAACTTTTTTTTTTTCAAATGACAATATAGTTTCTTTTATTTGCTATTGTGCAGATTTCTTTTCTAAATCCAACGATGTATCTCAAATGGACTTTTGTGAAACTTGTGTCACAGAAAAATGGTGAAAATATTCGCCGATACCGCAATAGGCGCCCGGTCGCTTAATTGATGACAAACGTATTTTGACTAATCATCTGTGCCGTGGAAAACAAAAAAAAAACAACAAAGCGAATAAAACCCAGAACAGAATTAGAATTTAATTATAAAAGAAACATTACATGAAGATCAATTAAAAACAAGTTGATTAAATACATGCAAAGATAAACACGAAACTACATTAAATAAAGTTAAACAGCATTAAACACGAAATACATTAAACGAAATGCAACAAAGTTTAACTTGAAACAACTAAAGAAACAAATTAGCAAATCAAATATAGTTACAAACCTACAAGTACTGCTCAAATTAGTTACCGGCACAATCAAGACATACCTGGCATCTTCTGAATACTGCATTGGTCGCATTCAATATAAAATTGGGGGGTATTTCGTGGCACGCACGTATAATTGTTTGCCTCAGAATTTCTTCATCTTCTGGTCGGGTTAAATAGACATGATTTTCAAGATAACCTCACAACCAAAAATCAAGTGGAATAAGATCTGGAGAACAGGCAGGCCATCGAATCGGTCCATAAGTTCCTATCCATCTTTCATTAAATGTGGTGTTTAACCAATTAGTATTCATTCTGGCATTATGAGGGGTAGCCCCATCTTGCTGGAAATAATTTCTACTGAGTTCTGCAATAGGTAGTTCATCTAAAAAATTCTGAAGTTGTTCTGTGAATATTTGATAATATTTTTCTTGATTTAGGGTGCCGTCTATGAAAAATGGTCCAATCACCATACATTAATACTAAACCTTCGCTGAAAATTAGTTTCGCCGATAATTCTTGGGTTTTCTTGGCTCCAATGTCGGTGGATATTTCTATTAAAAATACCATTGACACTAAATGTACATTCGTCTGACCAAATAATCTTAGTGTGAAGAGTGGGTCTCGTCACACTGAATTGATATACAAATGGCAAAATTGTTGTCTTCATTCTCTATCGTTTTCGTCTAATGCCTGTACTTTTTGAGGTATGTATGGTTTAAATTTGTGCTTTTTCAATATCGAATTCACAGTTCATTTTGACGCTCCAATATTATTTGAAATTTCCCTAATGGAGGTTCTTGGGTTTTCTTCAACGTTAAGAAGAACATTGAGCTCCGTGTTTTCATTAAATTCGCGTTCTTCTCGTTTCGGTTTCTTAAATGTCCCATAGTTTCTTAAATTTTATTCTTCCAAACTTACGTGGTAAGTCTTCCAAACTTACGTGGTTCTGAAACTTCTTTATGAGAAAACCGCTCTCTATAAAGGCGGACTGCTCCACCACGATTCTGATTACACTGAAAGTATAAAAGGTGGTCCAACCAAAACGCACGATGTTAATTGTAAATAAAACAAAAAGTTTTCAGAGAATTATCTTAATATTTTTTATTATGATAGAAGAATCTATGACAATTATGCGTGAAACAAAATATCAGCCAAATGCTCGCCACGGCTTCGGTGGCATACCTCTATCCGATGGTCCATATTTTCAATGACTCTGAGACAATTGAGGTTCAATGTCGTTAATGTGCCGATTTATCTCATCCTTTAGCTCTCGAATTGTTCTTGACTTATTGACGTACACTTTTTCTTTTAAATATCTCCAAAGAAAGAAGTCTAACGGTGTCAAATCACATGATCGTGGCGGCCAATTAACATCGCCACGACGTGAGATAACACGGCCATTGAATTTCTCGCGCAAAAGTGCCATTATTTCGTTGGCTGTGTGGCAAGTGGCACCATCCTGTTGGAACCACATTTCGTCTAGGTCCATATCCACAAGAAGTCCGTTATCATCTCGCGATAGCGAACACCATTCACGGTAACTGCTTGGCCGACCTCATTTTCGAAGAAGTACGGCCCGATGACGCCGCCAGCCCATAAACCGCACCAAACAGTCACTCTTTGTGGATGCATCGGATTTTCAACAATCAGTAGATTCGTAGATTCTCATTTGCTCAAATGCGGCAATTCTGCTTGTTAACGAATCCACTGAGGTGAAAGTGTGCCTCGTCGCTGAAGATGATTTTCTTTGTAAAGTCACCATTCACTTCTGTCTGTTTAACCAACCATTCGGCGTATTGACAACGCTTGAAATGATTAGTAGGCTTCAGCTCTTGAGTCAATTGAACCTTGTAAGCGTGTAAATTCAAATCTTTATTCAAAATTCGCATCAGTGATGTTCGTGAGATGTTCAATTGTTGGGCACGACGACGAGTCGAGGTTGACGGCTCTTCTGCTACACTATCGCGAACAACAGCAATGTTTTCCGCAGAACGAACTGGGCGAGCATGCACAGGTGCTTTCACATTTCCTACAGACCCGGTTTGCTGAAATTTGCGCACAATTCTCCCGATTGTGGACACATTTGGTCGATTATGCTGACCAAAAAAGTCACGAAGTGCACGAAATGCATTTTGATTTGAACGCCCATTTTCGTAAAAGGCTTCAACAATCTTAACGCGCTGCTCAATTGTGTACCTATCCATGGTTGAATTTGTCAAAGACTGAAACAAAGAAATGTCAAATTAAGTTGGGCAAAAAACTTGACGTTAAGGTGTGACTCACATTAACATCGTGCATTATGGTTGGACCACACTTTACCTGAATCATATCCGTTAATATTTGATTATTGTCGATACTGCACTGTTGACTAATTTCGCAAAAAATAACTTACTGTAATGACACTATTGAATGATTTTTTGTTTTTTAAAATCAGATTATAAATAAAGGAGTTATGGCTTGCGGCGTTATTTAGGAGACAGCATGTATAATACATAGACTTAATCAATATATTTTACTGAAAACTAAAGTATTGACAAAAAGTAACTTGGGAATGGATAAAATACTCTTTTATAATTTTGATTTGAAGTCACATATGATATTGTTAGAAATTACGAGTTCCTTATGCCACTTTATCATGATATAGAGTTACCAAATAATATAGAAATACATTTTTATTCTGCAAAATTGACAAAAATAGTTAAATTGAAAGACAATTTGAGACATTATTATGTGTTATGTATATCGAAGGTATGGAATTGTTTCTAAAATGTTACATAAACTAATGCGTATGTTAATAACATATGTACAGGATAACAAAATATGTATAATGATATAATTACTTTATGTACTGAAAACTTTATGTACTTTATACTCGCTGAATCTAATTTGACAATAAAAGTCATAGTTGTAATGGTTTTAATGCATATACTTTTATTCCAGAAATTCTGTACACCTGCATAAATACTGATGTTCTCCAAATATCACAATATAATTGTATAATTTTAGATCTTAGTAAAATTATTACCACATACGAGCATTATAAAAAGTGACTTAATTGTTTATAGTTGGCAGTCTTTGCCAACTCTGCCATGTTCAGTGGCATACTTTCTGATATTATACATGCCACTTTATGATGTCAACTAAATTTGGCTCCAAAATGTCCTCCATATCTACCGATTTATGCTTCTTATGTAGATTATCTAATTAGATCTCTACTCTCTCTGCACAGATAAGTCTGACACATAACAGTGAGCTTAGTCTTACTTGAACATGATATCCAGGACTTTGTTATTTAGGAGAAATATGTACATATATTCTTGTTAGAGATTTATCAAGTCAAGTAATTTGATGTTTTTATAAATTACTTGACTTGACTTGAAAACCAAGCTTTTCAAAAATCCGCTACTTGACTTGACTTGATTTTTCATGGTTA
Organism: Rosalia funebris; assembly: GCA_037954035.1. Lineage (NCBI taxonomy): Eukaryota > Metazoa > Arthropoda > Insecta > Coleoptera > Cerambycidae > Rosalia > Rosalia funebris. The sequence continues at coordinate 30,968,258 of JAZFAV010000002.1, forward strand.
CTGCTTGAATTGATATCAAGTAATTTCAAGTTACTTGATAACCATTCAATTATATACGAGAACGCGCGAATTACGACTGCAAGATCTTGCTTGCCTTAGTAATAAAAGCTATAAAAAAAATTCACAATCTAGCAAAAAAATTGAATGATTCTGAATATTTACGTAAATATTTTGAAAAATTTTGTAATATCGTGAACTTTAAAATGACTATGCCAAAACTTGACTTGAAATATGAGAAGGGCTTTGAACATCCTTTGTGATAATATAGACAACTTAAAGACTCTGAAGCCAACAGATACGGAATGGTCGGTAATGGAGAAAGTTTGCAAATACTTGAATATCTTTAAGACTATCTCCACATCATTAGAAGGTGACGCCGACTGTATACTTCCGATGGTGATAATTGGTATAAATATGCTTCTGAATAAACTTGAAAAATGGACTATAGGACTCAACAGTAACCCAGATAGAAATGAATGTGATAAGAAAATAATATATAGCATTGAAGCGGCAAGGGACAAAAGCATTAAACATTACGAGAAAAGTAACTGGATATACTGTGTTGTTTTAATCTTGCAGATGGATGCAGTCAAGCATGTTGAATAAATTTTCAAAACAAAGTATTTTAGGTTCAATTCACTGCTCATACCATCTTCAAAACCAGATGAAAATAGTGATTGCGGTGAATTTGACATCGATCTACTAAGTTTATTTAAGAAATCTCCTGTCAACCCTGTCAATCTATGAAATAGACAAATATCTATCTAATTCACGAGCTGACAGTTGTAAAGATATTTTAGAATAGTGAAAGAGACACGAAAACGCTTTTCTAAACTTGGCCATAATGGCCAAAGACTTTTTATCAACACCTGCGTCTTCAGCTTCTGTTGAAAGGCAGTTTTCCAAGGCTGCTCTAACTATTACAAAAACCCGTAACCGATTAGACGATAACTCTATTAGAAGCCTCATGTGCCTTAGATCGTAAATGGCAAACGATGATATTAAAGACTTTTTTTAAATTTTGCTATTACTACTATGTAACTGAAGAAGAAGAGGGAATATATTGGAAAATAATTTTTATCATTATCAGTTTTATTGTTTAGTGTAATATTTTAGAATAATATATTATGTTATTAATGTGCCCAATAAATAGTTTATTATTAGTATTTTTTACACACACACACACACACACACACACACATATATATATATATATATATATATATATATATATATATATACATATACTTATTATATAGATTATAATTGAAGATTTAGTTTTGAAAATAAAAGGCTTTATTGCAAGGTTTCCTTTATTCTTATTTCTTGACAATATTAAATGATTAATGAAAGATCAAGTAGTCTTGAAAAAATCAAGTAGTCCTCAAGAACTACTTGATTTTTCAAGTACTTGAAATATAACTACTCGACTTGAACTTAAACTTGATTTCAAGTCAAGTTAAAAGTAGCTTGAAAGTCAAGTCAAGCCGTGCATCCCTAGTTCTTGTACTAAAACATTGAAATGTTTTCACTTCTGTAGAATCTTGTATGTGGTTTAAAACTTGAATTATCTAACTGGTGATATACTGCAGGATGCCATGCAGTTCATCAAGTAATTGTTGAACTTTATTTGTGTTTAAAGTCCAAATTTTATCATATGTGTTTCTGTACCAATATATCAGGTAATGTGCGGTCTCTAGGAAGAGAAAAATTGTTTATCAATCTCGATTATTTATCAACCACATTGTCGTATGGACTGCCATCAATAAGCATGATACACATCCAATGATGTAATATCAAAATTTCTAACATTTTGGTGGAAATGCTAGAACAATAACCACAATGTTGTTATTTATACTGTTGGATCTAGAACGAAATATGGAGCAGTAAATTGGGAAGTTTATTTTTTGTGAATGGAGTGGCACACTTACTCTTACTTTAGATTTGTCTGCATATATAGCTGAACTGTATATTATTTGGTGGTCATTGATCTTTTATGGTACACTAGTTGATCACACACAATCCAAAGCATCTGGTGTTTTCTTCAATGACCCATTCGTTCACATAATCGTTGCATACCTGTATACAAAACGGGAATATAATAGTACCATTTCAGTGGATCTCTAGTCATATACTATGAGGCAGCCACGTCCATGGACATTTAGCTGATGAGGCCTACTGTTAAAAATAATATTAAAATGCGTATTCGTAGAATATGACAACATGAATGGAACCATAGCACGGCAAAATCAAAACCCATTAAATCTCCTGTACTCCCTACCATGCTAGAGAGAACCTACCATATAACTAGAGAGAACGTATAATCCTTACCAGATTAAGAATAGGCCGTAACATCCCCATATTCATTAAGCGGAGAAATCACCCTAGAGTGTAATTGTCCATGATTATTTTCTTTGTATAAAACATATTTTAGAACATTCACCGCGTTTTAGAGAAAGAAAATACAAAACTTCTAAAGTAACCTGTCTTAATTATGAGTTGAAAATTTTACTTACCTCCGTAGTCGAGATATGTTTGTTCTACGTATAGGACAAGTTCCTGTTTACGTTAAGAATAAAGAATCTTTAATAAAACTTGATACAGATATGAATTTTCCTGGTTGAATTGGATTATTGCATGAGATGTCTAGTATTTAAGATTTCCGATCTGTAAGATCTGTGGGTTAATGATTTTTGTAGACGCAGCTTCTATGCAAAAAAAGCGGTAAAAACGGCCCTAGATAGGTTTCTTCTTCTTCTTGGTCTTTATTCCATTTTATTTCGGGTCCTATCAGCTAATACTACTGCGCCACATCGTATGGTTGTGAACTACTCAATTACTGTATTTGTGATTTTAGGTCAGTTTTTAGAGTTATATCCAGGTTACTGGGGATCGTCCACGGCCTCGCTTAGCCTCGTCTATGGAAAGCACTTGCTTAGTCATGTGATCATCCTCCCGTCTCATAATATGACTGTACCAACGCAGGCGGGTCTCTCTCATGTTGTCGGAAATGCACGCCATCTTAAAGGTTCCCCGGATATATTTATTACTTATTTTGTCTAAACCCGTGACACCACTAGACTAGCGAAACATTTTCACTTCAGACACATGAATTTTTTGTTCGTCTATCTTTCCTGTCGGCCAGCATTCGGAGAAATAGAGAAGAGCGGGTCTTACTGCTCTTTAATGAACATTTCCTTTTAATTTCATTTTTAAACGGGGATCGCATAAGATGCCTGTAAGTGATTTCCATCTCTTACGTCTCTTTATTTTTACGAGAGCGATATTTAGCTACAACTATTCTGCCATCCTATATTTAGATAATCACATAGACACACACAATATCTAATCTACTGTTCGGATTACCTCAAGTTCGTCAATTTAATTCCAATTCCAAGTGATTGCCATCATTCTATTGGGCCAATTCAAGGAAACTATAGATCTTCCGCAAGGTAATTATAGGGTAATTTTTCTTCAGAACATCTGGTCATAAACTTCGCTACCAACCTGGATTCTAACCGGGAATCAAGTAGTCATGTGAAAAATCCCCAACCAATTTTTACCTTTCACTGTTTTTTTTAATTTCAGAACCTCGACACGAAGAATCGGAGCGTAGGCTATCACACTGCAACAACAAAAATCGCCACGTGCGGTAGGGATGATTCATGTTTCGTTGGTGACGGTAACCACGAGGCTTGCGGATGTATAATAATTTATAATATGCTATGTGGTTTTCTTAAGAGTAAGTACAATGTAAGCAACAAAATGTTGCCAATCTGTTGACACCATATTTGTGATTTACAACGCATCCCGAAGAATGCTTCTCAGAAAGCAAAATAAATCAGAAATCAATTCGCCCGATTTTCATTTCAGAGGAAGGAAAAGTACCTTAGCAATTTAGATGTGCATGATTTTTTACTGTTATTGTTATAGATAATAATTAGTTTTTCTGTACTTAAATAAAAAAGATACTACATAAAATATAACATTAGTGTTTGTGCATCTGTGTGTCCATAGCTTTTGGTATATACTGTAGTTATATATAATTAAAAATAAACTCTGATTTACATCCCTTGTTTTTAATGCCTAATTAGGTAACCAAAATAACAAATAGCTACCTCAATTGTACTGCGACTGCCTCTAGAAATGTTGCTTTCTATGGGGAAGCAAACTTGTATCTAAACCATACTATATCTAGTACCGAAATAGTACCAGTACCACTTTTACTTTTCTCCCCAATTTTCTTTCGTTCCTTGGATAAATTGGGATTTTAGGGGCTTGATTTTCTTGGATATTTCATCCATATTTGTTTTAAAGTACGAAGCCATTTTAGACGTTTCATCATATTCATTTTACACGTTCCAGAATGCGAGAGCAGCTTTTACCATTTCTATTAGCTCTGCTATAGAATGTAATAGATGACAATGAACTACATTCGAAAATTTTAAAAGTACAACAAATAATGTAATAACGTACCTGCTAAATTAATATGAGGGTGATGAAATTAAACTAGTGTGTTTCGACGCCGCTTGTTGACAACACGATCTAGACTGAGCAATGTTTTCCATTTGCAATGAAATACACGAATACAGGCAAAACGGACAACAGTTTTATATAATTCCGACCCATGTTGCCAATATCCAGCATCCATCTCATTGTTAATTGATGAGATATATGTTGACGGCATCACTATCAACATATTGTCAACATTTTGTTATCTCGTTTGCGCTTACCTTAATACAAATTAAAAAAACTTATGAGTACTTGGAGGAATATACGGTACACCGTACCCTAATTATTTTATTAATTTAGTACCGTATCATACAGTATGAGTTCCATTCTTCAAATGACTTATACATCATCTATCGATAAACTCTTCCGTGATATATATTTTCATTTCTGTGACGTTAAATGCCAGTGAAAACCCAGTCAAAAGAAATCAAATAAATTAATTGGGTTGATACACATGCTTAATCTACTTCAAAACACAGCGGTACGTCCGCTTCTCTTTCATTGCAAAATGATTCGAATTGACGGTAGGCACTGATTATTGATAATGTCACCTCATGAAATAATTTTGAAGCTTCATATCAAATCTCTGAATGTATATCCATTATATGAGAGCAGTGTAACCATTGACAAATGAGAAACGGTAATTGAGTAATACTAATGATTTTTCAACCTGCGAGGATAATTAATTAATAGGATATTTATCTGATGTAAGCGTAATTTGTTTTCAATTACTAATTAGCTTTTATCTCAGAGATTTGATCAGTTGATCGATAATTGACAGTGATATTTATACAAAAAAAATACAAAAATGTTGAAATACATGTAACGTGTACTGTAGTGAGGTGTTAATTTTCACACTTGAATAATTAACGCGTAGCCTTATACAGGCTTGGAGATGGATTATGAAATAGAATAATTTCAGTAGAAACAATATATTTAATGAGTGGTGTTCTTATATATATATATATATATATATATATATATATATATATATATATATATATATATATATATATATATATATATATGTAACTTCCTATTTGTCCAGAAATTAATCTTTTTCTGCATCCCAAATACCAAGCTTTGAATAAGCCCAATATTTGAATACGTGAGAAATAGAAAATTATGTTCATATATTTTTCTGTCTTACTAATGAAACTCAATTTACAATTCATAACATTTTCAAACAGATGAAACAGAAAATATCGTACGTAGTTATTAAGACATTCATATTCAAATGAAGGGTGTTACAATAAGAGAGCAGGATGTGAACCAATTTTAAATAAAAATTGGTTCTCTGTAGCAAAGTATTGAAATATTCATTGATTTATAAAGTAAATATTTGGAAACTATGTATGAAGCAACACATCCGGTAAATGGCTGCCACAGCTTTGGTGACATACTAGTACTCTTCTTGCGAAATTATCAATAACTGTTTCGCATAAATGTGGTAGTATTTCGTTGATATAGCGTTCAAGTTCGGCCTTCAATGCTTGCGTGGTCGTGAGCTTGTTGGCGTAAACCTGACACTCCAGAAAACCCCATCAAAAAAAATCCATAGGTGTTAAATTGCAAAATCGTGGCGGCCTGTTTTGGTCAACTGATACGGGAGATGCTACGACCAGGAAAATACTCGTGCAAGACCGTCAATGTTTCACGAGTTGTATGGCAAATGGCACCGTCCTGCTGACACTACATATCAATTGAGGCAAGAAGAACTGTGTAATCATGTCACGATTACATTTGCCATTTACCGTTCATGCATTACCTACTTTGTTTTCAAAGAAAAATGGTCTAATGACTCCTTTAGATCACAGTGCATACCAAACAGTGATACGTTGGGGATGCATTTGGATCTGATCCTCAAATGCTGCAATTCTGCCTGTTAACGTAGCCATCAAGATGAAAATGGGCCTCGCGCTGAAGATGATTTTGCCCACAAAATTGGCATTCATTTGTTGTTATTCAATCGGTGAATTCTCTTCGCTGTGCATGGTCTGTTGACAAATGTTGTTGAGTTAATTGGACTCTGTAAGCATGGAGATTGAAAACTTTAGTGAGAATACGATCTAGTTTTGAGGTTTGAATTTATTTTAAGTTTAGGATAACAATGGATTGAAATAGCACATTCATTTTCAGTATCTACAAATACCTACAAATATAAATTAAATTAAATAATTAAATAACATATAACATTATACAAAAATAATTATATGAGAAATTCACTGACGCAACTACTAATCATCATATTAATAGAGCCAGTCGATTTTGTCAGTGGAATATTGCAGCCATATACGTGCACACGTGAGTCGGTGAATCAGCGTCTCTGTTCGATCGCACGACTTTTACTTTTACAGTAGTTAAACATATGTTTATTCGTGCACTGTGCACGAGTTCTTTATGTGGTGTTAATTCATGATGTTCTTCATTTGTAAGGCTAGAAGACGACTACTTGTTGATGAAGTAAATACGTTTATATGGGAATTTACATACTTAAAACACCCTGATGCAAAAATGATATGCTTTGTTTACGATAAACCTTTGTTGTGTTGAGATAAAACGGACTATAGGAAATACGTAAATAATTAACAACGTGAAGATAATAAAAGTGATATAAAACAGGGGATTCAATTTATGTTTAGTTTTTATGTTGATATCATATAATTTATCATTTACTTTATTTAACCAATAAGCATTTCGCCACATCTGGGAGAAATATAGTCCCACCATGAAGATACTAGATCGAAAAACATTGCAGGCATATGTACCATCTGTGTGAGAACAAATCGAAAACGATAGGAAATCTGTATACACAATAAAAAAATCATGTGCAGCACAGTACACGTGATAGAAGTGAATACTTCTTTAGAATAGAGAATGAGAGAGATTAAGAGTGAGAGATTGAAAGAGAGAGAGAGAGAGAGAAAGGAAGAGAGATAATTTCAAAAGAAATATAACAATATAAAATTTGTGTAAAAAATATTCGGTTTATTCATTATCTACACGATCATCGGCTGGTGGTTCAATTGGTAATACTGATATGATTGGTTTATGATAACTAAAATATGAAATAGATAACGTGTAAAAATTGCATCTACTGTTGTTCCGGATTTTGTTGTTGATTCTTTGGGATTGTTATTTATAAGCAGACCAAATGTTTCTCGAAGAAAGTTAGTCAACGTCAAAGAATCATTGGATCCGAAATTTACATTGAAATTTCCCCCGAGAATCAAAGGGATTTTGTCTTCGCCTCTTCCAAGTGTATTTGCACCTGTCATGTGGCTATAAACCAGTAAGGAGCGGTGAATGAAATATATTATATCTTTTAACAAGTTAAACGGTTCTAGATTTTAATAAGTTAAACGGTTCAAGGATATTATCAAATAATCACAGAACACAGATGTAAATAACGTAAATAATTACAAAACACAATGATAAATATTCGGTACACACGCGTGCTGCTTCAGCTGTTAATATATAGCGTCTGGACGTGTACATCTATAACGCGCGCATGTGCGACAATAAGGAGACGCGGATAGCCTAAACTGATATATATGATGTATAGCTCTTTCTCTTTCTCTCTATGTTATATATCTGTGTACTCTGTCTTATAATGAAGCCTGTGTTTTAGATATACCAAATGTATAGCTCTCTTTCTCCTTCTTCCTACGTTACATCTTTTTTATCTCTCGTATAACAAAATCTGGAAACGTTACATTTTTTCCAATTCACTCTCCATTCTCGTCAAATATCAGAATGCCGCCAAAGAAGTATTCACTTCAAAAACTATGGTTATATGTGGACGAAATGCAGTATTGCAAAAAAATATCTGTTTTTAATATTATGTACACTGTATAATACGTACACTAGAACCTGGAAAGTCATTACGTTTATTCTTATTAACTAAATGATTATAAAAATGTACTGGTCAGGCAATTACAAGCGTGGTGCTAAATTCATCACATATACAATAAACACATTCATTATTCAGTTGAAAAATTTCAACTTTCAAGAAATTAAGTGTTCATGTGTGTGACTAATAGTAATACATTCTGTTGTCTTAAACAAGAGTGTGATAACATATTACGTGTAAACATCATGTTGTGATTGAAGAAATTTGAAGATATTCTCCAAGCGTAAATGAATTAATATATCTACAAAAGCAGTGTTTTTCAAATAAAAATAAAAAGTGTTCAAGGATTGCATAGACAGTGTCCTAACTGTTCTAATAATTCTGAACAACCACAGCCGATTCTTACTTGCTGGGGAACATGATTAGCATAGCTATTATTTTGAATATTTCGACAAACTAAAATCTGTAGGGTTACAATTTGACCGTAAGGAGGTAGCTGCTATCAAATAATATCAGGCGATATTGCAAGATCCTGAAGATGAAATAGATTTACAAACTATTACGGTGTTTCCCAAACTTTATTTTTCTTGGACCGGTTATTTTTATACTTTTCCTTTGTGACCCAGTAATTTTTTATCGCCTATACTAGCCTATTAGGTAAAATAAAACACATTTATAATATATATATATACAATTTTCGTATATTACAATAAAAAAGCATTTACTTGTATAAAAATATAAAAAACCAAACTAAAAGCAATACCTTACCTACCTAAGATTAATGAGAAGTCTGATGATGTTTCTTGTTAACTAGAAATATTAGGTTTGGAGAAAAAGATGACAACTTTATTCTTAAATCTAGATCGAATTCCAATAGTGAATGTATATGTAGATACATGGTTTAAGAGACGCAAAAAATATTAGTGTTATAGCAAAATTTAACACTGTTAAAAAAAGGTTAAGATTTTTCCAGATTAAAACAAAGGTATTGTATTTTTGCATTTATAGATCAGTCACATAATAGCAACGATTATTTCAATTATGTCAGTATTACATCACTTGACGTGGAGTGGTCATTGTGTTCATATAACATTTCTTGACCACGACTAACACCCCCTCGCTGCAACAACTGCAGACACATCTAATACTGCAAATGATGAGTCCACGGGAAAAACGATCAATGTCACAAAACGTAAATTTTGTGGTATTCAAAAAAGAAAGTTTCCCAACTCCTCCTACAATTCACTACTCACAGATAACCAATTCATTGTTTTATTAAAATTGCTTAGACCTTCACAAATAATTTTACAGGGGCATTCCTTTATTTGAAAAGAATCATGCTCATTTAATTTTTTTAAGAGAAAAGTGTATGAACTCTGAACCTTCTTCCTTGGTAAACTGTATTAATTTCAACGTTGTTACAATTTTCTTTAGTTTCTTTTTATTCACTGTCATATCTTTCTCCTTTAATTAGGTATTCTTTGTAAAAACTTGCATAAAGGTGAATCATTTTATATACATTAAAAGCACAAAATGTGTATTAATTTTTTTAACTTACGTCTTAAAATAAAAAAATCACACAAAGAATTGAAAGAGAATACCTAATGTGAAAAGAACAATAAAATCAACTAGTAAGAAATGCATATGAATTCTGAAGAAAAATACATATATAGTGCCATATATATTTCTTTTGAAACGGCCTTTTTCCACATTGCTATAGTTCTTCCTTTGAGGATTCATACCCTTCCACAGTCATGGATATCAAATTAGCGTAGTATATATATCCTGGCAGTGGGATTTTGCAGTGTTAAGTTTGCCAAGTGTTGGAGGTCACAGCAGGTTTGACAGGAATCCTTCCATTATAAGAATTTTCAGGATGTTCAGATATTCACCCTTCTTCGCTTGCTCGGAATTTCATCTTACGTTTTATAATAGATGAAGTATATGCACCAAAAAATAACACTTGACACGAAAATCTTGGTTTATTCGACTTTATTTTCAAAACTCTTATTGGTTTTGAAATCACGGACAACTTTTTCACATACATAGGATTTAAAAATGAAGTCCATTTCTTGAACATATCAGTGTAGCACGTTACAACATCGAATGGTTTAGGCATTGTTCTGCAGGTTGTGATCACATCAGTATTGCGGTAACTCTGGTGCGATTTTTGAATAATCAACGATATGTTTCTATCACTTTCCACGTAAGAGTGTCCTCTTATTGGAAATATCATTTTAACAGAGTCATTTTTTTTAACAGTGAAAAGATAATGAAATCATTACCTTGTCACTGTTACTGGTGTAATGAATATCTCATTACTGTGTAATTTTTATTTGGGCCTGAGCATGAGTCGAAAATACTACCAACTCCTTTGCAAGAGGGCCAAGCTATTCATGGACAAAACTTTTCAGTAAGGAACATACGTCGTCTGCACCTTTCCTTTCTATAGTTTCATCATATGTATACCACAACTTGAATCAGAGAGTACATGAATAGTGAAACTGATAAAGCTCAGTTGTTTTTTAAGAACAAATTATCGACTGATGCCTGAAAAAGATGATGCATTACCAACGTTTGGAACAAAGAAGGTAGGAGGGCAACTAATGGGGAGTCGCGGGATTATATTCGTTTTTCCATTGGGGCAAAGTGACTTAGATCATTCTTCCAATAATCTTGAATCTTTTTTCGCTAATGTTTCGGGATTTTACTCGTTTTTCTTCTTGACGATGTCACAGAGATTGTAGCTTTCAGAATGGTCTAACAGAAAGCGTCGTTATCTCAATTTTAACTGAAAGTGGACTCTGATCCTTTTTCTCGTAGACTCTTCAAATGTTTAACAAAGTTAATCCAGCTGATAACCCTGCTTAGGGGGGTAAATGTTTTACAATGCTGTATAAATTATAACATAGAACCAGATAATTATTATTATTTTATTACCTAGCATTACTTATTTTATTTTATTTGACTTATTGTGAAACCGCAGAGGTAACGCCTCTGGTACGCTGACGAAGCAACCGGCTCTAGTTATTAGGCAGTTATTCGGATTTATGTATGGTTGATCTTTCTCATAGCGTCGTTTGCAGAATTTTTTGGAATATTTAAGGATTGGAAGCTATTATCTTATCGTGTGAAATTTATAATGCTTTTAAAATTAAGTTCAACCTTATTAATAATTATACTCATTAGATATTTGTTTCATTATATTTTTTTCTCGACGCCGACCTGAACTCGAACATCACCGTTTGTGAAAATATAGTCAACAAAATAAATTAAAACTCAAAATTATTCTAGTTCGTAAGACGAAATTTAAATGTGTATCCATTTGCTTATATTTATAATTATCGTACCTAATCAAGTGAACTGTATTGTCCCAACCTTGATATAATTAATGGCGCCTTATCTATATTTAATGTCATATTCGATTTCACTGAGAAAATATTTATCATAACGTTATCTTGGACATATAAGTAAAGTTAACAGAGTGAGACCGCGACGAGAGGAATGGTTAACTCGATTAGTTAACATACTAAAATCCTCAGATTACAAGGTCGGCTGTCTTTGATCACTATTGTAAGAAATCAATGTTGTTTTAATGTTCACTGGCCATATAGGACAGAAATTATGATAGTTTGCTCTACTTATTTACTTCTAAATTATAAGTGAAATTGATTTTAACAACTTTAGTATTATACACAGGGACAAAAGAAACATGTATTAAAACATCCTTTAATAATATGTATATGGACAATACTCTGAAAAATGTTAATATAAGGATTTGGAAGTCAATTTGTCATATATTTATTTTTGCTTCGTTGGGTTCAATTTCCAGATGGAAATTGTCAAAGATTCTGATGGATCCTCGAAAATAAAACCGTAATATAACATGTAATAGTACATTAGTACATTTTAGAAGACCTACGAAAAAGATTACAAAACTCTTATTGAAATGAGTTGAAATTTTTACTAAGTTCTTAATGCACTCGTACGATTTCTTATACGATGGACTCGTATATCATGGATTTTTTTGTTATTTTCACAAGTATAGTCTGATCCAGTATAATAAATCTGATTGTCTGGTTTCAATACATAGTTATACTAAATATTTGATTACAATGATTGAAGACGTTCCAGTTTTTCTTGCTAGATCCGAATAATTATAATATATATATATATATATATATATATATATATATATATATATATATATATATATATATATATATATATATATATATATATATATATATATATATATAGGATAATATTATCTCCATATACAGTGCTTTAATTTCAAAACCCGCTCCCATCATTTTTGTAACAGGGAAAATAACCTACCTCTAGTTTTTAACCTCTAGACTAGAAATACCTAAATTTAGATATCGAAGGGGAAGTTTTAAACCAGGATCTGTTGCAGTTCAGATGTCACTTCCTTCCGCCGACTACTCCCAATTAAATATTAAGTGTCTGTCCCGATCTTGTAATATATCTTTTTAAGGATATTAAATATTCTGTAACATATAAGTCGAGAGTCGAGAAAGGAACTACCAAACCGCCAAGCGGTTATCAAGTAGTTCCCGAATAGCAAGGCTATTACATAATCGCTATAGGAAACAACTACTCCTGGGGCTAGAACCCCGCCAGGCATTGAATTGTACCTAATTATCTAAATTAAAAGATCTGATTGAATTCTTTAACAAAACTGAAATTGGTCGATCCGTTATTGTAATAGAAGCAAAAGTAAAATAATTTAAATAAAACTCAAAATAATTAATGGAATCGATTTACTTTTCACAACACAATTTGTGACCTTGTTCGATTAAGCGCTCAGGATTCCCACCATTATTGACGAAACAAAAATACAATTTATTCTTAAATTCTTTTCGGACGTTTGAAAATGTGTCGGGCTTGAACTAAATGGCCTGCATGTGTAGGAAATTCTATTTCTTAGGTCTTGAATGCTCTAGGTCGAAGTTTTGTGTACAATTACCTTCAAATAATCCCATAGGAAGAAATCCAGTGCAATTATGTCTGAAGATATAATCGGCTATTCCACAGTGCCCTTTCTGTCAATCCATTTGTCGGGAAACATTTGATCCAGCCATTGTTAAACATGTAATGCATAGTGTAGTGGTGCGTTCTCCTGTTGGAACTCCTCCTGTTGAGTGAACAGAATTTGTTGACCCCGTGGGTTTTTTCTTCATCGGCTTAATTTCCCAGAATTATATTCCAGACGTTAAACTGGAGGATGTTTTTGAAGAATCTTTTTTGAAGAAAGTGAGTATGATTCTTTCGAGACACATAGATTCTCTTTGTCCGAATATCTACATCCTGGAGTAGGTTGGAACCTTTGGTGTGAAGATAACACTAACTGAATTTTCCACAAAACACCAAAACACTATACACTACACTCGACGCGCGTTTCGCCAACAAAGTTGGCATCATCTGGAGATGATTAAATCTGAATGCAAAATTTAACCCCTTATTGAGGAGATCAATTTCTTTTGTATAAAACGATTGTGAGGAACGATTTTCTACAATAGAAATATCTTTCTGAGGAACTCCTTCTTTTAATGAAGCTATTGCTTGTTGATTACTGTCAGTAACATATAAGTCGGAAATCGAGAAAGGAACCACCAAGCCGCCAAGCGGTTATCAAAGTAGTTCCCGAATAGCAAAGCTATTACATAATCGCTATAGGAAACAACTACTCCTCGGGCTAAAGCCCCGCCAGGCAATGAATTATACCCAGAAGCGATCCTCGACCCTTTTCTCGTGTTTCTGCACGATCAGATAAGGTTTCAAAAAATAAAACCCGCCACAGGTAGGATTCGACATTTGTCCCGGATCGGAACCGAATGACATACAGCTGTTTCGAACTTATTAGTTCTCATCAGTGCCGTACACGGTACGCCGATTCAGGACAAATGCCGAATGAACTTTACGGCGTATACATCTTTATCGATACGATCTCTGTCAGTAACATGATTACCGCTTGGCGGCTTGGTGGTTCCTTTCTCGATTTCCGGCTTATATGTTACTGACAAAGATCGTATCGATAATGATGTATACGCCATAAAGTTCATTCGGCATTTGTCCTGAATCGGCGTACCGTGTACGGTACTGATGAGAACTAATAAGTTCGAAACAGTTGTATGTCGTTCGGTTCCGATCCGGGACAAATGTCGAATCCTACCTGTGGCGGGTTTTATTTTTTGTTGATTACTGATTAATTTCTATAATTTTTTATTTTGTGATGACATTTTCTTAATAAATTTTGTGTTAATTGATAGAAACGTGTTCCTCTGAAAGTCGCACCACTTTTCATGTTATAAATTATTTAACTTATAGGTAAGCATTTTGTAAAGTCCATATGCTTGTAATTCCAGCATAGTTCGTTTATTATACATATACTTGGTTTCTAATTCTAGCCATTTTTGTTTTGAAAATCTTATTTGAGGTGCGTGAAGATGAAATTTTAATGTGCATAAAATTTGGAAACACTGATCGACGTTTGCAGGCATTTAGAAACCAAATATCTGCTCCTATTAACCTAATTCTAGCACTAATCTTATGATAGAGATTCAGTTCCGTTGACCGTGAAGCCGTCTTGATCCTGGAGTAGGTTGGAACCTTTGGTGTGAAGATAACACTAACTGAGTTTTCCACAAAACATCAAAACACTATACAGTACACTCGACGCGCGTTTCGCCAACAAAGTTGGCATCATCTGGAGATGATTAAAATTGGACACATCATCTGGAGATGATTAAAAATTAAAACTTAAAGAGTTTTAATCATCTCCAGATGATGTCAACTTTGTTGGCGAAACGCGCGTCGAGTGTAGTGTATAGTATTTTGGTGTTTTTGTGGAAAACTTAGTTAGTGTTATCGAATATCTACAGTTATGTTGATTTACAAAGCCCTTATGAAACAATATTGCACCATCACTAATATAAATATTCTCATCAAATTCGGAACATTTTGAATTCATTATTTAATCGTACTAAAAAGTTTTCAGTCATTAAGTCACAAAATTGAATCTTCCTCATAGTCATCTTCGCCGAGTTGCTGAATTTTTTACACAGAACTAGAACTAGTTTAATGTTTAAACTTTGCATCCGGGGTGTTGAACTGGGTGGTAACTTTCTCCTTCGTAGCCTGAGGCTTTAGAGGAAGAAAGTCGATTTTTGTAAGTCTAAACTTTAATATTAATTAAAATTTTCTATTACAAACTGACTTTATTTACGTTCTCAATATTTAAACTAAAACTAGTATACGAAGTTACAATACTGATGGTCAGTCAATATGCCGACAAGATTCTTGATAGAAACGAGATACCTCTGTAGTTGCAAAACATTTTTATTTTTCAGTATAACCATTAGTTTAAAATTATAACTCTCTGGTTTATAAATGGTGAATGGAATTCGAGCCTAGGCTCATAATAGTTCGGCCAAGCATAATTTTGCAACTAATATAATATTTAAATAAAAGTAATAATACTGTCAAAACTATTTTATAAAAAAATATTGGTAAACAAAGTATAAACTTTTAACTTAAACACGATTAAATATTACTACGTTATGATGTATCAGTGACAAGTTTGTTAATAAGAAAGCATTAAGGTTCCCGATTTAGAATAGTTCTGCAGCTTCATCAAAACTGTGTTACATCATATTTATCAACAAATAACGGCTTTAGTTCTGGCAGGCATTATATCTACCAGCTTAGCACATTATTCAGGAAGCGTGTTGTCTCAAATTGCTTGCAATTCGGTGCTTAGATCCTTAACTCAACGGGCTGGATATTTGAGCAACTGTCTTCATTTTATGCCACAATGTTTCTATTGGCGAGAGGTCTGCTAAAGGGTTATTCCATAACAGGGTTATTATGTTCTATAAACCAAGCTTTGATAGTTTTTGTGGTGTGGTACGCAGCACCATCCTGCTGGAGAATGTACAAAGCGTCAGTGCCTTGACATATTGGTATTGACGGCAATAAACTGTCTGTCAAAATTTGCTTATATTTTTTTGCTGCCACAGTACCATCTACGAAATGCAATTTTTCCACGTCCATACCACTCACATACCCCCAGATCATAAGAGACGCCGGGAACTTAACTTTCCTAATCAAACAGTGAAAATCATAAGTTTCCTGTGGGGTTCTTAGCACACGTTTTCTGGGATCACCCAAACAGATTTCAAATTTGGATTTGTCACTTCAATTATCTAATGCCATTATTGTAAAGTACAGTGTCTATGTTCTCTGGTCTACCGCAACCGATTAATTTTCGGTCGTTTAGTTAATACGCCTTTTATTTTGCCTAAGAAAGAAACCAGTAAGTTCAAAAATAAAATGTAAAGAATTAAACCTGGTAGAATTTGTATCCTATTTTCTTTATTGAGCATTTAGTTGTGAAATATGTTTTCTAATGGCTTGCCTCCATAGTACCATAATTTCTTTTGCACTGGATCGTCGGTTTGTTGTTAAAATCCTCTTTAGAGCATGTTGATTTAAACGTGAAATTTGGGATGGTTTTCTTCCTTTGAGCTGTGCATCTAGTTTTACACACACCATCAAAAGTCTTGGATCCCCCGTATATTACAGATTTCAACTATGTTTATTTTATTTTCGTTACTAGGCAACAAAGGTGAGTTATTTAGCTGTCAAACAAGATTAAATAAATTGCTAGATAAAATATTGTTGATTATTTACATTTGTTTTTAATATTTGCCAGTTTTATTGCATATTTAGTAAAGCGAATTTGATACTTTTCTTTCGTTATAATGCCAGAACGTAAGGTTTCTACATTTAATAAGGCAAGAATTATTGGTTTGCATGATGCTAGATATCCCAATCATCAGATATCCGAAATGTTAGTCATTCCTAGATTTTCTGTTGTGCGAGTAGTGCATAGGTATCAAGAATTTGGGACAGTGAAGAAAGATCACGTAGTGGTCGGCCTCGAGTGTCAAATGAACGGCAGAATCAATATTTGGTTCAATATGTCCGTAAATACCGAAATGCTTCAGCTCCAGCCCTTAAGTCTCACTTTCAAGGTACGTTTCGCCTTGTTATATCGACCTCTACAGTTTGAAGAAGACTCCATCATGCAAATTTACATCTTTTAAGGTCTTTAAGGGTACCCACTCTATTTCCACGACATCAAGCTGCCTGCTTTCAGTGAGCACAGGAATGTAGTGATTGGCTTTTGCAGCAGTGACGATGGGTCTTATTCATAGATAAAACCAAAATTGGACTGGTGAGTGATGACAATAGGTAAAGTGTCTGGAGACAGTCAAGTCATCAAGAGAGACTAAATGTTATCCGTGAGGTTGCTTCGCGCAATGGTGGGACAGTAGTGTTTTGAGAAGGAATAATGTTTAATCGCCGTACGCCGTTAATTCCCATAAATCAGAATATAGCAAGTCAAATTTATAATGAAAATGTTGTCAGACCCATTACTTATACCTTATGCGACGAATTAGGTGACAATTTCATCTTCATGGATGACAATGCGAGGCCACATCGTGCAAGAACGGTTCAATAGGTACTTGAACAGAGATATATTACCGGATTATATTGGCCATCTAATTCCCTAGATATGAATCCCATTGAGAACATATGGGATCTTGTTTCTAGAGCAATTCACAGACGCTTCAACCCACCCCAAAATGCGGAAGAATTAGCTGCAGCATCAATAGAGGTATGGAACAATATTCCTTAAGAAATTATCAACCGTTTGATTGCTCCAATGCACAGGTATATCAATATGTTACTGGTAAGCAGAGGAGGCCATACTGACTATTAAGTTGTAGTTTACTTTGTTAAAAAATTTATTTTATTAATTTTTGTCATAATGAATTTACTCAAAAATTGCAAATTTTTTTCTCGTTGTTTTTTAATTGACTACATTTTTAAAAATTATTCGTGTATTATAAAAAAATACATTTAGAAAAAACATACTTAGAAATACAAATAAGATATTTAAAAAAAATATTTACTAATACTAAACATCGGGGGTCCAAAACTTTTGACGGTGTGTGTATTTATACAAGTTAATATGCGTTGCACTGTAGATTTAGGCAGCGAATACGTATCAGATACTTTTCGAGCCGAAATTCCTTGTTTATGAACATTAACAATTTATTCTCGCATATAATCACTTAATGCCACGCCACGTGCCATTTTTTTTCAGAAAATTTAAGCAGACGCGTCCAAAACACACATTATAATATCTGTTCCACTTTGACAACAATTCAGATTCTATATTATTTTAAAACGCTACAAACGTTTACCCTACTATGTATTTCAACAACCGTCCCAACTATTCTGAACCGCGAATCTTAATGTTTTTTATTAACAAACTTGCCCTTGACACATCTCATCGTATTAAGTAATATTTCATCGTATTTAAGTATATATTTTATTTGCGTTGCGAATATTTCTCTTTAAGAAAATAGTTTTAAGAGTCTTATTTAAATTATTGGTTGCATAATTATGCCCGGCAGAACTATTATGAGCCTGAACTCGTATTACTAATATGGGGTATCATCGTACTCGAAAGAAATTTGTCATTGTTGAAAGAAGGGGGTTGTTGTGAAAAAAATACCAAGATAACGTTACAACTCAAATAAAAACTGTAAAAAAATATGAGTCAGTTAATAGCATTTTACAAAATCACGCTGGCGTAATTATTTTCTTAAGTGTCTTATTAATTTTATTTTCTTGTTCTTAATTTTATTATTAAATGAGTTTATTTTCTTAATATCTTCTTAATTTTGTTAAATGATTTTAAAAAAACTCATTTAATAACAAAAAAAAAAACAATATGCTCGAAATTATATCACATTGAACGTCGTTATATATTGACAAATAAATATTTTGAGTTAGCGAGCACTAATGAAGTCCGCTGATTTTTTAGAATTACGGGTTCTCTCGGAAATACCTAGCGATTTGAGAATTTTTATCGAACACCATTCCTATACCTTTCCGACTAATTGGATTCACTATGAAATGCAATAAGCTGGTCTTGATAGGTCGTTATTGGTACATCGACTTATTAAATAAACTGTTAGTATCACGATGTGGTTTATTAACTGACATATTGAATATATAATAGATTTTTCAGTATTTCGAAAAAGAGTAAAATTTTTTAGACCATATTCCATATGAACACAAAACGTCTACATATACGAGTATCCAGAGACCACACAACTACAGACAGCAATCCTATACAAAATGTCTACATGTATAAGATAGGAGAATTCAATAACATTACAAATCAGTCTATTTATCAATATAGGTAAGTAGATTTTTTTTCTTTGCTGGAAAGATGTTTCTCAAAAAATTCTTTCTTAAGTATCCACCAATTCATAAAAAGTAAGAGAATTAATTTACGCTAAATATTGACAATGTGCGCTATTCACCGATTGGCTAAGATGGTGAACTCCCGCTGCACACTTTCGATAATTTCCAGTGTTATTAGCTGCACTTCCTCCTCTCTCCTTTTAAATATCGCATATTGTCAGGTCAGAGTAGTCTAATGGGATTAGGTCTAATGACCTAGCAGGTCAGTCTATGGGACCTCTTCTTCCTATCCAGCGATTTGGAAATATAGCTCTAAATATGCACGTATAGGACGAAATACTGAAAGGAGCATCGTTTGGTTGTAAAATAAGCAGTTTTGAAACCTTAAAATGGACTTTTCCGCATATAGAACATCTCTATCTTGAACTTGAGTGGTCGAGAAAAAATAACCAACACATAAATGCGAGTATGTGTTTTATGCGACGGCTTTACTTTTTTCATTGGCGACTGCTTCAGTGCCGTATCAATATGTTTGTGATCGAACGAAATTATTTTTTTCCTCACTCTTTCGTATATGATACAGGCCGAATATATGTTTTTTTCGTTCAATGCAAAATAAGCAACGCGTTAAATGTTTATGTTTAAAATCTCAGACTGAACATAAACATTTACATCGTGCTTTCTCATGATTCTTTCTCATGACCCATGGACAGGGTGGGGTGTGTCCTGTCCACCTCAAAATAATAGATGTCGTCTGGTAGATGTTTCTGATCAGAATAAGTCGAAACCAGATCGATCCGACACGATTTAATTAAGTGATTATGCTATAAAAAAAATTCTCAAATAGTCCACTATTGTGCTTTCTCATGACCCACGAACATGGTAGAGTGTGTTCTATCCACCTCAAAATCAATAGGTGTCATCTGGGAGACACCTATAGACGTCCCCGATCAGAATCAGTCAAAACCCGATCGATCCGACACGATTTAGTTGAGTTATTGTGCTAACAATAAACTTTAATGTCGCCGACGATGACAACGACACACACATAGACACAAATTTTGTAAAAACTATTTTTGTTTTGTTTTTTGTGTCGAAAAACGAAAACAATTTTTTTTTTCATTTTTACTTTTCCACACGCGGAAAAGTAATGTAATCGTGTAAAATTTTTTTCTAGGGTTCATTTTTCGTTTTTCGGCCTAAAAACCAAAAATAAAAAAATGGTTTTTAAACCATTTGTGTGTGTGTGTGTGTGTGTGTGTGTGTGTGTGTGTGTGTGTGTGTGTGTGTGTGTGTGTGTGTGTGTGTGTGTGTGTGTGTGTGTGTGTGTGTGTGTGTGTGTGTGTGTGTGTGTGTGTGTGTGTGTGTGTGTGTGTGTGTGTGTGTGTGTGTGTGTGTGTGTGTGTGTGTGTGTGTGTGTGTGTGTGTGTGTGTGTGTGTGTGTGTGTGTGTGTGTGTGTGTGTGTGTGTGTGTGTGTGTGTGTGTGTGTGTGTGTGTGTGTGTGTGTGTGTGTGTGTGTGTGTGTGTGTGTGTGTGTGTGTGTGTGTGTGTGTGTGTGTGTGTGTGTGTGTGTGTGTGTGTGTGTGTGTGTGTGTGTGTGTGTGTGTGTGTGTGTGTGTGTGTGTGTGTGTGTGTGTGTGTGTGTGTGTGTGTGTGTGTGTGTGTGTGTGTGTGTGTGTGTGTGTGTGTGTGTGTGTGTGTGTGTGTGTGTGTGTGTGTGTGTGTGTGTGTGTGTGTGTGTGTGTGTGTGTGTGTGTGTGTGTGTGTGTGTGTGTGTGTGTGTGTGTGTGTGTGTGTGTGTGTGTGTGTGTGTGTGTGTGTGTGTGTGTGTGTGTGTGTGTGTGTGTGTGTGTGTGTGTGTGTGTGTGTGTGTGTGTGTGTGTGTGTGTGTGTGTGTGTGTGTGTGTGTGTGTGTGTGTGTGTGTGTGTGTGTGTGTGTGTGTGTGTGTGTGTGTGTGTGTGTGTGTGTGTGTGTGTGTGTGTGTGTGTGTGTGTGTGTGTGTGTGTGTGTGTGTGTGTGTGTGTGTGTGTGTGTGTGTGTGTGTGTGTGTGTGTGTGTGTGTGTGTGTGTGTGTGTGTGTGTGTGTGTGTGTGTGTGTGTGTGTGTGTGTGTGTGTGTGTGTGTGTGTGTGTGTGTGTGTGTGTGTGTGTGTGTGTGTGTGTGTGTGTGTGTGTGTGTGTGTGTGTGTGTGTGTGTGTGTGTGTGTGTGTGTGTGTGTGTGTGTGTGTGTTTTCATTATCGTTGTTATCGACATTTATTATTATTAGCACGATAACTCAACTAAATCGTATTTTGAGGTCGATCAGAGACACTCCACCCTGTCCATGGGTCATAAGCAAGCATGATGGTGGACTGCTTGAGAATTTTTTTGCTAGCACGATAACTCAAATAAATCGTGTCGGATCGATCGTGTTTTGACTGATTCTGATCAGGGACATCTTGCAGAGGATACTTATAGATTTTGAGGTGGATAGGATACATCCCACCCTGTCCATGGGTCGTGAGAAAGCACGATGGTGGATTATTTGAGAAATTGTTTTTGTTAGCTCCGCTATCACTCAATTAAATCGTGTCGGATTGATCGGGTTTCCACTGATTCTGATTAGGGACGTCTATTGATTTTGATGTGGATAGGACACACCCCACCCTATCCATGAGTTATGAGAAAGCACGACGGCGGACTATTTGAGAAAAATGAAAAAAGTAAAACTGTCGCATAAAACACAGATTCTGCATTTATATGTTGGTTAATTTTTTCTCGGCCACTCAATTTCGAGATAGAGGTCCGTCCGGAAAAGTCCGTTTTGAAGTTTTAAAATTGTTTATTCTTTACACGATTATATTACTTTTCCGCTCTGGTATAGTTGAGTGCGGAATAGTGAAAGTTAATCATCTAAGAGGTCAAGTTCCCGTGGGTTAGAGTATTAAGAATGATATAAAATCAAATTGAACGAATTCCAAATACCCAAGAAATTCCAAAGGAATAGTAGTATTCTTCCTCCGTCTATTCCACCATAAATTTAATTGGTAAAAGCTTATTGATTGTACCTCCATCATCCAATGTGGGTTCCCTGTTAGCTAATACTGACAATTTTTTCTGTTAACAGTACGATTGAAACAGAAAAATATTTTGTGAAGAGGATTATTTTCGTCGGAGAAGGTAATCCTTTTCACAAAATTGTTATCCTTGTTACATAATATTTGCATTATTTCATTACGTCTATCAGTTATCTTCAGATAAATTACGTGGCAGAGTAACTTTATATAGATGCTATTTGTGCTCCTGAACTATACCATGGACAGTAACCTTGGGTATCTATTAATCTGTAGCCACTTGCAATAATGCAATGTATGAGTCTATTTTAATAATGGGTATAATGCAATGTATGGGTTTTGACATCTTGTAAAGATATCAAAACGCCAAGTTAATAATTTGCATCTATAGTGGGTAGTGGAGGGATCCAGTGTTAGTTAAATCTTGAGCGTAACAAAATTATCTACATTCTGCCTCTACTCTATTTACTACAGTTTGCGAACACTAGGAACATGATCAGGATGAGCTTCGTTAAATAATTGGACTACTTCTTCTTGAGTGCATGCCTTATTATTATACAGAGTATATCAATATTTTCTTGCTCACTTAACATCACCATGTTGTACGATTACTACAAGCTTTAAATTGGCTTAAATATAGGAAACATATGTAACAACCAAATCATAATAAAAAAAAGAATAAACAGTTTTAAACTTACATAAACATAAAACGGACTTTTCCGTACGTAGAACATCTCTATTTTGAAATTGAGTGGCCGAGAAAAATAAACCAACACATAAATGCAGAATATGTGTTTTATGCGACAGTTTGCCTCCTATCCACCTTAAAATCAATAGATGTCGTCTGGTTGACGTCCCTAATCACAATCAGTCGAAACCCGATTGATCCGACACAATTTAATTGAGTGATCGCGCTGATAAAAGAAATTCTCAAATAATCCACCATTGTGCTTTCTCATGACTCATGAACATGGTAGAATGTGTTCTATCCACCTCAAAATCAATAAGTGTCGTCTGCGAGACGTCCCCGATCAGAATCAGTCAGAACAATCGATCCAACACGATTTAGTTGAGTTATCGTGTTAAAAAAAAAAACCTCAGATAGTCCACCCTCTAGGTGTCGTCTAAGAGACGTCCCCGATCAGAATCAGTTAAAACCCGTTCGATCCGACACGATTTAGTTGAATTATCGTGCTAACAAGAATAAATTCCGACGACAACGACAACGACATACATACACACAAAATGGTTTTAAAAAACATTTTTTTTTTGTTTTTAGGACATCATCATGAGGTCATCAGTCCTAAGACTGGTTGGATGCTAACCTCCAGCTTCTCCTATATTGTGCTAACCTACGCATTTCGCTAATTGTGCTACAACCTACATCCCTTACTATTTTCGAGCAGTAGTCTAATCTAGGCCTACCTCTGTCTTTCTTCACTTCTATTTCTGCCTCCAAAATATCGCGGACTATTCCCCCATGTCTCAGCAAGTGGCTTACCATTCTATCTCTTCTCTTCTTTATGTTTTTCCACGTACTTCTTTTCTCGCCGACTTTCTCTAATACTTCTTCGTTTCTCACCCTATCAGTCCACGGTATTTTCATCATTCTTCGGTAACACCACATTTCAAAAGCTTCTAATTTCTTCCTACTTGCTTCCCCTACCGTCCAGGTTTCGCAACTGTATAGTGCCGTGCTCCATACATACGTTTTCAAAAATCTCTTCCTTGTTTCTAAGTTTATTACCCCCGAGCATAAAAGTGCTTTATTTTTGTTAAAAGGTACTCGACCCTGCGCTATTCTTTGTTTTGTATCTTTATCGCTTCTTCCATCCCAATTTATTTTACTTCCTAAATAAGTGAAGTCTTTAACTTCCTCCAATCTTTCATTATTAATTTGTACTTTCGTTTTTGCTCTGCTCTCGCGCCCTCTACACACTAACACTTTAGTTTTGTTTTTATTCACCCTCATTCCGTATTCCTCTGTCAACACTGCCTCCATTTCGTTCAACGCTGATTCCAATTCCTTCTTACTAGATGCTAATACTGCTATATCATCCGCGAATCTCAGCATTTCTCAGCATCTCAGTTTTTAGGCCAAAAGACGAAAAATAAACCCTAGAAAAAAAAATTACACGATTATATTACTTTTCCGCGTATAGTGGAGTGCGGAAAAGTAAAAAAAAAAACATCAATAGGGTAGAGACTGATCCAAAATATTTAGCAATATTAAATGTTTTTATTTAATTTATGTAGTTTTACAATCTGTCAGTATAGGAATAGATAACAAGTAAACTTTGGGTATTGACTATTGACACCTTTCCTTTATATGTACAGTAACAAAGTAAATCTAAGACAAATATATGAAGGCGTAAATCTTTTAAGCCATCGTATTGTATTATTATTCTCTAACATTATAACTGCACTTACTTATTTACATTATAACTAACACAGAAACTTATTGGGACGCACTTTAGTTCGATCACTATATTGCTTACTGTGTATATGTATCTCTTCTTTCACTGATGATATTTTTAGATCTGAATGTATCATTTAATTCGATACACAGATGTTGGGAAGATCTTTTTTGTTTTTTGGAACCGCTGAACGATATTAATATTCAATTAGCTGGCTGATCCCCATGACTGTATATCATACGTCCAAACTGGTTTAATAAAAAAATCGATTTATCTATTACCTAGGACCTTGTTTTCTAAAAAGAAAATTTAAGGTATCTATCAATGAATCAGTACATTTTACTAAATTTAATTCATATCCTTGCGTTTAGTAAATATACGTTTTGCCAGGTCATTCTACGATCAAGGTGGATACCAAAGTATTTAGCGGTATCTTGTTGTGGTATCTATTTATTATTTATTGCTGCTATTGGACAATTAACTTTGCACAGAGCGAACGTAACATGGACTCCATTTGTCTCACTAACTTTGGTATTCCGTTCAATCAAGTTTATGTTGTATTGTAGATATTTCGATGCGATTTTAGTATATGCATGAGCATCTAATATGGCAATATTGCCAACAAAAGCATTTATGGTTGTCAGTGTTGTGGTTGGAAGATCAGCTGTGTACAAAATGTATAGGATGGGTCTAAATATACTGCCCTATGGCACTCCTCTGGTATTTATAGGGGATAATGATGTTTGCTCATCTTCTTGTTTAGCTATGAAGTGCCTGGATGTCAAATATGATTTTATAATTTCATAATATTGGTAGGGTACATTAAATTTTATTTTGTGGAATAGGCTTTCATACCATATCTTGTTGAAGGCTTAACTTGTGCCAACGAATACAGCTAAGCAGTATTTCCTTGATCCTATACTCCGGTTTCCAAATAGTGGCAAATGAGGTATAGAACACTATTTTTATGAGCTGGTAATACAATTCAACAATTCTCGTGTCTGTTTTACTTGTAAATTGTAAGTACCGCTCTCTTCACTGTGATCTCTGCTATCTTTAGTCGCGCGTAAGCAGATGGCACACGCTTTTTCTCTCTTGTTTGCCTATATAGCAGGAAAACAAAGAGCGAATTACTTACTGCAATTTGCAAGTCTGTGTGTTTGTTCTAGAGTTCCGTGTTGTGGTCTACATAAATGCAAATAGGTGTTCTGGAATAAGACTACTACTTTCTCTACTAGTATTGTCTTCAATTTGCGCATTAAAAGTTTTTCAAAAACCTATGACAAAAGAGGTAATAACCCCATTGGTTTATATGCCATCACCTCTTCTCGTGGTTTCTATTTTACTAACATTCTATCAATTTCTTTCATCGTTTCACCATCTAAGTGTGTTTTGAAACATACCATGTTTGATGCAGCACTAAACTGTTTTTCAACCAATGTTATAAGATAATTTATAAAATAGTTTAATTCTTCACATTTTCGAATAAATCAGGTGTTAATATACAAGCACGTCTCCTATTAGATCCGGCTCGAAGGACCAATAGTTCTATGTAGAAATTCACACATTGTTGTATGAACCAGCTATTAAGGGCTAGCTTAGTACTTCAGTTAACTGTTTTTCACCAGTGAATAATCAGTATCCAAACATATAAGTAATTATAGTTATATCGTATATCAAAGGACTACCACTGCATGATACGAAGACTTATATCGTTATGTAATTATTGTATTGAAATAACTTGAAAAAAGTAATTGTTATTTGGATAAGTAATTATGTAATTCCTAGACACATAGAATATATACTCAATTTGATTGATGTTCTAAAATGATCATGACGCTTTCACTGAATGGCATTTTAAAAAAAGTTTGTTATAGTTTCTAAACATTGACATATATTCTGTGAGTGTTCTTAGATGAAATAGATAACTATTCCATAAACAAATGGTAATAATAAAACGATAGTGAATATTGCTATATAAATTCTTATCCACGTAATAAAAGTTACGACCAATAAAAATAGACATCATAAATAATGCCACTTCAGCCGAGTTCAGAGATGCTTCCTTGTATAAATCGTATATACACATATATATTTCCTGCATTTCGTTATAACCCTATATTCTCGCATACTATTTCTAAGAGCAATAACATTTACAGATGAGATATGAACACGCTACACGAAAACAAGAATGTCTATTAGGTATATCTGATTATCAACAGTAGTAATGTGGTCATGTCGGTACCCAATCAGTCAGGAGGCCGTTTTGCAACATGGTCAATCAGGAAGAGCAACTGCAGAGCCTCCCAGGAGCCCGAGTGAGCCGCATGTCTCACGGTTTGTCAGCCGAGCTCTACGACTCAGGATTGCAGCATAAAGTAGGAGATCCATAAGAGGTAACAAACCGGACGGGGACCTGTTCAGGTGTGATCTGCAAGATATGTTCCGCGTATAAATGTCGCATACCGCGGCTCCTCATTTTACAATAAGAATGTCCCAGCGAGATAGTTTCGTTCCTGCAGTTCTTTATCAATGTTTATAATTTACATAGTAATTTACTTATGTTAAAATTTTTAGAGTTTACGGCTAAGATACATGAAGGATGTTCGAGTTTTAATAATTGTTTGAAAGAAAGTACACCAATAGCAGGGATGGGCATATTCATAAACGTAAATATGAATACGAATGTATTCGTTTTCGTATGAATGTAAATACAAATGAAGACTACACTGCAAAAAGGGGGAATGTCAAATCTAGAGTTCTAAGAATATTGCATTTTTAGAATAAACCTTTCTCATATCATATTTTATCTATTTTAATGAGCAACAGATGGTACATTTTATTGTTTGAATATATTACTGCATATTTCTAAAGAACTATAGTTAGAAAACTAACCCTAGAAGAACAAAAAAAAATTATAAGTTTAAAAACATTTTTTTTTTGGCAAGAAGTTTTGGCAAGAAGTGGTCCACGTACTTATTCTAAAATTTGTCATCATTGTATTCATTGTCATCATATCCACAAAATCGTTTCAGTTCTTTCAAATTTCTATATTTCAGAGGAGGCACTGGTAACAGTTCCAGAAAGAGACGTTTCCGGGGAAATTGTACAGATATGGTTTTTACATATTTACTGTGTATAATTTATCAGGGAACATAAATTCATCGGTTTTTAATATTGCCATTTCCCTTGCAATTAAAAATCTATTGGTGGGTAATACGACTATAGTAGTTCTTCTATATAGTTTCCAGTTATAGTTTCTATAACTCGAGATGCCGAAGGTTTATCCTAGCTTTCCTAAACGCACAAAGCCAATCTGATGGAATCTCTGCTTTCGATTTTTTATTGGTCAGGCCCATATTCTTCTCACATTCCAAATACGAGTGGCCTCGAATCAGGAATGTGATTTGAATATAGTCCAAGCGTTTAAGTTGATGAACAATATAATGTAAATATATAAACATTGTATAATTTTTATTTTGTCCCGGACATGAATCGCAAAAAATCTGTAACTGACGAACTGAAGGATTTAATATTGTTGTGATGAAGTCGTGAAGCATGGAAACCACTTCATCAACTCCCTTTCGTGCGACAGTTTGTGGATAACAGTAGAAAACAGAGTCTCCATTGGAAATAGTGAATAGTGTGAACATTAAAAATGAAAAATGATAATTGACGTTTATAGTAAACGTAATTTTGTCCTATAAATGATTTTTTTCTGTTGTATACGTATGAACATATTCATATACTTATAATGCTAAGGGTGTTATAGGATGCTATAGGATATATAGGTGCTATGCAATGTTACGATCCATTTCTTAGAGGTGCTCAAATAATTAAAGACAGCTATGTTTAATTTCAGTATTTTTTCGCCTTTAACATGACATAAGTATAATACATAGTATTATTTCAGTGAATGAATCCATTCATTAAGTAAATGATGAAAATATTGAATGAATAATTATACCAAATAACGTAAATAAATAAAACAACATGTTCTAATAAGAAAAAACAATGTAAATAAATATTAATTAAAAAAAAATAACAAATTGCAGAAAAATATTCAAGCTCTTTATAATTTTATTTTATAAGAGGCTAAAATATCTTCTCGCTGCGCTATAAAACACTCTAATAATCAAAGAATTATTTTGTAAAGTTTTCGAGCATTTCCGGTGTCAGACTTATAAGCTACAATTTTAGCGTACAATTCATAACGGTTACAAGCTTTTTGATGCTTCTGCCCGTACGTTCTAGTTTTCGTATATACCCATATACGAGATGAAAAAGAGATGATTTGGGACTAAGTCGGGGGATCCCAGTGGCCATTTAATTGTGTCTCTTCCACTTATAACGCGATTGGAGAATGTGTCCTCTAGAAGTTCTTGTATTGCTCTCGCATTATGAATAGGACAACCATCTTGCTGATCCCAAATCTCCCCGAGGTCAACGTCTAAAATTAAAATTATATAATTACAATTTCCTTAAGATATTTTCAATCTATTGATCTATTGATCAAAACAACTTGAGTCAGACGACTGACAAGATTACATTTAATATTACTTTTTGTGAGGACGTGGAGAAATTTCCTTGTCTGAACAATTTTAACCAAACAGGTTATTACAACAGGATGGATAGAAGGAGGAAGCCATAATGGATGAACCCAATCGTCTTTGTTTTTGCACATTAGTTATAAAAACTAGATCCAAAATGCATTCATCATCATCATCATCATCATCATCGTCATAATTCTGGATAAATTCATTTTTGAGATAAATTCATTTTAATCACGTCGAGCATATTACTACTGAGTATCTACTGATTTCGTCTTTTCCCTGCCCATTATGTGTGCATACAGGCGTCCCGTCTCCGCCACGTCCGTGCCCCAGTACTTGCCACGTACCCTCCCCGTTCCCGCTTCACGTCCTTTCTGTGGAAATTGGGCCTTAGGATATCGCTAACTGCAGACCGATTTCGACCTTACCTTGGGTCTCGTCAGTGCAGTGTAAGCGAGCATTCTTTTGACGAACGAGGCTTCGCATCTTGTAGACTCCATTACGTTCTATCGTAGTAGAACGTAAACCAAGCGCCATCTCTCGGATAGTTTCGGAAACAATCCAAATGAAAATAAAACTTAGTCATCTACAATGAAAAGAATCGTCTATAACGCAAAGTTTCCAGATGGTAGTTTTATAAACTGTCGCAATGTGGAGGCTTATACACCGCTCCATTTGTAAATTCTTTAAATATTAAGGATTGAAACAAATTAAGCCAAAATCGCTATTCTTTCGGTTGTATGCCGTTGACAAGCGCTGAATTACATTACAAAATGTGCAGTATTTAGTTGTAACATAGAACTAAAATGCAATGATTTGGATTGCTCGAAAACCACAAGGACGTACTTTTACGGACGATACTAACATCTTATTTTAGACACTAATTCTCAACTAGCCTCCGAAAAGCTCCAAAACTACTTAGATCTCCTGCAGGATTGGTTAAAGGAATGGAGGGTCAAAGTCAATGCTGAAAAATCACCTTCGCTACGAAACAAACCGCGTGTCCTCAAATCAGTACTGAAGTCATATTGAAGTAGGAATTTACTTTAAAGACAATATAATGTAGCTCACGATGGTGAGGAGTGGTTTATTACGGGTTGAAAAAAATGTTTGAAATTCACAATCAACCAGCTTTTTATGCACAATCTAAAATACCATTTGGTTCATCTATTTTGTTTTTTCAAATAACAGTGATATTGACTGTAAATAACTTTCATGGACCTTAGATACGTCAAATTTAAAATAACTTTAAAATGTTTATGATTATCTCGTGAGATATAGAGGAAAACGATATTTTCACTACCATTTGCAGTGGAGAGATTTGTTTGAATATCAAAAAAAGTGGGCACGCAGAAGTCGAGCCTCCTTCCCCTTAGGTTTCAGATTGTGAAAGGAAACGTTACACATAGAGAGGAGGACAAACACACACATGTTCGGGGACAGGTATGAATCTTTACTCGGTAGGATTCGAATCCAAGCACATAGTGATATCCACCATACTGGGATCAAACCGCCACCATGAACCATAGTACACATAATACTGTGGCCGATACCTTTATAAAAGTGTTATTAGTAAAGTGTAATTTTTTTATTAAGTGTAAAAAAAACATGTTAGGTTCCCCATCTATGTTGTAGATGCGCAACAAAGCACCGAATTTCTATTATCTCCACAACTGACATGCATTCCCATCGTATTTTATAAATAAGAATATTAAATACTCGTAAATAAGAATAAACTTAACAGGAATCTTATATAAGGTATTTTACCTAGAAAGAATGATTGAGAATTTCGACTATTTTTGTGTGCTATATCCTATACCTTACATATCCTAAAAATATCTTAATTGCCCTATGAGCATATATACCATCGAAAAATAATGTAATTAGACACTTTCGATACATTCATCTAAGTTTACGCAACGATTAATTAATTTTTCTATTTTTGGTTCATACAGAATGTGACGATTTTGATATTGAGTTTACTATTAACTCATTAAAATTAATTGTTCGTTGCCCATATTTTCAGGGGAATATATCGAAGGTATTTTATTATATTTCTTCTTGATGGCACATGCACAATCTACGAACTGTAGATTATAATGATGGTCCTGTAGTGGTATTGTATAAATAAAAAAACGATTGATTAATAATCAGACTATTCAAAGGGTATTTGTTTCTTAATTAAAAATTATAAAATTGTAAAAATACAGTGCCTCAATAATTATAATATATTCAATTTAGATTGAACTAAAACATTCCAGCTTACATATTTTCCCACACTTTTAGAAAAGTATCCATCGCCTTCCATCTACCACTCTATCACCTTTCATAATCGGCCCTCCGGAATTGATTCCATGAAACAACTAACATGTACATGTAAAATTAAATGGGAGCAGCTATCGCTTTGTTCCATAAATGACCTATCAGTGTTTATTTGGTGAACGAAGATACTTATACGAGCTTCCTCTAATTTGACAAGAAGGTAGTTATGTTAAATATTTCCACGATATGAAGTTTTAGTGATAGAATCATTTTAATAGTTAAAAACGTCGGTGTTTTAACGAAATGATTTATAGCAGCATTGAAATCATTATTTAAAACGTCAAAACATCGTACGACAAATGGGCCATTTAGATTGAAATTCCGATATATGTTATATTTTAAATTAAATCGTCACTTTTGACATGATGCGACTGAATCAGTAAAATTATAATCGCCGATTCATCATAACATGGACACATTTAAATTCTCATTTTAACTGTGGTAAAAAAAACGTCTAATAATAATAAACCAGTGCCCAAGTAAACTGACAGATGCCCGATAAAAAATTAATTAAAACGTCACAATTTAATTATGAAACAGAAATGATAAGTTTTTCTTTATTGATTAATATAAAAGTCTTGTTATTTACACAGAATAATTTAATTATAACTCATAATCTTAATTATGCCCGGCTAATATTATTTATATCTACATTAAACAAGTATACCCCTTTAATTAAATCAAGAAATGTTTCATTAATTTATTGAAATCAAGCCCGTATATTTAAGGCGCATGAAGAACGTTTTAAATAATAGTGCAAGACGATTTACATAATAAATACAATTATTCCTCGGTCGTGACTCATCCTCTATACCTGCCGTTATAGACGGTTTATTATGTTTGTTTTGTTTGGAAATCAACAGCTGAATGAAATTATGGCGTTATAAAAATTGTGTCTAATTATTACTTCACTAAAATTCATCACTGAATATTTATATTATATGTATTGTTATAACAGACACTTTTATGGATGATAATATTTAACCTAGATTCGATGGCTTTTTGAAGATTTATTTTATAAATTAATTTAATAACACCAATTAAATTACATATCCTTTATTATTATTATTATATTATATAGGTTTGGGCCTCATCAGCCACTGATCGCATGGGTAGTCCCTTGGCGATCCCCTCTTATCCGGGTCATTATTCAAAAATGCTATCCCATAAAAGGAGCAATTTAGGCACGTCCCCTAGGATAACAGGGGTCCCTAATATAAGATACCTCTTCTCCTCCAGTGCGGGGCAGGTGTAAAGAAGATGAATCGAGGTTTCCTCGTCTTCTTTACAGTATCTGCAGGCCGGGCTATCAGTCAGCCTCAGCTTGTGCTTATATGCATATATCAGGCTACTATGGTGGCCCGTTATGATTCCCACCAGGGTTCTGGCTTTATGCCTGTTCAATTTAATGAATTCTTCTCAATCTCTGAGTATTCGATGAAGAGTTTGGTTATTCAACAACCCGTTACTCCTCTCCATCTTTTATTGTGCTGGTCTCTTGCCCAGCCATAGATGTGGTCTCTGATCAGATTCCGACTTATTCCCACTGCAGGTTCTGGTCCATAGAGGTTTTCCCTGGTCCCTAGTCTGGGAAGGTCATCTGCAATTAGATTTCCCTTAATGTCATTATGCCCAGGTATCCATAAGAGTTCCACCGGTCCCTTCCCTGCCAAGTGGTTCAATGCTTCATAGCAATTATAGACCAGCTTCGACTTTGTCGTTGCTGAATTCAGGGCTGCCAACGCCGCCCTGCTATCCGAGCAGATACATACCTTCTCCTGGGTCCTATTTTGGTCCGCCCCCAGAACACCGTATGTAATTCCAACTAGCTCGGCCTGGAGTGCGGTAGTGTATTTGCCCAAGGGGAAGGTTTTACCTATCCCGTCGCGTCGTCTATACACCCCCGCACCCGCTCTGTTCCCACTCTTGGCTCCATCCGTGTACCAGATGTCTCCATTGAGCGGCAATCCAGCTCGACCCTCCATCCAGTCGGTCTTACTGGTGAGGGTGATCTTATATTTCTTGTCAAACAGGAAGTGGACACCTGTACTGTCAGAGGGCATCCATAGGAGTCCCTCCTCAGCTAGCTCTCTTGAGAGTCTATTCAGGTCTCTTACCTTCCTATTCATGTTTCCCACCCTGTGCATTGCCTTTGCGGCTTCTGCTTTCAGGATGACATCAAGAGGTGGTATCCCCGTCAGTATACCCATCACCTCGATCGGTGTTGATCTTGGGGCTCCGGTTATACTTCTAAGAATCAATCCTCTTAACTTGTTAAGTCGGCTGGCTTCCGCCTTTAAACAGGCTCTCTCCCACCAGACTAGTGCTGCATACGTCAGTCTGGGTTTGAGAATTGCCTCATACATCCATTTCATGGTTTCCGGTTTCAAGCCCCAGCTACTACCAATGGCTCTTCTCAGTTGCCAAAGTGTTGCTGTGATTTTGGAACATATGTGACTTAGATGTTTTCCCCATGACAGTTTACCGTCCAGGATTACTCCTAAGTATTTCACTTCAGTATTATAGCTTAGTTCTTGGTCACCAAGTTTCAGCGGACATGTTTTGTTCCACTTGTATTTCTTGGTGAACACCATCACCTCAGTTTTAGAGGGAATGACCGAGAGTCCCCTCTCCCTGCACCAATTCCCAACCTTATAAACATATCCTTTAACTAGAGTAGAATAATTTAAATTACAATACAGATGGGATACATCTAGTAGTGCTATTGATTGATGAAAAATGCTTATACATAAATGCCGGAGGCGCAAATTGTACCTTTAATATTTCCTTTTATAACAAGTTGTGTGTGAGGTATCCACTGATTTTCTTATTTGAAAGAATACGGAAATTAATTATGGAATATAACATCGTCCAAATGTCCGCCGCGACGTTGCCTGTGGCACGTATTCGGGAGGTTCAATTTTCAACGACTTTGTCGCATACACCTGGCTGAATTTCGTGGATGACCTTCGTTATGTTAACTTTGAGGGCATCATTCTTTAGGGTTTACTTACATTGACCTACGATTTAAGATGACCCCAAAGAAATAACTCTAAAGGCATTAAATCGTACGATTTCGTTGGCTAGTTCACTAGAGATAATCATGCACTCAAATCGCTCGTGCAGAATGTCCATTGTGGCATGCGTTGTGTGGCACGTAGCGCCATCCTGTTAGAACCACATGTCGTCGGTATCTATATCATGCAGCTTAGGATACAACAAGTTGCTTATCATCGATCTATTGCACTCGCCGTTGACGGTTATGACAATGCCAGTTTCATTTTGGAAGAAGTACAGACCGATACTTTTACCAGATCAAAATCCGCATCGAACAAGTGACTTTCTCGGTATGCATTTGGTTCTAGTGTATCTGATGTGAATTGGTATTGTCCCAAATCAGACAATTTTGCTTGTATACATATCCATTCATTCAATAATGAATGGCCTCATTGCTAAAGATAATTTTTTTTAAGAAATTTGGGTCAATTTCCAATTGCTCCAGAGCCCAATCAGCGAACAAACGGTGTTATCTATGGCCGTTTACCTTAAGTTCCTGGGTCAGTTGGATTTTATACAGGTTCAGACCCAAGTCCCGACGCAAAATTCGCCAAGTTGTAGTCGCAGAAAGGCCCAGTTCTTGTGAACAAAAAGTTGACTGCCTTAAGACTGCCTTAGCAGCGATGTTTTTAGCAGACCTTGCGTTTCAATGACGTACGGGTGTTGGATAATTATTTATCAAACAGGTTGACTCGAATTTGGTCACAAAATGTCGAATAGTCGACACGGCAAGATGGTTGTGGCGAATATAAAAATCACGTAATGCGTGAAACGTTTCTCGAACGGAACACTGACTGAAAATAAAATTTCATGATTTGCACACGTTTTTGAACACTATAACCTTCCATGGTGATTTGTCATACCCTACTGAATAATTCACAATAAATTTGACAGATATTGCTTGCTTTAGTAACATGGTCGCTATAGCCTAACAAATTTTGAGCGTCCCTATTGAAATACCCTATATTACAAAAAAGACAGCGAGTAAGATACCTGCGAACGGAAACATACTCATGGGTCAACTACGAGTCAACTCGTATTGCACCATGGAAAATCTATATACAGTGGGCGTCTAAGTAAATGATATCTAGTTATGTCCGAGCTGTTGTAAATGATAGAATTCAAGATTAATGATGTTATGAAAAAAAATTAACAATTGTTTGATAATAACAGGGAATATGTTTTACAAATAGCTAATGCTGAGTTAACTCATTGTTCTTATATAATTCACAAGTCGATGGTAATTATAAAACCAAAAAACTGTGAACAAGCAAATGTGTAAACGAAATGTGATTTACTGAATACCTTAAGTCCAGTTGCCTTAAATATTATTGTGTCTAAGGCAAAAAAAAAGTAATTCTGGTTTATTCATAGAATCCAGCGAAACAGATACTGCGTAGATTTAAACAATTTGCTAAACAAAATGATCACCAAATTATGAAATTTAGGAAACCAAACACGACAGCTATACTCAATAAATTATGGGCATCACATACTCAAATATACTCATTGTTTTCTACAAATATACAACATTGTTTTTATTTTGACATGTATTTTGATTTTTGAACAAATCTGTTTTTAATATTGGTGTAGCATCAATCTTCTTAAATACTGCCTCCCTGTCAAAGGCACTTGGTTTTTACCGGGAGGCACTGCATAAAAATTTGGTAGGTCAATATTAAATTGAATTGATCCCTTCAAAATAAAACGACATATGTCAAAATAGAACATTTGAATAGATATTTGGCGCAGCGTTCAAGGTCATTTCACATACCTTAGGGTAGGTATATGAATCTTAGGGAACTCGAACAAGTCGTTCTTG
Organism: Rosalia funebris; assembly: GCA_037954035.1. NCBI lineage: Eukaryota > Metazoa > Arthropoda > Insecta > Coleoptera > Cerambycidae > Rosalia > Rosalia funebris. The sequence goes on from JAZFAV010000002.1 coordinate 31,005,160, forward strand.
TCGAATTGAAGAATATTCCTCATTAAATCATTTACCACTTGATCGAGAGTATGCCCAGACAAATGGAAGCACTGATAAGATCTAAAAGAGAATCTGCATGCTACCGAATTCAAATTCTTATGATCTAATTTCACCTCCAATTTCTTTTTAGTTTTTTATTAATCCGTTCTCATTGCATTTAATATTATTGTTCCTTTCTGTTAATGTTTTTTTCGCGATAATACAATTCTAATTTCATTGAATATTTTAATTACAATATTACATAGGTACTATGATTTAAATATTTGAAAAATGAAAGTAGTAATGTGAAGTTTCACTGATGTGTTAATCTTATCAAAGACTTTATGTATACTAACTTTAATTCATTTAGGTTTCTCAGTTCCAAAGATAAGGGCAAAGGGGGAAGGGACTTCCCCCTGGATTGGAGAAGAGGGAGAAGGAACATTAAACGGGCACTGTATAATTTAACGTTATGTACATTTTAATTATATATAAATTTATGATATAATAGTTGACTCTGAAAAGTCAAAATCAGTTAAAGACGGTAAAGTCAGTCGAATCTGGAGAGTCAGACATCAGGACTAGCAACATTCAACTTTATAACTACTGAATTCTTGAAAATTCAAGTAAATTTAATTTTTAGAAAATAAGACAATATATGGGGACAACTATTTCAAAACTGTAATGCAGGTACTGTATTGTAGGTATTTTCTTTATAGATATGTTTGTAATTACTTTTATTTAAAATTAATCTAGTACCCAGGAAATATTTAAATAGAAATAACTTGTAAATGCTTAGCTTTTATTTTATTTTTTCGATATTTTAAATATATAGGGCATTTCAATATGGACACTCGATTTTGTTATGTAATAACGGCCATGTTGTTAGAACAACCTCTGTCATATTTGTCGCGAATTGTTCAGTAGTGCACGGTAAATCACCATGAAAGGTTATAGCGTTCAACAACGTGTGCAAATCGTTAAACTTTACTTTCAAAATTAGTGCTCTGTTCGAGAACGGTTCTGCGCGTTACGTGATTTTTATCCTCGTCACAACCGTCCCGCCGAGTGGACTATTCGGCGTTTGGTGGTCCTATTCGAGTCGACCGGTTTGATCAATAATCAGTCAACACTAGTATGTCACCGAAATGCAAAGTCTGCTGAAAGCATCGCTGCTGTGAGTGAGAGTGCCTGAGAGAACCCGAGGCAGTCAATTTCTCGTCGTTCGCAAGAACTTGGCCTTTCTGCGACTTCAACTTGGCGAATTTTGCGTTGGGTCTTGGATCTGCATCCATATAAAATTCAACTGACCTTGGAACTTAATTTAAAGGACCATAGACAACACCGTGTGTTCGCCGGTTGGGCTCTGGAGTAGTTGGAACTTGACTCAAATTTCGCCAAAAAAATCATCTTTATCGACAAGGCCAATTTTTGGATGGATGAATCTACGAACAAACAAAATTTTCGGATTTGGGATGATATCAGTCCACACAAGATACACCAGCACAGAATACATTCCGAGAAAGTCACTATTTGGTGCGGATATTGGTGTGGCGGAATAATAGATCCATACTTCTTCCAAAACGAAATTGGCATTGCCACAATCGTCAATAGCGAGCGCTACCGATCGATGATAAGCAACTTCTTGTTGTCTAAAATGGATGATATGGATACCGACATAATATGGTCCCAACAGGACGGCGCACATGACACACAACGCATGCCATGGTGGACATTCTGCACGAATGACTGGGAGGTCATGGTTATCTCGCGCAGCGGTGACCTGGACCGGTCACCGAGATGCAGCGATTAAACGTGTTTAAACTTTTTCCTCTGGGGCTATCTTAAATCGCAGGTTTATGCGAATAAACTGCAAACAATTGATGCCCTCGAAGCCAACATAACTAACGCCCTCTAGCAAATTCAGCCAGATTTGTGCGACAAAGTCATCGAAAATAGGATCTTCCGAATACTTGCCACCAAACAAAACCGCGGTGGATATTTGAACGACGTCATAATGTTATAAAATGTTCTTTCAAGTAAAAAAAAGCTGAATGGATATCTCACACACAACTTGCTTTATTTATGTTTAAGAATCGTCCTTCTTGAAGACCCTATATAAATGTTTGATATTACATATAACTGTCATTTGAATATTAATTATTCGACGTTTTTTTAAGTATCAAATTATAGAATAACCAAATACCCATTATTATATTATTAAATAGTGTATACGAGTAAAGTAAATAATAGTAATTCTAATACATGTACGCCTTTTTAGGGGACATATATCTTTATTTCGATATTGATCCATAACATAGCTTCATCTATAACAAAGTTATGAGGACATAAATAAATAAAATGTGTTTCTGTCTATATCATTAGATATAATAAGTTTTTATCCCCCATTTATTTCAAGCACATCCGATTGCAGCGTTGATTGTGGTATAAAATAGGTTTCATAAATGACATTTTTACATGAATTGCTACAGAACTGCAATGCGAATAATTCTTAGTATTATCAATTCTTACCGTTCTAATAATGTTCGATATTTGTTTCTGTTAAGTAACTGATCCAGTAAAAACTACATTCCTGAAGAGGCTGTCGTAGCATTGTTCGTGTAATTTCTCGTAAAATATTTCATGAAATAAGAAAGTTTGCTGAAGGAGACCATTTAATGTAAATGTTTGCATTTTCTCACGAAGTATCCTTCAAAAAAGAACTCATCGGAATCGAAGTCCGAACTGAGCAGTGTTTTTGGAAGCTGATCACGAACTCGAGGAATGCGGCTCCCCGAACAATTCCCTGTACCAAACTAGCAACACCACAGTACGCACAGACTGATTTATTATATTGCATTTTTAATTTAAATCGAAATTTGCTGCGCCGACCGCAATGCCTAATGTACCGTAAAAGTGCACCTTATGATGAATTTTAAAGGTTTTTTTTTGTTTTTATCTTCCTCTTGACAGTTTGACAACTGGTTTTGCAATATCGGGTGGGCTTTTAGTCCCAATTAATCCTTGGAGCACTATTGATTCTTCAATATTATTCGGTAGAGCATAACTAGTCTTGGCTATTGTTGTTTGCAATTACTGTTACACTGCTCAAGTAGACAAGGACTATACTGAGAGATCTATATTTATTGAAGGTGACTTTATACCGAAAATGTACTAAAGTTATTAATCCTGGTTCCTATTCTATTAAAACACATTTTCAAATATTAATAATCGTAATAATTGTTTATATATTTAATAGCTTTTATGGTTGTTACCAATCTCATAATTTGATTTATAGATTAAATAGATATTTAAAATGCATTATAAACGTTTTACTTAAAACAGACATTTAATGAAGCTGAATGAGAAATTGATAAAACTGTATACTTTTACCTAGAAAATAAATCTATGATATGTAATTTTCAGGGGCGTAGCGTGAGAAAAGAATCTAGGGATGCGATAATTTTATAAGGGGAAGATGTATAGTCGGATGTATAGTAGGTCATATGAAAATGATAAAAATAAAAAAAAAAAACTAACCGAAAATTATTATGCCGATGTATATATCCTAATTGTAAGTCGAAGATCAATTCTTTGGTTTTTGCTTGTCCAGCGAAAACGTCTATCACTGTTCTTCAAATGTTGGAGACTACGTCATATCTTCTAACAAGGCACTTTCAATATTTATTAATGATAAAGCTCACAGTCTTTCTTGCTTCTGAGAATTTCGCAGATGAAGTCTTTATTCTCTTTAAACATGAAAATGATCTTTCCGCGGAATTGCTTGTGGCCGAACTAGCCAAGATTAAACGACACAATCTAAATGACTCCAGGAAAACAGAAGATAATTGGAGGGACATAATATATTGGTGAAGCTCAAACACAGTGCTCTTTTTCATATCGGGATCACTGATAATTCACTATTTACACGATTTGCGTCAAAGAATGTTCCATATGTATCTACTAAAGAAGAAAAAAGTTCGCCAGGAAAACGTTTCATGAATTGTAAACAAGTAAATTGTGTGGAATCTAGATTTAAGAATTTCAGTTTAGAAATTTTATTAAATCGTTCACTAATGTTCAAAGTAATAACGTCCAAAATTTCATAAAGCAATCGTGTATAGGTGCTTTTCTTATCTTCCTCAGGAATTGAATTGAAACGCATTATTTTACTTGGTGGTTGATTTTCTAACACAAATCTATTCATATGGTACCAAATATCAAACTTCTCCGATTTCAAATCACACATTCAAATGTGTGATTTGAAATCGGCGATCTTTTTATTGCACTTTTATTTTTTGAAACCTTATCTGATCGTGCAGAAACACGAGAAAGGGGTCGAGGATCGCTTCTGGGTATAATTCAATGCCTGGCGGGGCTTTAGTCCGAGGAGTAGTTGTTTCCTAGAGCGATTATGTAATAGATTTGCTATTCGGGAACTACTTTGATAACCGCTTGGCGGTTTGGTGGTTCCTTTCTCGATTTCCGACTTATATGTTACTGACAGAGATCGTATCGATAAAAATGTATACACCATAGAGTTCATTCGGCATGTGTCCTGAATCGGCGTACCGTGTACGGCACCGATGAGAACTAATAAGTTCGAAACAGCTGTAATGTCGTTCGGTTCCGATCCGGGACAAATGTCGAATCCTACCTGTGGCGGGTTTTATTTTTTGAATCCTTATCTGATCGTGCAGAAACACGAGAAAGGGGTCGAGGATCGCTTCTGGGTATAATTCAATGCCTGGCGGGGCTTTAGCCCGAGGAGTAGTTGTTTCCTAGAGCGATTATGTAATAGCTTTGCTATTCGGGAACTACTTTGATAACCGCTTGGCGGCTTGGTGCTTCCTTTCTCGATTTCCGACTTATAAGTTACAGTACGTAGTTCGTAAAATAATGAATAAATTCGTTAAATATGCAAGGACTGATTTTTGGGAAAAACTGTCGGACACATCACATTTTATTTTTAATTGCTCATTTTTTAAAATATAATTAATACATGCAGGGTGATTGGTGGTATGACGTGATCGATATTTTTCGAGTTAATGACAACCCCTTTTTGAAAGAGCACATTTTCCTACATATGCTATAGTAATTTTCAATTTTCAAAATTTCTTCCTTTATTTGAAATCAATATCGGCCTATAATTTAATATATTGGTTTTATACTAAGACATGTATTTAATTACGCTGATTTTAAGAATTATAGAAAATATGTCTCGAGCATTTGTTAATTAAATATCTTTCGTATTAAATCTGTTTATAAATTAAGTCGGTACCATATTATCAGCAATATTTCTTAGAGTTTATGCTTTAATATAGTCGATATCAGGAGCCTTATTGTTTTTTTAGAGGCAATTACTTTATTTAATCTTCATTTCTGAAATATCTGACATGACTAAAACGTCTATTCTCACGAGCCGCAACAGAATAGACTAAAGTCAATATTATTACATAGCGATTGGTTTACAGGAAATACACCATAATAAAATCGGCCTCACAATGAAACAAACGGTAAACAAAGTTTATCGCTAGTTACTTTTCTAAATTTTCTGCAGTAAAACCTCGACTCGTACCAATTAACATATTTTATGCAGTAAAAAAATCCTTTCAACGTTTACTGTCAGCAAAGGACAGTACAAGAAGTTAATTATATATGGACTATATTTTAGTAAAATAGGAAATATTGTTTAACAATATGTAATACCATAAACTGTTTTTGAAATGCTAGGCTATATGTTTTCAGTTTCTTTTGTTGCAATAATTAAGATGGAATACTGACTATTAATATAACGGACGTTATCTCGTATGCTTTTGTGGATGCAGTAAGTTCTGCACTGTGCATATGGCATTGCTTTCGTTGGGAGCAAACCTAAAGATAACACATTTTAGTTACTCAAAATCTGTACTATAATAAGCTACAGCTTCTAACCCTCTTAGTTTCAGTTTCAGTTTCATCAAGTTTCAGTTTCATCAAGTTTCAGTTTCAACAAGTTTCAGTTAACAGATCTCCGGATTTTGAGAATTGTCTTGATCTGGCCATACACAGTAAAAGCACAAAATACACAATTGTTTTGTAGTTGGTTCTGTCTGATATCTTAGAAACCACTAAATGGCTGCCACTAGCACTGTTAGGTTTTGACACACCAATCAAGGAAAATAACACTGAAAGTCCTCATGTCAGTTTGCTTCATTTATGATATTTCTTCTTCATCTTCTTCTTTCTTCTAAACTAGGTCTATGACATGTTCCTCTTTCGATGAATATTATCAGTACTACGAGCTCGATCTGTTTTTACAGAGAGTAGGCAGCTAAACCTGTCCCTCTAACCCACATCTTTCTTTCGGGCTTGGGACCGGTAACAGTACTACTGGGCTACTCAATCCACCCAGCAGCACTGCAAGCTGAAACGCCAACGGCACGCGGTGTTTTCAAGCGGTAACCCATCCAAGTGCTAACTCCGCCCGAGGTTGCTTGACATCGGTGATCGGACGAGGATTGATGTTCAACATGGGATGGCCGTTGCCCCATTTATGATATATAATAATAATTTATATAATAATAACATAAATATACAAAATTTTCTCCAACGTGGTTGTGAATATTCTGCAATACGTTTTCATTTACCTGGTCAACATATCTCTTTCTTAGTGTAGTTTTATTAGGTAGGTTTTCAACTCATATATTTTTTTAGAAACTGGTGTAGTGTGGGGCTCTTCAGTTTATATAACAAAATATACTTACCCAAAAGGCTGCTGTGTGGTTATAAAAGTAATAGTGTCACCCTTATCGTCACCCTTCACCTTTAGATAAAGCATGGATTGTCACGTGTCGTGTTGTCTTGATAATTAGATTATTCTGTAACGTGTGTGACTTCATTCACACACATAGAAAATAAATAATTTATTCTATTACACATGTCCGAGACACTATCAATCGTGGTTTGCTGTAATTGTGGTTTAGATTTTTTGTATTGTGGAATATTAATTTTCACGTATCGCACAAACAAAGCTATCGACTGTTAGTCGATCTTTGTTGCGGCTCTTTAAAATAGGCGCTTTAGACATGACAATAAACTTCTTTAATATTATCCTGATTATAGTTTTTTTTAGATTAGACTTTTTTTCATCGAAAATTCATACCCAGGATAATGTGTTCCTTATTACTTATAAAAAGTAATAAAACTTCATAAACTAATTATATCTGGAAAAAGAACTCTTAAATAAATAGCATATAATTTTATATAGAAACATTATTCTCAAGTAATTTTACAGTCCATAGTTGCCCAAAACTTTTTTAACACCCACTAGTTTAATTTCGTTAAATCTTGTGAATTAAATATAACGCATTGCCTTTTTTAAGTCGATGGTAATCATAACTGCTGTAAATAGGGCTTGAAATCTACAGTTACCAATTATTATGATTGCTTATATGTTGCTGTCGAGTACTTATCACTGTTATCACTTGAATCTTGCTCATTAACGATTAATTCGAAATGCCTGAAGGCAGTGGCTTCCAATATCATCACAAATAAAAAACAAAGCATTAAGGAATTGTTCCCCGACCTTCTGGTACGTGAATAGCATCCGATGTAAACTGGTCAGGTCCAAGACGGACAAGATCAACTCTGATGCTTACTTATTGTGGATTCCGCGGTTAGTATCACACATACATTAAAACTGTTGCTTGCGACAAACTGAAGCCAGATATTTGAAGTAAATGTTTTGTGGTAGTATAAAGAAATACATAAAATAGTAAAAAATATTTTTTTGTTTATGCCCAGCATAGAAAGGGCTCGTTTGCATACTTATTTATCTACAGCTAAATGTAAATCATATACATATATATATATATATATATATATATATATATATATATATATATATATATATATATATATATATATATATATATATATATATATATATATATATATATATATATATATATATATATCCTATAGACCTATTTTAAGAGGCTACTTCTTCTTCAGAATACCCCTGATTCTTTAGTACGCCTGGAAACAGGTACCACACATCTATTGTTTCTAATATTTAACCATGCTTTAATTTTTTTTAAAAAGATCCTGATCATGAATAACCATAGGTATCCAATAAAATATATATTTTTTAACTATATAATTTTGGTGCTACTGACAAAAAATATAACTGGGTTTTACAAGTTGAAAAATTTTTGACTGATGATTTTGTAAACATATTAGAACAATGTGATGCACATGTACTAGAAATAAATAAGATTACACTTCTTATTAAATATCAGCGATTATGTCGCAACAATAACATAAATCATTTAGAATTTTCCCTCAACTATAGATTTTTAAACCTATTTAAAATACAAAATATACTATAGCTTTTATTCGTTTCATTGGACATCTACTTTTATCTAATGCGAATATGTTACGAATCATATTCAAGGGATGTTATTACAAGATTAATTTAACGGAAATTTGTTCGTTATGCAACACTTTCCAAGTATAAAATATAACTCATTTATTTTTTCTGCTTTCTGTCATAAGATCGCGTGCAGCTTTCATGGAAAGATTTCCATCACTGATTGATACTTTATGAAATGTATTCTATTATACATTTCAGTCAGATAAATGTCAAAGTAGTCAGCAATCCTCTCATAAACATTATTTGGCTTAGGGCTTTTTTAATGAATACATTTCTTTTATTTTTTGGTATATATACGCTAGTAAAGTACCTATGGCGGGCAGCTTTTGCGCCATCTCGTGTTTGTTTTTTAAACCTTAAGTAAGTCGAAGCCTCAGTGTCATATGTTATAAATGGATTTTAATAAGGATTTGTTACTAAATAAAATGAAAAAGAAACAATTAACGTAAATGTTGTGTTGTTAATTGTGAAAATATAGAGGGTTAAAAGCCAGAATTACAATTTTACCGTTTTCCTGGACAATCTTACGAATTAGAGAGGAAAAGAAAATAGATTGTAACCGTCTGTCGTCAAAGGTAATTATTTTTTTCTTTTTTTTTTTTAGATCTCAAATCATTATTAAATACATAAAACATGTAATAATTGCCGTGTTGTAAAAAAATCTACAGGTTTATTAGGCTAAGAAATTTACTGGAATAAGCTTATTTTTGTCCATATTTTACTCAAACTTATTGTTCCTGGAAAATATAGTCAACCTGCATTTTTTTAAAAGTTTCTGTTGAGAACAGACTTTTGATATTTCTTATGAAGCTTGAATACCTTTCCAAATCCATCCAAATGAAACTTGGATTATTTTCCGCTCTAATTGACTGTTTGTTTACAGTATCCCCTACTTCTTCTGTAGACATTTTTTCAAGTGTTTTGGAAACGTTAATTACTAAAACAAAAACGTGGCTATTTTGGTCATCAAAAGAGGCTATTAGAGAAACATTGCCTCAAAGTTTTTTAAACTACCCGAACTGTCGAACAATAATTGATTACACTGAACTTCGTACTGACATATCACCAACAGTTGAACAGAGAATTTTCATGTTAACTTACAAATATAGCTTTAAGTCTGTTCTCAGCTGAAATATTTTAAAAAAATGCAGGTTGACTATCTTTTTCGGGAACAATAAATTTGAGTAATATTTGGGGAAAATGTCTATTCCAGTAAATTTCATCATCTGTTGTTATATACGAAAACCTTAAAAAAAACCTGCAACAAAACCTGCTTATTTTTTGCAGCAAAATGCCAATTATTATATGTTTTATATATTTCATAATGGTTTGAGATAATAAAAAAATTATTTCCTTTGACGACGCACGGCTGCAATCCATTTTCTCTTCCTCCCTAATTCGTAAGACTATCCAGGAAAACGATAAAATTATAATTCTGGATTTTAACCCTCTATATTTTCACAATTAACAACACAACATTTACGTCTTGATAGTTTCTTTTTCATTTTATTTAATAACAAATCCTTATTAAAATCCAATTATAACATACGACACTGAGGCTCCGACCTACCCAAGGTTTAAAAAAACAGACGCAAGATGGCGCAAAGGCTGCTCGCCAAGTATACTTTACTAGCGTATAGGAAACTGCATATGTGTAATAATAACCTTGTTACATGATGTATATTTTTATAAGCAATAACGATTTTTATCTGATAAAAAGTAGTCAATTAGCGTTATCGCTTATGTGGTACATGCTTATTCCCTAACATGTATGCAGTTTATTAACTGACTATAAACACAGTTAGTCCTGAAATTTAAATAAGTATAATACGTACATACTTACCAGTTAAAATTCGTTTTATTGCATCTTCATTTGTATTGTCATATAACTTCCTGCGTACTAAATAAAACACGAAACAGGAGCGACCTGTATAAACTCCGCAGGATACCTTTGTGTGCCTTGTAATACAAATATATAGAATTCAGAAGTACGGTACGAGTATTGTAGAGCATTCAGAGTAGATAGCTGCAGATATCAGATAACAATCGGCGGTGTACAGTTTGAATATTCTGTATAAAGGGTTATTTTATTTAAATGACACCGCTTTCAGATTTTATTTTGGTTTATGACGTTTATGACATTTTTTTTTACTTTGTGGTACACGGCCTACGTTATGAACACGTCAGTGCTTTTTATATTCACCCACAGTTTCCTGAAATCTAATATGATATCTTGGTCTTGTTGTTTACTTTTATGACATTTTTTGTGTTGTGTAGGTGCAGTGAATGGCGGCATTGTAATGGGTCTGGGTCAGCCAAAATGATAATACAGTTTAGGTGTAATTTATTGGATGCCCCTAACGTTTTGGGTACATAAATTACAGTATTTGCGGTAATGCAGCTGGTGTATTCTTTACAAAATTAACGATTACTACCGACGCACAGTGGGCAAAATGACTAAAATCTACTAAAAGGTAGACAAAAACCAATACTAAATTTTAAGATTTTTTATGTTTAGCTGGTTAGTTTAAAAGCTAAATAGCCTAGTATCAACCCTTTTTGTGGCTAGATCATTTATAAACAATGAATCATTAACAATATTAGTCCTGTCGATGTTAAAGTTGCACTTATACTTTTTCCTTGAAGTGGGGCTCAACGAGATGGGTAAGTGCTATGATACTCATCATACGGCTAAGAACAGAAACCAATTAATTTTTTTGCCATAATTGTAGATAGTGTTATGATAAAAATTAAACTAAATTAGTAAGTCCCAAAACGTGCCATAATGATATTCGTTGCACTGTGTTCTGAAATCTATTATATCTACTTCCCAATATATTTTACTTTTGTTGCGATTTCTTGTACTATATTTAATAGGTATAGGTGGTATGTTGCGCTACTGTGCCTAGAAATCAGATAGTGGGATCAGCTGTTAAAATATAAATACATTGACTAAATTATACTGAATTTACAAGCTAAGTTTGTGCTCATTTTAATCAGAAAAACAATATATTGATCAGGCCGAATGCCATAAGCATCTCGAACGTTAACCTTATGATCGATCTCTGACAAAATTGGGGACTGTGTGAAGCTACTAAGCCTCCAAATTTCGACCGGTCAAAGTTCCTTACCATTTTTTTAATACTCAATCTACGATTTGAGGATATATCGAATCTTCTAAAAATAATGTATTCTTATTTCATTTCGATTATGGTAAAAATTTTCCATAAAACAAATATATAAGAAAGTATTATTTATTATTTACATTACCAAAATATCATCATCATTAGGTCATCAGTCCTAAGACTGGTTGGACGCTAACCTCCAGCTTCTCCCATTTCATTTCGATTATGGTAAAAATTTTCCATAAAACAAATATATAAGAAAGTATTATTTATTATTTAAATTATCAAAATATAGTTGAAGATATTAAATAATGTATTTTATATCACCTTTTATTTAATTAAGCTTTTAAAAATTATTTTATTTTAATTTATAATTTTGACTATTTGTTATGTCGAAAAATGAATACCTCTAACAGAGTAATTATTACAATTATTTGATGATTACTAACTGTTTATTCGAGGATTTTTGTATTTAAAACCTTTCTCTCGTTGAGGTGACAGGACGATTGCAAGAAGTGCTTTCCTCTAATGTTTTACAACTGGTAATGAACATGATAAATAAAAAAATGTAATTTCTGATCAGGCACGAAATGATTTAATTACATGATAACCGTAATGACTTTAGGTATACTCCTTCTTAGACACAAAATCCTGCACGTGAATGGCCTGAATTATAACATTATACTGTCTGATATTATACTATGTCTAAAATAACGATGGGATAGGATTTTATAATATAGGTAATACGTGTATCTTATATGCTATTTCAGCTTATAAGTTTTTTGAAAACAATTTTTAATATTAAACACTGTTTTATTTATGTTTTACATAATTTTGTAATGAGCCGTAGACGACGAAATGAAGTTATAATCTACACTAACTTAGTGCTGGCTTGGATGTCATTTATAGGTTTACAATGCTGACGCTGACGGTTGCAAAGCGTGGTTTTCCGGGAAGGCCTTGGCGTATTGCCAAACCATCACATATACTCACATACTCCAAGCCATCACATTTAGCGATAAATGAAATATACAATGCACAATCAAAAATTAAGCAGGTATTGTATGATGTCTGGAAAGAGAATAATAACAGATTCACAGGATATCATATTACCTTCTCGCAAGATAATAGTTATGCGTTACGTACTGAAATAAAGTTAACAATATATAAATATAAACATATTTATATATAACATGTATATTATTGATTTATAAACTGTTACTACGCCAAAAAAGATCTTATTTAACTGCCTTTTTTTTTGGAAAACAGTTAACATGATCCCAATTACATAAAGATAAATTTTTATCTTTAATAATTGGGATCGGGATTAAATAAATATTAATTAATGCTGCATCTATATTATTATAAAATGGCTCTCTTAAAAGTTATCAGGGTCTGTAGGGGCAGTACTGGAGGATGGATATGAAGTACCATCCCCGTTGCCATTAAGGAGTTGTTAAATATTATACCATACCAGCCTAATGACCTTAATTTGTTGTGAATAACTTCTACTAATTAAAATCCAATATAAAATAAAAAACAGTTTATCTACATTCCCCCAGAAGATTATATTGTAAACATATTCTGGGGCATTCTGTATAGGTTATGTTTAGATTGGCGTAACAACACAAGTTACGCGAAATATTTATAAATTAATAAATAAATATACATATTTAAATAAAATTATTTAAGAAAAGCTTTAATGATAATTAAAATAATTGATAATTACCTGATTGTGTTAGTACACTTTATATAAATGTCCAGAAGTAAATAAACTTTAAATGTTAGTCATTACCATCTTTGAAATAAATGTCATTTCACATTAAGAATATATCTTTATATATTTGCATATTCTGTTAGCATATCCACATCTAAAACTGCATACAATTTTAACTCTCTCTTTATGATAGCCGTAGAATTTATAGAGCGGTATTTTAAAGGGCGACTCCCAAGTAATCTTAAACTAGATGTGTCAATCAGTCCCTCCCATCAATCCAATTAACCACACCGACGGCTAAACTTCTTATCATTTCACATCTTGCCAAGTGTCCCCGGGTTGTTGTTTTATCGCTTGTTTCTTATTCTACCCGACGGGAAATTTTCAGCTGGTTTTATGTATGGAAACCTAAAGGTGTCAAAATGAACGCAAATTCTCGGATAAATTTACAGTGAAGTTTGCTACTATCTTTGGAGAATTTGTATTAAAGTGATAAGCACGAATTATGTTCTGCTTAATTACCCTGTTTATAAAAAAATAATGTATACTCTTTTACTAAAAGAGCATTTATGTAATGTCAATGATACGAGAAAACAGCAGATCGGCCGTTTTTAAGCTGCTGTATGTACACCTGTGATCAATCTAGTCATTATTTATTTGAAATGATCTACCCCAATTTAAATTTGCTCTGACGGGCGATAATATACCTACCATTTATAGTCATTAGTTCCTACCACTTATAGTCAAAATCAGAATTGGAAACAAAATTATAATATTGATATTGTTTTATTAATATTGTATCACAAGTTGTTATACGTATATAGACATTCATATATGTAGACCTATAACCACAATTTTTCTTTGCTCCACTTATATTTATTTAGAAGTATGTTAAAACTAGAATAAAAGGATAACTAGTTTGTAATTTAAAATAAATTTTATAAGAAACGGATACTCTCAGATATTACACTCACGTTGCCCCTGTTAAAACGTGAAGAAATATGGCTGTCCGTGATTTCTGATAAACCAACCCATGCCCAATTGCTGTTATGTGTCTCAGGAAGCAAACCAATTTGTGTCGACCAAAGTTATTACATTTTCTTTCTAACATGACTTAATAATCTGTCGAATTGTATGAATTCACCCAATAGATATTATGTATATCTAACCTATTTGTGTTACACCTATTTATGTGTAAACAAGGTAATATAAATGCATATTTTATACATGTAACTTCTCATTTATTGTCTGATTATTATTTAATAATAATAATATATAAATTTTACTAAGACTGTTACCAAATTTTTATTTTCAACGAAAACTATATCCCAATAAAAAGAATTATCAACAATTGTTAAAACCTGAAACAATGCCCCTATTTATAGTTTCTCAATAATCAACTCATGTCCAAGTGGTTTGCCTGTTCTAAGTAGCAAACACAGTAATTGCCGTGGCCAAGTTTATTAAAACTAATAGAATATTATTTGTCTGAAAATATATATTAAGTTTTGATAAAATATCTAGAGTACCTATATTGTAGAGTTAAGTCAGTGATATTTTATATTTGTCATTCTTGTTGTGTACTTACTAATTAATAAAACATTAACTCATTTATAATGTACTAAGTTAACTACTAAGTTAACACCATTTAAATTATAATTTTTATTTTCAGTAAATTGAACATTTACTAATAAGTCTTCTTATAATGAGGGGATGTAGTCCTTACATCCCCTCATTATAAGAAGAATTATTAGTAAATATTCAAAGGTATTTGGATATCAACGAAACATATTTATTACTTATTAAAACAGAAGAATATTCGCATACGGTACGACCATAATATTTAATTGGAAATCTCGATAATACAAGTATTATTCCAAATATTACAGTTAAAAATTTGGTTGCATTGTTCACAAATATATAAATATTTTCTAGACTTGCTCTAGCACGTGCATATAATATACATTAATATTTAATTAGTGTAATAAAGAAGACTTTTTATATGAAAAACAAAAGTATAATAAATTGTATTTTACTCGTATTTCAAAAGCACTTTATTTCCTTCATTATATAGTAAAATTACACCAGAAAGCGGAAAACTTTACGCCAGGCCATCTTTCTCCATTATTGGTATTAACATTTACATCAACGAATTGTAAAATTCTACCACAGCCTTGTGGCGTTCATTTCAAACCACTGGTGTGGCCCTAAATGAACTTCGTTTGGTGTAAAGTTGGTATTAAATTTTACACTACATTCTACATAGTTTAGATGAAAGTTTCAACATTGAATATATAGTATTAATCTCATGACACTCATTTGACTTGTTATTGTGAAATAAATCAAACGCCTTTTTGGGAATCGAATCCTTACGTGAATAATTTGATAAGTGAATTATAGCAGGAGCCCAAGAAGCCCGGGCTTGCGGCGCAAAAATTTCAAGGGGCGCAAAACTTTGGAAAAGGATTTTATAATAAAATCGTGTATTGGTCAGAGCAAGAAACGACGAAATGCACGACCTTTAAATTCTTGGAGCAGCGTTCGCTCACATTCTCACAAAATCATAACGAGGGTTTCTCGAATTACATTATAGGCGGCGCCTACCAGAGTGAAAATTCTCTGTGGGCCCAGTACGGGGCCAATATTATTTTCTCGTATAATATCTTGGCTCCATATAGGCGCCTGTCTTGGGCCAATACGGGCATGTCACACCTTTTCGGTTTGGGCCCGTAAAAGCGTCTAAGCTAGGGCCAATACAGGCGGCCCAGTCAGGGCCAGTATTATATACAAACGTTAAAAAAAAGATTTTTCAATTTTTTTTTGGCTTTTTCCCCCCAATGCTACTTTACTACCTATATTATCCCTTTTTGGTGAATTAAAATACCCAACCCTTTCCGGGATTTAAACACCGATCCTTCAGCATTGCAATCGGACACTTTACCCCTGAGCTATCTGTAATAGAGATACTAACCACATTTCGAATCGGATACTTAAGTTATACGAATCTTTCTAAAGAGTAGTGCCCCTACTGCATATAAATATGTACCTTCGCGGAGATTAATACTGCCAAAGTACCGTTAACATATTTATTTATATAATAATTATAAATATGGAAGACACCAATATGTGTTATATATCGTAATTGAACGTTGGGCCAAATTTGAGTAGTTTATGTACGATGAACTTCGGCTTGAAAATATTATTAACGAAAATTAATTTTAACATTTTTGAATAATGGTTATTATAGTTATGTATTATTACTAATTACTGCGTTACTAATAATAAACAATACACGTTTAAAAGATAGTTTTACAATCAATGTACCCACCTGTCCTACCATTATCAAAATAAAAAAAAAACAAATGAAGAGAATGGTATATCAAACACTAAAATCTAAAAAAGTTTTGGTGAAACAGAAATAAATCAATGAGGTAGGGGAGGGAAGGCGGGATTTTCTTAGGGCTTTGGGAGCCAAATTGGGTTAATACGCCACTGAGTGAATACATTTAATTTTGTTTTCCCCACTGTCTATAGAGTACAGTGTTTCCCCCATAAGATTTACGTGTATATTTGGGTTAGTCAGCGACTCTATGGTGAATAGTGGTGTTTTAGATGTTGTTTTGATACTAAGTAGGTAGATGCCCATAGTATTATCGTGTATGTAATTTCATTTCCCAAGTAGGATATCATATAATATGTACAGTAACGATTTATAATGAATATAAAATTATGCAGTTCTCTTATATGTTTCATATTGGAAATAAATTGGACAGGATAATTCTGCTACAATTTGCTATCAATGAAAGTCAAGCGATATTTTAAGAACCTGAAGCTTTAGTAGATTTACAAACTACCCATAACAATTACAAGAGACTAGTGGAGGCAATAGAAATATTACAAAATTGTTCCTTGTCGTCAGAAGAAACTCTGCAGATAGTGGACGCTGTACATACACAGATACATGGTTTAAGAGATGGAAGAATAATAGTGTGTAGCAAGGTTTAACATTGTTTTAAAAAAATATTCATATTTGGCAGATTAAAACATCAAGTTCGATCTAACGCACGTAAAGTGCATAATTTTCCCTCCGAAAGCTGCCTCACTCTTCTACGCATACCTAGAGAATCACATACTTTTTCCTATTCTTGATGAGCAGTACTTAACAAACAGTTATTTCTATAAATTCGACACTCTAGATACCAATTAATCAGATAGTTTCAAATAACTGAATTATTTGGAAATGTAGAATATGTGGTAATAAATTATGTCTATTATTTAAAGTGAAACTTTTTTTCCATCGCCTCAAATTTTTTCGTCCATCTATCGCATGTCGCATTACAGTCGGCCGCGGAGTAGGGGTAAAGTGAAAGGCGCTCGGCAGAGTAGCCAAGGCCAATATGGCGGCGCCCATGGCTCGCATCAGCTGACCGTGTAGCATTTATATTCTCACTCATTCGTGCAAGTGCTCCGCGGTATTTGTGTGTTTTGATCAGTGTATTGATGTAAATATTGTTGTTCACTTGATCGTAATGCAAGCATATATAAATAACATGAGTATTGGTCAAGCTACTACTTCCGAATCTGCTGTGGGAGATTTTTGTGCAGCTATTTGTCAGCTTCATGACAACAGAAAACTTGTAATCGCGTCAATTTATATTAAAGTCAATCAAAGAATAGATGACATCATGGATTTTCTAGGTTTTCATCTAGCTCCATTTACTACGTCTTCGGTACAAATTTTCCGTTCCCGAGAAATATATTCGCGAATGCCTGTTATTTTATCTGGTGATTTCAATACAGATTTTAAGAAAGAGGAATCTGCTCCATTTACTGAATACTTGAGAGAAGTATTTAATTTGACATGAAAAATGATAGAAATATACCAACCACAAGATATGGTACTACGATCGATGTGGTTTTTTCTAGATACATTGAAAAAATATAATGTAAGTCATTGTTTACTTATTTTAGTTACCATAAAATATTAGTTACATTTATAGACTGTGAGACTCAAGGCGAAGATGAAGTTATTGATAGAATAATTGAAGTTCAACATGATTCAATGATTTAAATAAATATTGGTCTCAATTTTTAACATGCGTCTATCATCTGAATGATTGTATTTATTATGTATTCCGTACTTTAATACGCAGATTGAAATTAAAATTTATAGTTGGATATCTTGTCTACTATTGATTTCCCATTATCATTCCCATTTTCCAATTATTAAGTTAAGATTAAAAACGCGATTTTAATACCCTAAATCGAATAATTCTCCGAAAATTTTCAGTTAAATGCCTACAATCCGAAAAAAAGTTTCACTTGCATCGTGGTTTCATAAAACCACACAATGTTTTTTTATTTCAATGTAAGCGATTAAAACTATCACCAGTATCTTGTAGCAAGATACATAGATATATCGAATCATTTCTGAGACGTTATACCACTGGTTTAGTTTAATAAATTATTTTAATTGTTCAATAGCTAGTTGATGAATTCTGAAAATCTACAGTAAACGTGAAAATTTTCATAATATGCCTCTAAAATATTAAGGATTGAACTACGTGCAACTCAAACTAATATATTTATTTCATTAATTGATGAAATTCAACAATAAATTATTGCATTAATCTTTGTTTTACAGTTGATGTATCTTGTAAAAAAATCTTACCGAGGTGGAGACCCCTTGTTGTGTGAGGCTTACAACTTAAACATCATTAGTTTCATTGTAGAGTTGCTCCTGGCTATAACCCAAAAAGTAGAACTGTCTCACTAAAATATATCTATCATAAAAATGCCACTGACAACCCTGTTACATTAATTAAAAAATCTAATTATGCATCACGGCCTTCTGAATAATAAAATTAATTTAATATTTATCATCGACTGCGCTCCGTTACAACATGTTAAGTTATGAAATCGTCGATTCCTTTTTTCTTGTTAAGAAACCGTGTTAAGCATTTTTAAGTATACTTAGTACCGGTATAATAAAGATGGTGGGTGATAAGTTTAGAGTATCATGTAATTGGGTGAAATTATGACCGGCATATCAACCTTTATCTTTTATTATTCCAGAGTGTGCCTTGAATTTTTATCTTGTTATATTTTATGGACTTTCTTGTGATGTATAGTGTGACGAGTCTTGTGTGGTGGGTACAATGATAAAATGAAGTTGCATTAACTATAAATCTGAGCTCGCTTAATAGGTATACGTAGGAATGTTTAACTTTCCTAGGAGAGATCTATCATCGATTATGTAATTGTTAGGAAGAAAATAAGAAAAGAAATAATGGACGTGAGCGGGACGAGAGGATATGCAAAAACGTATGAAATGATACAGAGCTACAAATTTAAAGACGAAATCACGGCTGGATGATTTAAAAAGAATTACAAGATATGGAGAGGTGGATATTAGAAAAGTGCGTTAAAGGGTTGTAGAAACTGATGAATTGATTCAATTTGAAAGAATAGTGCGCGGAGTAAACAAAACGACAAATCACAAAAAGCATACAGCATAGTGGACTGCAGACATTAAAATACAAGACAATTGAAAAAAAAAAACGCGGGCTATTGTATCTAAACAACATAACCAAGAAGAAATAGGTACTTAATGTATAGACAAACAAGAGTAAAAAGTTCAGGGAATGATAATAGAAAGCAAAAAAATAATGAATTTGGAGAAAAATTGGATAAAGAGCAGGGAAAACCAACTCTATAGATATTTTTCAAAAATTTCCAAAGGAGAAAGGAGCTTCGTATTCAATAAAAATGATGAAAGTAACTTATTAATGAAGGTGAAATTATGGAGAGATGGGCATATTTTTATAGTCTGTTAATTTTGGGGAACATTAAAGAAGTACAGGTGCAAAGGAAAAGGGCGAAAATATACATATGAGGAGTTATTTACATGGCGACGTAACTAACTCAGGTCGGGTAATTCATTAAAGACAAACAGCAAAACTGGACAAAATTACTGGAGAGATGATAAAAATATTAGAGAACGCCGAACAAAACTGTTATTGGAGCTATGTCGCAGCTTTGGGTAGAGGAGAATACGAAGACTGGGCAATTGGGCTAAATAGTGCCAATATTTAAAAAGGAGAACGGAAATATCGGCATCTGCAAAAAAGAAGGTAGAAATATCGATATCTACTTTTTCAGATGATATAGTAGTTTTAGATGGAAGTGAGAAGAATCTCAAAGAGACATTACTAAATAGAAAAAGATAATGAATAAGTCAACGCAGAAGGAACGCAGAAGTCAACGCAGACAAAACTAGAGTAACGACAATATTAAAAGGGAGGAGAGAAGCGCATATATAAATAGATGGTGTTGAAGTGAAGCAAGTGAACAATTCGCAATAGTTTGAAATGAATGACGGTGCTTTTATCAGTCCGTAAATTTAGTTACACAATATTATGTTGATGTATTACCTTGTATGATTTTTGGAAAATGGATATTATATTCAATGTAGTAAAACATTAAGAATAAGATAAGAGAATAATATTAGCTAGCAGAACTGTATATACGATACGATTTTAATGCTTTGTAAATTTTAACAAGGCTGTTTGTTTACTGAACTCATTACTCTGGTCAAACAAGATGAAACTACAAACCAAAATGACAATCTACACAACTATTGTGGAGCCTATTTTAACTTATGGCTGTGAATGCTGACAATTGTCGGAGAAAGAGAAAAGGATGATAGAAATGGACTTCTTAAGAAGATCATGTAATATTTCCAGAATTCAATGTATTAGGAACGAAGAAGTAAGAAGGAAAACGGGACGCGTACTTACAACAACAGAAAGAGTAGAATCTAGACAGCTACTATGATACGGTCATGTAAAGAGGATGGAGGAGACACGATGGCCAAAGAGAGCTTTGAAGTTTATACCACACAATAGGAGAAGAAGAGGAAGGCCGACAACACAATGGATAGAAGGAATTAGAAAAAATATGAGAGATCGAGCAATCGGAGATGATGACTGGAGGGATAGAAGGAAATGGCGATCGAAATGCGGGATGCGGCACAAGCTGTAGGACCCCCGCTAAAAAAAAAAAAATTAACAAATCTTGGAAATATAAATAGTAGATTGGCCTATAAACTACTAGTGCTAAGAAGATGTATATTTAAATATATATTTGACTCATTGTGAAAATACGTGTATACTTATTCTTTACAAATTGCATTCACTGTAAATATGAGCTCACCTAATATGCTTAGGAATATTTAGCTTTTGATTAATTTTTTTCTACTTCAGAATTACATATTTCTTTTTAATGTCTTCTACATTTAATCAGGATTTTCGATAATGTTTATGTATAAAATAAACTACAAAAACTATATATCCAATATTAATTTAGTCTAGGATTGACATAAAGGATTTAAAAAAAAGAAAATTAAATACAGCAGAATAAATTGTATAAAGTATTACTGGTGATTTTAATGCATGTAGCATTGATTACCATTGTATACCTGATGGCATTCTCGTCAGACAGTAGATTTACTTACAAAGGGTGTTACAATAAAAGCGAAAGATTTGAATTGCGCGTTATTTTGGCTGTCATGGATCGATAGGTCAATAATTGCAACAGGTCGAAAGGAAATAGGTAGGAGTTAGTAAACATGGAGTGCAACGCGATACAACAGTGCATCTTTATTGTTAAACGTTACTATGAAATGGTGAAAGTTTGGTGGCCGCAGGACGGTGCAGAGGCACCGTCCTGCGGAAACTACATGTCTTCCATACCACCCCTGACATATTGATGGTCATGAGTCTATCCTTGGCTGTGTTATCTCTCGCTCTGGTGATCAGAATTGGCCGCCACGATTTTGTGTTTTAACACCTATGGACTTCTTTATGCGAGGTTTTCTGAAGTCTTGCGTTCTCAAGCATTGAAGGCAAAAATTGAGCGCTGTATCAACAAAATACCACCACATTTATGCAAAACCGTTTGTTCCGTACCGAACGGCTTTTCTTTCCTGCCAGCAATCCCATTCCCTCCTTCTGCCCTAAGCCCGTGTGCGAATGCCGCCTATATCGAATAGTAGCGATGCGGAAGTGTATGGCAGATACGTTGATTGACAGAAACATCGTACATGTGAAGAAAAGGTGCCTATACCGAAGTGAATGCATCGTTATACCAAGTAAGTCCATTTTATCTTATCATTATCTTCCTGTTACGCAGGTGGTACTTCGCCTGTTTCGGTACAATATAACAATTCGTCCATTACCCAAAACCGTTATTGAAAATTTTCCAGATGAGTACTCGTGTGCCATCAAAGCCGTGGCGGCCATTTACGGGATATGTTGTTCCATACATAACGCACAAATATCTACATCATAAATCAATAAATATTTCAATTCTTTGCTACAGAAAACTATGTAACTAATCGCGGAAATAGATACTTCTTCACAAGTTGCATTAATTGAAAATTTGAGTTCGATAGGTACAGGAATTTTTCAGCTTTGATATAGATGTTTTCTATCTTAAAGTTCTATATTTCTTCTTAATTGTTGTATATTTAATTAGGCTTTTCGATAATTTTTGTATAAGTCAAACCACAAAAAATATATATATGCAATATTAATTCAGCCTAACATTGATATAAAGTAAGTAAAATAAAGAAAATATTGAATACAGCAGGATGAAGTGTATTAAAACATCACCGGTGACTGTAACGCATGTGGGACTGATCACACTGTATACCTGACGGGGCTCTCATTAGCAAGTAAATTTACTTATACAATATTGACACTGCGATTTTCAGAAAAGGGATATTGTAATCAATGAGTATTGTATATGGTAATGAATAAGCATATTAATTTCTCAGTGCAATAAAAATAATAAGAATAATATTATTTTGAGAATTTTATAGAGCATTAGATTTTAATACTCTGTAAAATTTAATAAAAGTTGGAAACATGAATGCTAGATTAGCCTACAAACCCTATTGGTTCTAAGGATTTGTATTCGCTATGTGCGTGACATCAGCGCCGCGTAGCATTCAGAACTTTGTAGGCTGTCATGTGTCTGTCAGAAATTCTGATTAAATTGGTAATATTTAAAATGCACGTAAAATCGCATTAAATTTAATTGCACTACATCAATTTTTGTAAAAATGGTAACTATTAAAATATTTGAAATTATCCGCAACAGACTTAGCTATGATGGTTCTTCATCAGCATTTTCAGTGTCGTCCTTGCCTTTTTTGACTTTTTTTGGTAGTCACTTGGCATGGACGGTCGTGCTATCTGCTCTCACTAAAGTGATCATAAATCAGTTAATTTTCAGAATATTGACTTACAATTTTACCTATATATTTTTGAAAACATATACTTTAAAGAAATGCAAAAAAATCAAATTTTCACAGTGGCCTTCCCCCTTAATACTCCAACATTTAACAAATATTGGAAATATCAATGCTAGATTACCATACGAACCCTCCTGAGTTAATAGCGTTTGTATATCTATACTTATAATTAACTGATTTGTTTTACTGTAAATTAGGTTTTTTTTTACTTCAGACTTCTATATTTCTTCTCAACATCTTCCATATTGAATCAGTATTTCTAGTAATTTTTATGTGTAAACCGAATTACAAAAAATATGTATTCAATATTAATTCAGTGTAGAATTAACAAAAAGGAAATAAAATAAAGAAAAGATTAAATACAGCAGAACAAAATTTATAAAATCTTAACGGTGATTTTAATGCATGTTGTAGTGATCACGTATATGGTAGTGATCATTGCATTTATGACGGTGCTCTCGACAGCCAGTAGATTCGCTTATACAATATTGTAATGCTTTATGTGATTTTTAGAAAGGGAATATTATATTCAATTAGGACCATGTCATAAAGGAACGTATTAATTAATTAAATCAATAGTATTAGTTAGCAGAACTTTATAGACGATAAGACGTTAATACTCTGTAACATTTGTCAAAGATGGAAATCTAAATGCCAGATTAGCCTACAAATCCTACTAGTTCAATGAGTTTGTATATTTAACCGTTTTTTAATTTTAACATTACGAGAATAAGTGTACATATTCTTCATGGGATTTGACGTATTTAGTACATCACAATTTCACTAACTGTAAATTGCGTGTGCCAAATCTTAATATTTGCTGTATAGATGCACCAATTTTGGTATATCAAGATAAATTACGAAAACATTACAGTGATATAGCGTATTTTGTTAGAACAAACTTAAGTTTTCAAGTTGTCTATGCGCTGAGAATTTCATGCTAGAAGCTGTGATTTTTTTGTTAATAACGCTGTCGATATTTAAAATTTTGCAGTTCTAATTGCTTTTATTACGAGAAGAAAATGTTGGGCATCAATCAGCTGAAGAAATTAAATGTTCTCTCAAGAGAGGATATGTGTAAGCTCTAAAGGAATTTCCTGACAAAATTTATAACAAATGTAGAAGTAGTGATGATATTTGGAATAGCAAGAGATTGCAAGAGAAAATAATTATATAATACGAAAACATCGTATATGGTATTCAAGATGAAAGTTCGTTTCATATAATAAATATTCCAGTCTTCCTAATATAAAAACTAATCATACACGTACTTTTACGACTACCTACTAGTTAAGAAAGTGAAGAAATTGTCATCTTACTTTTTTTTTTTGGTCGTGAGTAACAGCAAAGGCACGAATCAAGTAGTGGAACACAATAAGAAGTTGTGTCCACAAGATTGAATAATAGAGATATGAAACGTTTATTTTCATTTTACTTACTAAACATGTAAAAAAGGAGACCAATTTTCCATGAACACGGAAAGATTACACGTTTCTCGAAGCGCCTTTCGTCAACCAAATTAGGACCAGGGGAATGATTAAAACTTGAAAAGAATTTTCATCATCTCAGGATGATTCCAACTTGGTTGACAAAACAAGCGTCGAGGAACGTACAACCTTTCGGTGTTAGTGGAAAACTGGTCTCTTGCTTTAATTTTTGTATCGAAGGTTGCAGCCCTTTCCCAGGATACTGATAACGTAATCAGTACTCATAAAGATAACTTTCTAATGTCATAGAAATATATAATTCATTAAACATCAAATTACCCGATCGTAGAAAAAATTATTAATTTATCCTTAATATAGTGCATATATTAATTTGTCGCCAGATTACTGTTAAGCCATGAAAGATAATGAAAAACTTGAAAAGAGTGAAACATTTAAGAATAAAGCCTTAATTGACATTATTGTTAAACATTATCTAGACATTACTCTCAAACTGAGTGTTGCTGTAACAAAAAATTTAATGGCCTTAAACGGGTCATCATCCCATAGACTTTGTAAATTATTTTAAAAGTTGACAACATTGTTTACTGGAGTAGATAAGTAGTACAGTAGTAAGGCAGTGCGTATAGCAATAAGGTAGTACCTTTGATGTAAAGATAACACTGACTTAGTTTTCCACAAAACACGAAAAAATATACACTACAGTCGACGTGCGTTATGTCAACAAAGTTAGCATCATCTGCAGATGATTAAAACCCAAAGTTCATGATTAAAAGTCAGAGTTTTAATCAACTCCAGATGATGCTGATTTTGTTGTCGAAACGTGCGTCAAGTATAGTGTATGGTGTTTTATGGAAAACAAAACACCATACACTACACCTAACAAACAAAATGACAACAAAACAACAAAATAGTTCTATGTTAGCAAAATTGTTCTATGGGAACTGTTAAAGGTATGTACTGATTTAGAGTTAAGTATCCTTAAAGCTAACAGAAAAAAAATAAAACAAATAAAATTTTACAAACCTCGAAAATCTACACGATTAGGACACATGTGTATATGAATTTATTATCGCGATTTTTTGAAATCTAGATTTGAGCTTTGGCACAATTATAGTTCTATATATGACATACATTTCATAGCAACCAATTTTAATTTAAGTAACCAACTGAGATAACTGCAGCTCCCACAAATGGGACCTATTCTCGATATTTTACTTCGAGTTGAAGATATCGAAAAATTTATTAGAAGAGGTAGTTCAGAATCTAAGTTTGAGCTAGGTTTTAAACCCAACACAAAACTTCATTACGAAATTCATATTTTTAAATTTTTCAATATTTTTTTCCCAAGATCCACACGCTGTTACAATTTTGGGTTTCAATTTAAAAGGATATCATGGACATGGAAAAAAATTATTAAACAGAAGTGTCAATTTGACAAAAATACAAAAGAAAAGAAAACAATTAAATTTTAGTAATTGAAATAAGTAAAAGGACAACAGTTTAAAGTCACAATCAGTTTTTGAGATAATTAAATATTCACTATACATAAATAAAATCCAGATCATGACTACATCTAGAACACCACTCAGATGTAAACTAGAAATAATAGACAATAAAATGACATAGCAGGAAATGAATTTCAAGTATCTCAGAATAGAAATATCCGGGTACGGAGATGTTGAATAGTCGATAACACCAATGACTGGGTATTATAAAGAAAAAGAGAATGAAGCGAACACATCAACCGCATGACCGACGACAGAATAGTAAAGATCGCGAGGAACAAATCACCAATAGGATGTAGGAACATCGGAAGACCCCGTAAACGATGGAGTGACAATCTCACAATAGACTGAAATCAGGCAAGGAGACGAAGAAAAACAAGCAAATTGCTTACATATAAGAAGAGTTAGGAGGAGGATATAAATAAAAAAGAATAATTAATTATGGAATGTACTCGTAGCCTCTCTCAACTAATTCCCCTAATATGGAATACATTTTTCAATTCTTTTATGATTATGATTGGCCACTGTTCTCAGCTCTGAATTTCCGACTTCGTGACAGGCTCACTTTATTTTAACACAAAGTTTCTGGGTCTTGTTTTGTAAACTTTATTTTTCATTGTTCCCCAGAAGTACAAATCTAATAGCGTAATGTTGGGGCGAACGGAGTTCAAAAGAACTTTTTCCTTCTATTCAGCATATTGGAAAATGTTCATTCAACCACTGATGAACAACTATGGAATTATGGATTGACTCACCATCTAGTTGGAAAGAACATCCCTTTCGCGTATTCAGAGAAAGAATTTCAATTGCATCCCATAATTCTGTATCGGAAAAGTGAAATAAGCGCCCAGCATTTAACGAGTTATTAAAGAAAAATGGACCAATTATTCTGTCTCCTAAAATTCCACACTAAAACGTTAACTATCTCTAAATACGGGTACTTTCAGTTAATAACCCAATGAGGATTGTCTGTAGCCAAGTATCTACAATTTTCAGAAGATACCACCTCATTAGTGGTAAGTGCAGCCTCATCAGAAAACAAAATTTGGTGTAGAAAATTCCGGTCGTCTAAAAAATTTCCTTGGGCCCAATAGCAATATTGTAACCTGTTATTTTTACCACCTCCTTTCAAAGTATGTAGAAATTTTGATCTATAAGGCTTGATTTTATGACGACTCACTCTTGGATTCACTTGATTTGCTACTAATTACGTTGTCTTCAGGGTGTGGATGTATTCGACGAGGTTGATCATTCTGAGATCTTTTAAAACCACTGCCAGTTCCATGGAAGAGATTATTTATGGTTTTCCGTGGACTGCAGTTCCGTGACTGATACCTAAAGAATGTCTTCGATTAAATTCTGTGGCTACATCTTTGCAATTACGAGCCCCATAATCAAATAACCTTATTATTTAATTTTTTTCTTAAATGAAGACTAGAGCTTTACACAAATAACTGAAAGTTTTGTCAGATTGACATTTAATTTAATCATAGTTTTTGTTTTTATGGTATCTTATTAAATTGAAAGCCAAAATTATAACAGTATCTGGACTGAAATGATAATGAAAAAACTAAAAATGCGTAATGAAATTTTGTGTTCGGACTCGAACTGAGATTCTAAACAATTTTTTCTAATGACTTTTTTCGATATCTTCAACGCGAAAAAAAATATCTGAAATGTACCCCATTTGGGCTGCTGTTATCTCAGTTTGTTACTTAAATTTAAGTTAGTTGCCTCAAAATGTACGTCTTATATAGAACTACAATTATTTCAAAGCTCAAAACTGGATCTAAAGAAATCACGAAAATATCCGGGTGTCTTTATTGTAACTGAGACAGAGAGGTCAAACTAAATAATTCAGTTACAGGTACGAATCACAAAGCAATACATAGGTAAGTATAAAGAGTGATATGTACGTATAAAGAGCGATTGAATTACTGCATTGGCGGAAACAAAAACAGTTTGCATTTAAATATGACAAAATCCAACCAGTTAAGTGGATACAGCAAACATGGCACGTTTGGTTCGAATTGTATATTTATTGGTGAAAATTCCGAAGGAACAGGCAGCTATTAGATTAAATTTAGATTACTAATGTGCACAAACTGCATATAAACTCGCCGTTTAGCCAAGATGCGAGAGATCGCGACAATCTGAGTGCGCAACAGCCTATTTGAACACCAAAAAAATTGCAATTCTACAACATTCTTTTACACTTACTTACTTAGTATGTGCGACAAATTGCTGGATATCGTGTGAAATTTTCTTTGTGATAATATCTCTCTATCGGCTCCATGTTCTTCTCGCCGGAAAGGATTCCAGAAAACCATTTAATTGAAAATAAGTAAGTAAAACGAGAATACGTTTATCAGCATAAAAAAATATGGCGAGCCATAACAAGTAACAGTCCTTCTTTGTAACTTATTTATTTAACATACGATATGTGCATATTTTGAAGATGTTACTTCTGGATCAATTTATTATATTTTTTTAGTTCATGTTTTCTAAATCGAGCATTATATTATCACATCCATATTCATGTATATTTCTGGTTAACATCTTATGTATAAAAAGAAAGCTGCCTATTATGAACATGGAATTTGGTAAAAAACATTAATAAATTCGACATAACGGACTGGCTCCGATACAAGTAATTGTGCAATTATACACGTACCACGTAAGGAATGAAGAATTCAAAGTTACAAGAGAACATTTCCAGCTGTCCAATGTGCCTGAATCCTTACACAGTATTATAGGTGGTCATTTAAGAAATTAATTAACCGCGACTATAAAGATATACCGAAAAAGTACATTATAAACTAAATATTGCCTTTTAATTGGTTTTCCAAGTAAACATTTATTATCGTCACATAAATTGCTTTAAAATAAAATGTGAAATTATTAAAATTACTTAAACTGTTATCGTCTAATATAACTAGTGCGTTTTTACTTGAAATGCAGGGTTCAAACTTTTCAGAAATTGGTTTCAACTTAATTTCAATAACCACATGATAGATTTTAAAATCCTTGAACTACGAATATAACTATTTATGAGAATCACATATTGTATTTTATGTTGTTAGATTAGGCAAACATTTTTTTGTTTAGTTTTACACAATACTTGTACATTTTATAAAATTCTTGCTAAATGTTTTTTTAATGAGATATGACCATAAAAGAATAGTTTCCATATTAAAACACAAATATATTTTAAAAATAAATTAAAACTAGAAATATAATGCTAAATAAAGCATCCATCTTCAAGAGTATGTTTAGTTGCATTAACCACTATTATATGGCAAAAAAATGGTCACGTTTAAGGCAAACTCTAGAATAATTGGTATTATACAAAACATGAATGAACGGTAATTATGAGTAAATCAATCGCTTACGAGCGAACTTGATGTCTTAGCTCATATTTTATAAGGTGATCTATGAGTTGCTTACTTGAAACATTATTTCCGTGAGCACGGAAGAAATAGTGGCAATATTGATGGCACAAGTGATATATTTTTTTTATATGCTTCTGATATGATTATACTAGCCAATTTGGAATCGAATATGAATCACAAGCATCATATTCATCTTAAAATTACCCAGAATCACAGATTATAAGTAAGCGTTAAAAAATCTATGATTCGCTAATCTACATTTGCAGAGAGAAGATTGTGTGGAATAAAGACGAAATAATTTTTTGTAACTAGTGTTCAGGTTGAGATAGTTAACAAATATAAATATTTCAGAGTTATATTTAAGTCATATGTTTAGATCATCTCCATGTTTTTGACAAATGGGAGACTTCCATGTTTTAATGGAAGCAGACTCCCATGTCTGTTTCTGGAGACAGGAGTAGTTTTATCAGTAATTACGAAACAAACAATAAACACTTCTCGATTTGAGTTTCTTGAATCTTGAATAGTCCTAAGCTCATTATTCAAAGTGCCCCCATCTAAACAGTTCGATATATGTACGAGGTGTGTTCAAGTTCTAATTCTATCTGCTCCCAGACATGAAACAAAAAATCAGAGACCTTAGAACTTGAACGCACCTCGTATATTCCAAATCTACATAAGCGACGCTAAATACAACTCTTTAAAGGATTCTCTCTAAAGGAAACTCCTTATTACTAAATACCAATTTTGTTACAGTTTCGTCAGAGGAGTGCCGCAAAAGTAGCTAGGACAAACATTTTGGTTTCATCGGAACTCAATTATATCTTAATCAACAGAGAAAGTATGATAAAAAAGGTTAAATACACATTATCCTCATGGCTCGTGAAATATCTCCCTTTTGTTCTTCAATCGTCTCATTTAAATAAAGTAGTGAATGGTGTAGTTCTAAATAGGATTATAGGTTTAAATAGGATAACAAACAACAATTAAAATTAAAACAATTTTTGACGCCATTTAATTAATGTTAGGTCATATTAGAAGCAAACATATTTAGAAATTAAAAAGTTTTAGGTCTCTTGTGTTTTCCAATCACGGAAAATGTTATAGAAAATGCTGTTGCTGGAGTTTAACGAATTTACAATTTTATTGGACATTTTGACTTTTTCTTGAATGGATTCATCTATGTAGCCTTCCGCCACAGTGCTAGAGCGCCATCGACCGTGACGTTTGAGGATCAGTAAATCAACACCTGCATTAATTAACAAGGTAGCAGAGGATCGGCGGAAACAGTTCCCGTATATCGCTCTGGATTTTTGTGTTTAAGAAAAGCTGCGATTTCTTCAGCCATACCTCCAATTTTGTTGATTCCCACCGATTATTTGGTGAATTTTCCGTTTTTATAGTTTTTAAAAAATTTACCTATATTTTTAATATCAGTAGGACGGTACTTTTTGCAAATATCGTAAAGAGAATCGGTGACAGTAAATGACTTTGGGATTTTATTTTTTGCATTTCTCAGCCTAACCAAGAATGCTGCATTTAATCTGTGACATCTTCGATTGTTAAATTACACAACTCAATTCGTCTGCAAGCTCCAGCAAGACCAATGGCAACCATACTCTATAAATGGTAAAAAAATAATCAAGGTTACGTCGTTATTTAGTTTTACCTTAATTAGTAAGTAAATATTATCTGGCGCCGACTTCAAAAACTTTGAAAAGTCCTCTTCAGTGAGAATTTTTAATTTTGTGTCAACATAATTCTCAGACTGTCTTCTAAGAAAGGCTTGTAGTTTCGTATACTTCGATATATCGATGTTATGTTTTAGATTTATTGTGCCATTTAGCATGGAGTATTGGCTCCACAATGTTGATGTTTGGTAAACTTTGGAAACTTTTTGGAAAGGCTCTCAAAATACACTATCAGTATATTTTCGGAAAAGGTTGCAATTTTTTTTTCCTTCTTCCATTCCATGAATTTTTGATAGGCAGCTTCATATCGCTCTCTAGACACATATGGCAATATTCTGTGTCACTTCGGCGGCTATTTCCGTTATTTCAGGTGGCATACATTCGAAGAATTCGTCATACATTTTGATATTCAATTTGTTTAAACCAAAGCTCACTAAAAATAATCAAAGGAAAATAAGGAATGCTGAAGGCGAAGGCAGAAATTAAGCGAAATGGCAAACTAAACGGATTGATCGACAACTTTTGCATTTGTTTACGATGGTAACGCACCACGTCCCGATCAAAATCATGGCCTCTTACAAAAAATATCCGCTTTTTCCGTTAAAATTTTTCCTTAAAATACTATAAAATTACAGATTTTGCGTATGACTAAAAAATTATTAAAAAATTAAAGATATTTAGAACAAAAGAAATTGTTTTAAATGGATATAAATGAAAAAAAAATTACGAAACGCCGAGTATCGAACACGGGTCGCCTGGATACTAAAGAAAAACGCTATCACTACTCCACGGTGTTTTGCGTACTTAGTGTGCTTTTGCTTATTTGCTAAGCAACCGTAGGAAAAAATCATTGAGATAGATATTTGCAAGATTACGATCATAAATATTCATATGTTCCTTGGACGATAAAGCATCGAGTTGTCAAACGTCCAGAATTCGATTTCTATATCGCAAAATGAATTTTGAATAAAATCTAAGTTTGATATAATTACGTGGAAAGCACATTACTACTATAGTATTGATATTGTGAAAGTTGAATCTGGAATATACGTGTTGAATATAATTTCTTCTTTTATACGCAACTGAACTGACGCCAGTTTTGTTAGTACAACTTGAAATAATCTGCACTTGGAGCAGTGGCAATTACATCAAGAATTTTATACTTGGTTCAAACACACTCCATAAGACTGCCATATAAAAACACGTTTTAATGTCTTGGTGTCAGACTACAAGAAAATAAACTACCGTTTTATCTTGAAAAAATCTAAATTAAATATTGAAAATCTTGCAAGTGCCCTGTTATAATTATTTGACAGTGCACAGGAATACATCCAGTATATGAGATACACATTTTTTTATTTATTTACCTTCAATTGCCTTGTAAGCCGGTACATCCAAAGGGAAGGCTCACAATATATAAAAAACTGATAGAAAAGTGTTCTTTAAGGGCATATTGTATGCAAATAGAACAGCATTCTTGCTACCAATACGCAGTCCCAAAGACGCACGAGTTAAAAATAAACAGAAGAATTACGCTTATTATGCACATCACAATTATTTTATATTATAATGCTATAAACTAAAACGAGGAATAGCATTTAAGTCTTGTTTAATGTTGGGAAATCTTTCAAATGACATGTTACTGGAGGATTATTATAGGTACCGTCTCTACGATAACAAAAATAAATAATAATAATAAGAGCATAATAAGATGAGAATAGACAGTTATAAGTAGAAGTAAATGCTGAAAATAACTAGACGATAAATAAATCCGGTAATTATACAGAAGTGATAGTCTCGAAAATGCTTACCAAATTTTTCCTACTCCCCTATTTTCGAGAGTGCTGAACACGAATCTGGTTTCAGTTTCATCTGCTCGGACACAGTTTTCGAGAAAATGGATTTTCCACATTTCCGCAATACATGCCATTTTCCTTATCAAATAGTTTTCAGTTCACACTACGTAGATAGCTCATATTAATACGAGTAGATGCTACAACACTTCCTTTATACATATCACATATTAAACTGTCACAGTTTCCTGTTATTCATAACGATTTTCTTAATTTCCTTCAAATATTTACAATTCCGATGCAATTTTCGTAATATTTTTAATCGTGCGCCCTCTATATGAAAACACATGTACTGATTAGTATACAAGGAGCTCCAAAAGTTAACTATGAATATTAACTGAACTAAATACGCTGTTATTTTGAAAGAAGCTAACCTAACCCAACCTAACGTAACCTAACCATAATAAGTAGACAGTTAGGTTAGGTTAGGTTCCTTCAAAATAACAGCGTATTTAGTTGTTAATATTTATAGTTAACTTTTGAGCCCCCGTATACCAACTAGTACATGTGGTTTCATATAGAAGGCGCACTATTACAAATATTACAATGGATGACAATTTCATGTCAATTGTAAACATTTGAAGGAATCTAAGAACATCATAATGAATAATAGGTTTTATGACGGTTTAATATATCATATGTATAAAGGAAGTGTCGTAGCATCTATTCGTATTAATATTAGCCATCTAATCTACGTTGTGTGAAGTGAAAGTTACTTGACAAGAAAAAGTGGCTCTCGTGTGGAAAAGTGGAAAATCCATTTTCTTTAAAACCGTGTCCGAGCGTATGAAGCTGAAGCTAAATTCGTGATCAGCACCTTTGAAAATAGGGGGGACAGGAAAAATTTGATAAGCATTTTCAAGACTCACTTCTGTATAAATACCATAATTCCTAATATGTATGTAAAATTGTCAAAATACTTTACTGGAATATACATATATCTGTAAACCCACAGTAATGATATTTTACTGATTAGTGGTGATGTTTTGTTATTTATTCTTCGTAATAGAGAATACAAAATAAAACACCTTAATCTTTAGACAAATTCCACAAAATTCTGTTTCGTTTCTGAGCTACCACATCTACAAGTATTTTTTGCAACTCTAACACTCTCGCTTATTATTAGATGGAAGTTAGTTAGTTTCAGTTCATTATATATTAATCAGAAATGTTTATGGTAATATTTTACACCTATATGGTATTGTTAAAAACTAGCATTAATATTGACTATATGTGAAACTTGTTTCATCTTCATTTAACCTTAATTTTAGAAAGGTATCCTTATCACTTCTTCATACTTTTAAATGACTTAGTTTGTAGAGTCGGTAATTGAACTGATATATTTGATGATTGGTAGAAGGAATTGGTCTTTTTAAGGGAAAACTTAACTCAATTTAACTGTAAACACGAGATTAACCTATTAATTCTTATGGAAACTTTCTAGTTTTGCTTACTAAATGGCCGAATATCTCATGATAGATCAGCGATTACTATTTGTAGCACTGAGGGTACAAAAAATATATAAAATTAGCGTAGATGAGCAATACTGATTTAAACTTAGTTGATAATATTTTCATTGGCAATGACTATCTTACTTCAGATTACTTTTCCATACATTTAGAATTAAAATTTAATATTAGCGTTGCTTAAGATAATTAAAATGAAACAGTGGCAATTTCGTATTTAAAATGATATGGTAATTTAATGTACAATTTCAGTCAGAAAAGTATGTAGTCCTCGAGGCTCTTATAAAGACCTTTCAATCCGTGAAGCTGCTAATGATGTTGGCATGGTACACGTCTTCTTTTATTGTATGTTGGAACCTTGGTATGCCAACGAATGTAGACTTTAAAAAATTGAATAAAAAATTAAAATTGTTGTAAAGGATTAGAATCAAGGAATTAAGTTAACCAACCTCCTCTGACTACTCAAAATTAATTATTTAAAATGAAAAAAAAATCACATGAAATTTCTTGTGTTAAAGAACTCATTCAGAATTAAACATTGCAAAAAAATCATCTAATATGTCTAAAAAATTCTGGGGCTTTATTAAATCTCTTAAAAATACTAGTTCTGTGTCTTATATTTCTGTAACTGAATGAGAGCATTTCTATAGAAATATTTATACTAAGCTCCTGGTAAGGATATATTGCTCTAAAAATCTTTCATGAATGGTATAACTGTAGTGTATGGTCAAATTAAATATCCTAATATCATATTTATTATTACTAGCTAGTTACGCTAGTTTATTTTTTGTGTTTGTAGACTTTATATGTGTATTAATAAGCTTCTTGCTATAAAATACATGTCATTGAAAGATAACTGAACTGTATCTGAGGAACACTGTTTTTTATAACTGTTTAATAGTTCCGAGAAGAAAAACAAGGAAATGGGGCTTACGTTGGATGCTGATATTTACGCACTTCCCAGGGTGGATGCTGAATATACTGAATGTTGCTGCACGGTTTTACACTCTTCTATTGATACACTATATTTAGCATTATTATTTAGAGTAATTTAGAGTTTACGGCTATTAGAGCAGAGAATCTATTTTGATCCAATGTCTTCGATCGAATAGAACACCACCACTAGCGATGGCAATGTGACTATGTCCCGTTCTATCTCGTCGCATTCCAAGAGCAGACATATTTCTCAAAATATATGGATATTTAGAACATTATTCGATAAATGAAGATATGTGACACCTAATATGAACAAATCAGATTAATTAGTGCACCATTAAATTGAAAACAGTATCCTAGTTCAAAGTCAAGAATCTATACCAGGCCATCATCATTAAGTTGCATTATTTTACTAACATAACTATTGTCACGTACACCTCGAGCGATCCCGAATGCCGGAAGTATTCAAAACCATCAAGAGCGTGTGGAGTTGACTTCCAGTGCGTTCTATACTAGAAGGTTCGCCAAAGTTCTTTATCTAAAAACGTCTGGGGAGACGTCCTACTACCTATATAAGAATTGTGTCGTCCAGCGAGGAGTTAGTTAAATCTGGACCGCGGTAGTGAGCGATTTGGTGCGAAGAAAGTGACATTGTGTAATACAGTGCGAAAGTTAGTTTATAAAGTTAAAATCGAAAGAAAGTTAGTTAGTTAGCTAGACTTGTAAATAGTTGATTTGTAAATAAGTGTTCGAAATAAAGAATTTTATAGTAAATTCGTTACACTATGCAATGACATTTGGCCCTTTTTAAAAACGGTTAGAATGGAATTCATGACAATCGTTGGGAGCTACAATTATTTGTGAATATATCGGGACTTTCTTAATGTGTCAATAAGAAACGTTTGATTTGTTAGTTGTCTCCGTGCTTTACAAGATATATCAACTTGCACTTTGTCATTGGGTGAGAACACCAAGGAAGACAACTGCCAAGCCACGTTGGTATTCACGAACGTGAAGTAGTGGATAAAGATGCAAAATTGGCAGCAATGGGCAATATACATGGCAGTATTCTGATCCGTAAAGATGATATAAAACCATATCTAAAACAAGAGGTTACTGATGCACGGCAAGGAGAGTGGATATAAATACATACTCTAAATTAAAATAAACTCAGACTTATGTTTGTAAGCGGAAAATAAACTTAGTATGTGAAAGAAGGGAAGAATGTATTATTGAAAGATAAAGAGAATTCACTTTTTAAATTATGTGCAAAAATATTCCTTATAAATAAAATCGAAAAAATAATTTCAAAATAATTTTTAATATATTGTCATGAACACCTCGAGTGATCCCGAACGCCGGGAATCTTCGAAACCTCGAGAGCGTGCGACGTTCTATACTAGAAGTGCTATACCAGTGCGTTCTATACTAGAAGGTTCGCCAAAGTTCTTTATCTAGAAACGTCTGGGTAGACGTTCCACTGCCTATATAAGAATTGTGTCGTTCGGCCGTTAGTTAGTTGAATTTAGATCGCGATAGTGAGCGATACAGTGCGAAGAAAATTATATACAGTACGAAAGTTAGTTTATAAAGTTAAAGTAGAAAGAAAGTTAGTTAGTCAGTTAGGCTTCTGAATAGTTGAGTTGTAAATAAGTGTTCGAGAAGTAAAGAGCTTTCTACTACATTCGTTACAATATTTACAAAGTACATTTAATTGATATGTAAGACAGTAATATTTTATTCGCTTAAAATATGTCTTATCAATTCAAGACTGGTATTTTGGCTACCAATTTCATACTGGAGTCGATCGGAACCTTTGGTGTGAAGGTAACACTGACTTAGTTTTCCACAAAACACCAAAACACCATACACTACATTCGACGCTGGTTCAGTTTTAATCAGTTCCTGATGATGACGTCGAGTGTAGTGTATAGTGTTTTGGTGCTTTATGGAAAACTAAGTCAGCATTACCAATTTCAGTTTAGAATTTATTCCGAAAACATCCCCGAGGAAGTCACGTGTAATGGATTATGAAACGCTGATTTAAATTATAGTTTGATGTAAAACCCGTTCGAAAAGTGCAATGAAGACCTTTTCTTCCAAGAAGATTTATCGAATCAGCCCATAGAAATGGATATTCTCTAAAAATATATAATTAGAAAACACGCTTTCTTTACATGAAACAAATTTACTAATAAACATGTTGCGATTGATATAAGTTTTTCTATGGTTAACTTATGTTGTTAAGTTCTATATAATTGTTTCTTAGTTCATATTAGGAAATAATATGCTTCTATCACTTAAGGAACTACTTTCTGGGTATACTGTTCACACTTATGAATAATATTTATAACACTTCGAATTAAAAATAAGATATTTGGTGATATCATATTCAGTAGAAACCGATATCTTAAAAATCAAATACCTAATAATTTTAGTGATTTCAACTCTATTTCAAAACTTATTACAACACATCTTTGACAAACATTAAGCGTAAAATTAGTTATAAAATAAAGCTTATTCCAAATTATCATAAAATTATACTTTCAGGTAGAGATTTGTCTTGTTATGAGTATATTAGAAATTACTCTACGAATACAATTCGTAGAGAGAAAGGGTATATTTACGGTACACATTGAAGAATAAAACTCGAAAAACTACATGGAATACCTCATTAAATATTTTCAGTAATTAGAGGGCATGAGATTGTCCAAATATTAAAATTTTTTTACTATTTTACTTATGTATCACCAGAATAGAATAATCTGACAAAATAGTATTACTTTATTTAACAATAATGTATTTTGTTTTTAAGCGGTTACTGCCGAAGATGCGTTAAAATTTATCAATGTGATTAAGAGTCATTTTACTGGTTTTAACTGTATTTCCTTGATCATACTTAAATTAGTCACATGTAATTTATTACATCATATTACTCATAATTCATGGATCTTAACATCTACTTTCCCCAGAGGATTTAAATGAGGTAATATAATTTCTTTACCAAAAATATGTAATGCATCAAAAATTAATCTTCTTAGACGTATCAGTATTTTTCTTACTCTCTCGAAGGTTTTAGAATTAGCATGAAAACGCACATATCGTCTTATGTTTTTTATAAAAATATTATTCCCACAATTCAATCTGGCTTTATATCAAAACATAGAACCATTACTTGCACATGCTACAGAGCACATTAGCATTATCAGATAATATCAACATTATCATATAAATCAAGATTTATCTGATAATAATCTAGTAACGGATCTACTTATAGTATTATTACGATATTACGTAATACACTAATTCATATTGTTTTTGACGTTATCGCTTCCTTTTATATCCATAGATACTTAATTTAATACACACAACAAGTAATTTTATGTATCTGTTGTGCTGCCAGTATATTCAAAAGTGCCGCAAGGATCTATTTTAGGACCATTATCGTTTTCTATATACATCTGAGATTTTAATAAATGTTTAAGCAATCGTAAAATTCACCACTATGTTGATAATTCTCAACTATACATATATTTCAGTTGAAAATGTATGCCACAAATTATACAATGACTTACAATTTATAACTTACATATTTTATCAAACATATATGCCCACAAATTAAAACTAAATTCAAATAAGGCAAGGGTTATAATACTTGACCCTAAAAGGTAAAAAAATGTTACTAAATCTGTTACTTCTGTTTCGTTGGGTGATAGCGCTTTAAATGTTACCAGTGAATGTAAAAATTTAGGTCTCTGATTTAATGAACTAATTTACTAAACATGTACACAGTGTGTACCAGACATTATGTGCTACCGTAAAACAATTTTATCCTCATAGGAACATCATGAGTTTTGATATTAAAAACCAGTTTATGTAATTCTTTAATATTTTCTAAATTATCATATTGTGGCTGTACATATGGACTAATACTGATGTAAACCATTTAAAGCGAATTCAAAATAGTTGTTTTAGACTTATCTATGGTATTATATATTATATAATACAGTGGATCAAAAAAGTATTGGCACACCCCCGTTTTTTCTTGAATTTCAAAAATATAAAGGTGAATCGTTTGATACCAAACCTATTTAGAAACTGGCATCCAACTATTAACTTTTGAAGGCAATAGATTGAGAGAATTAAATATAAGATACGAATAATAAGTAAAAAAATGAATTTCAAGAGTCAAAGAAGTATTGGCACAGTAAACAAGTTGTAAAAAAATTATATACACTTTAATATTTTGTTACCATACCATTTGCATCCATTACGGCCTGAAGTCTTCGTGGCATCGTGGATATAAAGTTCTGGATTATTTCAGGTCCAGTTTGATCGCATTCTTGTAATAAAATCGTTTGCAGCTGCTGTTTCGAAGAAATTGTATTTTTTCGGATCTTCAAGTCCAGCAAGTACCACAAATGCTCTGTGGAATTTATATCCGGAGACTGGGGTAGAGTGTTGATTTGTCCACCAACATTATAAGGTAACAATAATTCTTTGCTTTATTGGCGATGTGTTTCCGATAATTATCCTGCTGAAAGATAAATGTGTCTCTGAAGCCCATCTTTTCAGAACTGTTAGTTATGGCGCAAAATGTTAACATACTTGTCTGCAATCATAATACCTTCGATGGAACTTAGTTTTCCAACACCATCCCACGACATGCAGCCTCAGACTAAAAGACTCCCGCCATCGTGTTTAATTGTTGGTCTAACGTGACTCATTTCAAATGCGTCATTTGGTTTTCTCCATGCATACATATTTGCCACCGTCAGAGCCAAAAATATTAAACTTGAGTCAACAAACAAAAACTTTACTTGTATGCAGTTGTATGTATGGGGCGTATGCCATCCATAGATAATAGTAAGGAATGTAGAGAGTAGCTGTCGTTGAGAAAACTCACACATCAGCAGAAGCAGTTCACATCACTTGCATTGCAATAAAATTGTTAGTGACTGAGGTGAATTATCCATGCATCAATTATCTATTTCATGCGCCCGATGTTTTTCACTTTAAATTTTACTGGTATTTTCATAGCTATTAAAAATTCACAATCACAAATTTTCAAACTATTAATATGAGGTTAGGAATCTGTATAGGACTAGCAGAAATTATTTTATACATTTTAGTCAGTTTTAGAAACGTAATATATTAAATCTTTTTTATTCAGATAATTATCTTATAATCTATTGCTCAATTTTGTCTTCATATTATATGTATATCTCATAGAAAATCATTAACGTAACAGAGGATATTATCTAAAAAATTTAAAGCTTCAGGAAAATACTGCTTTCTCTAATTTGATATGCATTCTTTTTCAATAGATAATCGACTACGGCCGATACTACCGATAGCAATCAGATAAAAGTTAGACACACTAGACCGATAAGGAGTCTTCCGACAGTATGTAACGGTTATCGTTTAAATTAACAGAGATCATTAAAATCTGTTATTGCCACCGTATATCATAAAGAGTTTAAGAGCTTCACTAATACCGTCGATTTACCTAAATAAACAGTTTTATAAGAAAGTGTCTGAGTGCAATTTCGGATTGCCGCTTTATCGATACAATTAAAGTTTATCTAAAAATGTTCAATCGTTAAGACTCGAAGCGTTACTTTGGACAGGTTCGCTTTTAATTGAAAGTAGTTAATGGTATCTTATCATTTATTTAAGTAAGATAGTTTAAGGAGAGATTCAGATATCGTATCCCAAAAACAACCCAATGAAAAGATAAGATGCCCATTTATTTTAGAATAGGTGGTAGGTAACACGCGATTCAAGTTTTTCAGGGCTCTTTATAATTGCTATGTGAAGTAGTTTTAAAAAGGCACGGGAAAAAAGATAAAGTATATTATCTTATGACAGCGGTTCGTTATCTGCATTATTAACGATTAAGAGGTCGTTTCTGATAGGGGTACAAATGGACAGAAGCGAGAAAATTATGGTATCGGCGAGGGTATGAATAATTCATTTCTTTACACGTTTCACGTATCAGGCGAATCCTTGTTAAAATATCAGTTCAATTATCATCGTACTTAAAATATTTTCATAGATTTA
Organism: Rosalia funebris; assembly: GCA_037954035.1. Classification (NCBI taxonomy): domain Eukaryota; kingdom Metazoa; phylum Arthropoda; class Insecta; order Coleoptera; family Cerambycidae; genus Rosalia; species Rosalia funebris. The sequence continues at coordinate 31,047,090 of JAZFAV010000002.1, forward strand.
TTTGATTATATTTAATTTATAATTACACTTACGAGTATTGTTTACATAATTTGGCAGTTCTTAAATTCAATGTCATAGTTATAACAAACATTTTCTGCACTGAATTGATCATTACTTTAATATAAGTGTTGAATTAGTATTCTTTTTTTTTTTAATAAAACTGTTAAAATAAATCACAGCTTTGTTTTAACTAACAGTTTGCAAGTTGTGAATATTATATATTTGGAGGTGATATTTTAGTCTCCTTTTATGTAAATAATAATAATAATGCCTTTATTGTCCAACAGAGAAAAAATAATTTATAGGAAAAATATGAAATACATATATGGGTCATTCTCTACTAATTGGAAACTCCCTAATGCAAAGCTGTCCCATACATATTTTTTCTTTAAAAGATATAACAAAATATATGCAACGGAAGACCAAAGTAATTTATTCTACATATTCAAAAAGTTGACATATTTTTTTCTTATTTTGTAAGTTATGGATCATTTTGGGAAAAATAGTGACAGGGGACTGTTAACTTTTTCAGGGGACTGTTTAAATTAAACAAAAACTTTTTTTTATTCAAATTTGACAAAACCAAATGTATTTATTTTTCGGTTAAAATTTAAACAAAGTTTATTAATCTATGCTAAATTCGAATATCGATTTTATACTTAAATATATAATATCGATGGCTTTGTTTAGATTTAGATCAAAATCAGGTGTGAAAGCGTGGTAAATATAAACTTTTGCAGAAAAAACCTTCTCTTGAAAAGTTTCATATTTTTGGTTTTCGGAAGAAATTTCCCAAAACCAAAGATTGTATTAACTTTAAATTTATACCATATATTATTTAGTCTGTGTAACTATATAAAATATAAATTTTGGAGAAAGAAAATGTCGAACATCAAGAAATATGGGGGTATTTTTTAGTTTTTTTTACAGCAAAGCCTACCAAAAATTATTAAACCAAAATTTTAAAACTTTACACGCCGTGACTTTACAATAGGTTATGCTGTAAAAGAAAAAGAACCAAGCAAAAATATCAATTATAAGTCAAGAAAACAATTCCGAAGGCAGACCACTTTTCCCATATGGATAAAAAGCGGCGACACCTCGTAAATTCAACAAAATTATGGAGTTTAGAAATATATAAAACCATTATAGATACTTTTCTTATAAAATTTCACTCCCATTTATAGAGTAGAACGGATATGGGCCATCCCAAAATAACAAAACTATTTTGATGCAATACAACAAATGCGAAAAACATCAAACCGGAATCTCGGAAAGGTAAGTCCCTGACGATAATTAGGCTAAATAGAAAGAGGACATATGAATATTGTTCATGTAGAGGAAATACACTAGCTGAAAACACTTTTCTCTCTAGTGCACCATGGAAAAATCTTCATTGAGGAACAGTGAATTTTCAAGAAACGTGAGTGATATATAACTTACCACAGATATCACTGCAATTAAGTAGGCATAAGTGGATGTTTTCCAAGGTGCTCCTGAGTTGAGAAGGATATCATCTCATGAACCTCGAAATAAAAATTCCTTCATATATTGCTAATGATTTTGAAACGGTTTATTTCATGAGAAAACAATTATCAAGAAGGATGAGTGATGTAAGACTTGCCACAGATGTCACTGCAAAAAAAAATCGTGGATGTTTCCCAAGGCACCCTGGACAATTAAGTTATAAAAAAGTATATCATCTCATGACTTTCAAAATGAGAAATTCATGAATACTCCGTACATAGCTAATGTTTTTGAAAAACTGTATTTCATGAAAATCAAACACGTTCTCGTAAAGTATGCACGGATGATGTCATGAAAAATAATAATTTAAATCGGTGCAGTGTATCCAGAAGTATTTAGAAGTCAAACGGCAAAAATAGTCTAAATACTCTTCAGAAAGAATTTAGAAATTAACACTAGAATTTGTAATTAACACTAGCACGTATGATTTAAGGGTAATTTATTCATTTTACTATATACTATTATATAGTAGTAACAGTATATATATATATATATATATATATATATATATATATATATATATATATATATATATATATATATATATATATATATATATATATCCATTACTAACTTTGCGCACTTAGATCAGCGATTTGTCTTATGATTTTTTATATGAAAGTAGGTCCTAATATATGAGGTTTTCCAAAGTCTGAGCCCAATCAAAGCAAATTTGGGTTCAGGATTTACAATTTTTTTAAATTTTAAATCTAGCAATTTTCAAGAATATATATCTCTGAGTCTATTTAACCGATTGACTTTAACCTTATCGTATTTTTTTTCGTTGAACTCTCTATTTGTCGAAAAAAATTATATTAAAGCTTAGATCGTATGCACGCTTTCGGGAGAATATTTTAACTGATCCGTTAATTTTACAAAATTTGACCCTTTTTTAAAATGTCGCTATTTGTATAAATTTTAAAATTAAAAATTATGTATGGGCTCGTATTATTTGGCTTGATTCATAGTTTCAGAATTAGTAAAAATTTTAAGTATCTAATGCTTACACTTCGTAATATGACCTGTGAAATTTAATTTATTTTCAAAAAATAGCTATTTTCAATTAGCATCAACTTTTTTCTTTGAACTTCGAATTATTTGAAACTTTCACAAAAATTGATCCTTTAAATGTCCTGAAAATTTGAACTTGCGAATTGAGCCAGGATACGAGTTACAAATTTTCAAATAACGTAAAAATCGTATTGTAACAATCGAGCAATTCATTCATTTTTAGACTCATTCATAATACTTTAGAAAGTACGTAAGTACAATTAATGATAATACTTTATTTCGCATTATATTATTATTATAAAATATAACAAGATTTTATTTTAGTGGTTTTTTAGTATATTTCAGAAATTTTTGTTTATAAATTCAGTTGAACTACTTATATTATTTTTTCAAAATAAGTTACTCTCATTTGTAAAGTATTATCATAAATTTATATAAACAAATGGTGAATCCGAGTGTCTTTAATTGTTTTCACTGCTTCGAATTGCTTTTTCAAGTTTTTTTATGTTTATGAACATATTTATTGTGTACCCATATTGTTCTAAAAAAATCAAATATTTTCTTTTTGGTTAAATCATATGAACAAACAAGGTTTTATTAAAAAACTGTACCATGCTTGTATTTACTTTGTGTTTTTATACTTTAGAAATGAGAGTAACTTATTTTGAAAAGGAATATAAAGTAGTTCAACTGAATTTATAAACAAAAGTTTCTGAAATACACTAACCAACCAATAAAATAAAATATTGTTATATTTGATGATAATACTATAATGTAAAATAAAGTTTTATCATTAATTGTACTTACTTACTTGCTAAAGTATTATGAATGAGTCTAAGAATGGATGAATTGCTCGGTTGTTACAATACGATTTTCAGGTTATTTGAAAATTTGTAACTCGTATCCTGGCTCGATTCGCAAGTTCAAATTTTCAGGGCTTTTTAAGAATATAACAAATAAAATTTTGTGAAAGTTTAAAGTAATTTGAAGTTTGAAGAAAAAAGTTGAAGCTAATTGAAAATAGCTATTTTTTGAAAATCACTTAAATTTGACAGGTCATATTACGAAATGTAATAATTAGATACTATTATAGCCCATACATAATTTTTAATTTTAAAATTTGTATAAATAGCCACATTTTAAAAAAGGTCAAATTTTATGAAATTAACGGATCAGTTAAAACCTTCTCCCGAAAGCGTACACACTATCTAAGCTTTAATATATTTCTTCTCGATAAATAGAGAGTTCAGCGAAAAAAAAAATGCGATCAGGTTGAGATCAATCGGTTAAATAGACTCAGAGAAATAAATTTTTGAAAATTGCTAGTTTTAAAATTTAAAAAAATTCTCCTGAAGCCATATTTGCCTTGATTGGGCTGAAACTTGGCAAACCTCACATATTAGGACCTACTTTCATATAAAAAGTCATAAGACAAATCGCTGATCTAAGTGCGCAAAGTTTCGTCAAAAAGTAATGGATGTGCCCATATATATATATATATATATATATATATATATATATATATATATATATATATATATATATATATATATATATATATATATATATATATATATATAGTGCTATTCAAAAGTCCCCTCCCCCCCTCTTATCTTTGGAACGATTATACATAAACTAGTGAAATTTGGTAACTGAATTTTAAGAGTTGTAAACTTCCCTACTAGTGATGATAGATGACGTATGCGTCAAAGATGACGTCACAAGGTCATTGTGACCAATAATTTTAAATGGAACCCTATGGCAAGCGACACCTCTTTTAAAAGGTATCGAAAAAACCTATTCAATGATACTAATATTGTGTCTGTTTACGACAGTTTTGACAACTGGCTTTCAAAAACCGCAAAGCTGCGATGAATTAAATCAGTTAATAATATTATTTAAAATTCAAGCTCCGCCACTGGATAGTTGGATAGTAAATAATCTGACGTTTTTGCAAGTCTCCCCAATTTGATGTTTTTTTAGCTGTCAAAGTTTTTATACATTTAATAATTTGTGTATTGTTAATCGAACGTTTAACTGTTTTAGTACCATGTGGTAATTTTAAAATATTTGTACATTCAATAATTTGTTAAACTGTTGTGAGTGAACGTTTAAGTGCTTCAAGAAGAGAAATGGTACGTGTTTTAGGTGATAAAGTAGCAGCGATCCTAATACTTGGTGAAACTGGAGAAAATATTCATGCAGCAGAACGCATTTTTAATGAAAGGTTTCCCGATTGCCCAGTTTCGAGGACTTATTTGAGAGAGCTTCTTCGTAAGTTTAAAACAACGGGTAGTATTAATGATGCAAAACGATCTAGCAGACCACAAATTCCTGATGAGAAAAAAATTCATATACTGGCAGAAGTAATAGTAAATCCTACTTCTTCATCAACTTGTGAAGTCAGTCAAAGTACAGTGCACAGGATGTTGAAAAAAAAAACAAATTTCACCCATACAAATTAAAAATGGTTCATCAACTCTCAGACGACTATCCAGACCGAAGACTGCAATTTTGTGAAAATATGGAGACTAAAATTAACCAACAGCCAGACTATGTCAAAACAATTTGTTTTGGTGACGAAAGTACTTTCTGTCTAAATGGAAATGTAAATGCACAAAACGTGAGATATTGGAGTGACGCAAATCTTCACATGTTTCGTGAAACACATACTCAGTATCCCGAGAAGGTCAATGTTTGGGCAGGTATACTGGGAAACCACATCGTTGGGCCTGTTTTTTTATATACCAACTTAACCGGTGAGGTGTATCTGCAGATGTTGCAAAATGCAATAGAACCGTTAATCCTTGAAATTTTGGAAGATAATCAAGATGAATTCGACATTTTGGAAATAACATTCCAACAGGATGGTGTTCCTCCACACTATTACGGTGCAGTAAGATGGTATTTGGATGAAGAATATCCTGGTAGATGGATTGGACGACGAGGTTCAATGGAATGGCCGCCTCGATCACCGGACCTCACACCTTTACATTTTTTCTGTGGGGGTATCTTATATCGAAGGTTTACGCCAATTAGCCTGACAATATTGATGTTTTAAAACAACGTATTGTTACAGAATGTAGGGCTATTTCCGCAGACACATTTGAAAAAGTACGAGAAGAGTTTCGCAATAGGATGTTTTACTGTCAGGAAGTAGATGGAGCTCACTTCGAACAATTACTATAAGTAGGTACTGATTCTTGAGTCTGTAATTAAAATTATTATCCAAGTTTACTGATTACTGATTTAATCCATCAAAACTACCATAAATACAAACAATATTAGTATCATTGAATACGTTTTTTCGATACCTTTTAAAAGAGGTGTCGCTTGCCATATAAAATTATTGTTCCATTTAAAATTATTGGTCACAATGACCTTGTGACGTCATCTTTGACGCATACGTCATCTATCATCACTAGTAGGGAAGTTTACAACCCTTAATATTCAGTTACCAAATTTCACTAGTTTATGTATAATCGTTAAAGAGATAAGAGGGGGGGAGGGGACTTTTGAATAGCACTGTATATATATATATATATATATATATATATATATATATATATATATATATATATAGTGCTATTCAAAAGTCCCCTCCCCCCCTCTTATCTTTGGAACGATTATACATAAACTAGTGAAATTTGGTAACTGAATTTTAAGAGTTGTAAACTTCCCTACTAGTGATGATAGATGACGTATGCGTCAAAGATGACGTCACAAGGTCATTGTGACCAATAATTTTAAATGGAACCCTATGGCAAGCGACACCTCTTTTAAAAGGTATCGAAAAAACCTATTCAATGATACTAATATTGTGTCTGTTTACGACAGTTTTGACAACTGGCTTTCAAAAACCGCAAAGCTGCGATGAATTAAATCAGTTAATAATATTATTTAAAATTCAAGCTCCGCCACTGGATAGTTGGATAGTAAATAATCTGACGTTTTTGCAAGTCTCCCCAATTTGATGTTTTTTTAGCTGTCAAAGTTTTTATACATTTAATAATTTGTGTATTGTTAATCGAACGTTTAACTGTTTTAGTACCATGTGGTAATTTTAAAATATTTGTACATTCAATAATTTGTTAAACTGTTGTGAGTGAACGTTTAAGTGCTTCAAGAAGAGAAATGGTACGTGTTTTAGGTGATAAAGTAGCAGCGATCCTAATACTTGGTGAAACTGGAGAAAATATTCATGCAGCAGAACGCATTTTTAATGAAAGGTTTCCCGATTGCCCAGTTTCGAGGACTTATTTGAGAGAGCTTCTTCGTAAGTTTAAAACAACGGGTAGTATTAATGATGCAAAACGATCTAGCAGACCACAAATTCCTGATGAGAAAAAAATTCATATACTGGCAGAAGTAATAGTAAATCCTACTTCTTCATCAACTTGTGAAGTCAGTCAAAGTACAGTGCACAGGATGTTGAAAAAAAAAAACAAATTTCACCCATACAAATTAAAAATGGTTCATCAACTCTCAGACGACTATCCAGACCGAAGACTGCAATTTTGTGAAAATATGGAGACTAAAATTAACCAACAGCCAGACTATGTCAAAACAATTTGTTTTGGTGACGAAAGTACTTTCTGTCTAAATGGAAATGTAAATGCACAAAACGTGAGATATTGGAGTGACGCAAATCTTCACATGTTTCGTGAAACACATACTCAGTATCCCGAGAAGGTCAATGTTTGGGCAGGTATACTGGGAAACCACATCGTTGGGCCTGTTTTTTTATATACCAACTTAACCGGTGAGGTGTATCTGCAGATGTTGCAAAATGCAATAGAACCGTTAATCCTTGAAATTTTGGAAGATAATCAAGATGAATTCGACATTTTGGAAATAACATTCCAACAGGATGGTGTTCCTCCACACTATTACGGTGCAGTAAGATGGTATTTGGATGAAGAATATCCTGGTAGATGGATTGGACGACGAGGTTCAATGGAATGGCCGCCTCGATCACCGGACCTCACACCTTTACATTTTTTCTGTGGGGGTATCTTATATCGAAGGTTTACGCCAATTAGCCTGACAATATTGATGTTTTAAAACAACGTATTGTTACAGAATGTAGGGCTATTTCCGCAGACACATTTGAAAAAGTACGAGAAGAGTTTCGCAATAGGATGTTTTACTGTCAGGAAGTAGATGGAGCTCACTTCGAACAATTACTATAAGTAGGTACTGATTCTTGAGTCTGTAATTAAAATTATTATCCAAGTTTACTGATTACTGATTTAATCCATCAAAACTACCATAAATACAAACAATATTAGTATCATTGAATACGTTTTTTCGATACCTTTTAAAAGAGGTGTCGCTTGCCATATAAAATTATTGTTCCATTTAAAATTATTGGTCACAATGACCTTGTGACGTCATCTTTGACGCATACGTCATCTATCATCACTAGTAGGGAAGTTTACAACCCTTAATATTCAGTTACCAAATTTCACTAGTTTATGTATAATCGTTAAAGAGATAAGAGGGGGGGAGGGGACTTTTGAATAGCACTGTATATATATATATATATATATATATATATATATATATATATATATATATATATATATATATATATACTGTTCTTTTATGTACATGCTTTTTAAAAGAAAATGATTGTTTTAAGTAGAGAAATGCTTTCTTATATATGTTATTGATATGATTAGAAAATGATGTGGAATCAAACAAAATATCCCGAAGTTTTTTACAACGCTTTCTTTTCAAAATATCTCCAGAAAAAATTAGTAGGGATGGTCCAAGTATAAGGTCGGCATTCACTTCTTGTTTTTCAATGATCCAATTGGTGAACTATATTATCTGTGCATGATCTGCTGAAAGAAGTTATCGAGTCAGTTGGACTTTGTCAGCATGAAAATGCAACTCTTTATGAGAATGTGGTGAAAAGTGACTGTTGAAATGTCTAATTCTTGTGCACGATAACGAATCAAGGTTCCTGGACTCCCAGCCAAACTCTCGCGAACTGCCGTGATGTTTTCTTCTGAACAACCACTATGAGCTCGTATCGTGTGTTTCACATCAATAACTGATCTAGTACTTTCGAATTTTACGATTATTCTTTTCACAATTGATACATTTGGAACATTATTTCTGCATAAAATTGGACGCATCTCACGAATCGCAGCAACCAAACTTTCACCATTTTGATAGTAAAGTTTAACAACAAGAACACATTGTTGTATTGTAACACAACAACAAGAACACATTGTGCAACTCAAATCTTAATTTATAATCCCTTTGAGTTGATCGCTTTCACAAAGAAGTAAAACTATATTTTATAAGTCAAAAATAATTGAATGTAAGTGATGTTTAAATATTTTTAAACGAAATGTTTTTATGAATGCCACATAAACTGTATTCTATTTGGTATACCAATATTTATAATATAATAATAAGGTATAATGATCTATTTAAATATATCATAATAGAAAAAAATTACTCTGCTTCATTGTTTTTAAAAATTGTACATTATATTTGATTAAAATAAAACGTTGTACAAAAATTGCATACACTAAATCGAGAAGAGTTTAATGGTAGATTTGTGGGCTTCAAGAAATACCTAATAATGTTCCCAATGGTAATAAAGCGACAATAAAAAACCAATGTAGTTGTAAAGTGGTCGTTTGCAAGTAAATATATATTGTATAGAAATGTTTAGCAAATTATACGTTTGTTGGGTTGGCGGTAGTCTTCAGTTAGTTCTTGTGAAGCAAATAACAACAGCGCGGTTACTCATGTATATAATTTAACCCTTTATTACTAAATTCTTGGCATTACGGTCACCATTAATAGAAATAGTAGTATGCTATGATTGACAATCGGCGATCAGAGTTCGTGGCGGTGTGTGGTCAGTATACAGTCAGTAATATTGGTAGTGGAGTTATCGACATTCCGTCAGTAGTTAAACGCACTGCTTCTTGCAATTGTTTTTGTCGGTATTTGCGGTTAATGGTAATCGATTCGGTTAATTCAGAATATTCGTTATAAGAAGATTTGTTCAGGCACGTTTGCGTTTGTGGGGTATATTATGAGTAATTGGTTAATTTATCGAAAATGGTTTTATTGGAAACATGCTTGTCAATATAAGAGTAGTTGTATCTATACCGATTAATTGCACTAACCAGTATAAGGCAAACTGCTTGCCTAGTATTCTAAATTTACTCATTACTCAAAGAATATGATCTAGCTACCTATTGTATATTAAATGAGAAATAAGAATATTTACTCTAGCATGTTACCATTGAACATGATTTATTGCACAACTGAATAATAAGTTATTTTTATTTTTTGAATCATACTATTAAGTAGTCTTGATTCTTCCAATACCTAGCATCGGCTATGGTTGTAAAGCCTTATGCATCTCCTTTGATGAAAATGTTCTCTCTTATTCAGTTCATGAAAGTTCTCAACTATATGAAAGGGAATATTTGAACTATTAATTTAATAATGGAAAACAACTGCCATATCATTATAAATAAATACTTGCGTTCAGTCATGGAGGAGAAATATTAAAAGTTATAATCTATACCAACTATAACGGATATTTTAACATCCGTTATAGCAGCTGAAATATCTAGTCTAGTACTAATTCTAATATCTGGATGTGCTTGGTGGTCTCTATAAAAAATCACCTTCTTCGAGACTATCCACTCAAGTTTGCGCTTGATTTTCCCACATAAGATGTCTATACATTGGAGTTGAAAGATGATCGTTTGAAGTGGACCAAGTGTTCATTACATATGGAATAATGTATGTGAAATATTTGACATTACAAACTGTGACTGGAAAATTTTAAATATGTCTCTAAATTGCATAAGAAACGATCAAATATGATCATTTCTGTGACAATCTTTATACCCAACAATACCTTAAGAAAAAAATGGAATGCCTTACGAAAATCTCCACGATTTTTTCAAGGAGTTCCCTACCACGAAATAAGATGTATGAGAACTAACATGTTACATACATAACATGGATATTCTGACATATTATAAAGCATACATTTTTCCATATGGATGTCATTAAAATATATTTAAGCCAAAGGTAAGCTAAATATGAACGAATACTAAGATTGTATAAATATGTCTCATGGATAAAGAAGATATTAAGTTGTAAAACTTGTACGAAAGCTTTCACTCGCTGGTACAGTTTTTTCGTGGGGAATAGATTCTGCGTCAAACGAAACTTGGTGTAAATGTCTGATCATCCATTATAGGTGATTTCCTCAGAAAATTATTGTGAAAAATAGTTGGATCCCTTAACCATCAGTTTGAGTTAATTGTTTCTATGAAAAACAATTCATTGTTTTATCTCTTATTGGTGTCTCGAGTTCATCCAGTTTTGATAACATAGAAATATTTTAAGCGCATACTATTGCTACTATTACAGGAAGTATTACTCACCTCTAAGGAAGTTCATTTTTCTATGGCGGACATATGTAGACAAATCCAGGACCAGAAAGCAATTCCACTCTAGAAATACTCTAGAAAAGAATCAAGATCCCAATAAAGTACCTGAATAAACTATATCTTCACACCAAGTTTAATGTATTGGTTTAAAATGTAGCAACACTAATCCGATGCTATGAGGTATTATTAAAAATTTCTTCAAACAAAAGATGAAGTAACTTAACTTTCTGCTTTATATGTGGTTTATGATCAAAATAAAGCAGACATATCATGTAAATTTCATAATTGTAAATTATAAACCTTGATGTAATTCGATTTTATACCTTTTACGCTCTATATCGTCCAATCGAAAATAATAAAACGCCTTTGACATAGAATATACTTTATTTTATTTTTTGTTTTTGATTTATATACATATATTAAAAAATATTAGAGCGATATTTGAGGTGACTTAGTAGAGGCAGTAGTGAAGGGTTGTCTGAGGTGAATATAGCGGTTTCAGAGACTCTACTGGAGGTATGGTAATTTATTTAATTTTTTCCTCAAATCTTTTTAATTATTCATTGAAAAGTTTGTAGCGTTTGTTTGTAGTTGGTAACTCCGCCTGGGGTTTGTTACCGAGTGGATTGGTCCCAAGCCTGGATGGTTCCTAGGTCAGGCCAACACCCTACCTAGGGTAAAAAAGCACACTGCTCATAGAACCAGAACTTTGCCTCTTTCAGGCAAAGAGATGAAAAATTGCTTACATATAGGAAGGAAGAAGAAAAAGAAGTTTGTAGTTGGGGATAGCCTACTGTAGGATGATGATTTTCTATTTTGTTTTCTTCCTTGACACACTTGTATTTTGTACTTCTCCATTCAAAAATTTGCAGAGTTGTATGTAAACTATTAGGACGATTTAACATTTAAGGTCACCTAACTAGAGAAACTAATATAATGGTGGCTCGTTGTGAATATCGTAGTTGAGCAAGGCCTGTCGAGGGTGAGGAGAACTTTTCTCCGTAAATCTTGTACGTTGATGAATGAATTATGTGAGGTACTACTTGAGTTTACGTGATCAAGCTTTCTAGTTTTGAATACAATGAGCATTCAAGTCAGTTGGCTGACACGGAGCTATATTAATGTAGCATTTTGCTCCGCGGTACTACATGTATAGGTGACCTATCATATTTCCCTATGGCGGTAGTTGCAACAATGGCATTCGTAGTATGGTCCAAGATGGCGGACTGGGCCCAGTATTGGGAGTATCATTGCATGGTTAAGTTTGAGTCACAACAGGGAGCATTTAACATGTCTACCTGAATATAGGTGTGTTTGTCCTCGGTCCTCGTCCTTGCGTGTTCTACAACCTGAGGCTTTAGGAAAAGTCAATTTCTGCGTATGCGAAAATTTTACAATTTAACCATCCGTCAGGCGCAGTCGATATGTGAGATCCTGCAGTCACTATTTTCTTTGCCCATTCGAATATTAACTCGATTTCATATTCGTAATCGTATTACGAATATTAACTCAAACTCCCTCGTATCTTCCTAGTTCCAAACCACTCTTCCCGATATGGTGTCGATTTTTTTTTAGTGCATTCCCTGGCCTTGCATGGGCCGCCCAGATCTGTTAGATACATTGCGATTACGTCATTATTTTCAATTATATATTATGTTAGATTTCTTTTATTATTTAAATCAATAATATTTCTTGGGATCTCTACACTTACCTATTCTGGCTTTTTATGGTATTATTATTCAAAATTAACACATTTCGGTGTTAAATTAGTGATTTATACTAAATATTGTTACCAACAATGTGACGTTTATTTTTGCTTGGAACATGCTAAAATGATGAAAAGGATTTATAATTCTCTATAACACTCAAAACAGGCAGTTACTTTTCTTTGTAATTCACGTCCAATATTTTTTTATATAACTTTATGACTTTTACATGGAAAAATATTGTTAAATATTTTTATGTGTCTGTTTTGTCCTAAAAATAGAAAAGAATTTGTCAATAGCTAATTCTCCTATAAAAACATTCCTAATTTATTGGTTTATAATATGAAATGAGTTCCTTTATGTAAATTTAATTATTGCGATTAAAAACTAGTGTGAAGTATTTGTTATTGTATCTTATTAATTAAAATGAGTATTTAATTGAGTGTCGACCTCATTAAAATCTAAATTGTGTGAGATTTGATATGGGATCTCTCAGATGCATTGCACACGAATGTGTTTGATTTCAGACTGCGCCCGACGGAAGGTTAATTTTAGATCATATTTTCGTAATGTGACCATACTTAACAAGTGACTTACCAGAGTAATAAGTAATGAATATACATATTTGATATTAAAAAATCTAAAAATGATATTATTGAATTTAAGCAGTGTTAATGCAATGGTATGGTTGGTATACGTACTAAATTAATAATTTAATAATTGGGTATATTATTGATAAGATTAATATATTATTATTATTAATAGGTAGGCAATAAATAAGAATGACAGATACAAAAAATTATTTCACTACTTAATCAACAAAATTTTCTAGCGTCAAAATTTAACACATTTTTCAGTCATTCACTATGTATTAGTGTTAATTAAGTTTACCATGACCCTTACACTAAGTTCAAATAAAGTTTTAACAGCTGTTAATAATTAGAAATAATCCTTCTTATAGTAATGTGTATTATTTGTAGACCCTAATGTTTACATCATAACGTGTATACATTATGGTGTATTTCTATTAGTTTTATAACTAAAATGTTTTGGAATTTACAATTATAGTCATTAAAAATTTTACCATTACACTGGTGTTAGTATAATTTTATACCAGAAATAGTGAAGTTGTATACCATTTTCATACGATTAAAATTCTTCCTCTTGTAGTACCATATCCTCATTGGATGTTGATTATCACTAAGGCCCATCTGACCTTATTAACTGCCTCTCTGAATAATTCGGTTGAAGTTTTGCTGGTCCACAGTCTTAAGTTTTTGAGCCATGATATGCGTCGTTTTCCGGGTCCCCTTCTGTCGTTCATTTTTCCATGCATAATAAGTGTTAACACGTTATATTTACTATTACTCATAATATGACCAAAATATTCCACTTCTCTTTCTTTGACCGCTTATAGTACTGTAGGTTGTCGTCCTATTCTATTTAATACCTCTTCATTTGTAACACGATGTGTCCAAGATATTCGCATCATTTTCCGATAACACGACATTTCAAAAGCTGTTATTCTTTTGCAAGAAGTATTCGTCAGCGTCCATGCCTCGACGCCATACAAGAGAACGGAAAACACATAGCATTTGAACTCGTAATCTAGTTTGTACGTTTAAGCGAAGATTATAAAGGATGTTTTTCATTTGGTAGAAAACGCTTCTCGTTTTCTCAATACAAATACGAATTTCGCGTGAATGGTCCCAGTTTTCGTTCAGTGTGCAGCCCAAGTACGAGAAGTTTTATATCCTTTCCAAAATTTCTCCGCTTATATTAAATTGTTCGTTAGCATTGTGGTTTTTGCTAATGATCATTACTTTTGTTTTTCTGATATTAAGTCCCATCCCATATATTTCGCAAACTGATGCGACGCGGTTGATTAGGTGTTGTAATCCTTCTGGGCTATCTGCAAGTAAAACAGTGTCATCAGCATATCGAAAGTTATTTATGGGTATGCTATTCACTACAATAAAATTCTCTCTTCTATGCCATCGAGCGCTTCTCCGGACAGGTGGTCTGAATATATGTTAATAACAGGGGTGATAAGATACATCCCTGACGGACTCCTTTCTCTATGTCAAATTCCTCTAATCTCTTATTTCCTACTTTAATGATATCCCTTTGTTTAGCGTAAAGATTTGATGTTATTCTAAGATATTGGCTGCGTATTCCAAAATTATCAAATTAAAATTGATAATTCTGGAATACACAGCTAATTTTAATCCAATTAATTGGATTAAATTAGCAAAGTTTACTCGAATTTTTAATAAAGTACTTTACTGGGGTGAGATCTTCAGGAATAACCATTAAGACGCAATACCCATTACAATAGAAAATATTTGTTCTAAAACTATTTTACCACAATTACTTTATACACGGCTCGTAATAAAATATTAATAGTAGATTCATTTGAATAAATTAGGGGCAACCCTTAGTCGATAAGGAACGATCTTCCAACTTGTCGGTATTCGTTGTATTCACATTTTTGTGGTCTCGCAGTAAGTCGTGCATTTTTGTACTTGTCGCTAGAGCCCGACGCACCAGAAAGATATATGTACTTGGCCGGCAAAGTGTCAACCACACTTCGAAATTAATGATATCAGAAATCTTCAATTAACAATACGCTCTTAATCAAGAAAAATATTTTACTGACGTGTCACAGGAGTGTGACTTTCAACGTGACATCGACTCCGTATATGGAAACTTTACAAAATCGTTTTTTATTTGAGTAGCGTATCGTGAAAGCTGGATAACTGAAGACTTGCGGAGCATTATTACCGTTTTAGTTCTTGGTGTACCTGATTCTGTAGCGCATAACACATACATAACTCATGTCGTATAAACTTTGAAGACGACTTTGAAATATTTTTCTTAAGGAAGCTAAACTTATGGGATATAATACGATAAGTAGCAACAGTATTAAACATCGATGTAAATTATTAGTTCTGTCTTGAACTGCTAAATTTATATGAGTACTATTTCCTTTTTACAAAAATAATACTTTCTCTTATAAAAGTCAGAAAATGTTTTATGCATTTAGGACTCCTAGACTTTTATGTACTTCTAGAGTATAAATGACTGCATAAGGGCAGATCTTAAATAAGTAGATTCAGCGAAAATTGCGATTTTCAATTAACTATAAGTAAAAACAATACAAATAATAAGGATAATAAATTTCATTATTATTTTGACATTTGAATAACACTTTGACATCCTCTGTGGAGATAGCTGCTTTGATATTTACTTAGGTAGATATTGTTGTTTTATATGTAAGTTTACTTCAAAATGTTAGATGAGATAATCCTTTTGTTCAATGTTTCTCTTAAGTTGTAGTTTTTTCGAAATTTCAAAGTCGTCAGAGAATTTTAAAAAACCGTCCCATATTGACTCTCCAATTATACATTACTTTTTTTCATATTTTCTTGAGATTAAAAATCAGAAGACTAACAATTTGCTCGTCTATCAATTATAATTACCATTTCACTTCAATCCCTACATGTATATTCTCTGTTACATAATGTCTGGGTTTTGATGGACGATATTCTAGCCTCCTTTCCTAATAATTACTTCTTACTAATATGTGCTTAATTTTTTTTTCTGAAAATGAGACTACTTTCTTTTTAATGTAATGTATTTGTATTTTAGATATATTTAATGTGTAAATTCCGGGAGGGTTGTTACAATTGATTAGAATTAGATGTACCGCACAATTCTTCTAGTTGGATTTATGCTTTATATTTTTCTAGGCCCTTTTTGATTTATCTTATTCTATTAAATATTATACTTCTTAACAGTCTTGTGTTAAGATATGGCTTATCAGTGAATTCTACACAGTAATGATCGTAATCACAATCATAAGTACATTTTCTATTATGCATAGTTTCTTGCACAACATATATTTGTTTATTGAAACATTAACAAACGGCCTACCATAACTTCTAGTAAAAAATGTGCATACAGCTACATAGCATAGTAATTTTTTATAAGAAAATTAATATTATTGTTACATAGTTCTATTATCTGATTATTGTGAAGACATATTTCTTTGAATTCATAAACTATAGTTTTACGGTTAGTAAATTATCGTTGTATAAACAATATATTTTGAATAAACAGTTTTAAAACATTAAAACGGAATGTTCCGCACGTAGAACATCTCTATCTAAAAATTGAGTGGCCGAGAAACAATAAACCAACACATAAATGCAGAATATGTGTTTTATGTGACAGTTTTACTTATTTCAAATAGTCCATCATCATGCTTTTTCTGACCCATGGACAGGGTGGAGTGTGTCTTATCCACCTCAAAATCAATCGATGTCGTCTGGAAGATGTTTCTAATCAGAATAAGTCGAAACCCGATCGATCCGACACGATTTAATTGAGTGATCGTGCTAACAAAAAATTTTTCTCAAATAGTCCACCATTGTATTTTCTCATGACCCATGTAAATTGTAGAGTGTGTTCTATCTACCTCAAAATCAATAGGTGTCGACTGGGAGACGTCCCTAATCAGAATCAGTCAAAACCCGATCGATCCTACACCATTTAGTTGAGTTATCGTATTAACAATAAAACTTTCTCAGATAGTCCACCGTCGTACTTTCTCATGACCCATGGACAGGGTGGGGTGTGTCCTATCCACCTCAAAATCAATAGATGTCGTGTGGGAGACGTTCCCGATCAGAATCAGTCAAAACCCGATCGATCCGATACGATTTAGTTGAGTTATCGTGCTAACAAAAACATTTCTCAATTAGACCCAAGGGAGGGGATGGTGTGTGCTATCTACCTTAAAATCAATAGGTGTCATCTGGGAGACGTCCCCGATCAGAGTCAGTCAAAACCCGATCGATCCGACACGATTATTTAGTTGAGTTATCGTGCTAACAAGTAATTTTAATGCCGACAACAACAATGACACACACACAGACAAAATTTTTTAAGAACCGTTTTTTCTTGGTTTTTAGGCCGAAAAACGAAAAATAAATGAAAAAAATGTTTTTCCATTTTTCTTTACACGATTACATTACTTCTCCGCTAGTATAGTTGAGTGCCGAAAAGTAATATTAAAATTCTCTATATATTTTATATTTTACATTAGAGAAATTTTCCCACTTTTAGTATAGTGGAAATGACAAAAATTTCATTATTGTTGGCTTTACATGTATTTGTTGCTATTTAATTTGTAAAATTAAGTAGCAACAAGATATACAAGGCGGTATTTAAGTTTTACATACATTTTTATCAGCGCTAGTGGTGTGTTTTGGCCGATATAACATTATTGATATTTTTTTCTTTAAAAAATAAAAATAAAATTTTAAAATACCCTATTATATGGCTATTGTTACCATGCTATCAAAATAGCTGTTGTCAGTTTACTACGGGTCGTAGAGTTAGAAATCAGTTTACTCAAAGTATCTACATGGCAAACTTTTACTTTCTTACATGGCAGATTAATGTTCAAGGTATCAAGAAATACATTATTCGATTTCTCTTTGGTATGTTGCTTTATTATAAGAGAGTTGTTATCTATAGGCCGAGTATAGTATTGTGAGGATCTATAAATAAAAGAAATTAAATGGTATTCGAATTGCAATTTACAAATATAAAAAAACTGTTATTTTCAGCTACAATAATACAAAAAAAATTATATAAAAAATTAAAAATTGATAACACTATCGAAGTTGAGCTGTAAATGTAAATACTGAGTAAATAAAAACTCACCTACTACTGGAGTAGGTTGAAACCTTTGGTGTGAAAATAACACTGATTTAGTTTTCCACAAAACACCAAAACACTATACACTGCACGCGATAATTGTTTCGTTAACGTTGGAGTCATCTGGATATGATTACGGCTCTCCAGAAGATGCCAAGTTTGTTTCCAACTCTAGATTATGTCAGTTATAATCATCTCCAGATGATGTCAATTTTGTTGGCGAAATGCGCGTCCAGTCATAGTGTATAGCGTTTTGGTGTTTTGTGGAAAACTAAGTCAGTGTTAAAAACTCACCTTATCATACCAAAATTAAAGCATACTCTATATTCCTTCATCTTATTTCGCTTCATCTCGCATATGAGGTATATAAGATATCAAAAATTACAGAAGATATATGATCTAATTACAATGTCGTCAGTAATTCCTGCCCGTACTTACTGTACCGTTACTACATAAACTGTCTTATGTACAACTTGAAAACTCTTTCTCTCTCTCTCTCTCTAACCTTCTGTCTAGTGATTTCCCACACATCACCCACAAAATGACTATCAAAAAAATTGAATCTGTACACTTTTGCAAAATTATTGTAGTGGAAAATTTGGTGGCAGCAATGTTTGAACCGTATGCAAGGATGGACATATTCGTAATCGTAAATACGAATACGAATGTATTCACAAAAATTATTTTCTATGACTATGGATATAAATATATTCATGTACACCCTTTTGAATACGAATATATTTGTAATCACACCTGTGAATATGAACTCTTATGAATACGAATATATTCGTATTTAAATGTGTGACTTTTTGTATTTTAAGGTGTTAATGCGAATATATTCATATTCATGGTTGTGAGTATGAATATATTTGTATTTATGTCTATGAATACGAATATATTCGTATTTATATTTATGAAGTCGAATACAGTTGTATTCATGCATTCGTATGTTACTTGTAGGTCTCAAAATTTAATTCAAAATTGACTTCTTTGGTATTCAAAAACGGCTCTAACCATCTTGTTCAAATTTTTGACAAATCATGTACTTAACATTAGCTAAGATACGGCGGAGGTGCCATGTATCACAAAATGATAGTTAATTAGTAATTAATTTTTGTAATTTGAATATTCGTCATTGGGGTAAGGAAAGTCGTGTGAGATATTATAGGTCAGTTACACAGTATACACACCGTGAATACGAATATTCGTAGGGATGTATGAATACAATTGCATTTGAGTTCACATATATGAATACGAATATATTTGAATTTATAGATGTGAATACCAGTATATTAATATTCACTGCCATGAATACGAATATGTTCGTATTCACACGAGTTCATATTCACAGGTGGGACTACGAATATATTCGTATTTAAAAGTATATATATATGAATATAGTTGTATTCATATTCATAGAAAACGATTTTTGTGAATAAGTAAGGAAGATTTTCCTTAATGAAGCAACTTTGTAAACATTTCGAGTTACTACGAAGTAGACATAAACCTTATACTCAAGATACCTGTAGAGAATAGGTGACAAAAATTAAAAATGTTGAGGAAGATCGTGTGAGAAGAATATCTATCCCATGCGTATGGTCAGGGTATATTCGTAATCGTAAATACGAATACGAGAAATCACATTCGTATTCGTATTTACGATTACGAATATGCCCAACCCTGACCATACGTATGGGATAGATATTCTTCTTATACCATGTCAGGATCTTCCTCAACATTTTTTATTTTTGTCACCTATTCTCTACATATATCTTGAGTATAGGGTTTAAGTCTACCTCGTAATAACTCGAAAATGTTTACAAAGTTGGTTCATTAAGTAGAATCTCGCTGGATATGTTTTGGAGTACAATTTTAATTTGTGTGTCTTTTGACTTGTTAAAAAAGCCACGTAACGTATTGACAGATTCTAAGTTTAAAAAAGTCATTGCTTTCTAATGACCTATTATCACTGAACCCACTTCACTGCACTCTGCAAATTGTATTCACTGTTGCAGTTACGATTCTTTAAAACAATAAATTTACAGTATTGGAATCGATTTACTATGACTTCGAACTTAAATTCTTCAAGTTTTATAAGTCGATCGATTTTACAAGAATGCACAAAATGAGGAAATTATAATTTTCTGTACAGATATGAACAGATATCGATGAAAAATCATGATATCTGGCAGTCTCTTTATTGATTTGGCTCAAATCTATTTATAAATCAAAATAACTTAATCGAAAATTTTTTACAGTTCTAACAATCAATTAAATTTCGTTATTTCTTGTCATGTGACACAAATCACTCAACCATTTTAACATTACCCTGATAACACCATCCAGGGAAATTTTCAATCACTATGACAACAAAATTATTTAACTTTGACAACTTCATAATAACTGCCAAATAAATTTCAAAATGTCACTAAAAATTAACTCTTAGTACCTATACACCAACTGTACTTTTCATAAATAAATAATTGTTTTGTTGTGTTCCGACTTTTTGATTTTATTTTTTCGAAAAATTTTCTGACCGAATATGCCTCCGACATTGACAAATGCCTCATAATTTTATGACAATCTCAAGCACTAAGCAACATAGCAATATGCTTTCGATTGTCATAAAATTATCTCGTACATTATCAATGTCCTAGGGATATTATAGCTGATAATTTCATTTGTCAGTCAGTATTAGTTAAAATTAATTTTTTCGTTCGTTCTCTTACTTTAAAGAGATTATCAAAAAACAAAAATAAAATAATAATGTGTTTTCTACAGACTAACAGCTAATCACAAACTTGTCGGTTCACATATCAACCATCAATGTATATCCACAGTACAAATTGACAATTAGCGACTTAGTCTACTAACATTTACCTACATGGCTTTTGCGTAGATGAACGACCCTCTTGCTCACAATTTCGATATGAACGTATCTCTTGTGTTGACATGTTGATACTGATGTCACTTTGTATAACTCATGTTATTAATAATTAGTGGTTGTTTACTGTAGTAATAATTATACAAGCCTCATCTTGGATACCTTAGAGAGATTTCATGGTATTATAATAACAGTAAATTAGGGATGCAACAAATAAAAAATATTGCTGTTTTAGCATTTGAGAGTTTTTAATGCAAATTAATTACAGAGTATCTTGTAAAATGTCAATATTTTACCTGTTAGGAATGAAATCCACATTTTGGCTCCTTTAATTTAAAATTATTTGCAATAAAATCAATTCTCGGCTATTTATTTTTAACTAAAATATAGAGATTTGGCAATAATGGACGCTGTACTTCTGATATAATTTATATCATGAATATGTTGAATCCAGTAAATCAGTAGTTCTCAAGATGTTGAGAAAATATTTGTAAATATTAAAATTCTATAACTCCGCTAAAATGCTAATATTAAAAGTAGTCTTCACTATAATCACCTATTAGATGGATAAGCTAACTAGTCAAAATATATCTACAACTCAAGGACTCACCTTGTATAGGGGGAAAATTCGTCAAGTGTACCCACTTAAAAATTTTGTACTCCCGATTTCCACCAAACTTTACATTTTTGCAGGGGGAGTGTCTTCAAATTCTGAAAATATGGCACTTCAGTTGTTCCAGGTTGTCAAGATACAGGGACAAAAATTATCGCCGTGCAACAGTGCGCGCTCAATTTCATTAATTCATAATTCTTACTACGTTTACTCGATTGGCATTCATCGATAACGTGCTTTATGGAATTTTTCATCTAGTTTCCGATAAAAATTTCCATTTTTTTGTAAATGTAAATTTTCAGTATTTTAACAATTTTTAATGTTTTTGCATATTGTTTAAATTTTTACCGTTTTGATTTTGTTAAAAGTAGTTTTAATATAACGCTTGTCGTTCCTTTAAAAACACTCCATAACGGAAATGGGATTGAACGAATTGGTGACCGAGGAAATAGTTTGGTGCGCGCTGTCGCATTTGTCTCGCGCTCGGCCTCAGGTGGAGTTTCTGAGGAACTGACAGAATTTAAAAAACATAAAGAATAATTTAGTTAATCGGTAATCAGAAAATAAGGCGAATATAAGAGCATACTTATATACTAATTGATTATGAACTTATTTATTTACATAACAGTTTATTATCTTGTTATTGTATTATGTTCACTAAAAAAGCACTTTTGCTGTATTACCCAAACATTTGGTTATTGTATTCATATACTTGAACTATTTACTTTGGCTGTGACCTCCAAAGTGATTTGGATAAGGTATACACTCATTTGGGTGAAAGTAAGTTATTATTTGTACCACATCAAAATACTTCACAACGAAATTACTTTGGTTTCTATGAAGTAATCTCTTGTTTCACTGTCATTATTAGGTCATGATTGAGGTTAAGTTCCGCCAAAGAATAGAGTTCTTCAAGTGATTTTTGCGTGTTGACCATATTATATCAATATCACTTCAGTTTCTACAATATGAATAGAAAGAGTTTTACCTATCGATACTACAATCCTTTTAATAAGAAGAAGCATAGAAAAACTATGAAAGATGTGAGATATATTTCTGCAAATATCCAAAACAAATAACCTCATCTCTCTCCTGAGTCAAAAGCTTGCGGTTCATCTAGAAAATACATGTTATCGTTGTCTGCGCTGTCATTCGTTTAGTTCGTAGTTGACGCAATAGTTTTAAATGAATATGCTGAGCTCGAGGTAATTTTTTATGAACAGAATGTACTCTGTGAAGCAACGGTTTTATCGATTTCTTGTATATCATTTTCTAGGTTTTGGATTTGTTTAATGAATATGCGAACGAACCAATGAAAGTTCCCAACCCTATTCATGATGAATCATTTTTCCCTCTATCGTTGAATTTTTAAAAACAAAAAATCACTGTGCCCAGGAAGACTACGCATCCAGAGTAGAAGTTCTCGAGCAAATCAAGCATGAATTTAAAATTTCAAATAGTGATTCCGAAAAAATTTTACTTCTGACTATTGCGCCAACGTCTTGGGATTGACTAAAATTAGCTGCTGAATTCAATGGTTCTGAAGGTGAAACATTTTTTTTTGTTCCGTAAATACGTAATTACGTATTTATGTTAAAGCTTCATTAATTATATTCAATTTCTTAAGATTTATTACTCTAATTCAATGCTTTTATAACTTATATTGAACAATTTTCTGTTGTTCTTAGTCCAGCGTAAGAAGGAAAGGATTACAATAATTCGGTTATGTACAACGCGTTCTTTGTTGTTTAAAGTCATATACATATTTTAACACTTACAGAATGTAAATAAAAATAAATTAGCTGTGAAGGGCACAGTTGCAATGGTTTCGAGCACAAATGCGATAGCGCGCACCAAATTATTTCCTCCGTCACCAATTCGTTCAATCCCATTTCCGTTATGAAGTATTTTTCCATTAAAAATACTTTTAATAAAATCAACACTGTGAAAATTTGAAAAAATGCAAAAATATATTAAAAATAGCAAAAACATACTCAAAATTTGTATTTACAAAAATACGGCAATTTTTATCGGAAAGTAAAAAAAATTCTATAAAGCGCCTTTTCGGTGAATGTGAATCGAGTAAACGTAGTTGGAATTAAAAATTAATGAAATTGAGCGCACCTGGTTGCACGGCTCCAGCAAAATTTTTGCCCCTGTATCTTGACAACTTGCAACAATTGAAGTGCCACATTTTCAAAATTTGAAGACACTTACCTGCCTCTTCGTCTACAAGAATATAAAGTTTGGTGGAAATCGGGAGTACAATTATTTTAAAGGTACACTTGACGAATTCTTGCCCCTGCATCTTGACAACTTGCAACAATTGAAGTGCCATATTTTCAAAATTTGAAGATAATTGCCTGCCTCTTCGTTTACAAGATTATAAAGTTTGGTGGAAATCGGTAGTACAATTTTTTTAAGCGGGTACACTTGACGAATTTTGCCCCATATATAAGAAATAAATGTAGTTTGGTAATATATGTGAAAATAGCATTGTGTTGTAATTTTAAATCGCATATGTTACGTTATACATAGGTATCATATAATAAATAATATTTCCAAAACAATGTTTAAAAGTAAATGAAGATTATAATCGGAATTTGAATTTTAATCGACTGCATAATTATCTTAATTTAATTATGGGCATTATACAAATATTTTTATAAGGGCCTGGAAATAAACTGGCATTAATCTATGATGAACGTAAACCGAAACAATCGTTGAAAGCTCATGTTGGCAGAAGACGGTGAAATCGTCCTCAAAGCTATCCGACACGGAGCGTCCCGCTGCGAGCGGCATCGCAATGTACCAAAGAGTACAGGCTACCTTAGCTACTACCATAAATACACGCTGTCACCTCCCCACAGACCTAGACCGGGGTCAAAAGGTGCTAATAGGCTACGCCTGTAAATAATGACAGGTGTCGTCACCTGCAAAACACAGTAAATCACCGACTTTTCAAATTGTTATTTAAAACTACTTAAACAACCGCAGCCGCTATTTAAATTGAGTAACGGACAATTTATTGTTATACCATAAATGGCGTTACACTTCGCGCATTTAAAGAAAAATCAAAAGCAATGAAGTAAATTTACGTTTTTTTTATTACGGAGCTCTCTTGCCACGCAGCAGTCTTTTAGTGCAGGTCTAATTATTTCTTAAAAACTTGCATGATCCTAATGTACTACATATGTAGATGACCTTATTTAACCCTCTGTCGGATGCAGCCGATCTGTGAGATTCGGCAGTCACTTTTTTCTTTGCCCTTTCGTGTGTATTACGAACATTACCTGGAACTCGATTCTGTCAGATGGACCTTTGGATTCTGTCAGATTCTGCCGCCCGGATCTGTCAGATACATTGCGCCTGATTACGTCATTATTTTCACTTTTATATTTTGTTAGAATAAAGATATCTTTTATTATTTAAATTAATAATACTTTTTGGCATCTTTGCACTAACTTACTCTAGTAAGCTCTTTTTATGGTATTATTATTTAAAATTAACCACGTTTGGCTGTTAAATTATTGGTTTATCGTAAATATCATTACCAACAATGTGACGTTTATTTTTGTTTGGAGCTCATCATGCTAAAATGATGAAGAGGATTTATAATTCTTTACACTTAAAATAGGCTTACTTATATTAAAGTTACTTATAACTTTTCTTTGTAATTCACGTCCACTATTTTTTTATGTATAACTTTATGAATTTTACATGAAAAAATTGATGTTTTTTTCATGTAAAATTCATAAAGTTTTTATGAATAAAAGACAATATTTATGAAAATAGACTTTCTATACTTATTTCTATGTAAATAAATGTTACAACTTAATTTAAAGTGTCAATAACTATACATGTATAAATATGCATATTAAACTTATTAGATAGCATTTACTATTATTACTACAGTTGTTATGTACTAAATTGTACGCATGGATTTAAACGTAATGAATTATTATCTGTCAATGGGTGAGAATATTTTATTAAGTTTTTAATGCGTTTCATAAATTACGCCTTCGAGAGATCCTCACACATAAAGTAATGTTTTCACAGTCCTTTTTTATATGGTCGTATATTACATAGTGCAATAATAATAATAAATAACTGATATGCGGTAGCCAGCCACTAGAAACGAAAAGAATGAAAGAATTTTTAATATTAAATTAATGCTATTAAAAAGGAAACGTGGAATGTAAACAGTAAAAGCAAATTTAAACGTTGTTCAGATTATCTGAACATTCTTGGGCTATCTAATATATTTTCAAGTGCCCCTGAATTTATTATAGAAAAATTTAGTTATATGGAATACTTCGAATACCTTAAAAAATATATTCTATGTGAAGATTGATGAGGAGAAGATAAATTAATACGCATATTTTTATTTTCTTCACGAATATAAATATGGGATATAATTATCTCTAAATAATTAATATTTTATAATAATATATTGTATTTTTGGTGCTATGGATATTTACAGGATGTCCAATTTCAATATGATACATATTCCTCTAGACAAACGTAATCTATGTAATCTATTCCATATTGCTATGTGAAAAGTACTAAAAACTTGCGAGTAAATTTCAACAAAATTATTTTTCATTAAAATTGTATTTTCACTTAACTTCTTTTCATTGAACTTGTGTCTTGAGAAAAATATATTTTAATAAAATATAGAAAAATGTTTATTTCAAACAGAAGGGACAATTTCATTTCTGGTATTTGAAATTGCTGATTATTTTCAGATACAAAAGGGTGAAATATATTTATTAATCATAAATATATTCGTAAAATATATTGTTTTATATACCTCAACCTAACTTCGCTATCAAAACCGACGCTAGTAGACGAGCTACTCCCTACTTGGAAATTTTGCCGAACGCCACTTCTGTAATGTGTCAGAATTATTTAACCTGCCCAATAAGTAACAAACAAGGGACCTACAGTTTTGCATTTTATCTGAAGGATGGTATATCTTTTATAAAGACACTACATAAGCTTTTGTAGCTTGTATGAGTCCACTGGCATATAGATCTCAATATAAACCTCAAATCCAATTAATTTATTCCCTTCAACAATACCAGTGCGTCACCTGGGATTTGAACCCACATCATTATATATAGGAATTTGTTGCATTTACTATACAACGCGGTCTAACTCTTCATACTATCCTACCTATCTCTCTAAGCAATCTAACATTTAATCTTTAACCTCTTTAGAGATTAACGATTAGAATATAATGTTTAACACTCTGATGCTGGCACTGAATCTCATAGATCCACTAGCTAGGCTTTCAGTGGGCTCGTTTAAGCTATTTTACCGGGGGTCCTCCCATCTCATCTATCCTCCAGACTCGGGAGGTCATAGCCAACAGTAGCGCTTTGACCTTCTTCAGATTAACTTTCAAGTTACCTATTTATAATATCGTTGTCCTACTTAATATCGTTTTCCTGGAGTAGGTTGGAACCTTTGGTGTGAAGACAACACTAACTGAGTTCTCCACAAAACACCAAAACACTATACACTATACTCGACGCGCGTTTCGCCAACAAAGTTGGCATCATCTGGAGATGATTAAAACTAATCTCATTCTAACAATGTATCCTATTTATACCTAAATTACTGACCACAGCTCAGTGAATTCTGACCGTCACGGTTGCGGCTTACCGAACTATAACCGTCATGGTTGTGGCTCACTGAACTACGACCGTCACGGCTGCGGCTTATCAACCACGACCGTCACGGCCGCGGCTCAGGGAGTCGTGAGTAACTAGCCAATAAAGCGGGCTATGTGGAGTAGGCCCTCTGTCACTATTCATACTATTTTTACATTTTTCTATTTCTAAACTTTCAAACGCATCTAACTGTCTTGCATTTGTTACATTCCTAATTAATCTTAAGTTGCTAACATCTATCTTATGGTTGTTCTCGAAGGCATGTTGGGCAACACTAGACTTATCTATTCTACCATATTTGAGATGGGCAATGTGCTCTTTGAACCTGGTGTGAATAGATCGTCTGGTCTGTCTAGCGTACCTTTGACTACAGTCGTTACAGCTGATTTCGTAAATCCCCGACTTACCATTTGTGCTAATTTTATCTTTTGGATTGCCTAAAAGTTCTTTTAATTTATTTTTTGACGAATGAACTACCGTCATTCCTATATCTTTAAAAATCTTACTAATACCGCGAGCGAATCGAGGCTCGTAAGGAATAGATACATATTTTTCTGGACGTTCTCTTTCAGTTTGAGAGGTCGAGGAATTTCGAAGTGTTTCTTTATATCTACGTTTCCTGATCATTTTTTCAACTGTATCTATAGAATATCCATTACACTCAGCTATATCCTTGATTAACGCTTTTTCTTTTTCAAACCTCTCTTTATTGAGAGGGAAGCTTAGAAGGCGATGGACTAGAAAATTGAGGCTCGCCATTTTGTGTTGAACACAATGGTGGGAATCATTAGGGATATATCTGAGAGTACTAGTGCCTTTTCTGTATATATCGAATTCCAACTTATTTTCACTATTTCTAATAACTAATACATCTAAAAATGGTAGTTGATCATTAGTTTCAACTTCGTATGTGAATTTTACTGACGCGAAACGGTTATTTAATTTGGAAACGAAATTATCAATGTTCATAACTTTTGTGTCAAATACTGCGAACACGTCATCCACATACCTAAGCCAAACCCTAGGGAAGTAATTCATTTCTTGCTTTGCTTCTGTTTCAAATCTATTCATGAAGAGATTGGCAATGAAAGGCGACAATGAGTTACCCATGGCTGTCCCTTCATGTTGTTCAAAGAGACTGTTATTAAATTGGAAACAATTCTGTTTCATGCAAATTTTAGTGAGTTCAATATATTCTTTACTAGATCTGGACTAAGATTATTTGATTCCAGTAAATCCCTAAGGTAGTCCAAGGTTTGTGGTATCGGAACACTTGGAAATAATGAGCATACATCAAAGGAAATTAAAATTTCACCCTCTTGCAACTGAATATCTTTTATCTCATTAATGAAATTATTGGAATTTATTATTGAGAAACTGGATGATGTATTAGGTAAACTATCGAATTCCTTTGTTAACCATTTCGATAGGTGGTAAGTCGGTGATCCAATTGCAGACACAATAGGACGCATTGACTTACCTGGTTTATGTATCTTAGGCAAGCAGTACAGTCTGGATCGACTGTACTACAGCTGTAACGACTGTAGTCAAAGGTACGTTGGACAGACCAGACGATCTATTTAAACCAGGTTCAAAGAGCACATGGCGCATCTCAAATATGGTAGAATAGATAAGTCTAGTGTTGCCCAATATGCCTTCGAGAACAACCATAAGATAGATGTTAGCAACTTCAGATTAATTAGGAATGTAACAAATGCAAGACAGTTAGATGCATTTGAAAGTTTATAAATAGAAAAATGTAAAAATAGTATGAATAGTCACAGAGGGCCTATTCCATATAGCCCGCTTTATTGGCTAGTTACTCATGACTCACTGAGCCGCGGCCGTGACGGTCGTGGTTGATGAGCCGCAGCCGTGACGGTCGTAGTTCAGTGAGCCACAACCGTGACGGTTATAGTTCGGTGAGCCGCAACCGTGACGGTCAGAATTCACTGAGCTGTGGTCAGTAATTTAGTTATAAATAGGATACATTGTTAGAATGAGATTAGTTTTAATCATCTTCAGATGATGCCAACTTAGTTGGCGAAACGCGCGCCGAGTATAGTGTATAGTGTTTTGGTGTTTTGTGGAAAACTGAGTTAGTGTTGTCTTCACACCAAAGGTTCCAACCTACTCCAGGATCAAGACGGCTTCACGGTCAACGGAACTGAATCTCTATCATAAGATTAGTGCTAGAATTAGGTTAATAGGAGCAGATATTTGGTTTCTAAATGCCTGCACACGTCGATCAGTGTTTCCAAATTTTATGCACATTAAAATTTCAACTTCACGTACCTCAAATAACATCGAAGAATTTGCAAAACAAAAATGGCTAGAACTAGAAATCAAGTATATGTATAGTAAACGAAGTATGCTGGAATTACAAGCATATGGATTTTACAAAAAGCTTACCTATAAGTTAAATAATTTAGAATATGAACAGTGGTGTGACTTTCAGAGGAACATGTTTCTATCAATTAACACAAAATTTATTAAGAAAATGTCGTCACAGAATAAGAAATTAAAGAAATTAGTCAGTAATCAACAAGCAATAGCTTCATTAAAAGAAAAAGTTCCTCAGAAAGATATTTCTATTGTAGAAAATCATTCCTCCCAATCGTTTGATAAAGAAGAAATTAGTCTCCTCAATAAGAGCTTAAATTTTGCATTACCTGCCTCTAAAAAGAACTTAGATGAGATTGTTGTAAGTATTGAAAGTTCGATTGGTGCGGTTGAACATCTGCCTGATCCTTCTAAAGGATTCGTGAGAGAAGCTTGCAGAAATCAAATCTCAACAAATATTATAAACAATAAAACGTCAAAATCCACGAATAATAAAAAAAATTATCAAACGATTACGAGAGAATGACTGTTTTTATTTAAAAGCTGATAAAGGCAATAAGGTTGTTATATTGGATAAAAAGGACTATTATGAAAGGGTAGACAACCTGATTAGTAACGGTCCTTATAAAAAAACTTCTCAGAAATCCACTGCCAAAAATGATCAATAAAGTGAGAAATACTCTCAAATCTTGTAACAACCTTATTACTCCAGCTCTCAGAAAAAGGTTGCATGTATCTAATCCAAGTATATCCAGACTGTACTGCTTGCCTAAGATACGTAAACCAGGTAAGTCGATGCGTCCTATTGTGTCTGCAATTGGATCACCGACTTACCACCTATCAGAATGGTTAACAAAGGAATTCGAAAGTTTACCTAATACATCATCCAGTTTCTCAATAATAAATTCCAATGATTTCATTAATGAGATAAAAGGTATTCAGGTGCAAGAGGGTGAAATTTTAATTTCATTTGATGTATGCTCATTATTTCCAAGTGTTTCGATACCACAAACCTTGGACTACCTTAGGGATTTACTGGAATCAAATAATCTTAGTCCAAATCTAGTAAAAGAATATATTAAACTCACTAAAATTTGCACGAAACAGAATTGTTTCCAATTTAATAACAGTTTCTTTGAACAACATGAAGGGACAGCCATGGGTAACTCATTGTCGCCTTTCATTGCCAATCTCTTCATGAATGGATTTGAAACAGAAGCAAAGCAAGAAATGGATTACTTCCCTAGGGTTTGGCTTAGGTATGTGGATGACGTGTTCGCAGTATTTGACCTAAAAGTTATGAACATTGATAATTTCGTTTCCAAATTAAATAACCGTTTCGCGTCAGTAAAATTCACATACGAAGTTGAAACTAATGAGCAACTACCATTTTTAGATGTATTAGTGATTCCCACCATTGTGTTCAACACAAAATGGCGAGCCTCAATTTTCTAGTTCATCGCCTTCTAAGCTTCCCTCTCAATAAAGAGAGGTTTGAAAAAAGAAAAAGCGTTAATCAAGGATATAGCTGAGTGTAATGGATATTCTATAATTACAGTTGAAAAAATGATCAGGAAACGTAGATATAAAGAAACACTTCGAAATTCCTCTCAAACTGAAAGAGAACGTCCACACAAATATGTCCAGATTTTTAAAGATATAGGAATGACGGTAGTTCATTCGTCAAAAAATAAATTAAAAGAACTTTTAGGCAATCCAAAAGATAAAATTAACACAAATGATAAGTCGGGGATTTACGAAATCAGCTGTAACGACTGTAGTCAAAGGTACGTTGGACAGACCAGACGATCTATTCAAGCCAGGTTCAAAGAGCACATGGCGCATCTCAAATATGGTAGAATAGATAAGTCTAGTATTGCCCAACATGCCTTCGAGAACAACCATAAGATAGATGTTAGCAACTTAAGATTAATTAGGAATGTAACAAATGTAAGACAGTTAGATGCATTTGAAAGTTTAGAAATAGAAAAATGTAAAAATAGTATGAATAGTGACAGAGGGCCTATTCCACATAGCCCGCTTTATTGGCTAGTTACTCACGACTTACTGAGCCGCGGCCGTGACGGTTGTTGTTGATGAGCCGCAGCCGTGACGGTCGTAGTTCAGTGAGCCACAACCGTGACGGTTATAGTTCGGTGAGCCGCAACCGTGACGGTCAGAATTCACTGAGCTGTGGTCAGTAATTTAGGTAAAAGTAGGATACATTGTTAGAATGAGATTAGTTTTAATCATCTCCAGATGATGCCAACTTTGTTGGCGAAACGCACGTCGAGTATAGTGTATAGTGTTTTGTGAAAAACTCAGTTAGTGTTGTCTACTTAATATCGTTTATATATTTTATAAAGGATGGGTTGATCCCATAGAAGTCATAACAAGTTGTCTTGTTCTATATACTTTACTAGTCTAAAAGTTATATATTCTATTTTTTAAGACCGCTAGATATAAGTTAACATCGTAGTATAACATCGTAATTTATGATGTCTGTAGTTCACAGATGATTGATATCTTTCAAGTAAGTTCCCATTTGGGGGAGTGGATCTCACAGATCAAGCGCAATTATCAGTGCTATGTGACTATTAAGGGCACCAGCATCAGAGTGTTAAGTTAATATATAAAAAATGATATTGTTAGAATATTTTTGTAATCCTTTTCTCAAAAAAATTGATTATAAGAATGAATAGGTGATATGAATGAAAATAATAAGGAAAATTAATGAATAAAATATATATTTTTGAAATAATTTATAGGTGATTTGATGCTCTATATGTACAGGGTGGGGCAGAATAGCGAGTGATTTAAAGAAGCCGGGAATCGTTAGGAAGTGGTAGAAACTCTATCGGGAATGTTTCCTGCATATTAGCATTTAGTAAGGAACTCTCAATAGCTCGCGTACGCTGTGAAGGTGTTTCATCAAAATGGTAATTCTTACGTACGTGCGTGTCGTACTTTTCGTAATAATTTCAACATCAATCGCAATTGACCGGTGCCGTCTGCCTGTGCCATTAAGAAGTGGGTTAGAAACTTTGAGGAGACTTCGTCAACGACAAGAAAGGAGCCTGGAAGGCCAAAATCAGTGCGCACTCCCGCAAATATCAAGCGCGTAAGAATTGCTATCGAACGAAGCCCGCGTTGTTCAGCTCGCCAGCATTGCACTGCACTTGGAATTTCAAACCGAACCGTCAAACGGATTTTACACAAGGACCTACATTTCCATCCATATAAAATCCAAATCGTACAGTCTTTTAATGAAACCGATTATGTGAGTCGACCAAGATTCTGTGAAGAGTTTTTAGATTTAATTAATCAAGATGAGGATATTGTAAACCGTTTATGGATGAGTGACGAAGCCCATTTCTATTTGTCCGGTTACGTCAACAAGCAGAACTTTAGATATCGGAGTGACGTGAATTCTAGACAAATGCATCAGGAACCCCTTCACTCCACAAAAGTTACTGTGTGGTGAATTACGTTTTCATCAGGGATTATAGGGCCCTACTTTTTTGAAAATGCCCGTGGCAATGCTGTGGCAGTAACATTACAAAGATACGCGGATATGTTGGAAAACGTTTTTGCATCACAGCTTGCACGCTACGAAGTTAACAGGGAAACATTTTTCCAACAGGACGGAGCAACCTCCCATACAACGATAATAAGCATGAATATTCTAAATGGCTTATTTCCAAATCATGTGATTTCTCGAAATGAGGACATCACCTGGCCTCCACGCTCACCGGACCTCACAACGTGCGACTTTTTCCTGTGGGGTTACTTGAAGAGTAAAGTATTTAAAGATAACCCAGCACAAATAACTCAAGCCTTGATAGAACGGATCCGATAAGAAGTGGACCAAATTCCCCCGGCAATGCTGCGGAATGTAATGAATAAGTTCAGATCACGATTGGAAGAATATGTACGCCTGAACGGATGTCATCTTCCTGGAAGTTATTTTTAAGAAATAAAATCATTAACGATTTTTTATGTCCTTTAACAAAATAATAAACTCATTTGTAAAAATTGATGTTCTTTTTTACAACCTTTTTAAAATCGCTCGTTATTCTGCCCCACATTGCATATTGTTTAAACATCTACTAAAAATTATGGGCTAAGTAAACAACAATTACATTTTTAATCCAGTTTCAAACATTAATTCAGAAAAGCAAATAAAAAAAAAGAAAAGGAAACGGTATTATATATGGGATTAAAATACTTCTCAAATTTGAATTTTTTAGTTGCTGGTGCGCTAACCCCCACCTATAATATGATACATTTTAGTTTTTAGTATTAAATGGTAGTACAAATCACACTACTTAATCTGGTGTTTGACATCTTGGCTGATTCGAACGTTACAGGGGAAAATATAATATATAAATAAATATTATGCAGATTACTGATGATATTTAAGATCAAAATAGATAGAGAGGTTCTCTTCGAGTCTATCATCGACGTATTATATTATCACCAACGATTAAGTTGACGTGTCATGCTGTCTATTCAATTTGATCAAGATAAATTGTCTTTGATGCAGTTTTTCGTGCCATGGACGTGTTTTTGACATGCGATTTTCCCACAAAACGAGAGGCACATTTATTGAATCAATGCTCTGTGTTTCTTATGGTGAAAATAAATAGCGCTATTATCATCGAGTAAACAGTCAAATCGAGATAGATCGACTGTTTCTAACAACACTTCGATGACGAATTGATGTCTTGTTTTGAGGATGGTCGATGCTCGAATCAACCGTCGCACAGTGTTTCCAAATCCCGATTTTGTGGCCAAAAGTCCCAAAATCGAAGGTCATCATTCCGGATTTTTTCATAGCACATGGTAGAGGAGACTTTGTGACATTATAATTCCGAGGGATAAGTTTCTAGATATATTTTCTGAGGCAGGGGAACAGTTAGAAAACTGAGGTCGTAGCAGCTGCACGTTTAGCGCACTCATTACCCCGCCGGCAGAGTAATATTGTTAAGTGTATATTTCAGTATCCAGCAAGTATTTTACTAACAAAAATCGTTAATAAAGGTACGTACATTATATGTAAATGTTTTAATTACAAAGATTCGTTATGTTAATGTTAAGAACGCCATTTGGAATGTAACCCTGTAAAATCGCGTTTTTCTCGAGTCTTGGTAATTTTCATTTTAGTTTCAGATTCGTTTTTCGTCGATTTCCGCCGCAATTTGACATTTATCATAAAGTGGAAGGTCTAGGCTTTCGATCAGTTACAAATTTGGCTGCTCTTAAGTGCTCTAACACGAGTAAAAACCGTGTTAGTTTTGCCGCACGCAGTCTGAAAATTTCGGCTTTTGACGCGGCAGACGATTAGGGCGCCGCAGGTCATAACAAAAGGTTCATATCTGGCCTTTTCAATGATTGTTTTTTCGGGGTGAATTATTACAGTAAATAATTGTTCCTTTTTGTTATTACAAATCAGTATTTACGTCAAATAACTTACTACGTATTATATTTGAATATTTCAAAGGATGGCATAATCTGATTATTTTTCAACTGTTTTCAGATCAAGATTTCGGTTATAAATGAAATCGTTCTCAAAAGTAGAGAAATATTTCTTATGACAGAGGAAATTTCAACTGCAAAATTCTCCAATAAAATACAAGCTATCGAAGAAGCTTTGCATTTGAAAGTAAATACTTCATTTAAACTCTCTGAGGACTCCATTAATCGTATTAAACCACTATTATACAAAATAAAGGACTGATGGGTCAAATCGAATTTTATTCACGAAATATTTCGCGAGAAAATACTATGAAAGATGTATTCCATTGGCTCCTGGCACCTTCAGATTCTTTAATAACTGGAACTTCGAACGAACGGAAAAACTTTAGCAAAGAAGCAATACAATTACTAATTTCAGCAGAATTATCATATATTTCGTCAAATGAATTTGACTCGGAGTGCTCAGAAGAATCCTTGACTAGCCACAATAGTTAATTCGTTATATTAAGTAATATAATTAATAATTTATCAATGTATATCATATAATAAACAATAAGAATGTATTGTTGCTTAAAATATATACTTTCCTATCTATTTTTACCAGTAGAATAATTTGTTTTAGTCAAAACATTTTGTAACATGTCCGCCATTTTGAAATTTCAAAATGCAATTTCATATTTGAAATCATTGTGTACAAGCAAATTCAGTACACTGAACCGTTATTATTATAAACAATTTTTAAACAAACATGGAGTCATTTTGGGTCCGCCATTTTGAATTTTAAAAAACAAATTGCATTTTTGAAATCATCGATCCGAAAAACCCTGGTATCCAAATTGTCATCGAATTCCTATAACCAAAACTGCTTTCGGCCACAAAATTGGGATTTGGAAACACTGTGCGTCGCGGCGGTCGTCTCGACGAGAGCCACTAGGTATGTTTTAGGCCTTAATGTGTGAAAATTAAGACGCAACGAAATTATCAGTCGTCAAGCTGCCTCGACCAAATTCTTCGGCGAGAACTGTTCCATCTGTTTTTGCCTTAAATGGTCGTCGAAAGTATGATGTCATTACGTACTAATGGACAGAAAATATGACCTTCAACCTTTTAAAATTATTTTCACAGACATGTTATTAGAAAAGTGTATGATAAGTAATAACAACTGTTCTATAAATAATATCTGATCTCATAACTATTCTCGTAATACTATAACTTATTTACTTTCAACTAGCCAAAGATTTTTTGCGAATTCCATATCATCCTTTTTTAACGTTAATATTTCACAAGTTATGCATCCACTGATTATAATTTAATTTTTATATGTGCCACTTTCTCTTGGTCCTTAAACTACACCACAATATTAAAACACACAAATTGAGTTAAAAAAAATTAATTCTAACACCTTAATATGGTCCGCAATATCATTAACATGAAATAAAACTATCGTAATAGAAATTAATTTGTTATATTGAGTTACATCGCCAGGAGGATCGCAAATTATAGAGCTTCTTAATTTTGTAATAAGACTATGGAAAATAGAGAATAAACAGAGTGATGGAACGAAGATAAAAATAGAAGTAGAATGGAATATAATATAATTTATACAAACAGGATAATCATAAACAGATAGCACGAATTAATCTTATTATTACGTGTATTTGGTACTTACCGTCTTAAACACGATAATAATTGTCTAAACTAGTCCATAGATATTGTACGTTCTAATGATAAATCGTTCTTCGTAATACAACTTTATAACACCCATCACGAAATTACACGCAAACGACTTTTAAAGAAATTTATGTCCACCGAAAGCCACATTAAAACTCTTTTTATTAACGGCTACTTGATTATGCTTTATCTCCTTACCTGTCATAATATTACGCCGACGACCGAAATCCTTTATATATAAAAACCGCACATATAGTTCTTTATCTAAATGATTTACTATCTTAAGCAGTATTTTTCTGACCAGCCATACCATATATTATGGTGTTGGCAAGGAACTATTAGATTCTGATAATATTGTCGACATTGTGATATACTGAATACTGGTCTTTATAATCAAAAATATCTTACAACCACCTACTGTAGCTTATATTTTATTTATACCATTATTTATTCATGCTTTACAAAGAAAGCTGTTTCCACTTGTTATTTCGTATAGCACTGATGAAAAGATATGTAAAAATATACATTTTACGTGCAAAGAATAATTTAGTTTCGCATTCTTTCTTCGTTAAAGAATAGTATTTAGGATGACATGCAAAACAATAAATAAAAAAAACCTTAATTACTGCTATAACTACGACAATCACAAGTTGAAGATGACCACATGAAATTAATCAGAGACAAGAGGTGTGTGTAAAGCAAGTAAATCAAGAAAACACCTTGTCTAAACTTCATCATCTTTTGAAATAAATTTAAATTCAATATACGGCAACCATTTTATATATTTTATGATGTAAAATTTACAAACATGTATTATGATGACTGTACACACCACCAATTTCTACTACCCATATTGTTTAAAAGAGAGAAATAAGAGATGTCAATGGTCAATCGGCTTTATTGTATTTTATTTAAAACTCGTTGTATTAATGGAATGCAGAAGTACGTCTATATATTAGGGCATGTTTAATAAATATTTATATATTTGTGAATGTCGTAGTTAAATTCTTAAATATAATATTTGAAGTACTACTTGCATTTATTTTATCGAACTTTCTATCTAATATTTATCTGATCGATTGACTGTTGACTGATTTCATCATTCTATTGCTGATGCTCTTTCGAGTTAGTAGGTATTAAATGTATTTCGTCGATATCATGATAGATAGATTTAATGTATTATTGTTAACGATGTACCTACATAACTAATTATTTAAAAAATGGAACCACTTTTGATAATATATATATATATATATATATATATATATATATATATATATATATATATATATATATATATATATATATATATATATATATATACTATTTCAATAATATGCACACAGGTTCGTGCTGCGCACATGCTTTATCGTACTGAAATACAAGAATCTTCCAGTAACTTGTTTTTCAGGCATTATTTATGAATTTAGCCAATAATTTTAATGAAATTTGCTTTTAAATTTTATATTTTTGTTTCTCAAGACAGACAACTAGATCTGTTCATTTGTATGCCTTATCAGTGACGGCATCATATGTAAACAACTATATATAGTTATAGTAATTTATATAACATGTATTACAATATTTATATATGTAGGTGGCCAAACACAGCGGAACAGCGGAGAATCTAAACTAAATTGAACTGAATTGCTTGTACTTACATCGATTCAAATATCTCAATTTTAGATGACTGCATCCCAAGTATCACGTACTTACCCGAATGTAACACAATTACGCATCACCCAAAGTGAATAGCTTGACAGATAACTCATTTGAGTATAAGTTGTTGATTATTCATAGATCATAAATACTCATATTACTGTACGTTTTAAGTATACATAACTGATAATAACCCATACAAAAAGTTATTAGTTATTGTTATTATTAATTAATAATAATAACAGACAATCTAAGATCAAAGACAGTCTAAGATCGATGATATTCACAAAAGTGAACATCATCGGACAACACTTAAATAGAAACAGAGGCAAGGTAACAACAAAGTTAAAATTAATTATGAGAGCTGCGAGAAAAGAAATAACATATACTAACTACACCACATTAGCACACGAACTATCTACATCAAAAGTCAATATGCCATAAAGACCAATTTGAGCAAAAATTTAAAGCAATGGAAGCTAGACAACGGAGGTACAAACCTCTATACCTAGCTATATTAAGACAAACTAATAATCACTGACAGAACTAGTGGGTTCTCTCAATATTCTGTCAGTGATTATATAATAGGCGAAATATCATCCTCACTGACAAATACTAACGAAAAGGACGCATTATAGACATATCTTGCCGGGTGGCCCAAAACATTAGAAAAACGGATGTCGAGAAGACTAATACCCCATGGAAATTAATCACATCTGGGGCTCAGAGTAGAAATTACTCCA
This sequence comes from Rosalia funebris, assembly GCA_037954035.1. NCBI lineage: Eukaryota > Metazoa > Arthropoda > Insecta > Coleoptera > Cerambycidae > Rosalia > Rosalia funebris. Next base: position 31,086,574 of record JAZFAV010000002.1, read on the forward strand.
ATAGTCATCTTGGCAACAGGTGTCATGACATGATTAAGAATTTGAGATCTAACATAAGAAAACTGGGACTTCTCAACTACGTCTTTAAACCAACGCACAAAATTGTCATATTTCAGACCTGTCACAAGACGAGGAAGTTCCTGAATCAGTATTAATGGACAAAACGGAGCAAGCTGCTACGCTATGTATTCAATTGTAAATGTTTTGCACTGCCGTTGGAAAACTGTTTTCAGATGATTTGATTTCAATTTTCTGTAGTGTAAATTATATATCAATTCTCATATCATATGATATTAAAATATATCGACTATTTTGATCTCTAACATGCAATTCTTCATAGAATTTAATTTGAATTTTATTAACAGTAAATTGGTGCATATTGTTATTGTCAAAAAAATTATTACATTATTACTACACTAACTCAGTTTTCCACGAAACACCAAGACACTATACACTGCACTCGACGTGCGTTTTGCCAACGAAGATGATTAAAACTAATCTTATGCTAACAATGTATCCTATTTATACCTAAATTATTGCTGTATCTCCTGCTGTGAGTCCTGACCGTCACGGTTGTGGCTCATTGAACTACGATCGTCATGGCTGCGGCTCAGGGAGTTGTGAGTAACTACCTAATAAAGTGGGCCATGTGGAATAAGCCCTCTGTCACTATTCATACTATTTTTACATCTTTCAATTTCTAAACTTTCTATTCTTTCTAATGCATCTAGCTGTCTAGTATTGGGTACATTCCTAATTAATCTTAAGTTGCTAATATATATCTTATAGTTGTTCTCGAATGCATGTTGGGCAACACTAGACTTATCTGTTCTATCATATTTGAGATGCGCCATGTGCTGTTTGAACCTGGTTTGAATAGAATAGCGTCTGGCTTGTCCAATGTACCTTTGATTACAGTCGTTACAGCTGATTTCGTAAATACCCGACCTGTAATTTGTGTTAATTTTATCTTTTGGATTGCCTAAAAGTTCATTAATTTATTTCTTGACGCATGAACTACTGTCATCCCTATGTCTTCAAAATCTTACTAATACCATGGGTGAATCGAGGATCGTAAGGAATAGATACATATTTCTCTGGATGTTCCCTTTTAGTTTTAAAGGTCGAGGAATTTCGAATTGTTTCTTTAAATCTACGTTTTTTAATCATTTTTTCAACTGTACCAACAGAATATCCATTACACTCAGCTATATCTTTGATTAGCGCTTTTTCTTTTTCAAACCTATCTTTATTGAGAGGGAAACTTAGTAGGCGATAGACTAGAAAGTTGAGGCTCACCATTCTGTGTTGAACACAATGGTGGGAATCATTAGAGATATATCTAAGAGTACTTGTGTCTTTTCTGTATACATCAAATTCTAACTTACTTTCACTATTTCTAATACCTCATACATCTAAAAATGGTAGTTGATCATCGATTTCATCTTCGTACGTGAATTTTACTGGCGCGAAACGGTTATTTAATTTGAAAACGAAGCTTCCAAATCAATCAATCAATGTTCATAACTTTTGTGTCAAATACTGCGAGCACGTCATCTACACACCTAAGCCAAACTCTAGGGAAGTACTCCATTTCTTCTCTTGCTTCCGCTCGAATTGTTCTATTTTTTAAAATAATACAACAATATATCTACTTCAGAATATGCCCATGTATATTATACAATTATGTGCATAATTTAGAATGTCGTTCAAATGAATAATCACCTTTTATTGAAATATTATTATATGATACACCAAACTGTTCAACGCATGTAGGTGTAATTTATTAGAACCTAAAGATGTAGAGCATATATTCCTTAGATGTCCATTGTACAATGAAATCTGACCCGAGAATGAAAAACTGCTATAACCCTCAAGGATATTGTGTCATTATCTGATTGTTCAGATAAGGCACCTTCAGACACTAGGCATTCTAAACTTTGTCATAGGTTCTCTAACAATTTCTTCATGTATCTTTGATGAGTACTAAATACAATTCCCTTTAATTCTGTTACTAGAAGTCCGTTTCACTTTTCAATGTTTATAAATGTATATGTAGCATTATTATAAATATTTATTTAAAAGAATATTTTCTGACCTATTATGTTTATTTTCTATAACGAAATTTTGAGTTATAACTACTACTTGCTTCATTCGCTCTATTAATTGTAATCACAAGTGCTTGCAATACGATTATTTTCATAATAAGTAATAGAGTTATATAGTTAAAAGGATTCCCATTCCATATTTCCCAGAATAACATGAAAAAAAAAATACAAATTTTGTGTCATAGGTTATTTAACAAAAACATTTTCTATTGAGGGTTCTCCATTTTTGAAACAAAAAAAAAAACAGTTTCTAAATATAAATCAAATGTTTTGTACTACCCAAATCAAATTAAATGGCTTCTATACGCATTCTGCAAACATTACATATGTTATAAAAATAAAAAGACATTCTGATTAGAATTATATTTCTAAAAATCAGAAAGGTATCCCTGACATTAGAATGATATAAAAGGAAACAAAATTAAAAGTTTCGAGGTTTCTTGTGACAGTCTTAGTACTTGGATATTTAATTTGTTTAATTTTGCATCATATTATTATTTAGCTTAATTATCTGTAAGCACGCATCAAGTTTAGTTTCATGTAGTACATGTACTTGTTTAAAATCGAAAAATAACGTAAATCATTAACACAAGTTACGAGTCTTTCTATGCGGGACAATATATTGGAGATTAGCAGGTTTGAAAACTGCAAGATAGAAATAAATGAGCTACATGCTATAAAATATTTCCGAATGCATTCCTTGAAAAGATGACGCCCGAAGTGACAATCAAAAATATTAGCAAATATGTCCCCGAAGGTAAATTACTCTGGAAATATACGCCTGCCAATTAATAATAAATTGTTTTAAATACCTTCAGTTATGGTAATCCAAGCAGTAAGACAAAGTGAGTTATTAACAACCAGCCACCACAAAGCGGCAATTACCTTTTTTGTCCATTCTTTTAATTAGGAAAAGCAAAAACCTAATTTACGATTTGTGGATGAATATTTTTGTTATTTTTATACTGGCAGTACAGTATGGCCACGGGTTCGTTAACTATAAACAAATTTTAATTACCCATTATCATCATACATCTTTATTTAAAGCGGTAATTATTACTTGGTTCACATTACGATCATGTATAATGACCATAATTAATAATGATGATTTGTTGAGAGTGCTACAAAATATATATTATATATCCGAGTCATAATTTGGATATATGTTTTCATAAAAAAACATGTAGTGTTAAATAACCTCATGTTTCAATATTTATGGTTATTATTACATTATTTTGTTAACGACCATAATAACTACTGCGTATTATTACAGTTTTCAAAACAAAATAATATTTAATAATAGTACATATTGCCATCGAATAGAAACTAAGACAAGAAGGTTCACTCTGAGTCGGAACTTTGATCATGCGCTCACAAAGGCATGCCGCCACGCAGCTGTTGAGCGGCGGCCTTTCTGAGTATATGGGGGATATATCGTGTTACGTTTACTTATTTTAACGTGGGCGTTTGTTGGCGTAAATTGTTAACATTTAATAGAGGTAAAACAGTACATAAACTACAAATAATATTATTCAAGAGAAGAAATATTAATATTGCGAATATATTAACAACAGTATCGCATTATTTACTAACTGGACTGACAAGCTAATAAAAAATTTTTCTCACAAATTTTTCAATATAGTTAGCTTAACATTTGGTTTTTGTAATTTTTTGTATTTTATATCGCGATTTGCGAACTTTGTAGTACCATAAAGACACACTCTAGTATAGAGAGACAAAACATAATTTAATGGAAAACTTCTACACGGATGTGTAAAATATACATTTTTAAATATATCTTTTAGTTTTGCCCGAATTGAATCGAAACAAGCTAATTTATTAAAATTATCTATAAATATATTTTCTAATTGTATTATAAAGGGTGGTCCAACCATAATGCACGATGTTAATTGTGAGTCACACCTTAACGTCAAGTTTTTTGCCCAACTTAATTTGACATTCCTTTGTTTCAGTGCTTGACAAATTCAACCATGGAGAGGTACACAATTGAGCAGCACGTTAAGATTGTTGAAGGCTTTTACGAAAATGGGCGTTCAAATCAAAATGCATTTCGTGCACTTCGTGACTTTTTTGGTCAGCATAATCGACCAAATGTGTCCACAATCGGGAGAATTGTGCGCAAATTTCAGCAAACCGGGTCTGTAGGAAATGTGAAAACACCTGTGCATGCTCGCCCAGTTCGTTCTACGGAAAACATTGCTGTTGTTCGCGATAGTGTAGCAGAAGAGCCGTCAACCTCGACTCGTCGTCGTGCCCAACAATTGAACATCTCACGAACATCAGTGATGCGAATTTTGAATAAAGATTTGAATTTACACGCTTACGAGGTTCAATTGACTCAAGAGCTGAAGCCTACTGCCCATTTCAAGCGTCGTCAATACGCCGAATGGTTGGTTGAACAGACAGAAGTGAATGGTGACTTTACAAAGAAAAACATTTTCAGCGACGAGGCACACTTTCACCTCAGTGGATTCGTTAACAAGCAGAATTGCCGCATTTGGGCAAATGAGGATCCACGAGTGATTGTTGAAAAGCCGACGCATCCACAAAGAGTGACTGTTTGGTGCGGCTTATGGGCTGGCGATGGCGGCGTCATCGGGCCGTACTTCTTCGAAAATGAGGTCGGCCAAGCAGTTACCGTGAATGGTGTTCGCTATCGCGAGATGATAACGGACTTCTTGTGGCCAGAAATTGAGGATATGGACATGGACGATATGTGGTTCTAACAGGATGGTGCCACTTGCCACACAGCCAACGAAACAATGGCACTCTTGCGCGAGAAATTCAATGGCCGTGTTATCTCACGTCGTGGCGATGTTAATTGGCCGCCACGATCATGTGATTTGACACCGTTGGATTTCTTTCTTTGGGGATATTTAAAAGAAAAAGTGTACGTCAATAAGCCAAGAACAATTCAAGAGCTAAAGTATGAGATAATTCGGCACTTTAACGACATTGAACCTCAATTATGTCTCAGAGTCATTGAAAATATGGACCATCGGATAGAGGTATGCCACCGAAGCCGTGGCGAGCATTTAACCGATATTTTGTTTCGCACATAATTGTCATAGATCCTTTTATCATAATAAAAAATATTAAGATAATTCTCTGAAAACTTTTTGCTTTATTTACAATTAACATCGTGCGTTTTGGTTGGACCACCTTTTATATTCTACTATGTTCTGTGATAGTACTGTCAAATCACCTCAAAGTTCTCTGAATTAACGTTCTCTAGCTTTTGCTGTAGAGAATAATGTTGCCTCTAAAGTATTTTCTTCATTGAATTTTAAACACACTATGCAGGAATATTGTAACAAACACTTTTTAGCAGACGACGAGTGACATAAACTAAAGCATTACCTTCTGTTTTCTGTATTAAGATTTCTATAATCACTTGTAAAAACCTTTAAGGATTTTCTTGGGACTGATTCTGGGACAATAAATTCCTTAAAGATTTCTACCAAGTAGGAATTAATGTTTAATAAAATTTCATTTATGTCACTTATGCAGTTTGTGCCATCGACGTGATCAACATATTTCAAGGTAAATAATTTTTTAAAGGCTCCAAAACACTATATAGATGTCGGATACCACAACAATTTCTAATTTGACCAAAGAAATTTTCTAAGCAATCCTGATTGAGATCTCTTGTCAATGAAAATATATATCTTTTGGATTTTAATGTTTCCCACAAAACTTTAACCGATTTAATTGTCAATTTCCAAACGAATATAAACTTCATTTGACTAGTAACACATTTTTTATCACTGTTAATAACAGTAAGATTGTTTAACAAGGTTTCAAATTCTTCTAAAAATTTTAATTGTTTTCGCGTGCCCATAAATGCATTAAAGTTATTATTATTATTTTCTTAAAAGTTGAAGAGTGGTAACGTATTATAAAAACCTAAGGACAAATTAAAAATAATATTCTGCTATACATTCCAAAAGTATAGGTATAATTACAGTTTATCACTAGCCTTTTTCTATAGCACATTATAAATGAAATAAAAGATATATTTTATTTGATGTTTCAGGATTTTGTATCCTCTTCTATTTCTGTTGATTAAGACACAACAACCAAAGCATCATTGTTTCACTGGAACTTCTTCTGATAACCTTTAATATAAACAGTGGAGAGGTCACAGTTTTATAATTTTTTAATATTATACTGTATTACTTTACTTGCCGGAAATTTCTTCTATTAAGTGTGTAAAATCAGGAAATGATTAAAACTGTTTATTTTATTATTATTTTCTAATAAATGTAATTTTCTACAATAATACATTATATAATCTCAGGTTAACTTACACTTTTATTATTGTTTATTCAAATTAAATAGAAGGATACAGTAAAGGATATATGTCTAATGATATTAAATATATGCGCTGAATGAAGAAAATAAATAAAATAAAGCTTTATATTTTAAAAGATTTTACACACAAATATAAGTTCGTAAAGAATTTGGGAAAATGCATATATATTTTCCCACATTTTACTATAAAATTATATTTGTGTGCAAAATCTTACAAAATATCATGTGTAAAGGCACGTCATTATATATATATATATATATATATATATATATATATATATATATATATATATATATATATATATATATATATATATCGTCAACAAACCAGAGGCATCTCTGGTTTGTTGACGAAATTAATACGAAATCTTCACGAAATTAATACGAAATTTTCGTATTAATTCAAATAAAATAAGATCAAATGAAATAAGGAATTCGAAATAATAAAATAATAATAAGCATCTGGTTATACATTATATTTTTTATATAACACTGTAAAACACTTACCACCCTCCTAACCAGCATTTTAAGCTGGATTAGCCCGCTTGCATTAGGTGGCATGTGTCTACAATTATTTCAGCAAGCGATGTTCGCCATGGTGAAAAATTGCTCTTATATGAGAAGAATGACCGTTCGACATCTAGTGGTGTAATAATTGCTAAATTTAATTTTGCTATATCTGATTCTCTTTTTTAACAGTGCCAAACTTTGCTATAACACTATTATTTCTTTCGTCTCTTAAACCATGTATCTCCAAGCATCCAGTATTTATAATTTGCAATGACTCCACTAATCACAAGGAACGAATTTGTAATTTTTCTATTGTCTTCACTAATCCCTTGTAATTGGTATGAATAGTCTGTAAATCTGTTTCAACTTGAGGATCTTAAAATATTGGTTGTCTTCCTTTGATAACAGCTGCCATTTTATGATGAAATTTTAATACTACAGACTTTATTTTGTAAAAATACTCAAAATAATAAAATGTTACCTGTAACCATATTAATCGACTGTAATGGTTTAGATATGTCGCGACATTGTCTGTGGAATTCTCGAATACGTTTAGGAGATTTAAGAAATACCGCTTTTGTAGATGATATTAATTAATTTACACTTTGATATTATCATCGAGTTGCTTCAGCTACAAAATGTAACGCATGGAGTCCTACATACGTAGTATGTAGGAAGTTATACTCTTATACTCTTTTTTAAAGTATATTCTTGTTTAGAATATCGGCCTACAAAACGTATGGCTGCGGCACCATCAGTCACAAACATAAACACTAGAGTTCTTGAAAGTTAACATTTTGCTAATGAATTTATCACTATCCTCGTAATTACTTCATCAGTAAGTCTTTGTAATCCTTTAGTACCTAATAAGAATAAATATGATGGTTTAAGAGGTTCTAGTGTACGTACACTAACAACAGAAAACATTTATAATAATTACATTACAACATTAATAACAGAATGTTTTCGACAATCCATCGTTTCGTTCACACATAACCACAATTTTTTGTAAAGTAATTTGGATTTCGTATTGTTCTTTATTTGTTCCCGCACAAATGGTACATACGTCTGCAATATCTTTCGGCCTGAAAATGAAAAAAGATATTTACATTCGCTATTCTATTTTTCTAAATTTACAATGTATGAAAAGTTATGTATGAAAAATGACATCGTCAAAGTGCCTTCCTTCATGTCGTTGTACCTCCTCAAGGAGCTACCTAAAATGTGAGATTACTCACCGACATAATGCTGGTTCAATTCACTGAATTTTCTTGCATATTATGGCTATTAACTGACTGAAGGTCTTAGGAACATAAGTGTACACCATAGATTTCAAGTAATCTCGTGAGAGTAAATCCATGGGTCTTGAATCAGGACTTTTAGACGGCCAATTAATATCCCCCGATTAGAGATCATGTTTCTAGGGAACATCGCTCTAACGGCTTCCATTGATACAGTTGCAGTATGGATTGGAGCCCCATCTTGCTGAAACCATGTGTCCTCATTAAGCCCCATGTTCAACAAACTACTCATGTTCTTCATATTCAATAACAAATGAGGAGAAAATTTCAGGACACCTATTCGCTTCAGATATTTGTGCTGTATATTGTTTATATGTTTCTTCCAGTTCTTCTTCTCCTAGCACAACACAAGTTTTATCGCAAACTAAATATATTTTTGTACCATCGTATTTAAAGTCTAAAAATTCCTATATACGTATATTTACTTGATCAACAATTTATCGTATTTAACCCTACGTATATTCGACATAATAAATTAGCACTTGTAAAACATTCGTATTAAAATGCGCAGTGCACCACTAAAACGACATTTAGCAGCTACTGTGAAAGTCTATCTATGGAGCGAAGACGCTTATTTACCGACTCACCCTCCCCTCGTGTGCTCACATATACGTAAAAAAATGGCCCCTGATAAAATCAAGTAGCTCCAATTATTAGTTTGAGTCAGCATTGGTTATTTTCTCTATTAAAAAGTAATTAAACATTAATTTCTATGCATACTTTTTAAATATATTTACTTTTTATATACACGGAAAAGTTATGCAATCGTGTAAATTTTTTTTCTAATGTTTATTTTTCGTGTTTCGGCCTAAAAGCAAAAAAAAATTTGGTTTTTAAACCATTTTGTGTGTGTGTCGTTGTCGTTGTCGTTGTCGTTGTCGTCGGCATTTATTCTTGTTAGCACGATAACTTAACTAAATCATGACGGATCGATCGTGTTTTGACTGATTCTAATCGGGGACGTCTCCCAGACGACACCTACTGGTTTTGAGGTGGATAGAATACACTCTACCATGTTCATAGGTCATGATAAACCACAATTGTGGACTATTTGAGAAATTTTTTTGTTAGCACGATCACTCAATTAAATCGTGCCGGATCAATCGCGTTTCGACTGACTCTGATTAGGGACGTCTACCAAACGACACCTATTGATTTTGAGGTGGATAGGACACACCCCACCCTATCCATGGGTCATGAGAAAGCACGATGGTGGACTATTTGAAAAAAGTAAAACTGTCGCATAAGACGCATATCGTCAGTAATGTAACAATACCTCCTATCTGACATATTTTCTAAAAATGCTTTTATTGCTTTCCTGTATCAACGTAGTCATTGCGCATGTCTTACAATATCTCCTATGCAGCATAAATGTTTTAAAACATTATAATCGAGGAGAAACAATACCTTCTATATGTTTCCCGCACAATATAAGTATCAATAGCTCTTATCTGAAATTGTTCATTAGTTTCTATGTGCGTGTTTTGTGTCTATGCAGTGTTAAAAATATATCCATTCCATTTTTAAATAAATTAAAACTGTTTATTGAATGCGATAATATTGATAACTTAAACTTAGGTGCAACAAATTATATAATTAGCAGCTTTACAACTCTAAGGTAAGTGTAGTTGTTGATAAATAGGGTGTAGACTATAGGTTATGTTTGTCATGCATGGTACATTAATATTATAGTTATTTATTAGCTGTTGCAATGATAGTTGGTTGTTTTCTTGCCTTTTCATTAAATAAACGTTGTGTGTCGCGATAATAACATAATAGACACTGTTTAAAGTAAAATGTTTTAACTTAGGAGGTATGTATTCTTAGTCTCATTAATAAAAATGTGTAACTTAGGAGGTATTGTTTTATATGTTTCAGGGGGAAATATGAATTCCAGAACAGATAAAATATTAAAATTAGCACATAAGATGCATAAGGAAATTATACGGGGGAAAATTCACAGTCACAAAATAATATTGATAATAATGTACACTTTGCAACTGAAACAGCAGTAAATGAAAACTTAAATACATTTATAAACTTTGAGAATGTACCAATTCAATTTGAAGATGGTGTTTTAATCGCTGAGAGAGAAAGTATAAATGACGAAAATTCTGAAACACCAGTGTGCAACAATCCCGACTCTCAAGCTAAAATGGATATCTCCGGAAATGAATCAAATTGTGAGCCGCCTAGATAGGATGAAGAAAGAATCTTCAGATAATTCATCTAATGGAGAATCAATCAACGAGGTGCCAGAGAACATGTCAGCCGACCCTCCAGATGATACAGACACGGAAAATGTAGACTAGAATGTTGATTATGGAAACATGTCTGAGGGGAGAGAAAGAAAGAAAAGTGCAGTTAAGAGTGAGTGGATGAAATTTAAAAATCAAAAATTACGAGAAAAAGGAGAAAAATATTTAGGGTATACTCGGGCAAATGGTAAAATGAGGCATGATACGTCAAGATGCAAAAGAAATATGGGCCCCCCTTGTAACTCTAATGCTTGTAAAAGGTCGAAAAAAACAAAATGTTCCTTGTTTACAAACGTAGTAAGAACTCAAATTTTTGACAAATTCTGGAGTGAACTCAGCTGGGACCAAAAAAAATGTTTGTATGTTCTTATGTTCACTAAACAGAAGTAAAGAGAAAATCGAATATCAGTAATAATATTATATCTCGTAGGCAGGGAACTTTCCATTATACTTTAAGTATTGATGGGCAGGAACATTTAGGCGTGTGTAGACAAATTTTCTTGAATACCCTAGGGCAACGTCCATTCACTGTTCAGGCTTGGGTGAGAAGCAGTACACATGGAATGAAAGAGCAGAAAGAGGTCGCAAATAAAAGAAGAAAGGACAACAATTACCGTGTCCAAGCATTCAACGAATCTAAGCAGTATTTAGAGAAGTTTTTGGATGACCTACCAAAGCAGCCTTCGCATTATGCCAGAAAAAGTACAAACAAGTTATACCTGGAACAACACTTTACTTCATACAAACAATTGTTTGATATTTATAAGGATAAATGCATAGAGGACGGTGTTACTTCATTGGAGAGATTTACGTTTATGAAATTATTAAATGAAAAAAAATTTAGTTTATTTTCGCCAAAAAAAGATCAGTGCGACATTTGTATTCAACATGAGCATAAAAATATACCAGATGAGACATGGAATAACCACATTGAAAGAAAGACGAAGATAAGAGAAGAGAAAGAAAGAGACACCGAGAAGGCAAAACGACAAGAATGTATTTTACTTACCATAGATTTCCAGGCAGTCAAAGTAGCACCAAACCTAAATGCCACGGCAATTTATTTTAAGACCAAATTGTGTTGCCATAATTTTTCAATTTATAATGTGATAACTCATGATGTCACATGTTATTGGTTTACCGAAATTGATACCAATTTAAATGCCTCGACTTTTGTTTCTTGCCTTATAGATTATATAGAGGCGAATTGTATGACTTTGAATAAAATTCCGATTATAATTTATAGTGATGGCTGTACATTTCAGAATCGAAATGTAGTGATGTCCAATGCCCTTCTTAATTTTTCTGTAGAGCGTGAAATTACAATAACACAAAAGTACTTCGAAAAAGGACATTATCAAATGGAAGTGGACTCGGTGCATAGTTACATCGAACGTAAACTTAAAAATCGCAGAATTCACTTGCCTAGTGATTATTTGAGAGCCACAGAGGAAGCTAGAAAATTTCCAAAACCATATCAAGTTATTAAATTGGAATATAACTTCTTCTCTGTGATTTTTCCCAACAAGAAAATTTTCGATATAAATCGATTAGGCCAGGCAAGAAAGTAACTGATCCAACAGTAACTGACTTAAAGGCTATACAATATAACACTAATGGCGTAATTCTAGTGAAAATCGACCTTAGTAGTGAATGAAGTGAGCTACCCATTAGTCCCAAGCGTATTCAAGACGTAAATTATATTCAATGTCACCCAGAGCCATTATTAATCAAGAAAAAAAAATGGAAACATTTGCAATTTTTAAAATCTATCCTACCTAAGGACTCTCAGTCATTTTATGATACTCTTCTCTATGATCCTGAACATTAGAAATTAATATTTAAAAATTATTAGTTTTATAAAAGCAATAAATAAATATTTCAATAACCTTTTTATTTATGCCAATATCTCCTATCTACAATTTTTTGTAAAACAATATCTCCTATCTGCTGTAATTTATTAATAAAAAAACTTGCGAAAAAACTACTTACAAATACATTCTAACTAATTATTAATAAAACAAAAAGACATATATGCCGAATGTAACTATATGTAGATTTCATAAAACATATTTATTTGTCTACTGTAAAATTAGGTCAAAGTCACATAGGAGATATTGTCACATCACTGACGATATTCTGCATTTATGTATTGGTTTATTTTTTCTCAGCCACTCAATTACAAGATAGAGATATTCTATGTGCGGAAAAGTCCATTTTAAGGTTTTAAAACTGTTTATTTAAGCTACGGATGTTTTAAATAATTTCATTATGTCATCAGTCATCACGACTAAAACGACATTTAACAGCTACTGTGAAAGTCCGTTGATGGAGCGAAGACGCTTATTCACCGACTCACCCTCCCCTCGTGTGCTCACATATACGTGAAAAATGCCTCCTGATAAAATAAAACATTAATTATTAGTTTTGAGTGAGCATTAGTTATTTTCACCATCAAAAAGTAATTAAACATTAATTTCTATGCACACTTCTTAAATATTTTTTCAAGCTACCGATCTTCTAAATATTTTCGTTATGTCATCAGTCATCACGATATGACAACCGATATCACCACGCTATAAGATGATGTGTAAATAATACAAGCGGTTATTTTAAAAGAACACAAGAGCACGCATACATTTCGATGACGGGGCTACGTAAGATAGTCCAACCTGTTGAAGAGGAATTATTTATAATTACTATGAATAAAAATGAGAGCCATGTTAAAGTACCGATAACATACCGACAAAAGAACAAGAGACTAAATTATACAACTAATACAATATTCACGCAGGCTTTCTGTTACGTTAGCGTGCATACAAATATATATTAATAATAAATATGTAGCATTATACAGGTATACATGTTAAAACGATTTGATGTTCTATGGGATTGTTTGAGTCTATTATACAAAGCTAGATAAAAAATATATAAAAATCAGTGATACGAGTATATAAGTATAAATAAAAGATGATCAACTCACAGAATAAAGTGAATAATTATATCCAGTGACGATAAATTAGGTATTTGTTTTGCATTATGAGTTGTAACTACAAGTAAATTTGATCGAGGAAGCCGTTACTCTGTGGTACTTCATAATTCCAACGCCACTGAGAAAAACAATTGCATTGGACAAATCGTTTAACCTTTGAGTAAAAAATGGCTTAAAACTTAATTGGTTAGAAGCAATAGAAATCTATAAATCATAGTGATAATTTTAACTTATTATTAGATCAAGTAGATATATTATATTCCCTCTTTTTTCTGTTACCAAAATTAATTAACCCCCTGTGTAATAGTTCTTAATAATATTCTTGGAAATTCCTACAATTTGATGGATGGGATTGCATCACTTATAAAACACGTTTTCCTGTAAACCTTAATTACTTGTTTATTGCCATAACCCTTATTCTGTGTAATCGGATAGTATACAGTGCTATTCAAAAGTCCCCTCCCCCCCCTCTTATCTTTTAAACGATTATACATAAACTAGTGAAATCTGATAACTGAATATTAAGGGTTGTAAACTTCCCTACTAGTGATGATAGATGAAGTATGCGTCAAAGATGACGTCACAAGGTCATTGTGACCAATAATTTTAAATAGAACCCTATGGCAAGCGACACCTCTTTTAAAAGGTATCGAAAAAACGTATTCAATGATACTAATATTGTTTGTATTGATGGTAGTTTTGATGGATTAAATCAGTAATCAGTAAACTTGGATAATAATTTTAATTACAGATTCAAGAATCAGTACCTACTTATAGTAATTGTTCGAAGTGAGTTCCATCTACTTCCTGACAGTAAAACATCCTATTGCGAAACTCTTCTCGTACTTTTTCAAATGTGTCTGCGGAAATAGCCCTACATTCTGTAACAATACGTTGTTTTAAAACATCAATATTGTCAGGCTGAGTGGCGTAAACCATCGATTTAAGATACCCCCACAGAAAAAAATCTATAGGTGTGAGGTCCGGTGATCGAGGCGGCCATTCCATTAAACCTCGTCGTCCAATCCATCTACCAGGATATTCTTCATCCAAATACCGTCTTACTGCACCGTAATAGTGTGGAGGAGCACCATCCTGTTGGAATGTTATTTCCAAAATGTCGAATTCATTTTAATTATCTTCCAAAATTTCAAGGATTAACGGTTCTATTGCATTTTGCAACATCTACAGATACACCTCACCGGTTAAGTTGGTATTTAAAAGAACAGGCCCAACGATGTGGTTTCCCAGTATACCTGCCCAAACATTGACCTTCTCGGGATACTGAGTATGTGTTTCACGAAACATGTGAGGATTTGCGTCACTCCAATATCTCACGTTTTGTGTATTTACACTTCCATTTAGATAGAAAGTACTTTCGTCACTAAAACAAATTGTTTTGACATAGTCTGGCTGTTGGTTAAATTTAGTCTCCATATTTTCACAAAATTGCAGTCTTCGGTCTGGATCGTCGTCTGAGAGTTGATGAACCATTTTTAATTTGTATGGGTGAAATTTGTTTTTTTTCAACACCCTGTGCACTGTACCCTGTTTGACTGACTCCACAGGTTGATGCAACTAGAGTTGTTGAAGAAGTAGGATTTACTATTACTTCTGCCAGTATATTAATTTTTTTCTCATCAGAAATTTGTGGTCTGCCAGATCGTTTTGCATCATTAATACTGCCCGTTGTTTTAAACTTACGAAGAAGCTCTCTCAAATAAGTCCTCGAAACTGGGCGATCGGGAAACCTTTCATTAAAAATGCGTTCTGCTGCATGAATATTTTCTCCAGTTTCACCAAGTATTAGGATCGCTGCTACTTTATCACCTAAAACACGTACCATTTCTCTTCTTGAAGCACTTAAACGTTCAGCTCACAACAGTTTAACAAATTATTGAATGTACAAATATTTTAAAATTACCACAAGGTACTAAAACAGTTAAACGTTCGATCAACAATACACAAATTATTAAATGTATAAAAACTTTGACAGCTAAAAAAACATCAAATTGGGGAGACTTGCAAAAACGTCAGATTATTTACTATCCAACTATCCAGTGGCGGAGCTTGAATTTTAAATTTTATTATTAACTGATTTAATTCATCACAGCTTTGCGGTTTTTGAAAGCCAGTTGTCAAAACTGCCGTAAACAGACACAATATTAGTATCATTGAATAGGTTTTTTCGATACCTTTTAAAAGAGGTGTCGCTTGCCATAGGGTTCCATTTAAAATTATCGGTCACAATGACCTTGTGACGTCATCTTTGACGCATACGTCATCTATCATCACTAGTAGGGAAGTTTACAACCCTTAATATTCAGTTACCAAATTTCACTAGTTTATGTATAATCGTTCCAAAGATAAGAGGGGGGGAGGGGACTTTTGAATAGCACTGTATAAGTGTTAATTATGTGTAAACATTTTTATATTTTGTGTGAACAGAAAATACTATAGAATAAGTGAAATGTACAAAATACCAAATTATTATTTTAATAATACCTTTGTATGCATTGAAATATATTTGTACGTATAGAAATAAATATTTGCAATCTTTAGGTACATATTACCAAATGAAATCACAGACCTGAGAATTTCGTTAACTCACACCAATAAGTTTAACGTTTTTGAAAACATTATGTTTTTGACACCCTGTGTTCCATTCAAGTAACTGTTGGATATATTACTATCTAAATAGCCTATGGTAAGTACTTTCCTAATTAAAAATTACTGGTTTTGAACTTTGTGTTATGTTCATGCTAAGAAGATTTCATTAGTTCAATTGGGCAACCTAAAACAATTTGTCAAAATAATACAATATGAAATTGATAGTCGCTTGTTTTCTTAAGGTTTAACCTGTGTTAATAGAATACGTTTGTTAATATCGGTTGTACCAGTCATTTATGATCAAATATTTATGAAAACAAAAAATGACCACAGAAGTTTTCTCAATTTTTTGTCGATTGCATAAAATAATTATTAATTTGTAATTGATGTGGTAAACATTACAACTTTTAATGGCGTGAGGATGGTGTAAAATGTTTCTATTTTTAGAATAAATCTTAATACCAGTATTATTGGTAGAATTCTACACCAGCATAATTCTAAATTTTATATATTTAGGTATAACACTAAAATAAATACATCACAATATAGTAGGTACATTTTACTCTGCGTGGGGTGACCATAATCCCTGCTTGATTAATAATTATTCTAGAGCACTCATCCATATACTCTTCACGTTGGAACTGTAAAATGTGAGGTAATATGGCTGTTCGTAATTTCTGACAAACTTATACCCGAATGCTGTTATGTGTCTCAAGAAACACATTAAAATAAATAAAAAAAATATTGTGTTTGTTAAGTTTATTAAAATGTTTTGCCAAGATGACCGAATAATGTGTTGAATTTTATGAGTGGCTGGATGATTTCACTGAATATATATTATGTATAAATACCTAACCTATTTGTATTTCACGACAATGAACAAGGTAATTCAAATACAAATTTTCTATCTGTCATTTCTTATTTATTGTATTTTTAATTTGTGGTAATAATAATATATAAATTTTACGAAGAATATTACCAAATGTTTATTTTCAGCGAGAACTGAATCTCAATAAGAAGCATTATTAATACGATATTTGTTAAAACCTGGACAAATGTGCCTATTTATGGTTTCTGAATATTTAGGCCCAAACAGTTTGTCTATCTTAAGAAGCAAACATAGTTATTGTCATGGCCAAGTTTATTAATACTGATAATCATTAAATATCTGAAACATATTAAATTTTGAAAAAATTACTAATATACTTCATTATAAGATAGTTGTGATATTTTATATTTGGTATTCTCAATGTGCAGCTGCTAATAATAACACATTAATCTTATCAAAAATGTAACTAATTATTAAATAATGAATTTAATAATTGGGTACATTACATCTTGATTACGTTACTGCTACATTAACACTGAGGCCTAAATATCTTTATTATAAGAAGAATTATTAGTAAATATCCAAAGACATCTGGATATTAACGAAGCATATTTATCACTCATTAACCTGAATAGAATCATAATATTTAATTGGAGAGCTTGATAATAAAAGTACTATATTAATCATGATAGGGACTTGGTTGCAATGTTCACCAATATATAAATATTTTCTAGACTTGCACTAATACATACATATAGTATACACCAATATTTCATAAGTGTAATAAATAAATTAACTTTGTATATTAAAAAGAAAAATATAATAAAGCCTATTCTATTTTAAAGGCGTTTTACATTCTTTCATTGCACAATATGGACACTAGAAGGTGTAAAATTGAAATAAAGCTTACATCAAGAAATGGTGTAAGCTTCAAAGTTTATACCAGCCATCGTGTTGATTTTACTCCATTACATTTTATGAAAATGTACACAAGAGTATTGTAAAATTCTTCTACGGCATTGGGAGTGTTCATTTCACAATAAGCTGGTGTTTCTATTTATACTATATTCGGTGTGAAATTGGTGTAAAATTTTACTCCATATATTAGGCAGTCTAGGGTTATAAGGGCGCAACAAAATGAACTTTAAGTTTTACTTCATATATTATTACGCGCTATGCAACTTTCACGATTAAAGAAATGTTCAAAGACATCGTCACACCCCCTTAAATATTAAAGCACTATTCAATGCCATGGGCGGTAATTAAACATCTTAAGGAGGTAAATTACCCTAGCACTTTTGAAAATTCGAATTCTTTTTCGCTTAAAATGTACCTTAGTATCATAGAAATCAGGTGGCAAAGTTTCATGCACGGGAGAAATCTGCAAGGGCTCGAATTTTAAATGCATCGCGGCCCCTTTCGCTGCTCTATGCGCCCATTACAGATTAAAGGTACCTACATTGAATTTTTTATTTTTCAGTATTTAAAACTTTAAACCCGGTTTTCTCGAAACAATAAATTTCAAGTCGGCCGATATCTCGAATAATTTTTGTTCGATTGGCTTGAAATTTTAACTGAATATTTAAAACTACTTTCTCCTTTACAGTACTGTTTAGTGTTTTTTATAATATATAGATCAATTTTTATTAACGATTTTGGAGCGAATTTTATTCGTTCTTTTGAACTTTTTTTCAAAAACACGCCATTTTTGCAAAAATCAATTTAAAACAAAAATCCTACGTAATGTAGCTAATATCATATTAAATAAAAATTTTCTTAGTTCATGATTGTATCTTTAAATTTACAGGAGTTATTGGTTCGGCCACGCAGCCACAAAAAAAAGATGCCCAGGGAAAAATACTGAGAAGCCGCCATTTTATTGTTTACAGATCGGAAAAAATTTAAAGACACTTCAATGGTTATATAATAAACAACTTTTTACCAAATTTCGATATGTTGTTTAGTGTTTTTGAAAAAAATTCCCGAAATTTTCTCTGTGTTTCGGCTTCTAGAGTCGTTTACCCCCTTAAAATAATATCCTTTTATTGCTATAAATAAACGAAGTTGTTATTTCAATAAATACTATTACTGCAATAAAAAATAAAAGTTTCACCACATTTCAATACTTTTATTAAAGCATGTACATCGTATAAAATATGCAGTCCAACTGCTCTCTTTGTTGATATATGTAAATTATGGATTACACGTTCCACGTACGATAACATATGTCATGTAAAACACAACGTTTTACGTTCAGCTTAGAAATCTAAATTAGCATAGTGTAATGAACTAAATCGTAATATCAATTATTAGCAACAGGTATATCACCTAATCTTATTTGACACATAACGTTCCTTCATTAGATATAATGTATTACATATTTCTTTAGAGATTATAAATTATTTAATATTTCACGCCGCCTCAAAAATTTCGCTCGAGGATTATTTTTCAACCGTGGCGTCGTATGTTTATTGTTGTGTATGTATATTCCATTTTTTTATATTCGGAATTAATACTCTTATGTTTATAGGCAGGTCCAATCATATCTGTCACGAGAAAAAAATCAGTGTACATACTACCTGACACTCAGGTATTTCAGTGAAGCAATCCAGATAGCGTTTAGTTACAGTTCTAGTTCAGTCATTTGATATGCATCTCAGAAATAGACATATGTATATTTGAATATATTGACTGATATTTTGAGGAATGGAAATACACCTGCTAATAGGGTAAAATACCTGTTCCAAATACATTTTATCATTTTGCTTGTTATGTGTCGCTGATTGTTGCTAGTACACTTTCTTGTCGAGGCATTATATCATGGACATCAAGTAGTGAATTATGTTAATTTTAAGTAAATTAAAATTTCTGTATTGAAACGATATTATAATATGATGAAATTATATGATATATGTGATGTGATATATTATGTGTTCGAGGGGCACTAACAATAAAAAAACATTAATTTGTCATTGAAAATTACATTATCGTTTTTCCAAATATTCTCCTTCATGATCTACATACTTTTGCATATTTTCCACTCCGCTTAAGATATTTCCAAAATATGGTTTTTGAACACATCAATGGCTTTTCTGTCGACGAAAATTGTTGTCCACGTAATTTATTTTTGACGATTGGGAACAAAGAGAAATCATTGGGTGCCAAATCAGGACTGTACGGCGGATGAACCTTTAATTCGATTTTTTGAGTGTTCAAACATTCGGTTTTTAGACGAGATGTATAAGAGTGAATTGTCATGATGATCCGACGGCGCGATGCTTGTTTGTTTTCCTTATTTTATCGAAGACTTCAGGCAAACAAATGATCATGTACCATTCAGAATTGACCATTTTACGCTCCTCTAAAGGCACTGTTGCCACATGACCAGTGTTTCCGAAGAAACAGACGACCATTTGCTTTGAAGTGCTTCGAGTGCGAAAAACTATTGTTGGATTTGGTTCATATTGAAACACCTATAAAGTCGACTGCTATTTACTTTCCGGTTCATATGCATAGATCCATGATTCGTCACCTGTTACAAAGTTAAAACATCCGTCTTTTGAAGAATCGCTATTTTTCTTAAGCATTTGTTTGCACCAATCGACACGAGCATCTTTTTGAGATTTTTTCAAATTATCTCGGATCAGACGAGAACAAACCATTTTTACAGCTAAATGATCAATCAATATTTTATATACGCCAGTCGAACTAATGCCTAGGATTGTCTTAATCTCACAGTATGTCACATGACGATCTTGCACTATCAGTCATTGCACAGCATCAATGTCTTCTGGCACAACACCTGATTTTGGATGACCTTCACGACTTTCGACGATGAGCGAATGGCGGCCACGATTAAACTCGTTATACCAGCGTTTTACAGTGGCAAAGGATGGGGATTTATCGCCAAAAGTGGAAGTAAGTTGATCGATGCACTCTTGTCCTGATAATTCACCTGGAAAGTCATAATAAATCATTACACGAAAATTTTGAGTTACGAGTTGATTCCATTGTTTTCGCTGAGATAAAATTTTCAAATCACTGTAAACGACACAAATCGCGCTTAAATGATAAAATGTTCTAAAGAAATTTATGGTCAAAAATGTCAAACTTTCCATTGGAAACGTCAGATGGTGTCTAATAACATTTAGTGTTGCCAAGGCTCAAAATATAAATAGTGCTCTTGTAAATATAATATAATGCGCATATTGGATGTCAAAAATAGACGGGACTTCCCTTCAAAAATTAATGTTTTGCAAAAATGTTTGAATTAAAATGTACTCGGAATTGAATTTACTTTAAGTAATTTATGGTTGTTTTCTTTTTTATATAATTTCATATATGTAGAATACTCTTAGAAATATTCAAAACATATTTTAAACTAATAGGTAATTAAAAACAAGTTTACAGTCTATTTAACGTATATCTCACGATGATACCATGAACGTACCAAAAAATGTTCTAGAACCTTTTATAGAATGATTACATGGCGATTCTAGAGGATTATTTTCAACAAGAGGGTGCAACAACTGTAGCAACTTCAAAATTTCCTCCAAAATGTTGTGATGATCGAATAATTAGCCATAAACTGAGGCCTCAACAATTACCTGTTTTGGCACTTAAATAAAAATTTTTATTTATTTCGATCATTAACAAATTTATGGTGTCTCTAGATCATCATTTTTTCAGAACTTAGTGATCGAGTGGTTCTATAATATATTTATTATGATTATATTATGATCTTATCTCTATGTATATATCTGTTTTGTATCAAAATCACAGAAAATATTTATCAATTTATATACGTATTATCATAACAACTGAATTCTGTTTTGTTTATGAAAAATATGCTAGTCTAACTAGATATCAACACCTCGTTGTATTTGTTAAAAATTACTGTAATATACATACATTCTCTTTATATATGACACAGATATAGTATTATATCACCAAGTTATCCTTTGAAACCCTCGGCTGGTCGCGTTGTTTCACGTAGTGCCACATTTTTCGCTTTCGCCGTTCTATTTTTAGTTCGGTGATGGATTTCCCCTTACAATTGAGGTATTTGTTAGTCAACACTTCCTGAAACAGGTAACGTTTTCCGGCAGACTTTTTCCCCATCGCATTGGTCGCAATTTGGTTGAGAAGCGGTTAGCATCGTAGACCACTCGCGGGAGTTTTTGTGATTTCGAGCGTTTATTCTGTTTTGTGCTACCCGCGACCACCTATGTTAGTTTTTATTTTTGATTCCTTTTTTGTTTTTTATTGTGCTTTTGTGTTTAGACGATGTCCCTTCAATTCTTCAAGAGTTGTCAGACGAAGAACGTGATGCAATTTATAATGAAAGTGACCTAAGTAAAGATAAAGAAATTCAACTTGATGATCACTTCAGTGAATCAGAATAGCCCGGTGATAAAATCGTCGAACATGAGAATCCTTGTTTTTTTTATGTCGGAAAGGACAAAAATGCTAAATGGGACAAGTTGCCAAAGAAGAAAGGTAATAAGATCCAAGAACATAATAAAAATTTTGCCAGGGCCAAAAAAAGATGCTCGCAATGTATCCATATCGCTCGATGTTTTTTCCATATTTTTTGACCACACGATTATTGATCAAATTGTATATTTTACGAACATGTACATTTAAACAAAGAAAACAAATTACGGAAGAGATCGTGATTGTTTCTCTCTCTCGTGTTTTCCCCATTTGTCATTTAATTTGTTGGTTACATTAATTCGAGAGATAAAAAAATTCGCTAAATAATCACAATACTTGTTGACGTTGCACTTTGTGCAACACCAGATCGTTGCCGTTGGTGTCATGGGAAGGGACGCGACCGGCTGAAGGTTAAGAGGAATATCAATTTATACGGTTAAATGTTGATTATATCTTTCATTTTTAAGTTTATCTTTATGCATTATGTTCAACTTATAGATATATTTATGTGTATCTATAAAAAATAATTAACAGTTAGTATTGGTCCTATATTTAAAAAGAGTCAGTTCTCAGATCCTCAAACTTTCAATCAAAATCACAGGAAAGATTTATCAATTGATATATGTGTTATCATAGCAACTGTATTCTATTTTGTTTATCAAAAATGTGCTAAGCCAACTAGATATCAATACCTCGTTATATTTTTTATTTGAAAGTTACTTTAATATACACACTTTGGTTTTATAAAACAAAACACTATTGTATCAATAGATTCTTCTTTAAGAGAATTGTCAATTTATCTCGTTAAATGCTGATGATATTTTTCAGAAAATATAGAAACTAAAGAGCCATCATATAATATGTTAGTCAGTGGCCATATGCACCTTACATGTCTTGTCTACAATACCCATCAAGATGCATTTTCACATCTATTTACTACTCCTAGTTGACTTAATAAATACAATTTTTTTAATGAAAATGTAATTAAATCTTGAAGTAAAACATTAACAAAAACGTAAAACAAAATACAAAGAATGTATAATAGTGAAGAACAAATTGCTTTAGAAAATTAACTAAAGGAAGAAAAAATTAAGGAAGCGAATAAACTAAATAAACAAAACAAATTTGACATTTAATGCATTAATTAATATTGCATAGTTTTTGGTAAAACTTTTCTTTTAAGTCAGTTATTTTTTTGATTTTGTGAAATAAAAACCACCAGTGCTTAAATTAAGCTAAGATTTTAGTTTTTAGTAAGTTTTAGTTTTTTAGGTTTTAGTAAGTTTTTGGGAAAATATTTAGATGAGAATATAGAAAGTGTATGTTTATGGCCATCGTACCTGCTGATTACTATTGATAGAGTTACACTAGTCCTTGATTATTTGTTTCGCCGTATCGTTACCTAAAAAACTAGTAACTACTACTGCAAATAACTTGCCTGTCTTAAGTTTCACATATTTTAACTCTAAATCAAAGAACAAAAAAATGGCTGTTTAAAAAACCCACATGAAGCATATGTAATGCCTTGTAAACTTATCAGGAGAGAAATCTACGTAGAGATTTAATTAATTTCGTATGTATGTCTCACTCATATTTCACATAATAAAACATATTTTTATAGTTATGCTGGATTTATTACACAACGATAATCGTGAAAATAAAACACATTGGTTCTGCCTCTCTCGATTTCTATTATATCAGTTTGAAGGTAGTTTTACCTTTTTTCAATCTCTCATTAGTAGATTTAGAATTGCGTTAAATCGTTGTTTGTGATATTCTGTGAGTGATAAGACTACTCTCGTACTACGATATATTAAGAAACTCATGGGAATTTTCCTTTAACAAAAAATAATTGAGTACAATTGATTGATAGCTTTAAGTGTTTATCATGCTCCTACCCAATTCTCATGTCAAGCGGATATACGTTTAAGTTTTTTTCTGCTTGCCAGCCTCCTTGTTGGAGGCGGAAAGACATAAGAGATTAGAATAAAGCATGATGCGGCGAAACCAAAGATGCAGTGTTACTTAAATTAATGAGTATATTTTGCGGTACATTAGATAGTATATCTACATTTCAAGGTATTTTGATAAAACAAATGATTGGTAGCGACTTTGGAACCTCAAAACATTGTGCTGCTATTGGACAACAACTTGGGAACGTCACTGATAAAACCTATTTAATTAGAGACGGGTAGCACTTGTTCGTATATTCGACATGTAAACTTGAGCGGCGCCTTCGGAGCGGATAAGTAAGATTAATAAAAGCATTTCGAGCTTTAATTAATTGAAGATATATTATTAAAGAATTTTTATCAACCGCTCTGAATAATCTATAATACTTAATATAATTTATTTATTTTCTCTGCAATGACAGGGAGAAATATCAACTGTAGGAATGCTTTAATTGGGTTTACAGGTTTACAGGTGTTTCAAATATATAAATTTTGAGACTACCGTCATCTCGTTAAACTAAAATATAGTTTCTTAATTCGGATTTTAGATTAATAATTCAATTTTTATTACATGAAATATATACATATGTCCAAGATCTTAGTATTGAGATCCCTGGAAATAGTAGGAGTTACAAATTCGGTTAAATTATAAATAAATTTCTCAGTTTTAAATACATTGTAAATGAATTTTTCGTAATGTTTGCGATATTTGTTTTACATATTTCTGTAACTAGATAGGGTTTATTAATGTTTGTCCGATATTTCGTTTTCTAGGAACTGTCAGTTTGAATTCATGAATAACTTAAATCATTTTTCATTTTAAATTTAAAGATACATCACTAACTAAATAAAGGGTGTTGCAATAAGGGCACAATATTTGAATTACGCGCCATTTTAGCTGTAATGATTCGATAAGTTAATAATTGTGACAAGTGGATAGGAGATAGGTGGGAGAGTAAACATGGAGAGATACACGACAAAACAATGCATTCTTATTGTTAAACATTACTATCAAAATGGTAAAAGATTCATTGTTGCGATTCCTAGAGTGCGTCCAATTTTTGGTAGAAATAATTTTCAAAATTTATCAACTGTGGAAAGAGTAATCGAAAGAATTAGACATTCTACTAGCCATTCTTCACCCTATTCCCACTAAAGATTTGCATCTTCAAGCTTACAAAATCCAATTGACTCAACAACTTCTGCCAACAGCCCATGCACAGAGAAGAGATGTCAGCAGTTGGATTATTGAACAACAAGAAGTGAATGCCGATTTAGTGGATTAAACCATCTTCAGCGACGAGGCCCATTTTCATCTAGATGCCTTCGTTAAGAGGTAAAATTGCTGAATTAGAGGCTCAGTTAATCTACGAATAATTCATGAGAAACAAATTCATCGTCAGCGTGTCATTGTTCGGTTTGCATTATGGACTTAAGGAATCATCCATTGGACCATTTTTCTTTGAAAAAAAAGCAGGTACCTAATGCATTAACGATAAATGGCGAATGTTATTGTTACATGATAACCTAGTTCATTGCCACTTACACGGGTGGTATCGCCCGTGAAAGATTGACGGTGTTATATCCTCGTCCTGAGTCTTTTCCTCGTCGAATCATCTTCCGTTTTGGTAACCAAAATTGGCCACAACGATCTTGCAATTTAACACATCTATACTTCTTTCTGTTGGGTTTTATGAAGTCTCAGATTTACGCCAAGGAGCTCGTGATGACCATTGAAGGCTAAAACTGAACGCTGTATCGAAATACCGAATATAGGAGGTCCTCAAAATAATGAAGTACAAAACATGTTAAAAAAATATGAAATGTTTTATTTAGATGTTAAAAAATGAATGACTCGAAAATTCTTCCAATATCAGTCTCCGTAATTCTGCCTCTGTTTGAAACTTCGTTGGTACACATAATTTTCTATTTGGAGAACAGAAAACCGCTGAATGCTTACTTACCCATTTGTCAGTAAATCTACTTGAGATATGTTATTCGTATAAACGTTTTTCGAATTAAGAGCGAGGGGCTCATTTTGTTAGCACATACAGTTATTGACTTTTGCGAGAGGTAAGTTATTTAACTCTTCTCCCAAATTACGCAAAATAGATATCGATAAAGTTTGCAAATTAATGATCCGTGATAAAATTTGGACCAATTACTAGATACCTGCTAACAATATTACATAGATACCATTTTTTGGTTAAGTGTTATATATAATAATGATTGAGATTATAAATTTTTTGTTGAAATGGTATTAAATTTGTGTTGTAATATCTGTTCCACTCACAAATGTAACTATTTCCTTCCTCGAAGCCTAACCTAATTTCTTCATTTTAGAATCAAATAGAGCTAAGAAATTGTAAATTAAATGTAAATGATTACTTTGATTTGGTCTTGTAAATCTCGAAGAAGAAGTATTGTCTAAAGAAGTTTTTAACTTTTGTGATTTAGAAAATGACTATATAAATATACCGGATCACTATAACAACTTATGTTGTAGTACCCTCATCGCCGGTCTTTCTGGTTTAAATGTTTCCAGATCTCTGCCTGAAATGGTATTAAATTTCAGTGGTTGTAATATCGCGTCACTCTAAAATATAACCATTCCCTTCCTCCTAAGCTCAACCTCGTCCTTTTGGAATTTAATAGAGCTAAGAAGTAAATTTAAAAATTTCCACTCACATATAACCAAAATGATTTTGGTACCTAGACAATTTGTATAAACACGGATTTTCTCTTGACCAGAAATGCGTATTTTGTTTATTACAAATTTCGTGTTAGTACTATAATTTAGTATTAACAAAATTGTCGTATTCTTGAGATTATCTGGTGCCCTATGCACTGCGTCTTATTAAGCCACATTATCTCAGTCTTTGGCAGTTATTTATGATAGTTATTTACGAAAAACAAAAAGTGCTGTAGATTTTGGCTTTCCAATTCCTTGTCCAATTTTTCTAATCAATGTTTTAAGGAGTTCAGTTAGTGCTAATAGCACACTGCTTTAAAATTCTTCATTACATACTTTGTTTCTAGTAAGAAGTGTTTTTTCAAACGAGCTATACTGCTATGTTGACAATTAGTCTTACAAGATCAACTTATACAAACATATTGATTGTACTGTTTTCAATAATAACTTATTTAAGACAGATTCTTGCACTAAGATGAAAAAAAAAGAACAGTTAGTTTTTATATACTTCTTTTTTCCCTACTTTATTTTAGATGACTAATTGGAGGTTATAAAATCAACTTGGATATTTGTTTTTGGGTTTTGAGAGTGTAGAATACCAAAATTTCATTTGTGTAAAAAGTGAATATATTTCGAATGTAGAAGAAAAAAATGCTGTATTATTTAAGATTCCGAAGTTATCCTGACTTCCAGTACAAGTATG
Organism: Rosalia funebris; assembly: GCA_037954035.1. Taxonomy (NCBI): domain Eukaryota; kingdom Metazoa; phylum Arthropoda; class Insecta; order Coleoptera; family Cerambycidae; genus Rosalia; species Rosalia funebris. The sequence continues at coordinate 31,114,300 of JAZFAV010000002.1, forward strand.
TGACGTAATCTTCATCAAATGGTGCATGTATAAAAACCTCTTTTGACAAATTTGCAGCTTTATATTACTTGTAGTTTCTTAATACTGTCTAATACGTCATTTATATACCCTATACATTTAATATAACTAATTGATTTACATACGTATGTGTTCAAAGCGATATTCTTGAGAGTTAGCCACATGCAAATCCTATACGAGGAACAAAAATTTTCACAAATGCTGCTAAGAGTATAATGTCTTCTTTCAGTTCATGAAACTTAGTTATAATAGCAGACTTCAGCTGAGAAGTAGATCTTAATTCATATTTATAGGCGCTATCAAATGACTTCAAAGAAAAAAGTCGATCGGGATAATATTGGTAAAATAAGGTGGCTACTCTACCGACAAAATTTAGCGAAAATTTAGTTTTACACAGTTACCAAAACCGCTCATTAAAAATGGAAACTGTACGACTCAATTTATATTTTGAGCCTTGGCAACACTAAGTGTTGTCAGGCGCCATCTGACATTTCCAATGGAAAGTTTGACATTTTTAACAATAATCTTCATTAGAACATTTTATCATTTAAGCGCGATTTGTGTTGTTTACAGTGATCCTTTGTCACTGTGAAACGCTGGTATAATGAGTTTAATCGTGGCCACTATTCGCTCACCGACAACAGTCGTGAAAGTCGTCCAAAATCAGTTGTTGTGCCAGAAAACATTGATGCTGTGCAGAAACTGATAGTGCAAGATCGTCATGCAACATACTATGAGATTGAGGCAACCTTAGGCATTAATTCGACTAGCATATATAAAATAGTCCATGATCATTTAGCTGTAAAAGAGGTTTGTTCTCGTTGGGTTCCACATAATTTGAAAAAATCTCAGAAAGATCCTCGTGTCGATTTGTGCAAAGAAATTATCAATAAATACAATAGAGATGCTTCAAAAGACATATACAGGGTGAGTCGGGAGGAACGGAACAAACTCCAGGAGTGTATCGTACGCGTCAAAATAATGTAAAAAAACTCAACTGTTGTTATTCGATTTTTATTTGTTTTCAAGTTATATCATCATTAGGTCATCAGTCCTAAGACTGGTTGGACGCTAACCTCCAGCTTCTCCTATCTTGTGCTAACCTACGCATTTCGCTAATTGTGCTACAACCTACATCCCTTACTATTTGCGAGCAGTAGTCTAATCTCGGCCTATCTCTGCCTTTCTTCACTCCTATTTCTGCCTCCAAAATATCGCGGACTATTCCCCCGTGTCTCAGCAAGTGGCCTACCATTCTATCTCTTCTCTTCTTTAAGTTTTTCCACATACTTCTTTTCTCGCCGACTTTCTCCAATACTTCTTCGTTTCTAACCCTATCAGTCCATGGTATTTTCATCATTCTTCGATAACACCACATCTCAAAAGCTTCTAATTTCTTCCTACTTGCTTCCCCTACCGTCCAGGTTTCGCAGCCGTATAGTGCCGTGCTCCATACATATGTTTCCAAAAATCTCTTCCTTGTTTCTAAGTTTATTACCCCCGAGCATAAAAGTGCTTTCTTTTTGTTAAAAGCTACTCGACCCTGCGCTATTCTTTGTTTTATATCTTTATCGCTTCTTCCATCCCAATTTATTTTACTTCCTAAATAAGTGAAGTCTTTAACTTCCTCCAACCTTTCATTATTAATTTGTACTTTCGTTTTTGCTCTACTCTCGCACCCTCTGCACACTAACACTTTAGTTTTTTTGTTTTTATTCACCCTCATTCCGTATTCCTCTGTCAACACTGCCTCCATTTCGTTCAATGCTGATTCTAATTCCTCCTTACTAGATGCTAATACTGCTATATCATCCGCGAATCTCAGCATTTTTAGTTTCTGTCCCTGTACTTTAATCCCGAAATCCACTCTATCTTTTACCACATTAATCGCCTCTTCGATGTACAGATTAAAAATTAGTGGTGATAGCGTACATCCTTGTCTTACTCCTTTCCTAATACCTACTTCCCTTTTTTCACCTTCTACTTCTATAACAGCAGTTTGCTCTTTGTATAGATTGTGTACTACTCTCCTATCTCTATACTTCATTCCCGCGCTCTTTAGTATCTCGAACATTTTTTCCCATCTTACGTTATCAAAAGCTTTTTCTAAATCTACAAATCCTATATAAGCGTTATTTCCTTTTTCTATTGTTTTCTCTAACATTACTCTTAGCGCCAGAATAGCTTCGCGAGTTCCCCTATTTCGCCTAAAGCCGAATTGGTCTTCTCCTAGTATTTCCTCCGCTCTATTTTCCATCCTCTTCTGCACTATTCTAGTTAAGATTTTTGACGCATGAGAAGTTAGGCTAATCGTTCTAAAGTTCTCGCATTTGTCGGCTCCTCTCTTTTTCGGTATAGTAACGATAATGTTCCTCTTATAATCCTCCGGCATCTCGCCCGTTTCATATATGTATTTTACCAGTTCAAACATCCTATTTACTACTTCCTGTCCCGCATATTTCAAAATTTCCGCCTGTATTTTATCTACACCCGGCTCTCTATTATTCTTTAGCCCCCTTAGTGCTATTTCAAATTTCTCTCTCAATATAGGTTTTCTTGCATCTTCCCTATCGATGCTAGATTCTTCCTCTAATATCTCTCCTAATTTCTGACCCTCGTATAAATTTTCTAAGTACTGCTTCCATCTATCCGCTTTCTCCTCTCTTCCGATCAGTATGTCCCCCGATTGACTCCTAACGTTTCTACTTATTGTTCCTATATCCCTGAAGTTCCTCTTAATTATTTTGTAAGCCTCATCGGTCTTACCTACTTGCAACTTATCTTCTACTTCTTTGCATTTATCCTCTATCCATTGTTCTTTCGCTTTTCTACATTTTCTAATGATTTCCCACTTTATTGACTTATAAGTTTTCAGTCCTTCTTCGTCTCGTCTGTTTTTGTAGCCTCGTCTCTTTTGCATTAAGTTTAAGATTTCGTCCGTTATCCAGGGCTTCCTAGCTTCCCTTTTATCGTGTCCTAAAACGTCCGCAGCCGCGGAAGCTAGACTATTCTTGATACCCTCCCACTCAGTTTCTGCGTTCTTGATTTCGTCCTTACTCGTTTTATTTGTTAATTGATCTGTTTCAAGTTATAGCGTAATTAAAAATATTTATCTAGTATAAGTATTACAAAATGCCATACACGTATCCAAATTTAGAATATACAAATATGGTGTTAGTTTATGATTTTTGTAATGGGAATGCTAGAGGTACTGTTGAAGAATATCGTCAACAGTTTCCACATCACAGACATTCTAATAAAAATGTATTTGTCAGCTCACGAAGAATTGGTATTCAATTGGGCATTCCACAAACAAGAGTAATAAACACACTCCACCAGCAAGGCTTACATCCATACCATGTACAGAGAGTACAGCGCCTACAAGCAACATGTACCCGTGACGGCATTAATAATACTCATAACTGTCATGTATGGTAATATGGAAATCCCCACGTAACAGTCGAAAGTAACTTTCAACATAAGTTTTTCGTAAACATGTGATGTGGTATGGTCGATGGTTATTTAATTCCGTATTCCTCTGTCAACACTGCCTCCATTTCGTTCAATGCTGATTCTAATTCCTCCTTACTAGATGCTAATACTGCTATATCATCCGCGAATCTCAGCATTTTTAGTTTCTGTCCCTGTACTTTAATCCCGAAATCCACTCTATCTTTTACCACATTAATCGCCTCTTCGATGTACAGATTAAAAATTAGTGGTGATAGCGTACATCCTTGTCTTACTCCTTTCCTAATACCTACTTCCCTTTTTTCACCTTCTACTTCTATAACAGCAGTTTGCTCTTTGTATAGATTGTGTACTACTCTCCTATCTCTATACTTCATTCCCGCGCTCTTTAGTATCTCGAACATTTTTTCCCATCTTACGTTATCAAAAGCTTTTTCTAAATCTACAAATCCTATATAAGCGTTATTTCCTTTTTCTATTGTTTTCTCTAACATTACTCTTAGCGCCAGAATAGCTTCGCGAGTTCCCCTATTTCGCCTAAAGCCGAATTGGTCTTCTCCTAGTATTTCCTCCGCTCTATTTTCCATCCTCTTCTGCACTATTCTAGTTAAGATTTTTGACGCATGAGAAGTTAGGCTAATCGTTCTAAAGTTCTCGCATTTGTCGGCTCCTCTCTTTTTCGGTATAGTAACGATAATGTTCCTCTTATAATCCTCCGGCATCTCGCCCGTTTCATATATGTATTTTACCAGTTCAAACATCCTATTTACTACTTCCTGTCCCGCATATTTCAAAATTTCCGCCTGTATTTTATCTACACCCGGCTCTCTATTATTCTTTAGCCCCCTTAGTGCTATTTCAAATTTCTCTCTCAATATAGGTTTTCTTGCATCTTCCCTATCGATGCTAGATTCTTCCTCTAATATCTCTCCTAATTTCTGACCCTCGTATAAATTTTCTAAGTACTGCTTCCATCTATCCGCTTTCTCCTCTCTTCCGATCAGTATGTCCCCCGATTGACTCCTAACGTTTCTACTTATTGTTCCTATATCCCTGAAGTTCCTCTTAATTATTTTGTAAGCCTCATCGGTCTTACCTACTTGCAACTTATCTTCTACTTCTTTGCATTTATCCTCTATCCATTGTTCTTTCGCTTTTCTACATTTTCTAATGATTTCCCACTTTATTGACTTATAAGTTTTCAGTCCTTCTTCGTCTCGTCTGTTTTTGTAGCCTCGTCTCTTTTGCATTAAGTTTAAGATTTCGTCCGTTATCCAGGGCTTCCTAGCTTCCCTTTTATCGTGTCCTAAAACGTCCGCAGCCGCGGAAGCTAGACTATTCTTGATACCCTCCCACTCAGTTTCTGCGTTCTTGATTTCGTCCTTACTCGTTTTATTTGTTAATTGATCTGTTTCAAGTTATAGCGTAATTAAAAATATTTATCTAGTATAAGTATTACAAAATGCCATACACGTATCCAAATTTAGAATATACAAATATGGTGTTAGTTTATGATTTTTGTAATGGGAATGCTAGAGGTACTGTTGAAGAATATCGTCAACAGTTTCCACATCACAGACATTCTAATAAAAATGTATTTGTCAGCTCACGAAGAATTGGTATTCAATTGGGCATTCCACAAACAAGAGTAATAAACACACTCCACCAGCAAGGCTTACATCCATACCATGTACAGAGAGTACAGCGCCTACAAGCAACATGTACCCGTGACGGCATTAATAATACTCATAACTGTCATGTATGGTAATATGGAAATCCCCACGTAACAGTCGAAAGTAACTTTCAACATAAGTTTTTCGTAAACATGTGATGTGGTATGGTCGATGGTTATTTAATTGGTCCTTTCATTTGGGAGAATCGCCTCACAAGAGGCAACTACTTACATTTTTTACAAAATGAATTACACGGACTACTAGAGGATATTCGTTTGAACATCAGAATGCAAATGTATTACCAGCACGATGAAGCTCCTGCACATTTCGCTCGTCAGGTCAAGGAACATTTGGACGAAAGGTTTCCAGGACGTTGGATTGGTCGCGGTGGTCCTATTAGTTGGCCTCCAAGATCTCCAGACCTCACAGCACTAGATTATTATTTACGGACCTGGTTCAAAGATGAAGTGTATAAAGTAAAAATGGACACTCAGGATGCATTCATTCAACGTATTAGAAATGCTGCAACTGATCTTAAACAAAGACATGACTCAATCAGTAGAGATACAGGCGCCCTTCGCAGAAGAAGCAACAAATGTTCAGAGGTGAAGGGCGGTATTTTTGAACATTTATAACGCTGTGATAACCAAAACGTTAATGTATGAAATTTTGTTTATTTTTAATTACGCTATAACTTGAAAACAAATAAAAATCCAATAACAACACTTGAGTTTTTTTACATTATTTTCCCGCGTACTTCCTTCCACTTTTGGAGTTTGGTCCGTTCCTCCCGACTCACTCTGTATAACATTGTAACAGGTGACAAATCATGGATCTATGCGTATAAGCCGGAAAGTAAACAACAGTCGACTGTATGGGTGTTTCAAAATGAACCATATCCAACAAAAGCTGTTCGTACTCGAAGCACTTCGAAACAAATGGTCGCCTCTTTTTTCAAAATACTGGTCATGTGGTAACAGTGCCTTTAGAGGAACATATACCGGTCTTTTCTGGATAGTACACAATAATTTGATTGCCTTCAGTCTTTGGTGAAATAAGGAAAACAAGCGCCGTCGGATCATTCTTCATTATGACAATGCGAGCTCTCACACATCTCGTCTAACAACCGAATGTTTGAACACTCAAAAAATCGAATTAATTGGTCATCCGCTCTACAGTTCTAATTTGGTACCCAATGACTTCTTTTTGTTCCTGAACTTCAAAAATAAATTGCGTGGACAACGATTTTCGTTTGCAGAAGAAGCCAAGTTGGCAGAATGCGTTCAAAAATCATGTTTTGGAGATATCTCAAGCGGAATGGAAAAGAATGCTTTGACAAATGATTCGAACGCATGTAAAAGTGTATAGACCATGAAGAGAGAATAGAAAATATTTTGAAAAACAACAAAGTAATTTTTAATGATAGATTAATGTTTTTTTTATTACGCACTATTGATAACAAAATAGTGCCCTTCGTACGATAAGGTTGATTCAACCTGCACGAACCACACAGCTTTAACATTTAGTTTCATACGAAAAACGAGTAGAATTGCAAATCCAAAAGACAGACATATTCTTCGTGATGAACCTTGTCTTCCCTAAATAGGCTTCACAAAATATGTGAAGTATGTACAACCAAAATATGTACATAAAACTTTATGGAGAGGCACGTTCAGTTTGGATCTCTACATAGTTAGAGAATGAGGTTAAAAGCATTTTGTAAAAACTGTTATTTATGAACAGTATTGGGTTTATGTTATTCAGGTAGAGAATTCGAAAGAGCTGGGCAAAAAATTTGCATGAATCGTAAATATGCTAAATAATAAATTAAGTTCATAAATGTTTCCAATCGACCTGTAGCAAAATTAATAAAATAAATAGAATTTTAGTTACAGTTATATAAATAATAGCATTTTTTGCATAATAAAAATTTTTTGCTACATTCTCTTTCTTAATTGATTACGTATTTATGAACAATAATATATGTATACCATTAATAGTATTAACTCATCGTTAAACCAATGCCATGAAACAGAAAAGTTAGCAATTACAATTGAACAGGTGAGGAAGTTTATATTTTAACAATCCTCGTATAATGAATACAGTGAAACAGTAAAATTCAGTTTCTATGAAGGTAACAACCTATAAGCAACGTTTTGTTATATTAAACCGAATATGAATTAAATAATGTAGTTAGTTCTGTATTTCCAATGTACCTATTTTATTTTAAATGATTCACCTGGTATCTATATTGCAGAGAAATTATAAGTGCAAGATTTTATTTATGACATATAGTTTTCTTATAGATAAGAGCACAACCAGCTACGCTATATGTGAAACAATTGCCTAATTGGTAATATATTTATGATAGGAAATACTATTCCTGAAGAGGCAATCCTGTTTATTCAATTTGTACAATGGAATATTTTTAATTCTAAATATACACATGAGTTTCCTGTTTTTCTGATAAATGTAAAAAAAAATAGGATGTTTGGTTTATACAGTCTTTTGCGAAAATATTATTTGCCAATCTAGTAGTTCGCTCATATGATTGTTTTAATATTGACAAACAGGATGTGACTTAATAGATTTAGATTTCAGTATCAGTTTTTTAGATTCATAATTAACTAATTATATATATTTTTTACTATATATAGTTATCCGGTTTTACCGATTTCACGTTCTAAAATCGCATGGAATCAAGTTTCCTGTTCAATTACCCTATCTATCTACTAATCAACTTACAATTCTTAACACTTTGTTTAAACTTTTTACTGTCAGTTTATTGGCACAACAATATTTTTACTGCGAATGTAAAAGAAACACTCGTAACAAAGAAAGTGTAGGCATGTTACTAGAATGCCTATAGAAAATGAGTGTTTTACATAGAAATACTCCCGGGAACGGGTTATAACCTTATAACGGGTTATAATGCAACAGAAAAGAAAACAAGAGACCAGTTTTCCGCGAATACCGAAATATTACACGTTATCTATGCGCATTTCGTCTACCAAGGCATCATCGGGAGATAATTAAAAATATTTGTTAGTTATCTCCCCATGATGCCATTGGGTTAGCAAGCGCGCGTCACGAAATGTGTAATTTTTCGTTGTTCGTGAACTTACATGAACATAAAATTATTAGTTAGAGAAATAAAAGCTACCATAATAAATTAAAAAATGGAAGATTAATTAATGTTATGTTGTAACTTGCATATCCCGACAAATTCTAGTCATAAGTTAGATATGTGTATAATATGAAATAAAGATTTTCAATTGAATTACATAACTTCGTAATCATGAAAAACCGGTCTCTTGGTTTGTTTATACTCGGTTAATAATTGCATATACCTATCTAATATACTAATAATATATACCTGCCGCAAGAAACTTTTTTTTTAAATATTTTTGTTATATTCAGAATTATTATTATTTTATTTATACACAGTTGGAAAGTCCATAAGTTTCGTCGATCTGTATATGTGTAGAATGAAATACAGTGTATAGACACCGCTAACGACAGACAAAGACGGTTATATTTCATATTATTTCACGATATACACGTGCATCTTCATCTGCAGGTGTATATATGGCTTGTGAAAGTTATGTCTCATATTTGAATTAGATATATCTTTTCATATGCATAACAGAGAAAAGTAGTAACTAATTTAAGATCAGTTTCCTTAAGCTGACAAAACAATATCTAAAGTCTGACAACTACGGATGTGGTATTTCTCTGCCTAATTTCCCTACGGCAAGAGTTTGTTATTTTCTTCTTTATTGAACCAAATCCTAGAATACTTGGATTTTTCGACTCTGTATGTATAACACAGAAATTGTACTATTTATAATAACGAGGTCGACAGTCGTTTGTGAGGTAATTTTATAAGTGCAGTTTTAAGATAGTTTTCTTCCTATAGGATATTACAAACTATATTAATGAACAGAATTTTGTTTATGATGTTGATTGTAATGCTGAACCTGAAATATATTGTATTAAAAAAACATTTCGGATGTAACTGAACCTTCCGGAATTTCATAATTTATTTTTAACTTTTAGACCGAAACATCGAAAACAACAATCAAATATTAAAAATTTAAGTATATTTATATGTGTTTAACATGTTTACTTACTGTTACTATTCAAAATGACATTTACTTACTATGTAAACATGGGACAATAATATCTTACTGAAAACAAATATTAATCAATATAATGCAAAGTTTTACTACCAGAGGGTAACATTCAAACTACAGAAATAAGGAGTTTATACTCCAACCCATCTGCAAATGCCTTATATAATAAGGACTAAACAAATTAGGTCAAAACAGCTATTCTCCTAGCTATATGCCAAATGTCGAGCGCTAAATTACATGACAAAATTTGTTGTATTTTTGTCTAACAGAGTTAGCACTAAAAATATAGTGATTGTTCCAAATCCACCAAGAAAGATGCAAAGTGTCACCCATCTCAGGATATCGTTAACTGCATACCAGTTTCGACCTTTCTATCTTGGGTATCGTCAATGTAGTGTAAACGAGTATACCTTCGACAGGTAAAGCTCACATCTAGTAGACATTGCTATGTTCCACCGCCGTAGAACGTACCACACGCCATCTCTTTGGTCTTTGGTACGTTCTACTGCGGTGGAATGTAGCAAGGTCTATTAGATGTGAGCTTTACCTGTCGAAGGTATACTCGTTTACACTGCACTGACGAGACCCAAGATAAAAGGTCAAACCCGGTCTGCAGTTAAGGATATCCTGAGATAGGTGAGACTTTGCATCTTTCTTGGTGGTTTTGGAACAATCACTGTATTTTTAGTGCTAACTCTGTTAGACAAAAATACGACAAATTTTGTCATGTAATTCAGCGCTCGACGTTTGGCATATAGCCAGGAGAATAACTGTTTTGACCTAATGTGTTTAGTCCTTATTATATAAGGCATTTGCAGATGGGTTGGAGTATGAACTCCTTATTTCTGTAGTTACAAATATTAATATTTATTAAAATGCAGGGGAATGTAGATAAATCAGTTGTGTATGGAATTAGAGAAAAATTTTTGCACATGGTTCTATGAATATAATAAGATATCTTCTAAAACATTTTTAATATATCTTTTACTATTCGAATTATCACATAAACTTAAATTTTTTTGAAGATAAATCGTTAATTGTGATTTACGTAAAAAAGAACATTTGTATCTTTCCATCATGTACATACCATACATATATACCATGTTAAAATAGCATGGAATTTTCCTCGAATAAGTTTATAGAATTTGACGAAGGTAAATAAGTGTAATATTATAGGCAAAGGATAAATATCACGTTTTTATTTTCTAGGTTTAAAGGTAAAAGCTGGCATTAAAACTGATTTTTTATATATGCCAAGTTATTTTGTATTGTGTTCTATAATTCATCCCAAGAACCGGCTTTACATACAATTGCAGTATCATTTACATATCCTACTATTTTTCCTTTGTTTGGTAAGTTAAACAAATACTTAATATAAATTATGAATAATATAGAACCTAGAACGGTACTTTGAGGTACATCATATCCTATATTGGCCTCATGTTGTCTTCTAATTGTGTTTATTTGAAATATAACTTTTGAGTAATTCAAAACAATTTTCTTTTATTTCAATACATGTTGTTTATAAAAGTATTAAATGGCTGGCTTTTCTTTAAACCTGTACTGGTTATTTGAGAGAATTGTATATCTATTTAAATATGATACTAGCTGAGTTTTCAGAATCTTTTTCAGAATCAAAATCTGCTGTTAAAAATTGATCGGTAGTTCACTAGATACTATTCACTATTTATTTTAAAAGTAGTTATTAAGTTTGGATGACCAGTATATCAAAGCTATATACTTAGTTATAATGAAGACTAGAACAATGAAGAGTTTAATAGGTGTTCAGTTAAATAACTTGACCTTGAAATAAGTGCCTTAAAATATAAGAAAAATAAACAGTTTTAAAACATTGAAACGGACTTTTCCGCACGTAGAACATCTCTCTCTCTCTCTCGAAATCATCTCGAAATTGAGTGGCCGAGAAAAAATAAACCAACACATAAATGCAGAATATGTGTCTTATGCAACAGTTTTACTTTTTTCAGTTTTTCTCAAATAGTCTACCATCGTGCTTTCTCGTGATCCATGGACAGGGTGGGGTGTGTCCTATCCACCTCAAAACCAATATGTGTCGTCTGGGAGACGTCCCGATTGGAATTAGTCAAAACCCGATCGATCCGACACGATTTAGTTGAGTTATCGTGCTAACAAGAATAAATGCCGACGACAACGACGACACACACACAGCAACAAAATTTTAAATACCATTTTTCTTTGTTTTTAGACCGAAAAAGGAAAAAAACCAAAAAAAAATTTTGTTTTTCCACTTTTTTTTACACGATTACATTACTTTTCCGCTTATAGTGGAGTGCGGAAAAGTAAAATTATTAATTTTATAAGTAACTACGTTATTATTACGCTATGCATTGTATGATGTTAATATATCAATACAAAATACATTTCATGACAAAACAGAGCATCTAAATTATATTTTTTAACCCAATCTATGAATCTATTTTATGAGATTTAAAAATGTATTGCCATTTTCGCAATAAAGAAATGGTTTATAAATACTTACATCATTAGTTGTACATGGAGACAGCTTGTGATAAAAGATCGTTCTACTCTGAAGCATTAGTCAAATGGTTGTTTAAATGACACCTTAAAATTTATTTAAATTAATAAAATCTCACCTACATGGTTTATTGTTCGTAGTTAACAAAAGACCACACCATCCTCAACATGGGGAGTCCAAATTTGTTTTTTATGCTTTAAATCTGATGTTATTCAGATATTACTGTCATATTAAACAATAGAAGAAATGTATATTTATACACTTAGTCCCAAACAAATATTTATATTCCAAGATATTTTATTGTATTCCTGTCAATATTAAGCATAACTTATAGCCGTTCCTTGCTACATTACATATTACCAGTGATTTCTTGATCACGTTTACATAGTTTTATTAAAGGTTCTCCGAGTATTGCCTTTACCAATATCAGAGAAAAAAGATATTACATTGCATGGCAGATAAGAAAATTAATGGCTTTATATATTTTAAAACCGTAATGGGTAATGTAGTCTGAGCGTTTTTCAGGATTAAAAATTCGTTTTATGGCCGACTAGGCATTAAATAATATATAAGTTTTGTAAATATATGTACAGCTATTTTAGTACTATACAGGAGGATTTAAAATAAATACATACGAATAAATTGAACAGGCTATGCCTTCGTCGAATATTTTATGCAGAGGAGATTATTCAAATATTCCTTTAAAGGTTTACATTTTAAAAATATACGAGTATGTAATTGCAAGCCATTGTTGTCACTTATTATATAAATAAAATTATTGGGCAATGTATTATTTTAAATAAAATGAACGTAACTAAGCACTACTAATGGTATAAATGTATTTTTTTTTTTTCTTAAATAGGTACTTTGTTTATAACGTACGCTGTATTCAATTACAATAAGTGTATTTAAATAGTTTATTAATATATAATATCCCAATTAAGCTTTAAAAAAGGGAAACAAACATGGAAAGAGAACTATGAAAGGTATTAGTCATTTACTTCATAAAATATCAATTCATATTTTGAAAATATTGAAAACATTAACACCTATTTAAAGATTGGCATTTAAAAGATATGAAGATGACTTTTTCGAAAAATTGTAAAATGTATTTCTTTCTGTAGTTACTGTATGATATTTTAAATGGTGATAAATGGGCATAAATAGTGATTTCTACACATCGGGGCAGTATTTGAGATTGTTTTTTTAATGAGACACACTATAAATATTTACATTATTGAATTCTCCTTGATGAGCTTATTTCAACGATGGAGAACATTTATGACTTAACTGATTAGTTAATTACAAGCATCACACTATTAGCGAGATTAGTGAAATACTTTATTTGAATGTATTAAGTTAAAATAAATATACAAAATGGTCGCCATTTACGACAGTAATCTAGTGTAAAATTCTTTAAAACTAAAGGTGAAATATTCATTATGTTTGCCCACTTTCCTTGAAATTATTAATAATATCACTCGGTAGGGTCGGATCTAGTTCATTTTTGTATAAAGTCATACCAGAACTCTGCACGATTCGTCTTCTTTTTGACGGTTTAACATATTGTAACTACGTAATTGTGCATGGATTTTATACACAGCCTATTATCAGATATTGGATAAATCAGGATATCTCTGATTAAAAACATTAGCAACTGTTACTTCACTTCTACATAGGTATATCCGCGGAATCGAACATCATCAAAATTTTTATTCGATTAGTTTTTGTTTATTCACATTGTTTATTAAATCCAAGATTTCTAAGGTGACTTCCATGACTTTCTTTTATTGTTTGTAGTTATAATAACATTTATTTGCTATAATAACTCACGTTGCAATAGAAAATGCAGTTATAAAACACTTCTAAATAATTTAGTAGCAATTACAAAAAATGGAACATATACGAATGTATATATTTGGAAGGTAAATAAATGCCGAGAACATATGGCACCTTAAAAAAGTACAAACGCAGAAGTACCTTATAGTACTTATCTGTGTTTATCCATACTCTTGTTGTATACATTGCGTATTAATAAAACTATTCGTTTGAGAATAATAATTCATACTCAAATGTCTAAAAGCACATACAAGTCATCAAAAAATAGGAACAAGTATCAAAACTACGATATTGGACCGTCTACGAAGTAGACGGTAGGCGCAGTAAATAGCTTGGTCTTTACTCAGTCGCATTGAGACATTTGCAGAGTGAATATTGAGTGTATCGAATGTACACAGAGTTCAATCTGGCCGCGTGTAAAGTGCTTCATTTTCCCTCCGAAAGCTACATCACATTTTCTACTACGCAACATAGAGAATCTTACACTTTTTCCTATTCTTGATAAGCTGTATGTAAATATTTTTTATTATACTCATAACTATGGTTTGTAAAATGATTACTTGCGTGTGCGTCACAGGTAACAATCATATGAATCAATCAACTGGCATTTTTGAACAGTGTCGTGCCGAAAACACATTTTAGGATAACAGTTAGTACAATACAAATCCGTCAACTTATAACAGAGTAATAAAAAGGTTCTCCACAAAAACATTCAATGGAAAGTAATATTTCCATCAAAATAAATGAAATAAATTCAACAAAAATCAAAATAAATGTAACAAACATGAAATAAATTTTACAGAAATATTGAGATGCCAATGAATCAAATTATACAATGAAGCTAAGACGTGACTTCATAATTGCATTTTGTTCGGTAAATTATTAACTGTCTATGCCGTACGTAGTTGATTGAAACATATGTCGCTAGACATACGTGCTGGTAATTGTAGCATATTAGTAACAATTGAGGGTGGTGTAGCATGTGATGCATGCGTCGTCACTAAATTGATACACGCGCAAAAATCCATTATACAAATTGTATGTGTTATATACATATAACATAGTTTCCACTGTATAGTTTTCACCCTGTATAATTGAGTTACAGACAATGTATGTTATTTATTCTGAACTAAAACAGCTTCATATAACGTAACCTAAGTAGCATTTCGATGAAAATTCAAATTATATAGATGGGGATGGACTCTCTAATTTTAAGTGAAATTCTAAAATTAGAATCAAACTTAAAGCCGTAATAGGCAATTATTATACAGTGTTTTCGTAAAATAATGGATACATTCTTTAAAAATTCAAGGAATAAATTTTGGGGAAAGCTATCATACCGGTCAAATTTTATTTATAAATAAAATTAATGTATACAGTGTGATTCGTGTAGGAGGTATCAGGTTATCGATATTTTTTTAAAAGCAACCCTTTTTTTATATAAAATATGAAAGAGAAGAATTTTTTACATATGCTTATGGTAATGACTACAATAGCATGATTGTAGTAGGTGAAATAAAAAGAAATTAAGAAAACCGATTGTGTAATTTCAAAATACAAAATTTGATGGAATTGATTATTTAAAAAATCAACTAAATTAAATGTTCAAATTGTGTACCGTTGGCTGCCTGACACTAGCCAAGACGGTTACTAAATTATTTTTTAAATAAATTTGTCAATAACTTTAGGAGATATACGTTGTACTTCGTGACGAATTTTTGCCTTCAGTCTTCTAAATTCTCATCTTTTTCCAGCCAAATAACGTATACTTTGCTTTTTAAGTATCTTCACAATAAATAATCTAGAGGTATCAAACCTTGCGTTCTGGCTGGCTATTCAATCGGCTCTTTTTTCCCTATCTAACGATTTGGGAACATATCATGTAAATAAGCGCAGACAGGCGTTGCATAATGGGCGGACGCACCATGTTGTTGAAAAAAATAGTGATTTTTCGGAAGATCAGGTTCCTTTACATCTATATATAAAATTATTAGTGAATGAATAAGGTTGTTTCGAAGAAATTCTAAACGTCTTGGAGCAGTTATGTTATGAAAAAAAAAAATAGGGACCGAATTCTTTCATCGAGTAAGCTGCACCACATATTCACTTTCTGAAGATTTTGAGTGTGATACTCCATCATCTATCGGGGATTCTCGGTAGCCCAATAACGGCAGTATTACCTATTGACATGACCATTGAAAACAGAGGTAGCCTCTTCAGAAAAAAATACGTCTTTAACGAAATTATTATTATTATTGCATAGCTGTTGCATTTTCGCACAAAATTCATTTCTCTGATCAAAATGAGCTGTTTAAAGTCGTCTTTAACCAGCTCATGGAGAAGACATACTTTATAAGGATTGTGATTTGGTTTTTTGAGAATTTTATGTACTTATAGATGTTGCTTGTATACTTGATATGCTGCTTGTATAGATACTTGTATGTATAGATGCTGCCATATTGAAATCAGGAGCCAATTGATTAAGTTCTGAGTGATGATTATTTGCATTGCCAAAAAATATTATGATGAGCGTTTTCTGATGGTGACGGTCGACCAGATTTATTAAGATAACGAACATTCCCAAATTCGTGGTATTTATACTTAACATTGCTTATCATGCTTTGGCTAATGGGTTGCCGATAAGTTGTATTGAACAACTACTTGTCTTTGGATACGAATTCTGTCTCTAAATCTGATCTTAAGAGTTTAAATTCTTTCTCGATCAGTTTATTTAACCCTCAAGTACTCGCATTCTCTAGAATCACTTCAATACTCGCATGACGAAAAAAGGACCGCATTTTAATGTTTTATTCAACATTATTTTTTTAAAGTCTATCTATATTTTCCAGGTATGTTCTGAGAACTATCAAAGAAGAAGTTTCTCTGTACATAATATTTTTATGTCTTCAAAGGAACATAAGTATTTGATTCAACATAACATTTGAAATAATGTTTCAGTTATTAATATTACTTTTACAAAGTATCAGTCGTCTTAGGAACATGAAATTCAGCTTTGTGTTCATCAGAAAGCACAAACATAAGTGAAAATAAAGATGAATACATAATTAAGCCTTCATAGTTTATAAAAATTGAAAAAGAAGCAACATATAATATTTATACTCAAACGAGGAGAGCTTTAAGATTGATCTATGGACTAGAATGAAGTAAAACAAATAGTAGGTAAAACTAGTATTTTTCATCCCCGCTTTCGTTAATGAGGCATCGTTGACAGATTACTGTACGCTATCTATGAATTTTACAAACACAGTATTTGCACCTTTCACAGGTAACTTTGGGTTTACTGTTCTTGTGAGAACCACATAAATAACAGGTGGTTCGCCCTATGCTAGCTGAAGTGTTAGGCTGCTTGTTGGTGGTTACTCTGTATTTGAAAAGAAAAATTGACACATTCTTGGGTAGACAATAGAGTATAGACCTTTGTATCATCAAGCCATGTTGTTACATCAAGCCATAGGCCAAGTCATTAAGATATTTTCTTTTGCTACAGGGCTTGTCAATGTTGCTATTCATATATATTTTATAGGGGTTTAATATATTTTATAGGGGTTTATCCCAGCTATATTTAGTTCCTTAAAGAAAACGATTATAAGCCAACGTCTTGTTTTACGCAAAGTAGAAGATCATTTGATCGACCGTATCCACGCCTCCTTTAGTGGCGTTATAGTCAATAATCATGAAAGGCTTTCCAGTTTCAGGATAAGGCGCTTCCTTGTCGTGCTCAGTTGATAGTAATAGCACAGCTTTGTTCTTTTTAGCGACATGACTCATTAATGAAAAGTTGTATTGAAACCCGAAAAGGCTTGACTCGACAGGCTGTGATTTGTCTGCGAGAAATTCTGTGGGAATCTCTCTCTTGTTTTTCTTTAGGGTTCCCAAACATGTCAGTCCAATCTGAAGCGAATATTCAGCAAGATCATAGCTGGTGTAACAGTTATCAGTAATTACGCTCCTATTGAAATTCTTTATTGATTCCACCAATTGCTTTATTGGACATGTTGAATGGGCATCAATCTGCTTCCCACAATAAATTTCCAGTGGAATGTGTAGAACGTTTTTCTGTTACACATTGCATAAAATTTCAACCCATATTTTGCAGGTGTTTGGGGCATATACTGGATGAACCCACAACGACCATGGAATGTTACAAACATTTCGTCAACTTTGGAACTGAACTGTCATCCACCTACGAACTAAATAAATGCGACACTGGCGCAATCTCATGCCAAAATTAGTAACAAAAACATATAGAATCACATCTGGTGGTTTCGTTTGAATTCAAGGCGGGCTCTTCACAAAATTAGAAAAGTGCAGCCCCTATTCCGCACATGTGAGTGTTTGAGGGTTAAACATTTTTGACGAAATGACAAATTTTCTACTCAAAAAACACTTTAAATGCATTACTCTTGCCAAACAAAAGACGAAGAAATGCGCTTCTTCGACCCTCTAAAGCCGAAGTTTCTTGCAATTTTCAA
This sequence comes from Rosalia funebris, assembly GCA_037954035.1. Classification (NCBI taxonomy): domain Eukaryota; kingdom Metazoa; phylum Arthropoda; class Insecta; order Coleoptera; family Cerambycidae; genus Rosalia; species Rosalia funebris. The sequence goes on from JAZFAV010000002.1 coordinate 31,132,448, forward strand.
AATTGAGATGGAAAAATATAATGTATAGTACTTCGTTCATTAATTATCGAATAGGTAACGCGTTATACCTTGCAGAACATTTTTTTCAAAAAAATTTTGAGTTCTGAAATGTGACATAAAAGTTACGTTAGGCAATAGAGATAGAAAACGTGAAGAAACTTTTAATTCTGTGGTATGGAAAACAAACTTTTATTTTTGTCTAATAACTTTGACATTTAGTTATGATGAAAATCATAAAAACATTTGGAATTTTTGTTAATATACTATTTGTTTTTTACCTAAACATTTTTGACAATAATGAACTGGAATTGCATCACAACCAGGCTTTTTGCATCGTCCTCGTTTCTCCTTTACAATCGGCCAATGGCCCACGCTATCGATGCGGATGTTTCAAAGGGATCGGCTTCGTTGCATGTCCCTTTTCTTTTCACTTGCTCGTCGTCAATTGAAGACCTGCTTGGACAACCCACTATTCTCGGCTCCAAAGGTTTAACTTCCTTTAGGAAACATTCTGCTTCTCTACTTTTGAATTCATACAAAGTGAGTTAAATTTTTGAAGGAACTCCAAAATTACGACAATCCCTTCTATAGAGCAACCACGAATTTACTAATGTCATACCCAAAAAATTAAATAACAAACGATGGTAGTACTTCTTTGATCGAATGGCAATTTGATAAAACCCAATCAATGAATTTATTAGGTCGACTCCACCCATAAATTTGTTATAGGTTGATATTGTTGATGGACAGGGGATATTTTATGCTCTTTTTCTTTTTTGTTCCACCTACGTAATTCTACCAAAGGTCGAGCTGCAGAAAAGTTGGTGAGAATTGTAATTGAGCGGTTATCAAACCATTTGATGATACGATAAACATTGCCAGTAGATTCCATTCCGATTTCCTGAAAAGAGCCTCGCCCTTTTGCTTTCAAGATATCATCAGTTAGGAGAGGGCAGCGAGGCAAGCGCTTGTTCCTCACTGTTCCCAAAGAATAAATCTGTTTTTTAGTTAACTCATCCAACAAGGGAATAGACGTAAACCATTCTATGTACAATAGGTTATTATGAAATTGAACTTATTTGCAGAGAGTCAGTATAATATTTTCAGATGACCCAATATCAGGGCATCCCAGGGCACACCAATATTTTTCCTGTGCATACTTCTAAATCGTACACCATACCACATGATCCCGCTAATACCTAAATTTTGTACTCCCATTTGTGGGGTTTCTTTGGTAAGTACTCTTTAAGAGATAACTGTCCTTTGTAAGGTACAATTTTCTCATCAACCACTAATATTTGCTCCTTGGGAATTTTTTGATTGATATTTTTTAGAAGGTGGTATATCATGGGTCTTACTTTGAGAAGCTTGTCTGGATTCTGGGGATCAATTGCACTATTATCGTTACAATGCAGGTTTGTCTTTATAATTTTATATCTGTCTCTACTGATTACAGAAGAAAAATCACGAACAAAGAATTGACCACTCTAGTATAGACGTGTTTTTAGCAATTTCAGAAGCGACATGAAAAAAATCGTCCCAAAAAAATGTTTTAACTCTTTTGAAGTTAGACTGCGGGGCTTATTTGGGTTTGTTTGAACGCTATATTAATTAGATGGATGAGTAACTAGGTCTGTCAAGTCGCTATCAAAAAATGAGCGAAAATAGTCGATTGGTTCTTTTATAGAGGTTGCCTTTGGAAAGGTACCGCATGATACTAGAATTTGCCCTCCTATATCTTCTTTGTTGGTGACATCCTTGTAGGAATACTGCTCTTTGAGAACTACTGCCCTTCGTTTTAATTTTCATTTGATTCTGTTTTTGACTCTGATCCTCGCTAGCTGCATCAACATGTTCACCGGAACTTTCGTCTATGTCTCCTCCCACATCAGGATTGTATTCGGAATCATCGGAATCACTTGCCTAACTGGTATCGCTTCCTCCAGGTATTTCTTTTGTTATAGGACGTCGTTTTCCATAAAAAATAGCGGCGTTCATTTATGTGGACGTTATACCCAGATGACGAAATAACCGAAATCGTTTTCAGATTTGCACCTAATGCCTAACACCTCGAATTCGTTACGTTGCGTTTTCATGTCAAAACTCGCACCACTTATGCTTGTTGGCTGCAGCCTGTGGCAAATGCCGCCCAGTAACATCAAATATGCATCATAATAATTTTACACTTCACCGTTGCCCAAAATAGCATCTGTTCTATTCAGTTGAAAACAGCTGTGTGAATACACAAGATAGCCATCTACAGAATGTGCTAAAGATATTCCAAATATCGGCAGAACGGCGCTGTATTATATTAGGCAATAAATATGGAACGTAACGAACATGATACATTAAGCGCCACGTCCAATACGATTCATATACGTTCATGAAACACATTATATTGAAACGTGACGAAAACGTTACAGTCGTCCTTAGAGAGTTAAGAAAATAACTCCAAAAAAAACAAAAAAAAACTGTTTAAAGAAGTACGTTTGAAGTTTCTATTCGATGAAAACTTCAATAAAAAATTGTCGGCTGTTGAGGACAATTTTTGTCCTCTGTCAAAGGTTGAGGTCCTGTCGGAGATTGAATTTAGACTGCTGAGTATCAAGCAAACAATGGTGTACAATTTGAATATTTGATTTAGTTGATTATTTAGATAATAATGATCTAAATAGTTAACTAAATCAAATACCAATAATTATTATCGGTATTAAATTCATTACTTTGATTGCACATCATTTATCATATTGCACAATCATTCTTCTTTCATTTTATTTATCTAATCTATACTTACGCTAATTGAATTATTACGGTAGCGTATGTAAAACATGTGCTGTTTCATATTCTATAATAAAAAAGGAGTTTCCATTAAAAAAAATAGTTAAAAATAAATTTTGCCGCAAGCTTTTTCCTTGAAAAAGTTATTCCTTGCATTTTTAACGAATTATTTATTACTTTAGGAAAGCACTGTATGTATTTACTACCAGAAGGAGTCGATATTATACCCATATTAGAGATATTAACGCTAAAAACGGTCGTCAAAACTCAAACGAGACCTGAACCGATCATGGCGGAGATGGAGAGCAAGATAACGAGTTTTATTATCATTGTTATTATTGTTACTGTTAGCTGCTTCTGCATTGTGAGGGCAGGGCAATAAAGTATCCTGTCTATTGTTGAGCCTGTCACTCGACAGACCTCTATACGGCCTCCTACGTCCAAATTATATAAATCCATCCACTGAACCTCTCGCATCTTGCTGGTTACTATTATCTTAACGCGCTTCGTTATTACGGCGTTTTGCATGCCTAAATGAGTTGCTGTGTAAGTTATTAGGAATAATAACTGTCGCACAGAGGAAGAAATATACTTGTATTAAGTAGGGTTCTCTTACTAAATCTTTGAAGATGATTACCACCAAAGTTAAGTGTCTCGGAGCATGTTAGCAGTACTAACCTGGCGGTCTTCTTCAATGATGAAAATAAAAATAATAGTAGTATACAGTGTGCGCATAATGTATGGCGATCTAATATAAGTTTGCAATAGTTTGACAGGTTTTAATAATATTTTATATATTAAGGTTATTTATATGGTCCGAAATGTAGTGTACAGTTACAAATTAATTTTAAACCTCAAGAAATACATACAGAGACACAACAGTTTAGTATAAAATGACGAAGTTAGTGGTTGCATTTATGATATAAGTTAGTAAAATCAGCATATCTGGTGTAAATTTCATAATATTTCAATGTTCTCTTTAATTTAATGTTAATCGTTTTACTTTTCATATTGATTAAAAAATAAATATAAAACATAAGTGAATTAATTTTATTGTATACACTTTATTGTATATCTATACGTATATGAAATATTGGAGTATGTACCATACTCCAAGTGGTGTAAGTTTAGAAAACATTTATGTAAATATTATATAATAATATTTACATAAATAAATATACATATAATTTATATGTAAATAGTTATTCATCTCATAACAAGGGGATTTAGCTGTACTGAAAACAAAAATGTAAAAGGTAATAGTTTAGTTGTTTTAATTTGATGGCAGCAGTGCACCCACATAAGTAGTTATTTATTAATTATTGATGAGATCTTTGTGTTATTTATAAATAAACAATAGCTACAAATGACATATCAAATATTATTTCGTCACGTACCCAACAAAATTCTCCAGCTACTGTATGTCAAAATTTAAGATATTTTAGCCACATTTTATCTGTTAATCTTAATAGACTTACGAAAATGTTCCATAACGCTATTTGGGTATACGATGATTATTCAGAAATCACAAACATATGATTTCAAATGATTTAGGTTACAACAACACAGGCCAACAAAGATTTTGTGATCGGCCTTTTTTTGGCTTAGTTATATACCATGAACTACAGAAACACTGTTGTAAATGTACATTGTACAATAATTTGTAATTTTTAAAACCGAGGTTCTATAAAATTAAATTGTGCCTCAATCTCTGCAGCGCTTCTGTGTTTAATAGGTTTGAAACGTACATACAAGTGTGGGGGATTTACTGAAACAGAATTAGCTGGTGCGGATATTTTAGTTTTATATTATTCGGGTATATACATAGTCGCTGTAGTACGTTTTTAACTCTTTCAGGGGCAAAGAATTCTCATAGAAGAAGTCGTAGAGGGGCAAAACATTTAAATTTACTTTTTTTTACTAAAACAGGTTTGAATATTAACAACATTGGTAGAAAACAAGGTAAAAAATTAAAATATGGCACTTTTTATATAAGATTTTTTAGTAAATAGGTACATAATGAACCAATACACAAATACAGATTTAATGTTCATTGTGAAAATCTTGAAAACATGTTTTGTTTTTTCCTAAGCAGAGGGGCACATTGCATATAGAACATATCCAGTCTGTTCGCACTTGTTTTTTGGAGGTACTACATTTAGCACAATGGCGTCTCGTGTCCCGTTTTGGTTGATGAGCGCTCTGAGATACACGTATTTCAAATGGCACATACGGTTTTGATGTTTTGATTGCAATAACCTCAGAGCTTAGAGATGGTCTTTTTTGCTTGACGACAGTTTCAGCTACGAGATAATTTATTACTTCTCGTCTGAAGTCTTTCATTGACAATTTTTCTAAATTTAACTCTTTATACAGAATGAAGGCATTTACAACTGCTGCGTCCACCAGATAAAAAAAAATGCTGTACCACCATTTTTTCGACTTTCGATCTATTTTATAGACATTGAGATTTTGGTCAAATTTATCTACTAAATTCATATTTTGATTATAATCCACCAAAGTTGTTGGACAAGGAACTTTTTCAACGGTTCCATTCTTACCTTTTCTATCAACTTCAGTCATACTGCTGACGTCGTGAAAATTTGACAATAAATGAACACTTCGTTTGTCTCACCATTTGATGGCAACCAGCTGAGTATCAGAAGTGGGGATTTGAGACTCGCCACGTTTTAAGCTCTTATCAGGTTTAAAATTTGGGAGCAACTTTTGGCTGGGATTGACGATGCCACAAGCATGAATGTCTTTGGACTTAAAATATTCTAACAGTTCTACCCCAGTAAAAAAATTGTCGAAGTACACAATGTGATTTTTTCCCTCCATGCCCTCCAACAGATTTTTCACCACTCGAGCACCCAAGCCTTTTTCCGAATCTTCCGATTTTCCAGTGTATATTTGAAATTTTGGGCAATATCCATTTTTATTGGCTAGTATCCACACTTTGTAACCCCTCTTTATGGGTTTTTTTGGTAGATACTGCTTGAGGCTACTCCTCCCTTTAAATTTTATCATCCATTCATCGATGGCCACTACTCTGGGAGGAGCCATGCAACTCTCAAAATTTTTAGATAACTCATTCAAGAGTTGTATAGTTTATCATACCCCTGCTCACCTTTCTTGGACATTAGACTATTGTCGTTCAAGTGTATATTGGAAAGAAGCCAACTGAATCGTTTGACTGGTATCAATGAACTTATGAAGGGATCGTTCATATCTGGGGAGCTACTCCAATGATCCCTATAACTAGGAAGTTTTTTTTAATCCCATTAGCAAGTTTATACCCAAGAACACTTTTATTTCTGAAAGATTAGTGACTTTAGGCCTGTTAGATACTTGTTGGCTATATAAATTGGTCTGAAAAACTATATATTCTAACAGCTCGTCGGTAAAAAATACTTGAAATAGTTTCCCAGGTGTGGCAAAGTTTAAGTTTTTTACTGTATCCTTTATCCCCGTTTCCTCAATGAAGTCTCCTGAATTTTTGGGTACTGTGTTTCTGGACCAATCACGTGTCTTTCGATTCTCTGCTAGAGACATCTTAATATAGGTTTGTAAAACGGAGAGAGGCATATCAAATTTCAGATCGCTGTCGAATTCCGAAATATTAAGATCATCATTAATATTTTGTAATGGTGATATTTCATCGTCTGACTGATCTACGATTGATTCGGGGTCTGAGGGTATAGCCTCAGCATCAATATTTTCTAATTCTTCCATAAGTTCATCATAGGCTATATCTACTAAAGTGAATGGTAATTTATCCATTGTTAATCCCTAAAGAGAAAAAAATTCGTTATTGGGCAGTGGTACAAACAAAATACCGCAACAGTTTATGCAATAACGAAAGAAAAATTGCAAGTTTTTTTAATGGTTATCAAAAAATCTATTCTACAAGCCTTCTTGCAATATTATTTCTTAGAAAGTTGAATGTAGATAGTCGTTTTTACTTACTTTTAGAAGTATTTCGGTAACCAGATGTAGAATTCGCCGTTCACAACAATAAACATAACCTAAAACAGGCATGCAGTCAGAAATCGCGACGGTGATACATTGCCACTTCTCCTACGACCTAATAGAACATCACAACAACACTGGTCGACAGTTTAAACCATCGCGCTATATGATTTTGAATGCTTGGTACATTTTGTGTACCACCACCCCACTACATGTGTTTTTTTCTGGGTACGTTTTATGTACCAACGCCCCTAAAAGAGTTAATGTGTGTACGTGTACTCGTGACATCGCGTCGTGTGTTTTCATTTTGATTTGAAAATGCTTAGAAGTTGTAAAATACGCCAAATATATTTTGTTATCTCTGTGGCTTCAAAACCTAGTTCAAAAAACGTTTTTAATGCAAATTTGGTTGATTTACAAAACCTCTTTTGCCGCCATTTCATATTAAATTACAATTAATGAAGCAATATGTAAAAGCTATAGATAAAAACGGGAATTATTTTAAGTTCTTATATGGTAAATTTCTAGTTCTTTCTGAATGAAAATTAAAGGAAGGCATTTTTTAGGACCAGGAATAAGACAGTTAATGCATGACCAACAGTTTGAGGAAACAATGACAGAAATTGAAAAAGAAACTTGGATTTGGTTTAAAAATGCAACTGAATATTTTTTAGAAAAATAGGTTGTAATATGAGTATAAAAATTAATTTTCTGCACTCGACTACTTTCCAGACAATTTTGGTGTCTTTAGTGAGGAGCAAGGTGGACGGTTCCATCAAGACATAAAGGAGATGGAAAGGAGATGCCAGGGTCGATGGGATGTGGCCATAATGACAAGATTACTGCTGGATGCTGAAAAGACCAAATCCAACGAATGATTACAAAAGAAAAATTACAAACCGTTTTTTGTTAAAAAGAGAGAGATTTTCAAAAAAAAAAAAATTAAAGGCTCAAGACTATTTGTGTTGTTACTTTTTAATGCCTATTAAATATAATGTTTATTAAAATGTAATTGTTCCTTTAGTTTTTAGTTTATTCTGATTATTCAGCAGATCAAGAACCTTACGTGAGGGGTAAAAACGGGAGGTACATGTGAAACCAACGTAAATAACTAACTTATAATCACATATCAAACCCAAATCAACCTTCAAAATGTCAACATTTGTAGGCCTGTGTAATTATTAATAGCTGCTAATAATTCATTATAGGTATATAAAAATATATACCTATAGATAGATAAAAATCAGATTATATTGTTAGTAACATTTATACATTATTACATGTTAAATATATGAGAAATTGCAGACATTAAATATGTGTTTATATTCCGTTATTGACTTCACTGTTGTTAACGCTCATTTATTAGGACAGGTAATAAATACCCATTGGGGTATTAGAAGTTGGTTAGTTAAAATCACAAACAGCCATATTGCCTCAGATTTTAACATCAACGTAAAGGCAACTTGTGCGTGTATTGTAGAATAGTTACATCACACGTATTAATAGAAAGTTTATAAAAATTCACCTTGCTGATGACACCACCTTCGACCCCCTGCATGTTATGTTTAGGTATTAGCTCTTCTTGTATTTCGTTAGTTTACTTTGCTAAATTACTTTAAAGTGCTTATTTGTATCCCTCTTCAATTATGTCAAACTTTCTCCAATATTTATTGGCTACATTAGAAGAGAACCCTATTTCGAACAATATTTGATATCGGTTGTATTTATATTTTTCATATAAGTATAATTAAACACTTTTTGGAGTATGAGGATTTTTGTCTAGTTTAGGTATTATTCAGTTAAGTTAAGGTGGCATTGTAAACTTTGGTGAAAAAATCACAACACATGTGTAGTAGTACAGTTCCAAGTCTCTTCATATAGTGTTAAATATGATAACGATATCGATAATCAACAAGTAGAATGAAGGAAACTTGAAAAAACATTTTGAGTAGAGAATTCAATCAATTTTAAAAGGTAGTAGTTTTAGAGGTTCGTTTCGAATTAATTACATTGTCTTTGTATAAATTGACGGCGAAAAAGAAACATTAAATATCTAGTGGTACTTGTATTGTGTCATCCAGCCAACTAATAATGCCCATCGTGAGTACTATACTGAGTGCTAATACAAAATATTTTATAATTATGGGAGAAGCCCATATCGAAGGATCGAAATAGCCACGAAACGTCTCTATGAAAGCTTGGCCACCATAAGACATTATCTCTGTTATCTCTGTGGTAACGTTTCTGACTCATTTTGCTGAAAGCTCTTCGAGACAAAAGGATGGGTAGACCGTGCACTCATATTAAAAGTGCGGTCGTGCTTTTAGGCGTAGTAAAAACAAATTAGAAATAATCCATAAAAAAGTGCAATTGTCATCATTTTGCACATAGGAAACAGTTAAAAGAAACTAAAGTACGGAAACAGTAAAATGCTGTATAGAAATGTTATGTAAGAAACCATTAACATAATTAATAGACAAAGGCAAACTCACTTTTGAAAATGAACATAATTGATTCATTAGCAAACTGAGAAAAAGTTACATCCTCAGATTAAGTCAATGTAAACATGTATAGAAACAGTAAAAAGTTGTGTAGAAATATTATGTAAGAAACTTTTAACAAAATTAATAGACAAAGCCAAACATAGGTACTTTTAGAACTTAGTAACTTTTTTTTAGGGTGGCGAACACAGGGTTCGTCGTCGCTGGTTCAGGCCATGGTCCTGGATACGTGTGGATTAAGGTAGGAGGGATCACCCTGTGTGGCTGCTATTTTTCTTCAAACGGAAGGCTAGAGGATAGTTTCGGGCCTCGCTGGATAGTTTGAAGGAATTGGTGGCAGGTGCGGATGACAACTGCATTAACGCCAAGGCCCCCGAATGGGGAGAGAGCTCCAAATGCCAGGAGGATTTGGTACTGGAGTGGGTAGCAAGGCTGAATCTAGTCGTGTTAAATCGAGGGACAGCCAACGTTCGAAAGGGGGAGATGGACGTCGAACCTGGACGTAACTTTCGCTACGACAGGTGCAACAGCCAAAGTGATGCGATGGAGTGTATCCAATAAGGAAACATTCAGCGACCACAAATACATCCTTTTTGATGTCGGGGAACGTGCGGGTCAGACGCTTAGCGTGACAAGGAATAGAGGCTGGAAGCTGAACAGCTGGGACAGGGTTAGTTTCTGTGGGGTCATAGACGACCAAGGAGAAAATGGGAGAGGTTTCCGACTTGCCCAAAGACACTTTCTGATGAAGGCGAATATTCGAGTGCCAAATACACCATTTTTTGATAAGTAGAACTGGCTTTGTGTGTTGAAACAAACGTCTAGATAACGGATTTAGATTGGCGATTATGGAATAGGTTTATGGATATTTATAAGATGTTAGAGGCAAAAAAATTTATATATAATTTAAGAATATTTAAAATAAAAGTTTGACAGACTTATAAGAGAACTAATGTTAATATGACACTAGATGAAGTTGATATGTCATCGGATCAGAAGATGAAACTATAGGGTGCCTCAGTTGGAACTATAGGATTTGGATTGAGTGTCATTTGTATTGTATCAAAGATAGGGCTTCAATATTTACCGACTGCCATTTTCAAACCATGCGACTAACAGTTCAATAACAAATAGTTTGTGTATAACTGTTTTACGAAAGTGAGTGATCGAATAAAATTGCATTAACAAAAATTCGCACAAAATTAGGACAAAATATGAGGAAGCACCTGCAGCGTTAACAATCCATAACTTAATCAAGAAATTTGAAGAAACGGGTTCTGTTATTAATAAGGTAACACCAATACAGTCAGTTCAAAATATTGCTACAGTGAGAGAAAGTCTACGGGAGTATCCAAACACATCAGTTCAACATCGTGATTACAACTGAATCTGTCAAGAGCCACCACGGAGTTCTTTCTTTGGGGTTATATCAAGGGAAAAGTGTACGCTACCCAGCCAGCAATAATCAATGACCTCAAAGTAAACATTCAACATGTTATTCGGGATATAGAGCCAGCTTTGTGTACCCGTATTGTGGACAACTTTTCTAAACGAATGAAATACCAAATGAGGCGATTATGAACTATCTTCTTTTCCATTTGCAGTCGTATCGTCTCCATTTTATGTCGAAGGATAAAGAACTTCAGTTTGTCAAATATTATTAGTTTTATTCACAAATCACACCCCATGGTTCCAAATGAGGCACCGAAGCATGTTGACGTCGTATGGCTTATAGATGACAGTTATTGAATATTGACATTCTATCTTTGACAGAACACAAATGGCGCGCAATTCAAATCTTATAATTCCAACTGAGACATCCTATAGACGATCGATAGTTAAAAAGGTAAAAAAAAAAAAGATCCAGTAAATTCTTCACGTCCTGTAAGCATGGAAATGGAATTACTTGCTTTGTAATAATATGTATAGACGTTTAGTGTACTGATTTATTTATTACATCCTTTAAAGCTTCCTTGGTTATGACATGAACTACTATTTAATTTTATAAATGAAAGGGCTTCTATACTTTTAAATTATTTAAAAATATATAAATCGGTTCAATATGTTGTACACTATTCTATATAGTTTATTGCATCTATTTGACAAATAAAAAACATATCGTGGCTTGTTTTTATGGCTAGGCTCAGGTAGACTGTTTCGTTTATCGGCAAAATAAGACATAAATCTTTTATTTGGCAAATAGCGATGAAATGAATAGTACTTGGTAAGATTAATGTAGGAATGATTTAGAAGTCGGACTAAAGTCGAGAAAGATACAACCAGTATATTCTTTTGTAGATTATATTATTTGTAACATTTCTATATTCAAAAATATGTTTCTTATTATATTATTGCATTTTTTCATCTAAAATATATATGTACTTTTATGAAAAATAATAAATGTGTTTTCCCAAATAAGTATTCTCAGTAGGTATGTCTTATTTTACAAAATTATAACAGGATTATAGTTTTTTATAAGGCGTTATGTACTACATTTTTAACTATGCACTTAATTACCCTTAAGTGGATTAAATCTATGATTTTTGAAGCAATTATAAACTGGTAACACAGCTGCAATTTCCTTTCCAAGCGGATATTCGTATTAGTGATGTAATTCCACTTCTTATTCTCTAATAAATGGTATTACAACAATAGACTATAGTGGCTAATTAACTAAATTATCTGTTAGGTTTATTTTTTAAGGAAGGAGAGTAATTAATTTATCAATCAAAATTTTCTCTTGAGATTTAGCCTAAGGTGGCGGATTTGGACTAAAAAAGCAAATAATCTTGATGTATTTTAATTTAAGCATTAACTAAAAACATTTACTTCATTTTGTTTCGTTAATTGCCTAGCTTTAAACATACTAAAAAATAAATAAATTTTCTTCTTCCGAATTTTAGTAAATTGTATTTTATGTATAAAATACAGATTTTCTGAAATTGAACATTTTGCCTCAGGATCCCTTTGATATTACTACATCAATTTTGTAAAAGCTATTTTACGAGCAATTTATAGTTCGTATAGTAATTTTGATAACAAGGACGTAAAAAAAAATACAAAACAAAATATGATTTATTTCTTCCAAGTTTTAATAATTAGACGTAAAATAAAATTTACTCTAAAGTTTACTCGAAATGTTATCCTCAAAGCGTGATGTGTGCTAAAGTTGTGTTATATTTGAAAATTAAGTATCCTCTTTATATTACTTCATTGTAAAATCTCGATGAAACATCACATAAATAATTTGTTGTTTGTATCAAATAATCATTTTGATAAAAACGTATTGATAAAAAATATGTTTTTTAATTTTCGATTAATAATAGTTTTCAGAAAAGAGTTCAATTTTAAATATGTAATATAGATTTTTCTACGATCCCAATTATTTCAATTAATTGTAGTATTATTTGCAGCCGCAAAGGAAAAGACAATAGGTGTATATGTAAATTCAGTTTCATTTGTTGAGTCGATTATGAGAGTTGACAGGATATTAGTTGAAAAAAACATGTATATACATAGTCTATAACATTTTCACTGCACATGATTAATTAATTATAGAATTAAAAAATGCGAGAATTGAAACTTAAAAAGCAATGCAAGGTAAGGTGTTTAGTTGATCTCCTATATTTTCTCCTAAATAGAGAGTCTATATTTACTACCAAAAAAAAAATAATTTATATACCTATATATATATATATATATATATATATATATATATATATATATATATATATATATATATATATATATATATATATATATATATATATATATATAACCAAAAATGAATTCAAGAAATATACAGACAATGCAATTATAGTTCGATTATAAGAAGCTCTAGTGCAATTTTCAGGTATATAACTCAGTTCTAATATCTGACATCGATCCTGATACATACGTATCTCGTGTTGGCATGGTTGACACATCTCCCTTTATTTCTATATTAGCGGATATTAGTTATTAACTTATGATACAAGTGTGCAAATATTAATATCAAATAAGCGCAAATCTTTCATTATCTGCTTGATTAAGATGAATTGATGTTTTGTGGATATCTATAATAAACACAACTATGCAGTTCAAAGTTATTAATAATATTATGAATTGCTGATAGCGCTGGAATAGCTAACTGTGAAATACTTCATTAAATGAAACCTGAATTTGTACCTTGATTGTCCTTCGTAGTACCATTTAACAATTTAACATTTTATATAATTATAATTTAACATCTCCAAGATTACTCTTTGAGTTTCAATATCGTACTAATTAAGAATTGTAGAGTATATTAGTACACTAACTATTAGTAGGGACTTGGTAAATTTGCCAGGTACTTCCTATGATCAAAATATGTTTGCGTTGTCTGTATACCATTTATTATACCCTATAAATACTCTGTAACCGTGATTAATAATCCCCTTGATTAAACTTCTACGGCCTGGCACTTCATATTCTTTTTATAAAATTTAAAATCTAACAGTAGTGACAAATTTTTTTGTTTGCAATTCTCGTTAACATTTGTTCGTTAGAAGCTATTAGTAGAGACGTAAGAAAAAATACATATATATATATATATATATATATATATATATATATATATATATATATATATATATTTTTTTTTTTATCTATTTATATATATATATATAAATAGATAAAATAAGAATATAAAGTGAGTTTTATATATCAAAATAACAGGAATTCATAATACACTTCCTGGTATATCGGAATACATGTTTAAGGCAACATGCCTCGGTATGGCCTCTTCGCAAGTATCATCCTTTTAGTATATTGATACATTAGTTACATGGATGCTAGTGTGGATAATGGCGACGTAATTGAAGTCTACAGTAAGCTTGTTGATATCGCATAAACCAAATTAATATTCTTTATTGCTGATTAATTACGCTTCTTGTATAAATAATTAAGCTATCAGTTAAATAAAGTGTCCGCCATTATAAGAGATATCAAATCAAGGTATTTATGGTCACCAATATTGCTCACATTCCAGAATATGACAGAACTATTAGTGCGGTCTATTGATCTTCTATGTGAACATGGAGTTTGTCAGTTTTTTTAACACTACACATGTTTACCTGATACTTCACATTATAAATCAGGAGGAGGATATTACTTCGTGATATATTTTATATCAAAACAAAGTATGGAACGTAATTTACAAATGGAAGATAACGATAAGGTAAATGTTTTAATATTGCTTCTTGTTGTATGCACTTAATAATATTGTATGTCCATTTTTTTCTATATAAGATGTTTGAAAAGTCATCTTGGTATAAGATAATTGATCATGGTGATACGAGTTTTGAAGGTATTACATTCTACAATATTCTTAAAATTATAAAATATTGAATCTAGACACAGCTATTATTTACACATTAATGTTTTGGTTCCTTTTATAGGAACAGGACTAATGATTTAACTTAGTGCTTAATATAATACAATATTAAATAGCGTTACAGCTTATATCGAGTATAAGTTTTGAGAAGGTTTCGATGTACGCTTCTAGAAAAAAATAGTGACAATTTAAAATAAAATAATTGACATTTAATTATGTAGTTACTTAACCTCTTTATATCAACAAATTGAAAATACTTAACACTTACATGAACATTACATACACTAAAGATATTATTAGGATACTCAAGGTTAAAATTTGCAGGAAATGTAATTTTTCAATAGGATGAACCAAATAGAATAGGAGACTAAGAAGTTTGTTGCAACTTATCAACTGTAACTCTACATAGTCATAGTCAAACCTACAAATATCTTCAAACGTTACTCAAAACAACGTTTTTTTCAAAGACTTTGTTGAGAGAGCTTGTACTTATGTTGTTGTTCAGTGAAGTTATAATTTTTTGGGATGAATTGAACAAAACAGCATCAAATTTAGTGATCACATATCTGACAAGATATTCTTTAAACTTAAAAATATTTTCAATATAACCAGTCATGGAAATGTTCTCACATAATATAATCTCAAACTGTAAGGAAAGCATACATATATTTTACTAATGCCGGTTGCAATTGACGCCATCCCTTTAGGAGTAGGTAATCTAAAAAATATTCACGGGATTGGAAAGCGATTCAAGTAAACGACTTCGCGCTAGCTTCCTCAACACCGAATAAAAATTGGGAAGAGTGAATCATCACTGTTAGCGATTCCATAGATTTACGTTTAGAATAGGTATAGCGATGTATGCACAGAGTGTCTAAATATTTAAAAACAATTACATCAAAATCTAAATTGACTTGCATCTCTATTACTAAAGTATATTACAATAATATATTTGAATGGTAGTACCGCAGATCTAGATCGCGATAACTAGCAACGTCCAGAATTCACTCACTTTAAAAACTATTTAATATAGCTATACTGGAAGATAGATCGATATAATTAAGACAATTGAAATTGTATATGAATGACGTTAAAAATTTTTAGCTGCCTTTCAGGCTGCAGCTTTAGTTACTATTCAAGAATCGTTCCAATCTGATGTTGAGACCATAAGTAAACTCGACTTCGGCAATCTTTGGGGAGAAACCTCCAGAGTCAACGATAAACAATAGCAAAAGAGTGAGAGGCTACACTCTTTTGCTGCAGATATGATTCAATATGAATTTATAAATATAGAAACTGATCTCAAATGCAATTGTGCAAATCCAAAACAGAAGATTAATAACATCAATATATCGTCTAGTACTAGACAACCAGGACATTATAAAAATATCTGAGTGAGTTATTCATAGCTCTGTCGTAATAATCTGCGAGAAACTCAAATAATATTGACCATCAATCCGTCAAAAAACTACTTTTTTATTATCAATGTGACGATATAAAATATGTGAATAGAATGGGTAAACTATCAATTAACTGAAAGTTTCGTCATGTAAAAGTATACTTGGGTGTTTTAATTTGGCAAAACATCTTCTTCGGAGTAAAAAAAACTTTTTGCTGATCTACCTTTTTGCTAATTGCATCTACCAATTATAAATACATATAAATCAGTGACGACAAAATGCCAATACAATTTAAAAAAATGAAAATCGCTCGCAATTAAATATGCCAAAAATATACTGAGGGTTAACAAAACTTCAAAAAAATTAAATCCACCAATTATCAATTTGCCTACATACAACAGAGCCCTCCTTATACTTATACTGCTTCCATAACTGACAAATTCAACGATTTATCTATCATATTATAACAACATTCTCCAGACTGCTTTCGTATTTTCGAAACATGTATCACCATTATTACTCCCGATTCTTTCATCAAGCATCTTCGTTACACAGTATATCGCACAGTATAGGCCCAGTGCTACACGAAATGAAGGAGTTTGTATCAATATAAAAACGCAAATTTTTCGAAATGTACCGTTTCCCAAAGTTGCTACAATACACCTGGAATCGGTAACGTTCATCTGCAAACTCGTTAGTCGGATTCTCTGGGTATATCATTCACACTAACGTCCTCTTGATATACCCAGAGAATCAAACATGGAACTTATGACAGTATTGGAGAATGTTTTGAGTTTAAATGATGTAATTTAGATTCCTTTACTAATTATTTGGTGATTTAGATTCCTTAGAGCCAACTAGATATTGAGTTAACTAAAGTCTATCTTCTTGAACTGATTAGTACCCATTGTTACTCTTTAACATAATATAATATATTCGTCCAGTAGATTTTTCCAATCACCAATTATATTATCTTGTAATTTCCATTGTATAAAGCAGTCGAAATTCTATAGTATCTAGTAGAGCAGTTAGTCCTGTCTGTTTTGTGCATACATTGAATACTCGTCGCAATTTTAATGCCCTTCCTATTAGCAAACACTAAATTCCACCAGTTCAACATTGCTTTGTCCTCCGTAAGTTAACCATGACAAATCTTCTTCTTCAGAAGATAGAATAAAATTTATTTAGATAATCAGTCTTTTTATTTCTTACATTGTTGTAGATCTGATAACAGTTAAAAACTAGAACCAAAATGACATTATTTCTTACTAAAGTATTCAATTTTATTACATATTAGAACAAATATCTTTTTGAAATCTCCGATGGACCAACAAAGACAGGGGACAATTTTACCACGGACACCGAAGCATTACGCGTTTCCCGACGCGTGTTTCACGTTGGAGATGATTAAACCCAAAAGTTTTTATCATCCCCCGATGATGTCAACTTGGTTGGCGAAGCACAAAATAAACGTGTAATCCTTTGATACTCGTGGAAACTGGTCTCCTGTTTTGGTTTTCTTTCTGTTCTTTGTTTCTATTTTTTATTATGGTATATATTTTGCGAATAATGTGAATATGTCTAATTGGATACCTCCTCAGTGGCATCATTGTATATAAGCAACTACGTCCATATCCTCCTGAGCGAAGATAAACAAAGGTCATTACCTCCTAAGTGTGGGAAACCATAATTAAACATCGACCTGTTTCGGAATTCTGAATATTAATCTTCTCCAGATCCTGCTAACTTTGTTGCCAAACGCGCGTCAAGTGTAGTGTATAGTATTTTGTGGAAAACTAAGTC
This sequence comes from Rosalia funebris, assembly GCA_037954035.1. NCBI lineage: Eukaryota > Metazoa > Arthropoda > Insecta > Coleoptera > Cerambycidae > Rosalia > Rosalia funebris. The sequence goes on from JAZFAV010000002.1 coordinate 31,150,255, forward strand.
AGTTTTATTGGAATTATCGATATCCGAGTTACAGTATAATCTATAATACTTACAAAACTAAACGATGAAAATAATAGACAACCAAACATGACGGCAAACTTACTTGTATCTAGTTATACCTGAATTCAAATATTTCAAGTCGACATGATGGCATCTCGGCTGCCGCTATAGTATCACCTGGGTGTAATTCTCCTTGTGCAGGTCTCATGGTGGGCATCTTTAGTACAACATTTAGTTACAACATTTTATTTACTACACTAACTACAGATGAGATTTATGTTTTAAAATATTTACACTCATATTTTTATAACAGTTTACTAATTATAAATAAGTAAGTTCAAATTAATCGTTGCTAAAATAGCACAGAATTAATGCAGCCGCGTAGGAATCTTGGAAATTAGAATCCATATACAGTATATTCCTTATAATATAGAATATAAAATTCTATAAAATTATATATATTATATTTTATACAAAATATAAAATATAAAACTCCATATATAAAATCCTTGAAATAAATAAAAAGGAACAAGTAACGGATTACTGAATAAATAGATAATATAAACACATTAACAGTCACGCGAAATTTTTCATAATAATTAAGGTAACTAAAATATTTTGTTTTATATAAAAATATGTGATAAAGTACATATAAAATTTGTTACGTAACGTAATAATTTTAGACTGTTTTGATATACTGGTACACTATAAATGAATGATGTGATAATTATAATTAATAACTGCAATATACTGTGGTGGATAACTAAATATTTTTTACCAAGAACATTAACTGCTATAATTGAAACAAATTGCCAATAAAAAGTCAGAATCCAATAAATTCTTAATTATTACGACTTTATGTTCGATAGGATCCTATATACCGATAAATCAAATTTATTACACATGTAATGGCGGAACATTTGTTGAGTCAATTTTCTATTAGTATTTTTTATTGTATTTCAGTAAATGTAAACTTTATTGGTACCTCGAAGTTATTTTAACACTATTCGTTTTTCACGTTAATAAATTAGTGATCACGCTATTGAATTAAACTAAAGTATAATGTTACTGAAATATCACAAACACCTCACCTCTTATGGCCTTCAGTTCTTCACCAATTCAAGACCTTAGATCATTTAAATGATTTTATTATTCCTTATACACGCGGCCATTTTATGTGACTCCACAAGGAAGTCACAAGAGGTTAAATCAGTGGACCGAGCCGGCCATTTCACTGATCCTTTACGCTCTATTCGTCTCTAAAGAGAAACTGTATCTAAATAATTTCTCACAGGAATTACAAAGTGGGAAGTATGTATCTTGTTGAAACCAAACCTGGTGTGATCTGGATGTAAAGCTTTTATGGCAGGAATAATGTTATCTTTTAATAAAGGCAAATAATATCGCCAATATTTGAATGACAATACTATGAATGTGGTGATCAAATAAAAATGGACTACAAATATATATTGAAAATAACGATTACATATTTTCCAAATTTTATGTATGTATTTTATTTTAATTATATGTAAGTTAAATAATACTGGCTTTCTTAATTATCTTAATGAAGTCTAATGAAAATGGATATGTGCAAAATAATGTGCTGATTCAGAATATTATAAAAAATATCTAGTTTATTATAAATAAAAACAAAGATGAGCATCATAAAAGCGAAGTTATAGCCAAAAATACTTCAAGGTCACCAATATACGTAAAATAAATAGTTATAAAACTTTTATTTGAACAACGTTTTGTATAAATTTAATAATTAAAAAGTTACAGGCATTCCACACTCATGTTAGACAGTGGGTATCGAAACACAATTAGAAAATCGACAAATCTTCTAATTGTGTATATTTTTTGTTTTGTATTTCGTAACGGATGAATATTCTTGCTTTTTCTTTTCATCCTGTAAATATTCCTTTCTTGTTTATCTTGTAAAACTTCCTGACTTGTTCCGTTGGGTCAAATCAATAAACACATAAATAAGAATATACTAAAAATGTTTTCATAAACAATGAATATTTGTAAATATAGCTTTACAGCTGCTTTGAATTAACATCAGCCGATATATTATGGAGCAAATTATGTATAAATATATTATTTTTAGATTTTAAAGATTAATATCCACATAACCAGTAAATAAAAACTAATACACTTATAGCCTAACCATTAAATAGAAAGATTGCAATGACCGAGAGAAGATGGGGATTTTGTCTGGAACAGAGGCGTAGAGGTTTTTATTTTTTGGCGGGGTCAGTGACAAGTACTGCTACAATTATTGAAATGACGGAAATTTAAAAAAAATTGCTAAATCACCTAAGGGAGAATAATGTGAGTAAAACCAAGTTTCCACACCACTTATGAAGTATTGTTAATGGTGCGTTACCATTTCTTTAGTGGGTGGTTCACCAGAAGCCCTATTCCCACATTAATAACAATTCGATATAAAATAAACAAAATTCTATAACAAAAACAAAATAAAAAATTCTATTCCAAAATTTAACAAAACCCCATAACATAAACAAAATTCTGTAACAAAAACAAAAGAAAATTTTCTTCTACAGAAAATAAACGAAATTCTACTACAGAAATAAAAAGAAAATGTTCGGAAAACAATCTTACCCTTTCCAATTTTGGAATCATCACTCCTATCACTTTTACGGACACTAATAATAATGGGATCGAGGGTTTCATCAGTCATATTATCTACATCCCACATTTTTTGTTCTTCTCTTTGAACATGACCAATACACTTTCTCCAGTCTCCTCCTGTAACATTTTCTAATGCTTTCTGAAGATGGCATTGGACATTAGCCAATTTAAATGTTCTATTTTCTCTGGCCCCATCCCCTTTAATTTGTGCCCAAATTAACACAATTGGGTTCAATTCACAATGATATGGGGGTAATCGTAGAACAGTAGTTCCATGGCTCAATGCTATATCTTCTACTGCAAGTTTCTTATATTTACAATTCTGACTGACACTGATTATATGAATGAATATATAAAAAACATTAATGAAGCGCAAGACATATACTGACTATTGCAGAAACTCGATGGTGTTCCAATTCGAAATTAGTTTATACAATAATTCAGGACTGGGATAAACTGAAAGAAGTGTTTGAATTTATTATAACTTCTAAGGAATTGAACCAGAAATCCATTCAGCTTGCTAGAGGATTTTTAAATGATATGAATGATTTTGATCTTACGTTTTTGGTAGTACTATTTATGATATTTTTAGTGCTACAGATATTTTATGACATCCTACAGAAATAATCATTAGATATTAATTATTGTGTGCATCAAATAAAACAGACACGTGCAATATTGAAGAAAAGGGAAATAACTTTTTTAAGACAATTTTTAATAAAGCAAGTAGAATGACAGAATTAAAATTTACAAAACGACAATACGTTGGTCTTCCTAATGAAGCCATTAGTACAAGATATAAGCACTTTTATATGAAATATTAAACCATATTTTAATTCAAATAGACGTCAGGTCTCAGGACAGAAAAGTTGCAATTTATTTGTCTCGCTGATACTGCAAAATTTGAACAATATAGCTCGTGTTTCTCTTCTAATTCTTTTGAAAATTTGGAATAATTTTATGGAAATATATTTACCAAACAGCAACGACTTAAAAACGAATTTTGTTTGTTATACAGTGATGAAAGTTACAAAAATATACCGCTGCATGAATTGCTCAAAAAATCTGAATGAATACAGACATTTTTACAAAATTTACAAACTGTTTTGTATAATTTTAACTATTTCGTCAAGAAGTCCGTCAGTAGAAAGAAGTTTTTCGTGTCTTAAACGTATAAAGGCTTATTCAAGAAATACCATTTCCCAAGAAATACTTTCATCTTTAGCACCTATTTCTATCGAGAAAGAATTGTTGCTAGAACTAAAGAAGAATCCAGCCATTTTATGAAGATATATAGATAACTACGCCTCACTAAAAGATCGAAGAATTGATTTCGTGTACAAAATTACATAGCTGTGGCGATGCGTTAAATTGGCGCATTAGCAAGGATAATGAGTGTGCCTCGATAGCTCAGCGGTCAGAGCACTCAACCGGAAATTGGGAGAGACGGGTTCGATTCCCGGTCAAGGCAAAATGTACTTTTATCCTTGCTATCGCCAAACTGGTGACCCCGACGTGATGTGATTCGTTCCAGTACATCCAACCTCCCTTACATCTCAAATTCGCGGATTCGATTCCCGTCCTATCCATCGCCCTATAGTCCGGAGGTTACCGAATAATGGTTCGTAAGAATGGTGAATGCGGCCACATTCCGTTAAATTGTATCGAGACAAACCATGTCTCTAGGGAGGGAGTACTGTAGTGACGCATTAAACTGGCGCATTAGCAAGGATAATGAGTGTGCCTCGATAGCTCAGCGGTCAGAGCAACTAACCGCAAATTGGGAGAGCCGGGTTCGATTCCCGGTCGAGGCAAAATGCACTTTTATCCGTGCTAACACCAAAGTGGTGACCCCGACGTGATGTGATTCATTCCAGTATATGCAACCTCCCTTACATCTCAAATTCGCGGATTCGATTCCCGTCCTATCCATCGCCCTACAGTCCGGGGGTTACCAAACAACGGTTCGTAAAAATGGCGAACGCGGTCACATTCCGTTAAATTGTATCGAGACAAACCATCTCTCTAGGGAGGGAGTACTGTAGTGACGCATTAAATTGACGCATTAGCAAAGATAATGAGTGTGCCTCGATAGCTCAGCGGTCAGAGCAACTAACCGGAAATTGGGAGAGCTGGGTTCGATTCCCGGTCGAGGCAAAATGCACCTTTATCTTTGCTATCGTCAAAGTGGTGACCCCGACGTGATCTGATTCGCTCCAGTACATCCAACATCCCTTACATCTCAAATTCGCGTATTCGATTCCCGTCCTATCCATCGCCCTATAGTCTCGGGGTTACCGAACAACGGTTCGTAAGAATGGCGAACGCGGTCACATTCCGTTAATTGTATCGAGACAAACCATGTCTCTATGGAGGGAGTACTGTAGCGATGCGTTAAATTGGCGCATTAGCAAGGATAATGAGTATGCCTCGATAGCTCAGCGGTCAGAGCAACCAACTGGAAATTAGGAGAGCCGGGTTCGATTCCCGGTAAAGGCATATGCACTTTTATCTTTGCTATCGCCAAATAGCTATAAGCTCGGCTATAGGTAAGTCTTAAGAAAAATCAATCCACTTTTTTCTAACTGTTTACACATTTATACACTCTACCTGTTTTCTAATCCGCGAGCTGCCACTGTCGTCCAATTGCCGTCAGCTCTTGACGGTGCCTGCATCTAAAACAGGCTAAATGAGTGAAATAAATAATATTCTTCAAATGAGAAAAACAAAGATGGCGACAACACCTGCAAATATTGGAGTACGACGTTGCCATTTTTTGCAGAATATCTTTGTAATGAAGACTTAATACAACGAAATTTATTCATCTTTTTATATTTGACAAACATAAATTTACATGCGCTATGTAGCAGATAGGCATTATACAATTGAATTCTAACATTCTTGTTTAATTTTGATTATAAATTGCAATTAAATTTAATATTACCGAATTAATGTATGTACAATTATTATGTAACATATAAGAAATTTAGGAATTAAATATGACAATAGCGCCTATCAGATTTTTAGGTCATAGCACTCTTTGCACTATTTGGTTTCACTTTAGTTTCCCTTATTTATCAATCATTCATTCTGATTGATTTATTTATATGAAAATATGCCTATTCTTAAAAAAATTAATTCATATGAACATCGAAATATAATTATTTCTATAAATTTCTGTAAATATATAATTAGAATAGAATTTAAATACCACTGTAGTAAAATGGCGAACTGCAGTATGATAGAAGCGCTACTTCCTCATGCGAGATGCGTGCGAGCCTGTCTGTTATTTGAGACAGCCGATCATCCCTCGGGCGCACACCTCTAAGCGTTACTGTCACTTGGGTGCCGCACCTTTAGATTCCTGCTAAGTTGATTTATAATGTGCATTACATTATTACTCGAGCATTTCTCTGCGTTACGTCTCTCGGGCGATTTTATATTCAAATGCTGCTATTTGTGAAATTTCTGTACTTTAATTTGATTTATATGATGCTGGATGAGATTGAAAAGCACTGCTCAGATTGTAGGCAAATTACGATATTTTGTCCTAATACAAGCATGAAAATAGGTGCACCTCGAGTGCGAAATTCCTCACACAATATTTATAGTTATTGGATGTTTCATAAATGCCTCCCTAGATTTAAAGGAATTGTTAGCTTGATAAATTAGTCCTGATGTAATGGTGATATGCCGCCAATTCACGTTACTTCTCAGTGAATCTTTTTAGCAAGGTGAAATTTATTTGCATCTCATGCTCATTAAACGAGTTCTTCCGGAATACACCCATCTTAGTTTAATATAAACCCTCTCAGTATTAACAGTAATGATAATGATATAAGGTGCATGTATTACCAGAAGTGAGATATTTTACATATGAGAGAGTAACTTTTCTTCTGAATTTTCCGATAGATCCGGCAACAAACTTGAACGTATTTCCAACATTTTGTCAAATATTGCAGTAACTTTTTCAAGACTTCTTGAAAATTACTGGACTAAGACTGATTAAAATTCGTTTTACTTCTCAGTGAGTCCTTTTAGCAATATAAGATTTATTTATATTACATGCTCATTAAACAATACTGGAGCAGGTTAGTTAAAATTGGCATCATCTGGAGATGATTAAAACTGTTTAGTGACTGAGTTTTAGTGAGCTCTGAACTGAGTTTTAATCATCTCCAGATGATGCCAATTTTGTTGACGAAACGCGCGTCAAATGTAGTGTATAGTATTTTGGTGTTTTGTGGAAAACTAAGTCAGTGTTCTCATTAAACAAGTTGTTCCGAGATGTATCAATCTTAGTTTAATGTAACCCTCTAATAATAATAAAGATACAAGGTGGATTACTTGAAGAGAGAAATTTTAGATATATATTTCTTGTGAATCTCTCGATAGATCCAGCGTCAAACTTGAACGTATTTCCAACAGTTCGTCAAACATTGTAGTGACTTGAAAATTATAAGACTGATTACTTAAGGAGAAGGTGGATTGATGTAGCGACTACATTAATAGGACTAGAGGTGGGTCATTGCATTTCATGAATTATTTACTCACATTTCATGAATTGGAACTAAACCTTTGGGATTCATGGATTAATTCTATTCATATACGATGAAGCTAATGATATATATTAGGATTGAAGTTAAGATGAACAGAAAGTATACGAATTAGAAGTTTGTCAAAAGTACTTGGTATGAGGATAAATTCCTCGTTTTTTCTAAAAATGTTTTTAAAAGTTCAGATTCAAGGGAAGATGTCCTGAATAAGGAAATAGCTTTGCGAATTAAGGTGTTAATAACTAAATGTTTTCGTGTAGAATCATGATGAGATTCATATGATAATTAGTTTCGCCAGGTTATTGATACACATAACTGCTTATTGTGTTGTGAGACGACTAAAAGGGAGGAGAACCACTTTCATCGACTTCTGTAATAAACCTTACATCTCAAGATATTATATATTATGGAAGCCGAAAGAAACTGTTCTATTCCTTATTTATGTATATGTTTGTAGTCGTAGTGAATATTGCGGGAAACTAGGATAGTACAGTATCTATCGAAAACTTACCTCTACAGGTTATTGCCCAGGTTTCTTAACACATCTTGGTTCAGATATAATTATTTTTCTCTTAAATTTATCTTTATGTCAAAAAAGTTTCTTGAAAGAAGCATCAACGACCTATTGAAAATCATGCATTTTTTAGCTGTTAGACTAACTAATTTTTAAGATATACAACTGTCTTGAATTCCTCCTCATCCTATGTTCCTCGCAGCATGTCTTCCATATGTACAAAATAGCAAAGATCATATTTTTATGTGTCTAAAGAATCCCAATGTTTCTATTGCTTGTATACCCTACCAAAGCTCTCAGTTCCTAAGAAATATCAAATACCCTACTACATTGAGTAAGGGGTTCTATAGCATGCCTTGTTCCTATGACAAAACCCATATTGCTGGGTGGTCCTTCTGTTGCAACTAATGTCTGGAAATAGAAATATTGTAAGTGACTTAATAAATCCTTTAAATTAAATATAAATTCGTAATATTGAAAGCTCTGTGATGACTGAATATGGCATAACATTATTCATTGGTTATGAATTCATCTTTCCGCTTGATTAAACTAAAGTTCGAATTCCCTTATTGTTACCAAAAAACTTCTAGGCTATAGAAATCCTTTAGCCTTTAACTATTAGCCTATATAAAGTCTTTAACATTCAACAGACAATTCAATTGTGTCACGCTTCATGATATTGAAAACCATTAATAGATTAAACCATTAATAGATGTGTGTGACGTATTTAATCATTTCCAACCTTAATTAATTTCTTACATAAATTCATCCTTCTTCGCTGTTCTAGAGCAATTGAAACTATCTTCAATGTTTGACGAGACGTTAACAACAAGGTTAATGGTGATAAGGAATCTAACAGGAAACCAAGAAGAAATCGTACTAGACAGTGAAGATTTCCAGCTTACTCGAGTATAACTTATTTACCAAAATGGTGAGTATTACGTTCATGGACATTTTCCATACATCGATCTTATTTTCGAGTAACATTTTTGAATATCATTAATATTCTCAGTTCTCCCACAAAGAAGTGATAAAATCACACATAATGAGTTTCAAATCGAGAATATAACTAAAAGTAGCTTAATTTTGTAAATTGAATTCATTCCGTGTTTTCAACATCGTACATTTTATTTGCTTATGTCCCTTCATCTGATTTTTTTCGTTATCCCTAACACATTTGGATTATCATGTCCTGCGATGGTTATTTTAACTGTTTTCAAAGAAAACAACAACCATTTCTTCCTGTTCTATATTTTTATTTGAATAAAGTTTTATTGTGGTACAAATGGATACCCTAATATAAACTATAACAGTTTTTGTTTAGTAACAGAATGTGTAAAATTTAATAAGATGTAATTAGTGCTCTTACCGTCGACTTGGTCTTAGACATCGGTAAACAAAAGCTAAATCTTACATTAATGTATTATTATCTGATGAACTACCAGATTTTGCTAACAGGAAGGCATACTTGTCGGAGAAACATACCGAACAAAACCCTCTATTTGTAATTAATATTTATAGTACGGTTATTTTTCTAAGAAGCGCGGAAAGTGGTACCTTTCCACACGTACCCTCGACAGACAAGCAGCCGAAAAAAGACTGAAAAGACACTTTCCGTGTGTGTGTTAAGACCGATACTTTTTCGACAAGCATGAGGGAAATAAAAAAAAAATAAATAACAAACATTTATCCTAATAAAAAATAACCAACATTAATTCTAACGAAAAAAAAACACATCAATTATGTCAACAATGTTTATGTTAAATATACAGTTGGAGGCACTTTGCAAGTTAATAGCAGAGTCAACTGATTTCCCTTCGGGAGGCTGGAGTAGGAGAGTGTAGTTAAGTTGGATTAACTGCAAGAGGAGGGCATATTTCAAAAAGTATTGCTCTCTCATATTAACGAATTTAACGGGATGTTAGTTGTTTAAGTCCTTTATGCATTTAGTAGATCCTAACCTGTATATATACCCTGACATCAGATGTTGATTTCCAACCCCTCAAATCTTAGACATACTCAACAGAACCTTAACACACTATTTTTTATAATAGACAAAAAATCATCTGTGTGGAATGTTGGACTTAAGCAAGCTTATAACTTTACCATACAGGGACATAAAGGTTCCATTGTTTATTTTATCATACACGACTGGATATGACTTCTATAAGTGTAATTTTTGAAGTAAAGAATTCTTACAATTAATATATTTTCAGAGAGAAGAACCAGTATTGTATTCATACCGGTGACTGGAATCAGCCGATCTAAAAATGATAACGATTTTCATCATCAAATGCACTGCATCTGGTAACTTCATTCATAAATTTTTCTGTTTCTTGTATATTAAAAGCTTTTACTTTTTGAGCTTACATCCCGCGTTTTGATTTTTGAGATGCGACCTTAGTTCAAAAAATGTATTTATGCCCAAATCATTTTTAATTTTATTACACTCTTTGGTATATAATATTTTGACCATAATGTGTTTAGTTTACATACATTGCTAAAAGTTTCGATAAGTAAACTGAAAATACTTTATTGACACCAGTTTATAAATAGCGCGTACTCTTCATAATTGTATCTAGATTTGGTAAGAAATAAACTAAAATTTGTGTCTTTGTTTTTTCTAAAATATATTACGTTAGGTCTCCGTGAGAACTATTCATTAAAAATGCTTTTTGTAATTAAAGAATTCGACTTTTACCTTAAAAATCCAAGTCAAAAGTCAAGTCAAATTACTAATTAACTTGACGTTTATCGTATCAATTCTACATGCTAGACATTTTATCAGACCACCGTAGTCTGAAATTTTAGAAATACTTGCGTATTGGAACACAGAGGCTATGGGCACATGTTTAGATCACCTTCGGAGTTAGTCGTATCCAATCATACTTTTTTGTTAAGCGGCTACAGTACGCTTTGTTGGTTGGCAGTTGGATAGCAAAAGCATTTAAATTCAAAGAAATTACTTTGGAAATTCTCATATTTTAGTACATGACCGTCTTTCTTGTTGATTGTTCTGTTCGTCACGTAATGAGATCATCAGTCCTAACTTTTAACTTTTGAAAACAAATTTCAATAGATTTTCTATTGACTAATAAAGCAATAACTTACGAGCAAAGAACGGAAATTTAATGGTTAGATAGTTCGACGTCCGACTTAAGTATTTAAAAAATCGATGTTGAAAAATCTCTGGAATTAGAGAATTAATCGATGCACTACTTTACATATTACTATATCGATAATATTCTATTAGGCTCATTATATATAAGAGTACATTATTAAATGATTAATACTATATTGACTCGACATTCGCTGGAAATAGGTGTGCGTTAAGAGCGTGCTTCACGCTGTACAACGGTAGATCAAGTTATACCGCTGTATACGTGTTTCTGTATAATAACCCTCAGCTGCAGTTTTAGTCATTATTTACTTGGCTGATTACTTACTGTAGTCATTACTCGAATAAGTTAAAGAAAATCACTTTGGTGAAAAAGCGAGGTAGGTTGCAATTTAAAAAATACTATGATGACATCAGAATTAAAATAGAAAATCTGAAAAAAAATTAGTTTGTACGTCAGTCAATGCTTTTTTAAAAACAGAGGCTGATATATCAAATTATCAAAAAATATATAAATCTGACATATACGAGTTTTTTTTATATATGAGTTTTTCAAAGAAACGGTTTCATAATTTTTCTTATTTACTTATTTGTTTCACTTGTACCTATTTATTTTTACGCGGGCGAGGTTTAGCTTAGCACTATTATTCCACCTAATCCAAAATATTCCTATGAACATACAAACACACTTAGCCGACTAATACGGGAATCCAACCCACGTCCGAAATACTCTGAGTGGGCAACTTAGGCCAGCTCCAAGCGATTGAGATCGTTAGCCTTGATCAATCCAGGGAGCTTATATGCTTTCTGCAAGGTAATTATGGAACATCTTACCTTCAAAAGATCTGACAATACCTATAAACATCTATGTCAATTCGGACTCGAACCGAATGTCGAATGGTATGTGAAAGAAGCGACCATTTCTTGACACCATTCAGCATTGAACTTGAGATTATGAAACGTCGGAGTGTCCACTAGATTACTTGTTAAAAATTGTTCAAAAATTAAATTAAAAGCTATGATTATTGTACGAAACCTTATTGTTTTTTGAGTTTATTTAGTATTACCACACTGTGTCATAATTTAGAGAAATTTCTAATAATTATCTACTTATGTAAGTATTTTATGCTTAAATTAAAGAAGTCTTTAATGTATTTACTCGTTAGTTATATTAGTATTCTTAATCTGTATAATTTTTAAAATTAACACATATGTCTATTAACGAACGATTTAATACGTTAAAACATCAAAATTTCTATAGCTTCAATAAAAGTCTTCACACAAGTTTCACCTTTTAGGATTAATTATGTAATTATTGCTATTTTCGTTACTTTTCTAATCCTAGTATAATTAGGAACTATGACGATTAATATGTGAATAATCGAATTAAAATAAACTAATATATCCATATTTTGTAATTCCCATTATTTCTTATGAATAAACAAAATATCAGTAGCAGTTTTAGTGGAATTATTTTTTCCATGGAATCGACATGAATATATACGAAGTCAATACGAAACAATGAATAATTTTATAAATAGACGTGATACTTAATATGTATAAATGTACCTGTTTTGCTGTATTAAGAATAATAAACAATTAATAAACATTTAGAGATACAATCAAATCAAACATTACGTGGGCGAATAAGAAACACAATAAAAATGTATAACTAATTGTATTTATGGAAGCAGCATTAAAATAGTTAAACATATCAAAGTCAAATTTGTTAAGTAAACACTGTGTAGGTAATTTAATACAAGAAGTTAGTTTTGGTACGGTACCTTCGATTTTGGACTTGTTAATTGTATGCGAGAATGTATCAGAAGTGATTTCCGCGATTCCAATGATGGCACTTTTGAGCAGACCTCACAACAAGTTACAACAGACCACCTACAACCTTTATAACGCGAATAGGGCATTATGGTAATGTTATTTGAGATTCAGAACGCGCGCGACTTAGCTATCAGTGTGCATTGATCATTTCTTCTTTGAAATTGTCTCCTATTCTCGAGCGAACGCAGGGTTTCTGTTTTCTTAGAAGCAATACAGAGAAGTGTTGTATAGGGGATAATCAAATGAAACACTCCTCTGGACAATGGAAAAGATTTTCAGCTTAATATATGCAAAAAGGATTATTCTTTGCAAGAGCAGTGAATAAACATTGACTAGAATTAATCTGCCAACGGGATTCGATGTATTATAATACAACAGTCGAGTCAAATCTTTTTTTTATTATTACTTTCTACGCTCATAATTTTTACATGTTTGAAATTCAAATAAATGTATTAAAATAATATTGAGTTTTAGTTTAGCATGAAAAGGCAATATTATAGTTTTTTTATTGTCATCATTTACTAGTAATAAAATAAAATATTTATTTCTTAGTTCTGTGCAACTATTAACAATTTTACATTTTCTGATTACTCTTTGATATTGTTAATAAAATCTTAATCTCCTGTAGCTGGCTCTTTTATATTAATAAGTTTATAAGGTGTAGGTATAAAAGTGGTTATAAATTATTGCAACTACATAATTATTAAAAATTGTTTAAACAGTGTCTTAAAAACTGACATATTTTATTAATGAAAATGAAGCAATTGAATTGGTTAATAGTTAATCGATAAATAGGAACAACCATGTCTTAAAAAATACTATAGAATAAATTTATTACAACAAAATATACTCAAAAGAAGTTGTACTTAAATGAAAGGATTTAATTGTTACAGAAAACAACAATTTTAATTCACGGGTAATGGTGTACGCACAAATTTATTATTTATTATATTCATACATTCTTGATAATATTAACACATTATTATTAATACTGTATTAATATAATAATAGTGGACAATAAACAGAAATGATAAATATAAAATATATTACTCACTACCAACGTAACTAAATTCTCCAGCGACTTTACTAATTTTATTATTATTTTTATTTAATAAACTTAGTCAACATTCTTGACGTTTATATCTTAGAATAGATGATACCATTCGAGCATAAGTTTATTAGTCAGAAATCTCGAGCACCCATAATGTTGCGGAGATTTTAGTATTTTTGCTGATCGCAATTTACTTGAGAGATATAAATAATACAGTATGTGTCAGGTCTTAATTTTTACCTGTTTTTAGGATATATGGTTAATCCTGCTTCAACGGTAAAAAAAATGCTATAATAATATTTCTTTCTGGTGGGTAATCTTGTGGCCATTTTAACAAACACGTGTTGGTTCCCTTCGTGAATTTTCAACATGCACAAATTATTGAATAAAAAAAATCAAAAAACAAATCCATTTGATGCAAACTTTTCTGCGGTCGCTGTAAATTAATTTTTATAGAGCTCCTATTTTTAAAATTAAAAAAAATCTGAGCCATTTTCTGAATTAAATGTTATTTAATTTTATTTACGCATAATTAATTCATTGATTTCCTATGAAATTCGCATTCTTTTCAACGTGAGTGTTAAAAATATTTTCATACATTAATAAGAAACTATCGTTTTTCTTTTACTTAAATTTAAAATTTGCATATCCTATACAAATTTTATCATATACTGCACTTCTGAAGTTCCCTCTCTCCTTAAAATTTCTAACTGGGGGACCTAAAAGAACGAAAATATTAATCAAATATGGCCTTTATTATTTATATAATATGACAAGATTAGTTTTAAATGGCAACAGTGTAACAATGACACTTAATTTGGAAGCCGCTTCAAATATATATTCAAATATATTATAACTTTATTTTTATTTTGACGTCTTTTGATTTTTGAAAAAATCGATTAAAATTAATATTGGAATACCATATGACTTTTTAGGCAGTGCCTCCTTATAAATTCTAAGTATCAAATTCTTTTTAAGAGAAGTGACGCAAAATGTCATAATTACTAAAATGACAAAAGTAAAAGGAAATACCAGATATTTTCAAAAGAATTTCAAAATAAACGCTAATGTGTATCTCCCTCTTGCTCACAGTATTATATCCTGTTATGCACTAAATCTTCGTTGTTAGTGAATTTCATTGCGTATACCTTAGGTTTTAAGTAGCCACAAAAAAAGGAAATCTAAGGGCGTTATATCTGGAGACCAAGCAGGCCACTCTATTGTACCCTGGCCTCCAATCCACCTATTGGAATACTATTTATTGAGGTAAATCTTACCATGCAGTAATAGTGTGGTGAATCATCATTCTATTGCGAAGTTATTTCCAGATCTTGAAATCCATCACGAGTTTTCCTTTTCTCCACGAATCCACGAATCTCCACTTAGAAGTTAATACCTCAATAGAATTCTAAGTGTCCAAATTCACATCTTCTATTAAATTCGATTTAGAAACATACGTAAAATTATGTGATCACAAGATCCCTGCCCACATGTTTTTTTTCTGTATAATATGTGTATCTCTCAAGAAAAGTATGAGTACATATCACCCCAGTACAGTACATACAAGTATAACATGTATGTACTGTTTATATAAATACATTTTATATAGAACTAACTTTTTGTCAAGTTGGACTAATTTGTTAACTAATTGTGTTATCGTATGAACTCATGTTTTTGTAGAAATGTATTTTGATCAGTTATGAATTTTCATATGATACGACCTTCTATATTATCTAATTAATATCGTCTAATTTAACAGTTATTTAAGATATTTTGTATTTTTAATTTATTAATCGTAAAGTAAGAATGCATTTAATTGGTTTGATTTCGTGTGTTTATTTATAGGAGTTTTTAACGGTATTGTGTAATAACTAGTGTTTTAATGTTATTTCGTGATGTCTACCGAAAAGTTTTTGAGGAAACTCTGGAGTGTTTATTCCTTACATTAATCTAAATATATTTATTTAACTATATTGTTAATCATTTTGTTAAATGAATCTGGGCTTAGTTGGCATTATGGGTTTCATGAATAGTTCTTGTAAGCTGATATACCTTAATGTTTTACATTACCATACAATTATTCATGTACTCGTTCATAATTTAGATAAGATAACTTGTGAAGAAAGCTATAAAAATTCTGTATTATCATGAGCACTTCTCGCTTGACGACATAATCAATATGATAAATACTGCAGTCAATATAACCTTCATTTAAAATTGCCAACATTAACTTCGATGATGTAATAAATAAAAAAGCTTCATGATATGCGATAAAAGGACTAGAGATTAATTAATGATGGAGGAAATATGATTAAAGAAGTATAGTGGTTACCTTCTATTTATAAATTCCAATATAGGATACGGTATTTTGTTACCAGAATTAGAGCAAAACGTTTCATGTTATCCCCACTTATCTATAGTGACTAAAGTTGGATATTGCATTATCATTAAATACTACAATTTTCCGTTATTGATTTATTTTCATTGTGCGAAATTATAAAACTGACTATTTAATCGTAAAATAAGGTTCATGGATTATGAAAGTGTCTACTATTGTCTGATTATTGGTACAATTTCTAGTAAGTTTATCTCATTCATTCCTGGAATTAATTATGGTTGCCTTCTTGTATTTTCTCTTTATTATTACACCCCAAGTGGTGTTAGATATTCATATAATGATTTACTATATTTCTTCAGCCAACTGTTTTTCTCTGCTATTTTGAGGACGGTTTCTTCATACTTTAGTCATGTACTAATGTCATCAGATATTTCGCCTGTTTCTTTCAGTTTCCATGCTAGTCATTGCTGAAATTCTTTCCGCAATCGGGAGTCTCTTAATTTCTCCATGTTATATTTCGACTTTTTGGATTTCTCGTCGTATACGTTTTATCATCTTCAACTACAGTATTACTTTTCCGCACTCCACTATACGCGGAAAAGTAATGTAATTGTGTAAAAAATTTTTCTCTAGGGTTTATTTTTCGTTTTTTGGGCTTAAAACAAAAAAAATGGTGTTTAACTATTTTGTGCGTATGTGTCGTTGTCGTCGTTGTCGTTGTCGGTGTCGTTGTCGCCGGCATTAATAAAATTTTTTGTTAGCACGATAACTCAACTAAATCGTGTCGGATCGATCAAGTTTTGGCTGATTCTGATCCCGGACATCTCCCAGATGACACCTATTAATACTGTGGTGGATAGAATACACTCTACTATGTTGATGGGTCATGAGAGAGCACAATGGTGGACTATTTGAGATTTTTTTTTTGTTAGCACAATCACTCAATTAAATCGTGTCGGATCGATTGGGCTTCGACTGATTCTGATTAGGGACGTCTACCAGATGACATCTATTGATTTTGAGATGGATAGGACACACCCCATCCTGTTCATGAGTCATGAGAAAGCACGATGGTGGCCTATTTGAGAAAAGTAAAACTGTCGCATAAAACACATTTGCATTTATGTGTTGGTTTATTTTTTCTCTGCTAGAGATAGAGATGTTCTGCTTGCGGAAAAGTCCGTTTTAAGGTTTTAAAACTGTTTATTTCAATGAAGAATTGGTGATAACTGACCATTTGCCCCATGATAACATCTGATCATAATGATAACATCTAACAATGATTTCCTTTATATCTGTATGGTCCATTTGGTCTCTTGTCCACTATGTAAATGCAATTAATATTAATTTTTGTAAATTATATTTATTTTCAACCAATTATAAGTACCTATATGAATATAAAACATTTATTTTTGGTTTTCATGTAAAATGTATTAATCATGCTGTTCAGATTAATTCAGTGAAACCACTTGAACTCCAGTAGTGAAGTGCTTGAAATTATTAATATTCTGAGGTATTTATTGGATATTTAGAAGACTGCAAATATTATCGACTTACTAATAAATGGTATATATATATATATATATATATATATATATATATATATATATATATATATATATATATATATATATATATATATATATATATATATGACATTTTAAATAAAACACTAGAGTGCAAAGTTTCTAATTCTAACATTACCTTTTAAGAGTAAATTGTTGTCTTTAAAAAGGTATTAGTTATTAAATCTATGGCATTGATTTTAGTGTCGATTTGCTGTTTTATGTCTAAATTTCTGTAGATTATTGGAGTAATTTGTACTCTGTCTAGGCCCCATATATGATTAATTTCTATGACGAGGCTATCGTAGTTTTTAATATCCTTGGCTTCCGCTTTTATTATATGTCAAGTCAACGGGTAATCTGTATCTGTAATATGCCCTTTTTGTTGCTCTTTATCAATGAGTACGATGTCTGGCCTATTGTGATCCACTGTCGTATCAGTCAATATTGGTTTATCTCAATAAAGCAAGTATCTATCGTTCTCGAGAACTATCTGCTCGTGATATTTATAGTATGGTGATGAGTTAGATAGTAAGTTGTACTTTTGTGCCATCTTCGTGTATACTATCTTCACTACCTGGTTGTATCTTCCCAGATATGCTAATTCTGACAGGGCTAGATATTTCCCAATTACATGGACGATTATTTGCTCTGATCTGTTGCATTTACGCCATTAAATTTATCTTCCACCTCCTTTTTTAATATACACTTCTCATAGTTGTGAGTAGGTATCACACCATTTTTAAATGCAGCCATGAAACCTTCGGTTTTAGAGTAGAGTCTCTCTGCATCTAGTAAGGAGGGATATTTGCCGTGAATAATTTTTTCGCGCTATGTGGTCTTTGGTCTTCTTGGCGCAACATGGACGTTCCCCTCTTTGAATTTTATTGCAGTATATTCTTAATCAAATTCAATGTAGAGCTTCCTCAGATTCTTGAAAATATTTCTTTACGTTTTTCTCTTATTCTTTAAACAGTTACACGATGGTAATCAGTCATTGGTCTCCTTTAATTTCCTTTAGATGTCTCTCTAGTCTCTTTGTAGTCTGTCTACGGCTAAAGGTTGTTAATGACTTGTGAAATTTGGTTGTTAAATTAGAGTTGTGAGTTTATTCCGTTCATTAAGATCTGAATTACTGTACTTTAATATGGCGAATAAGTACGTGACAACTGGAACCGTTCAAGCGTTTATGGTCGAAGTTTTGTGCTAATTTACTTTATATCCCACCAGATTTATTCCTATTTAATGGTTACAATTCTTGATATAAACTTAGTAAATCAAGCAGTCCTTCAGGAGCTCTGAACATTGTAAGGTCCCACTAGTCATCGAAGAAGAGAAAGAAAATCAAGGGAGCAAAACAAAAAATGTCACTTAAATTCACATAGTGTTTTATTCCATTATTGTTTTTTGTTAGTATTTTTATTTAATTGCTCAATATTTCCATTTTTAAAAGGCTGTGAACTCATTTTTAATTAAAATTAAGATAGTAATCTAAGAATTCTATTTTTACAATTATCAATATTTTTGAAAATCATTGTTCTACCCACCACAAGGAAGTCAGAAGAAAGCATCAACTGAAGATAGAAGAGAAGACCAAATAGAATAATTTAAATATTTTGTCTAAATGTTGCATTTTTGATCCACTTTTTGCTTCAACGTAGTAATTACAAGATAATGTTAACAAATAGACACCCACATAGATAACCTGATACCTATTTTTGTATTTATCAGTATATTACTTTATGTACCTATAACAATGTGAATCTAGCTACGTGGAAGACATCACCAATCAACTGAAGTATTTATTTTTGGATCCAACTTTAGTTTTATTTGATTATCAGTAACTATATTGAATTCTATCTAGTTCCTATTTTAAGTATCTATCCTTTTATTGATTTCAATGTAACAGTTTTTAATTAATATTCATGTTCTCATATTATTTTTGTTATTATTATTATTATTACGAATATAAAAAAAATACTTCATCATAGCTCTGTTCTTGGGTTCATTAGTTCCTAAGTTTAACAAAATAATACAAAAATGGTGTTCATTTATTTTTATTAATTGTGTTGATGTATCGACGCATATTTGAGTCTCTTTCAAAACAATAAAAATCAAATGACAATAATATCACGGATATGTATTTTATTTATTTATTTTTTATTCATTTTGAATATTGATAACTTACATATGTTTGTATTGCTTCTTTGTGATTCGATAACTTTGTGACAACTTGCATAAAAGAGCAATGCAAGTTGCGTAAACATATGCAAGTATGCAAGCGTAGGCAAGTATGCGTTCAAAGAGTAGAAAAAAAAAAATAAAATGTATATCTGGGATATTATTGTCATGTGCTGTTTTATTGTTTTATATTCATTCAAGACCTTCATATTTTGGACGAGAAATTAATATAATTAATAATAAAAAAAATGCCATATCCATTTTATTTTGTTAAATGTAAGAAGCAATAAATCGAAGAATAAAACTATAACTCAATATTTTAAAATTGCCTCAAGAAAATAAAATATTAAAACAATACATTGAATGAAACCAAAATATTAAAAACATAATAGTTTCTCTAAAGTACTACATTCGCTATAATTCTGAGTGGATATATATTTTCTTAAATTATGACCAATGCCAAAAAATTTCCGTGACTTAATTTTCTGTTGCCATTATAACCATAAAAAACTTTAGTTACATAAGTTACATATTACAAATATGCTCTAATTGTAAACACTGTCATTTCAGTAGATACAATAATTATTACCAAGTGTTGATTCAATATCTGAAATTGTGATTTGAAACCTTGCGATTTATACCTTATTTATCACTGGTTGACATTATTTATCGGTCTGTGTACAAACGCCTTTGATTTAAAAGTGCTCAACAATTTATCGAGTAGTCAGTTTCACTTTCAAAGTATTAATTATTATAATATATTACGACTTTTCTTAATTGTCGTTAAGGTAAATTTCATAAAAGTCTCTATGAACCTGCTGCGTGTTTAACAAACCGCAAAAGATACTGTGGTATATTTCGCTATTTGTTATTTACAATGCTTGGTTCGCCGTACACAGCCATGGGCGTAACAACCAGCCTTTTATGTCCACAAGAAAAAGTGGATTGATTGGATAAACTTAATTAAGAGGAAAAACGGCGTAGTTATTATTTTGTATTCTTTCGCGTTACCGCATCAAACAAAAGCGATAAAAAGCGTTTAACGTGGCTGGATTATTATGAATGATTTTCATTGATTTCATTCCATTAAAAATACCCAGTATGTGTAAACAAGCGTTCAATGACAAAGAGTGGGCTTAAGTATAAAATTAAAATTGTTACTCGTATATATGCTAAAATACTAATAAAATAAACATGCGACAATGAAGGTTATGGTGTTGTCTCACGTGTAACATATCGTAATATACGAGTATTTTGCTATCTTAGTCTAATATAAAAATGTCGGCGCTTGTCCTTGTTCTACCGACATCATGAAAGGTCAAAAAGGAACATTAACCTCTTAATACCATAGAATACTTATGGGTAGTAGAAGGAATCAAAATATTGTATTTAAGACATTTGAGTACACGTGAAAAAACCATGCATTTGTCAACTTTAACTTCACAAGATTTAGCAAAAAGAGGCTTTATATTAAATTTGTTACAACGATCTATAAATATTATCTTGTTATTCTATTGCATTATAAATGAATTAAGTTTGGAGTTGGCTTATATGGTACCTTGTGTTGTATAATACTAATAAATAAAGTTTGCACAATTGTGATACCTACCTCGTTGTTTATCCTCATGACATAAAACAGCAGCTTCAACTTCAGAAACTTCAGCCCTGAATCGGAATAAAATAGTTTGATCATTTTCTGCTATTTGCTCTTATTTAAAATCTTTCCTATATAATAAGTAGCTAAAACAATTTGTTTTCATTTCATCATAAAACTAAACCAAATCGTAGTAGTATATTTCCTAGATCGAATAGGAATTCTATAATATGAAATTAGCCCATCTAAACTATTATAAACCGACTGTAGCTATGAACCATTTTAGAGAAATTAATTTCTATGGACTGCTTTGCATTAGATACAAACCTATTTATTTCACTTAGTTGATGTTTAGAATCAAAAGTACTAGTTAACATAACACCACGTTTATAAAACCATTTTAAGGTAGGTACGTAACTCAATGCTATCGATGCTTGTTTCAGTTTCTTTACAAAACCCTCTTCCACGGTTTTCCATAGCTTGATTTTATGGTCCTGTGAAACGGTTAATCCTTATTATAGCTAATACACCAACATCAGCCTTTTTGAGATTTATGAGCCCGCATTAGTATTCGGGCGAAAAAAATCTATTGCCAAAAGGACAACCAATAGTTGGTGTTTGTGAAATAACTTTTGATATTCAGAAAACCACAGAGCAGAAACAGCAGAAGTTGCCGCTCTTGTTTTTAGATAAGAAAGATAGTTGGTGGCTATATCTAGCCATTTATATAAATTTAAAACTTTTGTACCAATCTTTTTATGTTACATAAAACATATATTTTGTATCCCATATTTGTGGTATTTCTTGGGACTATACTGTTACAGCGCAGGTTATCACAAGATAGGAGAAGCTGGAGGTTAGCGTCCAACCAGTCTTAGGACTGATGACCTCATGATGATGATACTGTTACAAACTTGATTTGTCTTAAATGGTATAATCTGTTCGTCAAAAAAATACACAAAGTTTATTCTTTGGAAAGATCTATAGTTCTTTATTAAAATTGTTCGTTAAAGGAAGTATTTTGTAGATGTCGTCCCTGGATGAATCAGTTTAGAAAAGCATTTTTATTAAAATAGAAATATCTTTCCAACTTATCGTACTGTTACGTTGACTATAACATATGCGATGTTTTAAACTCTTATACTTGCCACCCAATGTATTCTTATTTGAGACATATATCTGCAAGTTCCAATGCATTGTTCCACCTAATTTGTAATACATCTTGATGGCTTATTTTTCTCTGCATATAAATTTGACTGACTACTATGTTACAAATTCGGGTAATCCATCCATTAAGTAAACTTTTGAATTGTTACACATATATAAGCAAATCATTCCATGATAAGCATAAACATCTGCTTGCCATACTGTCAGTGATTGGTCTTCCCGCATCATCTTCAACATCCTATCAAATCAATTTTGCTTTATTATTCTGTTGGATAATCTTGAAGTGTTTCATTTGAATGTGTGAGGAATATATCTGTTATTAACTTCCCTTTCGCAGTCCTGTTGATAATCATGATATTTACCATTATCTTCTAGCATACCACCAACACTGTCACGAGGAGGAATAACATTTTGATACTATATAAAACAATATTTAAGTTATTGTTGCCCTATGTCATAAACTATAAATATAATATGTCATAAACTATAAATATGAAACAATTAAATAATTTGGCTTTACTAGCTCTTTGTTGATATATATTTGATACAAATAGAGAACAGGGCCCTTTACTATGAAGACAAAAAATGTTTGTTGCATGAGATATTTTATTTTAATAAAATAGATCATGGTGACGTAAACATTTTCCTTTAAGCAAAATGATGGTGTTACACATGATATATTTTATTGGAATAATAAATAACTTTTTTTAGACAGATACGCCACAATAAACTTTTCCAACCTTGTTTATACAGCCACAAAAGGTGCAAAGTAATTTTAAGATAATGATAATAATATAATTATTCTGAGAATTGTACCACGCATGCTTTTATGCATATTTGTGCTGTGGGGCATTGACAAGTAAAGATCTCTAGTTAGGTAAGCGTGCTCAAATTTTATCTATGAATCTATGAATAACTTGGCTAAAACTATTTCGATATTTTAAAAATAATTCATCTCACAAGTCACCTCGCTTAAATGTTCATTTGTAGTTCGTCTGTAACAGTAATGCAATTACTTCAGCAAAAACGTAAACAAATATCTCAAAAACGAGAAATTACATGCCTGAAAGGCGTCTAAAACTTTTGATATGATTAATAAGTTACATCAAGATAATTTGGTTTTAAATAGAAAACAAACAACTATTATGTTTCTAACAAACGTGTATCTAAACCATGATCGTACCGTTTAACTAAACTAAAGAAAACTAACTAAATATATTGGGCGTCAAAAAACTTTCAGAAAAGCAGAACTCAGTATTGTTAAAAAGTGAATGTCTGAATAACATTTGTAATTTACGTTAGCGTTGGAAGTATATTAGGTTGAATTAAATAAGTTAAGTGAGTCGTGGGAGTCTAATCTTTTGTGGCACTTTAAGCGGTCTATTGTGTTTAGATGTTTTTATTAAATGAATTAAGTTTTACGTTGGTTGTGTTCTGTTTCTAAATCATGGTAACCCTGATGCCCCTAGCAACACTTTGTGGTATTAACAGGATGTAGCAGTTTTGCTAAATACTATAGCAGATTGAAGTATCAGTTAAGAACTATATAAATGTATTCTAAAGTTCATCAGGATGTATAAAAAGTGAAATATTTAAAGATAAACCTACTCCTCTAAATCCACTAAAAACAGGAATATGACAGACTATCAAAGGTAAAAGACAATACGCAATCTATTTCAGACATTCAAGGATAAATTGGCATGGTGGCATATTAAACAGTTAATTTGCAAATTTTCTGTAAACAAAAAAAAATACTATTTTTCAACTGTTAAAGTATGTTTATAAAATTTCACACTACGTCCTCGTCGTGGTCGGTCTATCCAAACACATCAATTTGACGTCGTACATAACAAATGAATCTGCCAGGAGCCACCACGCATCGGATTTTACGGAAAGATTAAGTGTTAAATCACATAATTTTGCAGGCAAACTGATGTCAGCATTCCTCGAGCCAACATGATCAGGAAATTTGGTATGTCAGAAAGATATGGTTGCGCGTGCTGTGTGCACCGTCTTGCTGAAACCACATGTTGCTCAAGTTCAAATCATCAATTTGGTGGAAAAATAAATTATTCAACATGATACAATTTTTCAAAAAATAAAACCAGCCACAGGTAGGATTCGACATTTGTCCCGGACCGGAACCGAACGACATACAGCTGTTTCGAACTTGTTAGTTCTCATCAGTGCCGCATACGGTACGCCGATTCAGGACAAATGCCGAATGAACTTTATAGTCGCTTGGCGGCTTGGTGGTTCCTTTCTCGATTTCCGACTTATAAGTTACTGACAGAGATCGTATCGATAAAGATGTATAGGCCATAAAGTTCATTCGGCATTTGTCCTGAATCGGCGTACCGTATGCGGCACTGATGAGAACTAACAAGTTCGAAACAGCTGTATGTCGTTCGGTTCCGGTCCGGGACAAATGTCGAATCCTACCTGTGGCTGGTTTTATTTTTTGAAACCTTATCTGATCGTGTAGAAACACGAGAAAGGGGTCGAGGATCGCTTCTGGGTATAATTCAATGCCTGCCGGGGCTTTAGCCCAAGGAGTAGTTGCTTCCTAGAGCGATTATTTAATAGCTTTGCTATTCGGGAACTACTTTGATAGCCGCTTGGCGGCTTGGTGGTTCCTTTCTCGATTTCTGACTTATAAGTTACTGACAGAGATCGTATCGATAAAGATGTATAGGCCATAAAGTTCATTCGGCATTTGTCCTGAATCGGCGTACCGTATGCGGCACTGATGAGAACTAACAAGTTCGAGACAGCTGTATGTCGTTCGGTTCCGGTCCGGGACAAATGTCGAATCCTACCTGTGGCTGGTTTTATTTTTTGAAACCTTATCTGATCGTGCAGAAACACGAGAAAGGGGTCGAGGATCGCTTCTGGGTATAATTCAATGCCTGCCGGGGCTTTAGCCCGATGAGTAGTTGTTTCCTAGAGCGATTATGTAATAGCTTTGCTATTCGGGAACTACTTTGATAGCCGCTTGGCGGCTTGGTGGTTCCTTTCTCGATTTCCGACTTATAAGTTACTGATGATACAATTTTGTTGCAAAAATCATCATCGCTCTGTTTCTTTTTTTTAACACCCAATTAACAAATGTATGACGTCAATGATTTGTAAATTTTATGTATTGTGTCTACTAAATTTGTATGTTGACAGATGCAGATCTTTCTTTAGCATCCGATGCGTGGTGATTCTTGATGATTCAGTTAGTGCACGACGTCGATCTGATGTGTTTGGATACTACTGTAGACTTATAGACTCCTGGCAGTCCTGTAGACACTATCACTGTAGTAATATCGATTGGTTATTTATCTGATCGACCACGACGATAGTCATACTAACGAGGACGTATTGGTGTTGCCTTATCAATAACAGAATCCATGTCTTGAAACTTCCTGATTAAGTTACGAACTGTTAACTCTGTAGGCGCTTCATTTTGTCATAATTTCATGCGAATGTTTCTTAATGCAACTGTAAGTGATAGTTCACTATCATAAAACAGTTGTACACAAAATATTAGTTGTTCAACTGTTAATCGCGACATGTTAACGTCGTATGATTTGTAGATGACAGTCGTTGACATATCTTTGACAGAACATAAATAGCGCGGAAATCAAATCAAATAGGTTTAACTGAAACAGCCTATATATGAACCGAAGATATTGCAGCTTTGGGTTCCAAGTTGTTTATAAATGTAATATGCGAAATAACAGATAGAAGTCTTAAGGAACAGCTAATAATATATTTTATATTAATGTATCTGTATTTGTGCTAATAATAATTAGTCATTTTAGATTAAATCTATTTAATTTCCTTAAAATAATAAAGTGCTTTAGAAACGATGTAAAATAAATGAAGTCCTAGTAAAAATAATGTAATATTAAGGTTGCTTACGAAACCATACATCATTAGTAAAAAAATTAATATAATATTCATTTCATCGCAATTGGCCAAATAAAACTCTCCTATCTTGCCGATAAACGGAACAGTCTACCTGAACATAGCCATTAAAACAAGCTACGGTATGTATTGAGATTCTTTATTTGGAAAATAGCGATGAAATAAACTATACATATAAATATAGTTTATTTTAACACACGTAACTCTAGCGGTAGATCACTGAATAGAATACGATTCACCTAAGTAGTTTGGAATAATAATGAGTCACGTGAAAGATTCAGTTACCTTTTAACAGGTGGCGCTAGCAGTTCAGCGCCGCTTAAAGACACCCACATTCATCGTGAGTCTTTGTGCACAACTTAATATCGTATTAGGTAACATCAGTGTGATGAAGGACGAGGTAAACGGCAATTTGATTACAGTCAATAAAACTTGATTAATTTATTGAACAATAGCACAAGCCAAGGATAAGAGACATATTCTGATACGACACACGTACAATTTGTAAAGTAATTATTCCAAAGTAATACCTATATGTATATTACATATATGTATATAAGAGAGATGCCATGTGAAAATGTATAATTTTAGAAAGGCTAATTTATTAAATGGTCTTATATGAAGCACTTTAATAATGTTGATGTAGCATGCAGTTACTTGTGTAAAATATATGGCTTGTTTGACAGAAATGTACCATTATCTTCCCCTCATAAAAATACAGAATGTAAATATCTCCATTGGTTTAATGAAGATATTATCCACAACAGTTATGAATATTCATAAAAGTTCATCTTAAAAATGTTAATCATAAAAGTTGAGAAGAGATATCTAAATTAAAAAAGGACATTAATTGTGCTCACAAATTGTATCATACATTTCTGAAAGATAAAATTAAATCAGAACTTAAGAAAAATTAGTCGTAGTTGTCTAAGAAATGTAAGAATAATGTCTTAAATGCTATAACATCTAATGACCGGATATTAGACAATGGGCATTTGATAGTAGGAGAATTTGTTGACTTTTTAGTCAGTATAAGTTTCGAATATAGCTGGTAATACGTTCACAGAATGTCAATCATTCTATCTATTACTGAAAAGGATATATTTAAAAGAGTAGAGTAAAATTTGACACCTGATCCAGATGATATTTCACTTGTGATCCGTGATTGTGCTAATACGTATTTGTAGAACTTCTAAAAATTATGTTTAGTTATTTTATCTAAATTTACATATACTTACTAATATTTTATGCACTTTTATTATTCCTGAATCTTCCATGCAAATCGTCACGTATTTACCTGAGTTAAAAGCGGTAATGTACTATTCATTTCATCGATATTTGCCAAATAAAAAACTCTTTTATCTTGTCGATAAATGGAACAGTCTTCCTGAGACTAGCCATAAAAACAAGCCACAGTATATTTTGAGATTTCTTATTTGGCAAATAGCGAGGAAATAAACTATACATGATATAGCAAATCGTTGCCCTATTACAGTTATAAGCTTTTTTGTGAAAATTTAAAATTCTGTATGCACGACTTTTTATATGTATAATAGGTAACCATGTACAGAATAATATTAGTTATAACGAACATGGATTTATGAAGGATCGTTCTACAAGTACAAATTTATTTTGTAAAGCGCAATATATATCGGAAGTCTTGGATGATCAGGAGCACGTTGACGTGCTGCACATCCAGTTTCTCAAGACGTTTGATGGCCTCCCACGCAGTACTCCACTACACGAGCTTAACCGATCTCGACGCCTACTTTTTATACTTTTTCCTCGTATGTTGTCAATCGTTTTTAATATGTAATTTTCTATATTGAAAGGTTTTGATTCCAATAATTTTTCAATTCTGAGAGGCGTTCCACACGGATCTAACCTGGAGCCATTCTTGTTGAATACATTCATCAATATTATAAATAATTATGTGCCTGTATCTCACCTATCAAATGCGGATGATATGATACATAATTTACTACTAAAGTAACCACAGAATTGCTTTATTCTGCAATAAAACTTTGATAGGCTCGCTCTTCGGTGTGAAGAAAATGTATTACTATTAATCATACATTGTCTAATTTGTTAATAATGCTAAGAAGCTTTGTCTAATCTGTTAATAATATACCTCTCAATAAACTCGATTGTGTTAAAGACTTAGGAGTATATTTTAACTGTTATATTCAATATGTCGTTAGTTAACAAAAATCTTATATTTGTTTTCTGATATCAACTTGAACACTGGACCGTTACTGTACAATGCTTTTTTTAGTTTGGCATATATAAAACTGTTCTGTGGCTTGGTCACCTAGTTATACAAAATATATTGACACTTTAGATGGTGCTCTATATAGATTTTCAAAACTTTCAGTTTGTAAAAAAAATACTGTGTACCCTTTCACTTGCGATGAACACCGCATCAAACCAGTATGCTAAAAGCTTTTGTCTTCTTATTATGAATATGGTTAAAATAGTGAGAATGTATGATCACAGTTGAAGCTGGTGGATACCCAATCAGACTAAGATTTGCTTTAATTAGCACTCTCTAGGATCTTAACTTCTAGAGCGTAATTTTAAATACCTTGTGCATATTCCTAGAGTTTATATATGGAATTATTAATAAGTGTAGCTATTATACAGGGAGATCATTAAAATTTACAAGAGTGTTACTGATTACTATTTTTCACAATTGATCTTGTATTATAGATACAAATAAAAAATATAGTATGCTGTTTCCTCCAACAACTACCAAAAAAATAAAAGTACATAATATACACCAGCTGATATTGCTTTCATAAGCTTTTAACGACCAAAATTCTTAGATTCGCTTTCAGTATTTGATATTAAACACTGAACATCAATGAACCAATAAAATTGAACTTTAAATGTATTTAATATTTCATATCATAATACCTATGCGTATCTTATTGGATCATCAATTATGTATTTTAATTAAATAATTGTCAGCTTTGTGTCTGTACCAACTCAAACGAAATTCAGTCCTTATCCTATGCATCCCTATGATACTTTAAATTTTATTTACCATATCACTTATCTTAATAGCGCTTTGATATGTAATATTTTTAATAGATATATTAAAACTATGCATATTTTCTAGTATAAGATATTTACATACGTTTTACTCCTGAACGTTACCATAAGTGACTAATGCATATTAGTGAATAATGATAATATAATAATAATAAATATGATAAAGTAAATGACTTTATTAGTGTGATGTTTAGCCAGTGGCTATTTTTACACTTTACCCTATATAAGTAAAATAAATGAACATAATTTCATCTGTATAGAACATGTCATAATATTGCTGTTGATTTTTACAACATTGTATTATAACAATACAAAAATATGTAAGAAAAAATGAAGGGCTTGGTGCGAATACCTGTTAGCCTCATTTTTTCCGAAAATCACTTTTTCAATGCGTTTACATATATTTGGGGCGCTGAATCGTTTGGAATAAAAATTGGACAGCTCCATGATTTATACTAGAAAATATAAACACTTTATGGAGCTGTATGAATATCATCTTGTGTCAAGAACCGACCAGATTCGGAGCTGTCTGTTTCTTACTGCAAATCATTACTGCCATGTGATAGATCATTCGGCTTAATCGAAAAAGAAAAACGTAAAAAAGAAGTAGTTTATACACCTAAAGGTTGGAGAGATTTGGTCAAGAACACATCTCTAGGAAATTCACTGTAGTAGAAGTGCCTCAGGATATCATTCTAAACTTCTCTGTACATTTTAAAAGTTTTACGAAAAAAGCTGTTACAGATGCTGAAAAAGAAAAGTTCTCTATCTATTTAGAAATATCATGTTTTCAAGTATTAAAAAACTAATGTAGTGAAATGCAGTGTGACTGCATTTCACTACATTATCCTCTATCTATAAATCAAAAGAATGTTAAGTCTCTGGCTGAAAACTATGTACCTAAGAATAATCAGTGGTACTACGATATTGCTTTTAATGCTGTTGGTCCTGAAATACCGCAAAAACACTCCAATAGCGATGATGAGGATGTAGAAGTTGAGATGTTTTGAACTTATTTTGTACTTTTTTTGAGTTACTTATGAAATAAATCAGTTTTTTGTCATACACTGAGTCATGTTATTATATTTTGTGTAAAGAAACAAACAGCTCCATTTTAAAAAAAATATTATTTAACAAAAAATATGTATATTTTCATATATTTTCATTAGAAAAATGTTTTCCAGTGAACTTTAATTTATTGAAAAGTAACTTTTAATTTTTTTTAATTTTCTTCTATTTTGAAAAACAGTTTAATGTTGACTCTGTGAAATTTTAAAGAATGGGGCTGACCGGTTTTTGCACCAAGCCCTTCAAATAAAGAAGGCGTTTTAATAAAGTTATATGCTTAAAAAATAGAAGTCAAAATAAAAACATGATCAACCCATATTCGTAATCTATAGTTACAACCCACAATTATAATAAAATACGTAAACAATAACAAGTTAACACGAGACTAAATGATAAGCATTTGCGCGCGTAGTAATTGCTTTCTTATGTATTTGCAAAATTTGTTAATAGAAAACAATTTCGTGGCATCATCAACAGCATTATAGAATTTTATAGCATTGAATATAAATGATTTTTCAAATAATGACAGAATGCAGTGGTACTTATGAACAGTGAGATCTGCAATCACACACAGCTAACACGGCTCTAATATTATTTTGAATTTGGTTACGTGATATTCATTTATCTTTGAAATGGAGCAGACATCAGTAGTGGTGGATTATTACAAAAAAGTACAACTTTCAGATATAATGAAATTTTAGCCAATTTAAGTAGGTATTATCAAACTGATATGATCAAATTTTCTCATACTAAACATAAACCAACAACAGGTATTTTTTAGAATATACATATAAAAACGTCTAAAACACTTTTTGCGTGATTTCTGCCAAAAAAAAAAAACAAACTAATACTTACCTTTTACAGGGAGTCACTGCCTAAAATGTTTGTTGGTATGCAAGTATTCAATTTAACCCATTCTTTAAAAATTCAAGATACACATATATTATAATAATAACAACATTTGAATAGGTTTTTGAAACAGCTTCCAGATAATGTGTTACTTGCATACTATTACGAGTAGATACCATTTAAAAATAATTTTCAGAATGGTACAACTGGTGTGTTTTATTTTAATTAAAACAATAGTTTTTTTTTTGTTTAATAAATAATTTTTAGATTAGAAGAATTTCTGAAAACAAATATATTGTAACCAAGAACTGACCTAAAACTGAACTGTTTACTGATTAATTTGAGGAATGCTTGGGTATAACTACAGCGCAAGAACGTGTCGGTTACAGTTTTTATAGTGCACCTAATACGTTACAAGCTTTTGCAATATTGCATACTTGATCCGAATCCATTAACATAATTTTTTAGCCATGCGTGCTGTAAATTATTGTTATTCCTTCGAGTTATGTTAATTCTATCACATTATAAGTAAAGCTAAAGGAGCTGCTGAAGGAACACGTAAATGTTTCTTTAAGTTTTACACACGTTTCTCGGTCATAATTAAGATCGGTACAAGATTATGTTTCTGACGTGGCTACTTCACCCATTAATACTTGACACATTTTTAAGAGCAATTAATTCAATAATTTCAGATCTTGGTCGTACGGGTCTTAACGAACCGTCCAAACGAAACCGAAACCACTATCCGTAGGTACCATATTTTTGTGCAGGTACACGTTTTTTTTATGTAGTCGCACTTTGGGGATCGAGAATTGGATTTCAGGTTATGTTCGTTTAAGCAACTTGTCACAAAATTTTAAGCAAGATATTTATTCCAACATATTTATTATAAAACATTCAAAACATGGCGTACATATATATGATTCATAATAACATCTATAGGTAACAATAATACACATCAGGGAGATATTTTACAGGAAGACTTATCTCTATGAGGCAAGACGTTTTACGTTCAGTTCGATTTATGTACAAATAATATAAATAATAATGCAAATGATATGAAAATAATATCTAAAATAATTTCAAGAGCACATAATGGATATTAAAACGCTTATGCACGAGGAGCTACGAGAATGCATATGAAAGACTAGATAATTCGGCGTAAATTTTTGTTCTATCATCATTATAGTATCGTTTAAACCAAAAGTTACAAATGTTTCAGAGACTGAAGACTTTAACCAAATACCGTTTTAAATACATAGTATCCTGAAATGTTTTCCCTATTTGTTTGTTGAACATCTAGGAAAGTGGTAAATGTCCGCAAGTGATTGTTAAATACTAGACAAGATGAAGCTACATCCCTTACCGCAAATTTATCAGTGGAAGCCATTAGAGCGACGTTCCTTGGAAAGTTATCTCTGAGCGGGGAGTTTCATTTACCCAAAAAGGGAAAATATTCTAGGATACCTGTTATTACTGTTTTAAATTATGCGTTGTGTTCTAAATCATTTAAATTGTGATCATAGATATAACCTCATACTTAAGAATCTCATGTATTTGTGAGAGACCCAAAGAAAACATTTATCACTTTGTACGATGCATAATTGTAAAATTACGTGTTATGTTTTTTGTATTTTCGCGATCCGTCGCCCATGCATTATCATAACTCTGTACATAATTTACATATTATTTTTAATAAAAATTAACGTATATAGCTGCCAGCAAAACTTGCAATGAAAAATATACGTATACTGTCAACATATAATTATAATCATTTATGCATGAATACAATTTCCGATACAAATTGTTTCTGAATAAAGCTATAATTTACAATAAAAAATATTAATTATTCAATGACATCAGACGCTGTATCTAGATACGAAAAAGAGAATATTATGGAGTATATCAACACCATGAATACGAATTTAAATGTGTTACTTTTTCACTTTCATAATTTCAGTTCACTACAAACTCATATAATAAAAACGTATATTATATTTCACTAACTATAAAACAAAGAAAAATTTGTAAATGTGCAATTCTTAATGTCTACGTATCACAATATTTGTATAAAATGTTAACATTGATATTGTCTTTAATTCGTAACATGTTTGTAATAATATAAAAGGAGTAAACCGTATAATATTTTACAATTTACTCCTATTTAGGAGTTTAATTTCTAAATAATTTCATTAGTTCTCAAATAATGATTTCAATAAATTCAAAAATGTGAAATTTTAATAAAAAAATCATTATGATACATTTAGATGAATAATCATTCGTGTAAGTTTTTTTTAATTGGTAAATTAATATATTTTCTTCTAAATCATTATTCGTTGATCTAATCATATTGCCACTAATATTTTCAAAATTAAAGCATGTACGTGTAAATAATTATATCTGTTTAGAAGAAATATTACCTTTTATTTCACAACATTAAATTATATAAGTGAGAAAATATTCTCTAAGCTAGAATAATTTGCCGCACTTACAACACATAATAAATCATAATCACAGTTTAGTCAAATCTATTTTAAGGAGTATTTTACTTATGCTCACATTTTGAATCATCAGTGAAATTACCTAATATAAAAATGTTTGGAATCGTGCAGTATAGAAATATCTTTTGATATTATATTTTTTTTTACCATGCAGCTATAAAGAGCATTACTCAGTATCATAATTAAGCGCAATGTTTGATTACGATACGAATATTAAACGTTTATTATTATTTTACACCGAATTATGTGGTAATTGATATTTTTTAGAGCCAACATTTTTATATAAGTTGATAAACACCAAACATCTATTATAAGAAATATTCACGAAAATGAAACCAAATTACTAAAAAATATACAGTACCCTCGAAATTATCACTTCAATATTCCTGAATATTTATCTATGGTTATGTTATAGTCATTTATTATATCACTGCCAGAAAATAATTTAATTATGTACCCTAGTAATATCACTGTAAAATCTTTCTCTCTATTTTCATTGAAATGTTAACCGAGATTTAAGTAGTAATAAAAGTACATATAAAATACCTTAAAAAAGTACCTTAACATTTTTCAGGTTACTGTAAACTAACTGGATATATTTTTAGCTACTTAATTATATCATGTTCATTTATTTTGAAATCAAATTATAGAAATCATTTATGTCATTACTTAAGCATTTGAATATATCACCGGCAAATATAAAATTTTCAAGATTTTATGGATTTTTTGTCATTCACATTATTATTAAAGACTATAAATAAAAAATAGTATCACATGCAAAAGTGGAAATATTAATACAATTCTCATGATATTATATGTTTTTTAAGGTTTGTACTGTATTAAATACACAAACGTGTCGCATTACTGCCGAGAATACATGTTTCCTTATTTATTTAAAATCACTGTGTTTAACATTAAGAAGAGTTACATAATACTGACATTATCAACCATTCCTACTTACCCCATAATTATTCACATTATGCATAATAAATATCGGCTTAATATCGCCTACATGCTCTTAAAATTCATTTACGTTCAGTTTAATTATAATTATCAGTCTATGTTTAACATATATTATGAAGGTTACGTTAATAGGAAATCACTGAAATCCGCCGGCTCCAAAGCGTGCTCCGTAAAATCTGTGTGCAGAAGGGCTGGTAAAGATGGATCTCCAAAGTCGACGGGCGATAACGACGGTTCAGGAAAATCTGGAGACGCCAACAGTGATCCAGAGTGATCCGATAACGGTAAAGATTCCCCGTCTGATTCCAAAAATAGGCAGTCCAGGTCGCTGTAGTCCGATATCGATTCTATTTCGCTGGGTCCATTTAAAGCAGCACTCAAAGTCGAAATATATTTCATCGCCAAACGCAGCGTGGTGATTTTAGTTAATTTTTCATTTGTTCCGGGCAGTTGTGTTGCTTGCATGTGAGGAATTACACGTCTAAGTGTTTCGAAGGCTTGATTTATTTCCCGCATCCGATTTCGCTCTCTTGCGTTTGCCGTCTTACGTCTGTACTTACTCAAAGGGGCGGCTTTCTGTTTCGGCTTGTGAGATTTATTTTGACGGGAGTTTGTTTCCGTTATGGCTTGTTTCGCATTCTCGGTGACCCTCCTCAGCGATCTCGGACGTAACGAGTATTTATCTTCCTTTACAGGAGACGTGGTATTCTCAAATTCGTCGTTGTTATTGTTATTGGCATCCGTATAATTTAGTTCAGAAAGTTGAGAAGAGAGTCGATCTGACAAATCGCTGTATTGCAGTAATGAGTCCATTTTCGATCACAATTTATTGCACTGTACACTTGACACACAACGTCTTTGCTCTATTTAGAAAATGTGTCTTGCAAGAGGCAAATTACGGTTTGGTACAAACATGTCACGACCCCACAGTTCGATAGTAAAGGTTCGCTGCCTGACCGCCCGTTAAAGTCTGCTATATTGTTCAATACACACACGGCTTTAGCGTGATTTAATAGTACTAGAAGTTTCAAGCGGTGTTAACCGTTTGACTCCAAGTTGGTCACTGAGTTTTGTTGGGTGTCTGTGGTCGGTGGTACCATGGATTCCCCACCTGAGCACGCGATATGGCCCGCATCACAATACATATGCGTCAGGCGCGGAGAAATGATGAA
The DNA here is from genome assembly GCA_037954035.1 of Rosalia funebris. Lineage (NCBI taxonomy): Eukaryota > Metazoa > Arthropoda > Insecta > Coleoptera > Cerambycidae > Rosalia > Rosalia funebris. Next base: position 31,186,352 of record JAZFAV010000002.1, read on the forward strand.
TTGGAAGATCATTGTGAAGGAGGAATAAACGATGATAAAGATCTTTAGCGTAAATGATTAAGAGCTCAGATTATTGTGAAATACTTTGGACGTATCATTAACACTTTAACATTGCCAAGTTTCGTAGAATCATTGTCACACTGCGGTGCGTACGTAGTTCGTAATTATATGTTTATAATATGCAACTGCATTACCTTTTCTATGTTACTGCTTCGTTTACATTACATGTAAGGTCGAAGAGATTATAATCAGTTTGTTTAATGCGTTATTTTAAAGAAATTCACACGCAGTCCTAGATAGATTCGTGTATTAATAATGTTTAGGTTCTACGTCATCTATATGTACTACAAATTGTTAAGATATTATTAGGCTTTCATTGTAGTTAAACATAGTGTTATTACAACTTAAAAGTGCAAATAGGTACTATTCCGACTTATATGTTACTGACAGAGATCGTATCGATAAAGATGTATACCCCATAGAGTTCATTCGGCATTTGTCCTGAATCGGCGTACCGTGTACGGCACTGATGAGAACTAATAAGTTCGAAACAGCTGTATGCCGTTCGGGTTCGATCCGGGACCCGAATATATATATATATATATATATATATATATATATATATATATATATATATATATATATATATATATATATATATATATATATATATATATATATATATATATATTCAAAATTGAATTATACCATTTCGTGATATTGACGATGATTTTGTGTAGAAAAGTCTCATATTATGCCCAAATTCATTCTTATCATTTGTGTCGATTATGATAATATATTTCAATGAACAGACGTTTAGTTAGATATCGAATCCTATTAGTTTTTCGTTTATAAATAACAACTGCATAATGCTGTTTTAAATTATTTCAATTTACACATTTACTTCCTTTAGAAACTAATTGTAGTCTTTACGGAAACATTTTCACTAAATCATTATATTATTTGGTCTGTCAATTGATAATTGGTCAATTGGATTGGATAAAATTATATTCAAGTGATATAAATGAGTTGTAATTGTATTACTTATAATATCACAAAATTCATTTGTCCACCTTAAGCTATCTTACAGTACCTATATTAATAAAATTTTTAATAAATGTCGGTCTGTATGGCCTCTTCGTCGTTATAGAATATGAAAATCTATGACACAAAATAATTTACTTTAAATTAATGGAGACTTTTGTCGCCGCCTGACACTGTACATCTGAAAGATCTCGCAAAATATAATTTCTTGAAAAAATGGTCAAAAGGTATTTTACATTTGCCGATTTTTCAAAATCTTTAATTCTATAAACAGTGGCTTACGTTTGCAGGGTCAAAGATGGCGCATTTTTATAACGGTTTAATTGTAAAACTGAATTGATAAATTTTAATTGTGAAAGTGAATTATTAATGAACAAAACAAAATAAATACATTAACTAATAATGTGTTCACACTGTTTGTTATCCACTAACTATTTGACAATGTCCTAGTTCTAAAATAAATTCATTCTGTACCCTGTCAATAGTTATTGTGTCAATTATTTCCGGCTCGATATTGCGTATTTCCTGTCAATATTCGTTCATTTCAATAATCTATGTTTTAGAGAAACATCTATGTTATTTCATAAAGTTGCATAAAGAAAGTTTCCAGAAAAATGAAAATAACATTTTTGTTGTGAAAATGGATTTATTTAATGTTGCCTAGAATCCATTGAAATAAATTTTATTTAATGTTAGTTACGTCAAGTTAGCTTTCGACAATATTGATGCTTGTGATTTTGTTGTCCGAAGTCAAGAAATCTTAGTATCTACAGAAATGTCTCTTTCGGAAAAAATCGCATTGAAATTCTTATGATGTATGGCTATGAAGATAGGAGAAAAACTACAGTGGCGTTCTCCTTAATGAATCTCATCAAGATCGTCCACCTGTAGCATAACATATTACCAGTAAAATTGTTGGTAAATACAGAGAACATGGATATGTGCGCGATTTACCCAGAGCTGGTCGCCAAACAATCAATGCAGATACACAACTTGACAGTAAGTTGGTGAAAATCCACATTCCAGTTCTCGTCAGATTGACTGGAATTTGAATTTGAGTCATGTTACAGTGCTTAATGTTTTACATAAACATAAATTTCACCATTATAAAGATATTTCAGATATTAATATGTTTGCGAAAAATAATATTTTTTTCGGATATAGACATATTTTTTCTTAATAAAACTGTAAATGGATAGAACTGTTATAGGTACCGGGCCTCACAGAATCTATGACAGACGCAAGAGTCACATAGTCAATTTCCAAGAAAAGTGAAAATTTTTACAGGTATGAAATCTCTAAAATTATTTTTCTTATTGGTTGTTAATCAAATTTAGAAAACTTTTAACTTATCACAAAGTGAAATAGAATTTGGTTTTTGTTTAAAATATTGACATTTTCCCCTTTTTTTTTATTTTTTTATATAAATAGTACTATTAAAAACTAGTATAACAATCTAGTTGAAGATAATAACTGAAACAAGGCTGATTGTCAATAAACATAAATATTAATTTATATCATTTACGAAATCACTTTTATAGGTGATTTCCTTTCTATCCCCTAAAATAATAAGAAACGAATAATGATATTTCTTTAAATAATGTGTTTCCCTATTATTGTAACATAACTTAGAAATCATCTAAATTAAAAACATATTTCTTCATCACCAAAAAGAACTAGTTTTACACCTAGTTATGCCCTCTAATCCCAAGAAGGGTGTGCGCAAAATCCATTACGGCTTATTAAATGTTCTGGCAAAGCTGTCAGGTAATACAAACAGCGCATGGAGCTTTCATGAAATATAGAAAATCTGTGCGCTCCGCTGCAACGTTTGAACAACGGAGCGTAACGAGACGGTAATCTATTTGGACAGGACATGTTGACAGGCTCACAATATCCATGATATATTTATATATATATATATATAGCGTAGCAAGCACGTGGTTTGGTCGAGATCATTTATGGAGTGCGTCGCCTACGATATAATTAGTAATTCGAGTTGACATCAAACCGCCCACGCAATACCACTCATCAATTTCTATTTATTTCTCTATTGATCTCATGTTCTACATGAAAATAATTTACAGCGTTTAGGTTCTTTATATTGCCAAATATGTTGGTGAACCGCGGGTCAGCCGTTTTTGGTAACTAATTAATTTTAATGAAGCAAGCAGTGGTGCTATGGTATTTAAATTTATTCAGATAAATTTAAAATATCAGATTGTGTAGACTTTGATTCAGACTCGCTTGTTACTTACTTTAGAATAACCAACTACTAAGAGTGTTTAGTGTTTTCAAAGTTTGGTTTCAGTAAGATAATGTAGAATTTTGCCGATTTTCACTATTTTTATCATCATTTTGATTTCACAAGATTTTTAATGAGTTTATATATTTTACACAAAGATACTACAGTGAGCATTTTGTTTTTTCTAAAATTTTAAATTCAGTCCTGCTACTTTTATAATACACAGGATACTATTCAAGGAACATATTCAAGGTTAAGTTCATGGTAACAAACGACGATTAAGCAAATATGAATATGTTTTGTAATTTACAAATTATAATAGAGAAATGCTACAACATGACCAACTTGGCATTACCTCTCGATGATTCCGACTTGGTTGGCGAAACGCGCGTCGAGAAACATGTAACCTTTCGCTGTTCATGGAAAACTAGTCTGTAACTAACTAACTAATGTTCGTGAATACATTTATTAGATGATACTGTCTATTTAATTATACTGTGCATATATTCCCCTGGGAAATGACTGAAACACTTCGATGCAATGAAAACCGGATACGAACCAGTTTTCTACAAACACGGAAAAATTATATTAATCATATACTGGTTATGCCAACTTAATTAGCAAAACGCACGTTGAGTGACATACTATAGGTACTCTGGTTTTTCTGAAAAACTGATCTCATGTCTTTGCACATGTATAATTAATATTTTTAGGAAAATCTTACATAAATTGTCATAACAGATATTTCATATATCTTATGTACATCTTCCATTTAAATGCATTATAATTGTTACATATATTATACGTCTTGCATGTCTTAAATGTTTTATATATCTTACGTGTATCACATTTAATATACAGGGTTTTCCAATAGGGACGATCGAAATTTGTTAGGTTCTAGCGACCAAGTTATTAAAGCAATACCTACCTTTATTGTGAATTATTCAATAGTGTATGGCAAATTACTGTGGAAAGTTATAGCATTCAACAATGTGTGCAAATCAGTAAATTTTATTTTTAAAATCAATACTCCGTTCGAGAAACATTCGCGCATTACGTGAATTTTATTCTCGCCACAACCGTCCCGCTGAGTTGACTATTCGACGTTTGGTGGCCAAATTATAGTCAATCGGTTTGATAAATGATCATCCAACACCTGTATGCCACTGGAACGAGAGGTCTACTGAAAACAATGCTGCTGTACGTGAGACTGTACGGGAAAACCCGAGGTAGTCAATTTCGTGTCGTTCACAAGAACTTCGTCTTTCTGCCACTTCAACTTTTCTCGACGTCTGGATTTGGGCCTACACCCGTGCAAAATGCAATTGGTCAAGGAATTTAAGGTAAACGACCATAGACAACGCCGCCGCCTTGTGTTCGCTGATTGGTCTCTAGAGTAGTTGGAAGTTGATCCGAATTTCGCCAAAAAACAAATTATCTTTAGCGATGAGGCCAATTTCTGGATAAATGGATATGTGAATAAGCAAAATTGTTAAATTTGAGACGATATTAATCTACATAAGATACACCAGCACCAAATACATTCCGAGAAAGTCACTGTTTGGTGCGGATTGTGGTCTGGTGGAATCATCAGTCCGTACTTCTTTCAAAATGAAACAAGCATTTCCATAACTGTCAACGGCGAGTACTACAGATCGATGATAAGCCACTTCTTGTGGCACTACGTGCCACACAGCACATGCCACGATGGACATTCTGCAGGAGCTAACGGGTGCCCCAGCGAGAGGCAGCCGATTATGTTTGTAATTAATAGGAAAATAAATAACATTTCTACAATAATTTTGAATTCAATTGTTTATATAAACTATGCCATTAGACATGGAGTACATAATCTTGTAAGTGGCCGTCTCTACTTCTCTAGCAACAATGGATTGTTTTGATGCAGTTTTCCATCACTTCGCGGCATAGGTGTGGCCCTATGTCGGAAAATAACTTCGCTAATGTTATTTTCCGGTACAGTGATGTATAGGTGTCTGTTTATCACACACGGAGCCACTTTCCCTGAATTTCGCCATGGCGCGTTGAATGGTCCGCTTAGAAGGTGCCTCACGACGACCCATAATTGCACGTAATTTTCTTTCAGTGCCCACAATTGAAACATTACTTTCGTAGTACGCTTTGACAATAAGTCTGAGTTGCGTTGCTGAACAGTATAGTGCTCCATTTTGTAATAGCATACTCTCCACGTAATAACTACGAAGCATCAATTTCCAAAATCTGTCGCTAGAGTAATGGCGGTAAGTTTAAATCGGCTACTTCTCGCTGGGACACCCTATATTTGAGGGCAGAGTTATCTCGCACAGCGGCGACGCGACGTGAACTGCTGAACTGGCCATCGAGATCGTGCGATTTAACGCCTTTAGACTTATTTCCTTGGAGCTACCTTAAATCGCAGGTCTATGTGAATAAACCGTAAACAATTGATGCCCTTAGAGTCAATATGACGGACGCCATCCAGTAAATTCAGCTAGTTTTATGCGACAAAGTCATCGAAAAGTGGACCATTAGAATACGTACCACCAAGCAAAGCCGCGGCAGACATTTGAACGTTGTTATATTCCATCTTTAGTGCAATAAAATATTCTTTCAAATAAAAAATAAATAAATAAGTGGATATCTTATACGTAACTTGTTTTATTTACATTTAAAAATCGAGTGTCCATATTGAAAGACCCTTTATCTTATATAAATATATAACATGTTTTATATACTTTTTTATATGCGTGCACTTATTTAATATACTGAATTGCTTCTACTAACCAGACTAAATGCGTATATTTACTTGCTTGTATTTTAGTCAAATACAAGCAAGTACTAAGAAAGTTAATACTAAACATTAATATTTATGTTTATTTTGTCTTTATCTTTATAAGAACTGGGTATCATTGTTAAACATGCATATGTATATACACTATTTGTATTGGAGTTTGCTAGTAAAGTTTCATTTGCGATGTCGATAAATAAGTCACTAGCAGCTTTCGATGAAGTCAAGAGAATACTTTACGAAATTTATGAAAGTTCATTTATAAGATTCATCTTTCCCACTTTAAATTTAAAGTAAATGGTTGGAAGAAACGTCATGTTTGCAATCGATCTGACAGTTATGTGATATTTATTCTAAGTTCATGTTTTATTTTTACAAAACGTATAATATTTGGTTTTATAGAAGGTATTAATTTTCATAAACCTGTTTCTTGGATATATCGTGCAAAACATATACCTGCATCAGACATTGTTTCATTTACGCATTTTGTTCGTATAAATAACGTTGCATTTCGGAATTTAAGTGTTCATATATTACATACATACAGCGCCCACACACCTCGCGAAAATTACTATTCAAAGGGATGAGTTAAGTTCGTGAGATTCTGTAATTAATTATATGGGGTTAAGCAAAAATGTTTATAAAGCTGTAATAAACAATCGTTAAAAATACATTTGTGTTTTTTTTTTCGAGTGTACACGAGCATTTTATATTTTTTCTATTCTCTCTTTTTATAACGCTGCCCATTAATGAAAAGTCGTTAATGTGTTATTTAATTACATGGAATTATTGCACGTTGGACAAATAACTGAATATTAAGGGTTACCTATACAAAGTATTTTTAAGTAAGTAATCGAACTTATAAAATGAGAGTATTACCTCAATGATGCCTGAATTTGAGCCAAGGATCAACCTTAGAGAAGGTTTAAAATATTTCTTAGCTAGAAATATGCTGCCAAGATTTGAAGTGATTAGTTAATGTTATTTATTGCATATAATCATGTCACAATGGGTCCCTGGTAAAGAATCTTGTTACATAACTTTCAATGAAATATAAGTAAATGTTTAGTTATTGAGAAAACGAAATTTAAATATATTGTCAGTCATGCTACATCATATTATATGGCATGAATAGAAGGGTCAACTTACGAGTATTTTTGTTCAGTTTATCATATTTAACACAATTATATAGTAATCGTATATCTTTTGAATAGTACTCTCTATACGTAATACTATATAAGATATCAGAGAAAAAACAGTTTATAGTTATACAGTGCTATTCAAAAGTCCCCTCCCCCCTCTTATCTTTGGAACGATTATACATAAACTAGTAAAATTTGGTAACTGAATATTAAGGGTTGTAAACTTCCCTACTAGTGATGATAGATGACGTATGCGTCAAAGATGACGTCACAAGGTCATTGTGACCAATAATTTTAAATGGAACCCTATGGCAAGCGACACCTCTTTTAAAAGGTATCGAAAAAACGTATTCAATGATACTAATATTGTTTGTATTTATGGTAGTTTTGATGGATTAAATCAGTAATCAGTTAACTTGGATAATAATTTTAATTACACATTCAGGAATCAGTACCTACTTATAGTAATTGTTCGAAGTGAGCTCCATCTACTTCCTGACAGTAAAACATCCTATTGCGAAACTCTTCTCGTACTTTTTCAAATGTGTCTGCGAAATAGCCCTACATTCTGTAACAATACGTTGTTTTAAAACATCAATATTTTCAGGCTGAGTGGCGTAAACCTTCGATTTAAGATACCCCCACAGAAAAAAATCTAAAGGTGTGAAGTCCGGTGATCAAGGCGGCCATTCCATTGAACCTCGTCGTCCAATCCATCTACCAGGATATTCTTCATCCAAATACCGTTTTACTGCACCGTAATAGTGTGGAGGAGCACCATCCTGTTGGAATGTTATTTCCAAAATGTCGAATTCATCTTGATTATCTTCCAAAATTTCAAGGATTAACGGTTCTATTGCATTTTGCAACATCTGCAGATACACCTCACCGGTTAAGTTGGTATTTAAAAAAACAGGCCCAACGATGTGGTTTCCCAGTATACCTGCCCAAACATTGACCTTCTCGGGATACTGAGTATGTGTTTCACGAAACATGTGAGGATTTGCGTCACTCCAATATCTCACGTTTTGTGTATTTACATTTCCATTTAGATAGAAAGTACTTTCGTCACTAAAACAAATTATTTTGACATAGTCTAGTCTGGTGAAACTGGAGAAAATATTCATGCAGCAGAACGCATTTTTAATGAAAGGTTTCCCGATCGCCCAGCTTCGAGGACTTATTTGAGAGAGCTTCTTCGTAAGTTTAAAACAACGGGTAGTATTAATGATGCAAAACGATCTGGCAGACCACAAATTTCTGATGAGAAAAAATTTGATATACTGGCAGAAGTAATAGTAAATCCTACTTCTTCAACAATTCAAGTTGCATCAACCTGTGAAGTCAGTCAAAGTACAGTGCACAGGATGTTGAAAAAAAAAACAAATTTCACCCATACAAATTAAAAATGGTTCATCAACTCTCAGACGACGATCCAGACCGAAAACTGCAATTTTGTGAAAATATGGAGACTAAAATTAACCAACAGCCAGACTTACTGCGTTTTACAACAGCCAGTTTTACTGTCAGGAAGTTGATGGAGCTTACTTCGAACAATTACTATAAGTAGGTACTGATTCTTGAATCTGTAATTAAAATTATTATCCAAGTTTACTGATTACTGATTTAATCTATCAAAACTACCATAAATACAAACAATATTAGTATCATTGAATACGTTTTTTCGATACCTTTTAAAAGAGGTGTCGCTTGCCATAGGGTTCCATTTAAGATTATTGGTCACAATGACTTTGTGACGTCATCTTTGACGCATACGTCATCTATCATCACTAGTAGGGAAGTTTACAACCCTTAATATTCAGTTACCAAATTTCACTAGTTTATGTATAATCGTTCCAAAGATAAGAGGGGGGGAGGGGACTTTTGAATAGCACTGTATTTATAGAATGAGCATACAAAAGTGGAAGGAAATTCGATAAAATCGTTACTCGTAGTAGGAAAAACCTTTTGGGGCTGTTCTATTTTCTATTTAGATATGGTCATAGATAATTAAAATTGTCGTGTAGCTAAACAAATGCAAGTAAGAAAGCAACGTAACAATAATAAGAACGTAATAAGAATAAGAAGAATCTTAGGAAGAGTAGAAGAATTATGAAAGAAATGTGACGTCAAATAATGTAACAACTAAATTCCGGCAAGTCGCGGTTAAACTTAGATCACGACTATTACACATCCATAATGCACCGAAAATACATCATAATACGATAGTGATGATTAATGAATACTCGAGTAAACAGAAAAACGAGGAAAAAATGAACCCTTTCATAGGCGGTAGGAACAATAGTTCCCACTTATCAAAATGTGCTTTACCGACAAAGTGATGAAATATTCCCACCGCTGGATTATGCTACCATATATTATATGTTGACAGTTTCCATTTGTAGTTTGGCGTTACAGCTTGCGTAAAGTCATCGTAAATTGCGCAAGTAGATATCAGGGTCACCGTTTCTGTCAAATGAAAGTTGATTTTGTGTGATTTTTGTGCAAATTGTGTAAGATCTCTAAAAAATGTAAGTATATAAGCTTTTGATGCGTATTTTCATGAACAATAATATTTCTACTTTATATAAATTGTATTACATTGCAACAAACATATTTGTACTTTGAAAAAATCTGAACTTATCAGGTGGGATATATGCTTCCCACCGCCCATTACCAACTTCATAAATAAAAGTAATTCAATATGAATTTCAATGGAGTTTCATTTTCTAGATGCCTAAAGGTTGGAAGTTGGACGATCCAAAACAAGCTCAAGAAGCTCTGGCTTATCTTTACAGCTTATTAGATGATGAAACTAATTCAGACGCTGAACCGGATCCTGATGCTTTCGAAGAATACAATCCTTTTGAAGAAACGTTTTCTTCTGCGAACCAGTCAGTGAGTATGCCTGCACTTACTGATCCAGGAAATGAAGGATTTTATCTGGAAGTTGAAGAACCTGAACCTGAAGATGTCCATATCACTTAAAAATAACACAAAATCGGCATTGCAATAATAATGAAACTGCCAGGAGGCATATACTCCTTCTGATGTGCTGTCAGTAAATGAGTCTATGATACCTTTCAAAGGTAGATCAAGTTTCAAGCAATACATGCCACAGAAGCCAACCAAACGGGGCTGTAAAGTATGGTGTACTGCAGATTCCCGAACTGGTTACGTTAAAAAGTTTGACATATATACTGGTAAGTCCACTGAAGGGATAATAAGTTTTGGAGAAAGAGTTGTATTGAACTTTATATCCCATTTGGAAAACAAAAATTCTTTGATTGCATTTGACAATTTCTTTTCGTCGGTACCTGTTTTAGAAAACTCCACTCCAAAGGTGTATATAGTGTCGGGACAGTCAGACAGTCAAAGTAAATAGGAAGTATCTGTCTACAATGATGAAAGAGAACATCGGCTAGAACGAGGAGAATTTATTTTTCAGTCTAAAGGAGTGGTTAGTGGGGTAAAGTGGCAAGACAGTAAAGCTGTAACTCTTATAACAACGGCTATTTCTCCGAAAAACACTATTACCGTGGAAAGGAAGAATAAAAGTGATTCAAAAGTCCGTGTAAATTGCCCAAAAGTTGTGTCAGTTTATTTGTGAACTCAACTATGGGGTAGCTGGTAAGTTTGACCAACTCAAAGAACAATATGCTATTGGGCGTCGATTTGTAAAATGGTGACATTGAATATTATATTTTCTAGTAGATATGGCAATTGTAAATAGTTTTATTATGTATAAAACTTCAAAAAGGAGTTATTCGGATCAGCTTACGTACAGAATAAATATGGCCCGTCAGCTCATTGGTGGGTTTAATTCCCGTAAAAGAAGAGGCAAACCTGTTAAATTTTTAACAAATAAACGCATTGTTCCTGAAGAAGTTCGTCTGTCTCAAGTTGGAACTCATTTTGCTGAAGACTTGTCAAAGTATCGACGTTATAGAATGTGTAGTACAAAAGCTCATGAAAAACGTACAAAATATGTTCTGTCCGTACAAAGTGCCATTGTGTATAAATCTGTGCTTTTTAAATTTTCATGGAAGAAAATGCCAGTTTCTAATATACTTGTATACTATAATACCTTATTTAAATAAAACCTTTCTTGCATTATTTTTTTCTATATATTGATAGTTATATGCTTATTTGAGTTTTTCTACGTTACACCTTTCAACCGTAGACAAGCAGTGAGAAATATAGTTCCCACTCGATTTTTTTTTCTAATTCGTGAGAAAAAAACATTTCTGATATGATTATGATAAATAATTAGTCTTGTCTTAGGCAAAAAGTATTTAAACTTGAATATTATATTATTTTCTCGTTGTAATTTGCCTGTGAAAGGGTTTTAAATAAATAATTTACCAACATGGCATTTTTCTGTAGTGTTTACTACACTTATTACTTAACAGTAGTTTACGCAATGAGACCCTTCAACGTCTATTATCGCCAAAGGACATAAAAGAAGTTAAATATATATGGACTATATTTTATTAAATTAAAAGATAACTCTTTATGTGTACCCATTAGAATACGTATGTTTCAAACGGCTGTATCTAGGATTTTTCGTGAAAACATCTTGCAGTTTTTCTAATGACAGAAACATATGTGGTTGTTTATTTTTTGTTTAACAGCACCTAATATTATAAAATGTGCTTGTAACGATAAGCCACATGTTTCCAGTTTCTTTATTGCAGTAATTAAGATGAAACAGTTACTACTGATGTAAGGGATATTATATCATATACTTTGTAATTACAGTAAGTTCTACATTGCATGTATGACATTGATTTTGTTGGGATCACACCTAAAGATAACACATTTTAGGTCCTCAAAATGTTTATTATAATAAGCTACGGCTTCTATCCAAGTACCCCATTTTGTGACAACTAGTTTTTCAGATCAAGGTATATCTGGCAGAGCTTCTCTAAACGTGTCTCTCCGAGTAGGTCCTTCGATTCGTCGTTGACTCGTTAGCTAAAGGAAAACTATTTTTATTGTTTCTGGACTAATTGTATGAGCTACACATTTTAAGTGTATCATATTTGGAAAAGTTTAAGATATTTATTCCAAATACATATTAACAGATATGCTTCTTCTTGCATGTGTAGCTGCATTCATTAGCATTACTAATACTGTCTGAGAGCTGTTTTGATCTGGCCATACACAATGAAAGCATTCAGCGACAAAATCTATAATTGTTATGTGGCTAGTTCTGTCTAATATCTTCGAAGTCACTAAATGGCCGGCACTAGCACTAGTTAGTGCATTAGGTCTTAACGCATCATGTAAACAAATTTACACTGAACATCCACATGCGTCAGTTGTTTATAATTAATTACACAAAACTGTCGGTATATATATTTACCTAGAATCTGGTGTGGTGTGGGGTTTTTCAGTTTATGTAACGAAATATTACTTAACAGAAACACTACCGTGGTTGGCTTTTCATATGTCTGGTTATATTACTTTTCTTAGATGAATTAACAATTCGTTTATACACATTACAAAATAGATCATTTCTTCAATAATATAAGTACAATGTCCACAAACAACTTAGAATCTCAGTTAATACAGATTTGCAGTAGTTGTGTATTTATTTTGTCTCGTGACATATTGCTATTCACGTTATCGCACAAATAAAAACACAGAATTTCAAACATGATACATGATATGCAAGGCTCCGTAAACAGTGAGAACAGCGATGAAGAAAACAAACTCCTTCTGAAGGCTTCTGTGTACAAGCGTACTGTATAGGCGGATATGAGCAGCATATAGATTGTTAGTCCGTCTCTGTTGCGTCTCGGTGGAATAGACGCTTTAGTAATACCAGTAGCAAAATTCAGAAAAACATAGCTAAATCCATGTTAGATCGAAAGGGTGGAAATATACACTATATATTTCCACTATAATATATATAAAATTAATACATTTCTCGAAACAGGTATGTAACCTATTTCAAAATTTGATGCATCATACTGAAACAAATTCGATGTTTTAAATGGTATCATTAGATAAAATTGTTGATATTTAAGAAAAACTGTAGATAACGTCATATCTCCAAAGTGATGACGTCAAAGAAAATTCGAAAACCAAAGAATGTACAGCTAAAAAACAAAATTAACTTTCCAAGACTTTGTTCCAGCCTTTATGTTTGTATTACCCTCTATTAAAAGTATATAGCTATAACTATTATGAGTTAACTCTCTATAACTATTAAAATTTAAATGCTGTAAAACTTAAACATAAAATAAGTAGTTATCGTTCATTAGTAAAATATACATAATTAAGATGATTGGTATGGAAAGAAAAGCAAAAATATTAAAATAACTCCTATGTTACGTAAATTATGAGATGAACCCGAATTTATATTTCAGCTTAGTTATTAGAAGTGTAGCACTTACCTACCAATGTCAATAAGAAATTTGCATATTAGGAGACATCTTCGTAATATAAAATTAAATTATATCCCTCTCTAGAGGTTGTGATTCGGGGATAATACTACACATCTTCTTGTAGTGCATCCTATTGCAGGTTCGCTAGCGTTACAGCTATCTGGACTTTATTATCGGCAAGAAGAATGGTGAACTGTTGTTAGTACCAGACCAGTCCTTTAGATTTTTAAGCTAGGACACAGCGTTTACCAATATTTCCCTAACCTTTCCCTGAACTATCAACTGGAGACGTGTGAATTTTTGGGGACTGGAAACGTGGGGACTTTCATTATGTGGCCTAGGTATCGGATCTTTCGTTTCTTTATGGTATTAACGCAATCTTACTAACTTAACGCATTTTATTTAAGACTTCGGTATTTGTGATCCTGTCTGTTCAGGGTATATACCACATTCTACGGTAGCACATTTTGAAGGTTTACAATTGATCCACGTTATTCTTTCTAAGAGTCTATGCTTCAACTCATATCTCAGTCTATACAGCATTCTCGTCCCAGATACCTGTAGTACTGTACCTATAGTACTGTAGGTGCGTGCACAATATGTTTGTTCTGTGCTTTAATTATCAGAGAATCCAATTTAGGAAGCCATTTGGATAGTCACTCCAGATAAATGGCATAGTCAGGCCATAATTTTACAAAATCCTTGAGCTCTAAAATGTCATATGTTTCCATCTGGTAAGAAAATAGTCATCTAATTTTCACAGAAAAAGTAATGTGCCATTTAAATGGAAATGTAAATAGTTTACTTTGAATTGAAGAATTTGGGGGTGAGTTTTGATTTTTAGATAATTACGTACAAAATAATTACCTTACAGTACATAATCCACCATAAGGTATATGTATAATCCACAACATCCATAAAGAATAAATATATGTTTGATATTTGGATTGCAACATAGTTAGAAGTCGCATATGTGGTAATCTATGGTCGTCTGTATCTGTAATAGGCAGATGAAATGATGAGATTTGTACTTCTAGTGATGGGACAGATGAAGAATCATTCTTCTATTAGCTGAAATATTTTGCTAAATATATCCGTCAAGCCAAAAACTAAGGGATTGTGTTTACTCTGGCCAACCATATGTCACACAAATATTTTCCCATACTGAAATATACTTGTCAATATCACTTTACGTTGATCTCGTTTTCTCTTCATACCCTCCCTAAATGCAACCATTAGATATTGCAGTACACCCAATAACATATTTTGAAGAAGAAGTCATCATATTTCAGAAATAACACTCCGCACATGTATTACACCAATATGATGTAACTAAACTGTTCTCGTAAAAGAAGCTAGTTCTCATAATGCCTTAAGTTTGTTTGCAGGGTCAGAAATCTGAGCTTATAACCCTAATTTATCTGTTAAGGAGGATTTCGCTCCATTTAATACAACGGATGCCACACAAAAGATCAATAAGTCATCCCCTGCTGTAACGATGATGATTCATGAGAATAATCCACTATCAACTTTGGAATATGACAAAGAAAATGCAATATGATGTTTGGAAGTTATTGTTTTATCATCAAATACCAAACCCTATCAGATTGCTGACATATGGTCCTCATCTAATAATAAAATTAATAAACAACAATCTGATTGCAGACATGTCACCTACCTATAAAATAAATTTTAATGTTAATGTGGCTATGTTGCACGTACCTACAATAAATCCTCCATGGGAATAGGTTCAGGAAGACTCTGAACAATTTAACACATAACCTAATACCATTATAAGTTTACCACTACACCTACGTTACCACCGTACGGTAATATAATAGACAACCCGCTATCCCTATGAACGCATTTGCTATAATAGGTAAATAAGAGACAGGTGATGTCGTGTGTCTTCGATCATTGGAGATGACTTGAATATATCACCGACAACTGTTTTCATATTTTAACGTTGATCAGTAAGAAGACAAATAGTAACATACTTATTAGATTAAAAATATGATACTCTTCTATTGACTAACGCAGTAGATAATTTTCGACAGATTTTGATAGTTTTTTGACACCTGACTGCCGACCTTGTTTCATTTTCTGGAAATTTTTCATTGCGTATATACTAATATTTGTTGTTTTTTATGTTTGAACCCATGGATTATAAGCTTTGTCGCTGTGGTAACTTATTTGAAAGGCATTTTCTAGTTTCCTTTGGTGCCAGTAGTACAATTCACTGTAAAGGCGGTAAATTTAAATTACGTAAACAGTCACTCACTTGACTTTGATTTTTCATATTAGTTCATATGAATATCCCTTGTGACGCAATGGTAAAGTCATAACGGTTTAACTATAGTGTAGCTCAGATATCATCAGGACACTATCGTGCCCGTTGCTCTAAGCAGAGAATCAAAAAATGTAAAACTGGCAAAGCAGAAGTATTGACAAGCACGTCCATTAAATTAGAGCAGCTTAAGAATTCAAATAAATAATAATTGAGGTAGCAAGATGGCGTACAGCCTGAACTGAATGAATTGAATTTGATAACGTACTCAGGATGTCTTATGGGGTTACATTAAGCATATCGTTATCAATATCTTGGATGTGATAAAAAGAAGGATGTGGTCAAATACACCAGTTTACTCGCAGCTGTGGTTCATTTTTGTCTGAATACATCAAATAATGTAAAATTAAAAAAAAAAAATTTAATACCTAATTTTTTATAATGATTTTGTGTTACCATTTATAAAAAATATATGTCTTTATTATATTTTTTTTATTAAAATATGAAAGTTATTATCTCTAATCATTTATATTTTGTATTTCGATTCACGGCGCCACTGGAAACCCAAACAATGGCTTATTAGTTGGTTGGAATTCAACCAATATTTAACTGATCATATTTAAACAAATGTTTGCGTGACTTAAATAACTTCCCTTTTCGATGTTGGAACAACGTGCCCATAAATCTCTAAATCAAAATATATAAATTGTATAACTGTCATTAAAGAAATATTTGACCTAAAAATTATGAATAACAATGTCGCAATAAAAAATGCTAATAGTTTAATTAACTACAGCAAATATCAATTATTGATATAAAGTGTTATTATAAATTTTCGAACGTTGTCAATTGCATTTCACGCTTCTTTCGTTATGCCATTGTATAGAACGTTTTTCAATAATGGGACTTCAATATTAAGTATGAACACCCAAAGAACAATAAAGAAGATATTTTTTATCTCGATATCTGAATATATAATCAGGCTGTGATTGTCGGCTTGAGGCAATATGGGTTATCTCCACCCAGCACACGAGCATGGGCTGTAATTAAAATAAAATAAGATGAAAAAACAATTTTTCCACAGAGATGATGCTCTTTGACAACCCGTCATTTATTTTGATTACGTTGCATATTAAAAATTTATTAACGTGGCGAAAATTCACGTAATGAATTATTGACCTCCCACAAATAACTCCTTTTTATATTCGTTTCTTATTTATTGACTACGTTGCGTACAAAGAGGTTTGCTGCAGAACAGTTTTGGAAGAAAGTCGTCCTGAATATTACATAGTATTCTGGTGCACAATAAATGTTGTAAAAGGGTATTATTATTACTTCAGCGATAAATGTACAGTATGCGCGCACGAAGTAGACAACATTTATGGAACAAAAATATGTTCGGCATAATTTTAGAGATTTCTATGAAGCGCTCCATCAAGTCGATTATACAGGCCTACAAATTTTGACTTTTTGAAAGTTGATTTGGGTTTCATAAGTGATTATAAGTGAGTTACTTACGCTGATTTCATATCTACCTTCCGTTTTTGCCCCTCGCGTAAGGTTTTTGATCAACTGAATAATCAGAATAAAAAAACTAAAGGAAAAATGACATTTTAATAAACATGATATTTAACAAACATTAAAAACATAGTAAAACGCAACAGCATAAATAGTTTAGAGTCTCTAATTTCTCTTTTTCTTTGAAAATCTCTCCCAATTTAACAAAAAACTTTTTGTAGTTCTTCTTTTGTAATCATTCCTTATATGTTCTCTTTTCAGCATCCAGCAGTAATCTGCCATCATCGCTACATTTCATGGACCCTGGTACCTCTTTCCTATCTCCTTTATGTCTTGATGGAACCTTTCACCTTGCTCCTCACTAACAGCACCAAGATTTTCTGGAAAGTAGTCCAGATGAGCATGCAGAAAATGAATTTCTATGCTCATATTATAACTAAGTTGCTTAAACTCATCCAACATTATCAACATTTGTTGACAATGTCCTCATACCGCGGATGTTTATAATTTCCTAACAATTTACTGTTACATTATTTTTCAATTTCTGTCACTGTTTCTTCAAATTATTGGTCCTGCATTAATTTTCTTATTTGTGGTTCTACGAAAATTCCTTCCTGTAATTTTGCTTCAGAAATAGCTGGAAATTTTCCATATAAATACTTAAAATAATTCCCATTTTTATCTATAGTTTTTAAATATTGCTTCGTTAATCCTAATTTAATATGAAGCAGTGGCAAAGGAATTTTTTGCGGGTCAATCAAATTTGCATAAATAACGTTTTTTGAATCCGGTGTTAACTATACTCTTCAGAGGCCATTTCCGTTTCTCCCCATGTTGTCGCCTGTCTCTGCTGTCCTACTCGCACAGAAAACACGAGTGCATTGTATACTCTGATTGATAACTTAATAACAATCCTGCAATTTTTAAATCACCACAAATAATCCAGTTATGGTCCCTATACTGAACGTTTTCAAGCAGTACTTTTAGATTTCGCCAACTCCGTTTGGGTAATCCCCCCCCCCCACATTTGTGTGTACATGTCAAACCGGTTCCTCATCGCACCGTAAAGATTGAGGTAAAATTTTATTTTATGGAATCTCGGTTTTAAAAACTACAAGTTGTTGTACAATGTATATTTAGAAATATTGGTGAGTGATGGAAACAAAAAAAAAACAGTGTTTCTGTAGTTCATGGTATGTAAAACTAAGCCAAAAAGTCAAAAAAAGTCCAATTACAAAATCCTTGTTGGCCTCTGTTATTAATCTAAAATGTAGCTATGTCTTATAAATTACATTGGAATATATAAGATGATTCGTGTAAGTGCAGGACAACACGAACATGCTTTTTATACTTGACTTACATGAATACTATTTGTAATTGGTACACTCTGTATGTATTTATATTATTCTCCTCGACTGGATATTTTAACGCCCACTCTATAATATTTGTGGTTTAAATAAATGAAAAATGGGTTAACATTATTTATAAATGCAAAAGTTTGTAAAGCCATGTTGATTAAATTATTATTAAATCCAAGATAATTTTTCTATAGTGAAATTCATGGTACTGCACCATGAATTTCAATTATGAATTACTTAAATTATATATTAGACGAGAAGTCGTTTAATTTAAGTATGTACCAAAAAATAGTATCTAACGTACTACTGAAGTGGGGAGATATCTCCACACCTCATCTGCAAATGGCTTATACATTAAGGACTAAACAAATTAAGCCAAAACAGTTATTCTCCTGGCTACATGCCAACGACGAGCACTGAATTATTTGGCGGAATTTGCCGTATTTTGTCTAACAGAGTTAGCACTAAAATACAGTGATTTAGATTGCTCGAATACCACAGGATATCACTAACTGCAGACCAGTTTCGACCTTAATTTGTTTATTCCTTATTGAATAAGGCATTTGCAGATGGTGTGGAAGTATCTCCCCACTTCAGTACATAGTTTGTAAAATTACCATCTGTCAAGTAACACTTTGTATTGATGATATAAAGTTTTATTTCGATTTGGATTCATTTCGAAACTGTCGATAGATGGCGCTTGTTACGCTCTACTGTGGTAGAATTTGTCGGCGTCTATAAGATGCGAGCCTCGTTTGTCAAAGGTTATTTTGTTTACACTGCACTGAGGAGATCCAAAATTAGGTTGAAACCGGTCTATAGCTAGTGATATCCTGAGATAAAGGACGCCTTGCATCTGCATTGTGGTATTCAAGCAATCTAAATTACTGTATTTTAGTGCTAACTCTGAATGACAAAATACTGCACATTTCGCCATATAATTCAGCGCTCGTCGTTGGAATGTAACCAGGAGAATAACTAGTTGATCTCAAATTGTTCTAGAAAACAGCTAATAGTGTTGAAGTGTCTTAATAAAGAAAATTCATCTCTATAACATACTCATACTCCAATGGAATTATTTAACCCCATAACCTAGCTATTATAGGATTTTTGAAATAATAAACAAGCTAAGCAGAATTTACTCATTTCTGCCCAGCTTTATTTGAGGTATATTAGATAATATTCATAATGTTGTGTGAAATAATACAGACAAAAATAAGGAATATTTTATTTCATATTTTAGAAAAAGTTAGGCAGGAATTTTATTATAGACTAAGATAACGACAATAAGTGAAGAGAGAAAATTTTGGATATTTTTTTGTTCGGATGTTCAAATAAAGTCATAACCATTCAAATAAAATATTTAAAAAATCTTAGTTTAATGCCTGTTAAAGCAACTAATACATCAATTAGATTACAGATGTTATAAGTCATTGAAATCAGCTCCTAAAGTAGATTTCATTTACGTAAAAATATACAAAATGTTTTGCTAAGGAAGCATCTCTCTTATTCATACATATGCTTACAGCACATATATGAATCGTATTGCCTTTTTAAAAATTCATTTAAAAGGAGTACCTTTTAGATTAAAAATTGACCTAACCGATGGTCTCTCATAAATCCGTTATATAACATAAAGCATGCTGGACATTGTGTTGAAATGTTTGTTGTTTTGAATCGCATTTGGTTTTTACTTTTCCGCACTCCACTATAAGCGGAAAAGTAATGTAATCGCGTAAAGAAAAAGCGAAAAAACTAAATTATTCTTGGGTTTATTTTTCGTTTTTCGGCCTAAAAACCAAAAAAAAAGTTTTCAAAATTTTTTTCATTGTCGGCATTTCTTGTTACCACGATAACTCAACTAAATCGTGTCGGATCGATGAAGTTCTGACTAATTCTGATCGGGGACGTCTCCCAGACGACACCTATTGATTTTGAGATGGATAGGACACACCCCATCCTGTCCATGGGTCATGAGAAAGTACGACGGTGGACTATTTGAGAAATTTTTGTTGTTAACACGATATCTCAACTAAGTCATGTCGGATCGATGGGGTTTTGACTGATTCGGATCGAGAATGTCTCTCAGACGACACCTACTGATTTTAAGGTGGATAGAACATACTCTACCATGTTCATGGGTCTTGAAAAAGCACAATGGTGGACTATTTGAGTTTGTTTGTTAGCACGATCACTCAATTAAATCGTGTCGTATCGATCGGGTTTCCACTTATTCTGATTAGGGATGTCTACCAGATGACATCCATTAATATTGAAGTGGATATGAGACACCCCACCCTGTTCATGGGTCATGAGAAAGCACAAAGGTGAACTATTTGAAAAAAGTAAAACTGTCGCATAAAACACATATTCTGCATTTATGTGTTGGTTTATTTTTTCTCGGCCACTCAATTTCGAGATAGAGATATTCTACGTGCGGAAAAGTCCGTTCTAAGGTTTTAAAACTGTTTATTTTTACAGTATTTGGTATTCAAATTTTTTAAGTTGTTTAATAATATTAATAGTAATATTAATAATAAGCTTGAATCCACATGATTCTTCTCCGTGGGAATTTCTGATGGCTTCAATACCGTTGCCTATTGGATGGATGTCCGAAGAGACCCAGGAGGCAAAAAATAAGGACTTGAAAAGATTGAATCTGAGCAACACTCGAAAATATTCTTGAATTGCAACCAACGAGAATGTTATATATAGCCTTCTTGTGTCTTCCCATCCTTCGATTTCATCTTTGCGATCTCAATGGCAAATCAATTGAAGATGATGACTTGGCAGAGAATATCGTTGAAATGAGAGTTGAGAGTAGTTGGGTTTGTTCCCATGGTGATTGATTGGTATAATCAATTAAGTAAAACAGGTATTTTAGTATCACTTTAGTATAAATTTGGTATAAAATTAAAAAAAAAAATAATAGATCAAGTAAGTGTTTTTAAATAAATCTTAAATGGGTAAATAAGTATTTTACGTAATATTTTTTACTAATTCTGAATTAAAACTTAATTTCAATTACATTCCTCACATTGTTTTATGTCTTCAACCCTTTAAATATGATCTAATAGGATTTGCCCAATAACCTATTGTCTGTATGCGACTGGCAAGTGTGCCAATTTTTGAATTTTCAATTTAATTTTTCTAAAAGTAAATGAATTTCTGAGGCTGGACAAGATTACATGGTTTAACTATAAATAAGTTACTTAGTTCGAAATCACAATACAAAAACTTTGTATTAAGTAAAACGTTTTATTAATTAACATCGCAGGTGAACTATTTATAAAGATCACTTTAAAACTAACAAATTAGTAGAAAATATATTCAAGAAGTAGGCCAATACATAAACTAGGCTTCTACAAGAAGTGAGGATATATTCATTTCTGCAAAAAAATAAATGAATATATCCTCAATATTTATTTATTTTTTTGCAATAAGCGGTGTCCTTAGAATGGTTCTTTAACTAAAGAATCATTCTACACATTCATTGTAGAACCACACATTGTACATTCTACACATACTTCGAAAAATAAAATCCGAAATCCGAATGCCTTTTAGCCTTTTCGAAAACATTTTAATGCCATATCAATTACATGTATATCCTATATAAAAAATAAATTGCTGATAGTTAATTATATTTTTTCCGGAAAATAGATGTAAGCAGAGTAGACAAATGTATGAATCTTAGGGATGTTTAATTCTATTTCTCTAATGTCCTTGTTACATGAATAGTTCAACGTTTCTAATGTAAAAGAAATTTCTTCGGTATAGTCAGTAAAATTGATATATTACAACGATGAATATTATTTTAAATGTCAGAGGAATTATTATTGGTAACGCACTTCTATTTTATTTTAGTGAATAAAATACTATTGAATTAAAAGCAATTCTCAAAATCTAAAAAAATCATAAGTTTAACGTAAATGCTTTGTTTTTGCAATAAATTAATTTTTATTCCATATGTATATAATATTTTTCTTAATTTTTTTATTTGAAATGTAAAAATATTAAGTATTGAAAGAACGTTTTCTGTATTTTCTGTACAATCCCTATAATACAGAGAAACATATTTTTTTTATATTAAAACAAATTCAATACTGCACCTAAGCAATTCCTCGAAGATGTAAATGAAGATATCAATGCAGGTCATAAAAAACTAACTTAGGATATCTGCAAACTATAAACATGTACCCAACCAGGCTTGACAAATTTTACAATAACATAAAATGGGGAACTACGTCGTAAAATTAAAAATTTATGGACAGTTTTGTAGGTGGTTTGCATTTTAGAATCAATACGCCGGATATAGGTAAGGTAAATATGCTCATTGTTTCTAACGTGCATGTTTAATTTGAATGTAAAACGCATTAGGACGAAATAAAAAATAAGTAATATAAGGAACATAAAACCTGTACATTTCACAGTTCTTTTTTAATGAGACGGGAAAAATGGGTAAAAAAGAACCAATACTGAATTATTTCCAAGATAAAAACTTTCTCACAAAACATCTTGAAGTGGTATCAAAACTATTAATTACAGTACATTCTCAAATGAATATAATGAGGAATTTTCAGTATTTGTCAGGACCGTATTTAGTACCTGCCAAGTTGATATAACAAGTAAGGTGGAAGCAGAAATATCTCAAGATAAACTTACTTACGATATACTTTAAGGTTTATTGAAAGAATAGCCAAAGTGATGAGTAATTATTCGACATTTGTATCAAATTCACTTGTTCAGCAGCAGTATTTACGTATAAGAGAGTACTATTAATATTATATATTAACTATATGGCATTAGCTGAGCATTTGAGTACGCTTTTAGTACATATTAAGTAGTATCCAACACTATTTTCTTTAAACAGACGTGTGCTATTTAATTTAATTGTTCGTCAATTGTTCCGTCCACACTAAGGCTATATTTATTGTTTAAACTAAATGTTATCTGGTATTAAATTCAAAACATTTCTATCGTTATCGGCATAAACACAAATCATCTTCCCTAATTTAGGTTTTTTATTTTGACAAAATAAATTAAGGACCAATCTATCATATTATATGTCTCTTAGTAACTATTATGTTAACCGTTGGTTCACTCTTGTTATGACAATGACTATACATCTGGCTCGAAGGACCAACATTTTATGTTAGGGCGTTAGTTTTAAATTCAAACATAGCAATGATTCATACCCTATTAAATAAATTTAAAAATTAGAGTCCTAAGGTTGAATTCGAATCCAACCTTGAGACTTTTTGCTGCATGTCATTTCGCACGGGGGATATATGTTATCAGCGTAATCTAGTATTTCAAAACGCCCGGTGAGCCACCATCCTGATTCTGCAAGCATTCATTATTTATTCTACAGGGAATATGGTCACGAATATATAGGGTGTCTCAGTTAGAACTATAGGATTTAAATTGTGTGGCATTTGTGATATGTAAATGATAGGGCGTAAATGTATAACGACTATCATATACAAACTATATGACGTCAACATGCAGTTCAAGTATGACTACATACAGTTCAACAATGAATAGTTCGTTTTATGAAAGTGAGCGATCATTTATAGTTGCATTACGAAAAATTCGCACAAAATTAGGACAATATTAAGCGCCTACAGAGATAAGACTTCGGTTAAAAAGATTTAATCAAGAAATTTGAAGAGACGGGTTCTGTTATTGATAATGTGATACCAATACATCCTCGTCGTGGTCGATCAGATGAAAATATTGTTGCAGTAAGAAAGTGTACGGGAGAATCTAAACACATCCATTCGACGTCGTGCACAATAATCGAATCTATCAAGAGCCACCACGCATCGAATTTTGAAGGAAGTTCTGCATCTGTCAGTATAGAAAATTCAGTTGACACAACAATTAAAAGTTATAGACCATTTACACCGTCGTAAGGTACCCGAGGCAATTAACGCCCACCTAACTTTTGTTTTCTATATTCCATTTAAATGGAACAAATAATGCGATAAAAAGATTAAACATAATTTTCTGAATTGAAAGATGCTAGTTGTGAGGTGTAACTATTTATGATTTCCATGTCAATAACATCTTCTTTAAAACCTTGTCTTGGGCGTTATTAAAAATACGAGGGTTGTCTCAAAAATAAGGTTCCCACATATTTTTTAAATAGACAATATTGTTTTTAAAGATACTTAGATGGATGGAAAGCTTGAACATTAATCTATTTTTCTACATAATCGTCATTCCTTTCGATGCATTTTTGGAGACGTTCTTCCAACTTTTGTATCCCCGTGTCATAGAACTCCACCGCCAACCCGTTGAGGTAGCGATTAATTTCTTCTTTGACTTCATCGTCCAAGTGTTCCTTCAATTTTGGGAACAGGTGGTAGTCACTAGGGGCTGAGTCTGGGCTGTATGGAGGGTGGGGAATGACAGTCCCGCCAAATTAGCTCAGGAGATCCTGGGTTTGGCAAAAGACATGGGGACAGGCGTTGTCGTGCAACAGCTTCACACCTTTGCTCAGTTTTCCTCTCCGACGGTTCTGGATGGCTCGTCTGAGTTTTTTAGTCTTTCACAATACCTCTCTGAGTTTATTGTTGTCCCAGGAGGCATAAAGTCGATGAGCAATATTCCCTTACGGTCTCAAAACATGTTTGTCATGATTTTCCCCGCATATTCCATCGGTTTGGGCGATTGTTGCCACATTGTTGAAGAAGTTGGCGAGCACAGTCGACGCGTTGCTGCTTGTGCGCATCTGTGAGCATTCGTGGGACCCACCACGCGGACATTTTGTGGTACTGCAATTTCTCGCACACAAGTCTGTCAACTGAGCTGGCAGATATCTCAGGAATGTGATGAGCCAGTTTACGGATGATGATCCTCCGATCTTCGAGCAGTAGACTCTCGACTTTTGCGACAGTCTCGTCGGAAATCGACGATCGTCCGCTCCAGTCTTCGTCATGGATATCTGTACGACCGCCCGAGAACTCCCTACACCATTTGCGGACGTGTTGAATGGTGATACACTTTTCACCATAAACTTCACACAACTGACGATGAATGTCTATGGGTTGAACCTTTTTTGCTTTCAAAAATCGGATCACTTCACGTATTTCGCACCTGGCGGTGACGGAAATCGGGAGATCCATCGTAGACGACTGTCAGGTCAACACTGTGCAGCGTAGCTTGACAATGAAGGTGATGACCGAGAGAGGGAGAAACGTCGCGCACGACAGTGTTGTCAGATTTCACCTAATACTTCTTCTTGAGGAGCTATCGCGATGGGAACCTTACTTTTGAAACAAGACTCGTATTATGTTTATTACCATGAATTTGAGAAATAAGATGCTGGAAGCAAAAAATACATTTTTAGGGGTTATATATCTAACAACATAATAGTCACATATAAATTTCTTTATTAGAAATAAAAAACTGTAGCAAATCAATATTTAACATAAAACCTATCAATCTTCTTAACACGTAGAATGGTAAATTCTTATCAAACTTTCTTAACAGTGGAAACTTGAAACATCTAGTTATAATCATTTTTAACAAAACTTTTGTTTTGTACAAAAAAGTACGGATATTAATATTTATGAAACAGAACAGTATAATGCCTGTTTTTTCCAAAAAAATAAGATTATATACCGATCACTTGACGGGGCGCTAATATCCGAGTGAGTATTGTTGTCATTTCCAGCGTTTTTGCACTAAATTACGTATTTTGTCTTAACAATATTAACGAAATATGAAGGGTACTTGCCTACATTATAACACAAGTATACAAATACTCAAAAAATACAACAAAATAACTAAAAATTTCCAATATTGTCCGAGCAATTTTAATCACAGTGGCGTCCGTCATTCAAGTCCTTGAAGTACGGCACGTGACTAGTAAGATGATGGCACGAGAGACTTGCGTTCACGCTAGGTGTGTCTCTATTGGTGTATTCTATGTGTGCGTGAGCCATAACGCGGCTTATTCGAACAAAAATACGGTTTTTGTAGTTTGGGCGTTATTTAACAGATGGCGTTAATTGCCATACTTACCTTACGTTTGTTAATTGGGTTGTTAGAACATAAGTGATGCTGATTTTTGCAACAACATTTTGTATATTCGTCTTAATGGATACGTCAGCAAATAAAATTGTCGAATTTTGGTCGAGTAATTGGACCATACTTATTTGAAAATGAATGCTATCAAAGTAAATGGGCTTTCGTGACATGTTAAATAATTTAGTTTCCACCAAATGGATAATATGGATTTGAACAACACATGGTCTCAGCAAGACGGTGCAACATGTTGTATAGCACGTGCAACCATAACTCTGTTGTATACCAAATTTTCTGTTGTGTCGTCCATGCCACGACCATGTTGTGTCGTGGAATGCTGGCATCAATTGGCCTACAGAATCATGTGATTTATCACCACTGGATTTTTTTCTTTGGGGTTATGTCAAGGGAAATATGTACGACACCCAGTCAACAGCAATCAATGACCTCAAAGCAAACATTCAACATCTTATTCAGGAAATAGATTCAGTTTTATGTTCTTCTGTTATGGATAATTTTGCTAAACGAATGGCATCATGCCAGTTGAGTCGAGGCGGTCATATGAACGATATTCTTTTCCATTTGTAGCCGTATCCTCTTAATTTTATATTGAAGAATGAAAAACCTCAGTTTGTAAACTATTATTAGTTTTATTTATAAATCATATTATAGTTCCAATTAAGACACCCTATATAATAGAAGCTTAAATGGATTAAGAAATTATAAATCTGAAATTTAATGTTTCTCTATATAATTTATACTGAAAGTAGTAAACAACACTACCACATACAGTCCTCTATCTATTAATTCTGTAGAATCACATTCAATGTTGCTAATATTCTCAGTTCGTGTATTCTATTTTAGTCTAGCTATAGTAACGTTTATCTTATAAATTTTGACGTATGTAAGGACATGTGAGTTGAGGAAGAGGTCAATATGCGCTGAGGGAGAGATGGAAAACATAAATAACTGTTAACAATATTATAAATAGATTTTTAGAGTATTCAGTTACATCAACATCTATTCGTTTCACATTCATTTGTCTTTTCATTATTTTTAATACACGACTTTAAAAAAAACAAACATCGAGCAACAACTTTTTATACACCTGTCTAGAGCAGAACCATTAAATATTATAAATTAAATTAAAACAGCTTTAGCTTTATCGCGTCGTGACTGAATTTAGAGTAATTCTATAATGTGTTACTCGGAACAAGCATGATGGCTAAATGAACGAAATTGCTAATGAATTACATGCTTTTTTGAGATCGTGTTGAAAATAAATTTTATTTCAGCTGATGAATCGTTCAGGAAACCTACTATGTGAGATGAACTACCTATGTCCATATAATCTATCTAATTGTGCCGACTCGTCAAAGAGTTTTCACGCTAATCATATATATGTGCATTGTAACATCAAACGCTGAAGTAATACCACTAAACCTTGAGAGCTCGTGACTTACGGGGGAGAGATAACAATTGCTATTTCCTCTTGAGATGAGTTAATTTGCGAAAGGTGTGGAACATTATATTGAGTTTTTAAGTATATTTGATAAATACACTTTTGCTAATTAAACGTTGATGTTCAAATATTTGTTTTTGTTTTGTGTTTGTCTTAGAAATTCGAAACTATTTATTCGATATCCACCAAATATTCAAAGAACATTAAATTATTAACTTATTTATTATTAACTATTATGCCATTATAAGTACAGGAACTAATAACATCACATCAGAATCAACTAATATTTTCAATAACTGCGTTTCATGTAAATTGTAATGATGTAGAACGTAACTGAAGCTTATCAGATTATTATCATCAGGTGTGCAAAATTTGTTGAAGTATCTCACGCATGATATATACAAGGTGAGTCTCTTAGTTGTACATATATTTTGACGTCTCAGTGAATGCATCTAATAAATGATTATAGTGAATTATTTTTCAATAACGTCATTATCAGAATACGTTTTTTATATATTTGTTTCACATTTTGAAAACATCTCATCTACTAGACCGAGCACTATACGTGATTTATAATTAAAGTTATAAAATGTGCAGCTCAAACCTCCAGAATAGATTTTATTGTTTTGGTTCAAAAACAGATGGCCAAAATGCACCCAATTCCAAAAAACGTGAGATAAAAATATCCTTACAAATCATATTTTCAGATCCTCATTGAGTTGATACTTTCACTTAATTCCACACTTAGAACTTTCCAATAAGATAAAGAATATTTTTAATTTGCGAGCGTATAAATTCTGTATATAAATATTTTAAGAAGAGCCATCAATTGATGAGAGAAAGAAACGTTTATTTTTGTCTCCTATCCTAATTACTTCTTCATAAGTTACATAACCAAATTGATTTTGTTGCAAAAATAAAACCCTATTATAAATTAATAGAATTATAAATACACCTAACTTCTTATCACTATATATTAATTAACGTCTAAAGTACAAAACAACTAACTTGTTGCTAATACTGTAACCACATAAAACACAAGTTGGTCTGGCTACCTTTACATAAACGATCATATTCACATATTAAATCAAAAAATAGTAAAAATAAAATCATCATCATCATCATCATTCTCAAAATATCACAATATCATCATCATCATGAGGTCATCAGTCCTAAGACTGGTTGGACGCTAACCTCCAGATTCTCCTATCTTGTGCTAACCTACGCATTTCGCTAATTGTGCTACAACCTTTATCCCTTACTATTTGCGAGGAGTAGTCTAATCTAGGCCTATCGCTGCCTTTCTTCACTCCTATTTCTGCCTCCAAAATATCGCGGACTATTCCCCCATGTCTCAGCAAGTGGCCTACCATTCTATCTCTTCTCTTCTTTATGTTTTTCCACATACTTCTTTCTTCGCCGAATTTCTCTAATACTTCTTCGTTTCTAACCCTATCAGTCCACGGTATTTTCATCATTCTTCGGTAACACCGCATCTCAAAAGCTTCTAATTTCTTCCTACTTGCTTCCCCTACCGTCCAGGTTTCGCAACCGTATAGTGCCGTGATCCATACATACGTTTTCAAAAATCTCTTCCTTGTTTCTAAGTTTATTTTCCCCGAGCATAAAAGTGCTTTCTTTTTGTTAAAGGCTGCTCGACCCTGCGCTATTCTTTGTTTTATATCTTTATCGCTTCTTCCATCCCAATTTATTTTACTTCCTAAATAAGTGAAGTCTTTAACTTCCTCCAATCTTTCATTATTAATTTGTACTTTCGTTTTTGCTCTGCTCTCGCGCCGCCCTCTGCACACTAACACTTTAGTTTTGTTTTTATTCACCCTCATTCCGTATTCCTCTGTCAACACTGCCTCCATTTCGTTCAACGCTGATTCTAGTTCCTCCTTACTAGACGCTAACACTGCTATATCATCCGCGAATCTCAGCATATTTAGTTTCTGTCCCTGTACTTTAATCCCGAAATCCACTCTATCTTTTACCACATTAATCGTCTCTTCCATGTACAGATTAAAAATTAGTGGTGATAGCGTACATCCTTGTCTTACTCCTTTCCTAATACCTACTTCCCTTCTTTCCCTTTCTACTTCTATAACAGCAGTTTGCTCTTTTGTATAGATTGTGTGCTACTCTCTATTGTGTACTATTCTCTATATTTCATTCCCGCGTTCTTTAGTATCTCGAACATTTTTTCCCATATTACATTATCAAAAGCTTTTCTAAATCTACAAATCCTATATAAGCGTTCTTTGCTTTTTCTATTGTTTTCTCTAACATTACCCTTAGCGCCAGAATAGCTTCGCGAGTTCCCCTATTTCGCCTATAAAATAAAATATTAAATAATATTCTCTTAGTCTATTTTAGTACAATACATGTTGCATAATTACTATATATTTCATTCATACTAATTATTATAACTGCTTGTGGTATTTCAACTTAATTTACTATTAAAATTTACCCACTGTATTATGAAACGTTGAAGAATTATATACTGATATGCTATTTGTATACTGAAATGGTGTTGCTTATCGAATCTTATGTTGAATCCCGCTAAATACTTGTTAGTAATATATTATGTCAACATAACCTTTTGGTACATTTATGTGCACTGTATTCCAGTTAATAGAAACAATTAAAGTAAGACTTTTATAACATACTTTTAGTACCTACCTGTCTATAATTTCAAAAAACTAATTTACAACGACGAAAGAAATATTAATACGATTTATAAACTGATTATTTATTTATATCACAAAATATATATATATATATATATATAGAAGTGGTGTACAATCAAGTATATGTTTACATATAACCAAAAATATATTTATATAACCACGTTTTTATTGTATTTACTTATATATGTAAAAAATATGTAAATTAATATTGTAAACTCACCACAATAACACCATAGATAAATAGAGGAGTATTATCATAGTCTCCAAGGGTTTGGCAACTTCGATGAGTTAGCTAATTATCATCAACTCCAAAGATATCGTAGAATTTATTTATTTTAACCGGATTAAGTTACTGTATTTCAAGCAGTTTATGTCATCTACCTATGTGGAAACCTACATTGCACAGTGACTTCATCAAGGGATTACACTATTACATGCCGTTTTCTGTATCTTCTACAGTATGTAAATATTTAATGTTTTCATCGCATAAAATTTATTCTAAAACTACAAGTATAAGAGATTGTCTAAAATTACAAATTTAGTTACATAAATACAGTTAGTTAATTGAGAACAATAGAATTTGCTATGCGTACATACTCAAAATCAGTGCTTAGTAGTTAGTTATTTACCACAAATGTTCGGCGATCATGATAAAATGTCTATTCAGGGTCAATATTCCTTAAGGTATTTGTTTTGTATTACCTTAAACTGGAGTAATCTTGCTCTCTTTAAAATTACCAATGCAGTGTATATATGTATAAGTAATGTAATATCTGTTTACAAAAATATCAGTAGAAGCAAGTATTTTAGTAGATACATTTATATTTTCGATGTGGCACTGTGTCAAAAAATTACAATGTGTTGTACATTAAATGGAAAACGTCCATCTTGGCTGCTATGGTTATTGTTGTTGTTTTGATTATTAGCGTTACTTGGTTTGATCCAAAATATTGCAGTCCTTAAGTGGACTGTCCTCTCACGATTTTCAGAGTCAGTTACTTGTTATATGAGCATCATCTGTTACATGCAGATATTTTAGTCGTGTGTCGTTTTAGAAAAAAAAATTAACTCGCAAGTTTGAAAATTAAAATGAAAGACTAATAATGGTTTTATTAAGAAGAAAAGTCAAATTAAGTTGGAAATGTTCCCCGCCTTGTTCAATATACAAGCTTGTGCGTCTCCCTATGTTAAAAGCATTTTGTAGCACTTGTAGCGTTATATTCTACAAAAATACTTTGTTCTAGTTTTTGTAAAGTAGCCATAGAGCTACTATAGCTATTACGAAAGGATATTCCGAATAGCCTTTTTTTAATGCAAGGGAATATAAAATATGTATTTCATACTGGTCAAACAAGGAGATCTCGGAATCTCGGATCAAACTTAACTCGTGCATGCAAACTTGACAGGTTATAAAAAATGTTTCGGGAAAATATATTCCTCTACAGTGTCTAAAGCCGCTATATGTCGTATCTGTCATTATGTGCCGTATGGGCATTCTACTCCAAAATTGAATTTGCCTTCAAGATGAAAATCAAACCTGAACAGAAAGCTCGAATATACGACCAGTGTATACTACCAGTACTTACCTACAGAGCTAAGACCTAGATTTCCACAAGACATATATAACAAAGCTGAGAGTCGGCCAGAGAGCAATTGAAAGAAAAATGGTAGGAATCACACTACCTATTCACTATTTGCGGTCACTATTTGGGAGTGACCGCAAAAGAAATGTTTGGCTCAGGGAACAAACCAAAGTTACGGACGTCATCAAGCACATCGCGAAGCTCAAATGGGAATGGAGACCGTGGAGTGAGAAACGCCCAAAGAGGAGGCCACAAATGCGTTGGTACAATGACATCAAAAGAACAGCTGGAGTGAAATGGATAGATATCACACAAGACCTACAGAAATCTATGAAGGAGGTCTACTTCTGCAGTATTAGAAGTGGCTAAGATTCAATTATTCTTCTACGAAGAACTACGATTCAATTTTGTGAGGATGTACCTTGAAAGGTAAAACCGCGCTACGTCACGAAACGTTAAAGGCCCCACACACGCTCAGTTTTTAACACAGGTCTGCCTGAGCAAACCAAGTGCGAAAATTGGCCTGTGTCGCTCTTTGGACCCACACGTACATTTCAACTGTCCAGATATTTGCTCAATTGACAATGGTTTCTTATTATGATGTTGTCTGCCTCCTTCTCCTCGCTTGTGCTATTAAAAAGAAGCAACAGAAGAAACGTTCTGTAAACCAAACGCACGAAAAGTTGGCTGTTAAAAAGAAACCTGTTGTCTCACATGAGTTTAGAAGACTTGAAATTGGAAAAAACAGGATTGATTTAACTATTTGAGAATGGACGAAGACACTTATTTACACTTGTTGAAATTGGTTTTTCCGTTGATACAGCGGCATGAGATAGTCAATTTCATGTTATGAGCGCTTGACCGCAACTTTAAGATTTCTTGTAACTGGCCGATCATACGAAGATCTGAAATTTTCAACAACCATATCACCACAGGCGTTAGGAACAATTATACCAGAGACCTGCAGTGCAATTTGGCAAGTATTGAGAAGAGACTTTCTTAAGGTAAGCATACAAATATTTATTTGAACACAAAGTACAAAAAATTTCATTGTTTACAAATATCTGTCATCAATAGTCAGGCATAAAGTTAATGAGAAAAGAAGATGCTGTAGTAGTAGAAGGATTTGGATTCATATTGTTATCATTAATATAATAGAAACTTTGAGCAGGAAGTTGTTGTGGAAACTGATTCGTGACAACTGGAGTATCGACTGTAATATGATTTTTGTAATATATGGATCAGTCTTCAACTTAGTTTGGTATTTAGACGTGATTATAACTAAATAATACTTGCTGATTACCTTTTTTGATTCCTCTTCAGAGATATCTGCATTCCTAATGGAGTCCCGCGGTGTCTCCTGATCTGTGAGAAACTTCAACAAATCGATATACCACAAAGTGGGTATAAACATCCTCTTCGTATAAACCAAAGTGGGTATAAACCAGCGCCGCTTCTTTTGTTATTACTTTTTTTTTTTTAACTCTTTCCGAAAGGAATTCCTCAAATTGTTTATTTTTTACAACCGCCTCTCTGTTCGCTTCACGCTCCATCTCTTGAAGTTTCTTGACTAGCACCTCATAAGCAGCCGATTTCTTGCTTCGATCAGAATATTCCTTGCTTTTAACTTTCCATAAGCACGGCAAAGATTTGTATAATTCGATGAATTCGGCGGTGGATTCTCTATCCATGACTTATAACTTCATACTGAACTGAACACGTGGCTTGAACTGATCCACACACGTGCAAACTCATTGATCTGCACAGTGGTTGATACAATCAAGCAAATCGGTTGATATGGATTTTATATGGATGTACATTTTAGTTTTTATTTACCATCGTTAGGAATGTTCAATATCGAAGGCAAATTTCTTGAGATATGCATTTGAAAGGTTTTGTAGGTTCTTGTTCTATACGTTGACGAACGTCATCAACTATTTCTTCTACATTCGAATTGTTCATCTACCATTACCTACTTTATGACTCACGTAATCAGTTTTCGTAACACACTTTTTAAGAAATACAAAAATCCGTTGGTATTGCTGCTAAATATAGGAAGTGCTCTAGAAAATTATACAAATATAAACCCTAGTGTTTCTACAGTTCATTAACTACTATATCAGTTCACACATAGACTTATATCATATAAGTTTTGTGATGCAAACTATCATTTAAGAAATATTTTAAGATTTCAGTACCAAGATAATTTCACCATAATTACTTGACATTTGACTTGAATTTTGAAACAATATAATTGGCATAAATGCGCGATACTAGTTCAAAAACTATTTTAAAATTCAGACCAGTTTTTCTTTACATTTTGTAAATAATACTTTTTTATGTATAGGATAAAGTAAAATAAATTAATAAATGAATTTTTAACAACAAACTGCAAAGCATAAATAAATTTGAAAAATTAATGTAGAATATGTCTGATGGAAAACCTCGTACATTTTATTATAATCGGTTTAACAAAGTTAAACAAAAAGGAAAGGTTATAAAAAGTTAGTCTTTCGCAATTTATGAGACTCATAGTTTTATATACCGAGGTTATTCAATTTTTAAGTCGTAACTTTTTATGTCATTCATGCTTAGGTTTCACCTATGAAAGCTGGTGAATTTCTGACGTTTAGAACCTTTAAAGTTACTTAGTTTAGTTATAATAAAGCTGGTATACGCAAATTGCAACGTATTGCTTGTCACGACATGATGATGGAGGAGTCTTAAATCATACTCGCATCTGTCGCCCTAACGTCCGTATCAGCAATAGCGATATGAATTATTCACGGTAAAATAACTAACCGAGAGTCGAGTAATGGTTAACTCCTGCAAGTATATGTTATTGAGTATAACGAATAAAACAATGTTAAAATGTCTGATACTAGGACATTACGTTATCAGAGATAAAAAAACATATTTCATGATATTAGCGCTATGGAGTACCAATATGCTGGCAAAAATAATGGATTTTGATTGCAGATTGAACAGGGCTTCTACCGGAAAGATCTTTACCCACTTCAGCCTCATTTATGAGTGGATCTCCTCAAAGGGTGGTTCCAGGCGGAACTCTCTTGATTCTGGTTCAATGGATGCCACGGGCTCTTCGCTAGCGCCTCTTTTGGCGCTACTTTTGTCTTCTCATTTTCTTTCTTCCGTCAGTTTCTACCACCAGGGGCATCTTGTCTGTCGTGAGCATCGGCACCTCAACAAGGCTTAAGTGGATGGTCGGGTAAGCGGTCTAGTGACTTTATGTCTAAGAAACTTTGGAAATAAAGTTATTTTGATTTCAGCCACCCATTTTACAGCTACATAACTTCGGATGGGAAACAGTCCGAAGTCCATAAGTAACCAGAGAAGTAGTATTCAGAATTTTGGGATTCGGGAAAACAAACCAGCTTATTCTCTTGAGATAAATGGCTCGTTTCATGGTTTATGCTAGATTTATTGGAATAAATGATCATCAGATGGCTAGCCCATTTAAAAGAGAATATACAAATAATGGGTCTTTTGTGTAGCCATTTCCTTTAGTTGCAGTTCGCAGCTGTCCGTGTTAATGTATTTGGATGATCTTCTTCTTAATGTAAAATTTCATCACTTTTATATCTTTTCGCTGATCGTCACGTATTTAAGACCTCTTCGGATGTTTATGTTTCTCATAAACTAAAGGGCATGGCGAACCACGATTCACTGCAGCCGTATATTTTTATTAAGGGGCTAAATCCACCTAAAATTTTTAAAATTTTCGATATTTTTTTTTGCGTTTTATTATAGTATTGAAGCTTAAGAATATATTATGGAATAGGATTTAACAAACATGGAGCGCTACACGATACAACGAGGCGGCTTTTTGTTAATCATTACTATCAAAATGGTGAAAGTGTGGTTTCGACGATGCATCTAATTGTTGTTAGAAATAATGTTCCAAATTTATCAACTGTGAAAAGAATAATCGAACAGTGCAAAAGTACTGGTCCAGTACCTCTTATTGATTAATTATTTATGTGGTTACTATTATTACATTATTGATATTGGTTACTTAGTAATGTGAAATACACGACACGACCTCACAGTGGTCATTAAAAGCAAAAAGTCACTGAAGTTCGTCGGAGTATGGTCAAATTTAGAGACCTCGATTCGTCATCGCGCACAAGAATTAAACATATCAACAGCTACTCTCCACTGTATTGTTACCAAGGACTTGCATCTCCATGCTTATAAAGTCTAATTGATCCAACAACTTCTGCCAACAAACCATGCACAGCGAAGAGGGTTCATCAATTGGATCATTGAGCAACAAGAACTGAATGCCGATTTAGTAGATCAAATCGTCTTCAGCCACGAGGTCCATTTTCACCTTGATGGTTTCATTAATAGGCAAAATTACCACATTTTGAGGCTCAGAAAATCCACAAATGATTAACGAGAAACAAAAATGCATCCCCAACGTGTCATTGTTTGGTATGAACTTTGGTCTGAAGGAATCATTGGACCAATTTTCTTTGAAAACGAGGCTGATAATGCACTAATGGTAAATGGCGTGACGTATCATGTTACGATAACGTAAACATTATCGTGATATGATAATTCAGTTCTTTGTGTCTCAATTGAAAGATATTGAAGGCATGGATGGTACCACTTGCCATACCACCCGTGAAACATTGACGGTCTTGCAAGAATCTTTTTCTGATCGTGTATCTCCCGTTTTTGTGACCAGAATAGTGGATTTAATACTAATGGACTTTTTCTATGAGGTTTTCTGTAGTCTCAGGTTCACCCCAACAAGCCCACGACCACCGAAATATTGAAAATCGGAATTGATCGCTTTATCAACAACGAAATACCGCCACTTTTATGCAAAATGGTTATTGAAAATAGCTACATTATAGATCAATAAATATTTCAATACTTTCCTACAGAAAATCCTGTTTCATTTAAAATTGACATATTGCGCTCTTATTGTACACCTTTTATAATTTATATAACATCAATCACTTATATAACATCAATATTTATCATAAAAATACAATTTATTTCACAAACAAATTTATTACTTTTCCGCACTCCACTATACTAGCGGAAAAGTAATGTCATCGTGTAAAGAAAAAGTGAAAAAAATTTTTTTTTGGGTTTATTTTTCGTTTTTCGGCCTAAAAACAAAAAAAATGGTTTTTAAAAATGTTTTGCTGTGTGTGTGTCGTTGTCGTCATAGTCGTCATAGTCATCGGCATTTATTCTTGTTAGCACGATAACACAACTAAATCGTGTCGGATCGATCAGGTTTTAACTGATTCTGATTGGGGACGTCTCCCAGATGACACCTATTGATTTTGAGGTGGATAGAACACACTCTACCATGTACATGGATCATGAAAACGTACAATGGTGGACGATTTGAGAAATTATTTTTGTTACCACGATCACTCAATTAATTCGTGTCGGATCGATCGGGCTTCGACTGATTCTGATTAGGGACGTCTACCAGATGACACCTATTGATTTTGAGGTGGATAGGACACACTCCACCCTATCCATGGGTCATGAGAAAGCACGATGGTGGACTATTTGAAAAAAGTTAAACTGTCGCATAAAACACATATTCTGCATTTATGTGTTCATTTATTTTTTCTCCGCCACTCAATGTCGAGATAGAGATGTTATACGTGCGGAAAAGTCCGTTTTAAGGTTTTAAAACAGTTTATTTATATATTACTTTACGCTTAATATTAATCTATTTTTATTCAAATGTAATATTTTGTATTTATTTCACATAGCGCTTATATCTAATAAAAGAGAATATCCCCATTTAGTATCTCTACCAAGATTAGGGCTCGCTCAGGATAATATATTCGTTATTATATAAGTTATAAGTTATTATTTCTTTAACGTATACTTACAATAATTCCACCATATCCAAAATCACCATCTATTTGTCTTAAACGTAATTCATTACCAGTAAATAAATAGTTCTGCGGGATATGCTATAACCTAACAAATGCTGAAAATTCTTGGTGTTTGTAGTTTCAAAACCAAATTAGGTACCAACTTGTTCAAATCAATGTTTATTTATGTTACGTAGTTACTTCATGCCTTTTTACAATGTTAAACTATATGTAGAATTCTCTGCAGAGAATTATAAACTATTCACAGAGGAACAATCTTCAGTGTAATACATTACGCATACTCTAATTAGGATCGAAACATTAAATATATCTCTCTACGTCTGAAGAGTACACTTTGAATTATTTATATATATATATATATATATATATATATATATATATATATATATATATATATATATATATATATATATATATATATATATATATACATATATACATATAAGAACCTTAAAATGAATATAGACTCCTCTTGAAGATTACAGAGTAGAGCCCTTGTGAACATTGCCAAAGTTTTAGGTTAAGGACAAACAAACACATGGTAATTTAAAAAATGTCATATTCTAAATTATTCAGACCTAAAGAAGATTTATCTGCTTTCTTAACATAAAGTTTGTCTTTAAATTATGCATAAAATGTCCTCTCTAAATGTACGCAACTTTCTTTTAATTGTATTTTATGACCCCTGACCTTATTACAAGAAAGACTCGTGAATAATTTGCATGGCATCAAATTTATTATTTAATTTGTTGGAGCCACGCCGAAATCGAGTACTGAATGAAAAATACCCTATGCGGATATGTAAATACGCTCAGTTTGATGCCGAAAGCATTATCGAACAGTGCTGTAAAATATACAGTTATTCAAAACACTAATTTTTCCTAATGGTGGGATAGTAGACCAGAGTATATAGAGGTGTCATAATTTGTTGTTTTGACAAAATGATCGGGGTATTACGGTGACTTGGACTAAGTACTTACAATTTATCTTCGTATTTGGTGGTCTACCGTAGCATTGTATTTATGTGACTTATGGTTAAAAAATTAATACTTAATTTAAGTAATAATATTTTTGTAATCTGTTTATTAATAGCGGATATTCATGTACGTCATTGTTATATTCTTCAATGTACATTTGTGTACATTAGCATTGTGTCAAAATAAAATATTACAAAATTATACCAATACAGATTTTCTAATTTGGAGGAAGATAACGACGAAGAGGACATCCTATTATGTATATTACAACTTTGTTATTGACGTTTTTCAATATAGAGACAAATATAGGAAAGCAACAGGTGTTATGAAATAAATCAACGTGGGTGGTAATAAATGGAAGGATTGAATTAATATACAAGGTATGCTATTTCCTCTTCTACATCAGTGGTGTTACAATAAAGTTAGTGCGCAGTAGCCGAGATACCGTCGCATAGTCTTGATTGGTTTTAATCGATGTAGGTACAAACAATTCAGAGCATTTGTATTTAACAATACCGTCGCTGATCGTCTGTTGTTTTGTCCACTGTAACAGGGTAAATGTTCACACTTTTATCTCGTATTTGTGATTTACGTATAGCGCCGTTATGCCGAAAGTTTGTAGTAACACGCGACGTTTTGCACACGTATGGTAAGGTTTACATGATAATTTCTTGATTCAAAATATGTTTGGTGTCAAATAATTTTTATGGTTTGTAATTGAGGTGTGTTAGTCTTTAATAAACTATGTATAAAGCCTAAGAAAGTCCAAAATGTAATCAGCTTATCAAACTAGTTCTGATACAAATTAAATGAATGTGTCCAATATCTTGTATGGAATTTATATTCGATTTCCTTTTTATCTTGTGTTTCCATAATATGCCGTTATTTATATTAAATAGAGAACGATTTCGTCATTTTTTGAACAAATATCCTACACCGAAGTTGTCCAGTCTCAGTATTTGTTTTCTACTGGCCGTTTCCTCAAAATTGTGTGTCCTAATATAATAATTATTATGTGTATATTTCATGCGTTATATGTTATAGCATAAGTAATTCAAAAGAGTTGTATAACATAATAATAATAGGCGGATGTATAGTAATAATAGCTCATATCAAAGCTGTTTTTGTATGGATTGGCGCTGTTACTCCAGAACATCCATAGTCGAGTATTACATAATGATGAATATGGTTAGAGCAAAACTGTTCAAATAGTCTGACGCCCTATGTTTACTATTTGCAAAATTTTCAACAATAAAGTCCGTCGTTTTACAGCTTGATGGTAAGGCTTCAGTATAATGCAAAGTTTTACTATGCAGAGGGTAATATTCAAACTACAGAAATAAGGAGATTATACTCCAACCCATCTGCAAATGCCTTATATAATAAGGACTAAACAAATTAGGTCAAAATAGCTATTCTTTTGGCTATATGCCAAAGGCCGAGCGCTGAATTACATTACAAAATTTGCCGTATTTTGTCTAAAGGAGTTAGCACAAAAAGACAGTGATTCAGATTGTTCCAAAACCACAAGGAAGATGCAAAGTGTTACCTATCTCAGGATATCGTTAACTGCAGACCGGTTTCGACCTTATCTTGGGTCTCGTCAGTGCAGTGTAAAAGAGAATACCTTTGGCAGATGAAGCTCACATCTAGTAGACGGTGCTACGTTCCACTGCAGTAGAACGTACCAAGCGCCATCTCTTGGTAGTTTCGAGAACAATCTAAATCGGAGTAAAAACTTGAGATCATCAGTATAATGCAAGCATAGAAACAGATATGTTTCGCCTCGATCGCAGTGGTAGGAACCTTACCAGTTTGCAGCACACAAACAGTCATCTACATATCCGCGCATTCTTCCGTAAAGGATAGATCCTTTATAAAGGATTCAACCGCGTCTTTCGCACCACTCGAACATCGAACATGCTTCACATATCAAATTCGCTCAAGTACACATCAATTCCTTCATGAAAGGAAGCTCCAGCATCGAGCCGTGAGCTCCATCTTCCGCGATGCTCCAGAATAGAACACGCTTCGATACACAACTCCTTTATGAAGGATTCAACCATGTCTTTTGCAACGCTCAAACATCGAACTCACTTCACACATCAAATCTTTCATAAAGATTTCAATCGCGACTTCACAAAAAAAATTGATTGCCGTAAAAATGTATCTGAAAATTATATGTATAAAGTCATATTTTCATTATTACAACAATTCATGATCATATTAAAAACAATTTTCACACTTAATGTTGCATATGTTCTACATTAAAACGGGAAACCTATATTGTATATCACTTTCTAAAACATTATATCTAAATGTCTACAAGATAGTCTACAAGACTATCACAATCATGGCGTATCGTTCATAGAAAAGTGTTTGCTTACAGCCTATTTTCAGTTTAATGTTCTAAACTATAAATGTTAAATAGGAACACACTGTATACGCCTTTTATTTCTTGTGCATTACTACACACCTAATTTATTGTCAGAAAAGTGAATAAAATATATTGTTATAAAAAATATGCATTGAATTTTTTTCAACTAGCTTTTGAATTCTTGTATTGTTCGGCATTACTTATGACCAATTTATATCTAACCATATACATTGGCATGTAATCGTAGGAATTATTTTCTAGTATGTTTACAATTTTACGACACAAATGTGTGTAGGAGGTTTCACAGCGTAGGAAATATGAATTAATACGGTATTTTAATTTAAATTCGTTCTTTATTGAAATAAACCATTCAAGAAACTCATTCTATTCCTTTTTTATATACTACGTTGTTTGGGTATTGTGTGTAATAACAATCAAAATAGATTTTTCAATTAAGATTGGTTTTTACGCATTTATTGTGTATAAACAAATTTAGAAGCACAGGCATCCCGGAGAGCTAAGATCGTAACACTATGAAACATTTAATACATAAAACAGTATAGTCATCTAATATTTTTTAATAGCAACTTTATTTAATGCATTCTTAAAATGTGTTAATTGAAATGAAGAAGGATGAAGTGATGTTATATTCAGTGACAGAGAACATGGAACATCCAGGAAAATAGTTTAATTTGGCCATTTTAACATTCTATGAATGTACACCATGGGAATAGTCATATGGGAATAGTCGCACAATAGTCATATTTGTTAATAAATGATTTTTGTAAAAAATCTGAAATACGTCAACTTAGAAATTTTTCTTTCAGATTTTGTATATGAGTTGTGATGTAACCATAGTTTTCTTTAATTAAATGATAAACACTCTTTTCTTTTGTTTTGCTAAAACTAAACAGTTTTGCGAATACAACTCCAATTACAAACAACAAGAAGCAACCATGGAGGAAACAATGAGGGAAACAATCCCCATATTAAAGATTTCCTATTAATCGTCTAAGTTAAGCGATTAACTTAACCGATTTTCCATTAAGATTCTGGGTAATCTTTTGAGAAAAATGGAAGTAAACCAAATACGACTTTATTTTGACAGCAATTTTAAAATTGTAAAGTATCCCCAATTAACAATCTGGCATTAGACAGCACGTGTATTAAGTTCGCATCTTCGAAATTATTTGGCCTAATAAATAAAATAAATCCACTATTTTAAGTAACCCCATAAAATTAAAGTGTGTCGAATTTAATGAGCGTGGTGACCATTCAGTTGGTTTTCGTCACCATAACCAGTTTGAAGGAAAATATTCTCAATAAATGAGCAGAGATCACTACCAAAATGAGGAGCAGTTTTGTTTTCTTGATATTATATTTCTTGATGGAGAACCTCTTCATGTTCATCGTCTAAATAAATAACTGTTAAAATTGGAACAGAGAAATTCTAAATATCTAGAAACAATTGATCCTTTTTCAAAGAAAGAAGGCCCAGAACACGAATTTACTTTAACTTGACGCTGTCTATACGATTTTTGAATCCCAGGAGAATTCTTTTGAGCCCAATATCTGTAGGTATGACAATGTAGTGTTGTATTTTGGAAAAATTCGTTTAGGCAGAAAAGAGAACTTTAAAGAATGAAGAATTTCGTCATATCATAATACAATTCCTCGCAAAACTGTAAAACACATCTGGAGCATTTTCATTCAACTCTTCTACTAAGTGTGTTTTACGGATGGACTTCTTTTATTACGGATTCTTTTGTTTACAATTTTTCAATTATTGCGAAATAGTCAAAGTAATTATTTAAACTTTGTTCTCTGGTAGAAGTGCGAGGATATTCTTGAACTTTACGAAATACATTTAAAGTAGTGTTTTCATTATTTTGAGATCTGCCCTGTTGAGTTAAATCTTTTACATCAATTTCTGAAAATTTTTAAACTAGTCTACTTATTTTTGAAATTTCTTAGTTAATTTTGAAAATAAAGATCACTAATGCGAGATATCTTTGTAGTTGCAAACCATTCTTATTTTTCAACGTAACCATATCTTATAACTTTATTTTAAATTTAACACCCCCTATCTTGTAAATCGTAAATGGAAAACCCTAATCTGGAGTACCATTGTAGTAGGACATCTGGAACCCTACAAGGATACATTGGGTAAGGCCCACGCAGGGCAGAAAGGGTTCTTTCCCTCCTCATTACTATTGTTCACCGAGGG
The DNA here is from genome assembly GCA_037954035.1 of Rosalia funebris. Taxonomy (NCBI): domain Eukaryota; kingdom Metazoa; phylum Arthropoda; class Insecta; order Coleoptera; family Cerambycidae; genus Rosalia; species Rosalia funebris. The sequence continues at coordinate 31,230,379 of JAZFAV010000002.1, forward strand.
TATCCTACTTCACCAGTGCCTTGGCAATCATATATTGACCTCAAAGATTACCTATAACTTTCTTTGCGCGGATAGGTTTAGAGCCACCTAGATAGAGATATAGAGAAAGACGATTTAACTTTATCGGTAGCTGTCTATGCTTTGATGACGGAGACTCGTGGTCAACAGATAACGTCAAATAAATTCGCTGCTATATCCGACATATGGGAAAGTTTTAATTGAAAGGCTTGGTGCAAAAACTGGTCAGCTCTATTTCTTCCCGAAAATCACTTTTTCAATTAATTTAAGTTGGGACGCTGAATCGTTTGGAATAAAATTTGGACTGCTCCATGATTTATAAGAGAAAATATAACACTTTATGGAGTTGTATGAATATTATTTTGTGTCAAGAATCGTCCAGCTCCTGAGCTGTCTATTTCTTACTGAAAATCATTACTACCCTGTGATCGATCATTCGGCTTAATCGAAAAAGAAAAACGTTAAAAAGAAGTAGCTTATACACCTAAAAGTTAGAGATATTTGGTCAAAAACAGATCTAGGAAATTCACTGTAGTAGAAATGCGTCAGGATATCATTCTAAACTTCTCTGTACCTTTTAAAAGTTTTATGAAAAAAAAAACTGTTACAAATGCCGAAAAAGAAAAGTTGCCTATTTTGAACAGCAACAAAAATAACATTGTTTTCTGAATTTGCTTTCAAAAAATCATCTGCACCATATTCGTTGCCTTCAAAAAAACTTTATAACAACTATCGTCTACCTATAAATCAAAAGAAATTTGAGAATGTTAAGTCCCTGGCTGAAAAGTATGCACCTAAGAATGTACAGTAGTATTATGGTATTGTTTTTAATTCTGTTGGTTCTGAAATACCTCAAGAAAACTCCAATAGCGATGATGAGGATGTAGAAGTTGAGATGTTTTGAATTTATGTTTGTACTTTTTTCGAGTTACTTGTAAAATAAATTAGTTTTTTGTCATACACTGAGTCTTGTTATTATATTTTGTGTCAAGAAACAGACAGCTCCATTTTGAAAAAAATGCTGTTTAACAAAAAAATATGTATATTTTCATAAGAAAAATGTTTTCTAGTGAACTTTTCTTTATTGAAAAGTAACTTTTAATTTTTTCAAATTTTCTTCTATTTTGAAAAACAGTTTAAATGTTGATACTGTGAAATTTTGAGAAATGGAGCTGACCGGTTTTTGCACCAAGCTCTTCAATTGCAGTGACAACTACAGTCCTCGCAATCGATGAAAGACATAGTATTCTATGGCTAAGTTGACCCTTTCGTACGTATATACCAAATAAACCTAATAAATATGGTTTGAGAGTTATTTTATGGTTTGCGATTCTCGTACGTAGGAAGAAATACAACTTACCGTAACATCAGTGGAGCTCAGTACTTCGTGGAGAAGCTTTGTGCGACAGTTGAAGATAGTAACAGAAATGTTGCTATAAATGAAATGGTTCACCAGTATACCTTTGAAATACTGCTGGATTTAAATCTAACAGCTGTCGGTATTATCCGCAAGGATAAACTTCACCTTCATAATTTCAAAAACAGGAAATAGAGACAAGTATTTTTTCCAAGTGTCTTTTTATTCAATACAATTTCACATCTGTGTCTTATAAAAGTCTATCTACCCACAATCAGAGTAAATGTGGATAGACGTTTTCCATCAAATGAACGAAACTATGAATTTTGCATGCAAATGAAACGATGGCGAAGATGCTACTTCTACAATACGCCAATATGAAAACTGGTTGCAAAAATCCTTATGTGATATATGCTCACAACGATCACCGAGATGGGCATACTCCCGAAAAAAAAACCTATTTCACGCTTTGGTTTCGTGACATAAATAGTAAACTGCACCATGGCAGACAATTAGGTGATCAATTAAAACGTTTATTTGGACGGCTCTAGGACTTCTAGATCAATTAGAAGCAAGCAATCGTCTTCGGATAAAAGGAAAGAGGAAATACTGTTCATTCTGTTTATCAAAATTGACACGCCTCACAGCAACATACGATGGATGCAAGAAGGCAATATGCGGTGAACATGAGGTCAAAAAACGCCCTGATTATTGACATTTTCGATATTGTAACATCAAATTTTCTATAATTGCAATTTTTATTATGTAAAATATGTTTCTAATGTCACTAGTTTATGTTCTTCTGTGTCTACTAACTGATCATGATTCTAATCGTTGCAATTGTTGAGTAAATGTAATTTTTATATTTATGAGACTTATTTCTAGAATCTAGTATTCACCTACAGCTGTTGTGAGAAAAATAGTGGTAGGCATTGTAACGGTTAATAGATAGTTGAGAAATATATTTTTTAATATTATTTTCTGGATTTTACTCTTATGCGACAGTCTTGCGCGATATTCTTCATATCATGTATACTTTTGTTGCAATTCAATTCCTTAAGAGTGATTTATATTGAATTTGTAAAAAATGTTTGTAAAAGTAAATCAATGTTGAAAAAAAAACACATTTAGCTATTAAGACATAATTTGGACGTAGTGGACCACCAACGCATCAAAACTGAAGTATACCATTGCACAGTTTAGGGAATTAATTTTTGTTAAAAAGAGGGAGTAGCAATTTAAAGAATACTATGATCATCACAATTTAAATAAATTCTAAAAAAAATAATTTGTAAACCAATTAATCCTTTCAAAATATTAAGTCAGTATGTTTCAAAGAAAAAAAAAACATTTACTACCAAATTATGTATGAAAATTTATCCCCACGCTGCGTAGCGTTTTTATATCATAGACTGATAAACCTATTTATGTCTTCAATTTAAATCCAAACTGTTATTTACATAAGAATATATTTCTGTTAAAACTTCTTGTACGATACAGTTATCGTCCGTACGAATATTATACAGAACGAGAACGAGCGTGTTGCTTACTTTATATATGAGGACCACCTAGATGTAGTAATTAAAAATGTTGCTAATTTGACATTTGAGTGAAATAAAGTATCATAATAATATAGCAAGATTTTACTTTTAAAAGTAATTAATTACAATGTGTCTAACATGGCATAAATGTGCTCTGAACACCTTGTCGCTATATTATAAGGGAAATATATAAAACAATTTTTATATTATTAGATTAAATAGAAAAATGTACAAATAGTGAGAAAATTTACTAATTTAGTAATTTACTTCACTAATTTATTATTTCCAACGTTATTACACTATTTGACATCATCGTCGTAATATCTTTACCAAATATGGTCAATTTTTAGTAATTGATAATACATGTATCGAAAATTATACATTTTACAAGAATTATATTATATCTTTTAGAATAATTTCTAATCATATTAATGTAAGGGTCTGCTTTTATTATATTTTACGATTCAAACTAATACTGACTTATATGGAAAACAATATTTCACCAATATCTGGTGATATACATTTTACTGCAGTATTATATATAATCCAATTGCAATGGGAATTTTACAGTGATATAAATGTAACTTGTTATTAATTTAGTTTAGGATTGGTGAGGAGGAATACCTATAAAGTAATATATAAGGCATAAAATGACTACTAGAATGTGACTTAAATGAGAGGAAGCGTTTTAACGATCTATTTTAATAAAAATATAATTTTTTTAAGATATCGGAATCGGAAGATAGTTAATATTTGGTAAAAATAAAAGTACTATTCGCATATAATGACCATGATAATAAAAGTGAGGTCTTAGTTTAATATGTATCATTGAGTAATGAAGTAGTGACATTTTCAGTATATTTCCTTGAAATATAAGTAATACTGAATTAGTTTTTGAATCAATCATGCAAAACAATAGCGAGTGTCTCCATTTTTAGGTCAATGAGTATAATTAACGCCAAGAATTATTCCAATATTGATTAAATCTCAGGGAAATGTATCGAAAGTGTCTCACTACATTAATTCTTGATGTTAAATTTTTATTACCGCCGGCAAAAAATAAAACACTGACCTCTTTTCCGTTCATTCAAGTAAGAAGATTCATACTCACCATTTTTTCTCGCCTTTGTTTTTTACGAGAGCGAGGTTTAGCTTGATACTGTTGTTTCAGCTAACACTCATTCCCATGGCCAAACACAAACACACTCATTAGTGTTTTGTATGAATCCAGCCACGCCCGGATTAATCCGAGTCGGTAATCTGGGCCAGTTCACGCGATTGACATCATTACCCCAGATTAATCCAGGGAACTTGGGGATTTTCTGCGAGGTAATTATGCGATAATTACCCTCAGAAAATCTGGCTACCTATATACACATTTATATCAATTCAGATTCGAATCAAAAGTCAAGTGGTTATGTGAAAGAAACCCCGACTAATTCTTGTCGTCACTCGGAATGGAACCGGGGACTCTTGGCATGAAATGCCATATCATTCAAAATCTTTTATTTCCTATTTTGACTACAATGCTGCCCCTTACTATATGTGTGTAGGGTATTTACAATATATATATATATATATATATATATATATATATATATATATATATATATATATATATATATATATATATATATATATATATGCATAGATGTAAATTATCGTTGTAATAGTTCCTCGCAAGTTACCTTCGTCCCTAAAAGCCGCTTTACACGACGCTAGTAACTCGTACGAGTCACTAAAACCGAGTACTTCACTCTAGTACTCGCCTTGTGTAAATTGGTGTTCTGTATTCCAGTAGAGTACTCGCTGCTAGTGTCCATGCCAGTCGAGCGAATAGAAAGCAATCCTATTTACTGGAACGAGTTGGTTCCCCCACCAATACTCCCCCACACAATACTCGACTGTATGACGTACTAGCACCGTTCACACAGTTCGAGTAACACATACGAGTGGTTAGTTTAGTGCTACTGAAGTCGCTAATAGTGCGTACCCCGTATTTCGTAATAGTTGATCGTTGCGTGTAGGTTTCTAAAATGGCTAAGTGGGGTGAAGATACCACTTTAAAATTTATGGAACTGTATAGAGAGGAAGAATGTTTATGGAATATGAGCCTGAATAATTATAAAAACAAATCGGCCCGTGAATCAGCTTTATTAAGAATTGTAAAAGAAATGAATATATGAAACGAAAAAACAACTGGAAATAGCCACTAAACCGAGTGGCCTCTATACGTCAAAAACCAATTTTAGCGTGTAAACGCCACTATCCCTGTGAAACACTCGCCTCCAGTACTCGCCCCAGTGACTCGTACGAGTTACTAGCGTTGTGTAAAGCCTCCTTAAAACATAGAAAAAAGGGGATAGTAGAACCACCCGGTTGTTATCATATTCATATAGTTAGCATTTCATTACTCGTGTCTGTAATCTTTCACTTAATTACGCAAATGGTTCGAGTAGTGTTATTAACGATGTGTTCTTTGAAAAATTTTGTTATGTGTATTTGATATGTTATTTAATTTTCATGTTTGATATCCATAAAAAAAAACTGTTTAAACGTGAAGGGCACACCATTTGACCGACAGTCCGACTATTTTCAAACATGTTCCACATAAACACTGAAAGTATATTGTATAAGTATTATAATTATCTAAAGTGAGATCGCAATAGATGGAATACCATATTCAAGGCAGGATATTACAATACATATTCTACTTATTTTAGTTGTAGTGTCACCCATTAGTAATTACTGTTCGTCAAGAATAAGAAAAGTATCAACTTCTCTAGGTATGTATAGAAGAAAGAGTGGGGCACATTCGAAAGGAAAAGGATGGACTTTACGCGTGGCCAGGTCGAACTCTGTGTACATTAACATCATCATATATTCAATATATATTCATCAATATTCACTCTGCAAAGGTCAATTCCACTGAGTAAAGACCAGGTTATTTACTGCGCATCTCGTTGACGGTCGGATATAGCAGTTTTGAGACTTGTTCCCATTATTGACGAGCTGTAAATGGAAATATTTTCAAAATATAGTCTAGCGACATATGTTTCAATCAACTACGTACGGCATAGACAGTTAATAATTTTCCGAACAAAATGCAATGATGAAGTCACGTCTTAGCGTTACTGTATAATTTGATTCATTGGCATCTTGATATTTCTGTAAAATTTATTTCATTTTTGTTTCATTTATTTTGATTATTGTTGAATTTATTTCATTTATTTTGATGGAAATATCACTTCCATTGAATGTTTTTGTGGAGAACCTTTTCATTACTCTGTTATAGGTTGGCGGATTTGTATTGTACTAACTGTTATCCTAAAATGTGTTTTCGGCACGACACTGTTCAAAAATATCAGTTGATTGATTCATACGATTGTTACCTGTGACACAAACGCAAAGAATCAACAGAATATGTAACTTGACTAACTGTGGAAAAAGAGATAAAATACAGGCATTCTGAGAAGCAGTAGTAGATAATGGGTTAAGTGGTGGTAATCATTTTAAAATAAACACCAAAAATTATACAGTAATTATGATAAATCTGAAGAAGAGGACTAAGGGCAGGAAATAGAATAATTGTGCTAAGGTAATGTACCAAGTATTTCCCAGGTATTAAAGCTTATAGCAGAAATATTACTCTATGATTATAGAGTTTGCACCTTTTCCAACTTATTAAATTCAATCATAAATGTGCAAAAATACTCCATAACTGCTATACTGAAACTCAATATTCCATAATAAGTTATCAATACTCCATAACTACTATACTGAAATTCATATTCGATTTATTTTTTTTCGTTATTTCTCTTAAAACTCTTCTTGAGTACGTTAGAACTAGTCAAGACTTTGACTCGAAACTTAAGCTACAGTTCCAACCAAAGAACTCGAAGAATGAATTAGTTTGACCTATTATTGTTAATTGTAATAGACACATATAATATATAAACGATCATTTACATTGCATGGATAAAACCATTATTATTTCATAACATAATATTTTTCAAGCAGATTAAATACAGAAATTATGCATTTTATGTTAGCATATCCATTTATTGTTTCCTATACATTTCAAACAAATCTATTTCTCAATGTGGATATATACCCAACCAGTCATTTAATTTGATTTATGTATATAAATACCTAATCCAATCGTAAATAAATAATCTCAATAACTAATCAATTGGTATTCAAAGTATGTAGAGTAGAAACTTATTAGAATAATAATTTCCACTTCTATAAAATTCAAGCGTTGATTCTTCGGAAATGTTAGCACAGTTTTAATAATTTTAATCCTCGATATTGGCATATACGGGTGCAGGCATTCTACCAGTTTATATCTAAAGCAGAGTCCTACTAGTAGATCGAAATATAGCAACTTCTGGACGACCGGTCAAGAGAAGGCTTAATAAAGGAGGATTGGACAGTGAGGAGGAAGAAGACCAGCTAGAGGAGGAAGACCAGCTATTGCATTACTGCTTATCAGATGATATAGAATTCCTAGACTGCGTTGTGCTAAATAACACGTAAATTCAACAATTTACGACAGGAAGCGAGTTTTATTTTCAGAGGAAACAAGACTAAGCCTTAATTCACCAGATGGACGTCAACGAGTCTGGCAAAAGCCAGGAAAGAGTTTTGCTGCCTGCAATCTATCTTCGATAATCCCATTTATTGGTAGATCAATAATTCTGGGCACGAATTTGTTTCGATTATTTGGAAACAGATTTGGTTGCTATACTAAACATTGTAGAAGAACTTATAATGCCATTTGTCCCATTTGCCGGGGATGATTTCATTTTTATGCAGGAAAACACATGACCCCACGTTGATAGTAAGGTGCCTTGAATATTCCAACTATGAACTGGTCACCAAGTCCAGCTATGAGCCCCACAGAGCATCTATGAGACGTACTAAAATGATCAGTTCGGCGCCACATTCTATGTGTTGGTTATATTAAGAAGCAATATTAGGCTGTGGAATTTGAATTTTCTTTATTGTTCTGATGGAGTAGCATAATGCATATGGATGTCCAATATAATGCATACGTTCTGATGGAGTAGCATAATATCAATACCTCCCTGAACATCAGGGAGGATGGCAACCTAAAACGGAGACTATCCTCCTCACCGGACGGAGAAAGCCACCGCTCATTAAATTTCGAGTAGGACAAGCTGCAATCGAACCAGGAAGAGCACTGAAGTATCTAGGGATGTGGTTGGACCCGAAACTGCATTTCAGACTTCACGTAGAACATACAATGGCAAAGGTTGGGAAGACAATAGCGGCTCTGGAGCGACTTATGCCGAACGTGAGGGGTCCCAGAGCAGTCAAGAGGAGGGTCCTTGCGGGAGCGGCACTATTCGGTCTATCCTGTTGTATGCCACTCTCGTTTGGGATGACATTTTGGATGTGGATAAATGGAGAACAATGATTGGTAGTATGCAGAGAAAGGCGGTGTTGCATGTGGCGAGTGCTTATAGGATGGTGTCTGGGGCCACGGTGCTGGTTATTGCCGGTATGCCTCCGATCGATATTCTCGCGAGGGAGAGAGAGAAGGTGTACCGGGGGTCTGAGAAGCGGGATGCTAGGGAGAGGCTGTGGATGGGATGGTTAGGGCGGTGGGATGTAGAGATATGGACTAGGTCTATTATCCCAACCGTTCGGCCATGCATTGAGAGGAAATACGGTGAGATAGGATACTGTCTTATGCAGGTGTTATCGGGCCATGGATACTTCGGGGTGCACCTGCGTGGGATAGAGAAGGTGGATGGGGATGAGTGTATATACTGTGGAGAAAGGGACAACCCCTAGCGTACGTTGCTCAGATGCCCGAGGTAGTCGGATGAGAGGGAAGAATATATGTTAGGAGTGTGTCGGCATGAAAACGTGAGGGAATTGGTGAGTGGGATGGTGAAAAATGTGAATGTCTGGATGCTTGCGGAGAGAATGATAGTTAATATAATGAGGAAGAAGGAGGAAGAAGAGGGGGAGCTAGGCCCGAACCCCTAATCGTTTCGACGGACGGGGGACGTAGGGTAATGGAAGAAAACTACAACATCTAGAGAATGATTGACTCCTACCTCGATGAGAAGCGTGAGCGGTTCCGAGGTAGGTGGAACACAGATCAGGGGGGCCACTTGTCTGGTTCGCGCAAGCACCGGCTACGTCCCCCTCGAAAAAAAAAAGCATAATGCATATTACTGCTATCATTCCATCGGACTGTTACCATGTTATCGTTTCATCAATCTTCCTCCTCTTTGACCTTATGGTAACTAAGAAAATTGCTTCGATGTTCGTATCGAATTGGTTATTGTGCCTACCTGAAGAAAACAAATTATAGAAAAATAAATAAACCTTCAACTATTTCTTTTTGAATATCAACAATATACTTCATAACAAACCCATAATCTGATTTTTTGTAATTTTGTCGTCCCTGATAGAAGTGAAAATGAACACAAATCCTAAAAGAGCCAGTACCCATGTCTTATAACCAAATTTAATTGCCTTGCCTTGAATAAATTGCTTGCATTCATTGCCAAAATAGAGAAATTGGGATTCGTCAATCGACAATCAATAATTGTTTTGTTCTATTGGTGTCTATTTTATGAACACTTTATTAAGAGTTATCATTGTCCTCACTTTTGAGTGAAGACGTACATACGGTTGATTCGTAATGAATAAGACCATATTAAAGCGCATGTCGAGTTCGGTATACTTCATATCAAGTATATCAAAAATTTTGGGTATATATCAAAAATATGTATTATAAGTTTGGGTGTCTTCGATCTTCTATAAGTCTTCGATCCTCATCATTTTGGATCATGACGCGAAAACAAAAACAGAGTAAAACTGCTAGTAGTTGGTTCTAAAATGTGATTCTGTATAATTTTCTTTATTCTTTTATTAAACTATGCTAAATTTGGAATAGAAGCACCCGTTCTAAATAAAAAAATATGTGAATTAATTGATTTATTTTAACATTGTATTATATGAGACATTAAATACTTTGTAATACAGTTTATGTAATAGCTATATGGTAACTATTATTAATAAAATAACTACGAAATATCAAATTATATAAATCATGAAGTGAATATTAATTAAAGCGTTTATTAATTTTGCCCGCTACTAGACTTAGCTTCTTAATAAAAGTGGTAATGAAATTTCTCAGAACGATCTAATGCTGATTTATTATCACATTCTGTCAACTTAATCTAGTCGAACATTCAAGCTGAGCGTAGTCAAATCAATTAGTCACGAAGTGCACGCGTTAATTCAGAAATGAATGCGACAATTTGTTTATAAATGTTACATGTCCCACCAAAACAATAATTGTTTATCTAGCCTCTCCAATGGAATCATAGTTGATAGCGACGACCAATAAGTAAGGCTTAGTGGAAAGTGAATTCGCAGAGTTCATGTCTCAGTCGGCTGGAGGGGCCCCCTCAAGCAAGTGTTTGCTGGGTCTATGGCGCCGCTTAGACGGCACCCAGTCGCTTTCCATTAGCCTACTGCAAGTTCAATCCTTAGCACGCTAATTTACAATACGTCGAATATATTATTCATTACTTTAGAGATGGTCAAAATCGCAAAAATGTTTATGTAAATAAGTCAATTAGATTACTTACTATCTAATTGTATGTGGATTATTATTAACGTCAATATAATTATTTTTATAATAACAGAAAATACAAAATTAAAACCTTTGCTGGTTAGATTTTCACTTTTTATTTGTTAAACATAACAATTGTTTCGCCAACACAGTGGCTTCATCTGATGTTGAGTACATTTTATAATGTGGAACTGCGTTTATATACTAAGGTAATTCCAGGCTTATTACCATGGGACTTCCTACTATTAAACTATTGGAATTCAGTTATAAAATTGTAATATTGTAAAATTTAGTCCATATATTCAACATCTGATGAAGCTACTGTGTTGGCGAAACAATTGTTGTTTAACAAATAAAATGTGAAAATATAATTTTATATAAATATGGATTTTCATCAAGTAACGGCCCAATCAATTCAGAATAACAGAAACGCAACAGAAAGATGGGAGTGCTCTATAATCATCTAAAATAAACATATGGGAAGAAACATATTACGAGTTTTTTTTGGCTGGAAGATATATCGGTTGAGGAAATCAGAAGTATCTAATTTTTGGAAATAATGTTTTTCCTACCATAATGTATAATAAACCGGCAAATATACTATTTACATTAAGTTTTCCTAAATTTCATTTCATTTTTCATTGATTGAAAATAATGGTCCTGATTATCTCGGGCTATTCGAAAAAATATCCATGAAGCATATCAAATATGGTAGAATTATTGAGGTTGGTCCCTAAAATGTTTAAACGTGCCTGAAACGTGCGAGTACCTACACACATATGGTAGAATGCTAAATGAGTTCGATATATTAGTAAAATATGTATAAAGCCTAGACATTAAAATGAAAATGGAACAACCCATATTATCTATTGTGTACCAAATAATATTAATTTGTACCTACATGTCTAAATGAAATTAAATTTTAGAATTTGTATAAGAATGTAAACTGGCTATGAACTATTTTTGTGCAGTATCCCTACCAACACAAATACAATTATCAACAGCCATTGTTTTATTTAATAATTAAACACTTCTAGCAAGTATTATGTGTATACAAAATTAAAAGTTTTGCTGGTTAGATTTTCATTTTTTATTTGTTAAACATAACAATTGTTTCGCCAAAACTGTGGCTTCATCAGATGTTGAGTACATAGACTGATATCTATGTACTCAACAGTATGTAGACAGTCTATATACTCAAGATCTGATGAAGCCACTGTGTTAGCGAAACAATTGTTATGTTTAACAAATAAAAAGTGAAACTATAACCGGCAAAGGTTTCAATCTTGAATAAATATGGATTTTCATCAAGTAACGGCCCAATCAATTCAGAATTATGTATATATTGATATAGGACATATTTCGACTTAAGAGACTCAGTATCTACATATGTCTTGGGATCAATTTTGCATTACCTTTGTGTAAAACGCACATAGGCTGTTAATGAGCGTATTTTTGCAAACCAGTTCGCTAGTAAGTTCCGCTACATCAGTCACATTTGGCCTGCACGTTTTTTATTTATTTATTTACAATATATCGACTCAAGATAAATTAGACATTTCCAATTATAGGGTAGATACACAATAAAAATTTTACAAATACAGAAGATTTACATTCTCAATATACAAGATTACATTTAATATGAAAACTAATTATATATGTAATACAATAGTTACGTAAAGTACAATAATTATAGCAGCTATAAGTATATTCCTAAAAAAACTGTACTAGTTATTATCATTAATAATAGGAGCAGAGACATATTACATTGTAAATACATTATCATTATAGGTATATTTTTTATTTTCTGAATTGATTGGGCCGCTGCTTGATGAAAATCAATATTTATTACAAACTCAAACATTCGCGGGTTAGATTTTCACTTTTTAAACATTAACAATTGTTTCGCTAAGACAGTGGTACTTCAGATATTGAGTATATAGACTAAATTTTCCAATGTGGAATTGCGTTTACATAACTAGGGTATTTCTAGGTTTATTACTATGGGAATTTCTACTGTTAAACTATTGCTATTAAATTAAGTTTCAACCGATGGTATCTGTAAATTTTAAATAAGATTTTTGGATAGCATGTAGAACTAAAATTTTAATGACGGAGACGAGTTTGTTTCTATTTGATCATTATGATATTTAACATGATATCAGATTTCTTTGCTTTATTAATTTCTAAAGATTCTAATAAATTTAATTTTACGCTTTTCTTCTCTACATGTACAATTTTAAATTCTTCGTTAAAGGTATGGTCTGCTTCAATTAGATGTACTGCATGTGTTGAACCTCTTTCTTTATTATTAAAACTTCTCTTGTGTTCTGCTATTCGCGTGTTTTCCTATATGTACCTTAGGGCAAGTACCCCAAGCCAACTTATAGACTTCTGAATTACTTTTGTTATTGTTTTTATCTTTAGCATTCTTTACGTATTTTCCAAAAGTAATATTAGTTCTGTATGCTATTTTATTACTTCGTTTCTTTAAAAACGATACAGTTTTTTGAGATGGTTCTTCTATGTGTGTTATAATTTTGAAATTATGTGTATTTTCATCTTTAATATTAGGATATACTTACTGTATTGCTTTATTCTACGATTTTTTAGCAATGATATTGAATATTATTTTTGGATAATAACCGTTATTTAACGCTATTTGTTTTATTACATTTAATTCTTTATTATAATTTTCTTCAGACATAGGAATATTTAGGAGTCTATATATCATACTATTAGGTATATGCTGCTATTTTATATTGAAATGGATGTGTAGAAGTGCTAAGTTTTGTTATGTCGGTATGTGAAGGTTTGTGAAAAATAGAAAAATAATGTTTGTTGTTGAATTTTTTAATGGTAGATGTAAAAAGTTAATGGAGTTGTCAGTTTCTGTTTCTAGAGTAATTTTAATTTTAGGATGAAGTGAATTTATAAAAGTTGTCGTGTAGTGCCAGTGAAACATGCTAAAATGCCATCTACATACCTACACCAATATAGAAATTTTCCACTTTCTGTATGTGTATGTATCATGTGTTCTAAGAAATTCATAAATATTTCCACATTGTAAAATTAGTCTAGGTACTCAATATCTGAAGAAACCACTGTGTTGGTGAAACAATTGTTATGTTTAACAAATAGAAAGTGAAAATCTAACCAGGGAATGTTTTAATTTTGTATGTTTTATATTGAACATTTTGTATTGTAAAATGATTTTCAATATTAGCAATGGTATACAAAACATATTTTACTTTATCTTGCACTAGTAAGGAATTTGCACACATTTGATAGATTAGGGACGACTGAAGTAAATAGGTGCGTAACGTTTAGAAATAAAATGTGCTTGAAAATCGCGATGTGGTTCTGAATACATTTTATGAATACATTAATACATTTGATCTGTTCCAATATCAAAAGGCTATAAAACAATAATTAATATTTTTGTATAGAAATATAGTAGAATGCATTACTCTCCTCTTTTTTTTTAGAGATTTGACGTTTACCAAATTCATAAATTTTGTTAATCATATTCATATGCAATATATACACCACTTATTCGAAATCTAAGATACTTCAAGAAGTTTTTTTTGTACCCTTTCGATATCTTCACAATGCTGAGTGTCCATGTTTCACTGGAAGCAAAAACTTTTGAAATTCGTATCATGCCATTGATTTTCCTTGTGAAGCTCATGACTTTGCACTTTTTCACTTTGAGAGGGAGTTTAGATAGAAGTCATTCATTTCCAAAAGATAGTCATATAAGCACACAATGTGGTAATGAATCTATATGCAGATATATTTTTATATCGTCACATAAAGGAAATAATTGTTTGTAGTTTCTAAACAGCAATGTAATATTATTAAGAAAAATAATAGGGGTCCAAGGATAGGCTCCTCGGGTACACCAAGAGTGATGGTAGCATGTTTGAATATATGACCTCTATATTACTACTGTACATACTGAATGCGATTTTTTAGGTAAGTTTTTACAAAGTTTTGAACATTCTTTTAAAATGAAAAGTCAAGTAAACTGTTTAACAGCTGTAAGTTAAACCGTATTCTATGGTCTAGTTTATTAAAAACCTTTGAAAAATCTGTGTAAATGATATCGGTATGGTCATAAAACTGAGTTATATATTATAGATTTATAGATTAGTTGATGTAGATTTACTTCTCAGTAAACTATGTTGATTGCAATTAATATTATTTCCTGCATGAATGTATAACCTTTAATGTACCTAAACTTATCTCATAATCTTGCATAACTTACATATGATAGCACTGAACCAGAAGTTGAAATATCATCACGACTGCCACTTTTATATATGGAACATATACGGAATCTTCCAACATCTTAAACTTCTTAAACATTTCAAGAAATGTTTAAGTTTTTAATATTAAATTAAAAAAATCTAGTAGGCAGACTAATTGTAAGGTTTGAATACAGTCCCGTATTAAAAAATATTGCCATTAGATGCTAGCCCGGGTCGTCATTTTTTGTCTTAATCGTTTTATTGCCAGGAGTATATCTGTTGGAAATAGCATTAATTGTAACTTCATGTATGTATGAAACTATCTAAACCAGAGCTGGGATAAAGTAAAAAACTAAAAAAAAAATAATTACAATTACTTTTATTTAAATAATAAGTAAATTATTCAGTCGTTCAATTACCACTTCTGCCTACAGTGCTGCTGGGTGGATTGAGCAGCCCAGTAGTCCTATTGTCGATCCCAAGCCCGGAAGAAAGAGGAGAGTTAGAGGGACAGGCTAGCAGCCTACTCTCTGTAAAACAGGTAACCAGCTCAACGCACTGATAAAAAGCCTCGGATATGGACTGATCCAACGTTGACGAACCACGCAATAACATAAATAAAAGAATAAAGAGTTGGGAAAACAAACACATATTAAGAACAGCCACCTGGAACATAACCCCATTCAAAACAAAAGATCAAGAAGTAGTTGAAGAAGTAAACGAGAAAAAGATTGAAATTTGTGATCTCCAGGAGACAAAAAAGAAAGACAAAAGTCAAAAGGAATATGGTTACTACATACTCATACGAGTATACAGTGGAGTAAATAAAGAACAACGAGCTAAAGCATACTAATACACAAAAAATATAAAAACAACATAAAAAGCTGCCAGTATATATCAGAAAGGATAGTCTATATAAAAATCCTAATGGTAGATACATAAAAAATTAAACATCTTGTCTGTTTATAGCTCAGAAGACAGCAAATCAAACCAGAGGTAGACGCATTCTACGAAGACCTACAAACCACCTTAGATTCAATGCCTGCTGAGGATTTTATTGGGAGACTTTAATGCTCCTATAGAAAACGAAATTATCCCAGTTAAACAACGTTTTAATGAAGAACATATCAACCATTTACGGTGCAACAATGGAATATGTGAATGCGTTTTTAAAACCTTTTTTTTGTACACAGTTTATTGTCTACATTACTTACAAACATTAAAATACAGTTTAAATAATAAATATTGAAACCCTTCGAAAATATAGGGGTATATAATTCCCGAAAAAAAAAACAGATCCTCAAAAAAGTGAAAAATAAAAGCATGGCTTATGAATCAGATACAAAATAGCTCGATTCTGTGGCATCTGAATGTTCTAATCTGAATTACAGGCTCTTCATCTTCTTTATGTGCCATATCAGAGTTATCCGACGTTGGCGATCATCATAGCAAAGGCTTCTCGATCTTCTGCCATGTGGAAAAGTTGACCTGCATTTCGTATGTCTGTCCAGGCTAGGATGTTTCTCAGCCAAGACATCTGTTTTCGGCCTACACCCCGTCGACCTTCTATTTTTCCCTTGAGGATGAGTTGTAAAATACGATATCAATCACCTCTCAATATATGACCCAAATAAGTGATTTTTGTACGTTTGATAGTCCTGAATAGTTCCCTGTCTTTGTTGACTTTCCTCAGCACTTCCTCGTTTGTGATATGTGCTATCCACGGTATTTTTAACATTCGCCTATGTATCCACATTTCCAGCGCCTCTATGCGATTAGTTGTTGATATTTTAAGCGTCCACGCCTCCACTCCATACAACAGTACAGGCCAAACATAGCACTTGACCATCCTTTGTCTAATTTCTAAATTTAGATGGTGGTTGCAAAGAAATGATTTCATCTTTAGAAAGGTTGTTTTGGCCATTGCAATTCTGCGTTTTATTTCTTTGTCTGGATCTAGTTGGTCTGTTATGATAGTTCCTAAGTATGTAAATTTGTGGACCCTTTCAACCTCAACTCCATTTAATTCTAGTTTCGTATCTGGGTGAGGGTTACGACTACAGACTAAAAACTTGGTTTTATTTTCATTTATTTTGATGCCCATTCCTTCCCCTGGTTCGTGGATTCGATTCAGCAGTATTTGGAGACCTTCGATGTTGTCCGCCAAGATTACTCTGTCATCCGCATATCTAATTACATTAAGTAATTCACCATTTATTTTTATTCCATGTGGTTGATCCTCAAGTGCTGTCTTAAATAAAGGATCAGAATATAAATTGAATAGAGTTGGGGATAAAATACAACCTTGTCTAACTCCTCGTTGTATGGATATTTCGTTAGTAAGACTATTTCCAATCTTAACGTTAACGGTTTGTTTCCAGTACAAATTCTTAATGATACGAATATCTCTATCATCTATTCCCGTCTTTTTCAGAATCTCTATTAATTTGGTATGTTGCACTTTATCAAATGCCTTTTCAAAATCCACGAAGCATGCAAAAATGTCTCTTCTTTGATCTCGGCATTTCTGTAATAGGACGTTCAGCGCAAAAAGCGCCTCTCTAGTTCCGAGTGCATTCCTAAAACCGAACTGAGTTTCTTCCATGTTTTCTTCGCATTTGAGTCTAATTCTGCTGTGTATTATTCTTAAGAAAATTTTGAGGGTGTGGCTCATTAGATTAATCAGTCGGTATTCTGAGCATTTTCTTGCTTTATGTTTTTTAGGAATTGCAATAAATGTGGATTTGAGCCAGTCTGAGGGGATCACTCCGGTGTTATATATTGCATTGAAGAGTTTAACTATTGTTTTTATATTTTCTTCATCTATCAGTTTTATTAACTCAGTGGGTGTTTCATCCGGTCCTAGAGCTTTTTTGGTTTTTGCATTTTTTATAGCTTGTTCTACTTCGGATCTCATGATTTCTGGACCATCTGTGCAATGTTGATACAGTACCATATCATTATCTCTATCATCATTAAACAGCTCTGATATATATGTTTGCCATTCTGTTTTGATGTCTTCTTCATCAACGATGATTTTGTTGTTATTGTCCACTAGTACAGGGGGAACTCCTTTTTTAAATATGCCGCTTATTTCTTTCACCTTTTTATGTATGTTGAATAAATCATGTTTGGACATTATGTTTTCCATTTCTTCGCACTTTTCATTCATCCATCTGTCTTTGGCCATCTTGATCTCCTTTTTAATTTTTTTCTGTAGATACCTGTACTTTGTATCATTTGTTTTTGCTAGTCTTCGCTGTTCCATTAGTTTTAAGATATCTTATGTCATCCATTTATTTTTCTTGATTGAGTCCTTTTTATATTCATTATTTGTGTAGATTTCTTTAGCTTTGATCTTAAATTCGCACCACAGTTTTTCTGGGTCTTCTAGCTGTTTGTCGATAAGCTTTATTTTGTTATTAAATTCTTGTTTTATTTTGTTTTTCATTTCTATATTTACGAAGTTAAAAGTATTTGTTTTTAATTTTGGTCGTTGGTATTTTTTTAAGCGTAGTTTAATATTCGCTACAAGAGGTTGGTGGTCTGATCCAATATCTGCTCCCGTATATGTAGTGACTCTTTTGACAGCATTCCTAAAACGTTTGTGCACGAGTATATAATCTATTTGATTTCTTGAAGTCTCAGGGTTATTGCCATCATCAAAGGGGGCCTTCCAAGTGTATAAACGTCTCTTGGGTAGTTTATACCAGGTGTTTGTAATTATCATTTCGTTGTCTTCGCAGAACTCGAACAGTCGTTGTCCTCGTTCATTAGGGTTTCCAAGACCATGTGGACCCACCGCTTCTCCTCTTGGACCTTCTCCAACCTTTGCGTTGAAGTCGCCTATAATGTATGTAATTTCGTGTTTCTTAAATTTCTGTAAGATGTCATAAATTTGATCGTAAAAGTTCTCTATTTCATCGTCATATTTTCTATCTGCAGTCGGGGCGTAGATTTGTAGTACATTAGTTTTAAATGGATGAGTGTTTATTTGGATTAAGATTGCTCTGTCCGAGATTGGTACAAAGTTGGTCACGTATTTATTCAGTTCTGCTGTTACCAGGATACCTACTCCATTTCTGTGATGTGTATCTTCCAAGCCATTGCCGGAATAATATATCACTGTGTTGTCTTTTTTGCAGGTTCCTGATTCAGGCCATCTTAATTCACTGATTCCTAGTAAATCTATTTTCATTCGTTTCATTTCTTTTAACGCATTATCCAGTTTTCCAGCTGCAAACAGGCTTTTGACATTCCATGTGCAAATTCTCATATTGGATCTTCTTGTTCGACTGTTTTCTCCGAGAGGTTTTCGCATGTTTACGACCTGAGAGGCCTCTTGGTTTGAACGTGGTTGTCCTCTCCTGCCGAATCTTGGCATCCGATGTCCATGATTAGTAGTGGTTTGTAGTTCAACAGTTAATGTCATGATGATT
The DNA here is from genome assembly GCA_037954035.1 of Rosalia funebris. Taxonomy (NCBI): domain Eukaryota; kingdom Metazoa; phylum Arthropoda; class Insecta; order Coleoptera; family Cerambycidae; genus Rosalia; species Rosalia funebris. The sequence continues at coordinate 31,249,611 of JAZFAV010000002.1, forward strand.
TACAGGCTCTAATGTATGTAAATCCGATTAAAGAGAGTTATAGAAATAAATTTCGTATTTTCCCACATACTTATTGGCTAGTAACGTAACATTTTGTATTTTAAATGTACCTTTTTAAGTCTTCCGAAATTAAATTCTAGTCTGCTAGAATGTCGGCCTCGTTTGTCTTGCACAGGTGTTATACTAGTAGAAAGATGGCTTGTAATACGCTCCAGACGTTTTTCCCTATGCCGTGTATTTCCTAATATGAAAAATGTTACCTTATACTTATAGGAGCGATTTCTCAATAATTTTGGGTTTTCGTCAGTTTTTCGGCGTCTGGAAACCGAACATACTATTATTAAACTTGATGAATATGAGTCTTGTATATCTTGATGTGCAAGATTATTAAAAGCCGTTATTATTTCTTGATTTTCTGCCTCTGAAAGTTTTTTTATACAGTCTTTTGCACAATTACATTCGCTGCCTTGTATTCTCCTCGGCATTAGCTTTCCACTTCACATACATTTATAACATTCACCTCTAGTTCTTTTAGATTTTTGCACATTTCTATTCCACATCTTCGGGTTTCTTATTTTTTTTCGTCCGTGATTTTTCACAATACGCTTTTCATTATTCTTTGTATTATTCTCAGGACTTTGGTTTTTTACCTGGTGCAATAGAGAGACATAGTGGATGAAGTTTACCAAGTGTAAAACAATGATCAAATATATGTATGTGCAACAACGGGATAAGCTATACGTAACTTATTCCATTATTGCACCACTCTATAGCATGGGATAAGTGATTCTATTTTATAATTTCATTTCTATTAATCATACATTTTTCATATTTGCACCAGACGAGAAGAGCACACTTTTAAACCGATATTTGCAGATATCTCATTTTTCATTATATATGCACATAATGCATAGGGTATGAAACTAAGAATCTCTATCAGATCCTTGATACTGAGATATCTCTGTAGTTACAAAACATTTTTATTTTTCAATGTGACTGTATATCACGATTTTAAGTTTAACCCTCTGTCTTATAAATTGTAAATAGGAAATTCCTAATGTGGGGTAGGGTTCTACTCGGAAAACTTTCAGAAATTCATTTTAGTTACAAAAAAGGGATGTCAATTAAAAGGGATATTATGATGATGTCACAACTCAAACAAAATAAAAAAAATATGAATATTATGTGAAACGAATATGAAATATCATTTATTATCAAGCTGAGTATTACATCCAGTTTGTATAATGGATCTTAGCGAGTGTATCAATTTAGTGACGAGGCACGGATCACATGCTACACCACTTGCAATTGTTACTAATATGCGACAATTACCAGCACTCATGTTCCAATCAACTACGTACGGCATAGACAGTTAATAATTTGCCGAACAAAATGCAATTATGAAGTCACGTATTAGCATTGTTGTATAATTTGATTCATTGGCATCTTAATATTTCTGTAAAATTTATTTCATTTTTGTTTCATTTATTTATTTTTATTTTTGTTGAATTTATTTCATTTATTTTGATGGAAATATCACTTAAATTGAATGGTTTTGTGGAGAATCTTTTCATTATTCTGTCATAGGTTGATGGATTTGTATTGTACTAACTGTTATCCTAAAATGTGTTTCCGGCACGACACTGTTGAAAAATGTCAGTTGATTGATTCATGCGTTTATTATCTGTGACGCACACGCAAAGAATCATTATACAAACCATACATACATTATCGTGCCTACGGTATACATATATTTTAGTGGTTTTCGCTATATAATTAAATTTAATTGAACATAGTTATTAAAACAATATATATTTATAAGATTTTTAATTTCTCTTGTGTAAGTGCGATATTTACCGGCTATTGACGTTAACCTGCTGAGACTCGGATCAAACAATAAAAACGATAAATCTTTCAACATCATTTCAGATGCTGTTTATCTGTCTGATAATCAAATAAAAACTTATTGAACTGTCACTGAGAGAATTGAAAACCGAATGATTCACAATGATAAAGTTAACAGTACTCGCACAAAAATCATATTGCATGGCTGACCTTGCAAATTGTTTGACAATGTAATCTGACTAAGTGATTTAATGCTTAAAATTGACTTTTTTTAAAGTACGGAATTTGGGATCAGTCTTTCTTACGCATGTCAGAATTATGCAATATATCGATGTATTATTTAACGTTTTTCTTTGTTTTTATTTGGGTCAGGGACGTACTAAATTTGTTAATAGTATAATTTTGCAGACAAGCCCATTGTCTTATTAATTATTCGGTGGTATTAGAAGAATTTTTTAACAGGAGAAGTATTGAACTGAGTATATAAAATGTACATTAAATATAGTTAGAATATCATATAGCACATTCGTCAGAATTCAATAGCCTAACAATTCATTATGTGATATTTTAACAATCTACAATTATCAGTTCAATTTATGATATGTTGATATCTATATAATTTATTTAAGATACAACTACCCAACAGAAATGAGACATTTCCAATTAAAGTTTAAAAACACAATAGAAATGTTATAAATACAATAAATTTATGTTCTAAATATACAAGTATACAGTTAATTCGGAAAATAATTATATGGAAACTACTTACATGTATGCCTAATACAATAAACAGTTTTAAAAACTTAAATCGGACTTTTCCGCACGCAGAACATCTCTATCTCGAAATAAACCAACACATAAATACAGAATATGTGTTTTATGCGACGGTTTTACTTTTTTCAAATAGTTCACTCTCGTGCATTTTCGTGACCCATGAACAGAATGGGGTGTGTCCTATCCATCTCAAAATCAATTGATGTCGTCTAGTAGACGTCCCTAATCAGAATCAGTCAAAACCCGATCGATCCGACACGATTTAATTGAGTGATAGTGTTGACAAATCTCTAAAATAATAAACCATTGTGCTTTCTCATGACCCATGAACATGGTAGAGTGTATTCTGTCCACCTCAAAATCAATATAGGTGTCGTCTGGGAGATGTCCCCGATCCGAATCAGTCAAATCTCGATCGATCCGACATGACTTAGTTGAGTTATCGTGTTAACAAAAAAAATGTTTCAAATAATCCACCGTCGTGCTTTCTCATGACCCATGGACAGGATGAGGTGTGTCTTATCCACCTCAAGGTCAATAGGTGTCGTCTAGAAGATATTCTCGACTAGAGTTAGTCAAGACCCGATCGGTCCGACACGATTTAGTTGAGTTATCGTATTAACAAAAAAAATTTCTCAAATAGTCCACCATCGTGCTTGCTCATGACCCATAGACAGGGTGAGGTGTGTTCTATCCACCTCAAAATCAATAGGTGTCGTCTGGGAGACGTTCCCGATCAGAATCAGTCAAAACCCGATCGATCCGACACGATTTAGTTGAGTTATCGTGCTAACAAGAAATGCCGACGACAACGACGACACACACATACACAGCAAAAAATTTGTAAACACCATTTTTTTTTTGGTTTTTAGGCCGAAAAACGAAAAATAAAGCCAAAAAAATTTTTGTTTTTTCACGTTTTCTTTATACGATTACATTACTTTTCCGCTTATAGTAGAGTGCGGAAAAGTAATAGTTATATAAAATACAGCACTTATAGAAATTATATATTCATAGAAAATAGTGCTATCATTAGTAAGAGGGACAGAAACATACTACATTGCAAATGTGTTACCAATATACGTATTTTTTTTATATTTGACATTTTGTGTTATAAAATAATTTTTTATATTCGCAATGGTATAGAAAAAACTATGTATTTGCTTTTCTACTAGTGAGTAATTTGCACACATGTGATAGATTAGGAGTAAATTGATACGTAGTGTTTGGAAATAAAATGTGTTTGGAAATCGCGATGTAGTTCTGGGTAAATTTAACTCAATATTGAGGGGCTACCAAACCAAGAATTAATAATTTTATAAAGAAATATAATGTAATGCATTACTCTCATCGATTATTTTGGTAACAGGTATCAGAGATAATACCTACTAACTAATAGGTAAGATAATTATTATATGGCGTCCAGATTCAAATGATTATTGATACTTTGTTTATCTACTTGCAATGATTATTTGCTCATGCCATATTAGAATCTGATCCATTCATGTTTTTACTATAAACGTCAAAGTAAATGTAAACCCCTGTTAGCGACCACCTACATATAACGACTAATTTTGAATTCCCAGAACTTACAAATGGGAAATCCCATACTCTTTTATCCCCTTATATCGACCATTCTCTTAAACGACCGCGGGCGCCCATTATTGAAATTTCCTAGTACACACCAATGCTAAAAACACCCTCAATAAAGTGCAATCAAATGTAAATGCTACAAATTGATTTACGACGGGCGGTACTGCAAATTGGTTTATGATTGTTTTATGAATATTTATTTCTTAAGCGTATGAAAACTAGTTTTAACACTAGTTTTGTCCTCAACACTTACCCGTTAACGTTAAATATTTGAGTATGGCAGGAAAGCGGAAGCGTCTTTCTACCAAAGAAAAAATTTATATAACCGACGAAATTAAAAAAAGTAGTTAGAGTACCAGGAAATTAGCTGAAGAATTTAAAGTAAGCAAGACTCAAGTGACCAGATTATTACAAAATAAAGAAAAAGTTAGAAATTTGTATCGAGAAGGTGGCAATGTTCATCAAAAAAGAACATTTCCTAAAACTGAGGGACTTGTGGATAAACTCGCTTTCAATTGGTTTTGTAAGGCTCGAAACAAGCATTTACCAATATCTAGGCTCATAATTCAAGTGAAAGCCCTTGATGTTGCGCAAAGCCTACGGCTAAGTGACTTCAAAAGCATCAAATGGAAGGTTAGAAAGATTTCGACGTCGTCACGATATTACCTTCAAGAGAATATGTGGTGAATCTGCCGATGTTAATGTCGAAGATGTCAAAACTTAGAAAGGGAAGCTGACGATCATTTTAATAGATTACTGCACACAGGATGTATTTAATGCAGACGGGACGGGTCTCCACTATCGTGCATTGCCAGTAAAAACATATGTATTAAAAAATTACAAGATTCCGGAAGAAAAACTGATAAACAACGAATTACAATATTGTTCTGTGCAAATATCGAAGGTGAAAAAGAGGAATCACATATTATAGGTAAAAGCAAAAAATCTCGATGTTTCAGAGGAGCACACATCGAAAATTTACCTCTTCAATGGGTCTCTAACAAGATAGCATGGATGACAGCAGATATCATGACGACATGGCTCCACGAATTTGATGCCAAGATGAAGAAACAGAATAGGAAAGTGGTATTGTTCCTGGATAATGCAATATCTCACTCCAAAATTGCATTGGATAATGTCAAACTTATATTTCTTCCACCAAACACTACTTCACATTGCCAACCTTTGTACCAAGGAATTATTCAGAACTTTATGATGCTCTATAGAAACTAATTTATTAAAAGGTTTTCAACATATGTGGATAGTGGCTGTTCTCGTCAAGAAATAGTGAAAAACATTACTTTAACCAACACCTTAATATGGATTTCGGTGGCCTGGCGAACTTTGTCCGCGATGACAATAAAGAAGTGCTTTTCTAAAGCCAGATTTACAAATATACATGTGGAGAATTTCGAAGAAGAAGATAATATTCCGCCAGCATAACTGTTTCCTGCCTTAATCGACACATTTGTTAGTTTGAAACAATTTGCATCAACTGATAGCGATGTGGAAACAGAAAGTGCAGAATTGATCATCATCGGATGTATTGAAGAGGCACGACAAACGAGTCAATCTACTTCCGATTCTGAAACTGAGGATGATATTAAGGAACCTGAAATTATTCAAGTATCAAATATATCAAACCTATCTGAAGCCTGTGCAAGTTTGAGAGACTTAGAAAAGGTTTTTCTTAATGTGAACAATTTTGACATGGCTAATGTGTCCCAGCTATTATTAAGATGTGAGTCTGAATTTTATAAAAATAAACTAAATAATATGAAGCAGTTATTAATTTCTGATTATTTTAAAAAGCAATACATATGTAATTTTATTATCTGTATGTTAATACATACATATGTATATTAATTATATGACCATAAATTTCAATTATGTATATGCACATATGTTGCGTATTTTTCTCTTTAATAAAATACTAGAATTATGCAATTAGAATTGTTAATAAATAAACAATATAAAATGCATATATTTTCTTATGTTCTCTTTTAAACGACCACCTCTATTTAGCGACCAACATATGATTGGTATTAGAAGGTAGATTGGTATGAGGGTGGTCGGTATTAGAAGGTTTTACTGTATATATAAATAGCAAAGTTTTTACTCATTTTTTCACTAATTTTAACAACATTTTGAAGTAGTTCTCAAAAAAATATTACTTAATATACAGTTACCAGGTCGTTTTTATTTTCAAAAATATCAATTCTTGAATATAAAACGATATTTCTCAACATATGATCATAAATACCTTATTCATAGAGTTCTCAAAAAATAATAATATATGGATATATGTATTACGAATGGTTTTCTTCGAGAGATGATCATTACCAATAAAAAGAAATAAACATCGACAAATAATTTTTTAAGTATAATATAGAAATAAATTTCAGTCCTTGTGCAGTATCATTATTATTAAAATGTCTTTTTCGCATGTTTTTGCGCTGTATAAATTAAAGTTGTAGGCGAATAACTTTCGTTAACGGTGTATTACTAAAGGCAATGTTTCTGAGAATTTGTTAAACGCCGCCTTATTAATATTATGCGTCCAGTCGGTTTATGTTTATGCGTAACATCAAACATTAATTAGCATGTCAAATTAATTTCAAAAACCAACAGACAATTAATTTATTTTGGGCAATTGCACGCCCCATAACGATCAATTAGCGCCGGGGTACTTCTAAAGTTAAGACTCAGGAAAAAAAGTTTCTTTATTACATAAAGGCTTAAGAACTTTTGTATGTGCATTCTTTGATATTATGTACACACAACACAGTTCATCAAGTAAAATAAAATATTTTGTGACACGCGCCTTAAGCAGCTTAGAATTTTAGGTATTTGTTTCAAATATGTATCTATTTAGTTTATATTTTATTTGTCTTAAAATTTAATAACCAAAATACGAGGTAATATAATTATATAGAAACACATCGAAATAGAAATAAATATAAAATTAAATAATTATTTTTCATATTTAAAACTAATTGTCTAAAGTACAACAACTAATTTTATTATTTTCAATATTAAACCTGAGAAGAGGCTGAAGCCATCGCTGCAACAACAAAATCAGGAGCTATTTTTCATGGTCAGTAAACAGCGAAGAAATAATTTGTTATGGTTTGCATATACATAAACACCGGAAGTATGTATGCAGGATAGTCATGTGTACAGAAAGTAAACTAGCACTATTAGATATATTCCTAATGACTTGTATCATTGTTATCAACATAAATGATAAATTTAAATTTTCTAGTCCATCGTTTAGTAAATTTTCCCTTAGGATAGGCTTGAAAAAAATTTATCACTAAGGATGTAGCTAGAGGAAACGGCTATCCTTCTCACATAATAGATAAATTAATTAGAAAACATAGATTTGGGGCAACTCCTCGTAACTCTACGACCTTTCGGGACAATTTCAAAAATCGTAAAGTTGTGTCATTTGAATATGAAGTATAATTTACCAGAAAGATTTGAGATTGACATTAGTACACTCTTCTGGAAAAAATGACAAAAGGTCTGGGATTTATAATATAAGTTGCCAAAATTATAGTCTAAAGTATATTGGACAGACAAAGAAGACAATTGTAATTAGGTTTAAGGAGCACATAGCCCATTTGAAATAGTGGCGTAGTAAACAATAATAAATTATTCGTTCCCTTCTCACTGACCATGAAGAAAAATAGTACAGTTGAGTGAGTTTATTAGTGAACAGTGCATGAAACTAGAAAATATTTATAACAATTCACTGAAATTTATAACATTTTGGTTAAAAATAGAAATTAGAGGTAGCTTAAAACTAGTTTTAATCATCTTCCGGTGATACCAATTTGGTTAGCCAAATGCGTTACAAGAATTGGGTAACATTTTGGGTGTTGGACACTGACAATATGGCGAACATATCTATTAGGACTGTACCATCAAGTTTTTTTATTTTTATTGCACCCCCTTGATTTGAATAAAATTTCTCCAATCATGTTCATTCAGAATGAGAATAGTTAACAATCAATTTTCAAAACGACAACAATCAATTTAAGGATTATTTAGAAGACAAATTTTAAAGTAACATAATTCTGCACATTTGTGTATCTATGAAGCTGAGAACACAGAGTATATTTGGGAATGAAAACTTGCCCTAATTTACTATTGCAAATAATTTGCTATTAATATAGTTAGTACTGGATTATTTCATATTCTATTTTCATTGTAATATGAAAATTATACCCAATTCTATTTGTAGTAGAAATATTTGTAGTAGAGTAGAACAATATCGTCAGTAGTTTTCAAAATGATATTTTTCACTGAAAATTTCTCTTTATTAATAGTGTCTTCGTCTCTTCGCACACACAAAAAAAACAACATTGCACGCAAGTTCAACGCCAATTCAGCCAATTCAAGTGCTCGATTTGATTACTTTATTTATTTATTATTTATTTATAGACTTTACGCTTTAAATTCATAATTTTAGTATATCATTATTATAATATATCCAAATCGATCAGTATTATATTTGCTACATTATGTGTAAGATGTAAATTAGCTGAAAAATATTATTAATGTTAGTATTAACAGATTAATAACAAAATAAAGGATCTTTACATAAAGACACTCGATTTTTAAACGTAAATAAAACAAGTTTTATGGTATTAAGTATGGAATATAACCTCGTTCAAATGTCCACCGCTTCGCTTGTCATCGAAAATTGGACCTCCCTAATACTTTGTACGTATTAGGGAGGTCCAATTTTCGATGACTTTGTCGCATAAATCTGCTGGATGGCGTTCGTTATGTTCACTTTGAGGGCGTCAATTGTTTGCGGTTTATTCGCATAGATCTGTGATTTAAAATAGCTCCAAAAGAAGAAATCTAAAGGCGTTAAATCGTAGGATCTCGGTGACTAGGTCACGTCAACACTGCGTGAGGTAACCATGCCCTTAAATCGCTCGTGCAGAGTATCCATCGTGGCATGTTCTGTGTGACATGTAGCGCCGTCCTATTGGCACAACATGTCGTCGGTGTCCATATCATCCAGGTTAGGGTACAAGAAGTTGCTTATCATCGATCTGTAGCGCTCGTCGTTGACGGTTATGGCAACGCCAGTTTCGTTTTGGAAGAAGTACGGACCCGTATGATTCCGCCTAACCAAAATCCGCACTAAACGGTGACTTTCTCGGGATGCACTTGGTATCGTGTGGATTATTATCGTCCAAAATTTGACAATTTTGCTTGCTCACATATCCACTCATGCAAAAATGGACCTTGTCACTAAAAATGATTTTTTGGCGAAATTTGGAGCAACTTCCTATTGCTCCAGAGCCCAATTGGCGAACACACTAAGCGGCACATACACAAACACGGCGTTGTTTGTGGTTGTTCACCTTAATGTAGACCCAAATCCCGATGCAAAATTCGCCAAGTGAAAATCGCAGAAAAACCAAATTCTTTTGAACGACGAGAAAGTGACTTCCTCGGATTTTCCCGTACATTCTCACGCACAGCAGCGACGTTTTCAGCAGACCTTAGTCGTTTCGGTGATGTACGAGTGTTGGTAGATTATCTGTCAAAATCGAATTTAGCCACCAAATTTTGAATAGTCGACTCGTCGGGACAATTGTGGTGAGGACAAAAATCACGTAATGTGTGGAAAGTTTCTCGAACGGAGCACTGATTTTGAAAATAAAATTTGATAAATTGCATACGTTGTCGAACGTTATAACCTTCTGCGCTGATTTGCTATACACTACTGAAGAACTAAAAATAAATTTGACAGATATTGCTTTAACAATGTGGCCACTGTAACCTAATAAATTTCGAGCGTCGCTATTGAAAAGCTCTATATATGCCACAATACAAAATATGTCATATCACTCTTTAATAGAGGGCAGCGAGAGCAGAGCAAAAACGAAAGTACAAATTAATAATGAAAGATTGGAGGAAGTTAAAGACTTCACTTATTTAGGAAGTAAAATAAATTGGGATGGAAGAAGCGATAAAGATATAAAACAAAGAATAGCGCAGGGTCGAGTAGCTTTTAACAAAAAGAAAGCACTTTTATGCTCAGGGGTAATAAACTTAGAAACAAGAAAGAGATTTTTGAAAACGTATGTATGGAGCACGGCGCTATACGGTTGCGAAACCTGGACGGTAGGAGAAGCAAGTAGGAAGAAATTAGAAGCTTTTGAGATGTGGTGTTACCGAAGAATGATGAAAATACCGTGGACTGATAGGGTTAGAAACGAAGAAGTATTAGAGAAAGTCGGCGAGAAAAGAAGTATGTGGAAAAACATAAAGAAGAGAAGAGATAGAATGGTAGGCCACTTGCTGAGACATGGGGGAATAGTCCGCGATATTTTGGAGGCAGAAATAGGAGTGAACAAAGGCAGAGGTAGGCCTAGATTAGACTACTGCTCACAAATAGTAAGGGATGTAGGTTGTAGCACAATTAGCGAAATGCGTAGGTTAGCACAAGATAGGAGAAGCTGGAGGTTAGCGTCCAACCAGTCTTAGGACTGATGACCTCATGATGATGAATCTTTAATAACAAAGTTATGCTGGCTTATAGCAATAATACATAATATATTTTTAATAGAAAAACCAAACGATGTTTTTATCGACTTATTGCCAATCCCCTATTTTAGCAATGTACCTTAGTTTTGTAGATTACTGAAATAAAAAATGTATTTGCTTCTCACAACACATAGAGTACAATGCGGGGATATGCATCTGGGAGTTTAGAAGAAATTTAGAAGAAATCGATTGAATTCTAAAATCTAAATAACAACGATGATGCGGATGGAAGTCTAAGAAAACTTTTAAAAACGAAATGTGAAGTAAGATGGATTTCTATTACTATATAAATAGTGTTGTTATATGTAGTGTTGATACTACATTATTGTAATTATTTTAAAAATACCAACAATACTGAATGTCATTAAAATACTGCATACCATTAAAGTTTATGATATCTATAACTCAACTTACACTAGGCATCTTCTAATACAATTAGTTAACTTTTAATGCAATTATACTTTTAATATAATTATAAAAAAAATCCGGCAACTATTTATTACAAGATATATGGTGTGCCACAATCTAATGGTAAACTTCTGCTTTCCGTATACATTTAAAGTTAAAAATATTATTTTATATCCCTAAAGCCAAAGTATGTACAACTTTTGAGTGACTTATTCTATAGAATATGTGGACTATACTTAGGTACTCATCGCATTCTTCTTAATGTTGCACTTAATTATTACTCAAGGAAACGAAAGAAACGCTCTTATATATTAATTATTTTTCTTTAAAACATTAAGTTGCTGTGTGTATCCTGTATATCCTGCAACGTTTATGACTCAATAACTTTTGTTGCTGCTTTCTTCTTTCTTAAGTGTATTTTATACTACCTTGCACTTATAATGCCCACGCAAAAATTTGCGTTTAGTGGGTCACTTTTCTTATTTACAATAAAATTAACGGAGATTGTCCTGTACGGTTGTATCGTATAATGTGATGACTCATTTTATTTTTACAATTGTATGTGTTACTTAATCCTCACACATGTGTACTACGAAAATTGAGTACATTGTGTTCAATTGAGACCATCATTTCAAAGTATCCTATATATGGAGTTATTTATATAACAGAACAGATTATTTTTTAATGTGTTTCGATATATTCATATCCTTTGCTTACGTTTCATTAGAATTGCAGACATTTTAAACTTAAAATCGCTAATCACTGTAAAAGTACGAACCCAGAAGATATAAAATTAAAAGAATCTGTAATTATTTCGTGTATTTAATGTAGACATCGCGTTTAATTTGTAAAATACTTGAAATATGCATATTTATAAAATAATCCAACTAAAGCATTTTTGTTAAAACTTTAAGTAAACTAATATAATTAATAAACAAATTTGAACCAGCTCTGAATTTCATTATAATTGTAATTAATACTTAATGCGGGAATTAAACCACGCTTTCATTTTTTAACACATCATAATTCAAATATTCGTTTAAAATATTATACGGGCCACCATTGTATAATATTTTAAACGAATGTAATAAACTAATCACATTTAAAAAATAAACAGTTTGAAAACTTTAAAACGGACTTCTCCGCACGTAGAACATCTCTATCTCGAAACTGAGTGGCCGAGAAAAAATAAATCAACACAAATGCAGAATATGTCTTTTATACGACAGTTTTACTTTTTTCAAATAGTCCACCATCGTGCTTTCTTATGATCCATGGACAGGGTGGGGTGTGTCCTATCCACCTCAAAATTAATAGATGTCGTCTGGTAAACGTCCCTAATCAGAATCAGTCGAAACCCGATCGATCCGACACGATTTAATTAAGTGATCGTGCTAACAAAAAAAATTTCTCAAATAGTCCACCATTGTGCTTTCTCATTACCCATGAATATGGTAGAGTGTGTTCTATCCACCTCAAACTCAACAGGTGTCGTCTGGGAGATGTCCCTGATCAGAATCAGTCAAAACTCGATCGATCCGACACGATTCAGTTGAGTTATCGTGCCAACAAGACATTTTTAAAATTCCGACGATAAGGACACACACATAGACATTTTTTAAAAACCATTTTTTTGTTTTTGGGCCAAAAAACTAAAAATAAACGCTAGACATCCATTTTTTTCCATTTTTCTTTACACGATTACATTACTTTTCCGCTCTGGTGTAGTTGAGTGTGGAAGAGTAATAAGTCGCGTGAACTGTTATGACTGGCTCTATATTCAAAGTTTTAGCTATAGTTACATTTTATTCAAGGGTAAGCCTTCTGGTGAAATCTCGGTGTTCAATATATCTTCTCAGTTAGTTTGTGCTTAGTTTGTTAATTTTTATGTCCATAAAATGGACGCTCAAGTTAATCTGCCATGAGCTACTGTGCATTTTTATCAAGGGTTTCCTTGCATTAAACCTGCGAGAAGGTACATTTAGATATAATTCTCATAGTTTGATTCAATTTCTGTTTGATTCATGTTCTTAAGATATATCATACTTAACCAAACGGATGTCAGTACTGTGCAGTCGCGTATACTCGATTAATGGTGGCTTAGGGCTGATGTTCCTAGTATGGATGCCAAATCTATTCTTGTTATGTAATTTAGTTTTAAGGTTTTTTTTTAAAGGAACCCGCCACGGGTAGGATTCGACATTTGTCCCAGATAGAATCCGAACAACAGACAGCTGTTTCGAACTTATTAGTTCTCATCGGTGCCGTACATGGTACACCGATCTAGGACAAATGCCGAAACAAATCCGTAGGGTTTTCATCTAAATCGATATAATCTATGTCTGTAACTTATAAGTCGGGAATCGAGAAAGTCGGGGGTCGAGGATCGTTGTTAGGTATAATTCAATGCCTGGCGGGGCTTTAGCCCGAGGAGTAGTTGTTTCCTACAGCGATTATGTAATAGCTTTGCTATTCGGGAACCACTTGATAACCGCTTTGCGATTTGGTGGTTCCTTTCTCGATTCCCGACTTATAAGTTATAGTTTTAAGGTGTTATTCCTTCTTGTTAATCTGAGGGCTATGTATGATATGTGCTTGTTGTATAATATAGTTATATTTAATATGATTTCGACATATTTGCAATTAAGATGGTATGGTATGGTATGTCCGTTAATAGCTATTCTGCAGCATTAAATTAGCTATAAGAGGAAAAAAGCATGCTTCTGTTTTGATTTATTTTATGCAATTTGTGCAATAGACTTAGATTTTGAATAAGTACTCTCCAAGGTTAGAAATATAGGAATACTGATAGGTATAGATATCATAGGCGTGTGTGAATTTATTTCCTGAAAGTTGTTTCTGATATTATAGCGATATATAGAGATTAAGTTTGGAGATAGATCCTTCAGATATTTCATTATTCTGGACCACCTGATATCGTTTTCCAGAATTACTTGCATAGTGCAGTTAGATAGTATTACCGTAATCAGTTCTGTTTTTTTTTATATCTTTCTAGCTTCTTAATAATTTAAATATAATTGATATTGCGAATATAGCTGCGGTTACATTGTGGGCACTTTCTGTGAATCCACCATAAAGTAAATTGGGAATCACTATATTACAGTATTTCATTATTGGTTCAGATATTTCGTAAAGAGGTAAATGAATTTCTGAGAAATCTACCATTATATGACCTTTTTTTTTCTCGATGGGAAAATCTTCAAAAGACACTTGACCTCTGGTATTCTGTTATTTTTTGGCCAGATAATGTCGGATTTCTATACGCCTACAGACTAAAAAAACCCCGCTATCCTATCAGTGTGATGCCGAAGAGGAACCGCTTTCGCTTTATTTCTCTTCGGCATATCAATCAGGATACTTACTCATTCCCCACTTCCCTTTCCTCCTTCTCTTTCTCCTCCATGATGAATGTTACCATTTGCTCCACCACTGTCCATCTCTCTCTGCTCTCGAGCATGATTGGGATCATGTTGTCCGCAATGATAGCACGTCCTATCTTTTGTTCCGCAGCTCTCTTTTCTCCTGTCCACCTCTTGCAGCTGAACACTGTGTGGCCAGCATCGTCGACCACTCCACAGGATTAGCACTTTCTGCTCTCGCGTTTGCCTATATCCAATAAGTAGTCCGCGAAACAGCCGTTCCCAGTAAAGACCTGGGTTAAGTAATACCCGACATCGCCATGTGTCCTTTCGCACCATGGCCTTATGTCCGGGATTAGCACCCTCGTCCATGTCCCTCGGGGCTCCGCCTCCCATTTGTCCTACCAGTGTTCCCATAGGCTCTCCCTTGCTGCACCTCTGTCAGCGCCTCCGTACACCTCCCGTCTCCCTTGCTAGAAGATCGATGGGTGGTACACCAGCGTTGCCGCTGCCGATATGGTCCTGTATGCACTACAAACCCTTAACGCTGCTCTTCGCTGGACTTTGGTAAGCTCTCTCCTCCACTTGTCTCTTCTCAATACCCACACCGGGGCGGCATACAGTTAAGATCGACTGCACCACCCCGCTAAAGACTCTGCTCCTTGACGCCCAGGGTCCCTTAATGTTTGGTATCAAATGACCAAGGGCCGAGACAGTTTTAAACTACAGAGACCTATCAATCCAGACTCCCAGGTACTTAATACTCTGCTTCGCCATAATATCGGTATTCCCTACTCGAAACCTGATGCACGGAAGCTTTCTAATCCTTGTCAGGAGGATTGCCTCCGTTTTGTTCAACGCCAGAGTCAGTTCTCTCCCTTCAACCCATCTCTTGATCCTCTCGACAGTGAGGTTGGCGTTTTCCCTCACGTCGATGTCACTTCTTCCGGTAACGACCACCGCGACATCATCAGCGTAGCCCAAGATCCTCACTCCTTCGGGCACTCTGAGTCTAAATACCCCATCGAACACAATGTTTCATAGGGTAGGACCCATAACCGACCCCTATGGCACCCCACACGAGATTCTCCTCCTCTCGCTACCGTCCCCGGCCAGCAATATCAGGCCTCTGCAGGACAGGTAGCTGGCGATCATGTTTACAACATAGGGTGCTATTTCTAGCTCCCGCAGCCTCTCCATGATCTTTCCCCATGAGGCCGAATTGAACACGTTTTTTACATCCAAAGTGATTAACGCGCACAAATTCTTGGACTCCCACGCCTCCTGTGCAATGGTTTTTATGACCATGGCAGCGTCTACCGTAGATCTCCCCGCCCTGAACCCGTGCTGGTTCTCCGCCAGGCCTCCCTTTCTCTCCAGCTCACCTAGGAGTCTTCCTAGTAGTCTTCCTAGACCATTATATGGCCTACCTACACAACTATGCATATAGTAGGTCATTATGTGTTATTATGTGTTATAGTAGGTTAGGGGTCTTGTATGAGATCTTATTCAAACTCGCTCATACAGGATTTGTTTAGTTCTAATCTAAATTCTAAAATAAATATCATTATATCTATTATAAATAAATATAATTATTAAAAATATATATTCCAATCTATCACTTTAAACATTTAATTTTTTGTATCTGACTATACTAGGCAGCCTTAGGAATGAGAAATACGAGTATACTACTTTTATATAAGAGCGAGAGTACAAAATACATTTTTTACATATGGAAAACATTTTCTCATGAAATAATTTGCATCGTATATTGTACAAATATATAATATTTAGCATTACGTATATTGAAATATTTTTATATACATATTTATATGCAATGTCAGCTACCTTAACGTTATTTGCCCAAAGTAAGTAATCATACATTAATGCCTACGTTATGTTTTTTGAAATAACTTTCTGTTACCTACAATTATCATGAATTTATGTATACTGTTATTTAGTTTTATTACGTAAGTGCGGAAAATTAACTACCAATTTTAAACGTATTACAGAAATCTATTCACTCAACAGGATGTTAACATTTTCAAGGACATACGGTTGAATAGCATTGATTTCATTACTAATTCTGATTTTCAGGTCTACTCACAAACATATCATCCTTTAAATCATTCTGAAAATATAGAATCAGGAGCAAAAAAATGTGGTAAAATTACTAAATTTGAAAAAGGCTACCTTAACTGTCCATACTGATTCTCGTGGTTTGACTTATTACGAAGTTATGTATAAAATCGGTTATGTCCAATATATTTTGTGATAAAAAGGTTGTATGCAGTTTTACACTGAAACTGTCTAATGTCGAGAATACTAGTGGATATTACCGCTATTTCAAAAACAAATTTCGGACGGTGATTACTTACTTAAGGTAAATTCACACACATCAATTATATATCGGCGAAGTTCCATAAAATTAATTCAATCTGTTATGAAAATAAGTCTTTCATGAAATTCTATCGAAGCAGTTTCTTTAACAATCGGTCTCTGTTCAGTATCCGAATTGTTGTGTTTTTCATTCTCGAAATCATATTTTTATTTCGTATATAGACATAACACAATAACACAATTTAAAAATTCGTCACTTTCTGTAAATTTGTCCATCTCAAAAATGACTGATTTAAACATAGGTATACAAATATCAGTTATGTAAATATGAAACCGAAATTTGCCCATAGATGGCCTAGCTGCTAATGTAGTTCCCGGCATATCGCGTCATTGGTGTAATTTTCTTGTTTTGACATCTAATAAAGGTCTTTATCTCACAACAATATAAGTTTCATACAACAACATCGTTTTTAGTAGCGTTGAAGGTGTCGAATATTGTGCATGGAAACTACAATTTGCGGACAGCATTGATTTTCTGTTACCATTTGAAGAAAACTGCCTCAAAATTGCATCGAATGCTTATTGACGCTTACGGTGAGCACACTTTTGGTAAATCAGTGCTTTGAGTGGTTTAAAAATTAAAAAGTGGCAATTTTTACGTGAGAAACGAAGAACGTGGAAGACAACCGAAAAGGTTTGAATATAGCGAATTACAAGCTTTGTTGGATGAGCATGACGCTCAAACACAACAAGGAATCGTGGATCAATTGAATGTGACACAAGAAGCCGTCTCCTTGACGCTTGAAAGCCATAGGAGAGATCAAGAAGATGGGAAAATGGGTTCCACATGAACTGAATGAAAGACACCAGGAAAACCGAAAAACCATTTGCGAAATGCTACTTGCCAGGTACAAAAGAAAGTAATATCTCCATCGAATTGTGACTGGCGATGATAAGTAGATTTATTTCGAGAATCCTGTGTAAAAGATCATGGATAACTTCAAGCGAACCATCGACATCGACTGCAAGTGCAAATCACTATGGACGGAAGACACTGTGTTTTGTGTCTGTGTTTGGGGGGATCAAAGGGGTGCGATCTATTATGAGCTGCTAAAACCCGACCACTGAACCGTTAATACTGAATGCTACTGACAATAAATGATCGATTTGAATCAAGATTTGCGTGAAAACAACCAGAATATTTAAAAGGCAACACAAAGTGATTTTGCTTCATTATAATGCGCCATCACACACAGTAAAACCGGTCAAGGAAACAATTGAGGGTTTAGTCCGGAAATACTTTTGCATGCGGCTTACTCACTAGACTTGGCTCCGTTCGATTACTACTTATTTGCATCAGTGGTATACATCACTTTTTACGAAAATGGCTCGATAATTCGTTTGCCGCAAAAGAGCAAGAATTTTTTTGGCATAGAATTCACAAATTCAGAGAGATGGGAAAAATGTATAGCTATCAATGGGTAATACATCGTACAAAATATTTTTCGTATTTTCATACAATAAACGTATATTTTCTATACAAAAAAATTCCTGTTTCATATTTACATACCTGGTATATGTAAATAAGCATAACTAATACATCTGAAATGCCACTGACACTGAACTGCCTCTAAACTGATCTGACATCACTGATGTATGTGTGTGAACATGCTGTTAAACAGAATATATTTTTGTTCAATCTCAATACAAGGTGCGATGTTTTATTCGCCAATTCATTGAACAATGCTCCATCTTTTACAATTATTAATAATAGTTGTAAGAAAATCTCCAGAGCTACTCTTCCCTTTAAAAACATTACTGTACTGAACATTTGAATATTTTATTTTGTTGTTAATACAACAATATTTAATATATGTTATCGGACAGGGTATATCTTGCTATATTCGCAAATAATCTATACCTCATATTGAAGTGTATTCCATTGATTGTAGGTTAATTTTCGGACTTTTCATCAAAACTGGTAAATAAAATAAAAAAATATATATTAAATTAATAAAAATAATAGTATGTGTATAAGTTGCAAATGGTACAATTAAAATAATGTTAGTTTCATAATGAATTAGTGGAATCTCTTTTCAAATCTATGTTTGAAATGGGCGTGTTTTTTAGAGTTTTTAAGGAAATTTTGTTTATGAAACACCTATACGTCCATATAATATGATCTATTTACATTTATTTTTGATATTGTCTCACATTTCACATATTGTCACACATAGTTTAACAGCGGTTATTTTTAGAGATGTGTAAAATTATTGGTGGATACGAGTATGTAATTTTCAGAAACTGCATGCTGCATAATATTGATCGTTATGTTTACTAAATTGTACTAATTAGCAAAAAATATATAATTACTGATGTGTATTATTCTGCTGATACTATTTGCTTGGATATCATCAATCTTGTTTTAAATAATTTAAACATTCTAAATGTATAATTACAGAGGTACAATATTAATGTACCTGTACTAAGTAATTCTTGTAGTTAATGTCTTAATAACTGTAATTATTCTCACATTAACACTAAATGGTTAGTAGATCCCATATATCTTTTAACAATTTTTTGTTGGGTTGCCGTCCAGATTTCCCACACTGTTATAACAGCTACCATTAAGGAATCAGCGCAAAAAATATTCATTATGTTTTGTTAATATATATGTTCTATTTTTTGTGGCTAAATATGACGAATAAGTGCAGAATTTTTTAAATATTTAAAAATAAGTTGAACGAAAAATTTAAATCTTTTACAGTGCGTATATGAAAACTATTAAATATTTTATACAAACTGATTAAAAGTTCATCTCTATGATATCTCGGTTATTGTGATTTTAAAGACAAATAGAATTTTAAAAGCAAATAGGTATTTTTTTTTTTGTTTTGGAGGGACATATAAGTTTGATAAATTTTGATGCACAACATCGAGCACAGGGGTTCAGTATAAACGTATATTGAGATTTAGATTGCAAAGATACCGAATTTTTGGGATCTAATACTAGTGTTATAAACAATTATATATCGAGTTTTTCAGTCTTTTTGTTAGAACGACGCATCTTGAATATCTCGAAGCATAAAGTCATAATAAAATTCCCCATAACATCGTTTTACATTACTTTCGACGTTATAACTCATCCCCTAGGCACACCCTGGAAGTCTGATATAGGATGACCCACTCTATGATACTTCAGTTGAATGGTAGTTTTAGCTGTAATTCAGCAGTATTATATTCTTGTACAATTTTAAGGTTTGTTGGAAAGTAGGGACATAAATTTGTCTACAGTCGACAATTTACCATCTGTTGTAGTAACTAACAAATACTGACGTGAAATTTGCTTGACCCTTAACAATCTGTCTAAAGAAAGTGCGACATAGTGATAACATCTCTTTACTCTGTTGTCGTTTAAACAAAATTAGTATTTTAATGTCTCCAGTAGACCGTATACATCAACAAAAATTGGAATAGGACACCAAGATAACTTTTTTCCAATACTGAAGTAGATGAAAGACACCAGTACTCTCAGATATATGCCTAATAATTCCCACCACTGTGTACAACACAAAATGGTCAGCCTCAATTTTCTAGTCCATCACCTACTAATCTTTCCTCTTAGAGGAAACATAGGTTTGAAAAAGAAAAAGTGCTAATCAAAGATATGGCTGAATGTAATGGATATTCTGTTGGTATAGTTGAAAAAATGAATATGAAACACTTCGAAATTCCTCGACCTTTCAAACTGAAACTGGTGAACTGAGATGACGGTAGTCCATTCATCAACAAATAAATTAAAACAACTTTTAGCCAATTCACAAGACAAAAGTAACACAAACGACAGGTCGAGGATTTACGATATCAGCTGTAACGACTGTAATAAAAGGTATGTTGGACAGACCAGACGATCTATTCAAACCAGGTTCAAAGAGCACATGGCACATCTCAAATATGGTAGAACAGATCAGTCTGGTGTTACCCAACATGCCTTCGAGAACAACTATAAGAGAGATATTAGCAACTTAAGATTAATAAGGAATGTTACAAATATTAGACAGCTAGATGCATTTGAAAGTCTAGAAATTCAAATGTGTAAAAGTAGTATGAATAGAGCCTGCTTTACTGGTCAGTTATTCACGGCTCATTGGACAGCAATCATCACGGTTGGAACTCAATAAACCGCAACCATGACGGTCAGAGCTAACTGAGTCGCAACAATAATTTAGGTATAAATAGGATACATTGTAAGCATAAGATTAGTTTTACTCATTTCCAGATGATGCCAACTTTGTTGTTGAAACGCGCGTCGAGTTTTGGTGTTTTGTGGAAAACATTAGTGTTACCAAGATAATCATAAATCGACAGGTCACACACTACTAGATGACTGGTGGATGGAATGTACTTCCCTATTACGCAGATAAATATACCAGAGACATAATTAGGATAAAGATGAAGACGCTATATCAGTATTACCGATTAGACGAATTTAATAAGTAACATACGAGGCGTGCTATACCCTTATCCTTGCCGTGAAATCTAAATCACAAAAAAGAAACCGTCAGTCGATAGGTGCCAAAAACGTTTAGTGAAATTCACAACAATCCAAGTATAATAGTAGTAGTACTAATAGAAAGCTGAAATTAGTAGTAATAGAAACTATATATAGGCAACGCATATAATAACATTCCATAACACTGTATCATGTTATAGAAGAATTTGTCATCATAGGTTGAAAGGTAGATAAGATCGGCTATTAAGAAATTATTCATAATTTTTGGTGAAAGATGACGCCTACTATAAACTGAACCGAAACCACCACGTCTCTGTAATGTACCTAATCCATAAACCTGCAAAGTAAATCGTCAACATATTCAACTCACTGACAGGAACTAAATAGATGCCTCGCAAACATTGTATAGTCTTATGCTGGCAAAACCAGCCATTTTGTAAACATTTCAGAAGAATCTGTTAATATTTCGGAGAACTTTGAAGTAATCAGCAATGATATAACGGTCAACCTCAAAGTGATCTTGCTTCTTACCAACGTACTAACAGATGGACTGACTTGATTCGTCAACAACTAATCCTTAAGGATTTAAAACAAGGCATTCCGAATCATATTTTCTTCCCAAAGACATTCCGAACTGAAAAGGAAAACATCCCTGTATCGCCTTGGGTCATATTGTCTGTGAAGTTAAATGATTTTATGAGTAAGAAGACGGGCAGGATTGCTACTTTTACCAATATTAGCTTATTATTTCATGGAAGCATTTGAAGAAAAGGCAGTCTATTTCAGTGTGAATAAATAGAAATGCTGGTTAGGACATGTGGAGGATACCTTCCTCATCTGGCCACATGGAGAAATAATCGTTAACTGTTTTTTCAAATCAATTCAATGACCAACATTCAAATATATAGTTTATAATAGAGACTGGCCAAGAAGGAATAGTACCATTCTTTAATAATTCAAGACAACAAACTAACGTATGCATTTTGTAGGAAAAAACGTAAATGGACTTTTGTTTACATGCTACTTCCCATCACCACGTCCACCAGAACAGATACCTAATTAGAACGCAGTCCACAGAACTAATTCAATATATGACGACCTGAATATATTGTTAAATCATAAGTCAGGGAGTGAAACTGAAGCGATACATAACGAGGAACTGAAGACAGCAAAATCAGTATTTGAATTTAGAAGCTGATTGGAGGATAAGCTAAACATCAAATCGATTTAAGAACGCTCATTTGAAATTAATTTGAAAAAATTCACTTTAAAGATCGCTACATGCACAAACAGTATACTAGTAATGTGTTCTATTAACGTGTAATCTATGTATGTTTTACCTGTGAATAACTCTTTTAATAATAGTAGTACAATATTGTACTTTACGTTACTACAGGTAAAGAGTAAGTGGAAAATAAATACACAACCAAAATAAGAATTATAAGAGTATCAAAAGCATATCCTTCATTCAAACATTCCTTTGTATATTAAACTTCATTGTATTTTAAAATTAGTATAAAAAGAATACAACTATTTTCGTTAATTAAGGAGGCTTTAATTGACACATGTTTTGAATAAAATATATTAGTCAATATAATGCAAAGTTTTACTACCAGAGGGTAACATTCAAACTACAGAAATAAGGAGTCTATATTTCAACCCAATGGGTTGAAGTATAAACTCCTTATTTCTGTAGTTTGAATGTTACCCTCTGGTAGTAAAACTTTTTATTATATTGATGATCTCAAGTTTTTACTTCGATTTAGATTGTTCGAAACTACCAAAAGATGGCGTTTGGTACGTTCTACTGCGGTGGAATGTAGCAACATCTACTAGATGTGAGCTTTATCTGTCGAAGGTATACTCGTTTACACTGCACTGACGAGACCCAGTATAGAAGGGTCGAAACCGGTCTGCAGTTAACGATATCCTGAGATAGGTGACACTTTGCATCTCTCTTGGTGGTTTTGGAACAATCACTATATTTTTAGTGCTAACTCTGTTAGACAAAAATACAACAAATTTTGTCATGTAATTCAGCGCTCGGCGTTTGGCATATAGCCAGAATAATAGCTGTCTTGACCTAATTTGTTTAGTCATTATATAAGACATTTGCAGATGGATTGGAGTATAAACTCCTTATTTCTGCAGTTTAAATATATTAGTATTTAGATGTGGTGACTATTGTGTTTATAATCGTATGAAGTTATTCTATAATATATTTTGTTTGATCACCATATATCATTAAAAATGTGTTCAATAAAAATTTCATAAAATATAAAAGAAATTATTGTGTAAAAGTGAAAAAAGTGGTTTATAATATAATATGTGATTTATGCTATTTGACAGGATGCTGCCTGTCAAATGAAAACGGATCCGTCACAAAATTAATGATCCCAAAACGTAATTTTTCCGTCAGTTGTTTATTTTTTTGCAAGCAATTCTGATGGTACAAATAAAATTAAAAAACCATTAAATTTACGATGTTGTACTTTTCTTAAAATAACTTCCGTAGATAGGTGTCAAAGTGTACGAGAAACCAATAAATATTATATAGTTTATTTTCTTTTTTATTTCTAATCACCGTAATAGAGAATTAGAATGTTCAAACTTCCATTAATAATTTACAGCTAATACACCCGTTTAGAAAATATAATTAATAGTAAACTGAAACAAAGTTTCATTAACCTTTACGAGATCAAGGTGTGTTCGTACGGATGAACGTTAACATATTAACTTAAAACGTAATGTAACCAACCATAAATTGCTAGTCAATATTCTGTAAATTGTAGCTGCGCTCGTTATTAACATATGTATACA
Source organism: Rosalia funebris (assembly GCA_037954035.1). Taxonomy (NCBI): domain Eukaryota; kingdom Metazoa; phylum Arthropoda; class Insecta; order Coleoptera; family Cerambycidae; genus Rosalia; species Rosalia funebris. The sequence goes on from JAZFAV010000002.1 coordinate 31,273,860, forward strand.
CTAGAAACTGAAAGTGTTCTATTTATGATTATCGTAATGTTGGTAGCCGTAAACTACTTAAAATATAGATCACGGTGATAGTAATAGTCCAATCAATCTGTCTGAGCCCCTATGTTAAATGGTCACTAATTGTAAACAGCAAAAGAAATTTGAGCATATAGAAAATAAAATTTCAATAAACTTTCAGTTTTTTGCTCCCAAAATGGAGGCCGCTAACATAACCTAAAAAATTTGCAAAAGTCAAAAAAACGTTTTTTGCGAATAAAAGAGAAAATTGTGTTTGGATTGGAAAAAGTTAAATAAGAAAGTTGTAGATAATGAAAAAATCTTTCGATTCAATTTTTATGAGCTCGAATCGATTCATTACTTTTCAAGATATATCGAAAAAACCGTTGAAAATTTTTTGTTTTCGCGATTTTTTGTTTTTGCTCTAAAAATAACAATATTTGATGAAAACATTTAATAATCTCAAAACTGTAGTCCTAAGTGAGATGAAAACAATCGTTTTTGTACAATTCCAAAATATTTTTTTTCAAAGTTATAGTTTTCGTAAAAAAGGGTGTTTTCGTAAAACGGCTCTTCCATCGAAATGGATAGTCCTACAGACTTGTTCGAGGGCTTATTTTCTTCGATAGGAGTTGTGCTACAAATATATTTTCAGAAACAATCGTTTTTTTTTAATTTTTTATATAAAAATCGTGTTTGAAAATGACGTGATTTTCGTACATCGGTTTTATTACAAGAATTTATTACCAAAAAACCGATGTACGAAAATTACGTTATTTTCAAACGCGATTTTTAAATAAAAAATTTAAAAAATCGATTGTTTCTGAAAATATATTTGTAGTACAACTCCTATCGAAGAAAATAAACCCTCGAACAAGTCTGTAGGGCCAACCGTTTCGATGGACAGGCCGTTTTACGAAAACACCTTTTTTTACGAAAACAGCTATAACTTTGAAAAAAAAAATATATTTGGAATTATACAAAAACGATTGTTTTAGCTTCACTTAGGACTATATTTTCTGATATTATTAAATATTTTCATCAAATATTGTTATTTTTAGAGCAAGAACAAAAAAAAAACCGCAATTTTCAAGGGTTTTCTCGATATATATCTAAAAGTAATGAATCGATTCGAGCTCACAAAAATTGAATCGAAAGATTTTTTAATTATCTAGAACTTTCTCATTTAACTTTTTCCAATCCGAGCACAATTTTATTTTTTATTCGCGAGAAACCGTTTTTTTGATTGGCGAATTTTTTAGGTTATGTTAGGCCGCCATTTTGAGAGCAAAAAACTGTATGTTTCTTGAAATTTTATTTTTTATATGCTCAAATTGTTTTTTTGCTGTTTACAATTAGTGACCGGGTCATTCCCTATTGATTGGACTATAAGGTTTGTACCAATAAACTACTAAAAAATAAATTTTGAGATTCGCGAAAAAGTTAAGAGGGTATTTTGGAGTAATATTCAAATTCAGTGTTTTGATTTTTTCGCTAGAACTTCATTTGTAGTTCATGTGTTATGAGAAATCGCTTTGTAATTATGGATTATTTAGGTAATACTTTTATATTCATCATGTCTGACTTTTGATGTTATGCCCATATTATTACTCCAAATTTTAATAGCTTAGCAATAACATTTTTTAGGATTTCAAAACATTTTTAGAAGGGTAATTTATAGATAGGACGAAAATCACTTGGGAGAAATGATTGTTATATGAAATAAGATTATAGAGATTTATAAAAAATACGTAAAAAAGTTAATTCTTAATCTAAAAGGTATGTCTTCTCTAAATGCAATATGCTTCATATAAATTCAATATACTTTATATTTTAATATTATTATTACTAAAAGGTTGTTCTCGTGTGTGTGTCACGAAATTCTTAGGTCGATGTACGAAATGATTTCCGTTCGAATTTCGGCATTTTGGTAAAATCAATACACTAAATCGACCCTTGCGAACGTGGTAACTTTTGTTTTTTGATCCAAAACGTCTACAAGCATGGTGTCTGGAGGTGCCTTCGATATGAACCAGGAAGCGGCGTAATATTATTGCGATTTGATTACTCGTAATATTCTTAAAAGGCAGTCTGCTTCGTGAGCTGATTCCAATGATCAATAATTCTTGTGATCTGATTGATTGGTTAACTATAAATACTAAACAGCTATTATTTATTGTTTAGTTAAATGTATTAACTTAAATTAAATATTCAAAACATTATTTATTTACATGAGGATTTAAACTGTTACTCTAGTAATATTTTAGTCTGTATAAAACTTTAGCCTAACTTTATGATTATTAAGGTTAAATGTGCCTTATTTCTCTTTGTATCCTTTTGATACTATGGATGTTATCTGCATTTATTGCATATACTTTATTTTTAATATAATTAAATAGAAAAAAAATGAGCCGCATAATTTATGCTCATCTAGATGCCCACTAATTAGTATCTCTTCGTCTAATTGATTCCAAATTAAAATCAAGTCAGTTATCCGACGCGGAGTTATAAATGTATATATGCATGCTGCTTCGCGACCAATACATCGATGGGCCATGTTTCGTATTCTTATATAGAAGTTGCTGCTACAATATCATTTGTACTATGATCTGGGGTGATGGACTGCCACCAGCGCCAGCGTGTCGCCACACTGTGAAGGTGTAAAATATGTTTAGGGTTCGAAGAACAGCAAAACAATTATAGTAATACACTTTTATTTACTTCTGGATGACAAATTATGTAGTACTAACTCTAACGAGTAACAAGTATAATTTGACTTACAATTCGAGGGGTTACACTTTTATATGAAATGATATCAACGCAGAGGGCGTCTGAGGGCAGCTTTATCGGTGGGTTTGAGATAAAGCTGTATCTTTAACAATTATTATTATGTGAGAAACTCATGCAGTGGTTAAAAATAAATATACGGAGTGTTCTGGCTATCCATGTAACTCCTCCCTTCTTTAGAATGGCGATATTACCGAAGGAGATGTCGACATTTCATCTGAGGGTATCATCGTAGGTCTTGGAGGTGATCTCTTGAAGATTACGGCCAATTTTGTCGAGACTGTTTTTCTTTTGTACCAACATAGAAAGAAAAGGCTGAAACATATAATTAGACAAAGTAGGATTATGAAGATCAATGTTGATGAAGGTTCTTCCTTTGGAAAGTCGTCAACTTCAATGGGTTTGAGGGCCTTGAATTTCTTGTGCAATTCTGAGATTTGGGTTAGAGGTATACTCCCTAGTTGTAATAGTTCAGTGTTTATTATTTTAGGATTTGTGTATAGTTCTGGCATAATAAAGCTTGATCCGTTTCTTAGGTCGGGTCTTGTTTTATATATTACATCGTTTATTTTGAGAGTACAGTCTTGTGGTATTTTGACTTCGGTTGGTCTAGTAATCCTTTTTAATATTGTGTCTTGACATTGGCTGATTACTTCTACTTTATCAGCGGGGGTGATTAATATGTGATGTGTATCTATTTATTCGATTAAAGATTTTTTATGTACAAGTGGTGTAAATTCACATGTTAAACCAGGCTTTCCTTGTAGAAGTTCTGGGAAACATTGGCGATAGTTTGGTTGCAAAGAACCATGGCAGATGAATGTATCTTCGATCTCTGGACATTCTTCATTTATCCATAAATGTTCGTTGGTACCAAGTAGTAGGTAAGGTAGATTGGGTAAGATAGTAGAGTTATGTATTAGAACAGGAAAAAGATGGTATAGGGAATAATTTTCTTTGTGTAGAATTGGTATATTTACAAGAAATATTAATTTGTTTGTTTCAAATTTGACTGTTATGGTCATATATTTGTAATAATTTTGATATGTATTTAGTTGAAGGATTTGTTTATCGGAGTATAATTTCGTTAATCTTGATATTACGTCTCCTAGGTCATAGATTGGTAGAACGAATGGATGTATCGTATTTAAATGTCCAAAAGCAACAGCTGTTTGCAAATTATCTAAGTATTCTAGTATAGTCTCTAGGGTATCGATAATGTGTTGGCATAAATGTTTCTATTACGTCTACTCTTTTATCTATGAATTCTATTATGTCTTTGATGTTCTTTTCGTTATTCGATATTATAATTAAAGTTTCGTTTGTCTTTTCGATAAAGTTAGTAAGCAACGACATGCGGTAGTTAATTTGGGTAGCAAGATTTTGTTCGTTCTTTATCAATGTGTTAAATTTCGCGTTTATTATTTTTAGATCATTTTCGTCTAAAGTTCCGAATAGGTATTTAGATGTAGATCCAACAATATTAAATAATTCTCTTTTTGTTCTTTGTAATGGCTGCAAGTTAATTAATTTTTGTCTTATTCTTATTATGAGGGTTTTGGCTTGTGTTATGAATATATCTCTGACATTTAATTTATCTAAGTAGATTTCGATATTGTTTGTTTTTTGTATGATAGGTTCTAAGTTAATTATATTAATTAAGGTGTAATGATGACTAATAAGTTTGGTCTGTTTTCCGAGTTTAAGTGAATATACTGGGTGATTAATGTTTTCGAAGGAAATATCCATGGCGTGGGGATTTATCGTTAGTGATAGGGGTAGTAGAAGCAGGATTATCTTCATTGTCTATGTCTGTCGTGTTGTTAGTTGTTGTTTCCTGTAAAGGAAATATTTTATTTAATTTCCTTTTTCTTTTTATTATATTTTTATGGTAATGACCATGGTTAGTTATTAGAGTGGGACCTCTATCTTCGACAACTTTTGATTTTTTGAATTTTGGTTTAGTTTTGTATCTATAGTCGCGTGATTTGATATATACAGTTTCATTTTCTGCGTTATCTACGGGGTCTTCGCGTTGTTCGTTTCTCTTTGATATAATATTGTCTTTGTTACTTGTAAGTTTGTCTTTTATAGAGTTGTATATATGTCCTGTTAATTCTTTGTGTTCTTGAACATAATTGGATATGATTGCATTCTCGTTTAATTCAAATGGCGTTCCTTTGTTTAAATGTCCTAAGACTATTTCGAATGGAGTGAATTTTGTTACGTTATGAATTGAATTATTATAGAGCATGACAGCTAGGGTAATGATGTAAGATATGGGTTTATTTGCGTGTTCTGTTTTCAAGCACCTTATAGAATCTAATAATGTGGAATGGAATCTTTCGACAGGGGCATTTGAATTAGAATTTCGTGGTGTTGTTATATGTAGTTCAATTTTATGTAGGAGGCAAAAGTCTTTAAGGAGTTGATTGTTAAATTCTGGACCGTTATCTGCAATTATTTTGTTGGGTATGCCGAAATGGGATATAAAGAGTAATAACTTGTTTTGTATCTCGATGGTAGTTTTGTTGGGGATGTGGTACGCTTGCCCGAATTTGGAGAAAGGATCGAATGAGGTTAGAAAATATTCTTTTTCGGCTTGGAATACGTCGATATGTATTGTTTGAAAAGGTTTGTGAGGTATAGGACTTATCTGAAATTTAATTTTGTGGGGATGTCGTTCATATTTGGATATTTGACATGTGTTACAAGTGTTGATGAAGTTTGTAACATCTCTCGATAGGTTTGGCCAATAATATCATTTAAGTAACGAGTTTGTAGTTTCGTTAATTCCACGATGGCAGGTCTTTCTTTGATGGTGGTATTTTATTAGTTCTTGTCGCTCTTGCTCTGAAACGACATCGTCAAGCAAAATATTTGATATGAAAATTTTTATTTTATTATTTAAATTTTGTTGTAGTATGCGAATGATTTTCTTTTCTAGTTCTTTGGTTTTAAAGTATAAGCAGTTTGTTTCTTTAAAGTTTATAAATGGTTTGACAAATTTAAAGGTGTCTTCGTCACTAAGATGAGTTCGGATTGTAATATAATGTCTGATTTTTGATGAATTGAAAATGTCTTCAGAACTAGTGATTTCTCGGGGTGTATTATTGCTTTCTGTTAGAATTACTTGATTTTTATAGTGGATTATGGGTTGCTCGGTATAGGGTACGTTTAGTATCGAATTTTCGATAGAAGAGTCTACCGTGTTATTGTCTAAATCGTTATCTATAATCGGCGTGTCTTGTGCAATTTGTTTAGGTTGTTTTTGTGCGGGTTCAATGGTTACTGGATTTTCCGGAAAGACGTTTTCTAGGTTTTCTATGATTCTATCTAGGTCCTCGGGGTCGGGTTCAGTTCCGTTCTGTAAGTTATTCTTAAGGATTTCGTCAATGTCGTCGTTAATGGTGCCGGGATTCGCGATCATCGATTGTCGGTCTATTTGGTCGTCTTGGTTATCAAACGTATTAATTTCATTTTCAATTTTTGTTCTAGATAAAGCGTCTGCTACGACGTTGGTCTTACCTTTCTTATATCGAATTTCGTAGTCGAATTCTTCTAGTTTTAACCGCCATCTTACTAATCTGGAGTTTGGTTCTCTTAGAGAAAAAAGCCATTGTAACGGTTGGTGATCTGTGAAAATCGTGAATCTTTGTCCGAAAAGGTATGGTCTAAAATTTTTGCAAGACCAAACAATACTTAATAGCTCTTTCTCTATAGTCGAGTAGTTAATTTCTGCAGGATTTAATGTACGAGATGCGTAACAGATGGGTCGTCCTTTTTGGCTGAGGACTGAACCTATGGCATAGTTGCTAGCGTCTGTGGTCAATTCGAATGGTTCGTTAAAGTCGGGGTATGCTAGAATGGGGTCGTTACATAAAAGATTTTTGCATGTCTCGAAACAATTTAGAAAATCGGGTGAATGGATGATTTTTTCATCTTTTTTGAGACATTTTGTCATAGGTTTCATAATCTTCGCGAAATTTGGAATGAACCGGCGGTAGTAACCGATAGCTCCTAGGAAGGATTTAATTTCTCGTATCGTTGCGGGTAGGGGGTATTCTTTTATGGCTTTTAATTTTTTTGGGTTTGGTTTTATACCTTCAGTTGTTACGACGTGTCCTAAAAATTCGACACTTTTACATAGAAATTCGGATTTGTCCAATTGTACTTTTAGTTGTGCTTTCCTAAATGCTTCAAAAACTAATTTTAAATTTTGAATATGCTCTTGTAATGAAGATGAAAATATTATTACATCGTCTATGTAAACAAAACAAATTTTATTTTGGAGTTCCTTAAGAACATTGTCCATGACTCTTTGGAAAGTCGCAGGTGCGTTCTTTAAACCAAAGGGTAAACGTAGAAACTCGTAGTGTCCGTGTTCTGTATTAAAGGCAGTTTTCTGTATACTGTCTGGATGCATCTGTATTTGATGAAATCCGGACGCAAGGTCTAATGTACTAAAATATTGGCATCTACCGAGTTTGTCTAATATGTCGTCAATATTGGGTATTGGGTAGCGATCTGCTATCGTCTTGTCATTTACTTTTCGGTAATCAATAATAATTCTATATTTTTGTTTGCCTGAGGCATCTAACTTTTTTGGTACAATCCATAAAGGGCTTGACCAACTACTTTCAGAGGGTCGAATAATATTTTCGTCTAACATTTTATTTATTTGTGACTGCACTTCTTTTTTGTGGACGTGTGGATATCTATACGATTTAGTGTAAACGGGGTCCTCGTCTGTCGTTTTAATTACGTGTGTAACAGTGTTAGAGAACGTTAGTTTGTCGTCAGGGAGAAAAAATATGTCGTTATAATCTTGACATAATTTTAAAAGATTATTTTTCTCTTCGGTGTTAAGATGATTTGTACGCAGGAGATTTGGAATTTGTTGTCTGCGGGGTGAGTGGTTAGATAGACAAGAGATTTGTGGGTAGTAACAGTCGAAAGAAGATAAGGGTTGTGTTCCGATATTCTTATCGAATCGGACGGTAGTCGGGTTATCACTAATGTTGTGCATCTCTGTATATGCGAGTCCTTGATTAGCGATAGTAATGGTTTCCGGGATAACGCAATTGTGAGAAATTTGTTTTGGTATATATATATTTCAACGTTGTCGGGGGCGTCGACGGGAATTTGTCTGATAATAATTTCTTTAGCGTTAATAGAGTATGATATCGATGTGTCGGACGGGTCACGGAAGTGGAGAGGAATTATGAAAGTAGGGTTATAGATAATTTTCTCTGAGAATATTATAAAGAGATTAAATTTACAAAGGTCTTCGAAGCCAATTAGACCGTCGAAATAATTATGGAAATCGTAGACTAGAACATCGATAGTGTTATTAGAATGAAGTTCTTCAAATGCGGGGATTTCTGCTCGAAATTGGATCTTGGCTTTGCCTGTGCAAGTTTTAATTTCGGTCTGGTGATTGTATATGAATTCGGGGTAGAATTTTTCGATTATTGAGGGGCGAATAATGCTTTTCGAACAACCAGTGTCGACTAAGAGTTTTAGAGGGGGATTTTGTATTTTTATGTATGGTAGGCTACAAGGGAAAGATACTGAGTTAAATTCATGTTTTATGTTGGCTCGTTGAAAGGCTGGTTTTCGTCGAAAAAATGTTCGTCGGAAGTTTCGTAATTCTGTGTCATATCGTCCTGCGGGGTTTCCGTGTAGTCGGTTGTTGAGGCGTCAAGTTGGTCTTGTTGCCGAAGCTCGTAAAAGTCGTACATGTTACTTGATGGGTACGGGGTGCCTGAATAGGAATTAGTTCGTGAGGGCGGTGTTCCGTCTGTTTCAGCATTGAATATTTCTTCTGAATGGAATGGGGGTTTCGATTGTTGATTTGATCTACAATTTTGTGGGTGTGAAAATTGGCGTTTGGGTATACACCTGACATGGGTGTTGGTTGATAAGTATTGACAACTTGTCCGGGTTTGAAAACATTCTGGGGTTTCCGAAATGGTTGATTTGCGTTTGGAAATTGAGGTTTGTTTTGATATGGGAAGTTTCGTAATTGAGAGTTGGGGAATGTTGAATATACAGGTGGTTGTTTAAGAGGTTGTTGCGAGATATTTTGGGGGTTGAAATTTGAAAATGTATTTGCGAATTGTGGGAAACTAGATTGGGGTTTATTTATTGATTTTTGATTTTTGTTTTGTGATGTTGGAAGTTTCTGGTTTATTGACAGTCTATATTGATTAAACTGTTCTTCTTTATGAATGAAGGCAATAGCATTCTCTAAGGTATCTTGTTCTCGTGTTCTCAACATTTGTTTTTAATGGAACGGAAAATTCCTAATGTATGTGTCTAACGCGAGTTGTTGATAGACGGTGGCTAAAGATTCTTTTACCATTTGTGGATGGGCACTTTGTTGTAATTTTGACATTAAAAGACTCTGGAATTGTTGTATACGAGCGCCAAATTGTAATAGATTTTCTTTCGTTTTGTCGTAAGTTAAATGTAAAAGGTCTTGTTGTAAACAAGGTAGATCTCGCGGATCTCCAAAGTTGGTGATTAATAATTCCTTAATTTGCTCCCACGTATTTAATTCTAAACGAGTTGAAACCATAATTTGGGCTTGACCGTTCAGTTTAGATTTGATTGCTCTTGACATAAAAGATTGCATCGCTTGATCGTTAGTAGGGAAACTATTCGATAACTCTTGCGAGCTACTTATAAATTCGTTTAAAAGGCTGGGTGAGCCGTCAAAGTGAGGAATAATATCGATGTACATTTTCATTAACTGATAATTTACAGCCATTTCGTTGTTTTGATTTGTTTGAATCGTATTACTAGAGAATGAATCAATATTGTTAGAAATTTGGTTATTGTTTATGTTTTGTTCTTCGTTTACTATTGACAAGCTGTGAACTTTTTGGTATGGTTGGAAATGTTGAAAATTTGTTTTATTTCTTTTTCGTTCTGCCAGCTTGGCCTATATTACATTTATAGTCTAATGATGAATTTATCTTAATATGAATAATTTAATATTAGTTTTATTATTGCTCAAAGTTTCTTTTTTCTTTTTGGCAAAAAAATATTATTTCTTAAACTAACCTATATAATCGCACAAAGTCAACGAAATATAGGGTTCCTTCAAACAAGATCACACAGAGTCAGTGATTGCATGAAGTTTCTATTTATACCAATTGAACACTTTGAAAAAAGGTAAGCAAGGAAAAATAAATGGGTGAGAAAATACTTGGTACTTACTAGTCTTCCGAAGTCGCTGCTCGTACCTCTTACTTTTAGTGCTTAAGGGTTGAGACCACAAGAAGAATTCTGACTGGACCTGTTGGCTTTGGTTCAGGAAAGGTGCCGTTGAACGTGGTAGTCTTCAGGTGTTATTTTCAGGATCTTCTGCACTATCCTACCGACTGCGCCAAATATGTTTAGGGTTTGAAGAACAGCAAAACAATTATAGTAATACACTTTTATTTACTTCTGGATGACAAATTATGTAGTACTAACTCTAACGAGTAACAAGTATAACCTGACTTACAATTCGAGGGGTTACACTTTTATATAAAATGATATCAACGCAGAGGGCGTCTGAGGGCAGCTTTATCGGTGGGTTTGAGATAAAGCTGTATCTTTAACAATTATTATTATGTGAGAAACTCATGCAGTGGTTAAAAATAAATATACGGAGTGTTCTGGCTATCCATGTAACTTGTACATCATCTGGCGTACCCATAATATTGCCTAATCGCTATCCTCTCCTGAAGAACTCGATAGTGCAATGTGACATGATTCTCTCAGAAGCCCATTTATATCTGGAGGTAAATTCCGTTTACTTTTTACTATTTAGGTATCTGATGGCACTAATTACAGGCACTAATTACAGGAGCATTCGAAAGATATCAGTCACATTCGAAATGTCGTTCCGTAATATTTTACCACCGTCATTTTTTCTACCATTTTTTTCTCCTGCTTATTTCCAAGTAGATCTCTTTTTAATATTTTGATTGCTTTTGGATGACCTTTAAAGACTATTTTGAAAATCTTGGCAGCATTTCGCCATTGTAGAGTCCAATTTGAGTAGCAAGTGCTAACTAATCAAAGCTGTACCCAGCATGTAAGCGTTGTATTTCTCTTTTTTTCGATCGATTGTATGAAGTACTGATATCTTAACTTAGCCTACCTATACCTGATGTCACGGTCCTTGAGAAAAGTTTGGCAGTCCACGGAATCCATATAAAAAGTTTTTATTTTTTGCAAACTGCCAGTTTTGAGCCATGTTTTATTTAGTTGACTACAAGAATTCCCTACAAATTTTTGGAACTCAACTAGCTGCACGTATGTGTTTGTTAATATTGATACTTATGGTTTTCCAATCCATCTGGAGCACTCTTCCATTCACTGAAGAGAGATCTTCTCAGAATGCTGACTCTCCTTTCTAGAAAAAACCAACACACGCTGCTTACAGCTACTTGTAGAACTAATAACTATAATTGATTAAAACTAATAACTATAATTGAAATTATTTGCAATTAGTTGCAATTGCCTTTAAAAACCATATATGCATGTTGAAATCGGGTCTCATTCAACTTACGTTTATTATTATTAACGTCATTAATCAATTATATTTAGTTTAAATTCATTTTTAAAACATCCTTTGATTCTAGCTTGAAAGAAAGATAAATAGCAACCGATTCGCATTCACAAAATAGAAAACATTAGGTGAATTGACACCTATTTTGTCTCTTTGCACCTTCTGAGCTCAGAATAACAACCATACCACAGGCCTACAAATTTGGACATTTTGAGAGTTGATTTGAGTTTGATAAGTGATTGTAAGTGAGTTATTTACACTGATTTCATATCTGCCTTCTCTTTTCGCCCATCACGTAAGGTTTGTGATAAAATGAATAATCATAATGCATTAAAAGCTAAGGGAGAAATTACATTCTAATAAACATTATATTTAATGAACATTAAATAATACAGGGAAAAGCAACAACACATATAGTTTTGAGTTTCTAATTTCCTTTTTTCTTTGAAAATATCTTTCTTGTTAGCAAAAAAGTCCGTTTTGTAGTTTTTCTTGTGTAATCATTTGTTGAATGTTCTCCTTTCGGCATTCAGCAGTAATCAATCATTATCGCCACACCCAATTAACCCTGATACCTCCTTTCCATCTCCATTATGTCTTAATGCAACCTTTAACCTTACTCCTCGCTAACAGCACCAAGATTCTCTGGAAAGTAGTCCAGATGAGCACGCAGAAAAGTAATTTTTATGCTCAAATTACAACTAAGTTGATTAAATTTATACACCATTTTGTTGATAATTTCCGCATACTGCGGATGTTTCTAATTTCCTAAAAAATATATTTATAAAGCATATCCAAGATTCTTTTTCAATTTCTGACATTGTTTCTTCAAACTGTTGGTCCTGCATTAATGTTCTTACTTGTGATCTTATGAAAATGCCTTCCTTTATTTTTGCTCAGAAAGAGCTGGAAATTTGCCACATAAGTACTTACAACGATTCCTATTTTTATCTATAGCTTTTACATATTGCTACATTAATCCTAATTTAATATGAAGTGGCGGCAATAGAATTTTTTGCGGATCAACCAAATTTGCATAAAAAGCGTTTTTTGAACCTGTTGTTAAGTTTATAAAATATATTTGGTGTATTTTTACAACTCCTAGTTATTTTTAAAACAAAATAAAACACACGGCGTGATGTCACGAGTAAACGTACACACATTAAAAACGTACTACAGCGACTATGTAAATACCCGAATAGTATAAAACCAAAATATCCCTAGCGGCCAATTCTTTAACGAACTGTTTCGTTAAATCCCCCACAGTTGTGTGTATGTTCCAAACCGATTAAACACAGAGGAGCCGCAAAGATTGAGGCAAAACATAATGTTTATAGAATCTCGATTTTAAGAACAACAAACTATTGTACAATGTACATTTACAAATACTGGTGCGTGATGGAAACGAAAAAACAGTGTTTCTGCAGGTCGTGGTATGTAACTAAGCCAAGAAGTCAAAAAAAGTCTGATCACAAAATCTTGGTTGGGCTGTGATAATCGTTTCTTCTAAATATTAAAGGTCAAATTTAGATTCATTTTACAACATTCGGCTTCTATACCAAATTTTAATTTTGTCCTGCTAAATTGGAATTTCTCCCCACTGAGGCGGCGTAGTAGATTTTACTACCTTTGCTGCCTCTTTTTCAAGAAGAATGGACCTTGACATAATGCAACTAGATAATATCACGGATACGTGCCGAAAATACAAGTTGATCTGCCGTTTTGCGGCATTTATTCACTCTTTGACGGGGCATTATCGTTCTCTGCCTTTTTATTATTCACAGCTTCAATTATTTTAACAAATTTATTCATAATAGGGTATTTTAGAAATAAACGCGTTGACCACCCTGTTAGCCAATTAGACGAAATATCTCGTAATTATCAATTAAGCGGAATACAAGTGCTGACACGCCACGGAGCCGTAGGCATGTAATCCAATGTTAATTGAATTGTTCACCACAGGCAAAAATGCGATTTCAGCTAGTAGCTAACGTAATTAATTATACATTGAGGAATAATGTGTTTATTAATTTTCCATAGTAGCATTTAGTAGTCTTATTTTGATCGAGATCAATTTTCTATGTATATTAAAATATACTAAAATATATTTAGCTGGTGGAAGATCAGCTACATCGAATGGAAATTTAATTAATTCGAAAATATAATATGACTTGGGTGGTATTTTTTCCAGACATTAATAATTTTACTGTGGTTTTTATTATTCTGAGGACATAACCCAACACATCCCGTTTTATAGCTTAGTTTACAGCCTCGTCCGTAACTATTAATCTTCCTCGTTTATTAAATACTTTTGATTTGTTCACGACTTAATTCACGAATGTCTTATATTACTATAACTTTGGTGGTTTACTATTCCGATAGCATTCTATTGTGATAGTATCTATGTTTTTATTAAGGATATTTATTTTAAATATCCAGTTTTAGTGGTATCTTAAAATAGACACTTTGCCATATGGTATTACTCAATGTTGTAATATATTTTTCAATGAACAATAAATATAAAAATCGGCATTTAAAATTTCACAATTTTTCTTTCACTACAGGGTTGTCCACGGGAAACGTATGGGTTAAAATAAAACAGGATTCTATTAATTTTTTGTTTAAAAATTGTTTATTGATATAGGAATAAAGCTACAAGAATGCCATTTTGAAATACGTATGTGCTGAAAATTACATCGCTCAAATTTTTATTTTTTTATTTATTAAATAGCAATCAGATAATGCAATATATAGGCAATTCTATTATTTAAAGAACTTGAAGGTTGTTCCTTTTATTCTGACATGATAAGTCTCCTCCAATGAGGAAAACCACTAGAATTCAGGTCTAATGGCCAGCATTTTTTCTTTCAATAAAGCAATAGTTTTCTGCTATTGTGTTCCTCCACAAGTGCTTGTAATAGACGGTTGATATGTGTTTCTAATCTCTTGTGGTCCTTATTACTTCTTTGATGTAGTTATTCTTGGACTATTGCTATGCGAAGGTCGTTGTGAATCGTTTGGTTTATCACGTACCATGGCGCGTCAGTTATGGCCCTGAGGATTTTAAATTGTACCCGTTGTATAATCGATATGCTTGATTTACTTGTGCATCCCCATAGTTCTATGCTGCATATCCATATTGGTTTGATGATAACAGCTTTGTATATTAAGATTCTACTTTCTATTGACATTTTTGATTTCGTTCCCAGTAACAAGTATAATTCCTTCATTTTTAAGCCAATCTATTTTTTTCTTTTGGACGTGATCTGCAGTTAACGATATCCTGAGATAGGTGACACTTTGAATATTTCTTGGTGGTTTTGGAACAATCACTGTATTTTTAGTGCTAACTCTGTTAGACAAAAATACGACAAATTTTGTCATGTAATTCAGCGCTCGACGTTTGGCATATGGCCAGAAGAATAGCTGTTTTGACCTAATTTGTTGTATAAGGCATTTGCAGATGGGTTGGAGTATAAACTCCTTATTTCTGTAGTTCATTAATTTTGATTTTCTACTTCTTAAGCCACTCTTCTGGTTAAGAAGTTGGTCTTGGATGTTCGTAGAGGCAGTTATTAAATCTTCGTGTATAGTCAAGAATGTTGTATAGTCTGAAAACCAATGATAATGAAGTTAAACATTGGGAGGTCTGAAGTATAAATTAGATATAATATGGGTCTCAGAATGCTTCCCTGGGGAACATCAGCTTTTGTGAGGCGCAAGTCCGAAGTTTCTCTCACTCTTGTCTTCAATTGTCTATGTGATAAGTATGATCTTAAAACATTATAATATTATATAGAATATAATATTGTATAAAGAAGTGCTTGCTTGTTTTTATATAGCAGACCGTGGTGCCAAACTTTATCAAACGCTTGACTCACGTCTATAAAAACCACTGTACAGTACTTTTTCTCATCTGTGGCTTCATTAATTGCATACACTATGCGATGGAACTGCTGGATAATTAAAAAGCCGAACTAATGTTGGGGTATGTTCAGAATTGGGTTTATTCTGTGAAGAAGTAATTTTTCTAGTAGTTTAGAGATGACGGATAGTAAGTAAAATAATGAGCCTACGTGACGTAGCATTGGTTAAGTTTTTTCCTGGCTTTTGAATTTGTGGTTCAGTCGTGGAGTTTAAGTATGGCGTTGAATATGTTAGTTATCATCACAATTCCTTTTCTGGGTAGTTATTTGAGCATTTTACAAGTTATCTAATCCTGGTGCTCTCTTGTTGTTTAAGAGAGAAATTTGTTTTTTGACTTTCTTAGGTCTTAGTGGTTCCATATTTGTTGCGTGAACATTATCTTTGATGTTCTTTCTTATGTAGCTCTGTACATCACAATCAGAAGTATAGTTTAAGGGACTTAAAATCATTCAAATGATGTCCATTTTTACTGTAACCTTCCCGTATCCTCTTCTCTTTCTACCGTGCACGTCGTCACCGCTCCGGCAACCTGGAGGGGTACGCGGTGCGCGGCTGCGACGGCAGATTTTCGCATCGTTTTTCGTCACGTAGATGGGAGAAAGGGGAGCTCTGTCGATTCGGGGCGTTTCAAACACCAAGGGTTGCCTCAGGACGTGGCAAGGGGTGGAAACATAATCCCAGGGGTGGTATCACGTACTTCCTCTAGTTTGCCATGTCGATAAAACAAGTTTCATCAGAACTTGTTTGGCTCACCATGTAAAATGCTGGATTTCATAAATGTCCGGCGAGCGGCCCGCCCGCTGGTGATTGACTAGAGTAGTGAAAATGAGGAATTATGGGGTGATTTGCCTCCGTGAAATCTGCCTGGTTTCGGCGTGGCCGCGGTGTGAGTGAAGGTGGCGACATTGCTCGTATATCGGCCTGCATGGCTATTATTACCCTTTACTTTGCATTTAATTGATAACTGAATGCTTTCAAATAACCGGGATGACAGCAGTCGTGCCCAGTACAAATATAATCATAATAAATAAGAAAAGGGGTGCAACTCATCTTGCCTTATCTCTCGCTAGTCAGCCAAATAATACACACACTGATTCAAAACTAACTTATTACACACAGAAACACACAACTACATACAAGATACACTTGACAACTACAGGAAGCTCTACACTACTATTTAACAATAAAACAAAAATACTAAACTAAGATATGTGAATATGTACAATGGAAATGTTTATGATTTAAAATGTCGCGGATTTAGTTACAATCTGGAGCACGAAAACGGATGCCCGAATCCGCTGAAGGCGATTTCTTACGTATCGATTTCATCCCTTTTTGCCAAATAAAAATCTCAAAACATGCCGTGGCTTGTTTTTATGGCTAGGGTCAGGTAGCCTGTTCCGTTTATCGGCAAGATAAGGGAGTTTTCTATTTGACAAATAGCGATGAAATGAATAGTACTCTCGTCTTCGTTTGAAAGTGGCATGTTTTAGCTTCCAGGGCGCGGCTCCCCTTGATTGGTCCGCGGGTTTGATACTTATTTCAAGCACGGGACTTAAATTTTGCAATTCTAAGGGAGCAGCGGGGCGACATTACGAACACACGTTACAAGCCGTTTTCGGAAATTTATTTCAACCCTTCCCAGTGTTTTTTCGTTGATTTATTGAATTTAGTTTGTTATTGCCACCTTCAGTCAAATAAAAGTCACAAAAGGAATGATGAGGTAAGTGAGGAGACCAGGAATCAATATCACCAAAGTGAGAAGTGATCAGGGACAATGCCCGAACTGCAGTCATTGAAGGTCTGGCCGTGTGGTCAGTAACCCCGTCTTGCTGGAATCATACATTTTCACTGTTGATTCCTCGTCTTCGAAGCCCCGGTTCAAGAAAATTGTGGATTATGTTTATGTACCGAATGGACTTAACGGTTATAGTGTATCTATCTTCTTCGAATAATGATTTACTAAAGATCTCACATCTCACACCTTTCAACAATACACCAGTCAGTTTTGTGCTGGATAACGGTTTCTGATATAACCTACGAGGATCCGCAGCTTATAATTTACAGTTCTAATTATTTACGCTCCTATTTAAATGAAAATGGTATTTATCGCTCATAATAATCATTAAATCTTTATCCTATTCAAGCATATTCAGGATTGTTCATAATTCAGGCATTATTGATAATCAGGGGCATTCAATTTCTGCACAGCAGTATGAAGACTGAATGGCATAAAGTGGAGAGCCGAATGAGCTGTGTCACAGGTATTTTCCCTCTCCATATGCCGAGTACTATGCATTTGAAAAACGACCGTATCTCATAATAACCCTGTAGTACTAATCAAACTTTTACGTACGTACTAATTAAATTTTCCCATTCGTTGGTATATTTCTCTTTACTGCCTGGCCAAAATTGGTTATTTTATGTGGTGAAACTTGCTTGCATTTACTTATTTTATGTCGTTAAACCCATTCATTATTATCATTATTGTATTGTGACGTACGAATATCTTCTGTGAAATATCGCTGTGTAGTAATAGTGACATGAGTTCGGTTCTGTTGCGGTTTACCGCAATAGATGGTTTTAACATAACTACATCATATTAGCCCCAACGGTTAGTAGCGAAGCTTCGATTCAAGCTGAGGGTAGGCTGTCCTGAATTAGGCAAGGGAGGAAGGCTGCTCATTTTTAATGTAATGTATATATTGAATAGTTGAATCGCAAAAGCAACTTACCTATATTTTTTGTATATCAATTCCATTCTCCGAGTATCCTTCTCTGCAAAAACTTCTATAATTCTTGAAATAAATTGGTAGGTTTTGCCGCTTTCATTTTCAGTTTATAATTTCAGTTTATAATTAAATATGCGTCTTCAGTTTTCAGTTTATCTTCTAAAGATAAATTATTAAAATAACCACTCTTATTAATTCGAAAGTCTACTAAATCGGCGCTATCTAGGGCTGCCATTATGCTTAAAAATACTAATCACTACGAGTAACGACAGGTCAATATTATAGCCACTGTATTACGCAAACAGATAGATCAGGCTAGCTAAATTGCATGTCATTTTTCGCGTACTCCCCTCTCCTCTCATGCACCGTGGATATCACCGTGGAAGTCCATTAAAACCAAGCCGCTGTCTGGACTGGCTGTCGACAGCCCAGACAGCGGCCGGCCAAGACTTGCGAATTGCCGGTTGCCAGCGCTTCAGTTTAAATGGAAATATGTATGATAATATGAATAGAAAATGTCTATCATTCTGGCAAAGGCAAGTGGCAATATAAAAAATGGGTCTACCATCTAAAATATGTAGGGTAGGCTGCGCCTTACAGCCCTAATGGACGCTTCGCCACTGCCGACAGTTATTATTTGAAATTCAAGACCATCATTACCATCAATTTTGATATCTTGGTATAGAAGCTGTCTTCCTATGACTCTTTTTTAAATATTAATATAATAATCCGTGAAAGAACAAAAATACTAAAATGTGCGAAGATGATGAATTTTAATTAGTAAATCTGCCATAATGTGTCAGAAAACAGGAAATCGTAAGATACGACCTAAAATCAACGGAACGCTAAAGAAAAATGCCAGAACATAAGGCTACACGTGTTCGAAATAAGAGTTGGTGGGTTTTTTAAATACTTTAAACTTACACTCTTTAATCAACGTGTGGGATGGTGCTGCACCCCAACAACAATCACACGAATGATAATTAATCTTGTAAGACAAAAATGCATATTCATAACTAACTCGTAATGTGTTGCATTCAGAAAGTTAGTGAGAATTGCAAAATTATTATTACTTAACGATTGGCTAAAGATAATTATTTGTTGTACATTCTTTCTGTTATCCCATGGATAACATTTCTCACGTATTTCCTAATAATTCCCATATATTTCCCTTTTACCTTTAACCATGCGCAACTGAAAATAATAAAGGAAGGATTGCCTTATACGCGCAATTATAACTGGTCGTTAAACGCTCGTTTACAGACTTCATAATCAATAGCAGGGTCATAAGGATAGATAAGTTCGTTATTAAAACCGAACTGAAAACTCTAAATATGGTGAAAATTTGCATATATGTGTTATTTATTCTACCCTAATAATTTCTGTATAAATTGAAATGTTTATTATATAGCGCGCAATTTGGGATCTACATAGTGAAGGAGTTCGCTTGGATAACATGTGAAACGTTCCGTAGCCGGGCTATAAGATTACGCGGTATTTTTAAATTTTTCGTAGTATTATTAAACTAATTTGGCATATAAAATTTCACCTAAATTGATTTAATTTCAGTTAATAAGCAGTCACAATAATTAAGAGTGTTTTAAATTAATTTTCAAAGCGAAATTAGAGTCTTGAAATAGGTATTCAATATCAAGAAAATAATATTACAATATGTGCCTTAAATTCGCATCGAGGCTTCAAACTCTTAACGTCACTTAAGGCACTTGACAGCGGCGAAGTATGCATAACATAAACAAAGCTAGCACGAGTATCTCTTTTCGACAGGCGATTATCGCCCTTATATGTTAAGGTTTTATATGGAAATAAAGCCCAGGAAAACTGATTAGATATTTTATAAACAATAAAATACCGCAGAATTTTCGAGGTCACGTACGCTGTTTTACCTCGTGCTAGTTATTTCCGTCGCACTGATGATTTCGGGAATCTGCTATCCCTTTTACAGGGAACCACGATTTTGATTAAATATCGAGGCTCCCAGGTAAGAAGACAGTTTTTGAAATAAATCCTAGAAGAAGCAGTTTTTGAGTGAGTCCGAGAAGAGGAAGCCGAAGAAGACCAGAAGAACCGAAGACTGATAGTCAGGAAGATCCGAATACTCGAGTAACCGAAGTTCCGTAGTCAAGAAGACCGCAGGTCCGAAGACAGAAAAAGTCCAGGAGATCAGCCGAATAGCAGCCCGAAATTCACATTTCATGTCTACTACCTCGCCGCCTCGGGAGAGTCGTTATTCGAAACAAACCACTAGGAAATTCCACTAGGAAATTACGAGACCGAGTTGTCGTAAACTCCGGGCGACAATCCAGTCGTCCATAAGTCGTCCGGGGTCCTCCATCATGGACGTCACCGAAAGTAGGGGTTGCGAACCTGGGGGAGAAGTCTCAGATGCCGTGCCTATCGGCTCTTTACTATTTAATCAATATTCAAATTATAGTGAATAATACTTACTGATAAAAGGGGGGGGATTTATTTATTAATGACTCTATATCTGTGCCGTTATTTCAATGTGGTACTCAAATATAATTAAATACTTTTTAGGTGAATTCTCTGATAATAATTCTCTGCTCTAGTTTGGGGCACAGACTAGCTACTGCACACCCTTGGCTTCATTTATTTGTTTGTAATTATTTCTTTTACTGGGAACTTAATTCCCAGTATTCATTTATTTTTCATAAACGTAAATTAATCTGTACGTGGTGCTCAATTATCATTTAGTATTGTTTAGGTAAATTGTGTCAACTGGCTATCGCCGGGACTTGTCATCCATTTACAGTTATAATTTTTATATGGGTGTACGTCCCTGTATTCACCTAATTTACGCCAATGTAAATAATACTATACGGAACGTTCTTGACCGAGTAACAACCCTCTGCTCAATATTTATAGCACTTTATAGAACGGATGTTAGCATCTCCCTATGGGGGCATTGACATATCACTGGTCGACCACAACTTTTAAAATTATATTAGCAGTTACCACAGGCGAACTTCGTTTGGTGGTTTCGTATCATCGGTGATACGAAATTGTTTACCTGTGGTTTAGAACGATAATGATAATTAATGCTCATCGCCCTAGGATGCGTAGTTTATCTACAATCGAAGGGTAAAACTTCGTATCGGGCTAGTTGTCTCTACCTGGGTACCTCAGAGCAAGTGGGTGCGTGACACGAAGCCATTATTAGCGACAGTGTCTCACATATAATACCTTTACTGAGGTAATTTTGTACACAACTTACGGCAACAAGCTGCTTGCTAACTACGAGCTCGTGGTTGGGCTTAGGTTTTTTAATGTCTCCCCAGTGGGGAAACTCACAAAGTGTTTGGCGAGAAGAGTTCCTCTTGATTTTCATTAAAAAATATATAAAACACGACAAGGGGAGGGATAGGGGATGTTTCACACGGTAGTTCAGTTTCTAATGCTTATAAAGTTTGGACATACATAAATTGGCCTCGGGTGCGGATTTTGGTCTAGCGAAATGATCAGTCCGTACTTCTTCCAAAACGAAACTCGCATTGTCATAACCGTCAACGGCAAGCGCTACAGATTGATCATAGCAACTTCTTGTGGCCTAAATTGAATGATATAGATACCGACGATATGTGTTTCCAACAGAGCGGCGCTACGTGCCGTACAGCATATGCCACAATGGACATTATGCACGATTTAACGCATTTGGACTTTTTCCTTTGGGGCTATCTTAAATCGGAGGTCTATGCGAATAAACCGCAAACAACTGATGCCCTCACAACATAATGAACGCCATCTAGCAAATTCAACCAGCTTTATGCGACAAAGCCATCGAAAATTGGATCTCTCAAATACGTGCCACCAAGCAAAGGCGCAGCAAATGTATATTTTTATGTATAATGTTTAAATGTATATTTTATACTTAATTCCATAAAATATTCTGTCAAATAAAAAGAATTAATGAATATTTCACACACAACTTGTTTTGTATATATTTAAAAATCGAGCGTCCTTGTTGAAAGACCCTTTATTATTACTATTTAAAAATCGTTTTTATATTTTTAACTAATCTATATTTACGCTAATCTAATTATTACATAAAAAATGAGGTCTTTCAGATATTTCCGTACTGAAACAGGGAGTTACCAGAAAACAAATATTGAGATGTCGTAGCTCCTACAAGAAACAATCTGTATGTATAAATTATATGTTGAAAGATACAGAACTAACTATGCAGAAATTTCCGATCCGAATGTTTTTCCCAAAAGTTATTCCTTGAATTTTTCACGAATTTATTCATTACATTATGAAAGCACTATATATTTGTATCTATATTGATTAGGTTCTACTGTTTATATCTGTGCATGAATGCTTTAATTGTTGGTAAATAAATCGATATTACATTATTACCTTTATCAATATTATATTATCTATGAATGAATGGTACTAGAATATTACTGGAGTAGGTTGGAACCTTTCGTGTGAAGATAACACTTACTTAGTTTTCCAAAAAACACCAAAACACTATACACCACACTCGACGCACTCAAGATGATTAAAACTGAGTTTTAATCAACTCCAGATGATGCCAATTCTGTTGGCGAAACGCGTGTCGAGTGTAGTTTATAGTGTTTTGGTGTTTTGTGGAAAACTAAGTCAGTTGATTAAAACTCAGTTTTAATCATCTCCAGATGATGCCAACTTTGTTGGCGAAATGCGCATCGAGTGTAGTGTATAGTGTTTTGGTGTATTATGGAAAACTAAGTCAGTGTGACACTAGTGATACATAATATAAATAATTATTAAATTATTAACAGTATTAGAACATTGTTAACGATTTCTTTTGTTTAGCATATTTCAAACGTAGATATACATATTAAAATATATTTCAACGATGCTAGTAGAAGTCGATGCGTGTTCGTCAATCTCATGAAAATCGACATGTAAACAAACATTGTCTCAATAAATAAAGTGTATACTCGTATTTATGGAACCACCTAGATGGAAAAATAAAGTATGCAAACATTATTATGTCCTTAGGAGTGTGTCAAAGAGAAGTTTTATACTAATACACTGACAGGCTGATGCAAATAGTCTTTTTATGTTCATAAGAATAATAAGCGGAGTTTGACGAAGCATTGCATGAAACACAGTAAAACCGACAAGACCACCATTGCAGATAGTAAATCAGGTTAGCCCTGTAAACCGACAAAGTCGAACTAAATCGCCCACAATCTGACAGATATAGAGTCGACAACTCGTCAATATTTTTTTGTTTGCACGCATTTACCCTGACCAGAACAAATAATTTTAATCAATATTTATTGCTCGGATTTAATTTAAGTGTATATTAGCATAAATATGGAGAGTGAATTTTAAATGAGAGTTACTTTGTCTTACGAAAAATAAAAAAATAAATAAATAAAATGCACGCCTTTAAATTTCAAAATGTTGGATATAGATTATATCGTAAATTACATGCTTATATTTCTACGGTACATATAATAAATATTTACGATTCTATATTAATGTAAAAAGATTCACTTATTTTAAATAGTAAATATCCCCTTATTTGTCTTTATTTTTATTTTGTTATTTATACGAATTTGTCCAATATGATAACGTGATAAATATGATATGTTATTGTTATTATTTGTTAATTTATTTCATTATAGCTCAGGCAAATTAGACTTCTGCTTCCTTAAAAATAACACAAAGCTGGAAATGATTTTAATCTACTTTGGGCACCTCAAATATGAGTTCCTGAGGCGAGGTTAACTTTTAGGGGCCGAGAAACAAAATTTTGGCACTTTTTTCAGATTTCTGCCTATAACTCGAAAATGATACATTTTACAGCAAATTATATTCTTCCCAAAATTAAAGACCACAAAATTTTGCGTTAGCTGTGTTATTTAACATCAAATTTAGTTTAGCGGTTTAGCCACAATCGATTGTCAAAAATCGACAATTTTTACCAACTTGGCTGAAAAGTGGGATATGCTCATATTCAAACCCCTGTAACTAAGAAACGGCTACTCCAAATGAAAAATATCAAATCGTCAAAGTTGTAGAGCAGTTGTAATAATACATTTAAATAATAGAATAATAACATTCAAATTAATGAATTCTACTAAATAGGTGGCTAATTTGCCTTTAAATTGCAATAACTTATGAGTATGACTTGGGGTTCAAAAATCCATGAACTTCATAAATATCTCTAAGCGGAAATTCAGCGCTATTACTATTTTCGCTTTCTTTCATGTATCTGTGCGAAGGAATGAGCGAATTTTAATCTTGTCTTTCGCGGAATTTGATTCTCTACAACTTTTATCATTCGACATATTTCATTTGGAGTAGCCGTTCCTGAGTTACAGGGGTTTGAATATGAACATAACCCACTTTTCAGCCATGTTGGTGTAAAAATTTCCAATTTTTGACAATCAATTGCGGCTAAACCGCTAAACTGAATTTGACGTTAAATAGATCATTAGACGCGAAATTATATGGTCTTGGAAAGAATAGAATTTGCTGTAAAATGTATCGGCTCCGAGTTATAAGCAAAGAACTGAAAAAGAGCCAAAATTTTGCGGTTTTCGGCCTCCAAAAGTTAACCTCGCCTCAAGAACCTGCGAAAAATCATATGATTCATATTTGGGGTGCCCAAAGTGCATTAAACTCATTTCCAGCTTTGTGTTATTTTTCGGGAGGCATCGCCTTTTTTCTAGCTAATTTGCCTGGACTATTAGAATTGCTGTGATTAAAATGTATTTTTGTAAATAACTTTATAGGTATCCAGTCTTATTTTGACTTTTTGTTTTAATTTCTTACTTGATCCTGAACTCTTGCCACGATCTAACAAACTCGATAAGAACTAACATATATCAGGTATATTAATGAAATAAGAATTGAAAGAAGTAAATATTGATGTATAAACTCCTGTTATAATTTTTCGAGGTTTTACAGCCTTATATTTTATGTATGTATCCCCTGTTACTACTGACAGATATAAATTACATCTAAACATTTTGCAATTGTTTGTTAATAATACATTTAATGCCGTTTAAAGGGATTTGTAGAGGGCAATAAATTTAGTTACGCCAGTGATCTATTTTTAATTTAATGTGAATGAAGTACTTTATCTAATACACTTAGACTAAAATAAATGACACCTCCACTCAACTTAAGAGAAGATGAGGCAGGAAAGTGTCAATTATGGTTATGAATGAGATAACCAGTGATATGTGGCTAATTTGTTAGAGGTTAAACAACCAACAATTTGTCGAACAGTTACATATTTCAATGAACTTGGATGATACTGCAGAACCCCATGACAAGGTCGTAAGAGGTCTACAGATGCAAGAGTTGCGTGATGTACTTTGTAACTCGCCTTAAGAAACAGGCATTCTATCAATTTAGAGCTAAGTAGAGCCTTAGCAGCAGATCAAAATGTAGCAATTATTGGATAAAAGGTTTTTTTGGATAGAAGGCTTAATAAAGGAGGACTGAATAGTAGAATACCAGCTGTTGCACCACCGCTCAACAGAGAACATAGAGTTTCTAGACTGCTTTTTGCAAGGAAAGACATAAATTGAACCACTGACGACTGGAAGTGAGTTCTGTTTTCAGAGGAAACAAGAGTAAGTTTTAATTAACCAAATGAATGGCAACAAGTCTGGCGGAAGCCAGGAGAAAGGCTTGCTACCTGCAATATCTCTCCATGTATATTTCTACATAGAAAACATCGTAGAAGGACATGTGATGCCATGTGCCCCATTTGTCGGAAACAATTTCATTTTTATGCAGAATAATGCTCCCTTCAACCCTTCAACACAGCACACGTTGCTAGAGAGGTACTGACCTATCTTCGGTTTATGAATACTCCAACTATGGATTGGCTACCAGGAAGCCCAGATATATGCCCCATAGAGAAGTTTTTCATTAATATCATTTTAATTGGAGTTGACATTAATATTCCGTTCTGTTATTTAGTCATGTTTTTCTATCGATAATACCATTCTAAATTGTTAAACATTTTAGTCGAAATCATTTAATTATCACACGTAAGTACTATGATTTAAGCTTCTTCTTAATATTAAAAGTAATCACCTCCTAGTTGCTAACCACCTCCCATAACTCGATTTTCCTAATGCTTACTTCATGGAAGGGTAATTCAATATTTATTAATTAAAATTTTAGATTGATTCTACAATTATAAATAATATTCTGTAATGAAATGGTTATCAATATTACTTAATTAAATTTTAGATTTATTATTAAATAATTATAACCCTTTCTTGACTTCAGCATTCAGAAAATCGAGTTGTAATAGGTGGCTTAGAAAATCGAACGGTAAAAAGTGGATTAAAAAAAATAAAATGGTAGGGGGTGGCTGCAAATTGGTACTGCCACTCTAATTTTGTTTGTATTCAGCAATTAAATTACTTATTGCAAGTATATAGTTGTATCATATTTATTGATACCAGAATTTTCATAATGCTAATCACTTTCTTCTTGAAAGTAATTCACGTATGGAAAAATTTACTAATACAGAAAAATACTGAAGGTTTCAAACCATAACGTGATCACTAATGCCAATAACTTTGCAAATTGGTAAGGAAAGAATCACAAAGATATAGTTTGATGCTCATTTTTTCCATTTTGCAAAATATGATTTCCATTTATTAACTTATTTTGTTCTACTTATAATTCTGTATTTTGTGTTGTAATTCTTCGACGTGAGAAATACATAGAAATCAAAATGCAAAACTCATTCCATTATTTCACGCGCATGTATCAAAATAAAACATGACATGAGTCTAACACATAACCACTCATGTATTAATCAATAATCATAGTAATTGTTAATCTTTTATAGTAGCGAGTTCGATGATAGCATAGGACGAGATAGTTTTTATAACCTCAAACCAACTTAAATGCGTAATTAACGTAATATAGTAAATCATTTATTAAATGATAGTAGCTGACTAAAAGAACAGAAAGTGTTCTATACGTCGCAATAACTGAATGATTTATCGATTACAAGATTTGAATACAGAAAAGTGATTACGACTGTGTTCAATTATAGCGAGCAGACTTTATTTAAAATTTAATTTTACACTATATATAAAGGAAGCCTGGCCATTATTTATGATATATTGGTATATTACTATATACTTGTATCTGAAGGCATTATTTTTTGTTTGCACACTTATCACTCTAATTATTATACCGTGTTTATAAGTGTTTAAGAGGAAACTAACAAAAATTTATTTATATATAGAATAGATAACTGTTTTGTATATAAAAAATTATTAGATTTAGAAATTGTTCATTCATGACTGAAATAATAGTGCTTTTGAATATAAATATATACATATACAGTGTGGAAAAAAGTATGGACTACCTCTAATAACTTGATAGTCTTCCAGGTTTTATGGAAAACGCTTGAAAAGGGCAGTGCCGCATAAGAACGGAAATACGAAAAATTTCACCAGAAATTATACGAAATGTTCAAAGAGAATTTGTTTCTAGACTTGGGCACTGTCAAGTTGTCAACGGTCATCACTTTCAGCATTTACTGAAATAAGTTTTATGTGTTTTATCCTCAACACATTATTCTTAGTTTATTATTTATTTGATTGTTCTTTGTTTTATTCTTATTTTGTCTTATTTAATATTACGCGTTGTTGGTTTGGTTGATAATAAAACTTATGTTCAACAGTTTGCTTTTTTTTCTGATAAAGCAAGAAAAAGTTATCCTTTTACTGGGAATTAATTTAAAATAATTTTCACAATTGAACGTTCACCATTTTGAAACGGCGCAACAGAGTAGCAAAAAAATATAGGAACATACTGAGTGAAATAAGAGCTTTCAAATGATGTTAAACGCCATATATTGTTATTTAAGAAAAATGTCGATGACGTTATATTTTTGACAGATGTTAATAAAAAAAACAAATGAATTCTAAAAGAATGTAGGAAACTGGAAAAATAAATCGACGTATTCAAGCGTTTTCCGTAAAACCTGAAGACTACCACATTATTAGAGGTAGTTCATACTTTTTTCCCACACTGTATAAGCGCTACACTAAGTAGATTTTGTGTAATGTATAATTTAATAAGAGAATCCACACATATTATTTTAGAGATAATTTAGATCGCATGCTTAAAATTAGATAAAAATTATCTTGCAGTATTATATATCAGTAACTTATAAGTCGGAAATCGAGAAAGGAACCACCAAGCCTCCAAGCGGTTATCAAAGTAGTTCCCGAATAGCAAAGCTATTACATAATCGCTCTAGGAAACAACTACTCCTCGGGCTAGAGCCCCGCT
Source organism: Rosalia funebris (assembly GCA_037954035.1). Lineage (NCBI taxonomy): Eukaryota > Metazoa > Arthropoda > Insecta > Coleoptera > Cerambycidae > Rosalia > Rosalia funebris. Next base: position 31,302,201 of record JAZFAV010000002.1, read on the forward strand.
GGGCATTGAATTATACCCAGAAGCGATCCTCGACCCCTTTCTCGTGTTTCTGCACGATCAGATAAGGTTTCAAAAAATAAAACCCGCCACAGGTAGGATTCCGCTTGGCGGATAACCGCTTGGCGGCTTGGTGGTTCCTTTCTCGATTTCCGACTTATAAGTTACTGACAGAGATCGTATCGATAAAGATGTATAGGCCATAAAGTTCATTCGGCATTTGTCCTGAATCGGCGTACCGTATGCGGCACTGATGAGAACTAACAAGTTCGAAACAGCTGTATGTCGTTAGGCTCCGATCCGGGACAAATGTCGAATCCTACCTGTAGCGGGTTTTATTTTTTGAAACAGTATTATATATGTCATAAAATTCTACGCTATTGTTATTTCAGACTTAATATAATATAATACTGTATAATGTTATAATTCAGGCCATTCACATACAGGATGTTATGTCTAAAAAAGAGTATATCTAAAGTTATTACAGTTATCATGTAACTAAATCCTTTCAATGCACAATAATAATGCACAAATTAAACCGTAATTTGTGCATTATCACAAATTACGGTTTATTATTCATCATTCATTACGCAAGTCGCAAAACTTTAGGGAAAACACTTCTTGGAACCTTCCTGCCACCTCAATGACAGAAAGGTTTGAAATACAGAAATCTTCGAACAAACAGTTAGTAATCTTCGAAATATAATTAGGTAATCATCAAATAATTACGCAGTAATAATTACTCTTTTTTTGACATAAAGCCAAGTCAAAATTTTAAAATAAATTAAATACAATTTTTAAAAAGCGAATTAAATAAAAAATGATATGAAATGTATATTTCAACAAATATTTAACGGTGTATTAATATTTACTTCATAACACTGTACTTAAGAAAACTGATTTACAACTATAACTTGTACTTTATAAAATTATAAAATAAACTTTGCAAATTTAGAATTTAGAGTTTTAATTAATTCTCTGAAAAATTCTCCAGGATGTTTCAGTCTTACTTAATACCCCGTGTATAAAAAGTTTAGGCAACCAGAAATCGATTTCCTTGTCTTAAAGTCTCAGTTCTCATGCAGGACAAGCACACCCATGCTCAGAAAAAGGTGCCATAGTACTCTTTTAGAATATTTTTGTTTCCTATATGACTTACAGCTAATTTATGTTACTGATCTTATATAATAAATAAGCAATGTATATCGTGTAGTCCTTCTCCTGAAGGAGAAGATGGACTAACACGGCCGATGATCTGACCTCGCTATGAAGTAACAGTTATTTATTTTTTGTGTTTATACTTTTAGATGTCATGGAAAGGTCAAACTCGTCAAGCTTACAAAAACACCCTAATACTGGGTCCAGTTTGCCACCTTAAACTATAAATGTGCAAATGGCTAAATGACATCATTTAACATATTATATTATACCTGTAATTAATATAGCCATTTCATACCAAACATGGGAAACTATTGTAACAATTTTGTGGTATTTATTTTATACCAAATTGATGTACCCGAGAATTTTTACTATACATAATATACAAAAATGTGATAAGACCAATTGTAGTAATTATAGAGGAATAACACTACTTAGTGTCCCTTATAAAATATTATCAGGGGTGATCCATAATCGAATGACGCCCTACTCAGAAGAAATACTAGGCCAATACCAATGTGGATTCAGGAAAAATAGATCAACCACAGACCACATGTGTACGTTAACACAAATATAGGGGAAATGCTATGAATATAACATACTCGTATATATGCATTATCTGTTTATAGACTTCAAACAGGCATTTAACAAAGTACATAGGAAGAAAATGCTACAAAGTTTAACCCTCCTAGGAATACCTTGATAATTAATAAAAATGGTAGAAGTAACCATGGTAGACTCGACAGCAACTATGAGAATACAACAGCAGCTTAGCGAAGAATTTAAGGTGGAAGCTGGGGTAAGACAAGGAGACGCTCTCTCGGCAGTGATTTTCAACTTAGTACTAGAAGCAGCTATCAGAAAAGTGAATAGAGCTGGAAGCATCATAAATAAATCCACACAAATACTTGGGTATGCGGACGATATTACGATAATTCCACGTGATCTTGCCTCCCTGAATCAAACTGTCATAGATCTTGAGCTACAGGTAAATAAAGGAGGCCTACAAGTGAACAAAGACAAAACGAAATATATGTATTGCTGCAGGAATCCCCCAATACAACTACCAAATATTAATATAAACGGAGTTCAGATTAAAAGCGTCAAGACGTTCAATTTCCTTGGCACCAAAATTGCCAATAGTGGTAACGTCCAAGGTGAAATAAGTGCAAGAATCCTTAAAGAAAATAAATGCTACTATGCTTATTTAAAATTAATAAGGAGCAGCATACTAAACAGAAGATCTAAGATCACAATCTATAAGACACTTATAAGACCCGTAGTAACCTATGGATGTGAAACATGGACACTAACAAACAATGATGAAAATCAATTAAGAAAATTTGAGAGAAAGATCATTATAAGAATATACGACCCAGTGCAAGAAAACGGTATGTGAAGAATAAGAATGAATCACGAAATTGATGCATTTATAAAAGGAGAGGATATAGTAAGATGCATAAAAAGTCAAAGGATAATGTGGTTAGGACATGTATACAGGATGGAGGGCGAGAGAATTGTGAAGAGAATCCTTGAATGGAAACCTCAAAACACAAGACTAAGAAGGCGACCCAAGAAAAGGTGGATAGACAATGTGGAGGAAGACCTAAAAACTCTAAGATTAGGAAACTGGACGAGAATAGCGGTAGATAGAACCAGATGGAGGAACATAGTAGAGCAAGCCAAAACCCACCAAGGGTTATGAGCTAAGAGAAGAAGAAGAAGATTATTATCATTATATAATATTCTCTCCAGTATTTTGTTTCTCAGTACATAGTTTTCACCACAAGTCGAAAAATATAAAACAGAAAATATTGTACATTACTTTTACAATATATCATATATGGAAGAGAATATAATGGACGCTCGCTCAGGTCAGTGTCCGAAACGGAACTATAAAAGTGCGGCAGACTGCTTCATTTCAGAGTGGCGAATTGGGCCCAGTATTGGGGTGCCTTTATATGCTTGACCAATCGGGTAATTTTTCCTAATAAATAATAAAAGTGTAATCGCAAAAAATAAATAAACATTACTTTATAAGGTCATATCATCAGCTGGATGGCCCTGTTAGCCTGTTTTCTGCTTCAGGAAAAGGACTGCCTGCAAACAAATATACATTGTTTATATATTATAAATACTTTATAGTCTATATATAGATACATAAGTAACATACATAGGCTGACGTATGGAATATCTCAGATTTACATTAGCTTTAGTTCAAGCTGTATCTTTGAGGAAATAGTTAAAATGCTACAAAGCTTACGTAGAGGCTGCTGGTTTTGTTATTTTTTTTTTCTTGGACAGTTTTATGTAATACAATACTATATAGGTAAAAAAACAACTGTTGTTAACAAAATAAATATAATTTCTATAGCAGAAATATCGCAGGAAGGAACTATGAGATATTATCATATTTATAATGAAAATATGTGTCATTTGAACAAAGAGCTGAGGGTGGTTTCTTAGGGGGTTATAACTACCAACTACATTTACAATGCACAATCACCGGAAGTTTTTGATGTAATTCAAACTTTCAATCTTTCTATTTTATTAAATAATGGATATATTGTTTATAGTGGAAATTCTTTGACATAAAATAAACAACGAAAAACTGTCACCAAAGTTTACCATGTTTCATGCGAAATTTTGTACCAAGGGCTATATAAATTAAATATATAATATAATATGTTAAATGAATTCAATATATGATATTTAAAATAAAATGTAGTTAGTATATTTGGGACAAAATAATGTGATAAAGTAACTGAAATGTAATGTAGTCCCACCAGTGCGCATTATTGTAAAGTAAATAACAGGAAATGAATAAAATGAGTAAGTACATATAAATAAGTAAGTAGGCATTACCCAGCTTGAGGCTATAAAAATAATGTATAAAATGAAACTGTAGGTGAAGTAATCTATATTACAGAATCTCGAAATGTTTTAATTATATACATTCATAAGTTATATCTTTAACTTTAGTATATATAACTAACACATTTGATTCTTTAGATGTTGTTTGAGAGTTCAACACCACTATAGCATTTGTAAAAACATACTTTTTGTTTCAAAACTACCTTTCAGGTAGATATAAATTTACTAGGATTATTATAAACTCCTCTAATTTCCTTGAAATACAAACTACCTTAGTACAATGATGATACACATTTCCTATATAGTTTGTCGTCTAATTTATTTGCTATATTTCTAATTATGAATAAAGATTTAAAAGATATTTTTGATTGGGCATTAAGAAAAATATTATTTACAAATAGTAATAAAAGCCAAAATATGGTTTTTGGTACACCAACCACATCAACTTAACATATCTGAGAAGAAGTTTATACATATTGTCGGGTTTATCTTAAGTATTGCAGAAACAATATATCTGAGTATTTATGTAAAAAGTTTATGTGGAGAACTAACAATCAGAGTAGAGATAGACAGATATAAAATAGACGACAAATAGAAACAGAAAAATACAAGACAAATAGAAAATAAAATTTTCATACCATCTCCTAGAAGTGAAATATTTATATAATAGTCAGAAGTAAATTAAAATATTTAGGATCAATTAAATATATTAAGTTATATTTATGTTTAAGGAATTATAAAAATTGACTTCGTTGATACACATTCCCTTAGGAAGAAAATTGTACTTCAATAATAATCAGTAAATGTATTATTATTATTATACTGTTCGTACAGGCATGTGTATACCTCTATTAATGATTGTATGTTGGTTGTATATAAGCGGAATATGAAACACGCCTTCTCTAACATACATATGCTGTTAGTTCTGGACCCATGATTTACAAAATTTTACTATAATAGTTATCTACAATTTTACAAGTAAATAATTGTTAAATTGTAAACGAGAAGTAGTAAAAGTTTATACCTAATCTCTATTAAAAGTGATAAAATTATACAAAGACAAAATTTCAACAGTGTATTTTCTATGTTCCTCATATAATTTTTTTCTTTTTTTTTGAAAAATTGTAGTGTATTTTTACTCAAAACTATAACTTAAATTTAAAATGAGTATTATCAATAGTCGCGTTTATTTCGATTTTGCCATACTAGTTACATAATATAATATTATTTCCATTTCTTCCGGGATATTAATTACCTCGGTTATAACTTTTTATAACTACTTAAATATTCCTATGTTTTCCTCCATTTCTACATTAAATACTATAAGTCATTAAATCTCTTAGGAGAGAATTATTATTTTTCTAAATTTATTTTAATACAGAATATCATATAACTAATCTTGTCATTAATGCCATACATATATGTACATATAAGATATAAACCAAAATGATTTCTCTAGAACTTGCACTTAAATCTGTATATTTTTCTGTATATTTTTCTAATTTAAACTGTTGCTTTCCACAGTTGTAGTTTGGTTGACAATGTAGTCTACTTTTAGAAGCTAACCTGAAATATAAATAAATTTATTTTCTTTAGTAACAGTATACGATACGTAATGTTATTTCTGACAAAACACTAAACTAGTTATCTACGAACTCGATGACTGATGATTTCATGAACGATAATTACCGATTTCCTGATGATGCTAACTTGGTTGGCAAAACACGTGTCTAGTACCGTTTAAGCCTAGGATGCTCGTGGAAAAATGGTCGCCTGACTTTGTTGCTGTTTTGAAAGTTTCCCACTTTCCCAGGATTATTGATAACGTATAAATAAGTAGGTGAACCTACAATGGAAAACATTAATTGCTTTGGTAATTTTGATATTTCAGGATCCATGGTATTCTGCAACTATTATTAATGTTAACAGAAAACTTTACATAAACTTAATATTACTATTATTATATACAACAAAACAATATTGTAAAATTCAATTATATTTAATGTACTTCATAGCAAATTAGAAGCTTCTTGTTTAAGTGAAATTTTCCACTAACGCTCCTTCCACTCCATCGCCTTTCTTATCATTATCAGAGGCAAGAATTGAAAGGTGACTCTACAAGAGTAATTCTTTTAAACATTAGATAATTCATTTTAAAATAGTTTACCCTTTCGTTTTGCATATTTGAAATGAGATAAAATATTTCTAAACAATTATTATTTTTAGGTAATGCAATTTATGAAGACATATAACGCCACAAGTGTTACCGTTGAAGATAAGAAAATGGATATGCATAGTTATTATTAACATTTTATTAGGTTTAGGTAAAGGATACAGCCAGACTTGTTCTACGGCATGCAGATTTGTCTCTTTGAGTATTATACCGTATGTCAAAGGTCAGTTGGGCGCGACACGCACACATCTTTACGTGCTTCTTTGATGATGCCGAGAGGACACCATGATGAGACCCCTGCCATTTTTAAATGTATTCTACGTGCTCATGTAAGTCCTTTACATGAATGTATTTTGAATATTTTAACAGAAAAAAAGTTTTCATAGAAATCAGTAAGGATCAACCTTATAGGTTGTAGGATATATTTTTATATGTATCTTAACTGAATTTTATATGTATCTTAGCTTAACGTTCGCTTGAAAAAAATGTTTGGTATAGCAACAATATACCGTGAGGTGAATATTATTTTGTGCAACTACACGTTTGTTTTTTATAAATATTATGAGAAGTATTAGCTATGAATATATAAACATTAGGATGAGTAATTTGTTAAAATAGAGTCAGACTATTCGTAAACACCTAGATTAAGACATTATTAAAAATGTTACACTACAACTAGTTATTCATAGGATGTCGTTCTTTACACAATCAACGGAGCCTTCCTCGTTACGTCATAGTAGCATCGTAGGGGTATCAGGACCTATAACATCGATAACAGATTTGCCCTCACTTGTTATAAACTGTTACGTCTCTTTCCTACGGTTGCTTAGAAAATAAGCAAAAGCCCACTAAAAACGCAACTGTAAATAGCATTTTACGCACATTGTGAGCAAAATACCGTGGGGTAGTGATAGGGCTTTTTTAGCATCCAGGCGACCCGTGTTCGATACTCGGCGTTTAATAATTTTTTTTTCATTTATATTCATTTAAAACAATTTTTTTTTGTTCTAAATACTTTTAATTGTTTTTATTAATTTTTTAGTCATTATATGCAAAATCTGTAATTTTATAGCATCTTAAGGAAAAATTTTAACGGAAAAAGCGGATATTTTTTGTAAGAGGGCCATGGCTAATCGAGACGTGGCGCGTTACCATGGTAAACAAATGCAACAGTTGTCAATTAATCTGTTTAGTTTGCCATTTCGCTTAATTTGTGTCTTCACCTTCAGCATTCCTTATTTTCCTTTGATTATTATTAGTAAGTTTTTAAGGTTTAAACAAATTGAATATCAAAATATATGACGAATCCTTCGAAAGTACGCCACCTGAAAGAATGGAAAAAGCCGCCGAGGTGACATAGAATCTTTTCCCATATGTGTCTAGAGAGCGATATGAAGCTGCCTACCAAAAATTCATGGAATGGAGGAAGGCGAAAGGAATTGCAATCTTTTCCGAAAATATACTGATAATGTATTTTGAGAGCCTTTCCAAAGTTTACAAATCATCAACATTGTGGAGCTAATACTCCATGCTAAAAATCACAATAAATCTAAAACATAACATCGATATATCGAAGTATACGGAACTACAAGCCTTTCTTAAAAGACAGTCTGAGAATTATGTTCCTACAAAATCAATAATTCTCACTCAAAGTTTTTGAAGTCGGCGCCAGATAATATTTACTTACTAATTAAGGTAAAGCTAAATAACGACGTAACCTTGATTATTTTTTTTACCATTTATAGAGTTGCCATTGGTCTTGCCTGAACTTGCAGACGAATTGAGCTGTGTAATTTAACAATCGAAGATGTCATAGATTTAAATGCAGCATTCCTGGTTAGGCTGAGAAATATAAAAAATAAAATTCCAAGATCATTTACGGTGACCGATTCTTTTTCCGATTTCAAAATATATTGGCTACCGTCCTACTGATATTAAAAATAATGGGAAATATTTTTTTAAACTATAAAAACGGAAAATGCACCAAACAGCCGGTAGGAGCCGATCAACAAAATTGGAGATATGGCTAAAGAAATCGCAGCTTTTCTTAAACTCAAAAATTCCGAGCAATATACGGGACACTGTTTCCGCCAATCCTCTGCTACCTTGTTAGTTAATGCAAGTATCGATTTACTGATCCTTAAACGTCATGGTGGATGGCGCTCTAGCACTGTGGCGGAAGGCTACATAGATGAATCCATTCAAGAAAAAGTCAAAATCTCCAATAAAATTGTAAATTCGTTTTAAACTCCATAGATTCAGAGGTACATATTGATGTTCTACCACAAAATGAAATCCCATCTTCTTCAAAAACAAATAATAACATATCTATTGTAAAAAATTTGATCAATCAGCACTAAGAAATGCCAGGAATTCATTTAGAAAATTTCAGTAATTTTACTATTAATTACAACTTCAAATAGATATTGTTTGTAACAAGATTATTATTGCCCATTATTAAAAAAAATATCATTAGCTGTTAATAATGATGTTTATTGCTAATAATAATAATAGTAAATAAATGTTTATTAAAATTAAATAATTGTTGTTTTATTATGTCAAAAAAATCATCATTTTGGAAGCAAAACTTAAACAAGAAAAAGATATACATCCCTCTAATATGATTTAAGTGCAACCGTAGGAAAAGTATAGAGTAAAACACGTGCGAAAAGTATTTTTCACACAAGTGAAACTTGTTGCACTCGCCTTCGGCTCGTGCTGTCTCACTGCGTGCGAAAAATGTCTCTTTCGACACTTGTTCTACAATATAGAGGACTTATGTATTGAAAAAATTATTTATTTGTATGTGATTATAATTAGAGCTGTATAATCAGTGCCGTGTACATGTGGCTTGCATATGGCAAGGTGTAGTGGGGGCCTCGAGCACGTGACGTGGAGTTCAATTCACGCTGATTTAATCTAACCTTCCACTTCTTCACGTGGAAGATGGTATTTAGCTGCGCACTGTGGCTCTAGTCGGTAATGGATAGTTAGGATTGTATTTCTTCCAAAAGCCCTTAAAGTGCCGGTGTGTCAAGTAATGTAAGTGGTAAGTGACAGGTAATTAACATGAGAAGTAATTCAAAAATGAACTCCGTTTTCCGTGACAGGCCCTTTTTTATACTAATATGTTCCGTGGTATTTATGTCTTTTGTAGTCTCTCTTGTCCCAACACAATAAATCTTTTTCACAAACTTTACACACTATTTCCGCCCCATCATACATCAAATCTAGAAGGTCCTGAATAAACTTATTCACATGTCGGCAAGGGGCTGCTTTTTCACCCTTGGTACTGTGGACATTTTTTGTAACGCAAGCACGCTGTACAAATTATGTATGTAATTACGATCGCAAAGTGATTTAGTTCTTCGCGAAGCGGACGCACACAATCTCAGTATTAAACAGTAACTGGATACCTAGCACAAATCGAGTGTTTTGTGATACCTAGTTTGTTAACAGCGTGGATTGAACTCCGCGTCACGTGCTCGATACCCTTGCTACACCTTCCCATATGCAAGCCACATGCACTGATTATACAGCTCTAGTTATAATTACTAACTCTCCTCGTAACTTCATATTAAAATATGGTGGAATTTATATTTTTTTAAATAAAGATAGCCTATATTATAGTTTTATGTATTAATCGTTATTTATAAATAATCTACATACATTCCAGGACAAAATTAACCCGGCAAAATTTTTCATTATTTATTATAAGTTTTAACTAATTAAACATGTTATGTAGGTGGCCTAGAATATCGTCTGTCACCACTGATAAATTGCTATTGTTTGACAGATGTAAAGTAAAATTTTGTAATTGTTTATTAATAATACATTCAATTTAATGGTGTTTAAAGTGACTGGGAAAAGGCACTAAATTCACTTACGCTAGAGATGTTTTTTAAATTTAATGTTATCAAGTGAACGAAACACGTTCACTTGATAACATTAAGTGTACTGGAGCTAAGTCTACTGGACTATGTTCAGTACACTTAGAGTAGAAGGAATGAGTCGCCCGTGCAACTTAAGAGAAGATGAAGCATTGAAAGTGGTAACTCTGGTAAACAGGGGACTTAGAGTCAACGATATGTTGTCAATTTGTTAGGAGTTAGACGATCAACAATTAGTCGAACAGTTAGACATTTCAATTAACTTGGAAGTTACTGTAGAGTTTCAGGATAATATTGTAAGAGGTCTACAGGTGCAAGGATGATCGATATCTTATGCAAGTCGCCTTAGGGAACAGGTATTCTACCAGTTTAAAGCTAATCAGGGCTCTAGCAGCAGCTCGAAATGCAGCAATTTCTAGACGAACGATCAGGAGAAGGCCTAATGAAGATTGATTGAACAGTAGAAGACCAGATATTGCACACTGCTCACCAGACAACCTTTTTTTTTGTGAGAGGGGAAATCCTACATGGACACTAGGTACATTTGGTTCAATCGTACCTAGTAGTGTCGGACTCCTACCCTCCTTTTCCGAGGCTCAGCATCCTGGTATCATCTATCACCAGACAACCTAGAGTTTGGGGTTTTCAAGAGAACATGTAAATTGGAAAACTGACGACTGGAAGGGAGTTTTGCTTTCCGACAATATAAGAGTAAGTTTTAGTTCACTAAATGGGCGTTAATGAGTCTGGAAGATGCCAGGAGAGAGGTTTTTGCCTGCAATATCTCTTTGAAAATCCCATTTTTTGGTGAATTAATAATGCTCTGGGCAAGAATTTGTTTCGATGGTTGCACGGATTTTGTTCCTGTAGGGACAAGATGTATGAATGCACACTTTGACGTAGAAAATATCGTAGAAGAACATGTAATGCCATTTGAACAAGTTGTCGGTGACAATTTCATTTTTATGTACGATAACACACAACTTCACGTTGCTAGGTAGGTACTGGTCTACCTCCAATTTGTGAATATTCCAACTATGGACCGACCACCAAGAAGCATATGCATCCCGTAGAGTATCCATGGGATGCCTTAAAATGATTAGTTAGGCCCCACATACCTGCCCTTCTGACTCTGAGGGGACTCAAATAAGTAATTCTTATCTAATGGGAGAATTCCTCAGGAAACCATTCCCCCACTTGATCAATAGCATGTCCAGAAGAATAGAAGCGGTAATAAAAGTTAGTCCTTATCATTTATAAAGTGAAAATACATTTTTAAATAAAAATACTCTTATAGATGACCTACTTCAATAATCTAAAGCAACAATTTAACACTAATTGTCTTCTTAGATATAGAACAATCAGAAAAATCCAGGAAGTACTACCTCATGCAAGAACGTCATTTCCAGACTCCAAAAGTGTGTACCGATTGTGTACTAATTACAATATACTTGTGGAGAAAGCCACAAAGTGACATTGGTGAGACAAGGAAGACTATCAGCTATAAAATCAAGGAGCATCAATGTCATACAAAATTTGGTCATGGACATATCAACAGTTGCAGAACATGTTCACAACAAAGGATTCTCTTAACTCAAACACCCATAAAATTCTATTTTGACTCTTGCAAAGTAAAAAGAGGAGTAACATACATAAAACTTTTAATAAGCAAACATTTATGTGAACCCAAAGAAAGAAATCCATAGGCACTAATTGTGGAGGTCTTGCTGACCATCTACGAACCGTGCAGGAATAACATTATGTCAAATATTTGATACAGCTACTGTATCAAATATCGATCATCTATATTATTTTGGATTTGATATCTCAAATTTTCTAAATATATTTACTCCAAATCATTCCTAAAGATGCCCAGGCCTTGCAATTCAACTATTATTTTTTTACACAATAATGCATTGTTTGACGGTTTAAAGGTCGCGTGGCTACAAAAACGAGATTCGTCAGTAAATTGAATTTTCTTGATGAAATTGTTGTCTTCATTGCATTTCTTTACAAACCATATGCAATATTCGTTACGAATAATGAATAATGTATAATTCATGAACGTTATGATTGGATTTTCTTGATTCTCCGTAAATCAAAAGCATTCCAATTTGTTCAACATGTATATACGTTGTTATTATTCATAATTACGGATAATTTGTATTTGCTTCTTTTAAACTAATAAAAAGATACTACAAACTAGGTTATATAAACCTAATGCGTAACAATATTCTTGTTAATTGTTTTACAAAATTTTATATCAAATCGATGGCTCCTTAGACTGAAAACAATTTCATTACAAATCAATGAAAAACCAACTAGCTTTGTATTCACTGTTTGAATTTAGTTATCGTAAAAAATGTAAAAATTATGCACTTTAGAACCATTAACGTTGTAACTTTATTTCCTACCGAATTTAAAATTTTTACAGAAACTTACGAAAAAAAAATTTTTTTGAAAGGATATTGAAAATACATAGTTTCTATGTACAAGTTTCTATAAATGAGTTTAAAAAAAAATTATATTTTCAGACTTTGGGTTGAAATAACTGCTAAAAGGTAGATACAACTTGAATTTTATTCATAATTACAATACCACCTAACTTTGTTTAAAAAATTAAATAAACAATACTTATTTTGAAGAAAGAAATCAAAGTACGAAGATACGTAAAACGATCCGCTAATTTCAAAAATATAAAAAAATATCGGGTTGATCCCTGAACGTTCATGATGTTGTCTCGTATTTTTCCCTCCCAGTCCTCCAATTTTTATCTAAAGCAATAAACAAATTACAAGAATACCTACTTCCTCTCATCACCCCATATATGGGGACATCTCTTAATATTTAATTTCATGAAAAAATCCTATAGACATAATAAGTAGTGTTGACTTAACAATACACGAATAAATGTTAATTACATTAACATTTATTTAATGCTAATGGAATTATTATTATCGATAATGTTAATTTATTTACTTAGTACTGCCATTGAGACAAAATGAAAGTTCTCTTAACAAAAAAAAAAGAGAAAATACCTACATATAACTATTTCCACTGTGAATTTTAATTTTCATATTTTTAGTTATTTAAATACTTTAGGGGCTTCTTTTCTTTTGTTTCTCATAGGCAACGTAAAATACTATCATCACAAAGTAGTTAATGACATACATTTATTTAATTTATATACAATACTCCATTTACAACAAGCCGATAATTAACTGAGACAAGTAACTGTATATCGAAAAGAAAATTATAAAACATTTAAATAACATTAGTCACATGAATTGGACTTTATTTTTTTACATAACAATGTAGAAAAATATGTACGTAACATATATTAAAATGAAATAAACAAGGGTATCAAAACCATAAACTTTGCGTGCATAATAGCAGCCAGTTTCTCAGCTAATAAAGACTCCATTAATAGCTCTTAATCCGTTCAAATAGTCAAGCGGTAATCTGAAATTTATAACAGCACTGGACATAATTTTACGGCAAAAAGCCTCGTACTGAATAAGAACTACCAAAGATCCTTGTTATGGTTAAAATCATTATGACAAAAGCGGTTTTCTTCTTAAATAAAAACCATAACAGGTCGTTTGCTCGATTCTATACGCTTTTCACTGCAGTGCATATAAAATACATTGACATGTTCATTAGTAAAAGGTATGGCCTGGTCTCGTTATTTCTGTATATAGTTTTGATTTCAGTTTGTAACTTAATGTCCCCTTGATATAAAATTTTCATTTTATGGAGGTTTAGTACCATTAAGAGTTCCAGCGGTAGTAAAAATTTAATAAGGCCCTGTTAAAACAGTAAATATATAAACGCACTAAATGAAGTAATTAGTAGTCATGCACCGTTATTTAACTGCTGCATATTTTGAACTATATTATAGACGATCAATATTTTAAAAAATCACTGAATATTCATATAGGCTAACGATAACTCTGTATTCACAATAAAAGTATAACTTTAAAAAATTTTCAATACCAATTTTAACCCTCGAAATAATTTGTTAATGAAAAATTTTGTAACGGGTGTCCAGAAAGGGTAGGGGGTATTTGTAGATTCAATAAAAAAAACTAGAAGTCAGAAAAAATAAATTTTTTTGTTAATTTTTAGACAAGGTTTTGGAAAATTAAGTACTAAAGATTATGTTCTCCAAATGTTGACCCTCACGCTGCTGGCACTCCTCTAACCGTAAACGGAAATTAGCCACCACGCGTCTACACATCTCTCTGGAAACAGCGGCCATTTCGGTGCGAATGTTGTGCTTTAATTGCACTAAAGTTCGTGGTTTGTTTACATACACTTTCTCTTTAAGGTATCCCCATAAGAAATAATCAAGAGGTGTAAGATCAGAAAATGGATTAGAATGTTTGAGAATACCGGTTCGACTGTAAAAGTTCGCAATCCAGGTCGCCCGTGCTCTGTTCGAACCCCACAATCGATTGAAGAAGTGAGAGTTTCAGTGCGTGAAAATCCTTCTCAATCAATTCGCAAACTCTCACTTAACATGAACATAGTATCTTATCTAATTATTTAAAATGAAATATTAGCTGATTTAATAAATCATACGTTTTTAAAGTAAAACTGTATACCATCTGAGATATGGTGTAAAATTTAGCACAAACTTTACACCAATTACAATCAATACAAACATATTAACATAAACATAAAATATTAATAAAATTATTTCAGTTTTGTTGCAAATTCCTCAACAGTCTTATCCAAGATTTTAGCTATTTCTTTTTCTCTATATTTAGTATAGCCAAATTACTTAATCTCTCGTGTTTCATTTTATTTCTTAAATAGCCTTTGTTAAATTTTATTTCTTAACCTTTTCAGAAGTGAAAAGGTCCTTTCACATGCCGCACTTGATACAGGAATTGTGATACATAATTGAACATAATTTATAAATCTCATTGAATGCCAATCTACATTTATTCAGCACGTCGGATAGCTGTAAAATATTGTTGATTTTAACACTTTATTCGTTTTAAAATTTTGAAATAGTAATGGTCAAAATTTTATATTTATATTTTGTTTCATATTATAATTTTGTAGATAGTAAGTTTTTTGTGTGGGAACTTGGGTGGGCACTATTACTGATTGGGTAGACACGTGCCCACCCGGTCCCCCCTGGTGCCGTCACTGTATAAAATTGGTGCTAAATCTCACCAGATGGGGTACATATAGGGACAGACCAGTTTAGTGTAAAATGAACACGACATCGGGTGAAAATTTCACTATCTTTAAGTGTAAACGTTATTTCAATTTTGCACCTTTTATTGTGCATATTGTACAATGAAGTAAAATAAAGCGCCTAAGAAATATAATACACATTATTATTTTCTTCGTTCTAATATATACAGTTGATTTATTAATGACATATTGATATATATATATATATATATATATATATATATATATATATATATATATATATATATATATATATATATATATATATATATATATGTATGAGTATGTGCTAGTATAAATCTAGAAAATATTTATATATTCGCTAACAACGCAACAACATTTCTATCATATTTAAAATAGTACTTTGTATTATCGAACTTTTTAATTAAATATTGATTCTATGCTAACATCAATGTTTCTCCTGATCAATAATATGTAAGTTAAGTAATAAATGTACTTCGTTGATATCTATGGGTATATCTATGATGATGTCCTTAGGTATTTACGAGTACTTATAATTTTTCTTATAACGAGGGGATTTAGTCCCTACTGAAAACATATTATGTAAATAGTATTAAGGATGTACCCGGCCACATATAGGATTTATCCAATTATTAAATAAATTATTTAATGATTGGGTACATTATTGATAATATTCATGTGTTATTATTAGTCAGTGGAATTATTCAGAAATCATGAATGTATGTACTACTTCAATTTTTAATAATTGTTAATAAATCTTATTGAGATTCAGTTCTCTTTGAAAATAAAGATTTTGTAATATTTTTCGTAAAATTTATATATTATTATTAAAACATAAGCAAATAATAATTAAGAAATGACAGACACAAATTACAAACACAAAAAACAATAATTAAGAAAAGACAGATACATTTATATTACCTTGTTTACCTTATCAGCCCGAAACACGAATACATTTTTTTATATATTTTGCGTCTTGAGAGACATAACAGCATTTCGATATAAGTTGGTTGGTTGATTAAATAATTGTACAAAAATGTGTTATGTAAAATACGTTTTGCGCAACATATACTCCATTATATGCAAATATCTCATACTGTTCACGATAGATATGCCCCAAGCATCTTTGCCGAGTTCTTTTTTCATTGTCTATCAAAATTTGTGCGATATATATATATATATATATATATATATATATATATATATATATATATATATATATATATATATATATAAATGCCAAAATGGTATGACATTCAGGGAGACCGGAAACTATATGCAGTCAAATACATAAAAAATGTTAATTAAAAAAAATTATAGCTCAACGAATTTCATTCTTTCTAAAAGTTAATGAAGAGTGTAGATGACATAATATTGACATATTTATATGTTTACCTAAACTCGTACTGTCTACTTGTGCAGATATCACCGAACCAGAAAATAATGTAAAAACGATGTTTCTGTTTATTTTATCATATATTCATTATCAAAATGTTAATCTTTTTGGTAATGACCACAAGCTTATCCAAAGAGTTAGAAATTTTGTAAATTTCTTGTCCACAAAAAAAAACGAAAATAAAAAATGAAATAACAAAGGAATACAAAAATATAAGTTGTTCAACACCTATTCGAAAATGTATGGAATTATCTCAAAATGAATTTTTCTTTAACATGCAATATCATAAATTAGCATAAGATAATGCAGAAATGGTTCCAGTGCTGGAATGTTCTTTTATAGTATTCATGGTGTAAGTTTGTAGCAAGTATCCTGACCAGTACATTTTTAACTAAAATTGTTCTTAAAACAAATAAATAATTCAATTGAGTAGATTAAAGAGATTATCATAAGTTTAAATTTAATGCAGTTATCATTGTGTGAAAGCTAGTGCTTCTGAAGAAGCATTGTAATTTTATTAAGAATTACTAGATTACCATTAATTAAATAAACTTCTAAATTTAATTCAATAGAAAATAAACAGACATAATTCTATTTATTTTTATTGGATAGCATCTAACGATCCTAAAAACTGGATATAAATGATAGTGATAATTGATTAATGATGATTAAGTCATAATTAGTCCATAGTAATCAATATATAGCCACCAAAATTAACAACCTTAATTTAATTAATAAATTATTTTAATTAATTCACCAATTTTCATTTTTAAACATTAGTGTGTACATTTTATAATAATATTATTGAACAAAACAATTTTCTTAATTCATATTACAAATTCTTATCTTGGTACTAACTAGGAATAATTTGTATTAAACACAAAATATAAAAGGTGGAAATAATATCATTAGAATCAATTAGTATAACAATTGTTTTTAGAAACAATAATTAACACATTACCACATGTTTATTTGATAATACTGTGGGTACTCATGTCAATTGCTGAATGAGCTGAAAAATATAGAATAATTTTGAAAATCAAATAGTCTAAGAGGTCATTTCTACCGACCAGGCGTCTTAAAACAAAATATGATTAAAAGGGCGCCTGCTAATAAAAATATAATATCAAAATATAGAAAACACTTAGGCTAAGATTAATATTACTGTAATATTCTAAGGAACAGAGGAATAAAAGTTAAAAAAAAAAAAGAAGGTCAGTTGCTCGACGTGGAGCTAATAAGTCTGTACTCTGCATCCACAACATGGATGGGTGACTTAGCGGATTCTTGTGTAGAGGTGAGACAACCTCATTAGTACTGTGGTTTAGGGTGGCGGGACAGAGTCCAGTATTAGGGGTGTCGTATGTTTGTGTTCGAGTCCTAATGCGGGGAAGGGGGTGTTTGTCATCTCCCCCTGAGCATAGGTGTGCTTGTCCTCGTTTCTGTGTGTAACGTTCTCCTACGCACTCTGAGGCTTTGTGGGAAGGAAGTCGATTTCTGAGTGTTCAAATCTTTTCTTAATCTTTAGTATTATTAGTATTACAGTATCCTTAGTATACGTTATTATTTGTTCCGTTACTATTGGCGTTCTTATGTTACCACAATCAGTACAAAAATATCACTTGCAATATACTTAATCCTTTCAGACCTTCGCAATCAAGTTTCTTTAAAGTATATTAATCGTCCCATTTACGATTTTATAGAAAATTCTAGACACTCTTTAGAGAGCACGAAAAAACACACATTTCAAAATACAAATATGAAAACGAGCTGTTTGGAATCAAATATCTATTTTAACGATAAGAATATATTAGTTAATGCCATAGTAATTACTTGCAAATTTAAATCTAATGCCCAATCAATTGAAGTAGAAAAACACAACCACATAATGCAAAACCTGCATAGGATTTCATGTTGGTCAAGTGGTATGTAAAGTTGAACCGCTGCAACTTTACCACTACGTCACCACCATACAGTAATATCACAGACAACCCGCTATCCCTATGAACGTATTTGCTATAATAGGTGAACAATAGACAGGTGATGTTACGTGTGTCTTCAGCCTTCGGAGATGACCTGCATATATCACCGACAACTGTTTTCATATTTTCACGCTGATCGGTGAGAAGACAAATAGTAACATACGTATTAGATTAAAAATATGAAACTTTTCTATTGACTAACGCAGTGTAGATAATTTTCGAGTGATATTGACAATTGTTTGACATCTGACTGCTAAGCTCGTTTCGTTTTCTGCAAATTTTTGAGCCTATTTACTAATATTTATCACAGATCTGTTCTTCTTAGAGCGAAACTAGTTTCAGAATTGGAGTTGATGTAAGTAAGCAATATTTTTTTATGACAGTTATATGCACGTCTTGTTTTAGATGCCGAGAAAAACATTCAATTCTCAAGCACAGCAAATGGCGTTGAATCTCCTGGAATACTTTGAACAGGAGAAAAGAAACGGAGGCCTTTTAATATCTGTTAGTGCTGTTCAAGAGATAAAAGACATAGATTCACAAATATCTGAAGTAATGTGCGTGTACTTGTTAAATTTTAGAGTAGCGGAAGCTCTTAAACTTTCGAAGAAAATAGTATAGACTATTATAAAAAGCAAAGAAAACAACCCAGTTCTTTCTTCACCCGGAAAAACAAGACATTGCCAAAAGTCCATGACAAGGGATCTACCTGAAGGTACAAAAATGGCAGTACGAGATACTTTATACAATATGTATGAAAAACGTAAGTATGTTCTGCCTATATTTATTTTGTTGTGTAAATACAGGGGCATTTACTGTGTAGGCCAAAATGATGTGATAAAATTGTTTTTGTTTTAGGGTAACATGTAATTGTTGGTACTTTAAACAAAGAGCTTAAAAGACGAGAAATAATTCATGTGGGAAAAACATCACTTATAGCTACATTAAAGGAGGTGGGTTTTAAATTCAAGAAGGAAAACAATCGATGAGCTTTAACTGAAAGAGTTAATATAGCAGCTAAGAGGGGCAGGTTTTTAAGAAATTATTGTGATAACATGAATGCATAAATAAACATATGGAAGGAATCTTTAGGAACATGCAGTTAACATGTGAGCCTTTAGATGTGACATGTTTCTATCACTAATTTCAAAATAATGTCCTATTTAAAACAAACAGGTTTTTTTTTGTACACCATAGCTAGCAATGAAATTATTTGTTTTATGTATTGTTATGAAAATATTTGTTATACATATTTAACTTTTTTAATTGTATAAGTATATAACCACTCCTTTATGATAGAATAGCATCTTTATCATCTTGATAATGATTGTGTTAGTAATACCTATAATAAAGACATTTTATAAAATATTACATTCGTTTGAGTTGATTTTTAACATACTGTTTTACTACTAGTAAACATGTACTAGTAGTTTGTAATACTTGTAGTTTCATAACTCCCCAAGTTCCACAATAGAGCCAACATTTCGATCGGCGGAGAGACGTAGTTATCTTGACAATTACAGACCAATTTATATGTATATTGTGTTTTTCCACATAATTTTTGCAAGTATTTTTTACGTCTGAGCCCATGGATTATAAAGTTTGTCTCTGTGATAACTTATTTGAAAGGCATTTTCTAGTTCGTTTTGGTGCCGGTAATACAGTTGACTGCAAAGGCGGTAAATTTAAATGATTTAAATTATGTAAACAGTCACTCATTTGACTCTGATTTTTCATATCTTAGTTCATACGAATATCACTTGTGACGTAGTGGTAAAGCTAGAACGGCCCCACTGTAGTTGATAAAGCTCCGTCGTTTCATGCCGGGTGATTACATTCTGAGCAGAGCAAGAATTTGTCGAATTTATTTTTTTGCATTATTACTTGACTTACGGTTCGAATACAATTTAAAATGGACGTTTATAGCCATGGACAGATCTTCTGAGGGTTAATTATCCTAGTTTAGCAGAAGGTTTCCAAGATCATTGGATTAATCTAGGGTGATGATGCCAATCACTTGGAGCTGGTCTAGATTGCCGGCTCGGAATAATCGGAGCATATGTGTAGGCTCGATTCCCACATAAATCGGCTGGACGTATTGTATGTCGTGTAAATATCGGAGGTTGGGTAGAAGAATAGCGTTAAGATAATCCTCGTCACCGTAAAAATAAATGCAAAAAAAAAGAATATAAAAAAATATGTAATAATCTTAATGGAATTGTTATTTAGACCATGAAGTATCGACTTGCTGGTACATATGAGTATCAACTTATTGAGATGGTACAAAAATTAATACTCTAATTTTTACACTACGAATACAATTTAAACTTCGTAATTTACTACATTTATTTATATACAAGGGGCTTTATTTATATTTTGAGCCTGATAATAAAAAACATTAATTTGTCATTGAAAATTACTTTATCGTTTTTTAAAATATTCTCATTCATGATCTATATACTTTTGCATGTGTTCGAACCATTTGTCAAAACATTTTATCCATGTCGCTTGAGATATCTACAAAACATAGTTTTTGAATACATTAACGGCTTCTTCTGCCGACGGTAATCGTTGTCCACCCAATTTATTTTTGACGTTCGAGACAAAAAGAAGTCATTGGGTACAAAATCAGGTGTGTACAGCGGATGACCCATTAATTCGATTTTTTGAGTGTTCAAACATTCGGTTGTTAGACGAGATGTGTGAGAGCTCGCATTGTCATGATGAAGAATGATCTGACGGTGCTTGTCTGTTTTCCTTATTTCATGGAAGACTTCCGGCAATCAAATGGTTATGTACTATTCAGAATTAACCGTTTTATATTCTTCTAAAGGCACGGTGACTAGTTTTTCCGAAAATACAGGCGACCACTTGTTTCGGAGTGCTTTTAGCGCGAACAACTTTTATTGGATTTCGTTCATTTTGAAACACCCATACAGTCGACTGCTGTTTACTTTCCGGCTCATACGCATAAATCCATAGTCTCTTGAAGTACCGTCATTGTATTCATTGAGCAATTGTTTGCAGCAATAGACACGAGCACCTTTTTGAGATTTTTTACAATTATGTGGGATCCAACCAGAACAAACCTTTTTTACAGCTAAATGATCATGCAATATTTTATATATGCTAGTCAAACTAATGCCTGAGGTTGCCACAATCTCACAGTATGACGATCTTGAATTATCAGTTTTTGCACAGCATCAATGTTTTCTGACACAAAAACTAATTTTGGACGACTTCTACAACTTTCGTCGGCGAGCGAATGACGGCCACGATTAAACTCGTTATACCAGCGCATCACAGTGGCAAAGGATGGGACTTTATCGCCAAAAGTGAAAGCACGTTGATTGATGTACTCTTGTCTTGATAATCCATATCGAAATCGTGATAAATCATTGCACGAAAATTTGCACGAGTTAATTCCATTCTTTCGCCCTGATATAATTTTCGAATCACCGTAAACAACACGAATCGCTCTTAAATGATAAAATATTCTGAAGAAGGTTATGGTCAAAAATGTCAAACTTTCCATTGGAAACGTCAGATGGGACCTGACAACACTTAGTGTTGCCAAAGCTCAAAATATAAACAGTGCCCCTCGTATAGCATTCATAATATGTAGTAAAACATTACATTGTCAGTATGTTTAACAAAGCAAGAAACGTTCCCATTGTGTTCCTCTTAAGTTTTCTTTTGTAAATTTTTTAAATTAAAAAACATCTCAAACGGACTTGATACAACGAATATTCAAGAGAATACTAGTGGTAATAATTTTTAAGAAAAAAGTGTGCTTTAGAATTAACATCGGCGAAATGTTACATAATTGCTGTCGATAAACAGTTAACGAATGAACTGCGTTTACTTGATGTCCAGTTAATATTACCACGTCATTACATGTCACTACTTATTTGCATCTTCCTTCCTCGAAGCGACCAGTGGTCGCTTCAAGGAAGAAAGGTGCAATGGTACTTAAACGGTAAAGTTTACCATTTAAAAATGTCTACCAACACCATAGAAGAAAATAAGGAAGGTTGTTCGTATCCTATAATTTAGGTTCATCATATCTTATTTATATCAATTGTATATCTTCAAGTACATAAATAACATGTGGAAATTATACTAAATTTTAAAGCATGTACGCGTATTTTAAAGAGGAATCAAATATATTCAAATTTTGAATATTTTCGATACTATTTGATTATCGTTCTTTTACTTCATTTGTATCATTATTTACTTAAAAGTAACAAGAATTGAGATTATTGGAATATAATTGGAATAGAATTGAGATTATCTTGTTATATAATATTACATACATTGTATACCATTATTGTGTATTAGTTCACGGTTCACTTGATGTATAACTATTCTGTATTAATATCTGATCTATATGTTATTACGAGCGTAGCTGACCAAACTGTATCTGCACTTGATTCTAAATGATGAACTTATGCCAGCACAGTATCCACTATCTAAAAAAAAATAAATAATTTAGGTAACAGTGATAATCGAATTTGTTAAAAATGATTACCAATATTACTTTACATATATGACAAATTTGTTGTAAATTCTACCCATTATATTGAATTCCAACACAGTGTTTTAAACAAATTGTTGGTTTCTAAAGAAAGTAGCATAAGGTTAATGATATTTGTGCCCGAATTTATTTTCCTTCTGATTATTTCACGAGATAGTACTTCAAGATCAGATTGTGGTGCTCTTAATTTCAGCGATTATTAAACCTTGTAAAAATGACTTTAATTGCATTATTTCTCGAATTGACTTTCTGCTCATGTTATATCTATATTAGTGCCATTTTGGTATTTACTTTAAAAATAATTTAATAGCCGTAATTTATTTCATAAAAGCTCTACAGATATTTTGCGGTTCGTGACGGAAGTATTTCCATTACTTCTACGTTTTTTATTACCATAATCTAACAATTCGTTTGATTTTGTCTTGCGCTCAACTCGAAATTTTTAACTCACATTATATCAAAAGTTTAGGTTATATTAAGAGTCGCACATCAGTAATATAATTCACCAATTTGGTGATAATACTAGCAGAAAATTGAAACGTAACTCTCAACCCTGTGAGGTTAACGATAAGTACATTTTACAAAATTGTCGTACCATCTACTGATTCCCCATGGAGGGGTTGAGTCATCAACTGAGTAGTGCTTATAGCTGAATATATATATATATATATATATATATATATATATATATATATATATATATATATATATATATATATATATATATATATATATATATATATCAATCATTCAACGCAGAAGTGCCGAGGAGTTAACGTTAGTCATCAAACGTGATAAATGAAAACAAAGCTCCAGAAAGACTGGAGTTCATGATTTTATTGAGCAAATGGAACCTCTGGTAGCATTCTCAACTAAAAATTCTAAGATTTCTAATTTGATGGAACTTATAATAAATATTTAGGAGCCTGAGAATATACCCGATATATAGGGTTCAGTTGGCACTATAGGATTTGAATTCTGCGCTATTTGTGTTGTACCAAAGGTAGGGGGTCACTATTTAATGACTATCATCTACAAACCATACAATATCAACATGTCGCGATTAACAGTCCAACAATAAATATTTTGTATATAACTGTTTTATGAAAGTAAGCTATCATTTACATTGATATTAGGAAAAATTCGTCCAACATGATGACAAAATGAAGTGCCTACAAAGTTACCAGTTTGTAATATAATCGATAAATTTGAAGACACGGTTTCTGTTATTTATAATGCAACACCAATACGTCCTCATCATAGTGGGTCAGATGCAAATATTGCTGCAGTGAGAGAATGTGTACGGGGGTATCTAGACACATCAATTCGACGTTATGCACAACTGAATTTGTCAAGAGCCATCACACATTGAGTTTTAAAGAAAAATCTGCATCTATCAGCATAGGAAATTCAGCTGACACAACAATTAAAAGTTACAGAGCATTTAGAACGTCGTACGTTGTTAATTCGGTGTTATAAAGGAAAGAAAGTGATGTTTGCAATAAAACGTTGGTCAGTGTTGAAACATATTTTCATCTTGACGTATACGTCAGAAACCAAATTATCAAATTTAGGGTGCTGAAAATCGACATCGACACGAAAAAGGAATGCATCCACAGAAATGGACGGTTTAGTGAGCATTTTGCAGTGGGGGAGTTTTGATCCATACTTTTTTGAAAATGAGGTTGGTAATGCTATCATAGTAAATGTTGGCGTCGCATGGTTTCTAGATGACAGTTGTTAAATTTTGACGCCCTATCTTTAATAAAACACAAATAGAGCCTAAGTCAAATCCTATTGTTCTAACCGGGATACCTTCTTATATTTCATAACATACCACGCAACAGGCACTCCCTCAGTCAAGGAATTATTGCAATGTTTGTCCATATAAAAAATACCAAACTATAAAGAAGTACTTCACAAATGTGATTCAAGTATCGACTGAAGTATCGAGCATAGTATAGGAGTATCGATACAAATTGTGTTCAAACTTGGAAAAAAAAATATTAAAAATTATTTAGATTTTTTTCTTTGCCATTCTTAAGTAATATTTTTTATTCTACTTCTCTGAAATCATGTTAATTATCCACCACTAACCACCTCAAAATCAATAGATGTCGTCTGGTTGACGTGCCTAATCAGAATCAATCGAAACCCGATCGATCCGACACGATTTAATTGAGTGACCGTGCTAACAAAAAAAAAATTGAAATAGTCCACCATTGTGCTTTCTCATGACCTACGAACATGGTAGAGTGTGTTATATCTACCTCAAATCAGTAGGTGTCGACTGGGAGATATCCTCAATCACAATCAGTCAAAACTCGATCGATCCAACGCGATTTAGTTGAGTTATTGTGCTAACAAAAAAAAATTCCACAAATAGTCCACCACCGCGCTTTCTCATGATCCATGGACAGGGTGGGGTGTATTTTATCCACCTCAAAATCAATATATGTCATCTGCTATACGTCCCTAATCAGAATCAATCGAAATCCGATCGATCCAACACGATTTAATTGAGTGATCATGCTAACATCAAAAATTTCTCAAATAGTCCACCATTGTGCTTTCTCATGATCTATGAACATGGTAGAGTGTGTTTTATCCACCTCAAATCAATGGGTGTCGTATGGGAGATATCTCCGATCAGAATCAGTCAAAACCCAATCGATCCGACACGATTTAGTTGAGTTATTGTGCAAAAAAATTCTCAAATAGTCCACCACCGTACTTTCTCATAACCCATGGACAGGGTGGAGTGTGTTCTATCCGTCTCGGAATTAATAGATGTCGTCTGAGAGACGTCTCCGATCAGAATCAGTCAAAACCCGATCGATCCAACACGATTTCGTTGAGGTATCGTGGTATCAAAAAACAATTCTCAAATAGTACACCATCGTGCTTTCTCATGACTCATGGACAAGGTGGGGTGTGTCCTATCTACCTCAAAATCAATAGGTATCGTCTGGGAGACGTCCCCGATCAGAATCAGTCAAAACTCGATCGATCCGACACGATTTAGTTGAGTTATCGTGTCAACAAGAATAAATGCCGACGACAACGACATCGACAACGACATACACACAGCAAAAATTTTTTAAAAACCATTTTTTTTATTTTTAGGCCGAAAAATGAAAAATAAACCCAAAAAAATTGCTTTTCACTTTTTTTTTACACGATTACATTACTTTTCCGCATATAGTGGAGTGCGGAAAAGTAAAAATACTAAGTTGCTTAGAAGCAGAAGTTCAATGTAGTATGAGATTGACCTCTAATCATGCCAGTACTATCATACTTTTTTTTAATGCTTCCTTGATTGTTTGACAATTTTGTGATATATTGCTGAATATTAATAAACACATGCTTAACCAAGATAGGATAATGAACATAATTTGTTCCATGGATACCACAATTTATTCCAATAGACTAACAACGATCGTTATCTTAGGAAATTACTTTTATCGATAGTATAAAGACCTAATCTAAGTTAATTTTGTTAAATATAATTAGTCAAATAGATGCATCATAATTCCCTATCTATTGAATTATTTCTCATACTGTTTTCTAAATTAAGAAGGAATTAAGAATTTTAATACAGTTTCACTTTCGTATTATATCGTTTTGATAGTATTACGTCTTTTCTCTCATGGAATGCCTGCGTCGTATAGAAGTTGTCAACTTTTGGTGGCCTCTGATTTCTTAATAAAATGCGACAAAAAGTAGGCACATGATATCTGGCGCTTTTGAAGCTGACTAGGCTATTGTTAACATCAGCATCAGCATCGGCGGTATTCATAAGGATGTGCGGCTAACTAGGCAACGTGAGCAGCATACAGTCGGGCCGTGCATGTATAATGAACGTATTGTTATAATACAAATATGCCACATATCATTTTTTTTATAAGTCCTATACCGTGCGCAATGCGTGAGGCCTTCGATGTTTTATTTATATTTCTTAATCAATTTCTATATTTGTAGCTATTTACCAATACGGAGAATGTTGATTTTACACAATATAACCCACTTTTTGCCAAGAAATTTTCTTTCCGTTCTAGAATTTAAAGTTTTGTAGTGACTTAATAGTGGGACTTATATGGTATAACGAATCAATATAATAAGCAATTGTGTTAACTAGCTCAATATGCGAAAAAAAAGGTTTTATTACGTTAGGGACGGGCTAGAAAGCGCTAAAATACTCCACGTTACGCAACAGCGTGCGAGTAACACTTCATTTGGAAGCTGCTTTAAATATTTATTAAAACGATGTTTTTATTTTGACATATCTTTTGATATTTGAAAATACTAATTAAGTTTAATATTGACCTATCATTTTTTTAGGAAGTATTTCCATGTAAAAACCAAGTGTCACGTTATTTCTGACAAAGATCATGCAAAACGGCACATACGAGCCCAAAATCACATGAGCTTTCCCATACCAACTTTTTAGTTAAATGAGCTATAAACACAAGAAGACTATTTTGATAATTCTCATTTCTAATGCCACGTAGGATCTATTTTAGTAATTCTTATACCTAATAATAACCATAAACAGAAACATCGCCTTTGCAAATATAATTTATGCTTAAATGTCTGATTTAAGTAAATCTCGCCACCGAAGTCGAAGCATAAACATTGGCATCGAACCATTATTTTGTATGAAATAAGATCACGATACCTCTGCTGATAGTATTTTGCGTCTTTTAAATGACCTTGTTGACAGTTAGAATCGAAATGGCGCGTGGAAAAGCTAGAGACATTGTGCGTTTGTATAAAGTCACGGGTTCCATAGTCGGAAAAGTACGTGTTGGTACAAAAACCGCCCTGACTGTTGCAGAATTAAGAATTTTGGGACGCCATCATAGAAAGAAACCGTCGTGCCAATTGCTATGCTCTAACAGTTCTATGGAATAAAGCGACAGACAGGCACTATTCTAAATCGACTTGTACGAGGGCATTGAAGAAAATTGGATTACATTTTTATAAGGTAATTTTGGTTTAGGTAAGGGTCAAAATACATAAAAACTGGATTTTAGAGCAGTGGAGGTCGGTTATTTCGAGCAGCGAATCAAAATTTGAGTTTTGTGTAAAAGATTCGCGGAGTAGGACGATGGTAGGCTTCACTTTGTTAAAGGCACCGTAAACGCAGAAAAATACATAGTCATTTTAAATCAGTGCCTTCTTCCATCAATTCCATCCTCTGCAACTAGCTAACAGGGAATTCCTCTTCCAACAAGATGGCGCGGCTTGCCATACAGCCAAACGTGTGCAATTCTGGATGTCGGAAAACTATATTTCCGTACTAAGTTAGCCCTCGAGTAGTCCTGATCTTTTTCCGATCGAGACATTATGTCATGGAATGAAAAAAAATTGCGTAGTCGTTCGGTTAAAACACCTCAGTCATTGCGACATCGTCTCCAATAAATATGGCACTTTTTTTCTTTAGAAGATCGCCAGAGTCTTGTAGACACCATGCCTAGGCATATAAATGCTATTTTCAAGAATAGAGGTGACGCAAAACAGTGATAATTGACTTTACAACTCAGTGTAAAATAGGTACTGAAAATTTGAGATTTAACTACTTCACGTTTTTATGCTTTCTTTTGTCACTAGTTTTCTTGTTATTGCGAATAAATGTGTACAGTTCTGATATTTCTCAAGTATAAATAAAATCTGTTGTATTTATTAGCGTAGTTTATTCCTACATTATCGTTTGTCCTGCGTGGACGTGTAAATATCTAAAGGGCGAACTCATGTGAGTTTGGGCTCGTAAATGTTTTTACGTATCCAAATTTTATTTTGTGTTTAGGGTATTTCCGTGAAGTTACAAATATTTATTTCTTATTTGTTGCGTTCTTCGTTTAATCAAACTGTATACTATCGTTATCATCTCCATGAAGATTGGTTATGACGTCATACAATTCGAAAATTAAAATTTGTGAACGATGGTGTTCATAATTGTTTGACTAGGCCTATCTTCAAATGGAAATGTAAATTGATGTCTACTCTATCATTGATTTTCCTCATTATTTAAAGTTTATTAAAAATATTTAGAAGTGTTATTGAAAAACTTTTCCTTTTTTGTGTTTATAGACTCGTAGGTTTATTTCACAAGTATTTCTTTTTAAAGTAATACATAATATATAACAGCTAGTTTATATAGTCATCTTGAAGTTTATTTTTAAATGGTAGCAGTATGTGTATAACACCTCATTTAGGAACGGCTGTAAATATCTATTCAAATTTTATAGTTTGTATTTTGACAAATATCTTTTGATATTTGAAAATACCAATTAAGTTTAATATTGGCATACAATCAAACTATTTAGACAGTGCCCCTTTGCAGAAGCTAAGTGTCAGTTTCCTTCTGACACAAATCATGCAAAAACTCACTTACACCTTTTTACATATTAAAATTTTACTTAAAAATAAATTGTATGTTAATGAAAATTTAATTAATGAAAACAAATTTAATTATTTCTGACACTTCTGCAGTATATCACGTAAGTATATTTTAGAAACAGGGAGATGTCCATATCTGTCATTGAAAATTCCTTTATCTGCATGTACATTTCTACCAATCTCACCAACAATTAGAATCACATTACCTTCTTCTTCTAAAGTACGTGTCTTGTTATTAAAAGCAATCAAAAGTATGCTAAAGCAAACTTATAAATGTAAACACAAAATAAAATTCGGACATATAAAAACGTTCAAGTGACATTTTGCGTAATTTCTATTTCAAAGAATCTGACGTTGTAGCATTCACAGGTAGGCACTTCCTAAAAAATTTTATGCTATGCCAACGTGTTCCTTCACAATGGATAAGCATAACATTATTCGAAATAAACGTAAAAAGGGTGTTAAATATGTTATATGGCAATATATGAAAGGCTAAGAAATCAAGAATCAAAGGTGATGAATATGTAAATTATAAAGAAAATGTTTCATTCAAACATTAAAACACTATCCTTTATCAGGACGACTCCAGTGTAGCGATAATAGCTATTGACTATATTCAAAACATATTTTTATCCCAGATGCCCATTCAACAAACGTTTTACCTACACCAACTTACAGTTTCTGTTTGTGACATATATGATGTCAGAACTGATAAAATATAGTTTTATATGTACCACGAAGGTATGAGAAAAAGGGTCCAAATAAGGTTTGCTCTTTTATTACAAATTACGCAGAAACCAACATTCCACCATAAGTTGAACATTTGCATGTGTTCATAAATGAATGTCCAGAACAAAATAAAAACTACACAACTGAAAATAATTAACAGAAATAGGTCGGTTTAGAACAGTTAATCAGTATTGTCCACTACGTGGTCATTCATTCCTGCCGTGTGACAGGGACTTCGGAGTAATTAACAAATTCTTTAAGAAATATAATAGAGTGTCCTACCATTAAACAGTATACCAAACTCTTAGTATTGGCGAGTCAATAAAACAGGTTGGTGGCTCAGATTTAATTTATTTTAAGGAAATTGTTTAAGTATGGATCTCATAAAAAGTGACAAGATTCCATTAAACATATCGACATTTATGCGGTTTTCTTATAACGATAACTTTAAAGGCATAGTTAAAACAT
The DNA here is from genome assembly GCA_037954035.1 of Rosalia funebris. Lineage (NCBI taxonomy): Eukaryota > Metazoa > Arthropoda > Insecta > Coleoptera > Cerambycidae > Rosalia > Rosalia funebris. Next base: position 31,333,000 of record JAZFAV010000002.1, read on the forward strand.
ACGAGTACATTGATGGATTAACAAACTATAAGTTTCCAATTGGCACAAAGCATCCTAGACTCAATCAGCTGTGTACAGAACCAGTTTACCCCAATACAGAGACTATTAAGAGTAAGAAAATGGCGAATATTAAAAAATTTGCTGTTAGCAAAAAAGTTATCTATTTGATAATGAAGAAACTTTAAAATTATATCAGGAAATATTTGTATGGCACACTGTAGCTGAATTGGGACCAGGAGTTCTTTAGTATTGTTTTTTTTTTAATATATGTATAATTAGGTTTTGTTTTCTTTCAAATATAATTTAAAAAAGTAAAAAAAGAAACGCTTTAGCTGAGAAAAAATTATATTTTATTTGAGACTTTACAAATTCGTATTTTGCCAACATTTATATAAAATATTATTGCATCTTTATGAAAACACTGTTTTACTACTTCATCTTAACATAATATTTCAACTTTCGAAAAGTGATCGTTCAAAATAGTTAAGTAGGTAAATAGTTAAATGCTTATAGAACTTGTGGGGTTTCTTAAATAAGTGTTTCATATATATTTCCTTAAGTTTTAAATTTATTTATTTGGAAAAATTAATTTTCATAATATTAAATTCATATAAGTTCATGCACTTATCTATTGAAGAGTATATGTTAACCTAGTGCACAAAGTAGGTAGTTCAAAAAATGAAATACACTACTTAGAGCACCAATACTACTTAGATATACACTATTAGTGTACACCAGTTAATAAACTACAATAACTAAAGCATATTATGACATATAACGTAAATTTCCTACTCTGTATGTGGTTTATCTGATCCCTCCGGTAGGTACAAAAGACTTGTCATCAAAATATAAACTTTTAACGTTGTTATCAGACTGTTATATTATTTTTATTCTAGTCTTTTAAGTAACTACCATACCACACCAATACGTCCTCATCATAGTGGGTCAGATGCAAATATTGCTGCAGGGAGAGAATGTGTACGGGGGTATCTAGACACATCAATTCGACGTTATGCACAACTGAATTTGTCAAGAGCCATCACACATTGAGTTTTAAAGAAAAATCTGCATCTATCAGCATAGGAAATTCAGCTGACACAACAATTAAAAGTTACAGAGCATTTAGAACGTCGTACGTTGTTAATTCGGTGTTATAAAGGAAAGAAAGTGATGTTTGCAATAAAACTTCGTTCCTTCCGAAGTGATGTTCCTTCACAATGGATGAGCATAACATTATTCGAAATAAACGTAAAAAGGGTGTTAAATATGTTATATGGCAATATATGAAAGGCTAAGAAATCAAGAATCAAAGGTGATGAATATGTAAATTATAAAGAAAATGTTTCATTCAAACATTAAAACACTATCCTTTATCAGGACGACTCCAGTGTAGCGATAATAGCTATTGACTATATTCAAAACATATTTTTATCCCAGATGCCCATTCAATAAACGTTTTACCTACACCAACTTACAGTTTCTGTTTGTGACATATATGATGTCAGAACTGATAAAATATAGTTTTATATGTACCACGAAGGTATGAGAAAAAGGGTCCAAATAAGGTTTGCTCTTTTATTACAAATTACGCAGAAACCAACATTCCACCATAAGTTGAACATTTGCATGTGTTCATAAATGAATGTCCAGAACAAAATAAAAACTACACAACTGAAAATAATTAACAGAAATAGGTCGGTTTAGAACAGTTAATCAGTATTGTCCACTACGTGGTCATTCATTCCTGCCGTGTGACAGGGACTTCGGAGTAATTAACAAATTCTTTAAGAAATATAATAGAGTGTCCTACCATTAAACAGTATACCAAACTCTTAGTATTGGCGAGTCAATAAAACAGGTTGGTGGCTCAGATTTAATTTATTTTAAGGAAATTGTTTAAGTATGGGTCTCATAAAAAGTGACAAGATTCCATTAAACATATCGACATTTATGCGGTTTTCTTATAACGATAACTTTAAAGGCATAGTTAAAACATACGAGTACATTGATGGATTAACAAACTATAAGTTTCCAATTGGCACAAAGCATCCTAGACTCAATCAGCTGTGTACAGAACCAGTTTACCCCAATACAGAGACTATTAAGAGTAAGAAAATGGCGAATATTAAAAAATTTGCTGTTAGCAAAAAAGTTATCTATTTGATAATGAAGAAACTTTAAAATTATATCAGGAAATATTTGTATGGCACACTGTAGCTGAATTGGGACCAGGAGTTCTTTAGTATTGTTTTTTTTTTAATATATGTATAATTAGGTTTTGTTTTCTTTCAAATATAATTTAAAAAAGTGAAAAAAGAAACGCTTTAGCTGAGAAAAAATTATATTTTATTTGAGACTTTACAAATTCGTATTTTGCCAACATTTATATAAAATATTATTGCATCTTTATGAAAACACTGTTTTACTACTTCATCTTAACATAATATTTCAACTTTCGAAAAGTGATCGTTCAAAATAGTTAAGTAGGTAAATAGTTAAATGCTTATAGAACTTGTGGGGTTTCTTAAATAAGTGTTTCATATATATTTCCTTAAGTTTTAAATTTATTTATTTGGAAAAATTAATTTTCATAATATTAAATTCATATAAGTTCATGCACTTATCTATTGAAGAGTATATGTTAATCTAGTGCACAAAGTAGGTAGTTCAAAAAATGAAATACACTACTTAGAGCACCAATACTACTTAGATATACACTATTAGTGTACACCAGTTAATAAACTACAATAACTAAAGCATATTATGACATATAACGTAAATTTCCTAGTCTGTATGTGGTTTATCTGATCCCTCCGGTAGGTACAAAAGACTTGTCATCAAAATATAAACTTTTAACGTTGTTATCAGACTGTTATATTATTTTTATTCTAGTCTTTTAAGTAACTACCATACCACACAATGAAAAACTCTCTCAACAAGGGTCTATTAAAACGATAAGATATAACAGACAAAATAATAAATATACAGCGCGATACTATCAAACATTTTATATTACTTAAAAGTGGTTACTTATGTTAATGAAATATGGAACGCAGTGGAACAGATGTTATGATTTGATAATGTCCATTGAGTTCAGGTATACGCGGCGTCGTCGCTACAAACTAGTGTAAATTAATATATCAGAATTGAAAAGAATATGCGTGTCAGTTTGATATGTGAACCCAATGTAGTAGCAACTGTGTTTGTATTCGAAATTTATGTGTCTAGAAAAGAGATATTAGTTTCAAAACTGTTAGATCGTTTTATGCCAGATGTAGATTGCGATATCTGAAAAACTATTCTCAGCGTTCTTGTCTCACACAATAAAGTTTTAATGAGCGTTCATTGAGATTTATCTCAAGCAATAATAATTGTTAATTTAACCAAACAAAGGCCGTTCTTACTAAGGTACTCGTTTGATGAGTTTGTTCAATAAATTTTGTACAACTCATCAACTTTCGTATTTATTTTATATCAACGCTAGATATAAAAAAACTTCTTTCAGTATCGATTGAATAAGCAGAAACTGATGGGAATATGTAAGATAGTAAAATACAGTCTTATAAAGCAACATGTTCTTGTCAGATGTAGGCCGCATATAAAATTTAAGAAGAACAATCATAAAATTATAATGAATGGTTTAAAGTATAACCGAGAAGTTAAAATTATTTTATTCTCTGATTGGGAGAAAAAATTGTCATTTGCATATTAAGAACAAAGAGTTATCAATTGCTCTTGAGTATAAATACTAATCAATACATTCTGTCGAAATACAGACCCGAATTTGCCTAATAAAATTGGAACTAGGCTATTTTATTGTTAATCTGTTATTGAATATTATTTAACGCAATTAATTTTGTACATTATTTATAACACACTGCTTTTAAAATTTCGTATCCATATTGAAATTGCAACCTATCAGAAAATATTTATTTTTATCCATCAAATGAAGAACAATTGGTCACTTGCTTAACTACAATTGTCACCATTCAATTTAGCTTTTTGATATGTCGTTTACCGTTTACTGATATTTTGGCCGTTAATATGTGAAACTCAATGAAAATAATAATTTTTGTATGATATAAAAATTAAGATAGTAGGTAACATAGCACAGAAAGGGTTTATAGTAGGTAATCCTGCTAAATTATTTTGGAAGTTGTTTTTAATATATCTTGGATACTTTTAGCATTTATATGAGCTACATATTCAAGAGGCACCAGTGATATCAAATATTATAAAATGACGAAAATAGACGATAAATAGACGATAAATAGAAGTATGACTGGTGAATTAAAATTTTCGCAAAATTTTTTTATATATTATAATATTTTCACTACTCAAATTAGGAGAAAAAAAAACAATATTATTAAATTACTAAATTTTTTTAAAATAGAAATTTGTTATGGAACGCAAATTTGGTATTTCCTATTTGAAGATTTAAAGCAAAATTTTAGACTTGTTTAAATTATATTATATTTTAGAAAATTAGTTACTTTATATATTTCATATATTTTTTAACTGACCTTTCTGACCTGACCATTCCTTAACGTTTGTCATAATATACTTAATTAATTTACCTAGACAATGTCATTTGTGGGTGCACGGTTATCATTACATTAAAACTATTTTAGTGTAATTTTCTTATTTTCAATATGGACTAAATTCCCTCATTATACGAAGAGATAATAGTAGATATCCAAACGCATCCAACTGTTAGGAGGCTTATTACTTTTTTAGCCCAAAAAAGTATTCACGTAAGGAAGATAGTATTGAAATATTTAATTAGAAAACTTGATAATACAAATACAAGTATTACCTCTGGTATGATATTTATGAACTGGTTGCGTCATTCACAAATAAATATTTCCAAAAATTGTACTACTATATACACACACTACGATCTTTCATTAATTTAATATATGTAGATACGATAAAAAATAAAACAAAAGTATACGTAAAAAAAATTTATTTCAATTCAAAACCATTTTATATATTTTTATATAATGTAAATAGTCACATAAAGTTAGTCGTCTTTTTTAAACAATATAGATAAAGGGTGCAAAATTGAATTAAAATTTACATCAAATGTTATGTTCTTCAAATGTTATATTACTATTATGAATATTTACACAAATGAGTAAACTCTACTATGATCTTGTGGTGTTCCCTTCACATCAAACTGGTGTCCGTATGTAACAGTATATGTAGGTACATAAAAGTTTATCAACAGGCAGGGGCGTAGTGTGAGAAAATAATCTAGGGATGTAATGCAAATTTTATAAGGGGAAGAGGTATAGTTGGATGTATGGTAGGCCATATGAAAATGGTAAAAATAAAAAAAAGACACTAATCTAAAATGATTATGCCGAGGTATATATTTTTATAGATTTTTAAAATGAAGATCAATTATTCGGTTTTTGTTTGTCCAGCGAAAACGTCAATCACTGTTTCTTCAAATGTTGTAGACGATCTCATATCTTCTAACAAGGCATAATGCTAAAGCTGACAGTCTTTCTTGCTTTTGAGAATTCCGCACATAATCCTTTATTCTCTTTAAAGATGAAAATGATCTTTCCGCGCAACTGCTTGTGACAGGAATAGTCAAAATTAAACGACACAATTTTGATGACTCCGGGAAAACAGAAGATAATTGAAAGTACATAATATATTGATGAAGCTCAAACACAGCGCTCTTTTTCATATCGGGATTACTATAAATCACTGAAAGTTCACTGTTTAAACGATTTGCATCAAGAATGTTGCGTATGTATCTACTAAAGAAGAAAAAAGTTCGTCAGGAAAACGTTCCACGAATAAAATACATTGTGTGAAATCTAGATTTAAGAATTTCAGTTTAGAAATTTTACTAAACCGTTCACTAATATTCGAAGTAATAACGTCTAAAATTTCATAAAACAATTATGCGTAGATGCTTTTCTTATCTTCTTCGGGAATTAAATCCAAACACATTATTTTATTTGGTGGTTGATTTTTTAACACAAATTTTTTAACACAAAATAAACTCGTTTCTTATTTTTTGAAGATGTGATTTGAAATCGGCGATCTTTTTATTGTAGTAACTAATATCTGATACTTTTGTCTGTAAAATTTTAAACAGACTCTCGGAATGTGGAAATATTGCAGAAACACTGGTAAGGAAAAGTTAAAATGAACGTGGCGCAATGAAGTTAAAAGGCCTCTGGCACAAATAACGATTTCTCGATCCCATTCCTCATTTTTAGTTTCTACAATTACCTGAAACAGCTCTTCCAAATCTTCCTTATGTTATGGCGACAGTCGCCAAGATCCGTTCATATAATCGCATAACTGAGTCCGGAAATAATGACAACACCCACTCGAGGGTTCCACTGTTGACTGCGTAAGATGACTGACCTTTTCCTCCATCTAACGCGTAGCTTGGATGTAACGTGGACTATCTGCATATCAGCACTGTAGCAAGTAACGCGGGAGTCCAATAATTTCGGGCGCCTTCACGGCCGATTTGAAATAAAAAAAAACTGAGCGTTTAAAGTAAATAATGTATGTGCGGTCGGTTTAAAATAATTGAAAAATTGTAATAATTGAATAGATCGATTGAACTTAATAACACTAATTTGCCAATGTTTTAAGGATGCGACGCATCACTCACATCCATGTACGCCCCTGTCAACAGCTAAAATTATATGATATATTTAAACAATGGTTCAATGGTATTTACCTTCCCATCAAAAAATTGTATACGATGATTTTCTGAAATCGTAATTTTTCTTCATAGTAATAAATTGGTCTTTATTTAAAAAAAAGTAGTGTAAGTATACCAATAATAACATATTGGGATGAAGTCTAGCCATAGCTACTGTATTTAATTAATCCGAATAAACTGTATATGTATAAACTCCTGGACAAAATTAACGCATCAATGAAACTTCACATTATTTTATTTCTTCGAAGATTTAAATCATAGTACCTAAGTGACATTATAATTAAATGATTTCAACTATTGTTTAACAAATTAGAATAGCATTATCAGGAAAACATGAATACATAATAGAAAGGAGCAATATTAAATATAATGAAAACAGAATTAAAGAAATTTTTTGTAAAGAAATTGGAGGTAAATTTAAATCGTAAGAATTTTAGTTCTGCTACTGCAGATCCTCATCAGCTCTTATCATTGCTTTCATTCATCTAGGCATGTTATTGATAAACTGGTGATAAACTGATTGGCAACACAACGAACTTGTGTTGGAAATATGGGTAAATACAATTTCAGTGAATCCCTCGTCATTTTAATTCTGGGAATTTAAACTGGAGATTAACAAGAAGAGGTATATACTATAACGATTACCTTTTCCTTTGGATTCTACGTCATTTTGTTGAAATTCCCCAATAGAACACTCTTCAACTAATAGAATGGCTGCATTTTATTCTCAATCGGACAATTAAAATTGAAAATGCACTTGAAGTGAGTGATCTTGAAGCTAATCTCATTTACCAGAATCCTTAAAGTGCACTACAAAACGTAACCTATCCCCGAAGAAAAGGAGATGATAGATAAAACAAGAAGGGTGCTATGAGTGTTGAGGCCCCTACACTCGCTCCGGTTTCTATTCCGGCTTACCTGCGCGGGCTGGATTTGTGCAGTTAAGCCTGAGTGTGTTTGGGTACAAGCGTCTAGCTATCAAACTTACACAATTTAACTTGACTGCGCGCGCAAGATCGCAACTTCACACGTATTTAAAAAAAAATCCAAGATTGTCAGCTTTTCAGTTTCAATATATAGTTTTATGTTATTTATTGTATGGTATTTCCTTAGTAGTGTGTGGTGATAAAAGTATAAAATTTTGTTTGAGCTTCCAAAGACAGACAAAAACGTTTTTTTAGATAAAGACCTTGCCACTAGAAAACCAAAGAAACCCCACACACAAATTAATTAAAAAGCTTACTCCTTCCGAATGTAATAATATTGCTGTCAATTTAATAGCTAATAAATAAAATTGTCGAAAGGTAGCCTATATATATTTTTTTTATTTATAAGTTCGTTTATACTGTATCTATAGATTTATTTCATAGCTCTATAAATGTTAAAATATTCTATTTTGCGTAAAATTTACTTTTCTTTTTATTCTGTCTGTTAAAAATTAATTTCATCGAAGTATGAATATGACATTGCTCGTCATATTTTTGAACAAAGATTTCTTAATAATTCAATTTATTTCAATCAGCAAATAAATCATAAGAAAATCCTCATAGTACAGTCAAACATAATAATTATTTATACACTAAGCGAGTTAAATGAATGTTTGAACATTTTTAACTCACGTGATTTATACAATATTTTATTCAATTTTATACTCAAAATTTCATTCAATTTTTACGTTTTATAAACTGTCATTATTAATAATATTTGTTACGTTGCGTTTTTAAGTCACTGGTGATTTCACTCGGTGAATAAACAGCAAATTATGGATCCTATTATGATTTTAATAATGACGGTTTTAAACGTCAAAATTGAATAAAATCAATTTATTACCAATAAACGGTACTATATTCTTCATTGATATGATGACACCAATATCGGCCTGTGCCGTTAAAATTTAACAATCAAGGCCCTTATTTTTTTTAACAGTTGACAGATTATTTTTAATCAATTTTGATTCATATTTTGACAAACATTACAGAATTTTAATTAAAAGAATAACTATTTAGTTTAGTTTAGGAGTGTAGTTCCTTATTAAAATGTCGCACGCATAGACAAATAGGTTGTATTTTATTTCTCTATGGTCGCACGCTCATAACTCCATGACAACAAATCTTACAAATATCGGTCACACTATGTTCAGAATGTTGCGCGCGCAATCAGGTTAAATTGTGTAAGTATGGTAGCTAGACGCTTGTTGTATGGGTCATTGGGTCATTCAGGCGGCCTGCACGGACCATAAGCTCGGCCTATGCAACGTCTTTTCGGTTCTGATATTTTGGCCTAAACGAACATGTCTGTGCAGGCAAGCTGGCATGTGTGTTGACACGCCAGTCCAATGCCACAGTTTTAGATGAGCTGTCATTGCGTTCAGTTCATACCTGTTGCATTTAAAGTAAAAATGTGGCTACCAGAAATTATTCAAGAGATTTTCTCAAGGAATTTATAGAGTTATACCGGAGCTATCCTTGTATATGTATGTTTCTTAATCCATACGAAGGTAGTTAAACCAATCAGTCTTTGTAGTCTTTAATTCAGCTAGCAAATTGATATGAAAAAAATGTTGTATCTTTAAAAGCCAATCTTTAACCCATTCATTTCTTTTTCGTTTGTTTTGCTTATTTTAATACAACGAATAGCCAAAATGCTTAAGAAGAGAACTGGTTGCGTGTTTTGTACGACTCTTATGATGTTAGAGGTAAAATTTGTATGCAACAATATAAGTAATAAGAGATGCGGTCTTGAGTTTGTTATTCACAACAAAAAACTGAAACCTCAACTGAAAAACGTCTTTGCAGTGTGGAGATAACTCAGAGGGCAGGCAAACCCCAGCGTATTTGCTCCCGCAGGCAAGCCGGAATGAAAACCGGAGCGTGCGTAGGGGCCTTTACAAACCTTAGTCATCAGGACTTAATTTTAAGACAGGACCAAGAAAATCAACATAGGCTCACAACTACCAAGTTACAGCGGCAGCAAGTGAAACTATTGTTTTATTTATTGCGACTGGGGTGAACCAAGCTGCAGAATGAAGGACAATAATCCTGGTTATAATCTACAGTGACAAATGGGTAAAGAGCCGTAATGGTGTTCCCTTTACACACCTCTGCCAAAGGCCTCTATGCTTGCTAGAATATTGATTCTCATAATAGCTCTAATTAATTGAACCTACAGAATATCACCATATTAATAATAAACTAGCCACAAAAATTATGGAATGTTAAAAAAAATTCAAATTTTTAGGTGATTTTCAAAGGACTGTTTGTCACTGGGAGAGAAATACTTCTGACTGGGAATTTTTTACTTTAAACCACGATAATTCAACGAAAAATCATCGTACAAAGCTTTTATATCGGTAAAATTAAATAGGATAAAATTATCTAAGAAATTTTATGATAGAATTGCTGGAAAAAATTATTGTCCGTGGACCTTTTGAAAGGCAAGTACAAATTTTTAATTTTTTTCTCCGATGGTTTTCTTGTGATTTCTCAAAAACTACTGACGGTAAAAATTTTTCAATTCAAGATTTGAAAACAAAACCCTTGAGGCTTTAGTTTTTTTTTTCTAATATTGCTCTGCGACTACTTTTCTCCAAGTTACAGCCCTTTGAATATCACCTAAATATTTACGATTTATTACATACCTTAATTTTTGTGCCTAGTGTAGTATAAAACTGAGAGTAATTAAATAAATATATTCAATAGAACAACCAAGTGCAGCGCGAATAATGCATATAACATAATTTAGACTTATACAAATAACAATTATGACCAAAAACTCCGGTATGTAAATTCTCTTGAATGAAATCCAAAAAAATAAAACGTGCCACCAATACACGCGGTACAAGGAAATTATAAACAAGTTATAAATTTGAATATTATGCGAATAAGAATACAAGGCTGTTGCACATCTGACCTAAAAACGTGTAAAATCTCTTTTTAATTAATGCATCAGCTTTTGCTAATTGGCAATTTTTTAGATAATTGGGCGTATACACCATTTTATAAATATTGTTTTTTAATTTCGTAAAAGGAGTCGGCATTTCCAATTATGGTATGATAATCATTTATTTTTTCAGAGATATATGAAACTATTACGTGTAATTCTTTTTTTTTATTAAATTTTATACGCCCAATTTTATATACACTAATTAGAGAGTCAGATTTAGTAAGTACTTTTTCCAATAATGGAATATTAATATTAATTATAATTGGTGACAAATGTATTAAGTAATATGGAAGATGCAACATCTAAAATTTATATTTATTTATGAAACTGTATATATGCTTAAATACCTTATAAGTTACTGACAGAGATCGTATCGATAAAGATGTATAGGCCATAAAGTTCATTCGGCGTTTGTCCTGAATCGGCGTACCGTATGCGGCACTGATGAGAACTAACAAGTTCGAAACAGCTGTATGTCGTTCGGTTCCGATCCGGGACAAATGTCGAATCCTATCTGTGGCTAGTTTTATTTTTTGAAACCTTATCTGATCGTGCAGAAACACGAGAAAGGGGTCGAGGATCGCTTCTGGGTATAATTCAATGCCTGCCGGGGCTTTAGCCCGAGGAGTAGTTGTTTCCTAGAGCGATTATGTAATAGCTTTGCTATTCGGGAACTACTTTGATAGCCGCTTGGCGGCTTGGTGGTTCCTTTCTCGATTTCCGACTTATAAGTTACTGACCTTAAAATAAGTCTCTGGCAATATTTTAACTGTGGTCATAATAGTTGATATTTTTTTATAATAGTTTGTGTTTTCACACAACACGTCATGTGATGATATATTGACATGAGTATTTTGGGGTAGGTAGAGTATAAAATTTCGAGATATCGCATGCCAAAAATGCACTAACTACAGGACGTCAAAATCTCCGGTTCAGATTATAAAGTGTTAAAGCCCCATTTACTACATGAACTAACTTGAGTCACTGCTGAGAATCAATAGTTTAATAACGAAAGTAGGACAATAACAATACTACAGTACACCAACGAATAAAATCTATTCAATTCTTTTCATGTCACCAGACCTTATGTGTTTCCACTTACTGTTTGAAAATGAAAGACAAACGTTTGAGAAGGCGAGGACACATACACAGAAGATATATCCAATATTCTGTAGAACTATGCACATAACACTGTGAGGTTTGTAGTATGGTGGGAAACTGCTTATGGTAATAGGTCGCGGTAGGTAATTTTCATTCCAGTAACGTTAAGTTTCTTGGAAAGTTTCAAAGCCAATCTGTTTTCATGGCCATCAGGACCTTCCCAACGTCTTTCGGTTGAATTCATAGGGCTATCATGAGGAGAAAACTTGAAGTCTATTTCACCCTTCACAAAAGTTAGACACTCATCGGCATAAAGTTGTGGGTGTCAGAGGTCGCATGGACGAGGTTGTGCTCGGGTGTTGTACTCGTCCTCCGAAATAAGATTTTTGGTAAGTTTCTTGAGCTGGATTGCTGTGGTGATGTACTTGGGTTATGTACAGTTTTTAGAAATGTTCGAGGAAAAGAGTTGGTCCTTTTCTAGGACGTCGGATAGCAGTGGAACTTGGAACATCAGTCGCTGGTTGGTTCAATGATTATTCTTACGAGAGAGGTCCAGGGCAGTTTCAAATTATTTAGGACATCTCAATAAAATATCGATTTTTCATTCGTTCCCTACCACGACGAGTTAATGAACGAATAGTCCTAGAGGAATTTCATTTCATTGAATTTCACTCGGTAATTTTAAAGTTCGGTTAACCTTGATTATAATTATGTGTTCTCTGTTAGTACTTTAATATATTCATAAATAAAGCGATTAAAATTATAGATTCTATATTTTAATTAATAATATATTCGCCACGTATTGCACCATTTACATAATCAATTTATGATTAGTTCAAGCCTGTTGATTATGGAGAGAAAGGAACACGACAAAAATTGCCCATGCACCAATCGGCAGGTATTTACTTAAATAATATGGTATATAATTAATTTAACTTAGCCGTTTCCCTATTTGAATTAACTTTTTATCCAATATAATTTAATCTGAATATTTGTATCTCATCAGGGGTGAATTGCATAGTTGCATAATATAAAATACAAAACTTTTTATCCATGTAACTGTCCCTTGTTATGATAATTTGGAAAAATGTTCGCCAATTATACTTGTATCTACATACGTTAGAAGAATGCAATCGGCCCAACTACTTGATTATAGCCACTCACATTCAGGAAAGTGTTAAAGTACTTGTACAACAGAATATTGTCACCAACTCTTCAATGAATTTAGATAAACACATCTTTGCTGTACTAATTCTGAAACGGTTATTTAAACTTAATCGCAGTCATATGTCTACAAATAGATTGATTTGCCTGAAGAGGCCCTAGACAATAAGAAGAATGCATAATTACCATCGTGTTATACTCTGTCATCTAACTAAAGAGTAAAGTAAGTGGTATAACAAGTCAAGTGATGTCTTGATCATGTAATTATTCTAGTCACAGTAATCAAGGCATGCTGAATTTTTAAATAGCTCTGAAAAAATCTGACTCTGTAACAGGTAATAGAAAAGTGAAGAATAAGGTTTTCTCAATTTTTTTATGTATATAGGAGGGAATATGTTTGGATTGTGTTAAAAATAATCTTAAACTAATCGGAGGTTATCCCTATGTCAGGTAAGATATTTCCAGGGGCGTAGCGTGAGAGAAAAATCTAGGGATGTAATAAAAATTTTATAAATGGAAGATGTATAGTCGGATGTATGGTAGGTCATATCAAAAAGGTAAAAATAAAAAAAGACACTAACCTAAAATGATTATGCCGAGGTATATATCCTAATTTTTAAAATGAAGATCAAACCTTCGGTTTTTGTTTGTCCAGTGAAAACGTCTATCACTGTTTCTTCAAATGTTGGAGACGATCTCATATCTTCTAATAAGGCACTTTCAATATTTATTAATGCTAAACTGATAAGTCTCTCTTGCTTTTGAGAATTTGGCAGATAAGTCTTTATTCTCTTTAAACACGAAAATGATCTTTCCGCGGAACTATTTATGGCAGGCTATGACAGACTATTTATTAATAGTCAAAATTAAACGACATAATTTTGATGACTCCGGAAAAGCAGAAGATAATTGAAGGGACATAATATATTAATGAAGCTCAAACACAGTGCTCTTTTTCATATCAGGATCACTATAAATCACTGAAAGTTCACGTTTTAAATGATTTGCGTCAGAGAATGTTCCATATGTACCTACTAGAGAAGAAAAAAGTTCGTCAGGAAAACGTTTCACGAATGAAGTAAATTATGTGGAATCTAGATTTAAAAATTTCAGTTTAGAAATTTCACTACACCGTTCACTAATGTTCAACGTAATAACATCCAAAATTTCATAAAATAATCGTGAGTAGGTGCTTTTCTTATTTTATTCAGGAATTAAATCCAAATGCATTCCTTTACTTGGTGGTTGATTTTCTAACACAAATCTGTTCATATGATCCCAAATGTCACTAAACTCGTTTCTCACTATTTGAATCTGTTATTTGAAATCGGCGATCTTTTTATTGCAGTAACTAATATCTGATATTTTTGTCTGTAGAATTTTAAACAGACTCTTGGAATGTGGGAATATTGCAGAAAACACTGCTAAGAAAAAAATAAAATCAGAGTCACGCAATAAAGTTAAAAGATCTCTAGCACAAATAACAGTTTCGCGATCCCATTCCTAATTTTCATTTTCCACAATCAGCTGAAACAGCGCTTTCAAATCTTCCTTATATTATGGCGATAGTCGCCAAGATACGTTCACATAATCGCATAACTGAGTCCGGAAATAATGACAACACCCATTTGGGGTTCCACTATTGACTGAGTAAGATCACTGACTTTTTCACCCATCTAGCGCGTAGCTTGGATGTAACGTGAACCATCGCATTTCAGCACTGCGGCAAGTAACGCGGTAAAGTCCAATAATTTCGGGCACCTTCACAGCCGATTTGAAATAAAAAAGTTTATGGTAGCGTTTAAAGTAAATAATGTATGTTTGCGGTCGGTTTAAAATAATAAAAAATCGTAATAATTAAATAAATCGATTAAACTTTTAAATAACACTAATTTGCTAATATTTTAAGGGATGCGACGCATCACTCACATCCATGTACGCTACGCCCCTGGATGTTTCTGAACAAATTTTAATGCTATTGTATAAATAGAAGATAGTGTCTGAATCAATATTGCTGTGATGACAAAGTGTTATTCATTTTATTATGAGAACACTTTTAGTTTGATCAAAGCGTTGGAATTGGTTTAGGTATTGTTTAGACGGCCAAGTTGCTAAATAATTTCTAAATTATGTCAGCCGTGTTAGAGCACTCGAGTTCAATTGAAATAATTATTCAAGTTGCAATATATAATTTTTGTTACGCCACTGTTGGTAGAACAGAAGCAACAATTTTCATGAGCTATGCAGTCCAATAGCACAAGCGTAAAAAACTTTATAACATGTGACAAGTTACAAATCAGAACGTTTAATGTATACACAGCATTTCGATTTGAAAGATTTACGGCGGTGATTTATCTATATCATGATACGATTTTATCATTTTTTGCTGACATCTTTGTCCATGGATTTTATCTCCACTTATGATTAAGCACGATGACACACAGAAGAGAATAATATAAAACCGCCAATAGTGGACCGTTTTTCGTATACCATAAACACAAATCTAAGATAAACATTTATTCCCATCGGCCTATCGCATGTCACTGATTTAATTTAACATTTTGTATTCAGTACATCGATCTGATTAATTTTTAGAAAGTACTTTGAGATCCATAAAAACTTATGTATCAATTTTAACAATCAAATTAGTGGGATATTTAAAATTTAAATTGAACGATAAGATCCCGAAGCGTGACTGCTGCACATAAATCCTCACGAAGGGGAGACTGTATCTCGGGGTTGTGAAAATTGATTGTTTTATAGTTTTCATTGTTTTAGGTAACAGATTTATTTACATGTTTTTACGGTGTACAACATGTAGACTTAATTCGAA
Source organism: Rosalia funebris (assembly GCA_037954035.1). NCBI lineage: Eukaryota > Metazoa > Arthropoda > Insecta > Coleoptera > Cerambycidae > Rosalia > Rosalia funebris. The sequence continues at coordinate 31,348,743 of JAZFAV010000002.1, forward strand.
CTTTTTTTATTAGATACCGATCATGTACTTCGTTCATTAGTGGCGTCTGATTTAGGATCATAGTTCAATGAAATAAATAAGTACAAAATGTTTATTTGTTTAAGATCTGAGCATGTAATCTTATAGTTTAGACTAATAAATCAACAGTTGTGTGTTAGATATTATAAATTTAAATGAAACAATTGTAACGTGTCAAACACAGTGCAGGAAACTATAAATAAACTTACTCCTTTCTTTTTCACTTTGTAGCTCTATTAAATCAGGCAGTTGGAGTAGCCAAAACTATTTCATTAACTATTAATTTCTTGTCTCTCTTTTTTTATAAAATAGTTGTATCAAAAACATATACAACCATATAAATATAAGGGCGTTATACCAATTACATATACAGGGAGGCCCACTAAGTATTGGTCAGTCGATATCTCGAAGCCTATTTGAACAATAATTTTGAGAATTGGCTATTAAACAGTCGAAGGGAACATTTTTGGAATAAAAATACTTTATTTCACCTGCACATTTCCAGTAACGTGAAACAACATTTATGAACGTTTCTTTATTTTTATAAAAAAACAAAAAAGTAAGTAGCTTAGAAACGAAAAAGTTGTCCTAGCAACAGAAAGACATCACTACTTCTCAAGAGCTGTCAAGCAGTACTAATAGATTTTGTGTTTGTAAAAATAGTAATAAGATTATTATGCCTTTACATTTTTCTTACGACGAGTACGTTGATATGCTGCTGATCTATGGAGACCGTGAAAAAAATAGCAGACGTGCTAGAGATTTGTATAGTTATCGTTTTCCCGGCCGAACAGCTCCAAGTAAAAATACTTTTGCATACGTTGAACAAACATTAAAACATGGTTCTTTTCCTAGTGGAACACGGAAAACTCCTCGAAGAAAGCCTATTCACACAGAGGATACCGTAATTAATATTCTAGCGTATCTTCAAATAAATCCCCATATCTCAACGCAGTGTCTTCAGCATGAATTAGGAGTAAGTAGTACTACAATCCAGAGAGTAATAAAAGGTCATAAATATCATCATTTCAAAATATATTTAACGCAAGGTTTAACCCCTGAAGATCCTAAAACAAGACTTAATTTTATTGCTGAAATGTCAGTGAATGTCGCAGATGACCCGTTCTTTTTAAATAAAATATTGTGGAGGGATGAAAGTCATTTTCATTACAACGATACCGTTAATAGACCTGTCACTACTGGTCGGCTGAAAATCCAGAATGGATGCGAGAAATCGATTTCCGAACAATCTGGGGCTTAAATGTTTGGTGCCGTTTATTCAACGGTCGTTTAATAGGGCCATATTTCTATCAAGAATGGCGAAGGATATTTAGATTTTCTCCAGAATATACTTCCCCAGTTACTTGAAGGTATTTTCTTAAATGAAAAAAGCACGATGTGGTGGCAGCAGAATGGTGCACCTCCTCACTTTGCCCAGCAAGTTAGGACATACCTTGATGCTACTTTCCCTGAAATATGGATTGGACGCAATGGTGCAATATCTTGGCCGGCTCGCTCTCCAGACATAACACATTTAGATTTGTTTCTATGGGGATACTTAATAGGTTTAATTTACAATACCCGGCCTAGAATTTAGACGAATTGCAAAACAAAAGCAGAGCAGCGTGCCAAACTGTTACACCAGAAATGATTAAAGCAGCATGCTACACAAATGTTTTAAAAAGATTCGAGTATTGCGTTAATGAAGGTGGACATCAATTTGACCATCAACTATAATGATTTTTATAATTATTGTATTTTGCTGTGTAATTATGTGTCTTCTGTAATAAAAGTTTTAAAAAATCAATCCATGCATTTAACAGCTCAGATTATCACTATTTTACATAAACGTGCTAATAAATATGGTATCGTTGGATTGGTATTAGATAGATCATCACAAAATTGTAATAATATACAGGGCGTCTCATTTAAAATTTTGAAGTTGATGTCACGTAACCGCAAATGCAGGTGAAATAAAGTCCTTTCATTCCATGAATGGGCAACGCTTTGGACTGTCTAACATCGCCAATTTTAAAAATTAATGTTCAAATAAGTTTCGAGATATCGACTGGCCAAAACTTCGTGAGCCTCCCTGTATAGCAAACATGTAAAAGTTGGAACTATTTGGATAAAATGAAGCAAGTAGAAAACATTCTCGGACAAATAAATTTTGTTTTTAAATTCATAACTTTATCCTTGTTGCAATTACTACGTCAAGAAGAATTTTTTAAATGTAAAAAATAGCTTTATTTGATGATGTAATTTAAGAGAGCACTATTGTTTTGTATAGGATGTAGAATATTGTGATAGATTAATACTTGTTTCGAGAAATTTATTAATTTATACTTGATGTGCCATTGAGAATGCTCCTGATTGAGAATTCTAATTTCTTGTTTTTGTTACTTGGCTAGCTCTGTTTTTTAGACCACACCACAATTTTAGTTATCTACTCACAAGTCTTCAAAATATGGCGCGTTTAAGTGAAACTCGATGAATTGAAATTTTGATAATATTTCGTTCTGGAGAGGGACGTACACAAACGTAACTTTGTGAGATATTTAAGTATCTCGAACGATTTATTACTAAAATGTCTATCTCGGTGAGTAGCAACAGAATGAGCTGCACGTGTGAAGTATATTATAGGAGTATTTAGAAAAGTTTCAATTAACAGATCTCCTACTTTTCGCACGTATGCAGATGCATCCGTTAGCATTATTAATATTTACTGAAAATTATCTTAATTTGGCCACACATAGTGAAAGCCACAAAATCTACAATTATTGTGTAGTTGGTTTTGTCACGTATCTTAGAATCCACTAAATAACTGCCAGTTATATTATTGGGTTTTAATGCACCAATTAAAACAATATTATGTAACGGAATATCACTTTCCCAAAAGTCTACCGTGGGGTCATAGTATAATATAATTGCTTCATTATCATGGCCGTTAGACAAAGCCTGGTTTTTTACGTTTTGTTACATCACCTTTTTTAGATGAATTAATAATTCGTTCAAACACATTACAAAATAGATCATTTTAATACACATATCCGCAAGCAACTCCGAGTCATTATCCATCAAGGTTTGTAATAATTCTGGTCTAGAGTATTTTGTTTCGTGGAATGTTAATTTCCACATGACTGCAGAAATAAAAACATAAATTCAAATACACGATGCTATCCGCAAGACAGAGTAAACAGTGAAAACAGCAATGAGATGAAAACGAACCCATAAATGTCCTCTGTATAACATGCGGTGGCAACCTTGTTGTTATAGAAACAAACATCGTCAACGTGTCGATTGTTAGTCCGTCTATATTAGGCTGGCCGGATAAGCACTTTACTTGTTACACACTCAACTACATGTAAAATAAAATAATAGTTTAAACATGTTGGTACTGTTATAGATAGTTATAAAGGGCGTGCTGCCATTCCAAAAGATCACAGTTGGATGTATTTTGAAATTTCTGAAAAGTAACAAGTGGCACCCATACAAAGTGCAATTAGTTCGCAGGCTTTATGAAGATGATTTAAACCGTAGAATAGAATTTTCATAGAGCTAATTATGGAGCGATGTAATGATAATTCCCAATTCTTAAATCGGGTTATTTTCTCTAACAAGGTTATTTTTTGTTTATCATCATTATGAGGTCATCAGTCCTAAGACTGGTTGAACGCCAACCTCCAGCTTTTCCTATCTTGTGCTAACCTACGCATTTCGCTAATTATGCTACAACCTACATCCCTTACTATTTGCGAGGAGTAGTCTAATCTAGGTCTACTTCTGCATTTCTTCATTTCTATTTCTGCCTCCAAAATATCGTCGACTATTCCCCCATGTCTCAGCAAGTGGCCTATCATTCTATCTCTTCTCTTCTTTCTGTTTTTCCACAAACAGAAAGAAGAGAAGTTTTTCTTTTCTCGCCGACTTTCTCTAATACTTCTTCGTTTCTAAACCTATCAGTCTACGGTAATTTCATCATTCTTCGGTAACACCACATCTCAAAAGCTTATAATTTCTTCTTACTTGCTTCTCCTACCGTCCAGGTTTCGCAACCGTATAGTGCCGTGCTCCATACATACGTTTTCAAAAATCTCTTCCTTGTTTCTAAGTTTATTACCCCCGAGCATAGAAGTGCTTTCTTTTTCTTTAATTGGCCTATAATTTTGACGTCACCAACAGCTTTTTTAATAGAAATGCATCCTATTTATTGCCATCCTATTTATTTATGTAGTCATTTAAGTCCATACCCATACATACCATTACCCATATTTTATATATATTATATAAAAATATTACCCATATTTTTATATATTACTCAAGTCGGTATATCTTATTCAGTTTGCTGCGTTTGTATAAGCAAAATATAATATTTCTGATAAATAATGAAACTAAATTATAAGAGATAGGTATTAAACAGATATTTAAAATAATGCTCGAAAAAATTACATAAAATCACTAATAGAGCCCTCATACCTTTCGGGGGAAAACGAAGTTATCGTTATTAATTGCTATTTGTTCTATTATTTAAAAAATATGGTTCAGGTGTAGCGTCTAAAATGAATTAGTTGAGAAAATTTAAATTTTGGAAGTATTTTTTGATATTATGATTATAACGGAGTTATTGAATTTTATCTGTATTGAATTGTTTGTTCACTATTTTGAGAGCCGCTGATTTATTGGATCGAGTATCTCCGCAATTCAAATTACAACGGATTTATAGTTTTCCACTATTGCCAAATCTCCACAAAGCAGTTTCGTGTTTCAACTGAAAAACTAATCCTGAAAAATTTAAGTGTGTGAAATGTAGTGCTTTAATTTCCAACCGTTGAAAATGAGTTTATATTTGCTTAACTATTCTATTCATTGTTTCATTATGTTAATGCGACAGTGTTCAAAATTTTATATAACTTTTAGTCTTCAAAAATACTTTTAATGTGGGATATTAATAATTTCCTGCTGATTTCGTTATTCATAAAAAATTACATGCATACAGACAAACAGCTCACTTAAAAAAGTTACATGCCACAGAACAATTAAAGAATTCCTTTTTGGATTTTAGTACTTAAGATTTACCAGTTATATTTCTAATTCTGAAAAATCTGTAAAAGAACTGATAACGAAATGTACCGTTATCAGTTCTCAAATAGAATGGTATTTTAATTAAAATACAATGTTTGATTTCTTTTAAGCAGAAACTTGTTAATTTTAATAAAATCTACAGGTAAAAATATACTACTTATAAAAATACATGTACAACTTAAAGATCCTCTTAACAATTTAATAAGTTTGTTGAACTGTACCACATTTAATTTATGAGTACTTAACTCATAATTTTTCTATTAAAATGCCTCTCAGTAATATCCAGAAGCGAAAGATAATTGAAGCAGAAATAGAAAAATTTTGGACCTACCCTATACGAGTATTTCTAGCGGGACTATCAGGCATTCTAAATGCCTACTCTCAATAAGGAGACGTTATTGAGATTAGTTATTAAGACATCGTCAATTTGTAATTCTATAAAATTTAATTCAAAAGATAAAAATTTAATACCTATATATTTGCTTCCCAGTTCACATCCTTCTTGTGTTAAGTTCTTTCTGTACCTAAATTCAGGAATACACATATACATATTTTAGTTATTCCACCTTAGTGATTTCAAGTTCTAATAAAAATCGATTAAATGGAAAAAAATTATGACTGCCATATACATTTACACTGCTGTAGTTTTCATTTTGATTTGTACCAAAATCGACTTTTATTTTTAACTGTGAATTTGTAGTTTTACATTACAAGATCAAACAGCGGTAAACAATTTTTGCGTGTTGTAGAAAGAAGCCACAACACAGAAATTTGAGAGCAACACTTCTTTTAACATTCTATAAATGGCTTCTTATTAAAGCAAAAGAAATAAACAATTATCAACTGATGGGATAGAAACGTGGATGTAATAGAAGTACAGTATTATTAAAATGAACATATATGCTGGTCAAAGACTTCATTACGTTATTGTAATAATTTTTTTTTAAATATGAGTACTGATATACTATAAGAGATAAGGAAGCAAAATGAAATGTAATTAAATCTAATTAATCATCTAAAACTTATATAAACTGAATGTTCTAAAAACTATGAAATTTTTAGTTTAGGGAACATAACTATAATTTTATCATATGAAGATAGCGTTTTATCATATGCAAACGTGAATATATAATGTATTTCTTGCAAGAAAAAAAAAACAATAAAATATGACAATTTTATGATTCTGTTGAAACGATTCGGCGAGTATCACCAATAATAAAATGTTAATGATATTTTTTAAATGATATACTATTACTTCGTAAATAATGATCCCTGCTATTTATTGAGAAATTTTTCAAAAGCATGGTATACTGTATGGTATATAATAATAAATTATTAATTAATACTTATAATGAAATATATGCATTAACTAATAGGAAGATACATAACTTGCTCTAGTTAAATGTACCGTTTTCAAATATTTAAAAATTTAAAGATTTTCTTAGTTGTCTTTCTTCTCTTAATCTATATTCAACTACGAGAGACACCATAAACCTGTAAAATACCACAGATGAACAAACTGTTAACGATATGCAACATCAACAAATTGTCGAAGTAAAACTCCCATTTACAAAGACACGCTAATGGACGTGAATTTATGTAAAAAAATTGTGAAGAAATTATTATTTTTTAAATTAAAATAAAATGTGGTATTAGTATGAACAATGTTATCATTGTATATTAGCGAATAAATATAAATAAGGTGATTGTTGAGAAGTATGTGAATGCAAATCAGTTACTTGTAAATGCAAAGGCATTAAAGGTAAATAAGTGATGTGGAATAAAATGGGAATGGGTAAAACTGGATGCTTTGTAATAATGTTAAACAAAACTAATAAGATGCAAGTTTAAAATATTTTGTTGTAAGTTTTCTGTAAGAAGAAAACCATTAATAAATGAAAACTAAAATGTTAATGGAGATATGTAAATAAATGGATATTGTGTACTTATTAATAGTGTGGATCTATTTCATTATTTAATCTGAATGTTGTAATTGTAATTTTAAATGTCTTATGTATAGTTCATTTCATCGCTATTTGCCAAATTTCTTTTATTTGGCAAATAGCGATGAAATGAATAGTACATTCATATTTAACAATACTTACTAATGCATTTGTTATTCAATTAAAATCAGAAAATATTAACAAATGGTTTGATTAATTAAAATATCAATACATAATGCAATTATATAGTTGTAATTATAAAAATAACACAAATGTTTCAGGACATTACATTCTGAGTAAAATAAAAACCAACTGAATATAGTTTAAATGCAACTACAAAAGTTATTCAGTTTGCATAAAATATACAGGATGGTGTCAAAGTTTCGCACACTACTCACAATCTTGTTATTAAATGATTTTTTTAAAATCATTTAATGATTACAAAGTACATGACAAAATTTAAGTAGTTTCCAACATTCTTGTACTTTATAGGATCAAAAATAATAACAATTATTTATTACAATTCTGAAGTCTGTTTCCAAAAACGAAGAATAATTTAAACCTGTAATATTGTGTATGTCGCATAAAACTCTGAAATACATTATCCTTATTATGCCAATGTACATAATAATGCTAATGCACATATAATGTACATATTTCATTTTATCATATTTTATATTTTAGTTACGACGTTATCATAGTTTTTCCTAAATTGCAACCCCTCCTTTATTAACAGTAATTAATTCATTAATGTTAACTACAGCGATACCTCATATTAGCGATACTCTATTTTTCATTTATTATCTGACATTGGTCGACATCATTTCTAAGCTGATATTAACATTTCGTTTAGAATTCATTATTTCAGATACTTTTAATTATTCGGATTTAAATTTTCAAACACCTGATTTTAAGTAACCCTACAACAACATATCCAAGAGAGGCACATCAAGAGAACGTGGTGCCTATCAACACCAAGATGTGGGGAAGCTCCGTCTTGTTGAAGTCAAATTCTTTGGTGGACAATATCCTCAACCTTTAGATAAAGAACTGTTAAAGCTAGAACTAAGCTAAAACGTAGATATTCTAAATATCTTGCAGCAGTTATATTGTTTTCAAAGACATAACGCCCTAGAAGACTATTCACCACCATTTCAGCCCATGCAATTATTTTATCTTGAGACTGGTTGTGCGATTGTTGAAACTACTGAGAATCTTTTTAAGATCGATACCTGCAGATATGGACCTGCTTCTACTATGTCAACGTATATTCTAGAACGCCAGGCAATACATCTAGTTTCGTATGTTTACTGATTTACTTGTAATGCTCGTCTTGTCCAGGTAAATATTTTTAAAGTATTTTACTTATACACCCTGATATAACATCAATCGGAATATTCATAGCGTAACATTATGTTGCGCTCTTCCTCTGGGCAACTCCCTGTATTACATTGCTCGTATCATATTGATTGAGGCAATGGAGGGAAACCATGCCCATCGGTATGATTTCCTAGATACACACATGTACAGCGTTAACCACCCCTCAGTGCGCCGGGTAATGCCTGAAACCTACGAAAAATTGCAATATAGGGATGTGAGTAAACTAGCTTTAAGAGATTGTGTACTACTTATTGGTTTCAAAGTCAAACAGTCAAGCTATGGGAAATCTACAGTTCTATTTAAAATCTCTTCAGAAATACGTTAATACACAAAGAAAATTCAGTAATCTGTGATGGATACGAGACGCCAAGGGTAACTCCTATAGTGAGTAAACGTATATCAAACCAAAAATGATGTCGATGTTTGGAAAATACCCACCGAGGAATTCTTCAGTACCTTGATTTCTATGATTAGTTTTTGCAGTAGGCAGTAATTAGTAATTATGATTACTGACAGGGAATATAGGACATTTTTATTTGTAAAAATAGGTAACCCTAACACACAAAAATTTGTGTTAAGAATATTCATAATAATAATGAATACAGAACATAAATAAGAACAGAAATATCTATACTACTCATACCTATGTACTACTATATTCTTTATACATTTATTCTACATAAAAGTATATCGTATAACTTATCAAAACTTATGTGGGTCTATGAAAACTATCTATTCAGATAAAATTGTCATCTGTATCATTCCTTTATCTATCTCCACATCATAAATCGAAACATCAGAGTTGTTCTCATCTTCTTCAAGATTAGTTATTAACGGATGTATAGCAATAACGACAATATTGTGTTTTTCTCTAAAGCTTTGATAATTTTTTTCTTACATATTTTACAGAGCTCTTCCATACAGCTATGGAAATACTGAGCATAGTCTATCCACATAGTCATAGGACATCAGTTATTTTAAATGTCATATTTCCCTTATCTACCTGATTTTTTATATATACTCAAACCAGTTTCATTACACTAAAATTGAAATAAGCCAAAGGTAGCCATAAAAGTTTAACGTTATCGCCCAGAAGCTCAGTCGTGATAGTGTTCTGTTATAGTCTTTTTTGACATGATAATGTTGGCTTACAATTAATTCTAAAAGTATTGCTATCAGTTAGTTAACTTATGGACAGTCATTCAATATATTGTTGTTCACTCCACATAGTTGTTAGATTTCTAAAATTTGGATCTAAAATAGTATGGTATGGAGTTTGATCTACAAAATTACCGATTTGTCCAGTATTACAGATAATATAGTATGGAACCACTGTTCGAGAGTTCTGTATTAATTCATTATTAGTAATCTTCTGACGTAATACTTCTGCATTTTTGTTCCAATAAAATACCTTAAACGACCTTGCAGAAATCTATTTTGATTCTTAATGTATAAAATTATTACTCTTTGTTTTAATATAGATGGACGTTTGACTTCACTTCAATATATCCGTTTATCTATTGCGCTCCTCCTCTATATTGATTAAAATTTGGATCTTATATTAGGGGTTGAAGACATTTAAGCCAGTCAAATTTTTAGGGTAATTATCACCACATCATGTGCTATCGCTATAATAGATAACCCAGTCACCATCCGTAGACTTTTTAATATCATATAAAAATTTTGCCCTTCTTGTCACGACAGAATAATCTTCCATTAAAATGAGTTCGTAAACCTATCGGTGTTAAGTCTGCGGCAGCGATTACACAAAAATGGAGTATCCTACTTTCATTAAATTCATAACACAGTCCTTAGAATATTTCATTAAATTAAATTCTTAAGACCTTTAAAGGGAGATATCATAAAATAGGTGGTGCTATTTGAAATTTTCAAACAGAGGTAGCTGAGAGAAGGTGGTGAAACATAAACTATAATGGACACTAGTTTTAAACTTCCTCTTCGATATCTCAATTTATATGTCTTGTCTAGTAATTTTCCTAGACCAAAAATTATTTTATATATGGGGGTAATTTTGAAATGAAAGTACTGTATAATTATTAAAACAAATAACAATGAATTGTGTGGCATGAATAATAATTGTTTGTTTGCATGGGTGATGATAGTAATATTTCTAAACAATACAGAATTTGCATACACTTTATGAAAATGGAAAACTTATGAAATACATTTTAGATGTTGAACTTTTTCTTGATTTTTGGACACAGGCTGCATATGCTGTAATAATTAATGAATTATATTACACTGTAAGACATGAGAGTGTTGGCAACTACCTAAATTCAATAATGGATGGATATCGTTTCTTAATTAATGTAATATAATGAAAACAATGTTCGTTACAAACTTTTTAAGACAAAAATATTTCCATTTATCGAGTGTAGCGTATAGTGTTTTGATGTTTTGTGGAAAACTAAGTCAGTGTTATCTTCATACCAAGGGTTCCAACCTACTCCAGTAATTACGGGCATATTTAACTTTAATTTAACTTTAGTTTCAAGAAATTAATCGAGGAAGCCGTTACTCTGCTAGCAGTTTCAATGCTACTTTGATATTATGTTTTTGAGAATATTTGATATTCTTATTGACAATTTACATCACATATTATGATACATTGTCAATAAGAATATCAAATATTCTCAAAAATCATAATATCAAAGTAGCATTGAAATCCCAACAAAGGTTATCAAATTTAGTTTATAACGCCAAAGATAAAAGTAATAAATATGAGAAATCGGTAGTTTATTGGTTAAATTGCTCGGAGTGCAATAGCACACATATAGGACAAACTGGACGTACATTTAGAACTAGATATCTTTATCACAATAGATCTTTCAGGTTACAAAAACAGATTCTACTTTTGTTAATCTTAGAAAGTGAACATAATTTCCCAGATACTAATAATATGAAAATCCTACACTATGCCTGCAAATGTTTAAAACTTAATTAGTTAGAAGCAATAGAAATCTATAAATACAATCATAGTGATAATTTTAGCTTGTTAAATGTTCAAGTAGATATATTATATTATATAGGACAACCCCCTGTATAATAGTTCTTAATAATATTCATGGAAATTCCCACAATTTGATGGTCGGGATTGCATCATTTATAAAACACGTTTTCTTGTAAAATTTAACTACCTGTTTATTGTCATAACACTTAGTCTCTGTATTTGGATAGTATATACTATAGGAACAGAATGTTTGTATTTTATTCTTAGTTGAATCATCATTTTGAAAATGACATAAAACTGTCGAAACTGCAGTCACGTTTCTGTGAAAATATACTGGTATAAAACTTAGTAGTTGTTTTACTCATTTCTGTTGTAACTTTAGTTTAATTTAAGTTGTAACATACAAAATCATTGAAATCTTTAACGGATTAAAGTATTATTAATAATTTAAGAATTATTCAAGCTTAATTTGAATTTATAATTATACACGCAGATACATAGATAGTGCAAGTGTATTAAATAGATTGTGAAAAAATAACTGTAAGTAATGAAAAATAGGATCCGGTATTTTGTGTTTCGTTTAAATGTAGGATGTTTGTGAATTAATTATTTGCAATTGTTTAAGGGGCGCGGCTCTTTAAAAAATATGCGTGTACGATGATGAGTGGGCCTTCGCATACGGGAACTATAATGAGTCCGTGTAGGGCTATAAACATTTTTTAATCCTCGTCAGATTCACATGATGTATTTTACATTGTAAATCACGCCCGCTTGTTGTATTTTTGATTAATGGCGCATTTTGCGAAAATATTGTCACGAGTATTAATGATAGTGAAAATTTATGTTACTTTCATTTACACGTTGCAATTGTTAAATCAGCGGCTTATAAGACGTGCTGCTAGCACAATATATACATAACTTAAAAATAACAATACACAAAATGAGCAACTAAAAAGAAATACATCAAACTAGTTGCATTCTGAAAGGGACTGGAAAGCTTTCGTTTTCATTAGTTCGAATTTATAACTAACACTGGATATACGTGAAGCACTTGCTAATATAATACATTTATAATGATTCTCAGTGGTGATTGTATCTATGTGCTGCAAATTTTATGTTAATTTGATATTCAAAGCTGACCATTGACACATGATTTCTGTTTTAAAATACATTTATAATAGTACCATCCCTACGCCAGTTTATTGAATCATGATATTACACCTACATACTCGCATTTACTTCCTTGTAATATGACGTCGGTGTTTCAAAAACAGAAGATTTGTAGCATCGATGAATTATTGCAAGCACTCACTGTGTATCACATTCGAAGCAGTCACATGGAAAATCTGATTTTGAACATGATCAGAATAAATTAGCTAGAAAGACTTTACATTGACAGAACCGTTTATTCCTGATAAAAATATGCGTTTATTTGACCTTCATTTGTGCAATATAAATACACAAAACTATAGTGAAGATACCCTGAAATTATCGCTATACATCGTCAGTAACATATTCTTCATTAGAACAAATTTTATTTATAACAAATATATATTTTTTAATTTTGAAATTAGTATGGTTTACGTCATTAGAAACTTTTTCGCTCTTTGTTTTTTGTAATGTCCAACCATTTATTATTGTGTCATAACGAAAAATCGGTATTATTTGTAGCATAAAATATAATGTTACGTTTAAAAATCATGTTCGATACTAATTTGGTCTTACTATTCACCGTCGTCACCCTCTTATACAGAGCTAGCAACTCCAAATTTTGAATGGACTACTTATCTGTGGTACAAGAGAAGAGAAATGGAAAAACCTATGTTCTAGAACGAAACAGCTATTATCTACGTTATTGCCACGCTTATGGTGTTGTAACTGTTTTCGCCTAGATGCTCGGGGTTAATTTTTAAATACGAGTAATAGAGGAGTGAATATGCGGGATGCATATAGTAACACGCGGGAATGATTATCAAGTCATAGTCCAGGAGCTCGTGACATTAAAGTTGCAAGAATTTTGAAAGTGTAATGTTATCAAATATGATACAATCATATTTGATAACATTACACTTTGATCATATAAAAATCACTGTTGAGTCAGTGTGACAAATATCAGGACGCCTGGTGGAGGTGCGCTGAGAGAGGTGTAAAATTGATTATCATTCTTAAAATGTTTTGGAAAAGCTATTTTTCTATAAATAGTTATTCTGTTATTACGGCAATCAATAATAGAACCCGTTTATTCTAATTTCTTGATTAATTTACGAATTCGCACAAAATTAAGACAATATGATCGCCTACAGAGTTAGTACTCTCTAGACGCTTCAGTTTTTCCTAATTCTGAACGAATTATTCTTAATGCAACTGTAAATAATCAGTCATAAAACAGTTGTACACAACAACTATTCGTTGTTGGTTTGATAATCGTGACACACTGATTTCATATGGTTTGTAGATGACAGTCATTAAATACTTCCGCCCTATCTTTGGCAGAACACAAATGGTGCCCAATTAAAGTCCTATAGTTCGGACTGAGACACCCTATAGTTTATTATTTAAATCTTATCTTACTTACATTACATGTTACATTCAGATAACAGTCGTGGTTTTAACGCGTTGATCTGACTACCCCCTGTCCACGCTCTCTCCATCGCTTATGCATTTGGAAGTGTATAGATGAACAGCTATCTACATACTTTCAAATTCATTTAACTTGAGTGAATTTAAGTTAAAATTTTTACTTTACTTTTTTTTCGCTTTTGTTTTCTATGGTAGCGAGGTTTAGCTCAGATCTACTCTTCCACCTAAACTCCAATATTTACATAAATACCAACCGACTTATGTGGGAATCGGGCCCACGGCCGGAATACTTCAAGTTGGCAATTTAAATCAGCTCTAAACGATTGACAGTATTATTCCAGATTAATCCAGAGAACTTGGAGACCTCCTGTGAGATAGTGCACCCTTAGAAGATTTGGACATACCCATAAATATCTATGTTATTTCGGACTGGAACCAAAGGAGCCAGGAAATTTCTCAACAAAACAAAAGTTTGACTATTGGCAACCTTTTAATAATAATTGAATAATTGAATAATATATTGAAACATTTTGGTTTGTTGAATTATAATTGAAATATAAATGAAACAATCTATAAGTTGTATAAGTAAGTAAGTATTTTCAGTATATCTAATATCTCTCTTCTAAAGAAGTTTATAGTAAAAATTACGTTCATATTGAAATTGGTAGTGATTTCTACTGATACCGAGGAGCTCTATAAGTAAGCAAATAAGTTTGTTTTCAACAATATACAGGATCCGGCAATCAATACTGACGGTTTTTGAATGGAGCTAGCACCTGGTAGGGATGTCCTAGGGGGTGGGGGTTGGTCTCCTCCTCTTCTCCAGATGTGGATGTTTAGTTATAAATCCTTGTAAAGTTTTTTAGTTGTAAAACCCCTGCATACTGTGCGTTCACCCTCGGGGCGTATTCTAAATATAATGATTCTGTGGTGTTAAAACAGTAGCAATTTCGGTTGCATTTCAATGCTCCTCCTCGTGGGCGAATTCCATCTTGGAAAATCATTATTTTGTTTGTTAAAAACATTCAGAGTACAGCAGTTTGAACATCAAGGAGTAGATGAGGGTCCTTTAGGACGACAAGGTCACCTGCAAACGTGGAGGCTATACGATCTGCTTTTGAACAGAGCTCCAGTCGTTCAGTTCGTTGTCATCCTCAGGCGCTAAGGATGTCCGATAGGACTGTTCGGCGGATTTTTCATGAAGACTTAATATTTCACCGGTACTTGTACCTACCGGTACAAGTACCGGTAAATGGCGATCGTTCAAGAATTACAGCCGCAAGATTTCGCAAGAAGGTTGACTTCTGCAGAAACCTTGTTAGAGAGGATCAATGAAGACCCTTAAATGCTCATGTTGCCTACGGACGAAGCCCATTTTACCTTAACTTACTTTATCTTCTACCTCAACAGTTATGTTAATAAATAAAATTTCCCACCCCCCAACTTTAGCTAGAGTGGTGACGAATTTAGCCAACCGACTCGAGTAGTGCGCCGAAAATGGAGGTCATCAGTTACCTGACGTAATTTTTGCCACATAATGAATTTTCTAAAAACTTTTGGATACATTATAAACGTTCACACTTCCTCTTTCCAATAATTTTTTTTTCTTAAATCTTCGATATTTATGGACTTATCCTATTTCAAAAACCGTCAGTATTGACTACCGCACCCTGTTCTACAATGATAATAGATGGGGTAAAATAAACAATTATTTTACCTCAACAAATAAATGCACTACTAAAAATATTGTACGATTTCATGTTATTGATATTTCCATTAATAATTATTTTCGAAACTTCCGATACCGCATGCCATAAAATATGTTATATGTATATTTGTTACTACCGTTGTATGCATATTATATTACTAAATTAACATTTCTGCCAATAACTTGGATATTTTACGATCACCGCATTATTTAATGTATCATGCAATAGTAATACTTGAAAATAAGAGTCAAAATAAATCGTTTATTCAGATTAGATTATTATGTAAATGTGACAAATGCACTTGGTATATACATATAATGAAACACAAGAGCAGAATAATGTATTACTCTACTTTATGACTAAGAGTATACAGTATAATGTAATGGAATATTGAATATTTACGTGATTGATGATATTACTTAACTGTTTATCAATTATTTTACACCTATACAGTGCTTTCATAAACGAATGAATAAATTCGTTAATAATTCAAGGAATAAATTTTGGAAAAATTTGTCGAACCCGTGAAATTTAATTTTTATTTGCGTATTGTAGATGCAACGGTGCATAATTTGAACATTTCATTTAGTTGATTTTTTGAATACCCGTAGCCGTAAAACTTTGTATTTTAAAATTACAAAATCGTCTTTATTCATTTTTTATATAACTTATTACCGCAGCGTACGTACAAAAAATATGTGGTCTGTCACACTCCGTAATAAAGAAGGGGATAGATGACGTCGTACCATCTACATGAATCACTCTGTATGTATCTATCTTCTTCTATTGGGTCTTTCAATAGGGACGCTCGAAATTTGTTAGGTTGTAGTGGCCGTGTTGTTAAAGCAACATTTGAACAAAATTTATTGTGAATTATTCAGTAGTCTATGTCCAATCGCCACGGAAGTTTATACTTTTCAGAAACGTGTGAGAATCATCCAATTTTATTCTCAAAATCAGTGCTCCGTTCGAGAATTACGTAATTTTTACCCTCGCTTATGATCTGCGCATTACGTGATTTTGATCCTCGCCACGACCGTCCCACCGAGTCGACTACTCGACGTTTGAGGACCAAATTCGAGGCAACCAGTTTAATAAATAATCCTCCAACACCCATTTGTCATTGAAACGCAAGATTTGCTGAAAACATCGCTGCTCTGCATGAGAGTGTACGGGAAAACCCGAGGCAGTCAATTTCTCGTCGTTCATAAGAATTTGGTTCTTTTGCGATTTCAACTTGGCGAATTTCCTATCGGGACTTGGGTCTGTGTCTGTATAAAACCCAACTGTCCCAGGAACTTAAGGTAAACGACCATAAACAACGCCGTGTGTTCGCTGATTGGGCTCTGGGGCAATTGAAAGTTGACCGAAATTCCAATAAGAAAATCATCTTTAGCAACGAGGCTCCTTTTTGGATGAATGGATATGTAAACAAGCAAAATTGTAGTATTTGGAACGATACTAATCAACACGAGATACATCCGCACTAAATGCATCCCGGGAAAGTCAGTGTTTGGTGAGGATTTTGGTCTGGCGGAATCAGTGGTACATGACACATGGCGGAATCATGGCGGATTTCTTCCAAAACGAATCTGGCATTACCATAACCGTCAACAGCGAGCTCTACAGATCGATGATAAACAGCTTCTTGTGGGCTAAACTGGATGATATGGATACCGACTACATGTGGTTCCAAGAGAACGGCGCTACATGCCACACGGCGCATGTTCTCGGTACACGATGGATATTCTCCACTTCTCCACGAGCGATTTGAGTGCATAGTTATCTCGCGCAGCGGCGATGTGAACTGGCAACCAAGATCCTATAACTTAACGCATTTAGACTTCTTCCTTTGGGACAATCTTAAATTACAGGTCTATGCGAATAAATCGCAAACAATTGATGCTCTCAAAGTCAACATAACGAACGCCATCCAGCAAATTCAGCCAGATTTATGCAACAAAGTCATCGAAAATTGGACATCCCGAATACGTGCCACCAAGCAAAGCAGCGGCGGATATTTAAACGATGTTATATTCCGCATTTAATGTCATAACATATTCTTTCAAAAAGAAAAAAAGAATTAAGCAGATATCTTACACAAAAATTGTTTTCTTTACTTTTAAAAATCGAGTATCTTTATTGAAAGACCCTTTATGTATATAAATGCGAATGTTTGTCTGTTCCCATGTTCCGAATAGGTTCCTACACTGGTCAACTGATTGTTATGAAATTTTGACCACAGATAATATTTATCAAGAGAAGTAAGATGTGAGAAGAGAAGTAGTGAATTTTGGTTTAAATAAATTGAATAACGAATCCTTCGAATGTACATGAAATAACGGAAAAAGCCGCCGAAGTAACACAGAATCTTTTGCCATATGTGTCTAGAGAGCGATATGAAGCTGCCTACCAAAAATTCTTGGAATGGAGGAAAGAAAAAAGAATTGCAACCTTTTCCGAAAATATACTTACTGATAGTGTATTTTGAGAGCCTTTCCAAATTTTACAAATCATCAACATTGTGGAGCCAATAGTCCATGCTAAAAATCACAATAAATCTAAAACATAACATCGATATATCGATATATCCGAAACTACAAGCCTTTCTTAAAAGACAGTCTGAAAATTATGTTCCCACAAAATCAAAAATTCTCACGGAAGAGGACTTTTCAAAGTTTTTGAAGTCGGCGCCAAATAATATTTACTTACTAATTAAGGTAAAACTAAATAACGACGAAACCCTGATCATTTTTTTTTCCATTTACAGAGTGTGGTTGCCATTGGTCTTGCCGGAACTTGCAGACGAATGGAGCTGTGTAATTTAACAATCGAAGATTTCACAGATTTAAATGCAGTATTGCTGGTTAGGCTAAGAAATACAAAAAATAAAATTCTAAGATCATGTACGGTCACCCATTCTTTTTACGATATTTGCACAAACTATATTGGCTACCGTTCTACTGATATTAAAAATAATGGCAGATATTTTTTTAAACTATAAAAACGGAAAATGCACCAAACCGGTGGGTATCAACAAAATTGGAGGTATGGCTAAAGACATCGCAGCTTTTCTTAAACTAAAAAATACAGAGCAATATACGGGACACTGTTTCCGTCGATCCTCTGCTACCTTATTAGTTAATGCAGGTATTGATTTACTGATCCTCAAACGTCATGGTGGATGGAGCTCTAGTGTGATGGAAGGCTACATAGATGAATCCATTCAAGAAAAAGTCAAAATGTTCAATCAAATTGTAAATTCGTTAAACTTAGGTAAATTCGTTAAACTCCGTAGATTCAGAGGTTCATTGTAATTTAAATATTGTAAAACAATTGTAATTTAAATGTAAAAAGTAAGGAAATTAACAATTGAATTACTCATTAATTCTGAATTATAATATTATATAATTATTTGTAGTCTAAAAATGAAACCTGGTATGTTAATCAATTAAAATTAGTTGCAGCAATAAAATCGTTTATGGAAGAAAAACATTTAACTTTCATTTCGTAATAATATTTTGTACGGTTATAGGTACGCCACACCGAAAATTTCAATAAATTTTTAATATTAAAAATAATTTAAAGAATTTCTCATTACAAATATACATAGGAAATATAAATTAATGACTGTTATTTTGCTTTAATATGAATCTTACGTATCATCAAATTGTCTATGTAAATTAGACTTAAAATAAAAAAATAAAATATTATAAAAAATACTCTTTTATATCTAGTTGATATAATTAAGTTGCAAAACAACAGTGAAAATTGAGTCTTGGTAAAGGAATCGAGTATACCAAATAAGGAAGTTTCCCTACAAAATGTATAGATAGATCTCGTATTGTAAAGAGAAATTGTTACCTCTTATAAAATACATCAGTCTCCATTTACGTAACGGCTAACTATTACTAGTCTTTTTAAAAGTAAGGCTTAATTCAATGGTGTTGTGTCTGGTATAAATCGAACTTAAAAAAGAGCCATGACCACTGACATATTACCGCCATAAAATGCATAAGTTTTCAGTGACGAACGGCGAGTCCTTTTTGGGACATCAGCCGACCAGTATCGTAGTTTTCTCAGAGACTTCCATTTGGCATTAAGCATTTAGACTATTGTTAATCAAGACTTAACTGACTGACGGATCCGCGTACATATATTTTGAAGTAAACAGTATCTGATATGGTTGCCAACCATACACCAATCAGGAGGATGGCCGGCTGTATAAGATCACTGGGTATCCTGCACCTGTCGGATGGTATCGAGAGTTGCAAACTGCGTTTCCACTATTTTGTGTGGCACCTTTCACCATTGATGTACAACATCGATGGGCATACATGGAAGTCGTGAGTCCATTTGAATTCTTTGGGCTTTTAGTCAGTGCTATTTTTGCGTTTGTACACGTATGCACGCTCAAGATGGTTTAAGAGAAGGTGTTCTGTTTTGTTTGAAATTTGTACGGTTGCATACCAAACACTGCGATTAAATATTGTGCGTAATAAATACCAAATGAAAGGTTCACGTATTGCATTACGCTTTTATCTCGTTCTTGACTTCAAAATTATTTTTAAATGTAATAGATCAGAGCAAAACATATATGCCTTATTTTTTGCATAGTATTTATAGTTATAGTAACCATCGTACCAATAAATACTTTTAAGTTTATACAAAATAAATACTGAAACATCTAGTAAACACTATATTGTTCAAAAATATGATTAGTAGGAAAATAAGTTTATACATCTTCCAATTCTCAATGTTCAAATAAAATACAATATATGTCTAAATTCTCCTACACAAAATAATTCTTTAGTAACAAGTATTTTATAAGATAGTTTGATAGTTCAATAGAGAGATATAATGTGCCAAATTCTTTACATAATAAAATGCATTGACAAAGGTGTAGTACTCGGATAGTTCAATAATCGAAACAGTATTAATTTAACCTACTATTTTGTTACAATTTAGTCTAGATAATATCTATCAGTCGGAGTAATATTGTCTGTTTTTCTATTAACTCTAAATACAAAAAAAAACAGCCTTAAAAAATTTACAGATTTTGCTACACCCAGAGAACGGTTTATTTCTCATAAAAATACGGGTTTACTTAACCTTCATTTGTTCAACATACATAAATATGTTAAATTCTTTCTAATATAGGGAATTTTACACCTTAAAATTATAGCAAGCTTAATCAACAATTTTGTTTATTTGGAAAATTTTATCAGAAATATTCATTATAAAATTCTGACTCTCAAATATTCTTTTTGTATAGTCTCACCATTAATTCTTTTGAACAAATCTTTCAGATGCAACTGTCCTGTTTTAATTCAGCTTATATCTCAGTTAATTAATTGCTTAGTATTGAAAATGTTTAATAAATTACCTAGTCAGATGGTACCTTATGATAATTGACAATATTTCGAAAAACATTAAAAGAGTTTCTCATTGAACGATGTTTCTGCAAGATTAAGTAACTATTTCACTACAAAAAATGTCTACCTATCTTTTAGACACTGATTTTTCCTAGTCAATCTATATTGACTTATGGAAAAATTATAATAGTAATTATTATTGTATAAGATATTGTTACCGATTAATGGAGTAACAGTATCCACTAAGGGTAATACGTAACTGCTACATAAGTAAGTAAACTATAGTATTCCGCTACGCGCCAATATTCTAGCAGGCGTGGTAACTTTTGAAGATTTTCAGCTCCAGCAGGACTATTACTCTGTAGCGACGCGTTAAATTGGCGCATTAGGAAGGATAATGAGTGTCCCTCAATAGCTCAGCGGTCAGAGCAACCAACCGGCAATTGGGAGATCCGGCTTCGATTCCCGGTCAAGGCATGCACGTTTATCCTTGCTATCGTCAAAACTCTTTAATCACTATTACGCTAAAATATAACCATACCTATACGGATCTACAGATATCCCAAGCCAGGGCAGTATATACGCTACATATCATAACGTCTTTGATAGGAAATTAGCGCCTATGAATATGTCGATGCAGATACACACGTCATTAACTTATAAATAAATAACCATTTTAATGTATAAGAGAGGGTGACAGATCAGCAGTAAAACCTAACTAGTACCCAACAACTGCTAAACATAGAATTATACAAATTTTGTACTTTCAAAGAAAGATATGTTAACAAGAATAAATGATAGACTATACAAAAAAGAATAATAATTGTCTAATTATGGGAAGTCACAATATTACAATGAATAAATATATTTCTGATAAATAAAAGTTGCTTAAATAAAGAATATATCTCTGACTAAGTTTGCGATAATTTTGAGATAAAAAGGCATGACATCAGCTACCTTTTGGCATTACAAATAAACTGTTCTCTCGGTGTAAAACAGGTATATATGATTTAATAATTAATTATCGAACATTAAATAGCTGCTAATATACATGAACTCTTTTCAAAAGAAATCTAAATAATTGATTTGTTTAAGTTAGTAATATAAGAAACCGCAAAAATAATTCTTTGATTATGGACAACAAGTTGTAAGCTGGCAAGTTCATTATAACACTTTACTGGCATGTTCATGCTGTACTTACATAAGTTAATTTTATAACAAGACTGGAAAATAACTCTTTAATAACAAATGATGAACGTGCGGGCTTTAGATTGCTGTAAAATAAACAAGAAAAAGAAAAGCACATTCCGGGCACAGTTTAAACAATTTCATATTCAGAATATTTAATATTAAGAGAAGCTTAATTTTATAACAAAATAATAAAGTAAACTATAAAGTAAGGCATGGCATTAATCATTGGCATCATACTTTGTACTATATATTTCTTTTTCGTTTTGGCTTCGAGTTTATAGAAATAAACTCATTTGCCACCGACAGTTGTATTTTTGTTTTTATATATTTATTATTATTACATACAATATAATACTTCCCTTCACGTCTTCTTGCTCAGGGGTTAGTTAGGACATTAAACACAAACAGGTAGGGCAGAAATAGGTACAAATAGATAAGTCACATGAGAGTACGAATGCTCACCTCACTATACTATTATATCTCTAACTTTATAAGTATTCCTTAAGAACGTATGTAAGGTTCAATGTACCACACATGGTATTCCTTAAACAATAAGGAATGTAATGTCTGGATATTATTTGGGAGTAGGATATTGTTGTAATTATGTCTGTCGTGGGACAGTGACATTGTCATATATATATATATATATATATATATATATATATATATATATATATATATATATATATATATATATAGTAGGATTGTTCACAATCTCAATTATATTTAGGTGCTCTAGAAACAGACCATGGTTTAATCTCATCCTGGTAATACTTATTAAAAGTTTTATTATCTTTTTACAGCTTAGTTGGGGTTGATATGATGGTAAAGAAGGTTGCAGGTATATAACCAGGTTATAAAAACTGGTTATTTTAGTTTGACACATTTTTTGTTATTATATTATATAGGTTTGGGCCTCATCAGCCACTGATCGCATGAGTAGTCCTTTGGCGATTCCCTCTTATCCGGGTCATTATCCAAAAATGTTATCCCATAAAAGGAGCAATTTAGGCACGTCCCCCGCCTTAAGCCTCGCCTCCTCTAGGATAACAGGGGCCCTAATATAAGATACCTCTTCTCCTCCAGTGCGGGGCAGGTGTAAAGAAGATGAATCGAGGTTTCCTCGTCTTCTTTACAGTATCTGCAGGCCGGGCTATCAGTCAGCCTCAGCTTGTGCTTATATGCATTCAGGCTACTATGGTGGCCCGTTATGATTCCCACCAGGGTTCTGGCTTTATGCCTGTTCAATTTAATGAATTCTTCTCAATCTCTGAGTATTCGATGAAGAGTTTGGTTATTCAACAACCCGTTACTCCTCTCCATCTTTTATTGTGCTGGTCTCTTGCCCAGCCATAGATGTGGTCTCTGATCAGATTCCGACTTATTCCCACTGCAGGTTCTGGTCCATAGAGGTTTTCCCTGGTCCCTAGTCTGGGAAGGTCATCTGCAATTAGATTTCCCTTAATGTCATTATGCCCAGGTATCCATAAGAGTTCCACCGGTCCCTTCCCTGCCAAGTGGTTCAATGCTTCATAACAATTATAGACCAGCTTAGACTTTGTCGTTGCTAAATTCAGGGCTGCTAACGCCGCCCTGCTATCCGAGCAGATACATACCTTCTCCTGAGTCCGATTTTGGTCGGCCCCCAAAACACCGTAGGTAATTCCAACTAGCTCGGCCTGGAGTGCGGTAGTGTATTTGTCCAAGGGGAAGGTTTTACCTATCCCGTCGCGTCGCCTATACACCCCCGCACCTGCTCTTTTCCCACTCTTGGCTCCATCTGTGTACTATAAGTCTCCATTGAGCGGCAATCCAGCTCGACTCTCCATCCAGTCGGTCTTACTGGTAAGGGTGATCTTATATTTCTTGTCAAACAGGAAGTAGACACCCGTACTGTCAGAGGGCATCCATAGGAGTCCCTCCTCAGCTAGCTCTCTAGAGAGTCTATTCAGATCCCTTACCTTCCTATTCATGTTTCTCACCCTGTGCATTGCATTTGCGGCTTCCGCTTTCAGGATGACATCAAGAGGTGGTATCCCCGTCAGTATCCCCATCGCCTCGATGATCGGTGTTGATCTTGGGGCTCTGGTTATACTTCTAAGAATTAATCCTCTTAACTTGTTAAGTCGGTTGGCTTCCGACTTTAAACAGGCTCTCTCCCACCAAACCACTTCTGCATACGTCAGTCTGGGTTTGACAATTGCCTCATACATCCATTTCATGGTTTCCGGTTTCAAGCCCCAGCTATTACCAATGGCTCTTTTCAGTTGCCAAAGTGTTGCTGTGATCTTGGAACATATGTGACTTAGATGTTTTCCCCATGACAGTTTCCCGTCCAGGATTACTCTTAAGTATTTCACTTCGCTATTATAGCTTAGTTCTTGGCCACCAAGTTTCAGCGGACATGTTTTCTTCCACTTATATTTCTTGGTGAACACCATCACCTCAGTTTTAGAGGGATTGACCGAGATTCCCCTCTCCCTACACCAATTCCCAACCTTCTTTAAAGCTCCCTGCATTATATCGAGAATCGGCTTCTGGAGAGGGTCCTTCGTTGTTATTACTAAGTCATCGGCATAGCCAATTACTTGGTAATCCTTTAACCTTTCAAGCAGCTCATTTACTACTAGGCACCACAGAAGGGGGGACAATACCCCTCCCTGTGGACAGCCCGAGTCGACCCGGCCCTCGATGGTTGTCTTTCCTTTATTGGCAGTAAGCTGTCTGTTTCCCAACATATGGTCTATCCATTCAGCGATTATTCTGGGGGTGTAGCATCTGCCTAGTGCTCCGCTAATCACCTCCCTAGATATATATAGTATAAGTTGAAGGCTCCTTCAGTATCAAGGAAGGTGCCGACAACGTATCCTCCGGAGTCCAGTTGTGACCGTATCGATGATACGACCTTATCCAGAGCTGTTTCTGTTGATTTACCAGCTTGATAAGCATGCTGGTTCCCTTGAAGCGGCCTCTCTATTAGGACAGTATCCCGCAGGTACCTGTCAACTAATCGTTCGGTCGTCTTTAGTAAAAATGAAGTAAGGCTCATCGGCCGAAAACCCTTAGGGGACGTGTATCCGACTTTGCCCGGTTTGGGTATAAAAACAACCCTTGTACCTAGCCACACTTTCGGGACCATCTTCAGTGCCAAGCTGGCCCTGGTGATCCTTATGAGTGGACCGAGGATTATCTCTTCTGCTTTCTGCAGAAGTACCGGATAAAAGCCGTCCGGTCCCGGCGATTTATATGGATCACAGGACCTCAAGGCCCACCTCATCTTAGCCGGTGTGACTATCTCCTTCACAAGTTCACAAGTGTGAAGGAGATTATATCTCTTCCTTATAAATATAAATATAACTTATAAATATTCCTTAAGAACGTATGTAAGGTTCGATGTACCACATATGGTATTCCTTAAACAATTTATTATTTGGGATATTTGATTATTTGGGACTGGGATATTATTATCATTATGTTTGTCGTGGGACAGTGACATTGTCATATATATAGTAGGATTGTTCACATTCCCAATTATTTTCAGGTGCTCTAGAAATAGACCATGATTTAATTTCATCCTGGTAATACTTATTAAAAGTTTTGTTATCTTTTTACAGCTTAGATGGGGTAGATATGATAGTAAATAAGGTTGCAGGTATATAACCAGGTTATAATAACTGGTTATTTTAGTTTGACATATACCTTTTTAATATTTTCTGGAATTTATTTATTTATTCTGAGGTTGCTTAAAAATATTATTAAAATCGAGCAAATAATAGGTTAATAACGCTAACATCTACAGCCGATTGTTTTGCAAGTTGGTCCATAATACAATTGTCAACCACAGCGTCTTTCAATAGGAATACTTGAAATTTATTGGGTTATAGCGGCCATGATGTTAAAGAAACATCTGCTAAACTTATTGTGAGTTGATCACTAGTATATGGCAAATCACTACGGAAGGTTATAGAGTGCAAATTTTATTGTCAATATTAATGATTCGTTCGAGGACCGCTTCGCGCATTACATGATCGACCACAACCGTTCCGCCGAGTGGACTATTCGACGTTTGGTGGCAAAATTCGAGAACACCCCTACGCCACCGAAATGCAAGGTCTGCTGAAAATATCGCTGCTGTGCTTGAGAGTGTACGGGAAAGCTCGAAGCAGTCAATTTCTCGTCATTCACAAGAACTTCCTGTGGCTTCAACTTAGCGAATTTTGCCTCAGGACTTGGGTCTGCACCCGTATAAAATCCAACTGACCCAAGAAGTTAAGGTAAGCGACCATACACAACGCCGTGTAGCCGCTGATTGGGCTCTGGAGCAGTTGGAAATTGACCCAAATTTCGCCAAGAAAGTCATCTTTAGCGACGAGGCCCATTTTGGGATTAATATGTGTACAGGCAAAATTGTCGGATTTGAGACAATACCAATCCACACGAGATACACCAGCACCAAATGCATCCCGAGAAAGTCACTGTTTGCTCCGGTCATCGGTGCGGAATCATCGGTCCGTACTCTTCCAAAACAAAACTGACATTGCTATAACCATCAACGACGAGCGCTACAGATCCATGATAAGCAACTTCTTGTGGCCTAAACTGAATGATATGGATATCGACGACATGTGGTTCCAACAGGACGGCGCTATGTGCCACACAGTGTATGACACGACATACTATTCATTTCATCGCTATTCGTCAAATAAAGAACTCTCTTATCTTGCCGATAAACGAAACAGTCTACCTGAGCCTAGCCATAAAAACAGGCCACGGTATGTTTTGAGATTTTTTATTTTGCAAATAATTTAGATTTGAGAGCGATTTGAGAGCATGGTTATCTGGCGCAGCAGTGACGTGAACTGATCACCGAGATCATGCGATTTAACGCCGTTAGACTTAAACCTCAAGCAATAGATACCCTCAAAGTCAACATATCGCCATTCAGCAAATTCAGTCAGATTTATGTGATAAAGTCATCGAAAATTAGACCTCCCGAATACATGCCACCAAGCAAAGCCGCGGCAGACATTTGAACGACGTTATATTCCATACTTAATGCCATAAAATATTCTTTCAAATAAAAAAAAATCAGGCATCCGTATTAAAATATCCTTTACAGGATAAATGTACAATTCTAAAATACAATAATATCCAGGTTTCTATGTTTGGTTTGTTTCACTACGATCGGTTGCGTATATATCATCTGGCACATACAAGAATTTTCATATATTTTACTTAAACACGTGTCTCCAATCCGTCACAATAAAAGGAATTACAAAAACTTGAAAAGAATGCTTCACGGAACATATCGCAAACGATGATGTCGAGTACAGAAAGAAACATTTGTCCGTCGCGGAAAAGTTTCTATTTTTTATTACTAATTGTTGAAAAGGCAAGCATATGCAGCATACCAAAGTGTGCAGTACGGAAGAATTAAAGAATTACGAAGAAAATAAATGGTGGAGAGCTCAATTACTTGAAAGCATTAGACGATAGATACAGTTACATCGAGTTAATGGCTGGTTATCTGTTACAACGACCATTATCGCACCACGTTCTCACGCATCTGGTCGTGGCGTAGACTGGACGTTTGACAGTTTTGCGAAAAGTGGAAAAATAATCACCACAATAGTCGTTATTGTAGAATATCTTGTATAATAATGTGACATTTATCGTTAAATTATTTTCGTCCTTGTTCGTGTGTTTCGTATCCATTCTTTTTAAACTATAATGTTCATTTAAATATATCGATGACGACTATATTACACATCAGCAGTATTTTATATTTAATTGAAATCTCATTGTAGGCATATGATTTGGGAGTAATCTACAGAATACTCTATTTAAATTCAGAATAGGTAATATCTTTATATATACAGAAATATTTGAATATATTTTTACTTCAATACATTTCTTGGAACTGAATGAACACAAAATAGTATTTTAGTTTAATTTTTCATAACAAAATATATTCGATATCACAATTACCATATTCTAATTCCATGTTGTGCTGCTTATGATAATGAAGTAATAATATCAAAATTTCAAGACGATCAATCAATGCAGCATAAGAAATGCACATCAACTCATTTATTGTAGACGGAATAAGTAAATCAACTAAAGCTGTAATAAGTAAGTATCTATCTCAAATAAGGAACTCGAATGTGAGTAATAATTTTTACAGAACTTAATATTAACAAACAATATATTTACATTAACATTATTTTTATGTGATAATATAAAAATACTGTCGTCGTTCTTTCTTAGCAGTGACATAATATACCAGTAGTAACACGTAAATAAGAAATACCAAATTTTCACTTAAAGTATAGGATTTCTCAGTTGGAACTATAGGATTTGAATTGCGCACCATTTGTGTTCGATCAAAAATAAAGCGTCAACGTTGTTTTGTGAGTGTCAACTAACAGTTCAACAACGGATAGTTGTTTACAATTAATAGTATGTATAACTCTTTGTGAGTTAATTGTTCATAACTTAATCAAGAAATTTAAAGAGATAAATTCTGTTATTGATAAAACAACACCAATACGCCCTCATCATGGTCGATCAGAAGAAAATATTGTTGCATTGAGAGAAACTGTAAGGGAGTATCAAAACACATCAATTCGACGTCGTGCACAAGAATTAAATGTGTCAATAGCTAGCACGCATCGGATTTTAAAGAAATATTTGCATCTGTCCGCATGCAGAATTCAGTCGGCACAACAATTAAATATTACAAACCATTTACAACGTCGTACATTTCTTAATTGGGTGTTAGACAAGAAAGAAGGTGATGCTAATTTTTACAACAAAATTTTGTTCAGTGATGAAGCACATTTTGATTTTAAAGGATATGATAGCAAACAAATTTAGAGTTCCCAAATTCACATGTTCACGAAAAGAAAATACATCTACAGATATGCTCGGTTTGGTGGGCATTTTGGAGTGGTGGGGTAACTGGACCATACTTTAAAACTTAAGCTGGTAATGCTATCACAGGCATGTTGATGTCGTATAGTTTGTAGATGACAGTCGTTATATATTGACGCCCTATCTCTGACAAGACCTAAATGACGCGCAATTCGAAATTTATAGTTTCAACTGAGACACCCTATATAAGCTGTACATAACATTATTTATTTTCATGAAATACAAACATGATATAGTTTGTGTATGCGAAATGAAAGTCTGATATAATATTAAAATGATAGGTGAACAAAATCCCAATAAGTGCGTCAATTCAAGTTTAATTCAACTTAGGCCACTTAGGCAGTCTATTTTGACAAATTTTACAGTTACTGTAAATCTGGTTAGTACATTTAAAATAAATGATCTCCCCCCCCCATACAGATGAGGGGATTAAAGAAAACCTTAGTAGTAGCAAGTAGTAATAACTGATGAAGTATTTGACACATATATGTATGTATATATATGGAATACATATAGAGTGTGGTAATAAAGCTGCACACAATATTAATAATTTTGTTAAATGAGATGATTAAATTATTTTTTTTAAACTTTGAATTAGGACAGCCTTATTCTATAGAAAAATCTGACTACGTAAGAGTACATACATATTTTTTCAGATTTCGTATTTGAGCTATGATGTCACTATAGCAGTTTCCTCAACTGAAACCCCTTCCTTTTTACAAAACAACAGTAATCTATATTAACGGTTTATTTTTTACCGTTTCCAGGATTAAGGGTAAAAATACATGTAAGGCAAATATAACATTCTTGACAAAGTTTGATTTAATAATCTGACATTGGTCTGTGTTTCATGTGTTTAATTTTATAGATGTAGTATAGTTGAACTATAGATAAAGATAATATGAAGTATTGTAAATAATTTTCCGTATCTATATTTTGCTATTGTCTATTTATTATATTATGTAAAATCATTTACTCTTGGAGATGATCATGCAGTAATGAATATTTCATTTATGAGGATATTAGAAATTCTTGTCACCACAATTTTGAATTGATTAGTACTGGTAAATAGCAAGTAAACTTCATTACATTCCTAAAGTCAGTAAAATACATATATGGCTTTTTAATATCTTAATAATATTTTAATGTAACTGTTAATAAAATATTATAATAAGAACTACCTGCATATCACACTTAAGCTCTTCACACACTTAAAAGTATTTTTATAATATTCATGAAATTTACGTCTATCATTATAGCGTCGCCGTCGTCATATTTGTTATTAATTTCTTTTAGCACGATTATTGCAATGCTTTGTTATTTTGTAGCTATCATCAGTTTATGTTTTACTTTCGTATCCTATTATCATGGAGTATTCAATAAAAAACAGCGTTTTTCATTTGTATAAGCTATGCTAAATATTAAAGGAATTCCCGTGAAAAAAAACTATAAATGACTATGAAATACATAACTAAATGCACTTAAGTCTCGTTAAGTACAATAATCTTCTACTGTTGGTTTGCCTGTGTAAATGTTTTATCATTTCGGCTACTTCCAAAGTGCAAATACAATACAAAGTGGTGTAACATATAATTATTTATTGTATAAATTGTATATACTTGGTAAAGTTATCTTCACATATAATCTCCTACATGGTATACTTTCTTTATTATGATTTCAATATTCTGTGAGGTATACAGCTTGGTGATAAAGATTTACGCAAGATTAACAACATTGTTATAAAATTATTTTTAATTAAAAAACCTTGAAGTACTTCTCTAATAATATAATCTAATATTATTCTTTTTTGTCAATATTATAACATCATCGTAGTATTTTTTAAACTACGACCCGCTCTCATTTTTTAACAAAAAGGAAATCATTAAAGTTTACCTCACGATAAGATAGAGGATGTTAAAATGATGGTTACATTGAAAAATAAAAATATTTTGCAACTACAAAGGTATCTTCATACAACATTTGGAGTAAACATTAGTTTCCTAGCATACAATGATTTTATTTGCAATATTGAAACCATAAATGAAATAATTTTGTGAATGAAAAAGGTAAAGTAATATCCTATAAAATATTTTTTTGCTCATTCCTCAGACAAAAGTAACAAAAACTATTCTAAATTAAAACTGTTCCGAAGCGAAAAAATATATATCAAATTACGGAACATACCACTGGCCGCTTATTCTGTTATTATTACTGTAAATTGAAACCCCTTCCTTTTTTCCAAACAACAGAATCCTATATTAACGATTTCCTTTTTACCGTTTCCAGGATTAAGGGTAAAAATAACAAATATTTCCTATTTCTATTTCGTTAATAAAGACGTGGCCATCTATCTGACAAAAAGTTATCACTATTCTGTCAAACTTTACAAAAGATTTCGAAATGATACACTCACATTTATCTTGGTATGCAACTCATTTTTTTCTCCTAATCAACATTGGGTCGTAGAAAAACACCCCGCGGTTACAAATTTACCCAGATAATCGCAAACCACTTATATAGTAAACTTATGAATATAAGACTTAATATAGACTTTTAAAAATATGAATTATAATTATAGTATACTAATTTCAAAATTAGAATTACGGATTCAGTAGTAGTCTTCATCACTGAATCAAATCATATTTATCCAGACTTACATTATTTGATTCATATAATGGCTTTAAATCTTTAAAACTTTATTGAGTACTCAAGAGTCAAGGCTCAAATTTGGAGCCATTCTTCTTTATCTTATTTATTAATTATTTGTCTCTAATGCTTATGGTGAATCTTCTGCTTTATCCTGATGACCTAAAACTATTTTTAAATAATGCCTGCTTAGACGATCACTTGATATTGCAGAAACTCATCGACCTTGTTATGTCGTGGTGGTCGAGAGAATAAACTATCAATAAACATAGGTAAATGTAAAATTTGTTAATAAAGAAATAACCACTAATACATGACTATTCCCTTGATGGTATAAATTTAACACGTTCCGAAAATATTAATGATGCTAATGTATACTTTGATAATATACTGTCTTTCTCTGTACATATCAACTATGTAGCTGTCAATGCATATAAAACCTTTGATTTCGTGATTAAAAACAATACATCATTTAATAACACTGCTACTTTAAACTTTAATTAAGTATATTTTGCATTAGGTCATTCGAAATTAGAATATATGACATCCTTATTTGATATCCCCTGCATTTAAGTTACATGAATCGACTTGAAAATACTCAATGCCGTTTCTTAAAGTATTTGTCCCCCTTAATACAGGGGCACAGTAAATATCGTTTACTACAGTGTCTATGAGTACCATAGACAAACAGAAAATTTTTCAAATACACTTAAATTATACTTGTAGTGAATATAAAAACTTAAGGAATACGCTAGACTTTCTAAGAAGAACAGATTTAATTTTTCAAATTAAATGATAAAGAAAATGTTATAAATATGCGAAACATAAATACAATGTAAATGTGCTTAAATTGGAAGAGAGGCTAGACAAACTAACAGATATATTTGAAGGTTTATTGTAAACTAAGACAGGCAGTTTCCATTTAACGACCACCTTTAATTGAGATAACTTTGTTTATATCGATGTTTCTAATTAAATTTCTGAATATTATAAGAGTTAATGATAAAGTGTACAGGGCTACGTCCTGCCGTAAGGACCTTCCGGAAGGACTTTTGTACATGAGCGATCCGCGGTACTCCACGTCCTGCTGGAAGCACTTACCTTTCGTATTCATTTGTCCTGCTGGAGGGACTCGCGTCTTTTCACGAATACTTGGGAGGGTGTACTTGGGAGTACTAGGAAATTCGCGGTATTTTTTTACCCCCTTTTTTGTTCCCGCCTAATTTTTTCCGCTAAAACCGAATTTAAAACTAACAAGGATGAACAAACACGGGGAAAACGTTGAAAACACCTCACGGTGTTTTCAACGTTGACGCACGGCAAATTGTTTTTTAGCGCTATATAAATTTCAAAAACCTAGCAAATTCCGCTACCTCAAAATTTTCTTATCTTTCTAGCGGTCGTACCGGCAATCCTGTCAGAAGAATGAAAAATCCATCATACACAGGTAATGATGCATCCTTCCGGCAGGACTCCGCGTCCTTCTTCCTTTCAAAAGTACACTGTACATTCTATCATTAAAACTTTTGCCTTTAACTTTTTTACCTTTGCATTCTTAATGAAGATAAATACTAATTTTGGATATTTTCACGAATCGAAACTCGACTTATTCGCATGTTTTAAACGTCCAAGTACATTCATCCTTAAGACAGATTACCCATGTTGCAGTAATATATTTCACAGTTGTTATTCTTTTTAGACTTTTAAAGACTTCACTTATTTAGGAAGTAAAATAAATTGGGATGGAAGAAGCGATAAAGACATAAAACAAAGAATAGCGCAGGGTCGAGTAGCTTTTAACAAAAAGAAAGCACTTTTATGCTCGGGGGTAATAAACTTAGAAACAAGGAAGAGATTTTTGAAAACATATGTATGGAGCACGGCACTATACGGTTGCGAAACCTGGACGGTAGGGGAAGCAAGTAGGAAGAAATTAGAAGCTTTTGAGATGTGGTGTTACCGAAGAATGATGAAAATACCATGGACTGATAGGGTTAGAAACGAAGAAGTATTGGAGAAAGTCGGCGAGAAAAGGAGTATGTGGAAAAACTTAAAGAAGAGAAGAGATAGAATGGTAGGCCACTTGCTGAGACATAGGGGAATAGTCCGCGATATTTTGGAGGCAGAAATAGGAGTGAAGAAAGGCAGAGGTAGGCCTAGATTAGACTACTGCTCGCAAATAGTAAGGGATGTAGGTTGTAGCACAATTAGCGAAATGCGTAGGTTAACACAAGATAGGAGAAGCTGGAGGTTAGCGTCCAACCAGTCTTAGGACTGATGACCTAATGATGATGTTATTCTTTTGAAAACAAAGACGATCGCGATTAAATACATACAATATTAGAGGTGTATTTCACTATCGCTTAGAAATCATAAAAATTTACGTCTATATGTAAAGTTCAATTATATTAACTTTTTATATTCTCAAACCCCCGATGTTTTATGACATTAAACAATATTATGCGATTTTAGACAGCGGACTTTATATATTTTCATTTGTCTAGGTATTAACAAAATGATAATTCGATTTGATCACATTGTTTAGTTACTTAAATTATCTTATTAGGACAATATTTTACAGTACTGAATGCTGGCAAAAATTAATCAACTTAATTTTGTAATTATAGTACTTTCGAAAGCCGACTAACTATTCAGTCTAAATCGCCTTAATAACCCATTCGCCAATGTACAATAAAATAACAAGTCTATATTAAGATTTATTATATTTTTACTTTTCCGCACTCCACTATACGTGGAAAAGTAATGTAATCGTGAAAAGAAAAATGAAAAAATTTTTTTGGGTTTATTTTTCGTTTTTCGGCCTAAAAACCAAAAACAATGTTTTTTTTTTAGTTCTTGCTGTGTATATGTCGTTATCGTTGTTGTCGGCATTTATTCTAGTTAGCACGATAACTCAACTAAATCGTGTCGAATCGATCGGGTTCTGACTGACTTTGATTGGGGACGTCTCCCAGACGACACCTATTGATTTTGAGGTGGATAGAACACACTCTACCATGTACATGGGTCATGAGAAAGTATAATGGTGGACTATTCCAGAATGCTTTTTTGTTAGCATATAGTCAAAACCCGATCGATCCGACACGACTAGTTGAATTATCGTGCTAACAAAAAGAAAATTATCAAATAGACCCAAGGGAAGGGGTGATGTGTGCTATCCACCTCAAAATCAATAGGTGTTGTCTGGGATACGTTCCCGATCAGAATCAGTCAAAACCCGATAGATTCGACACGATTTAATTGATTATCGTGCTAACAAGAAATTTTAATGCCGAAGACGACGACACACACACAGACAAAATTTTTTAAAAACCATTTTTTTTTGTTTTTAGCTGAAAAACGAAAAATTTTATTTCCATTTTTCTTTACACGATTACATTACTTTTCCGCTAGTTATAGTTGAGCGCGGAAAAGTAAAAATATAATAAACCTTAATATAGACTTGTTATTTTATTGAATATGATAAGACTATTATTATAGGCGAAGTAAAATAGACGTTTGGTTCAGATTGGGATGTTTAAACGAAAGTTTGTATACAAATTAATATCTACGAATTTCTATAGCTACGAAGTCAGTTAAACTAAAGGTGAATATTCGTCCGTTAAATAATGAAACTGAATATGAAAAAGGTATTATTTTATACAATTTACGTACTCACTTACTTAAATAAACAGTTTTAAAACCTTAAAGCGGACTTTTCTGCACGTAGAACATCTCTATCTAGAAAATGAGTGGACGAGAAGAAAAAACCATCACATAATGCATAAATGCATAAATGCATAAATGCAGAATATCTGTTTTATGCGACAGTTTTACTTTTTTCAAATAGTCCACCCTCGTGTTTTCTCATGACCCATGAACAGGGTGGGGTGTGTGCTATCCACCTCAAAATCAATAAATTCCGTTTGGTAGACGTCTCTAATCAGAATCAATCGAAACTCGATCGATCCGACACGATTTAATTGAGTCATCGTGCTAACAAGAAAAATTCTCAACTAGTTCACCATTATGCTTTCTCATGACCCATGAACCTGGTAGAGTGTTCTATCCACCTCAAAATCAATAGGTGTCGTCTGGGATATGTCCCCGATCAGAATCAGTCAAAACCCGATCGATCGAAGATGATTTAATTCAGTTGTCGTGTTAACAAAAAAAATTTCTCAAATAGTCCACCGTCGTTCTTTCTGATGACCTACGGACAGGGTGGGGTGTGTCCTATCCACCTCAAAATCAACAGGTCTCATCTGGGAGACGTTTCCGATCAGAATCAGTCAAAACCCAATCGATCTGACACGATTTAGTTGAGTTATCGTATTAACAAAACAAATTTCTCAAATAGTCCGCCATCGTGCTTTCTCATGACCCATGGACAGGGTGGTTATAGTCTTATCAATCTTATCATATTTCCTCTCGTATTATGACCAATCGGCGAATATCACTAGGTCAATTTTTGAGAAGTTTCTAACTGCATAAAAGTATTGACTTAGGTAACATTCGTTAGAATTTATGACGTTTTCTATACGTATATATATTTCGTCTATCTATACCTGCATTACTTTAACACAATGAAGAACGTATCTCATATCATTTATTACAGTACTGAAAAAAAATATGTCTAGGAATATCCTATTGCATTATAAATTATAAATACCTAATCAGAACATTAGTGTATGTTTTTCTCCTTTCTGTAATGAATAATTTTGTTTAAGATAAACGACTATTTGTCAGAGATAACTGTTGATATTAATGGTAACATAACATCAACAATTCCGGCATCGAACTTGGACATTCACTTATTTTTATTGCAACGTCTCTTCTTGTACCTTTAACATAAGTTTTAATAGTAACTGTTCGATTACACGAGTTCGATTACAACGTAATCCATAAACCACAAAATACGAATAATAAATTGTTGTACAGATCTGTAAATCATTCAAAACTTTGATAAATTAGCTCTCGTCAGTAAACGTATGGAGAATCATTTTTAACTACTCTTGTATGTAAAGTGTATCGCGCCTTTATCTTTACAAGAGTGTGAACATCGGCTTTATCTGGTGATTGTAAAGATATTTGCTAGGTAATCTTAATGGTCTTGTCTCGATAAGATTCAAGAGATACTGCGGCTTAATGATCTTAGAATAAATAAAATCGCATTCTTTTGTTAATCAATTAGTTGCTGTCAGGACAGTGTAGGTCTTTCATTTATTTTTATTATGCTTTTAGATGCAAATTGTGCCAGTTATACGATTATTACGGTACTTGTTTTGCTGTTGTTTAGAAAACGTATTTATTTCAATATATATATGGTGTCTCCGAGTTATCTTCCTGTACATTAAGGAAACAATTTATCTAGAAACAAAACATATACATAAACATTATTTGAATTTACAAAAAGAACATGAAACCATTATACTTTCAATTAGGTATATAACATTTACAAGAAATTATACTGTGAACTGATATCAAAGTGTGGATTTATTTGGATCCTACGAAAAATATAAGAATACTTATATAATAAAATTCATTCCATTATTATTAAGCTTTCCATATCAATTTCCTGACTGTTTATATAGATAAAGATATAGATATGGATATAGATGCTTATATATATATATATATATATATATATATATATATATATATATATATATATATATATATATATATATATATATATATATATATATATATATATATATATATATATATATATATATATATATATATATATATATATATATATATAGTTTATAGAGATGGCATCTATATAATTATAATATTATCTATAATTATTTTCTATATATACCTTTGGAAAAATATCGAAATTGCATTAGATTCAAGAAACGACCAGTGGTTTGCAATATTGACATTGTCTAAAATTCCTTTGATAATTCTCGACTATTACATTTTCAAATATATACCTATGGAGTCTGCATAAACAGCTGCAACTATGTATGTATACATTTAAATATTACATTGTTACGATATATTATTATAAACATAATAATTTTAAAAACTACCTTAAAAATTATTAGTTTGACATTTCAAAATGATTTCAAAAACTTCAAGACATGTACACGTTCAAAATATTGTAGCAATTTTTGTACAAAAATTGACGAAGCTAAATATACAAAAATATGTAAATATAACCTATAGATTGTGACATTCAGAGCAAAGGTGAGCCTGTGAAAGAAAAAAAAATGGTTTTTAAAAAATTTTGCTGTGTGTGTGTTGTCATTGTCATCGGAATTTATTCTTGTTATCACGATAACTCAACCAATTCGTGTAGGATGGATCGGGTTTTGACTGATTATAATCGGGGACGTCTCCCAGACGACACCTATTGATTTTGGGGTGGATAGGACACACCCCACCCTGCCCATGGGTCATAAAACAGCGCAATGGTGAACTATTTGAGAATTGTTTTTGTTAGCACGATAACTCAACGAAATCGTATTGGATCGATTGGATTTTGACTGATTCTGATCAGAGACGTCTCCCAGATGACACCTATTGATATTGAGGTTGATAGAATATACCCCACCCTGTCCATGGATCATGAGAAAGCACAATGGTGGACTATTTGTGAAATTTGTTTGTTAGCACAATCACTCAATTAAATCGTGTCGGATTGATCGGGTTTCGACTGATTCTGATTAGGGACTGATTCTGATTGATAGGATACACCGCACCCTGTTCCTGGGTCATGAGAAAGCACGAGGTTGAACTATTTGAAAGAAGTAAAGCTGTCGCATAATACACATATTCTGCATTTATGTGTTGGTTTATTTTTTCTCGGCAACTCAATTTCGAGATAGAGATGTTCTACGTGCGGAAAAGTCCGTTTTAAGGTTTTAATACTGTTTATTTATTTTGTTATTATTTCTTGCTGATAGCTGATGTACGATATTACTTTATCTGTAACTGTAGTGAAATGATCAATAAAAAACTAGGTAAAGGTAAAAAGTAAATATTTTTATCCCATCTATTCAACATGCGTAATCTTATAACTATACAGTTGCCAGAACAATCCTTCGGTATGAACTATATGTCTTGTCTGTGTCTGTAATTATATATTACATATTTTCTACAATATATATTATACATTTTTTTGTTGAAATCTCGTGTTAAGTTATTCTGTTAGAAAGTAAATAGCATTTATTTTACTTGGATTAGATTATTATTTGAAATGTTTTTTCAGTCGCTGCCTTAATTTCAAACTGAATACAAAATATTTTATCTCACCAACCACGACAAGGACGTATCGATGTTGCCTTATCAATAATAGAACACGTCTCTTCAAATTTCTTGATTAAGTTATGAACTTTTAACGCTGTCGGCGCTTCATTTTGTCCTAATTTTGTGCGAATTTTTCTTAATGCTCACTTCCAGTCTTCCATTTCACTTTCATAATACTGTTGTACACAAACTATTCGTTGTTCAACTGTTAATCGCGGCATGTTGATGTCATATGATTTGTAGATGACAGTCGTTAAATATTTATGTACACCCTATCTTTGACATAATACAAATGGAGCCCAATTTAAATCCTATAGTTCCAACTGAGACACCCTATACAAGCAATGACTCTGTTTTTATCACTAACGTTGTCGCGTGATACTAACTCAAAGGTCACCTTCCTCTTAAATATTCTCAAAGAAAATCAACGTAGTAAATTAAAATCTTATATTCCAATATGTGCAATGTATGAAACGGTATTGACTATTATTTTAATCAAATGAAAATATTTTTTTGCAATAAGATTCATTAAACATCTTCAAGTGTCTTATTCATGATTTTCTTCCTTGGCTTTACACTAATCAACCAACCCATCGTGATAACTAATGTGAAATAGAGTAATGTAGGCCTCATATATCACATCAACCTTATTATACCGGACTTTAATGAATGGTTTCTGATCGATAGCAGGCTGCACTTCACACATCGTGCGGTAATGGTATCTTTAATCATGCTCTGCTAGTATCCTCGAGTCGTTCGATGTGGCCCCTTTTATTTCAGATTTAGATGCACATAAACCTACATAAATGATGGTAAATCATGTTAACATGGAGGAAGATAAGACGTGGGTGATTAGTTGGTTATAAACTGTCAAATAAGTTTACGCTCTAGGAAGCAGACTGGAGCGTTAGAAACGGTTTCTAATGATATAATAAACAAATCACGATTTATGTCAATTAATCCAGGGACTGAAGTTAATGCCGCTGTAATGAGAATATTATGAATTTAATTTACAGTTATAAATATTCTACTTATTAATTGGAATGCCATAGTCACTTTTTATTTGTTTTATATCTCTGATGTTTTCTTATCTATAAATCTATGTTTAATCTACAAATTATTATTTATAGATTATATAGATTTATAGATTGTGAGCGAATCAAATTTTTGGATTACATTATTTTCATGAACTTCAACTTCTTTGTAAGACAAGGAACTATTATATATGCCAATGGTTTTTAATTTCTTGTCTAGTGACACGTCTCTGTTATCTTATATACTCCCAACAAGTAGTCATAGACAACAAATGAATAACGCATAATATAGTATTAAAATAAACAATTTTAAATCCTTAAACCGGACTTTTCCGCATGTAGAACATATCTCTATTTCGAAATTGAGTGGCCGAGATAAAATAAACCAACACATAAATGCAGAATATGTGTTTTATGCGACAGTTTTACTTTCTTCAAATAAACCACCATCGTGCTTTCTCATAACCCAAGGATAGGGTGGGATGTATCCTATCCACCTCAAAATCAATAGATGTCATCTGGTAGACGTCCCTAATCAGAATTAGTTGAATTCCGATCGATCCGACACGACTTAATTAAGTGATCGTGCTAACAAAAATTTTTTTCAAATAATACACCATTGTGCTTTCTCATGACCCATGTACATGGTAGAGTGTATTCCATTCACCTCAAAATCAATAGGTGTCGTCTGGGAGGCGTTCCCGATCAGAATTAGTCAAAACCCGATCGATCCGACACGATTTAGTTCAGTTATCGTGCTAACAAGAAATTTTATTAGTGCCGACGACAACGACAACGACGACAATGATAATGACAACATTGGAAAACACTGGAAATTTTAACAGCAGCTAGTTCTTGAATTCTAGCAATAAAACATACTTTCTTCACGAGTGCCAAGTCTAACTATATGTAGGTATACTAAACATGCTTTGTAGGTACTGCAGTATTTTGGCAGGTGCATCTACAGTATTATGGAACAAATTAAATAAAAGAGACTACTAAGCACCCTAATATTTAACGATCAAGTCTTTATATAATCAGTGTAACTCTTTACTGAATAACAACTGTTTATGAGCAAAGACAAATACTTTAAGAAACCTCGTTAAATATCTTCAAATTGATTCACATAAGTTAAATACCGAGGATACCAAATAAGACCTCTATTTACTAAACGGCTGTTTTCGTGTGCGTGTCACGAAATTTTTATGTCGATGTACGAAATTCTTCGTACGAACGTTCGAATTTCAGCATTTTGATAAAATCAGAATAGTAAATCGACTCTTGCGAACAACGTGGTAGCTTTTGTTCTTTGATCCGAAGTCTTTAGAGGCATGTTCCGGAGGTGCCTTCGATATGAGCGAGGGGGCGGCGCAATATTATTGCGATTTGCTTATTCGTTACAATATTTTAAGATTGCAGGGTTATTAAACGATGTGTTTCTAATCAGGAAACGAGTTAATCACAAGTGATCATCTAAGCAGATTATATTTAAAAATAATTTTAAGATATAAGCAAAAATAAGAGGATGCGTTATGGACTGGACTGATAGGGTCGTCTTCTAGGTCCTTACTTCTTTGAGGAAAATTGTATTGCTTTTAGATTTTTCAAGTTTCGTCTTAGTTCCAGATTTAGCAGTCCATTATTCAAACAATGAAAGTCATGATGTTCCCCATCAGCCAATTTAGTTTCAACAAGATGGTTCTCCTCCGACCAATTGAATGACCACCACGTTCATCTGATAAGACTACTTTAGATATTTTTGGCAAAGTTATTTATAATCGCGGGTCTATTTTAGTAGACCAATTAATTTAAAGTGTCTAACGTAACGAATTCGGGTCAAAAATAAAAATATCTGCTCGGAGATTATTGAACGTTCAGTACGAAGTATTTACACGTGTATCGGCTAACATCAGATTCTTATTTCTGTTCATATTCTATTATTTTTTTATTTTTCATGCTACTTTATACGATTTTAAAATTTCTGTCAAAATTGAAATCGTATTTTCTTATATATGTACACCACCCTCTATCCTATAAACTGTAAATAAGAATGGTACCCCTACTATGAGATACCATTGTACACTGATTTTATGAGATTCATTTTCATTAAAACAGATAGGGTTGAAATTTAAATAAGTCTATGATGATGTTATGGCTTAAATACAAATTCTGAAAATCAGCCAAAGACTTTTAAAAAATAAACGTGACATATTTCGGGTTATTTAAAAAATAATATAGTAACAAAATTGTTCATATTATTCGCAGCAAAATTATCATCACTATTCTCTATATGTATAAGCTTTAAAAATGTTAAAATGCACTCATAAGACACACTATGCATGAATTGAGAAATCTAAGGATTCAACCTAATCAACGTAAAAGACTGTTTAAAAAATTATTCCCATTAAGTATTAATCATGTTAAAATAAAAACCAAATACATTTTGCGGATTTGCATAATCCATAACTATGTATGGCTTGCATTAAGCAAATCAGACAAATGTATGATGAATAGATGAATTACTGATAATTGAATAAAAGAAAGTTTATTTAAATAACAAAGTAGTAGATATTATTCATTACAAATGTGTTTGTTGAGATATAAAATTCGATAATAACAACGATAGAATTTATTATTTAATCGTGACGAATTAAATAGGCCAAAGCCGTGTGTCCAGCATGTATCAATGAAAGAATAAATCAAAGGGAAATACCACATTAAATGTCAGTAACAAATATGCATAATAATGTTATGTATTATACACTGAGAATGAATTTATATGAATGTTGATGAATTAAATTGAATCTTATTGTAGTAACGTTTATCCCGTCAAATAAGAGGTTGTCAAAATAAACTCGGTATTATTGATAAATTTTCTTAAATTAAATCTATGTTAGGCACAGAAAAAGAATAAATCCTGAAATGTATTCAGAAACAATAGCTTTCAAAATAAAATTCAGAAATTCTATTTATACAACTGAATAATAAAAATTAAAAACAATGTATTATCAATCAGCTAATAGTTTTGTTTCCTATGTAATGGCATATAAAAAGAAGTCCCAAATAATAACTAAAATACTTTAAATTCTGAATTTATTGGGCCGTTACTTCATGAAAATCCATATGTATACAGAATTTAAACCTTCGATGGTTAGATTTTCACTTTTTATTTGTTAAACATAACAATTGTTTCACCAACACAGTAGCTTCTTCAGATGCTGAGTACATAGACTGTCTATGTACTCAACATCTAAAGAAGCCACTCTGTTGGCGAGACAATTGTTATGTTTAATAAATAAAAAGTGAAAATCTAACCAGCGAAGCTTTTAATTTTGTATAGAATACTTTAATTTAAAATATCTGATTGAAATTTTTGTGAAAGATTCAAATGCGCTATTACTATTACATGTATTATATATTTCACGGGTTGAACACAGACATTATCATTAATAATTGTAATTAATAGTGGCAATGCAATTAAAATATCTCGTCTCGTAGATACTTATTAGATTATAGAGGTAAAACTGTTTGCATGATTAAACCACGCCTTAGATCAATTTCAGTTTCATAAATCATGTCGAATTACAAAGCTTATATCACAGCGAAATTTTTCCATTTATTTTGAAGGATATATGCATAATATATCTAACATACTATTTGAGTTTCCAAGGTATTAAAATTGCAGAATGAAAAATTTAACTAGTAAAAAATACTACTATTTATAATTATTTCAGTTAATGACTCACAATAATGCTTTCCTCTAAGAAATGGAGAAAATTAGCAAATTGAAATTTCTATTAACTTAGATTGTGTAATATTTGTTTGTGTCTAATATAATAACGGTATCGAATCTAATGCCATTAAGCATTATTATTGCAATTTAATTCTTAAATTTCTGTCATTAAATCGGTTTCATAAAGAAAGTCTATTACTACACGTACTGTGTATAGGACCTAAGCTCATAATAGTTCAATAAGGCATAGTCCTATAAATAATATATTTAAATAAAAGTAAAACCACTATCAAAACTATTTTATTAAAGAAAAATATTGGTAGCAGAAACAAAGTATAAACTTTTAACTTAAATACGATCACATATTACTGAGTTATGATGTGTCAGTAAAAAATTCGTTAATAAAAAATATTAAGATCAGAATAGTTCGGCCGCTTCATCAAAACTGTGTTACGTCGCCTTTATTAACAACAACTTTAATTCTGTCAGGCATTGTATCTACCAGTTTAGCGCGCCCTTCAGGAAGGGTGCTGTACCAAAT
Organism: Rosalia funebris; assembly: GCA_037954035.1. Classification (NCBI taxonomy): domain Eukaryota; kingdom Metazoa; phylum Arthropoda; class Insecta; order Coleoptera; family Cerambycidae; genus Rosalia; species Rosalia funebris. The sequence continues at coordinate 31,393,139 of JAZFAV010000002.1, forward strand.
TTCTTGCAAATTGGTGCGTAGATCGTTAACTAAACGGGCTGTATGTTTGCGAAACCATTTTTTCATTTTATGCCACAATGTTTCTATTGATAGGAGATCTGGACTGCTAGAGGGCCATTCCATAACAGGGACATTATATTCTGTAAGCCAAGCTTTGACAGTTTTTGCTGTGTGACACGCAGCACCATCCTGCTGGAAAATATACTACGCGTTAGTGCCTTGACATATTGATATTGATGGCAATAAACTGTCTGTCAAAATTTGTTTATAATTTTCTGCTGTCACAGTATTATCTACGAAATGCAATTTTCCTACGCCCACACTACTCATACACTCCCAGATAATAAGAGACGAAGGGAGCTTCAATTTTTTAACCAAATAGTCAGGATGATAATTTCCTGTGGGGTTCTTATCACACGTTTTCTGGTATCACCCAAACAGATTTCAAATTTGGATTCGTCAATCCCAATTACCTTGTGCCACTGTTATAAAGTCAAGTCCTACGTTCTCTGGCCCACCGGAACCGATTAATTTTCTGTCATTTAGTTAATAACGGCCTTTCTTTTGCCTGAAGGAGAAACCGATAAGTTCAAAAGTAAACTGTAAATAATCAAACTTTACCTTGTAGAACTTGTATCCTATTTTCTCTATTGAGCGTTTAGTTGTGGATACAAAAATATTTTTTTCCAATGGCTTGCCTTCATAGTACCATCATTTCTTTTGCACTGGATCGTCGGTTCGTTGTTACAATCCTCTTCAGAGCATGTCGATTTAAGCATAAAAATTCTTTGGGCTGTGCATCTATTTTTTTTTTTTTCATACAAGTGGATAATGTCTTGTACTGTAAATTTAGCGAATACGTAGCAAATATTTTCCGAGCCGAAATTCCCTGCTTATGAGAATTAACAATTTATTTTCGTATATAATTTTTTTAGAACATTTTAGCAGACGCGTCCAAAACATATTATAATATTCATTTCACTTTGACAACAATCGACATTCTACTTTATTTAAACGCTACAAACGTTTAGCCTATTATGCATTTCAGCAACTGGTCGAACTATTCTGAACTGCGAATCTTAATGTTTTTTATTAACAAACTTGTCATTATTTGACATATTATACTGTAGTAATATTTCATCGTATTTAAGTTAAAAGTATATACTTTATTTCTGTTACCAACATTTTTATTTCATAAAATAGTTTTGAGGGTGTTATTACTTTTAGTTAAAAATATTAGTTGTAAAATTATGCCTGGCCGAACTATTATGAGCCTGGGTTCGTATATTTTCTGCCATGGTATTTAGGCATACAGCAAAGTTGTTATTTTTATTTTGATTACAATTCATTGGGACGAAAATTGGGATTTTCATCACAACGTAAAATGATTTTGCAAAATTGTAGAGAGGAATCCGGATCATCCTCATTCAACTCTAGTACTAAATATATTTTATACCGATGAGACGTTTCTTTTTTTAATAATTTTCCTGCAGAGTGGTCGACATTCCTTTTTAAACATAGTGGACTGGTAGAAATGTGACGATATTCTTTAACTTCAAATCAATAAGAATGCAGAAAAGGAACACTAGTTTTCCATAAACAAAATTTCTATACGTCGCATAACGCATGCTTCGCAAAAAATTGATAACGTCATGCGGTGATTAAAGCTGGGTTTTAATGAGTTGTCATAATCTTAATGATACCTTGGTTGGAAAAAGACGTAATATTCTGGTATCGTGTTCTTTGTTGCTACAATGAAGGTATTAACGTTGCTTGAACGTCCCCCGTCTTCAACAACACATTCAATTTAGTATTTGCATTATTCTGAAGTTTGCTTTATCTAGTTTCCAATATTTTTGAATGATCTACTTACTGGTGATCTTAAAGCAGATTGTTCATCATAACGTTCTCGATTAAACAACTGATAAACTGTACATCAATTTCAAGACAATTTTTATTTATTCCTAAGGTTCTTCCTTGACTTGTAAATTAGATTGAATGCTAAACTTTCCACTAGATTCTTAAGTTATATAGGCTATATTGGATTGTATTGTAGTTTCTAAGGTTTTAACTGCATAACTTTAGGGTTATGTTGGATTACGACTATCTTCCTTCCCATCTGAAGGTTTTTTACTTTTGGAACATCATTACTTAGTTTACAAGCACTAACTATTTTTAAGCTTTGCCCGTTTGCACTAACTTGAAGTCTATCTTTCGAGTTTCCGATTTTTTTTAAGTAATCTATTTACTATTGATCTTAAAAGTGGCCTCAACACGATCTTTACTAGACAACTCAGAAACAAACCTCTTTGTAAGGTATTATCCAACCCTCGCCATATCCAACCATTATTTACATATACACTTTATTACTTATTAAATACAAACTAAAAACTTTGCCTGATAAAGTCAACTTGACAGTAACAGTAACAGTATAATTAATCAATTTAGTGATCAGTCAGTGAACAGTTTTGGTTTGGAATAATAAATAGGGAGCATAACTATAGCGCCACCTCATATTTTGCACTGTTTGCAACTTAACGCCACTTAACATAAAAGTAGGTTACCAAGGACTTAAGAGGTAAGAAAGTACGCTAGAAGAAGTTAATTAAACAAATCTTAATTATCTTTTAAAGATTTTTTTATAAAATTAACGCATAAATTAAGAAAATATCCTGAATTTATTGGTGCATAACTATAGCGTCTATTAGCTAAAAATTAACAAAACCATTTACAAACAAAAATTAATAATGTGTTACGTCTCCATTTTTACGAATTACTTCAAATGGTCTGTTATTCATACTGTCCACCAGGTTATTTAAGACTTCAGGCCACTCCAATAAATCAATTTCATTCTCACGTCTCTTAGCTTACGTTATTTTATTCTGTTGACGGTTTCAATAAAAAAAAATAAAAAAATCAAAGTTTGCTGTGGTGTCACATAGCAAATAAGTTAATCATTTATTATTTACATGCTGAGATGTTTTCAGTGTGATTTAACTGTTTCGATAAATCACCACCACCCAAGCCGGCTAATGTTTTGTAATTTAATACTCCTTATACTGACACATTTATTTTGGTAGTTAGATTGTTAATATAAGGACGTTAGTAGCAAGGGAGGCGATTCAGCCTGGGAACTTTTCGGTCCTTTGATGTTTGCCATCGGCATGCGTCACATTGAGATCAAAGGATGCCGGCAGACAGGTGTTAAATGGAAACCGACAGGTGTGGCCGTCGGCTAGCACCACAATTGAGATCAAGGGATGGTGTCAGGTGTTTGGTGATAAGTATGTCAAGGTCGTGGACATTTTTATTGAAAGAGGGTATTAGCAGAGAGTTCGTGGAATGGTTCTGTGAGAATGAAATTGATTTATTGGAGTGGCCAGTATGTTCGCCGGATTTAAATCCAATTAAAAACCTCTGGAGAATTATTGCTCGACGGATGTATGCCAATAATAAGAAGTACGATACTCTTCGTGAACTCAAAACTGCCATAGAAGAGATTTGGGTCAACTAGGAACCTGAAATCTTAAATAACCTGATGGACAGTGTGAATAATAGACTATTTGAAGTAATTTATAAAAATGGAGACATAACTCATTATTGATTTTTGTTTGTAAGTGGTTTTGTTAAATTTTATCTAATAGGCGCTATAGTTATGCACCAATAAATTCAGGATGTTTTCTTAATTTATGCGTTAATTTTATAAAAAACTTTAAAACATAACTAAGATTTGTTTAATTACCTTCTTTTAGCGTATTTTATTACCTCCTAAGTCCTTGGTAACCTATTTTAATGTTAAGTGGACAAACACTGCAAAATATGGGGTGGCGCTATATAGTTATGCTCCCTAGTTTATTTATTTACTTTTTTCAATAAACCAAATTTTTTTTATTAAACATTAGTATGCCATTTTCAGTGACAAACTGAAAAATCATTTTGTAATTTTAAATTTTTTCTTAAGTTAAAACGATAAATATAAAACTCGTAACTGTCGTGCTCGGAAAATTTTATACGTCAGTTAATATTTTTAAAGAATATATAAATTTCGTCAACAAAATTATGGATATTGTGTGAACCTTTATGGCCACGCTGTGTATTTAGTAACTTAAATAGGATATGAGCCTTTACATATTTACGAACAACTTTAGATCGTAAATATATAAAGGCTCATAATTTATTCTAATAATTATGATATTTTAGAATAATTGTCATAATTAAGTTAGTAGTATCCAAACGAATTGTTAGGGAAAATTTGAAATGTGAGAAAATAATGATCTTATACTTCAAGCGTGTTGTATTTCGAAACACGCATCAGATTGAATCCTCTAAAATTTTTCCTTTCGGTGTAATTATTTATTTATTTTCTATTTAATACAGTTAACTAATTTAGTGCATATAGTTGTTTAAAATACCGTGTTCGTGACAACCCGCGAGGGATATTACTGCAAACATTATTCTACTAATATTTAAAACTGTGTCAGTTGTTATTAATTATTTTGTAATTATACAAAACGAAAACAATTTCGTTAAGTTCAAGCTTTTACTTTATTATGTTAACAGTTTAATTCCATGTTATAACCATAAAATTAATCTTTTAATAACCAATTAATATAATTTACGGATGGCGCAAATTGGCAAATTCAGCACATATAATTTGAATAATGGTATGAACTGGTTCAAAGTATGTATACTTTCTCAAGTATTCAAATCCTGGATCAAAATCAATAGGTGTCATTTGGGAGACGTCCCCGATCAGAATCAGTCAAAAGCCGATCGATCCAATACGACTTAGTTGAGTTATCGTGCAGAAAAGAAATTTTAATGCCAACGACAACGACACACACATAGACACAAATTTTGTAAGAAACCATTTCTTTTTGTTTTTAGGCTGAGAAACGAAAAATAAACGCTAGAAAAGTTTTTTTCCATTTTTCTTTACACGATTACATTACTTTCCCACTCTGGTATAGTTGAGCGCGGAAAAGTAAAATAGAAATCACCTATGAAAAATACAGTTTGATGATAATTATGTCATGTTAATAAATCAAATTTTAATAAATAGCAGCTAAAAAAACCCATATATTACTGTCCAGTTATTTTACCAAATCGAAAATATAATTCTATTATTCAATTACGCACTGCAATCATCTACAATGCTCCGAATAGGGCGGATATTGTCATGCCTACACAGTGTTAGCAACCGTTTGTGGGGGTGATCTGGCTACCAGATCCCAAAAAGGCCTACTACTGCTATTGTTCGGTAATCCTTATGATGATGTGCTTGGTATTGTTTTATTGTTGGTTAAGACAGCGCTTTTGCGTAACTAGATAAAATCGGTACACCCACTACAGATTTTATTACTTGTAACACAAAACAAATATATACATCCTACTGAATGTCAGTTAAACCTTTGTGATTTACTTTGCTGATAAGGGGAAACGTGGGAGAAGTTCCTATTAAATGTAATTTAATTTTTGGGTGTTACAGAAGACACGAGCAAATCAAATTAAGTCGAACATAATAGTAAGTAATATAGCGTGATTTATGGCTGTTGAGGATGCAAGGAGGCAGGCGTATGACTCATTTCGTGTAAATAAGCCACAACCCAAACTATTTTATACATCGTCAAATTGTAATATACAGGTACCCGTCAGTGATTAGTGTGTACTTTTATATCAGATATTCAATAATACTTTAACTTGTAATTAATTCCGTGTTAATCTGTGTTAGAGTAAATGTTATTTTATTGCAAAAAATAAAACAATATATCCTCCGGCAATGATTAAGTTATAAAAAATAGTTTATTCAATATTAGACCTACTCAATCAATATTAAAGATGGGGGTGGCTGGTGCAAAACACCTTCGGATGGATGGACGACTGTCATTTGTAATATTCGGTTGGCTGCAACGGTAATAGTACAAGATCCGGCAGCTGATTCCTGTAGGAATCTGTCTTTTTAAACTTAATTCAAATGAATGATTAATGACAAATTAATATATTGTTGCCGGGTAGCTTTTCAAAAATTAGCCACGATTATCTTTAATTCATTGTATTGGAATTAATTTATTCCAATGAATTCCCACTATATTTTTTTAAGGTAAATTAAACGCTATTTGAAAGAAAATGATGTGAAGAATTAAAAAAAATGTGGTTGCCAGCTCTCAGTCAGCTGCAACCTCTAGGTTGCCAGATGTAAACAGGTATATGATTGTTAATTATTTGCACTCATCGTATTTTTCAATAAAACATATTATATTGACATTTAATTTTGCTGTACATGATAATACATTGTTGTCTGTAAAAAATGGCCACAAGTAGTAGTTGTTATGATTTGAATTAATTATTCTCACTCTAGACCAGTGTGAGCAGACGAGTATAAACAAGGTAGGTGTAAAATATCGTATAGTTAAAATAATTTCTCTATATAAAATGTTATCAAAACTTATGGTAACTCAGCTGCAACGATTGAAAATAACAATTTATAAATATTGTCAATCAGGGCAATGAAATATGTATTTTATGGCGACATTAAAAAATTATTAGGATTGTAATATTTTTTTTTATTGAAAAAATATAAATTATATATTTTTACCAAATAATGAATCTGCTTTAACAAAATATATTTTTCTAACATGAATTCAATAAACCTAAATTATTCTGCATTTATCTTCTTCTTTTAAACTGCTATTAACTTCATCTGAATCATCAGAGCTTTTATCTATATCAGAACTTTCATCCGTGCCTTACTTGTCTTCAGAAGTTACTTCTATTGACACAGATAAAATGTCTTCGACTCTCATCGGCGTCGGGTCACCAATGTACAATGCTGGTTTTAAAGAATTATCAATTAATGACCAACCGCAATCCTCTGCGTTCCATTTCACACAACATGGATCTGTTTCATATAGCCCCATCGAATTGATAAAAATAGTTTGCAACATTTTCTGCTTTAACGACTTCCAATAAGGTGGATTCAGTTTAGAGTCAAAACTAGTAAATTTTTTTTTAATTTTTCACTAGTCCTTGTTGTTGAATATATTTTTTAAATATCTAATATCTAGCGTTATTTACACTTGTACAATTTTTGACACCATACATAAGAGCGGTAAATTTCTGGATAACATTAATGTTTTTTATTATTAAAGACGTCAATCACATCAGTCAATGATGCAAAAATTTCTTGAAAAGCCTGACTTTTCCCTTATTATAAAACTTGACTGTATAGTCGCAGCTAGTAAACGCATGAAATGCTAGTAAAGCAAGTCATAAAGTAACCCAACTTCAACGCTAATTGTGTACAATTTATGCAATTTTGGTATTTTTTATTTATTTTTTTTTGCGTTGTACCAGCCAGCCATGCTGCATCTTTGTTTACAACATGCTGCAGCGCCGCAGTCCTTCTCTCTCATTTACACTCATCTAGAGCGAGAATAATTAATTCAAATCATGGCAACCACTACTTGCGGCCATTTTTTTTGGCAACCATGTATTATCGTGTACAACAAAAATTAAACTTCAATTTAGTATAATATTTTATTGAAAAATACGATGAGTGTAAACAATTAACAATAATATATCTGTTTAGATCTGGAAACCTAGAGGTTGTGGCTGAATGAGAGCTGGAGTGCTGAGAGAAACCATTTCTTTTTTAATTCTTCACATCAGTTTCTTTCAAATAACGTTCAATTGACTTACAAAAAATATAGTTGGAATTCATTAAAATAAATGAATTACAATATAATTAATTAAAGGTAATCGCGGCTAATTTTTATAGGCTATCCGGCAGCAATGTATTACCTTGTCATTAATTGTTCATTTGAATTAAGTTTCATTAAAAAAGGAGATACCTGCAGGAAGCAGCTCCCGGATCTTAGGCAATAGCGTAACTATTGTATAATAAAATTTCACTTGACCTTAGGAGTACCATCTAGATTACACCCGCGATCAAGGACCACACATCTATACTACTAATATAAAATAATTGCTGATATTTTTTCAGGTATTTAGAGTCTCTTTATGCTCATTGATGGTTATGGTAGTATATCTGGTCTCCATTTTACACTATAAAATCTCTCTTAAATTCCTAAATTCAGATATTTCAGTGAAAAATTACCAGATTATCTTCACAATAAGATGATGCTGAACCGAATGAAAACGTACAAAGGTCCAGCAAGAAAAGACTTCTGTGTTGTCTACGCTTTTTTTGATATACATATTTATGAAAGCAATTATTAAATTATTATAAAACTGGATCAAATATATAGTTCTTATAATAACTTAATATGAAACTATCGTTTTTGTATTATTTTGTTATAACTAATAGTAATTGATTAAGAATATTCTGATAGTAAATGCCAATTATGCAAATATAAGTCTCAAGTAGATAGAAAATCAATATATATTATTGATTATATATATATATATATATATATATATATATATATATATATATATATATATATATATATATATATAATAATACAATATATATTAATAATTATATATAGATAGATCAATATATAAAGCCGCGTCCACATTATGCCGAAAAATGCCGAGCGGCCTCCTCACTTTTCTAGGCCAGGCTGCTTTCTTTGAAGTGGACAGACACAAGAGTGACTCCATCAGTGAAATGCCTCCTGACACGTCCCAACTGTAATGTATACTATACTTCTCCAAAAGCCGCAGGGTCTAGGCCGCTCAGCCTAAAGGTGCGTCCCCACTATATCGCGGTTTTCCAGTTGGCAAGACCATTTGTCAATGCCAGCGTTAATGTAGGCGTGACCGTTGATACGTACCAACGTGCCAACGGCGAGCTGACAAGAATCGCTCGAGTGTCGGTCTCCTTCAAGTAAAGCCAAAACCCAACCGAGAGTGGGGACGGGCCAACCGCTGCCATCACGCGATCACACGGCTTAAGTCGTATTTTGATTCAGAGGCAACGTTGGCAAGATGGAGTGGACAAACGAAAAAGTTCTAAATTTGATCGATTTATACCGGGATCGTCCTGTTTTGTGTGAACATCGTGGATTAAACTAAATTCCAACACAGATGTGAACGCTTTCGGTAGCCACTGGATTTGCCAATATGGTTTTGCCAACTAGCAAACCGCGGAATAGTGGGGACGCGCCTTAATGTGGACGCTGCTTAAGATATCTTTCAAGTGACCATTTAATGGTTATCTTGTTATTTATATTAATAAATATCTGATTATGGAAATTATCCAGTTATCCCTGTCCCGGATAAGTTTTTGTCAAGGGAGGGCTGTATTCAGTAAGTACAGAGTGTAATCCCGGAAAACTAGAAAAAAATGAAAAACCGTATTTTCTAATATTTTTCATATTCCACCTTTACTCCTATTTTTCCTAAGGTACAACACATAAATCAACTTCAAAGAAAACAAATCCTTTTCCAAAAACCTAGCGCTGCAGAGGAGAAGGTTATACCAACCCAAGAATACAAAGACATCTTCAGTACTGACCGTAATATGAATAGCATTGTCCCAATCACCGCAATTATAATCATAAATTGCCGTTGGTTAACAATACTATATATTTGTCATATGTAAAAGAGAATGGAAGTGGTATTAAATTACTTGGTCACCAATGAGTAGCTATATGGTTAATTAGGTTGGTATCGTCAGCCCATCCGTTCGACCTAATTTTAAGATGTATTAACATGTATGTGAGGTTCTTAGGAAAGGAGGCAGTTACATCTTTCATAATCTCCTTCAATGTTCCTGTCTTTTGATTGGACTTTTGATGGTTTCTGCTTGTAAATAAGTATTTTTAGTAGAAGGGAAAGAGTTATCCCAAGAATAACACCTTCCTTCTTCAAATAAAATAGAGTTATATTTACAAAGGTAAATCTGGTATACTTTATTTTTTCTTCGCGGTAATTAGAAATGAAAAGTGACTAAATTGGTCGTCCTTGAATTCGTGATAGTCAATACAACTATATACCGTACAGGTATCATACGCTGATCTCTGACTATGGTAGACGTAAGGCGTATCTAAGGTTTAAACTGAAATATGAAGGACTCTGTTATCTAATATTTCATTAAATATTCTTCAGGTATGCCTAAGCGGATGTATTTTTTCCATAAAAAATCCTACTTTCGATCAAGAAACGAGTAACATTATTTCTACAATTCCGATTAAGCTCGATTTGTTCAAGACTATTACAACATAAGAAATAATGAATTCATTGATCTACTTAGTATAAAACAAGGTAGCAACTTTACAGTACATGCATAAATTACGGGGAACATCAACAACCCGGTCAATACATTGAAAGCGTAGTTTGCATTATCATTTGCCAGAACGCTGTTGATGGTATTCTATATATTTCAAATGAATTAATCAAACGAATCCCAAATATCCCTAAAAATATCTTTAACCTTGCACCTCGTATGAGAGATCCGAGTGTTCCTGTTTAACGAATAATTCGGAAATTAATTACGCGACAGTTGCACACTTCTCAGTACCTTCCTACTTTCTGGATTAGTAACGTGTGGTATAGTATAAAGTTATTTACAGTTCAGAAAGAATAGTTATCACTTGAAAGGGCTTGATAGACCCGGCGCCATCGTATACGTTACATAATTATTTAGTGTAAAAATTAGTGTTAATAGTGTTGTATAACTATTTAGTGTAATTATTTAATTATTCTGTGTCGCACATATTCCTGCTTAACTTCAGTAACATATAAGTCGGAAATTGAGAAAGGAACTACCAAACTGCCAAGCGGTTATCAAAGTAAAGCCCCGCCGGGTATTGAATTATACCTAAAAGCGATCCTCGACCCCCTTCTCGTGTTTCTGCATAATCAGATTAAGTTTTAAAAAATAAAACCCGCCAAAGGTAGGATTTGACATTTGTCCTGGATTGGAACCGAACGACATACAGCTGTTTCGAATTTATTAGTTCTCATCAATGCCGTACACGGTACGCCGATCGAGGACAAATGCCGAATGAAATTTGTGGTGTATACATCTTTATGGATACGATCTATGTCAGTAACATATATGTCGGAAATCGAGAAAGGAACTACCAAACCGCCAAGCGGTTACCAAAGTAGTTCTCGAATAGCAAGGCTATTACATAATCGCTATAGGAAACAAATACTCCTCGGGCTAAAGCCCCGCCAGGCATTGAATTATACCTAAAAGCGATCCTCGACCCCTTTTTCGTGTTTCTGCACGATCAGATCAGGTTTCAAAAAATAAAACCCGCCATAGGTAAGATTCGACATTTGTCCTGGTTTAGAACCGAACAACATACAGCTGGATAAATGTCGAATCCTACCTGTGATGGGTTTTATTGCGTAACTTCATTAAAGTTGCAAGTATTCGGACTGAGTTATATATTAATTTCAAGAATATAACAAATTTTGAATGTTATTTCAGTTGAAAAATAGTCATTATGGATTATGAAAAAGAGCAAGCAATGCTTCATCGTTTGCTAAAAGAAGTATTAACGGACGATGAAGAGTGTCTGGATGTCAGAACATGAAGAAGATATAATTGACACAGAAGAAGAAAATACAGATACTGAACAAAGTGAAGAACAAGTGGAAGAGGAACCGCGTATTGTTAGACACAGACGAGAACCCTCTTTTACTGCCAAAGATGGTGTAACCGTTTGGTAGAAACATATGCCCATAAAGGCCGTACGCACCAGAGCGGAGAATAGAGTTCTTCATCTTCCAGGGGTGAGGCCTAGAGCTGTGTTAGCTAAAGCTCCTATCGAATGTTGGGAACTCTTATTCTCTGATGCCATATTAGATATTATTGTGGAGGAAACCAACAAATTTATTCAGCCTATATCGTCAACAATTAATTCCTCCTGGGACCAGAAAAAGTTGCGCAGAATACCGCAAAGCGAGCAAGACGAGATATTACTGTGTTCAGTGTCAAAAATGTTTGTGTCTAATCCATGCCAAAATTACCTGTCATAACTGTGTGGGACAACATAAAAACCACAATTAACAAGATATCTTGTTTTGTAACTTTAAGATTTATTTGTTTTTTACCTTTTTTTTTTTTTGATTAACTATATTTTTTTGCATTACTATAATTTCGTCACAAAATGAAGTACCTATGTTAAATTTCTCATATACTTAAACTGTATAAGATATTCTTAAAAGCCAAATTGCTTTTTACAAACAATAAAGACCATTGTTAAAGGAAATGTAAAAAACTTAACATTTCCTGAATTTGTTTATTATTTATTTACGGGTCTATGAGGCCCAGCGCCATAGTCCATGTTAAATTGTAAGGCGCCACTACTGCAAGATTAAATTAGTTTGATATATTGATGTTTTTCTATATAAAGACAGTTTTCCAAATGAAATGTGTGTTTCAACGTTTTTATAGCTCATGTAAATACTACAGTGCTAACAAAATAGCAGTAGCCATAGTACTATCTACCTGCTAATAGCAAACCAATTTTTACTTAACGCAGATATGCACAAAAACAATGATAAAGGGAAACAATTTTAAAGACAATCGTTTAATTTAATTCATTTTCAATGAGATAATACACAGGAGATCTACATATCCTGACTGATTTGATCCTTTTTAAAAACGTCAATGCAATATACTCAATGTATGATGTCCAGAATAAATGTAGACGTATTGGTGCTACCGCGTAGAAATATAATATATAAACAGAATGACATTATAGACATTTATCTCCTAAATATCAAAGCAACTTTCTCCACATTCTTTCTTTCCAAAGAAAGCATGGACGCAGAAGAAATTTGTTGTATGAGATCCTTACGTAATGCGGACATCATATAATGCGGATAATTCAAAATAGTATTTTTGTGTTTGTACTTTCACTTCCTATGTTGTAGAACCATGGTAAATTGTTTTATTTCTGTTATCTACAGGAGGTTGTCCATTAAGGATATTACCCCAATGATTCCCAATATTGCCATATGCTGTTTCTCATGTGTAATGTTTCATGGGTAGTAAATTAAATAAAAATGTTTTCTATTAAAGATTGTCTATGAGTTGTATTGCGTTAAATTTTTCTTTATTTTTGATTTACACTTCAGATGTACATAAGAGAGTCCTCGCCTCTAATTTATAAAATTCGAACTTTTTTCTGCGAAAACCTGAATTATTAACTGTTTCCATTTAAAATAAAATGCTCTATTAACTGATTCAACTTTCGTAACTTTACCTAAAATTGCTTTCAAAATAGGAAAAAGTACATAATCTTTAAAAAAGTATACATACATGTATAGTATGTATATTTTTCGTACCGTGTACGAAGGGGGATGCCGCTTCTTGAAGCTACAAGGAGAAAACACCTTCCTTCGTGATAACTGGGGGATTTGGCAATAACTAAACTACCCGTATGATACTCATGTTCCTATATTATACACACACACGAACTATTAACACAAAGAATAGAATATATAATGGTTAATCACATCTAACAGATTTCATGCAGTGTAATGTCTGTCGTCTCGACGGTAAACTTGACATATTTCTGGTATGACCGTGGACTAGTGTACGGAACTAGTACACTTCATGCGTACTTTAAGTTCCAAAATATAGATATCGCGCTACACTCTGCCCCTTCTGGACGACGAAAAGGACCTCCATCGTTGTCCAGAACCAAACTATAGCTTCTTCTGCTTCTTGGGCCTACCACGCTTCCGTTTAGGCTCCCTAGGTACAGGAGTAATTGAGTCGTAACTAGAGTGAAACGAAAAAATATCAGAAGCGTGATATTTCCCTACGGCTATAGGATTTTCGTCCATCGTCGAAACTTCAAAAGTAGTTGGGGTGACTATCTTGAAAATGATATAAGATCCATCACGCTTTGTGGAAAATTTAGCAGTATACCCCTTTTGTTGGTTGCTAAGAGTATGCGTTTTCAAAGGGACTTTATCACCAACTTTAAAATGACTTTCGATTCGATGTTTATCTGCAATTTCCTTACGTTTATCCTGTTTCTCGATTAATACTTCTTGAACTTCACACAGGATATTAGATAACTGTCGTAGATATGGAGTTATTCTAGGGACGAAATTCTCTGCATTAACGACTTGGTGTAAATCATAAACTGAACCATGAGGGGCTCGAACCTCACGACAAAAGTTAAAAACATACATGCCAAGTATGCATTTCACTAAAGTAGTATACAGGACCGACCTTAGTGCTTTCTGTCATAGGTCTATATAATTTTAAAGTGCACTTTAAACTACCAGTAACTTAAAACATGGTTACAGTTTGTGGTAAGTTATAGTAGTTTTTCCAGAAATTATCATAAAAAGTTTTAAGAAATGTCAATAATTAAATAACATTTAATAAAAAAAAAAAAATAAATAAACAGTTACTGATAATCGCTATTAGTATAACAAACTATTTATTAGGGATACATAAATTATTATATATCTATATATAAATTATTAGAGATATATAAAGATATATAAATAGTATATAAATTTTTGATATAAATAATATAAATTTAAAAAAAATATTTTCAGTCAACTCTTGTGTATATGAATCGCAAATAAATGTTTGAAAAAACTTATGCAATCTACACAAAATCTCATTTAAGGATGTTCTTTCTTTTATTCCAAATCATATATCCGAGTGTTGAAATCGAATACTCCATAAACAAGCACCCTTAAAATAATATTATTATTATTATGTCCTTTAACTCCTACACGGAACATAGGGCTTCGGTAAAAGCGCGCCATCTGGTTCTGTTTTGCCCCATGACTGTGGCCCCATTCCATGTCTTTCCTGCCCTTTTTAACTCGTCCATCACTGTTCTTCTCCATGTCTGTACCGGTTTTCCTACTTTTCTAAATCCCTGTGGATTCCATTCTAGAGCCTGTTTCGCAACACTATTGTTGGGTCTGCGGAGTGTGTGCCCCACCCAACCCCATTTTCTGCTTTTAATTTCAGATACAATTTCCTTCTGCCCTGTTTGATGCAGAAGGTCGTCATTTGCTATGCGGTCTGGCCAGAATATACGAAGTGTTCTTCGTAAGCACTTGTTGACAAAGACTTGCAGTTTATTTGATAGTACATTTGTGACTTTCCAGGTTTCACAACCATATAACAGAACTGACTTGACGTTTGATTGAAAAATTCGTAATTTTGTTTGTGTGGAGTATTGTCTGGGCCGAGTGAACTGAAGGCTTGCTGTGCTTTTCGTATTCTACTACGAATGTCAGTTTTTGCACCCCCACTTTTTGTAATGATACTTCCCAGGTAGGTGAATTGCTCAACATCCTCTATTTCTATGTGATTTATATGAAATGGGGTATTGTATCTGATGTTAATTCTCATACATTTTGTTTTATTGATGTTGATTTTTAAGCTGATCTTGATGGCTTCTATTGAAAGTATCTGCAACTGAGTTGCTGTTTCTTGAAAAGTTTGGCCCATAAGGCACACATCATCTGCATATTCCAGATTGCCCAGGCTGGAGGTTAAGGTCCAGCGGGTACCTTGTGCATTGCTATTGACTCTAGATAGAATGTGATCTAGTACAATATTAAGTAGGAAGGGGGAGAGCACGCATCCTTGTCTGACCCCAGAGAGTGTTTCAAGTTCTTCACTATTGGTTCCACCATGCGCTACCCTGCAGTTAGCTTCTGCGTACAGCGCTTTTATGAGGGATATCACTTTTTCAGGAACCCCTTTTAGCTTTAATATTCTCTAAATACCACCATGTGAAAGTCTATCAAGAGCACGTTCAAAATCCGAAAATATTAAGTATAGTGACGTCCGCCACTCTACAGATTGCTCTACTATCATTCTAACTGTATTTATGTGGTCTATGCAGGAGCAATTTGATCGAAAGCCTGCTTGATTAGGTCGGAGCTTTGGTTCGATCACATTGGTGAGTCTCCTAAGTACTATTGTGACTAAAATTTTATTTATTGTATTTACCAGGGTTATACCTCTCCAGTTCTGGCATTGAGTGAGATCTCCTTTTTTGGGTAGTTTTATTATTATTCCTTCCTTCCAGCCAGCTGGAATGGTTTTTGTTTCCCACACTGGCCTGATCATGGGCTCTAGTAACGTTGCGCTTAACTGGAGGTCTGTCTTCAAAAGTTCTGCCGGTATATTGTCCGCCCCTGGGGATTTGTTATCTTTTCGTGTCTTTATGGCACGTTGTATCTCTGCCTTAGTAGGCGATTCACAATTGATCGGCAATTCATCGGCAGTTTCTTCGTTTTCTATTTCGTTTTCTTCCATTATATTATGTGATGCGCCCAACAGTTCCTGAAAGTATTCCTTCCAGTTGTTAATATCCGTTGATGTTAACAACTGGCCTTCCTTGGATCTCTTGCCTCAGTAAACACTTAGTTGGTCAACCTTTTAGTGATCTAATAAAATTCCCTAGTGTTATTATTTTGTGCAGCTGTTTGTGCCTTTTGGGCTAGTTCCTCTACCCACTCTTCTTGTCTTTCCTTGATGATATTTTGACTCGTTTGTTTAGATCCTGATAGAGCCTCTGTTTTTCTGTTTTTCCCTCTATTGATTCGGCCTGTGTAATATCCGCTTTCTTCTTTTTTCTCTCCTTAATAAGATTCCACGTTTCATCTGATATCCATTTCTTTCTTTTTCTCTCCTTTTTTTCCCTAGAATGATTTCAGCTATTCTTAGCAGTGTTGTCGCAATTGTCTCCCAGTCTCTGTCATTCTGGGCATCGTTTTGTTGGCATAGTTCTTCTTTGAATGTCCTGTTACGTTGTTGTGTTTTTAATTTCTTAATGTCATATCTGGTTCTATTTGTTGTTGATGGTGTTTTATGTGTGGCTAGCTTTATTTTTAAAACTCCTATTAGGAGGTGGTGGTCACTTGCAATGTCTGCTTCTCTTTTGTTATGCACATCGATAAGAGAGGACCTCCATCTTTTTGCTATTGCGATGTGGTTGACAAAATAATATTATACTTTCGCCAAATTTATTCTGTCAAAAATGTTGAAAAACAAAAATTATGTTTTTATTTCGTGTTTTTCCTCTTTTATTTGGCTTTTTGTCTTTTTCTTTTAATCTCTAATATTCTCTTTGAGGTTCTCTATTTTTCAAATCTATTTCCTTATTCCCATTTGGCATTAATTTCATGAGTATAATAATATTAATAAGTTTGTTACAACAATGTTCCTGAAAGTTTTGTTTTATAGATCTGTCATAAAAATAAACAGTTTTAAAACGTACCAAAATACGGCAAATTTTGTCATGTAATTCAGCGCTCGGCGTTTGGAATATAGCCACGGAGAATAGCTGTTTTGACCTAATTTGTTTAGTCCTTATTATATAAGGCATTTGCAGATGGGTTGGAGTATAATCTCCTTATTTCAGTAGTTACCTAACATTAATGTAATAATAATAATCTTAGTCCTAGTAATAATGATTATAAGTTGTGAATTGTAAATTATTCATGTGGTTTATTTATAAATGAAAATTTTAATAATTTTCACATATCTTTCACTTCTGTATAATATATAGTTTCACATGTGGCAGAAACCATATAAAAATGATATTTCATTTGATTTATTATGCGGCTTATTTGTCTGTTGTGCGATTTAGATTTGCAGAGGAACTCCACCGCACAGTAATCGTTGAGTGCATGTGATTAAGGTGACGAGACATGTTTCGGTTCTGTCGGTAACGTTCTGATTTAGCAACTTGTTTCGCCACCAACTGAGCCAAAAACTTGAAACAATCTCATTAGTAATCTGCCCTCAACTGTATTCTTGAATCATATTATTTTATATTCCGTTTACGTCTCTTATTTAGTTGCGTTTAAATTACTTCGCTCTGTGCGGAAATATTCTCCGCTGTGCATTTATACCGAAACACAAATGATTCGGTTTATTTGTCCGTTCCTTGTAAGTGAACTATGTGGAATAAAAACATCTAACTGAACATTCTTCTCTTACCAATCAAAATAATTCGCATTTATTCTCCTTGTAAACATACAAGCCGATTATATAAAAAGGATTCAACAGCATTTTGGATTTTTGTCACATTTGTATCGGCAAATTCAATGAAGCCGAGATTTGCGGTTTTCTAAACAACAGAGGGGAAACTAATGCATAAAATCATTGATAGTTTAACTATTTTCATATTTATAGTTTATAAAATGTATTAAAATTAAGATTTCCGTTAACTTGAGTTTCTAAAAAGGCGACCTGGGAGTACGACATACAATATGTTACTTAGACATTAGTTTTAATATAACACCAATATATTACCGCTTTTGTAAAGTAAAAATCTAAATATATCCAGTTTAGATACACTGTCGAAAGTCCACCGCGGTAAAATTTCACTCTTTCTAATATAAAACTTAACACCAGTGTACTGTATACTTTTGAACATTTTAGGTATAAACTATAAATACACTACGATATAGTCTTCGCGTTGACACTATTGAAACGTGAGGCCTTATAGATCTTCGTGATTTCTAATTAACCAATTTATGCCCAAATGCTACAGTGTCTCAAGAAGAAAAAATTGAGTGTGTTGGACAAGTTTATTAATGTTTTTCGACGAGATGAGTGAATAATATGTTGAATTGTATAAATCGTTGGATGATATCATATAAAATATATTGTGTATATGTATATAACCTATTTGTGTGTCAGAACGATAAAGTAAACAAGGTAATGTAAATGCATATTTTGTATCTGTCATTTCTTTTTTATTATTTGCTCTTTATATATTATTATTCAATAATAATATTACATAAATTTTACTAACAATATTACTAAATTTTAATTTTCAGAATAGCTGAAGCAATGTGCCTATTTATAAATAATCAATATTCCCAAGTGGTTTGTCTATCAGAGAAAGCGAACATGATCCTTGTCATAGCCAAGTTTATTAAAACTAATAGATATTTGATGTACAAAAATAAGTATAATTTGGACACATTCAGACTAGAGGACTTCATTGTGTGTAAATGATACTTTATATTTTCCATTCTTACTTTCTTTGCATTCTTGCACTTACTAATAATAACATATAATCATATCAAGAATGTAGCCAATTATTAAATAATGAATTGAATAATTGGGTATATTTTAATTACGCTACTACATTAAATTGGTTGCGTTAATTTTTTGTGATTATTTCTATTTACTTTGTGTTTATACTTTTCCGCACTCCACTATACGCGGAAAAGTAATATAATCTTTGCTATCCGTGAACTACTTTGATAACCGCTTGGCGGTTTGGTGGTTCCTTTCTCGATTTCCGACTTATATATTACTGACAGAGATCGTATCGATAAAGATGTATACCTCATAGAGTTCATTCGGCATTTGTCCTGGATCGGCGTACCGTGTACGGCACTGATGAGAACTAATAAGTTCGAAACAGCTGTATGTCGTTCGGTTCCGATCCGGGACAGATGTCAAATCCTACCTGTGGCGGGTTTTATTTTTTGAAAATTTTTTTCTAGGGTTTATTTTTCGTTTTTCGGGCTAAAAACAAAAAAAAATATTTTTAAATCATTTTGTGTGTGTGTGTGTGTGTATGTGTGTGTGTGTGTGTGTATGTGTGTGTGTGTGTGTGTGTGTGTGTGTGTGTGTGTGTGTGTGTGTGTGTGTGTGTGTGTGTGTGTGTGTGTGTGTGTGTGTGTGTGTGTGTGTGTGTGTCAGTGTCACTGTCGGCGTCGTTTTGTCTTTTTAGCACGATAATTCAACTAAATCGTGTCGGATCGATCGGGTTTTGACTAATTCTGATCGGGGATATCTCCCAAACGATACCTATTGATTTTGAGGTGGATAGAACACACTCCACCCTGTCCATGGGTCATGAGAAAGCACGATGGTGGATTATTTTAGAAAAATTGAAAATAAAACTGTCTCATAAAACACATATTCTGCATTTATGTGTTGGTTTATTTTTTCTCGGTCACTCAATTTCGAGATAGAGATGTTCTATGCGCAGAAAAACTCATTTTAAGGTTTTAAAACTGTTTATTTTATTTATATATTGTGACTGCAAATGTACGTATGTATTATGATTGTCAATAAATTATTTCTTTATATTCTAACACTGTTTAAATTATAATTTTTATTTTCAGTTTCTTAAGAACTAAATGTCTTATTATAAAAAGAATTATTGATAAATATCCAAATATTCATATACTTATTAACTCTGAGGACATTCACGTTAGGGTAGGATCATAATATTTAACTGAAAAGCTCAATAATACAAGCTATTTCTAATGTGATAATAATTTAGTTGCGTAGTTTACGAATATATAAATATTTTTTAGCCTTGCACTAGCACATGTATATAATATGGAGCAATATTTAATTAGTGCAATACAAAAATTAACTTTGAATATTAAAAGATTATATAAGAAAGTATATTATATTTCAAAGGCGTTTCATGTTCCCTCAATTCCTACAATATGAACAGTAAAAGTTACTTCATTACTAGTATGAAAATTCACACCAGTGACTGGCCTATGTGTAAAACTCCACCATGATCTTGTCGTGTTCATTTTACATGGAACTAGTATGTATCCCGTTTAGTGTGAAATTGGTGTCAAATTTTACACCACATATCAGATAGTGTATAGTTTATTTCATCGCTATTTGCCAAATAAAAAATCTCAAAACATACCGTGGCTTGTTTTTACTATTAGGCTTAGCTAGACTGTTCTGCTTATCGGCAAGATGAGAGAGTTTTTTATTTGGCAAATAGCGATGAAATGAATAGTAATGATGTAAATGAAAATTTGTATTCAATGTTAATTAGTTTTCTATTCATATAAACACTTGTCATGATAATACCATGAATATAATTCCAAGTATAATTTTAAGGTTTTAATTTCAAAATTATAAAATATAATTGTCATATACTAAACTGTATATTAAAATAGTGATCAATACAATATTACAAATACATTGCCATTTATGGAATGTTTATTATCATGTCGAAATGAGCTATTATTTCCTTTACGTTATACTTTATTTCACGGCATGAGAAGAATAATACCATATAATAGAGAGTAATGGAATACATATACGAGTACATTCAGAATATTACCTAATGCATGAAATGTGTACCAAATCTATTATTTACTGCAAATCGCACGTTTAATTGCTATCATAATTCTACTAACATAGATAAGTTGGAGAATCAATATTTCTTCAATACCAATTCAAAACGTGTTTTATCATTAGTGGCTCTTTATACATCATCATAGCAAAACTTTAACTTGTTAAATGAAAAAATAGACTCTTACTATAAAATGATAGCATATCATATATTAAGCCATTTAAATTTAATTTTTGAAAAACATGTGTATTATATATTTTTCTGTTATGAAATTCAACTAAGAGTGTTTCAGTAATTTATTTCCTTCTTACTTTGATTCATGAGCAGAGTTGGAGAGATGCATCATCAGTAGTAGCATTATATATAAGCAAATATTTATAAGATATAATAATTTATATAATGTGTACCTATTATTAGATTATTACCTATTATTAAACCATATTCTACAACGTGTATATATGTATAAGAAATTATTCTAAATGAATTGACGGCCTCTCTAAGGAGGTATTTCTATTTATCCATCCAAGTGGAACCTACTCAGAGTAGAATTTTGTTCTTTTTTCGTGTTATATATATAGTTTTCGAGATATAGTCGAAAATATATTTTTCGGAACTGCGGAACTTCCGACGCCATTTTCGCGCCCTTAAACAAGTTATGTAAAACATTTTCGATGTTTTTATGTTTGTGTACAAAATTATATCAAAATAAAAAGCGTTTGTTCTCCCAGTTCTCTTGTTAGAGAAACTTTGGTAACTTTTCGTGGTTCCACTTAGAATTCTTGACTTAGTTCTATTTCCGGAAAACTAGAAATGACATTAAATTGATTTTTCATGGAAAATGTAAGCTTTAATGATCATATCTTCAACTTAATTTAAAATTAAAAAATTAAAAGTTAAAATACTATAGACCTCTATAAAAAAACATTATGTGGCTTTAAAAATAGATTTTTGAGGTCACATGCTAACGTAATCATCAGAATATATATAATAAGAACCGCCTTCTTTGACTCTATATGAGAAAAAAGATACAAATTGTTGTTTAATACGACTACCTTTAATGTAACTAACGTTTCTATATATCTATGTTATACAGTGCTATTCAAAAGTCCCCTCCCCCCCTCTTATCTTTTTAACGATTATAAATAAACTAGTGAAATTTGGTAACTGAATATTAAGGGTTGTAAACTTCCCTACTAGTGATGATAGATAACGTATGCGTCAAAGATGACGTCATAAGGTCATTGTGACCAATAATTTTAAATGGAACCCTATGGCAAGCGACACCTCTTTTAAAAGGTATCGAAAAAACCTATTCAATAATACTAATATTGTTTGTATTTATGGTAGTTTTGATGGATTAAATCAGTAATCAGTAAACTTGGATAATAATTTTAATTACAGATTCAAGAATCAGTACCTACTTATAGTAATTGTTCGAAGTGAGCTCCATCTACTTCCTGACAGTAAAACATCCTATTGCGAAACTCTTTTCGTACTTTTTCAAATGTGTCTGCGGAAATAGCCCTACATTCTGTAACAATACGTTGTTTTAAAACATCAATATTGTCAGGCTGAGTGGCGTAAACCTTCGATTTAAGATACCCCCACAGAAAAAAATCTAAAGGTGTGAGGTCCGGTGATCGAGGCGGCCATTCCATTGAACCTCGTCGTCCAATCCATCTACCAGGATATTCTTCATCCAAATACCGTCTTACTGCACCGTAATAGTGTGGAGGAGCACCATCCTGTTGGAATGTTATTTCCAAAATGTCGAATTCATCTTGATTATCTTCCAAAATTTCAAGGATTAACGGTTCTATTGCATTTTGCAACATCTGCAGATACACCTCACCGGTTAAGTTGGTATTTAAAAAAACAGGCCCAACGATGTGGTTTCCCAGTATACCTGCCCAAACATTGACCTTCTCGGGATACTGAGTATGTGTTTCACGAAACATGTGAGGATTTGCGTCACTCAAATATCTCACGTTTTGTGTATTTACATTTCCATTTAGATAGAAAGTACTTTCGTCACTAAAACAAATTGTTTTGACATAGTCTGGCTGTTGGTTAATTTTAGTCTCCATATTTTCACAAAATTTTTGGTTTTTGAAAGCCAGTTGTCAAAACTGCCGTAAACAGACACAATATTAGTATCATTGAATAGGTTTTTTCGATACCTTTTAAAAGAGGTGTCGCTTGCCATAGGGTTCCATTTAAAATTATTGGTCACAATGACCTTGTGACGTCATCTTTGACGCATACGTCATCTATCATCACTAGTAGGGAAGTTTACAGCCCTTAATACCAAATTTCACTAGTTTATGTATAATCGTTCCAAAGATAAGAGGGGGGGAGGGGACTTTTGAATAGCACTGTATAAAATCCTACCATTATTGTTATATTAGACTTAATATAATACCATGCTGTATAATATTATAATTCAGACCATTCACACACAGGATGTTGTGTCTAAGAAGGAGTATACTTAAAATCATTACGGTTATCGCGTAATTAAATCCTTTCGTACCTCATCATAAAATTACGTTGTATTATTTATCACATTTATTGCAATTTGCAAAACTTTAAAGAAAAACACTTCATGGAACCTTCCTGCCGCCTCAGCAACAGAAAGGTTTTAAATACAGAAGTATTCAGATAATTATTCAGTAATTTCCAAAATACCTTTAAGAAATCTCAAGTAATCTCTGAGAAATCTCAATCATCTCCGACATAACTTTAAGTAATTCTCCAGTAATTATCAAATAAGTCTTCGAGTATAAAGTATAATAAGTTACTCCTTTTTCGACATAAATAAATGTAGAAATCGTAAAATGAAATAAAAATAGTTTTTAAAAAGTTAATCAAATAAAGACTGTTATAAAATGTATATATTTACTGTTTATGCATTATGCTAACAGTAAATGAACCCTCCAATTTTGCAAAACACTGCTAATATAAGCGTATGCACAATGGTGGCTTTCAAATATGACGCATCTGACACCTTTTATTCTAACAAATTTATCAGATCCCTACGTAATGATGATGTTTCACGAAGATATTTTATTTGAATGCGTTTCGACGATGCGGCATTCTCTTGTTAATTGTGACTCATCTGACCTATGAACCGTGGCGTTTACGCGACGCCAACTCCATAGAACATCAGAGATAACCATACAGTCCCATCCTTACAAATTAAATCACTTTTTCAATGCTTTACTCCGCGAATACTAAACGTATACTACAAAAAGATCACTTATCAAAAAGATGCGCTCTTAGAAGAGCCGGAATGGAACTTGTTAGTGGTTCTTAATGTGTGGGAAATGTATAATGAAAGAAGCAAGAACTGATACTCGGAAACGAAAAATCTACACACATCATATCGTGTGAAATGCAATTTCAAACACAATATTATGTGGAAATCCTATATAATAATAAAAATTAAAATACCATTATTTCCCCAACAGAAAAAACCATTTACAAGACAAAACTATAGAATATGAATAAATACATATTTTGTAATGAAGCCCCACGTTGGGCGCCATTTTGGTAATGAAGCCACCCAGGTTGGGCGCTATTTTTGTATAATAATGTATATTTTTTATAATGTATATAATTGTTTAATAATAATGATATTATTTTATATACTTACTTTTTTATTAATTATTTTACTTATTTTTCTTTTACGCTCTGTTACTAGCTCTATTTTTTTTTTTTAATCAGAGTAGTAGGTTCAAAGCCATAGACAGTCATCATACATCATAGCAAATATACCATTTAAAGAAATTATTTTAAATTTTATTCATTTATTTAATGTTCAAATGTTAAAATTGAAATTTGAGCATGTAATTAATATTTCTTGGTTTATTGATGTTAATTAATACTAAATAAAGGCGCACTATTAAATTTTCAAGTATTATTTGTATTTTCTTTTATCCTTAAAACTAACCCTTTACCTTCCTATTGACTGTTAATTGTTATCATAATTTGTATCTAAATTTCAATAGGTAGGTATAGAGTGTTGCCTATTCTAACATTTATATTTTAAATTCATACAGTAACCTACTTTTCTTACTACTAAAATTCCCTAATTAAGTGCTCTATAATCTATGTGCTCTGTGAATATAGATTATTATCTATTTATCGCCCTTAATATTACCTCACTGTTTTAAGCAGTCCTTTCTACTCGCTTATTTTAATGTTTTTGAACTGCGTAAGTCTTGTTTTATTATATATGTTTAATATGATATAGGAAAGTATCTTTTCTATAATGAACCTCTCTTTTAGGTTAGGTAACGTTAATTTTATCGTACGATTTCATTATTCAATTATATGTTATTTGGTACCTTTTTCCATTATTGTGGGCCCCTCTAAGACCTTTAGAGCTCCTCTGGTATGACCTTCGGCTATTCTTGATGGAGTCTGAGTGAAAAATTGGCTGGCACTGGGATAACTTATTCGAGTTCATTCTTGATAGGTATTTTATTATATTTTATGTTTTAATACCTTTAATTATACATTTTCTTCAAATTTTTTTATAATTTTCTTTAGCGATGTGACGCGTGTCCAAAAGCTGGTTTTCACTGTTGTATCAACAACCTTCTTTTGCTTTCTTTAGATACTTCCTAAATTGTAATGTCTCTTTCGCATACCTACCTTTTCCGTAGCACTTTCTTCCTACACACACTTTATTTTAGTTACGCTCCTTTGACTCTCATTAATTATTGTACAATATTCAGTCATATATAATTTACAATTCTACATGTCGCATATATCATTTTATGTATTATGTGTATTAGTTTTTATGCTGTCATATTTTGACATTTCTCAAAATTTCAATTATAACTTTAACTCTGAATGTTAATTTTAAAGTTATTTTATGCTTTCCAGGTTTGATATTGTTAGCGATGGGTAAAATGAAATATCTTAATTTTTTTAGTATTCGTGTCTCTACATTTCTCATGGTTAATTTTTTTGCAATTTTCAATCTTATGCTTCCTTTTACCATTATTTTAGTCAAAAATTTGCTCAGACTAATTTTAATTTAAAAATTTATACTTTATTTAATATCATGAACTTATTAAGCATTTAATAATCGGTATATTATATTATTCAAATTTCTATAATTATATTTGCTGTATGCTTTTGATTTTATGTGTATTTATTCACTAGAAAGTTTAATTATATCTGTTTAGTAGCGCTTTATTGTTCATGTAATGTTTTGAATCGTCTCAATATATGTGTACAGTATATAACTAAAAAATAAATAAAAAGAATCCTCTGAATAACTTCAATATCAATAAACAATGGAGCACTTCATTAACATATAACTTACAAGACAGTAAAAAAGTTGTTTCCCTAAAGAGAGTAACTCGTTATGAGTACAATTGTTCAAATCACAAGTTACTAGATATTACTTTAAAATTCTATGGCATTATAAACAGTGGCAATTTATATAGTATGGTAGTTCTTGTAGTCTGGAAATAAAACATACTTTCCTCTCGAGAGCATAATCTAAGTATGCGTATACCAAGCATGCTTATCAATGCACGTGCATCTATACCAGGGGTCTCCAAACTTCTTAGTTTAAGAGCCACCCTGATTCCTCCTACGTCCCAAGGGCCAAGAGCTAGTTAGCTCATCACACCAACATATCGTAGTTTTGAATTACATGCGAATTTTCGTATTGGGGCTAGCCGGCGAGTCCCAGTACGAATTTACAGAGTCTACGTCTTAGACTTTCTCCAAATTTATAGAGCCTACGTTTAGGAAAATATGGAAACCCCTGAAACGCGGTTTAAAATCCGAACAATTGTTGTTTAATAAAGTGAATACTGAACAAGAAGCTGCAGCTCGTGCTAGTTTCCTCGTGGCTCATTCAATACCGAAACATGGGAAACCATTTACTGAGGGCGAATTAATTGAGAATTGCATGATTGATGCAGAAGAAATGTGTCCAGAAAAAGAAAATCTATTTAAAAACATCAATTTGTCAGCAAACAGTGTGACTTGAAAACTAGATGATATTGCAAAAAATATATTAACTCAATTATCTGACAAAAATAAACATTTAGAGTGGTTCTACTTGGCCCAGGATGAGTTAACAGTTACAGATACAGGTCAGGTGTTAGTTTTTATTCGAGGAATAGATAAAAATGATGAATTGTATGAAGAGTTTCTTGACGTTATTGACACTGAAGTGATTTATGGCACGACCAGTGGAGAAGATAGTTTTAATAGAGTTGAAAATGTTGTTCATAAAAACAATCTTCAATGGAAAAACTTGAAGTGTATTACTACTGATGGAGGCAACTGGCAAGAACATGTGTTGAAAAAATAAAGGTGACATTACTCTCTTATCGAAGGCCGTAGAAATTGGTGGTGGTTCAAAACCATTAATCGTACATTCAACAGTCATTGTGTGGAAAATGCTTGAATATATCAGAAGTCTTAAAATGAGTTATGTCAGCTGTTAATTATACCAGATCATATCCGTTAAATCATCGTCAATTCCGCGAGCTGATTGAAGATATTTGGAGAAAATGACTTACCATATTATATTGCAGTACTCTGGCTTAGCTGCGGAATAGTTCTAACGCGATTTTTTGTGCTCTGAACTTAAATTGGAATTTTGTTACAAAACAATGAGTGGTTATGGAAGTTATCATTTTATATACATTTAAATAAATATATGAATGACCTTAATTTAAAATTACAAGGGGAAAACCAGCTTCTGTCTGATTTATACACTCATATTTTTGGCCAAAAATTGTTCTGTTTCAATCTCAATTAAACAAAAAATGTCTCATGCATTTTAGTATATGCCAAACATGCAGTTAGAATACTGAGATTCCATTTCCGGTAGATTTCGTAATTGAAGCTTTGGGGGCTTTAAAGCTAAATTTTGAGTTTCGTTTTTCAGATGTTGATGTAATTGCAAACAATATTGAGATAAATAATAATCCTTTAAACATCGATATAGAAACCCTTGTCCCAGAACTTCAAATGGAAATTATTAATTTGCACTATAGCCATATTTTTGAATAAACATATTTGATGTCATCAGTGCTACAATTTTATCTTCCACTCACCACACTCTTTTACTCCAAACTGTGTGAGTGAAAGAGTCTTCCACTCACTGGTTTGGTAAATTTGCTCGAGGCTTTTTTCCTCTTTCGACACTACTTATCTGTGTGAAACAAAATTCTTCTAAATTAAATATACAAAAAAATATTTATAGATCCAAATTGACTGATGAGCATTTTAAGATCCTGCAGATAATTCCACTAGTAAACTTAATCCAGAGCTACAAATAATGATCAGCGGAAAGTTACAACTAATGTTTAATTTCATTATGTGAATATGTATGTCACTTATTATACGTTTTTAGGATAAATGCATATTATTAATTACAGTATAAAATATATTTAAAAAGAATCATTATGTATGTCAGTTATTGTTTTCCTTAGTTGGTCGTTAACTAAAAACATCTGATTAAATTATTAGACTAAAACATATTATTTTGTATGATTTACTTACATTGTAAATTTTACAGTGTAATCAAGATAAACTATGCCGGATACTGGGCATATCCGGGAATTGGTAGTGCTCGTGATTTTGGCCCGTGGGCCGTAGTTTGAAGACTAATCTATACTATTGTGAAACAATTTAAATAAAAATGCGAGACTAGTACGCATTCTCGAATTCAATGACTAGATGTCAAATTCTTATCGAAGTAGAGTATGATCGTAACCCCTTACTGGATAATAATTTTCTATGCGAAGTGACAGGTACTTTCAGAGACGCCGTTGAATATTTTCAAGCTGATTGATATGACTTAAATACCGGGAATACCAAATAAGGGTACAGTATCCCAATTTTGAGCAAACTAACGCAACACAAATATTTTAAGGTAGTAGCGTTATTAAACGATGCGATGTCATGTTTCTAATCACGAGTTTTATACGCATTAAGTGTCGTATAGTTGATATGCATAGGAATTAATAGTTTATCATCAAAGTACACACTAAGACCCTTAATATTTTCAGAACGTGTTATAGCTGTACAACCAAGAGAATATTACATTTATCTATATTTAAAAATAATTTTATGTGCAATAATTTTAAGTTATGGCTACTCGAATATGTCAAAGACAACAATAGATGGATATGAAAAATAATTTAATGACATAGTTGATCATTTATATCAAGATAGATGCAAAAAACTTGTTTTGTTTGTTTTTTGAGAAAGCGATCCTAAAAAATGGGCAATCGTAATTAATATTTTAATAAGGCTTGTTCTGAATGGTGAATAGGTGGTAAAATAAAAAATTAACATATATTTGAACTATCTTTTAGGTGTTCTGTCTTTCGCTCATTTTCGATAATTTAATAATTTACTTTCTAGGACACGTATAAATTTATGGACACGTACCAAGTAACAGACAGCCACAATATTCAAATTTAATTTCACCAATACTGAAATGTTCATTGTAATAGTTTTTGTCGTACTAGTAATATAATATTACACAGAACACAGTCGTTATTTAATATTGTGCCAGCGAAGTGAAGATATAATTGTTTTTATTTTTTGAATTAGAATAAGAAAAATAATACATTAGATTAAAGATCAGATGTAATGCATGCTGAATGCATAAAATTAACGAAGTAAAACAATAAAAAATGTACAATTGGAAATATAAATGTAAAGTTTATTGATAATATAAACATTTTATTGAAAGAAGAGCCAAATGGCTAAAATACGTACTCGAAGTACGTATCGAAATTAATTGCACAGTATTTGTTTCAAGACTTTAAAGACTATTATTTTTATTTTAGGCTTTATTATTTTGTAGTGTAATAATTAAATCAATTTACTTATCGAATTTTTACGTTATGTCCAACATTTTTTCAATATGTTTTCATATCAAATTTAAAAAATAGGTCGCCTTTATAGGGCTATAAATAAATAAATACATTTTGTTTATTGCCCTGAATTATCTGATCATGATCACAGCCACTTAATAGTAGAGAAATGTTTAAATAGATTTTAATAAGATTATTGAAACATAATTTGGTGTCGATTTTTGATAAAAGTGTCCACAACTGATATACCTACTATATGCAATATTGTACATATTCCTTTTCGGGTAAGATAGAAACAGTAAAATGTTTTATATTGTTTCTGTGTATTTAATGTATATTGGATTTAAAAATCAACTAATAGGATGGACCAAATTCTAAGTGGGACGTACATTTATTTTCTGGAGAAATGAATAATATATGAAATTAACATTCCAGCCAATCCACATTTGATCTATATCACTTAAACTGTTTTTACACTAAATTATTCAGTAATTAAAGTTCTCCAGAAGTATAAATTATTATTTGTCGGCTATTAAAATTTTTCAACCAAAATTAAAAGAACAATTTTTATACTCAATAAAAAAATTGTTATTAGATTCTTCGTTAAATGTATAAAACACGTTAATCTGTTGAAATACTGTGATGCAACGGAAAATTCTATTTGAACCCTATTTAGAATATTATGTTTTACGATTAACTGTAGATCATGAAATATCAAATCGAGTATTTAAATGTTGAAAAACGTAGATTGTAGCCCATTTTAAGGGATTTGAGATGACATATAATACATTGACACAACGAGACGTTATATATACGAGGTGTGGTAAAACAATAGTAACAAGTATTTAACATATTGTATTTTGTTACACAAATAATTACTTAATTAAATTTATGTGCAATTTGAATTTATTAGATCTTTTTAATATATACGGGAGACTATATATTGACAGCATACAAACATAATTTTTAATTAATGATTTGTTTAATTGTATCTACTTTTAGGGCATGTTACAAGTCTTATCTTTCAAGTAAACTCAAAAAGGAAGAAAACCAAATCCAATTTCCAGGGATTAGCAGAAGATAGCTTTAAGGTTATTAATTTCATTTAATAATTTTTAAAAATTAAATCATGTGTAGTTATGTAACTTATAAGTTGGGATTCGAGAAAAGAATCACCAAACCGCAAAGCGGTTATCTAGTGGTTACCGAATAGCACGGCTATTACATAATCGCTGTAGGAAACCTTGATAACCGCTTTGCGGTTTTTGTGGTTTCTTTTTCGATTCCCGACTTATAAGTTACAGACATAGATCTTATAGATTTAGCTTAAAATTCTACGGATTTGTTTCGACATTTGTTCTGGATCGGTGTACCGTATACGGCACTGATGAGAACTAATAAGTTAGAAACAGCTGTCTGTCGTTCGGTTTCCATCCTGGACAAATGTCGAATTCTACCCAACGACGGGCTCCTTTTCAAAAAGAGCATGTGTAGTTATTTTATTAATGGTGATATTATTTTGTTGTGACACACCTTTCAGTTACCATTTTATTTTCAATTGTTTTGAACATGGTTAGTTAACTATACCCATACAATAGGTGCAAGTGTGTGAATGGTTTTCAATATTCATGTACATAATTTAATTACCGAATGTTAAATATCAATGGTGTTAAAATAATTAGTATCATTATTATTAGCTAACCGCAGGAAATTTATTATGCCTATTATAGTTGCACAGAAGATAGTAATTATATATATTTCGTTTCGAATTATGTTAAACGAGTAGCTATAAATAAGATACATTTAATAGAAAACCTGAAACCTATAAACTTGTGACTTCTTTGGATTTGGTTACGACACAGACGTGTAAAAATTGTATATTCTTGGCGCCTGTGAATATATCTTATATATTTGTAGGTCTACATAAATTGATATATCTCATTCCATGGGGAATTTGATATTTGTACGTAAACAGTAAACGAAGGAGTTATATATGAATCATTAATTTCCGCCAGAATAGAGAAAATTCAATACTATTAATATCACATAATTTTTAGTATTAATTAATAAAAGTGTGTTAATTAATTTTAACGAATATAAAAATGTTTAATAAAAGAAATTAATTACAGTTTGATTCATCGTTAATGCTATATAATAATTATTTAACGCATATTCAAGTGAATTGAATGGATATTTTCAAACTTGTCCTCTGGAAACATAATTTTTTTTAGTAAATGATGAGATTGACAATACATTTTAACTACAATTCTTTTGTAACATTTTCTTTTATGATTTATAATACGTAAAATGTTTACACTTTTTTAGCAAATCTAAACTTCAATGTAATTTTTAATTAATTTTTATATAATTATGTAAGTGTATTGTAAACCTCATTAAAAAGTAATGTTCTAAATTTCTAGTTTTATAAAAATTTGAAGAATCTCTTAAATAAGAAACATTATTAATTAGTAGATAATAATAAATTCTAAATGCTAACAGCAACAGATATTAGTACAACAGAAAATGTATCTTTAGCAATTTAAGGTGGTATAATTGACATTACAACACGCCATAATTCGGTCGTAAGGATCTTTGAATGAGTCTTCCTTCTCGTCCACTTTATACCCCTATCCCCTTTTGCCCCCCCCCCCCCCATTTGGAAAAGACAAAAGAAGCCTCTCACATTTTCAAGACCTGTGGGCCTCCCTTGGTTCTCGCGTTCTCGCATTCTACTTGTCTTCTTTTATAATTTAGAATGTCCGACTGTGGTAAATGTGTTTCATAAATACCTTAAATATTATGTGTATCTTTCCTATCTGTCATTTGATGAATTATCTTTCTAGTGGCATATATTGGGCGAGATATATTTTTTTTATTAAAACAATCAAATAATGTGTTTATATTATGTCCTGTGGAATTTTGGTATAGACTATTAGGTTTGTAAAGTATCGTTGACATGTAATTTTTTTTTTTAGATAGAGAGATACCTCTTTTTTAAGAAAAAGGTATGGAAATAGATGAGATGGGTCTACACAATGTATAGATGACGTGACCATCAGACGTTACACATTTGTCTTACATCAAGCAATTTTGATTCAGTGAAAAGTGTAACACTTGGATACGGATAATTTTCTTTCGTGCGTAATTTTAATGATCCAATTCTGTGTTGATTATACATTTTTCAAACGAATGTTATTTATACCACCCTAAATTAACATACCGTATATTCTTGTAGAGGTCCAACCCATGCCATACGTTGGGAGGCATTAAATATAAGCCGTATTTTTTTCATATTAATACCTTCAAAATACTAACTTAATTGACAAAAAGTACATCGATTATTACAGCTATAGTAGTTTTTCTATTTAATTCTTTATTATTTGTTCTGTTACACTTCTTACTACAGGAAAAAACTTACCTTATACGGTGTCCAGCTCGTTCGGAACCTACCTGTAAAGAAACATATTTTTACTTAATTAACAATTATACATTTGTATCTAATTAATTTATAGATAAGACCACCAATATAATTTATTGTTTCGATTGTTGACTTAATTTTTATTCGTATATTGGTATTAAACCTAATTAAATCGAAGTATTTTATTTACAACAGTCAGCGATAACTTTTTATTAATAAAGAATGCCATTATATTTATTATCCATGAAATTTTATACACAATATATGTATCGATATATATGTATTATCTCCAATTTATAAAAGAATATTTCTGTTCGGCTAATTAATTATGGCAACTAATTTTTGTTGAAAAACTATTTTGTATTTTAAGAAAAATTAAAGTAGGTACTTAAATACTGAACTTACCTATTTAACTCCTTCCCTAATTCCAGTCATCTAGAACAGTTTCCATCACACACAAATTACAAAATATGTTCAGAAAATTGTTTATGCACACCCACTATATACTCGTATTAACACTGTCGATATTTTCGACAAAGAAAAATCACTACTGCACTTTACTGTCACCTTCACCGAGTCTCGCCTTTTAAAGACTATTAAATAAAACGCCAGACCGGCAAATCTTATCGTTCAGTTTTTTGCACATATAAAGTAATGTGCAGTGATATCTTTTTCATACCTGATATGAAGAAAGAATGGCGGGAAATCTTAATAAACTGTTGTCGGTTACCGTTCTAGAACATAAACCAGAATATTTACATTTTCCTAATATTTGTCATCCATAAAACAATGATACACTACGACGATTAATAAATTTGAAGGAGCATTTCGTTAACCAAGGGGGCATCATTGGGGGAAAAATGACAATTATAGAATGAAAAATTACATAGAAAAACTAATAAAACTGTCGTAGTAGATGATATTTTTGTCAGTTAAGTTAGTATCTGCAGGGTATCAATATAAAAAAATTCAGTTTATATTTAATGGTCACCAGCGGAAGCTGTGGGTTGTGACCTCTATAAGAATAATTTTCGCAGTTTCCGATATTACTCTGAAATGTCATTCGACGACCCAACTACGAGTCTGTTTGAAAAATAAATATATGTATAAATATGTAACACACAAGAAAAATATGATTTATGTACCGGGTGAACGAAGCTCGATGTCTCAGCTCTATTATAAGAAAAGGAAAAGCGACAGAAAAAAAGTGAAAAGAGGTTCTTAAATGGGATTGAGTAAGGCCCATTTTAGGCCTAATTTACAAATTTTTCCGTATTTGGAAACTGACATACTGAGGTCATCGAATTTTTTTCCCATAAACATACCTCTATATTGACATATTTAAAAAGAGCTAACTTTTCTGAGTAAATTTTGTAAAACATAATTACTATCTTATTCCGTTAAAATATATTATAAGCAAATTTGTAAAAAAAAGTATTATCAAAAATTTGCAATCGTCACAATTTAAACAAGTAGCCTTTGGAAACAAATAGCAAAGTCGCATCTGTCAGTAATTAAACATTATTACATTATTAATTAGCATTATTTATTAATTTAACATTACAAAACACGTAATATGTTACAACTATTCCACAGAAAGACACAAAGTATGTAGGCAAGCACTACAACACATCTTCAATGTGACCACCTCCTACTTCTAAAAACTTATCCAATCTTCACCTTACTTCTCTCACTGGAACATTGCAAAATATTTCTCTAGATAGTTCATCGCAAGCATTTCTGATTTTTTCTTTTAAATTTTCGAAGTTAAGAGATGGTGTTCTGTAAACTTTATTTTTCAAAGTTCTCCACAAGAAGAAGTCTAGTGGGGTCAAGTCTGGTGATTTAGGCGCCCACTGTATCGGTCCATTTACATCTATCCAATTTTCTTCGTAAGTTTCATTTAAATATTCTTGGACAATTCTTGCTTTATGCGGTGGTGCTCCGTCATGCTGGAAACACATGTTTGCTCATAGCTGTAATGGCACATTTTCGAGAAGCACAGGAAGTTGTTCTTGAAGAAATTGTAAATATCACTCACTATTTAAAATTCCTTTGCAAAAATATGGACCAATCACATGCCCGTTAATAATACCACATCAAACGTTAATACCGAAGTGTCCTTGGTTTTCAATTGGATAGAAAAAATGTGGATTTTCGGTAGCCCAAAAATGTTCATTTTTTTATTGGTCTTACCGTTACTAACAAAGCGGCTTTCGTCTGTCCACAACACATGCTGAAAAAACCGATTGTCACTGATCTCTAAGTTTACCATTACTTAAGCAGCATAATTAATTCTTCGTTGTTGATGCTGATTTGACAAGTGTTCTAAGTTATGAATTTTACAATCGTGATAACTATTTTCTTTTCGTATCGAACTATATTTTAAATTCAGCTCATACTTTTTTTTTACAAAACTTATAATTTTTTAACGGAAAAAGAATGCAAATTTCTTTCTTTACAAAATTTGTTTACAAAAATTAGCTCTTTTTAAATGTGCCAAAATTTAGGTATGTATTTGGGAAACAATGTCGATGACGTCATTACTTCAGTTTCCAAATATGGAAGAATGTGCAAATTCAGTTTAGAATGGACCTTACTCCATCCCATTTAAGAACCTCTTTTCAGACTTTCTCTATCGTTTTCCTTTTTCTTATAATAGAGCTGAGACATCGAGTTTCGCTCACCCTGTACATGATAATTTATCTAGTTCTAGTCTAGTATGCTATATTGATTGAATAATGATGTTCTATTTTAAATGTAGAATTTTTGTTAAATAATTATTAAATAGTGAGAAGTTCATGAAGTACCATAGAAAATATATTTCTTCACTATGGAACCGATTGGCAGCCCCTAAAATATATAGTGATATGAGATCAATAGCAGTATAAATAATAGCTCCAGAATATTTAACTTTAATAGCAGATAATATTTCGAACATCTATAATAATAGATGTAGGGAAGTAACGTGTCGTACATATGACATATACTTATTTCCGTGAGTACTATCGACAAGACAACAGAAATGATATATTTATATGTGTAACATGCGATGGATAATAAAGTAAAATTACATACTCGTATGTGGCGTGCCATATTATGTTATAATACAACGGAGATTATTTATAAAGTTACCGGAGAATACCTTAATTAGGGACTCCTTAACAGTTTCTGTGTTATTACATACAAACATATTAATAGATTTATTGTAAACTATGAAGTTTTATGAAGACAATCAGTAAATATGTTTCGAATATATTATAATAAATATTAACGTCATTGTCCATCATAAATTTGAATAATTGAAGATATATGGATCATTGTCTATCAATATAATATACATCTTAGACATAAAGAAGATAATATTTCACATACATGTATATCCTCTACACCATTTCACTATTTTCAGACTTAGTGCGTAAAGAAATATTGCTGAGAATAGTGACGAAAAATAGTGCAGCCTTTTCAGTTATATAATTTGAAAATAATCCTCCTAACGTTTACATTTTGGCTATACATATTTGTTAGTAATCTCTACGACATTCAAGGCCATACTCCAAAAGAGTTAGTGGTGAGGGAAGGCCGAGCTTCAGTATTCTATACCTATTCATGCCCTTTAAAGTTATCAACTATGGAGAGGTAGATTATACTCCATAACTTTATAGATATGTAGATAATATCTCACATATATGTATATCCTCTACACCATTTCACTATTTTCAGACTTAGCGCGTAAAGAAGTATTGCTGAGAAGAGTGACGACAAGTAGTGCAGCCTTTTCAGTTACATAATTTGAAAATACTCCTAACATTTACATTTTGACAATATATCTTTGTTAGTAATATCCACGACATTCTAGGCCATATTCAAAAAGAGATATTTATAAGGGAAGGCCGAGCTACAGTATTTTATATCTACGCGTGTCCTTTAAAGTTATCAACTATGGAGAGGTAGATTATACTCCTTTATAAAGGGTGGTCCAACCATAATGCACGATGTTAATTGTGAGTCACACCTTAACGTCAAGTTTTTTGCCCAACTTAATTTGACATTTCTTTGTTTCAGTGTTTGACAAATTCAACCATGGAGAGGTACACAACTGAACAGCGCGTTAAGATTGTTGAAGCTTTTACGAAAATGGGCGTTCAAATCAAGATGCATTTCGTGCACTTCGTGACTTTTTTGGTCAGCATAATCGACCAAATGTGTCCACAATCGAAAGAATTGTGCGCAAATTTCAGCAAACCGGGTCTGTAGGAAATGTGAAAACACCTGTGCATGCTCGCCCAGTTCGTTCTGCGGAAAACATTGCTGTTGTTCGCGATAGTGTAGCAGAAGAGTCAACCGTCAACCTCGACTCGTCGTCGTGTCCAACAATTGAACATCTCACGAACATCACTGATGCGAATTTTGAATAAAGATTTGAATCTGCACGCTTACAAGGTTCAATTAACTCAAGGGCTGAAGCCTACTGACCATTTCAAGCGTCGTCAATACGCAGAATGGTTGGTTGAACAGACAGAAGTGAATGGTGACTTTACAAAGAAAATCATCTTCAGCGACAAAGCACATTTTCACCTCAGTGGATTCGTTAACAAGCAAAATTGCCGCATTTCGGCAAATGAGAATCCACGAGTGATTGTTGAAAAGCCGATGCATCCACAAAGAGTGACTGTTTGGTGCGGTTTATGGGCTGGCGGCATCATCGGGCCATACTTCTTCGAAAATGAGGTCGGCCAAGCAGTTACCGTGAATGGTGTTCGTTATCGCGAGATGATAGCGGACTTTTTGTGGCCAGAAATTGAGGATATGGACCTGGACGATATGTGGTTCCAACAGGATGGTGCCACTTGCTACACAGCCAACGAAACAATGGCACTTTTGCGCGAGAAATACAATGGCCGTATTATCTCACGTCGCGCGTCGTGGCGATTTTAATTGTCCACCACGATCATGTGATTTGACACCGTTGGACTTCTTTCTTTGGGGATATTTAAAAGAAAAAGTGTACGTCAATAAGCCAAGAATAATTCAAGAGCTAAAGGATGAGATAATTCGGCACATTAACGACATTGAACCTGAATTATGTCTCAGAGTTATTGAAAATATGGACCATCGGATAGAGGTATGCTACCGAAGCCGTGGCGAGCATTTGGCCTATATTTTATTTCACACATAATCGTCATAGATCCCTCTATCATAATAAAAAATATTAAGATAATTCTCTGAAAACTTTTTGTTTTATTTACAATTAACATCGTGCGTTTTGGTTGGACCACCTATTAGATATGTAGATAATATTTCACATATATGTATGTATATCCTCTACACCATTTCACTATTTTCAGACTTTGTGCGTAAAGAAGTATTGCTGAGGATAGTGATGACAAGTAGTGGAGCCTTTTCAGTTACATAATTTGAAAATATTCCTCCTAACATTTACATTTTGACAATACATTTTTGTTAGTAATCTCAACGACATTCAAGGTCATACTCCAAAATAATCAGTGGTGGGCGGAGGCCGAGCTCCTGTATTCTATACCTACTAGTGTCCTTTAAAGTTATCAACTATGGAGTGGTAATTTATACATACATATGTAGTAGTTTATACAAGATCAGGACAATAAGACCCATACATAATTCTTTCAAGTGACTTTCACTACTCACTGCGCACCAAAATAACTATAAAGTTATTTTCTAAATATGCGCCATATCTATTTTGAGGTATTATCGTGTGTTCTCGTTACATTTGTGTTGTATTTTTTGGGTAATATATTTTTTTAAATATGTATTGAGCCGACGCTTCATTATTTTTCCTTCCATCACTATCACATTTGACAGAAAACATTGTGTTTTAATGTTTACACATTAAACAACGCTGAGATAGTCAATGTTGCATTTATTTGTAACCCGATAGGTATTAATAAAGATTATAAAGTAGCAAAATAATTTTAATATGGTAGCATTCATATGCGTAGAAGATGATACTTTTTAGATGTACAAAGCAAGATAATGTTTACAATAGTCAAAATAAGTTCTATTAAAGTGACAGAACATATACTGCTTCGGAGTCACTCGTTATACGATAACAGAGTGGTAAGAGCTCTTGTAACGGAGAAGTTGACATAACGTAACACCTAAGTAAAAATTATTTCCCAATTTAATTTCCTTTTCGTAATAAATTGGAGATATTTATATAATCCTAACTAATGACAAATTCTTTCAAGTTTCGATGGCGGTAGGTGGTATACAAGGGGCGCTATTTATATTTTGAGCCTAATAATAAAAAAAATCATTTTTCATCGAAAATTACTTTATCGTTTTCCAAAATATTCTCCTTAATGACCTATACACTTTTGCATCCGTTCCAACCATTTGTCAAATCATTTTTTCCATTCCACTTGAGATATCTCCAAAACATAGTTTTTGAACGCATCAACGGCTTCTTTTGTTGACGAAAATCGTTGTCCACGCAATTTATTTTTG
Source organism: Rosalia funebris (assembly GCA_037954035.1). Lineage (NCBI taxonomy): Eukaryota > Metazoa > Arthropoda > Insecta > Coleoptera > Cerambycidae > Rosalia > Rosalia funebris. The sequence continues at coordinate 31,432,966 of JAZFAV010000002.1, forward strand.
GCGTTCGGGAACAAAAAGAAGTCATTGGGTGTCAAATTAGGACTGTACGGCAGATGCCTCGTTAATTCGATTGGTTGAGTATTGGAACATTCGGTTGTTAGACTCATCTAACAACCGAATGTTTGTAATGTCTCATTTGTTATGACTCGTCTAACAGTCGAATGTCTCACACATCTCGATGTTTCAGAGCTCGTATTATCATAATGAAAGATGATCCGATGGCACTTGTTTGTTTTCTTTATTCCACCGAAGACTTCCAGCAAACAAATGGTTGCATATCATTCAGAATTGACCGTTTAGGTTCCTCTAAAGGCACTGTTGCCACATGACCAGTTTTTCCGAAAAAACTGCCGACCATTTGTTTCGAAGTGCTTCGAGCGCGAACAACTTATGTTGGATTTGGTTCATTTTGAGACACATACAGTCGACTGCTGTTTGCTATCCGGCTCATACGCATGGATCCATGACTTGTCACCTATTACAATGTTATATACGTCTTTTTAAGTACCGCCATTGTATTTCTTGAGCATTTGTTTGCACCAACTAACACGAGAATCTGTTTGAGATTCTTTCAAATCATGTGGGATCCAACGAGAACAGACCTATTTTACAGTTAAATAATCATGCAATATTTTATATATGCTAGTCAAACTAATGCCTAAGGTTGCCTCAATCTCACAGTATATCACATGACGATCTTGCATTATCAGTTTTGCGTAGCATCAATGTTTTCTGGTACAACAACTGATTTTGGACGACTTTCATGACTTTCGTCGATGAGCGAATGGCGGCCACGATTAAATTCGTTATATCAGCATTTCAAAGTGAAAAAGGATGGGGCCTTATCGGCCAAAGTGGAAATAAGTCGATTGAGGCACTTTCGTCTTCATAATCCACGTCGAAAGTCGTATAAATCATCGCAGGAAAATGTTCACGAGCTAATTCCATTTTTTCGCTGAGACACGATTTTTAAATCACCGTAAACAATACAAATTGAGCTTAAATGATAAAATGTTCTGAAGAAAGTTATGGTCAAAAATGTCAAGCTTTCCATTGGAAATGTCAGATGGCGGCTGCCAACACTTAGTGTTGCCAAGGCTCAATATATAAATAGTGTCTCATATAGTAATATTCAAAGTTGCTGCTGAAATAGTTTTTATTTCTTCAATACCTTTTTTTTCTTTGTAATTATTGATAGAATAACTGGTTTCGATACTACAGACTTTCAGTAATAGTTTTCTTTCCATCGATGAAAGTTGCTTGAAATTATTGTTATGTAAACTTTATACGTCTTGCTCTGTACTATTTCATTTTGTAAAAGCAAGAACCATTGAAAATAAAAGTATAAGATGTCCCAATAGAAATATTAGTATTTAAATTGCGCGCCATTTGTCACTGTCAAATATAGGGTATCTATATTTAACGGCTGTCTAAACTATAAACTATACACTATACGACGTCAACATGCCGCCATTAACAGTTCAACAACGAATAGTTTGTGTGCAGCTGTTTTATGAAAGTGAGGAATTATTTACAGTTTCATTAAGAAAAATTAGAGCGCAGTTAATAGTTCGTAGCTTAATCAAGAGATGGGTTTAGTTTTTGATGTCATTCAATTGTTATGGACGACTTATGTGTTTGGATACTCCCATACACTTTCTCTCACTGCAGTAATATTTTCATATGACCGACCACGACGAGCATGTATTAATTTTATGTATCAATAACAAAATCTGTCTTTTCAAATTTATTGATTAAATTACGAACAGTTAACCCTGTAGGTGCTTTATTTTGTATTTATTTTTTGCGAATTTTACCTAATGCAACTGTAAATAATCGCTCACTTTCATAAAACAGTTGTACACAAACTATTCCTTATTAAACTGTTAATTGCACGCATGTTGCCGTTGGATAGGTTGCAGATGACAGTTGTTAAATATTGACGCCCTATATTTGACAAAACACAAATGGCGCGTAACTCAAATCCTATAGTCCTAACTGAGACACCCTATATAATTTATTCCAACGAAAAGTCTAAACTTACTTTTCTATGTTAGGTAAATAGGTATGTTAATACTTCTTTAGTAGAGAGGTGAGTACCTAAACTCTTTTCCTGAAATATAAAACTTTTCCTGAATATAGAAATCCTGAAATATAGGAAACTATTTTCCTATCGCATTTGAAAATCCAAGTAAAAGAACATTTACTGGTGGACGAAAATTAATGCTCTGTTATTTTATTATACATGGGGTCGCCTTTTTTGAGAGAACCTCCAATGCGGAAAATACGCTGCCGTAAAGTAGTGAAACACAGAAGTAAAATACAAATAAAGTACTATAAAAATTCCAACAGCGAGTCGTACTGTGGTGTATTAAACAAAGCCGATGTATGGCAATAATCGTTAAAGAGTGGTGTGGAGTGCGCCGTGATGCGATCATATGTCCGCCTCTTGTTCCGCGCTCGAAACCCTGCAGGGGAGCCCATGCCACTCGATGAACTTAGTTGGAATAAACATTGGCAGGAGAACTCGCCGCCTGCGATTACTTGCTATAGAATAAGTTTAGTATTTTATTTTTCATGGTAGGTTTCTAGCTTGATGTTGCATTAAAATCTCCCCATGTTAGGAGTAGTAAACGCGGGACATTATTTTATATTAAAATTTGGGTAACGCTACATATTGAAAAATACCCTGATTAACATTTTAAATTACAAATTACTTATGTTAATGATAATTTGATTTCAGCTCGACCATGCACCCACAGAGATCGACAGAGTTAATAATATCGAATGCATTGAAAAACTTTTATAAAATTAATATTCCTACCTTAATATATTCAGCTATCGTCAAATAAAGAAAAATGTTTATCTAGAAGTATCCAGCAATGTAAGAAGTTCATTACATAAATAAATTATAAAGGAATACCTATGGGCTGATATTTTATTCTAAATCATGGAGTTATGTTACATATTGGACAATTTAGCCTCTTTCAATCTCGCTAATATTACACATATCCGAACGTCGAATATTTTAATCAATTTGGACTGCAATTATAGTTATTAATAATAATAATGTATAAGGGAATTACTTTCTCACCAACAAAGGGCGTGAAGCAGGGATGTTGCCTCTCCCCCACTCTGTTTAAAATTTACTTAAATGGTGCTCTAAAACAATGGACTAGAAAGTACAGCCCGATGGGAATACGCTTAGAAAACAGTCACCTATACACCATCCTCTTTGCGGATGACCAGATAGTAGTCGCAGAGGATCAGCAAGATATGTCATACATGCTCAATAAACTTATAGAAGAATATAATAAATGGGGCCTAGAGGTAAATACAGAGAAAACACAGTATATGGTTATAGGAGGTAAAGGAGAAGACATAGAACTGGACAGCGGGATGATAAAAAATGTGACCGAATATAAATACATTGAGACTACAATTTGTGAAAATGGGAGAGACGACAAGGACATCACGGAGAAGATGGCTAAAGGAAGGAACTTGATAAAAACACTACATCCCATCCTGTGGAAAAGTAATATTACAATTAAAACAAAAAAGAATATTTTTAAATCAATAATAGAACCAGTCATGACGTACGGATCAGAGGTGTGGGTTACAGGCAAAAATATGAACCAGAAAATACTGGCAACTGAGATGTCGTATTGGAGAAGATGTTGCAGGTTAACTTCATTAGATCATGTCAGAAACGAAGATATTAGAGAAAGAATGACAGCTACAGACACTATTACAGATACAATAAACGAAAAACAACTAAAAGGGTACGAACATCTAAGACGCATGAACGCAGAAAGAATACCACGGAAAATCTGGAATTAGACCCCATACAAACGAAATAAAAGAGGAAGACCACGCAAGAAGTGGATAATGAATATTCACAAAGGAATGGAAGAACGAGGACTACAGGAAGGAGACTGAAATAATAAAGAGAGATGGCGCTTAGGATGCGAGAAGCGGCGATGATGCTGCAAAACCTCGCTATATATATATATATATATATATATATATATATATATATATATATATATATATATATATATATATATATATATATGCGTAGGATATGCGTTTGCTTATCTGTCAACAAGATCGACATTATTTGCAAAATCGACACAAAAAATGAGTGACAAATTGATAATGCTGAGAATTTCTTCATTCCGACTGAAATCCAGCAAGAAGCCCAAAAAGCATCTGTTACCAGCGAAAAGCAAAAGTGTATAGGAAAAAGAATTGGTGGAATTCGACAACTGGCGAAAACATGGGGCACAGGAGAAGAAGCAATTACAGAAGAGGTACTACTATCCTACTTTTTCAATGTGGAGAAACGGTTTGCTGTCTCTTCAATGTGGACGAAGTATTCGATGCATCAATGTTGAAAGTTCTCAAAGATATTGATATTTCGAAGTATGATAAACTTATTTTATATTTGAAAGCCGGATCAAGAAATTATAAAGCAGAAAAGGCAAAGATACTGGAGAGAAGCCAAATCGAAGAAATTAAAAAAAAAGCACCGGATGAGGAATATTTACAAGTTAAAGTAGAAAATACACGATGGCAATATTTCAATTTATACATTGAGTTTCTTATTTTGAACTCTTTACAGATTGTAATTATCATGGGAGTCGCAGATACTTGTCGATGCAATGATTTCACTTTTCTGGATGTCTGTCATGTCCAAGGCAAAGGCAGTTACTTGTACGTACTCATTCCAGATACGAAAATAAACATTTAAAGAAGTTTCACGATCTTGGAACAAGCTTATTCAGTCAATGGTGTAGAAATGTATCGAAAATACATCAATTTGCGACCTAAAACTGCCGGTGGGAGATTTCTGTTGTGATATGTGGCGGGACAATGTATTGAACAACATGTCAGCCTCAACACAGTTTCAAAAACCTTTTCAGAAGTGGCATCATTTTTTGAGCTCCCTGATCCGGAAAATTATACTGGACATGGAATGAGGCGTTCTTCGGCAACATTATTGGCCAATGCTGGGGGCAATATTACGACTGTCAATCGTCATGGTGGTTCTAAATCGACTACGGTAGCGGAAAGTTACCTATATTGAAGATTCACTGTCCAGTAAGATGGCAATTACTGAAAAAATCCAGGTCCTACCTAATGTCGTTGAAACTGTGGGCCCTTCCAGTCCTTCAAAAACTCTTAATCGAGTGAATTTGAATAGTCCCTGTCAATGTAATGTTAATATTAATAATAATTCTAAATAAAAATGCTATAAAATCCAAGCGTGGTATTATGAATTTTAATTTACTAGTGTATTAGAAGGCCTCTAATCCACGGAAAACAGACGTATTAAACCTTCCTAATATAGTGGTCGTGGATAAAATATATTTATTTATGTTCATATTCTCAATTACCTATTTACGTTCGCATTTGCAAACACAAAAAGTGCATTTCTGAGCATAACTTGTTTCTTCCTTAATTACTCTTCTTTTTATACGAAATATTAGTGCAATTTTAATCAATACTTTGATGAAAATTCTATTCTCACTACAAATTTGTATCATTTGTTGTTTGCATAATTCTGAATTTTATTGAAAAACTTACATTCCACTTGGAATTAGTTATTTATCATCCTATAAGATAGTTTTCAGACACATAGATACAATTATAAAAAGAACAATTAACAGTCAAATTAGCATTAGCGATAAATTTAACATATATTTACAGTAGTATGTACAGCAGTTTTTATTGTCTATTTGTTTTAGAACACAAAAGCTTAACTTCATACCTTTTACAATTACCTATCTATAACAAGTGGTGTAGAAAATATAACACCTCAAAATAATTGATATTCATTCATGAAACTGCATAAGGCAGCAGTAAAGTCACTTGATACCTTTCTTCCCTGGACGCTTAGAACCGTCACAAGCTGTCGCAGTGTTAAAGGTCAGTGTGCTTCCTGTAGTCAAAAGAAATCATGATTTATTGAGCTTAGTAACTATGAAAGGGATCGTATGTGTCCATTGGCATACTACTCATCTTCATTCAACCCAGGAAATAAATATTTTGATAATAATATTATGCTATTCTTATTTTATGTTTATCTTTTCTATATACTTGAATAAAGTTGAACCGGTTTCCATAAACTCCGTCACTCACAAATACCTAATACGAGGACACACACAGAATGAAGGAGATACTACACATAGCATCATTGAAAAATCATTAAAGAGGGCCAAGAAAGCTGGCTTTATTTATGTTCTAGACGAACTGGTGATGCTGATATGGAATTCAAAAAAGAAAGGCAATCCGTTACATGTCAAAGAACTTAGTTTTCGAGATTTTATTGCTCTAAAGAAGTTTCATAATTACATAGGCTTTAATTGTCAGAAAGACTCTGAAGGTGATCAAATAAAAGTTTCAGAAATAAAACTAATACGTTTTGTAAAAGACTGTGATGTATATTACTACAAAATCAACTACAAACAAACGGAATGGAAGCAAGCGAAATGTCGGAACAAGGCGGTCTTCTGAAGCAAAGAATAATAATATAAATAATATTTTTAAAAAATCTGCTTATAATGCAAAAATTCCAATTGTTGACAACAAAATAATCGGTTTACAAAGTTCGTTGACATCCAGTATCATTCCAAATTATTACGAATCGTTTTTCAATACGTTAGTTTAAGTTCTCTTGTTCCAATATCATGATTCAAGAACATAGAACTTTGTAGTGTATCTTTGTATCCTGATAGAATTTTGTTTTTGTAGCGATATCCCAAATTTTAGATTTTTTATTTATTATATTGTTAAAATAGAATAATCATTTGAATTTGTCCAATCATAGAATATTGAATTTTTTTAGTTGTGTTTTTTAATAAAAAAAATGTTTTCAAAATTACGTTTTTTTAATTATGTACGGCGATAAAGACAAAATAATAATACCCAAAATAATAATTGTCCCCTCAAAAACATTCAATTTCTTCTGGAGTACTCTTGGGTACTGCGAGGGAGATAATTATTATTATTAATATGAAGCAAGATTATTTTAATTCACATTAGCAGAAAAACAAGTTGTCACAAGTATTACTTAAAAATAGGTTTTAGGGAAACAACGGCGTAACTAGAAGGGTGCTTCAATAAATGGGGTAAACTTGCAGGTTTTTCAAAATATGGCAGATTTGGTTTTACAGTATTAATTATAAATATTATTTTGAATATAGTTTAGGTTTAAAACAAATCGTGCTATTTTATAATGTTATACATAATTAACATCATAGAAAAAACAAAATATTAAAACACTATTTGCTCAAAACTTAATAATTTGCACTTAGGTCGATGTTTCACCGGGGAAGCGATATACTTACTGATGTACTCTTAGTATTATATTATACCAAATTCCCCCGTGTCATGTGGAATATTAAATTGGGATACATGTGCACATGAATAGAGTCTTCTTACTCTAGAAATATGTCAGGGTCATTGGTGGGCTTACAATATATTAATAGTACGAGTACAAGGAAAGTTTTAAAACCTTAAAAATCCGCACAGGTGCATGTACTTGTACTAATAATCGAGAACTATAATGGAGAACTGTTCCGAGGTTTAGAAAAATAATGTATCCTTTAGAATAAATCTAATTAATCACAATTATAATACTAGGCTACACAATTTGTTACTTCCTCATAGTCATCATTCGACGTTATACCGGAAGAGTAGATTTTTTAATGGATGCAAATTTTAAAATACATATTACGTTTTAGAATAATTTTAAACAATTATTTTTATAAAGAAGCTGTTACATATATCTTCCAAAATTTATTTTAATTATAATAAAATATGATAATAATACTCTCATAATCAACTCAACTCAACTGAGTTATCATATTTGATAATCTCAAATATGATAATCAACTCAGGGCTTTAAATTAATTAAAATGATGTACGAGTACTGGAAATTTCGCGGCTTTGTATAATTTATCTTTATAAAATGACATTTTTTCATTCTCTCTAGATGTATATATGTGTACTTTTTAATTGATTAAATAGAATTATTATTATTACTTTATTCAGAAAAAAACATATTTACATATTTACATTTACTTACATTTACTTCCCCAAATGTTATTTGGGGAAGTAAGTAAATAATAACATGTATCATTATTTACTCACTTCCCCAAATAACATTTTTAGATATAGGTATATCAACCATAAATATTGAAGAACTTGATTAACTGGATTATCAATATTTTAATAATATCCAACAAAAATTTGCATTATTTGCAGTAGTCTCAATTTTCAGAAAAAAATCGTGTGTAACATTTTCCATTATCTATTTATTATTTCACGTCACAAATTTTAGATACATTTAAAACAAATGACACTAAAAATAAATAACTTAATATAAAAAACAAAATAACATTAACATTAGCATTAACTTTAAATAAATTATTAACTAATCTGATAAACTATATTAGGTATATGACATTCTTTCTGGGGTAACGGCCTACCACGTTGAACATCGATCCTCGTCCGATCACCGAAATACTTTGTAAAATTAGGGAACAAGGAATACAAAATCAAAATAAGCAAAATGACAACGTGCGGCCAGTCAGAATATCGACAGGGCAACTACATTGCTTCTCCGGTAATTAGGAGAATTGGCAGTGCCCAGTAGGGCCACATATGTATATATGTATATGTGTGTGTGTATGTTATATTATTAACCGTACTGTCATGTATATTTTATATTTTAAAACAATAAAGAGTTTTTAAAGAAGATCACCGAAGTCAAGCAACGTCGGGCGTAGTTAGCACTTGGATGGGTTACCGCTTGAAGACACCGCGTGCCGTTGCCGTTTTCAGCCTGCAGTGCTGCTGGGTGGATTGAGTAGCCCAGTAGTACTGTTGCCGGCCCCAAGCCTGGAAGAAAGAGGAGGGTTAGAGGGCCAGGTTAGCTGCCTACCCTCTGTAAAAACAGATAAACAGCTCATAGTACCGATGATATTCATCGGTGGGAACAGGTCATGGACCTACTTAGAAGAAAAAGAAGAAGAAGAAGAACAAGACATTCTTTCTCTATGTGATTCATACGAATTTTAACTACAGACTTACATACATTACTTTATGTACTGAAATATTATACAATATGATCCTAACGTTTGAAAAATAATTTATAAAATTGATAATTCTTTGGAAAAAGTTCTTGGAAGATATCTATTATTGTTTTTAAAAATCAGCTGTTTTTTTGAAATCCAACTTTTATATGGTAGTATATATATATATTATATTTGGTTAATAAATAAGGAAAACATTCAACAACATATATCCATGTCTTTATAGTTTCATTGTTGCAAACAATGAGACAAATTTGATTTATTTTATTGTGCAAAATAAAATTTTGTACAATCGTTGTTCAATTTGACTACCATACTGGAAAACATTTACAGAATAACTAATTGTATCGGGTGGAATTTCATGAATAATCTTTCTTTCTAATCTGCAGTTCTTAATTTCTTAATATTCTTAGCTTATTCACGTACACTCAACTAAACTTTTCAAGCAACCCTTAATTAAAAATCTAAAAGGATTATATCTGGAGATTCTATTCTATTCTATATAGACGCTATTCTACTACTCGTAGCTGTACTTATTTATCTTTTTGGACATATTTCGTTTAAAAATTTTTAAGTATTTGTCATCATCATAACGTTTAGGACCACCACCTTGCTAGATCCAAACACTTTCGTGAACCAAATCGAATTAATCATAGTTTTATCACAAAATGAGCTGTAAAAGTATTAAATACACATCTTTTTTCACATTGGCCTTGAAGAAATATGATTTCAATTACTTTAATTGTCAATTATTTCTGCTCAAACATGTCATTATTTACTTACTATCCCAAATAATATTTTTATATATAGGTATATAAACGAGAAATATTAAGGAACATGGGGAACTGGAATATCAGTATTTCTTTGCCTAATTTGACGCTTATGAAAATTTTCACAATTTTCAAAACAAATTTGTATTATTTGCAGTAGTCTTTATTTTTTAGAAAAAAATATCGGGTATATACCACTTTCCATTATGAATTTATTATTTCACATAACAGTTTCTAGATACAGATATAAAAAGAAATAACATTAAAATTAGCATTAACAGGTATTAGTTAAGTATTAACTAATATAAAAAAACTAAATTATACGATATTCTTTCTATATGTGATTATTACGATAATTTTTACAATTTTAACTACAAACTTCCATTATTTGCATTATTTTTATTAACAATTTTAGTTAGTGGTTATGTAGTTATTCACCATAACTTATCTATTCATAACATTCATACATTAATAAAAATAATGTTATAGTTACTAATTAGCTAACTTAGATATATATTTATTTCTTGTATAAAACAGTATAATTAACTAAAGTTGTAATTAAATCTTGGCTTCAATTTTGTTATATGCAGATATTAAAATAAATTTTATGTTTTTAGGGTATCTTCATAGCCGTAGAATATTATGAAATTAAAAAAAAATAAAGGGTTGTGGAGCCTCGACTAAATTATGACGACATTAACCACCAAAAGTTAATTAAATTTAACAGAGATGCACGTTTTGCATATTATTTAAGACACCATTTTAAAATTATTGAGAGTAATAAAATTTTAAAAGAACTAATTTTCATAATTAAATTCCTCTCATTATTGTCCAAATTTATAACCTGATACATATGTATTATGGATGTGACGGAATTTAAATTGTTAAATTTACTTTTATACCACTAGTCGATATAAAACATACATATAAAACGTAAGGGATACTCTTAAATAACTAAATGATATCCACACATTTCAGTTAATAAATATGTTTCGGAAAAAGTTAAAATTGATACTAGAGTAAAATTAAAACTCACATTTGCGATCCTTAACAGCTTTGTTTTTTTTTGGCGTATCCTAGGCAAGAATTATTGTATAACGGGCTGTATACGTAAATGTTCCAATTGATGCTCTATATGAGAATTATCATCAAAATGTCCCTCAGAAATTAAATTATCCAAGACGACCGATACTTATTGGTGTCGATACCTAACTAGGTATCGATAGGCTTCCGTACTGCTAAGTCTCTTTTGATTATATTTATTTTGTAGGTTATAACACATGTCATTATGGTGTGTGTTTTTATATTGTTACTACTTTGTCATTGTCAAAATATATATTTGAACTCTTATAACTGAAAGAAAGTGTCAAAACAACCATTTAACTATTATCTTTATCTTATCTTATTTACTGGCCCTATCATAACATCGAAACAAACATAATTTAAGATATGTTTACCAAAATATATTGAAATATGTATACAGTATGTTCATACAGTGTGAAATATAATTCATCAAATTAAAATGATAATTTTTGGAGAAACTTCGCTATTAAAGACATTGATTATTGTATTCAACAAAACAACTAGGATTATTTTAAATGTTTCACCATCAACCTCCTAAGTCCTAATTATAAACTTAAATTTTAAAATATTAAGATACGCAGTATAACACCTTACTTTAAAGCAGTTCCTGTGTCGAATCCAACAAAACTGATATATATATATATATATATATATATATATATATATATATATATATATATATATATATATATATATATATATATATATATATATATATATATATATATATGTATATATTTGAAATTTTATTACTAAATAAAGGGAATATTCGATAAGATGAATTCATATCTTTAATTTCACTATTACAAACAATAACAGTGAACATTTCTTTACAATAGTTGTTCTAAGTTTAATCCATTCTATACCTGACACAGAAACACCCTGTAAATCTTTGGTCTGCATTTACAGAATAGTATTTACAGAAGAATTAATTGAGTCAAATCGAATTTAATGAATAAAATATGTTTTTCTAATCCTCAGGTCTTAAATGTTTCCTGGCTCATTTGCGTTAACCCTATTTTTCGAAGAACCCCATAAATAAAAATCTAAAGAGATTATATCGGGTGATCGTAGAGTCGATTATACTAATATATTGTACTAATGCCTCAAGGACGGCTGTACGACATCTACCTATCCATCTATTTGGGAATGTTTCGTTTAAAAATCTTCAAACATTTGTCGGATAATGTGTAACAGCTGGAACCAGCTAGATCACCGCTAGATCACCAGCTAGAAACCGGATCAATCATCGTTTTGTTACAAAATTAACTGTAAAAATGAACTATTTTTGAAGCAAATGTGAACAGAGATGTATTACTGTTCCGCACTCATTTATACGCGGAAAAGTAATGTAATCGTGTAAAAAAGTTTCGTCGTTTGTTGTTTTGTGGTATTTAGTTTTTCGGCCTAAAAATAAAAAAAAAGGATTTTAAACCATTTTGTGTATGTGTGTATGTGTGTGTGTGTGTCGTTATCGTCGTTATCTTCCTTGTCGTTGGCATTTATTCTTGTTAGCATGATAACTCAACTAAATCGTATCGGATCGATCGGGTTTTGACTGATTCTGGTAGACCTATTATGAATACTATAGTATATTGATTTATACCTAGTATAAATCAATAGGTAGACGACACCTATTCATTTTGAAGTTGATAGGATACACCTCACCCCGCCCATGGGTCATGAGAGAGCGCGATGGTGGACTATTTGAGAATTTTTGTTTGTTATCACGATAACTCAACTAAATCGTATTGACTCGATCTATCGACTGATTCTGATCGGGAACGTCTCCCACATGACACCTATTGATTTTAAGGGGGATAGAATACACAGTACCATGTTCATGGGTCATGAGAAAGCACAATGGTGGACTATTTGAGAAATTGCTTTTGTTAGCACGATCACTCAATTAAATCATGTCGGATCGATCGGGCTTCGACTGATTCTGATTAGGGACGTCTACCAGATGACATCTATTAATTTAGAGGTGGATAGGACACACCTCACCCTGTCCATGGATCATGAGAAAGCACGGTGGTGGACTATTTGAGAAAAAATAAAACAGTAAAACTATCGAATAAAACACATATTGATTTATTTTTTCTCGGCCACTCAATTTCGAGATAGAGATGTTCTATGTGCGGATAAGTCCATTTGAAGGTTTTTAAACTGTTTATATTTAATATTGTTACAGTTGATTTTGTGACAGAACGATGATTAATTCGATTTGGTATATTGAACTACTTGGAACCATATTATGGCCCCAAGTAGTTCAATAATCAATTGTTCCCGCCCACACATTAAACTGTTTGTGGTCTTTACAAATGAGTCCTTTATATTCAATAATAATTTACATGATTCCAGAATCTTGTTTGTCTGTTTACACTGTCATTAACATAAAGTACATTATGTGAGAAGGTTAGGTTATCATGTTCGATACTGTATCACAAAATTTTACTCTGTTACTAGTGTCATGTCGTTAAGCTTCTAGTGTCATTTTGAAAATAAAACTCTATATGTATGTTTGGATAATAATTTTAACTAGAAGTTTCCCAAAACCACGTTCATTTTAATTTTATTAGTTTTATTACAAACTTTAGAGACATATTCAATTATATTCTATATTATATTATAGTCTTCACTTGCTAAGTTAATATGGCCTACAGGTAACTAAGACTAACATTATTATTATTATTATATTATATAGGTTTGGGCCTCATCAGCCACTGATCGCATGGGTAGTCCCTTGGCGATCCCCTCTTATCCGAGTCATTATCCAAAAATGCTATCCCATAAAAGGAGCAATTTAGGCACGTCCCCCGCCTTAAGCCTCGCCTCTTCTAGGATAACAGGGGTCCCTAATATAAGATACCTCTTCTCCTCCAGCGTGGGGCAGGTGTAAAGAAGATGAATCGAGGTTTCCTGGTCTTCTTTACAGTATCTGCAGGCTGGGCTATCAGTCAGCCTCAGCTTGTGCTTATATGCATTCAGGCTACTATGGTGGCCCGTTATGATTCCCACCAGAGTTCTGGCTTTGTGCCTGTTCAATTTAGTGAATTCTTGGGCCCATTTCTCAATCTCTGAGTATTCGATGAAGAGTTTGGTTATTCGACAACCCGTTACTCCTCTCCATCTTTTATTGTGCTGGTCTCTTGCCCAGCCATTGATGCGATCTCTGATCAGATTCCGACTTATTCCCACTACAGGTTCTGGTCCATAGAGGTTTTCCCTGGTCCCTAGTCTGGCAAGGTCATCTGCAATTAGATTTCCCTTAATGCCATTATGCCCAGGTATCCATAAGAGTTTCACCGGTCCCTTCCCTGCCAAGTGGTTCAATGCTTCATAGCAATTATAGACCAGCAGCGACTTTGTCGTTGCTGAATTCAGGGCTGCCAACGACGCCCTGCTATCCGAGCAGATACATACCTTCTCCTGGGTTCGATTTTGGTCCGCCCGCAGAACACCGTATGTAATTCCAACTAGCTCGGCCTGGAGTGCGGTAGTGTATTTGCCCAAGGGGAAGGTTTTACCTATCCCGTCGCGTCGCCTATACACCCCCGCACCCGCTCTGTTCCCACTCTTCGCTCCATCCGTGTACCAGATGTCTCCATTGAGCGGCAATCCAGCTCGACCCTCCATCCAGTCGGTCTTACTGGTGAGGGTGATCTTATATTTCTAACATTAAGTTGCCAATATTTCCTGCTGATGCAACTTATTTGCCAAAACACCGATCGAGTATATTACGGTAAACTCTATTTTATTTGTGGAAAAACAACATCGCATATCTTTTTTATAAGATTAAATTTAATTAATAAACATATACGAAATTATCAGATATAATATCCGTAGGACATTGATAATGTACGAGATAATTTTATGGTAGTCGAAAGCACGTTGCTTGGTAATAGCCGCCTTCGGCGTCGGGCTATTATTAAGCAACGTACTTGAGATTGTCATAAAATTATGAGGAATTTGTCAATTTCAGAGGGATATTCGGTCAAAAAATTTTTCGAAAAAATGAAATCAAAAAGTCAATTATTTACAATATTTAGAATAAAACAATTATTTATTGTTTTTATTATTATTATTTATTATTATTTGAGAATTGGCATTACCGAAACGTGACATTTGGAAATTTATTTGGCAGTTATTATGAAGTTGTCAAAGTTAAATAATTTTGTTGTCATAGTGATTGAAAATTCTCCTGGATGGTGTTATTAGTGTAATATTAAAATGGTTGAGTGATTTGTGTCACATGACAAGAAATAACGAAATTTAATTAGTTAGAACTAAAAAAAATGTTCACTATAATATTTTTTGTACTATCAAAATTTAAAGTAAAGGAAGACAATATACTTCGTATGATAATAAATCGTTATTAGAGGAAATGGATTTGATATTTGATCTGTGTATACCAAAGCCAAGATGGCTTAATCATATATATTTTTAAACGAATTGAAAAGGATTAAGATTCTTTCCAACTTTACTTTCATCGACTTCTTCAAATGGGCAAAATAAATATTGAAAACTTTCTGGTCTCAAGTCTGTGTCAAGGAAACGACAATCAATATCTCCGTTAGCTTAAGTATCAACAGAATAATTCCATTTGTACACATAGAATTGAAAATACACAAAACGTCCAAAAATATCGATTAGCGATATAGGAGTAATTACGGGACACGTACCGTGTAGATTTCATCTTAACGCCGCCTGCTTTTAATTACGAATAACAAGGCCCAATTAAAAATACACGCGCTAATTTGTAAAAATCGAAAAACACGTCTTGGGGCCACGAACTAAACATTTACCAAGGCTAATGAGAGTCCTAATTAAAACTTAATGTACGAATTTCAACGGTTTGAATGTGTGCTTTGATCTGATACTGGTTTTATTTTGTGCACTTATGCATTCAGGCGTCATATATTTAATGCATGAAATAATAAATTAATTAGTTAATCAAATGTTCAGTTTATAAAATGCGTTTGAAAAGTACGAGTATTATTACGTGTGTTCTCAAAATTCTACTATAAATTAATATCTTTCATTGTGATTATTTCTGAATGATTAATTATAAAATATATGCAATTATGATATACGTACATATATTATCTTTATTTATATATGTTCAATTTAGGCCACGTCCGCGTTGGCGCACCGCCCCTCGCCCCTCGCCTAGCACCGCACCTCACCTCGCACCACGAAGAAAATGAACAAGCGAGAAGCATGGATTTCGCCATAGTGGCGCTTGGACACTGACCCTATCCCTCGCACCATCTTCGCACCAACCCAAGGAAATATTTAAACATTTTTCATAGCCTCGACCCTCGCACCTGCCAGTCGTCTTCCATACTTCATCAAACATGGAGAAATTAATAGCTGTCGTGTTCCCTCGCTGAGATGAGAGACGTTTGCAAAAAAATTAATTCCCTATCACCGTCAAAATCAGGTGACGAAGGAGGTGCGAAAACCATAGATTAGCCACATTTCACCTCGCTTCTGTTCCTAAAAGACCAATTTACTGCCAGGGCGTCAGGAGGAAACTTTGATGAGGATAATGAACACGAAATCCTCAGTACATAGCATCCAGGGATACTTGATGATGAAGATGTTACTGTTCCGTCTGCTGCCGAATAACGAGGGTCACATACTCAGCCATCTTCATTAGCCCCATTAAAAAAAAATGTGTCCTGATTTCAGCATAGGAAGAGGCCAGAAAAGAAATATAATTGGTGAACTTCTGTTCAAGCAAGAAAAAGTTGAATACCTAAAGAGAAAGGAGGAAAGCAAAATAAGGAAAAATGAGATCAGGGCAATGGAACAGAAATGAATTTTAGAATTCATGTTTTATAACTTTTGGCGAACACGAGTCCTGACAAATCTGACCATCCTACATCTATGATACGTACCGGCACAACATCCTACTTTCGAACTTAACCAGCTTCTCATGGCTCTGCATCGGACAGTAATGTTTTTGAAGGATACCAAGGTCCAACTACATCTACTGGTTTCACGCCTATTAATTATTGATACGTAATTTTTTTTTATTTACATTTTACAAATGTTAGTATTAATTGTTAACTATAAATTAAATTCTTCTAAAATAAATAAAAGTAAAATTGCTAAAAAACAGTATTAATGTACCTTATTGTTAACATCAATCACTCCTCGAGAGATATAGGCTGAGAATAACAGTTCGTTATTCTTTTAATATGCGGTTCGATACAATTTAGTATATAATCAAAGGTTATAATATTCATCCTCATATATTCAAAAAACGTATTCGAGTCCTACTTCAAATCTGCAAAAAGGTGATGGGATTCCCTATATTGATATATTTCCCAAATGAAGCTGGTTCACCGAGGAACATAGCACAATTTATTCATTGATAGAAGAAGACGTATCCATCTTATAGAGTTTAAAACTACACTAAAGAAAGGGATATTCTATTCTTTCACGACATCAAATATTACTTCTGCGTTTAGGTAGGTTGAGGGTCGAGGCCCCAACGTGGCCCATCAGGTGCAAGGTTAGAATCAATGCTACGGTCAGTGCTATGGCCCTGGTGCAAGGGGCGAGGGGCGGTGCACCTACGTGGACGTGGCACCAATTTTAAAGTTAGGGCTGCTGAATATACTTCAATATATTATATGGCCCACTGGGCATTCAATAAATGGAGGTAGAACAACACGACGTGAGTACGTACCCCTTACGTGCTGTCCTACTTCCTACTTCTATATAAACAGCTGCTGGATTAAATACAGAAGAATATCTACCAGATTTTTCTTTTACTATATCCTGTCTGATGATATACCAGTAATCTAGTTAATAATATAAATGAAAGGAGGGTTTATTAAGTGACAACTTCTTGGTACAACAAAATGTCTAATAAATTAGACTATGCACATTCCTTGTTGTTGTATTTATTACTTCTACACGTACTATCTCATACTCAATATAAACTAAACTTATATCTTTAATATGGCAGATAAACAAATTTTGTTATATCTCATTATGGCAGGATTCTAAAATGTCCATTATTAAATAACCTACCGTCAGTCAGTTTTTTATCTGTTTGTGTTGAAATTTTTTTCTTTTTTCGAAAAAATGCATTTTTCTCTCCAACCACAAAATATATGGATGACTTACCGTATTCTCTTACATAGGTGGCTGCAGCAATGTCATTCGTACCGTGATCTAGGGTTAGTGATGGGAGTTTGGTACCTCTTCTTGAGCATGGGTGTGTTTGTCCTCACATGTATGTGTTCGTTCTTGTTCTACTTTGCAGTCTGAGGTTTTAGAAAAAGGGAAGTTTTTACTCCAAACACCCATAAATTTTAATACACATAAATATAAAAATGCTATCAGCTTAGAGAAACAATATTTAAATCTATGTTAACATAAGATACTTATAAATATTCCTGTATCAATAATATCATGATTTCGGAGATTTACATAAGACGGAATAGAGGTTAGCTTAACATCTGTTGAAACTTGTGTTTTTGCGCACCTGTCTAAATTTTGAGTTTGTTGTAATATTTATCTCAGACTTTTTCGGCAGTTATATTTTTGGTTATTGTTATATATCGTACTTGTTATATAAATATCTGTTTGATTAAAAAAAAAAAAATGAGAATGTTCCATACTGGCGCCTTTGCACAAAATTGAAACTGGAAGAGCGTTATGATTTCTGTGTGTGAGTTGTGAATTCGAAATAGAATATTTCTTTGATGCAATTAAACTACGTCAGAAAAATTTTTGTAGTAATGGAGACCGCGATATGAAATCGAAAAATTTCAATTATACCTAAACAATCTATATCAATATATAACCAGTCTAAAAAAACTATGTTAATAAATTTGCAAAAGCTGATTCACTTTAGAAACATAATTTAATTTATAATATTAAATTATCACTTCGATAATATTCTCTTTCCTGTGTCTCTTCTTGTGGTCTGGACCTAGACTCTTGGACTAGTACATTAGGACCTCTTCTGATGTAGGAGTATCTAGTATCTTACAGCAAAAATGATTGCGTTACTAGCTCACACTTAGCACAAACCTTTTCTCGAGAATTTCGTAAACAGTGTTGTATGTATGATATTCTTGAACCTCCACAGATGATTTTTATACGATGAGGAACATGGCTAGAGGCATTCTATTATTTGCAAAATTACCAAAAAAAAAACATTGTGTGGTTTTATGAAACCATGATGCAAGTGAAACTTTTTTTCGGATTGTAGGCATTTAACTGAAAATTTTCGGAAAATTATTCGATTTAGGATATTAAAATCGCGTTTTTAATCTTAAACTAGATTTTTACATTAATCGTTTTTTTATGTGTACATTTATACAATAATCGTCGTTTACATTTCGAAGCAGAGTTTGGACCATGTTATTAACATCAACGGGCACATTGATAACTTGTCCAGTGATTCCATATTGTCCGTCGACGTATCGCAACCGCCGAATTTGCATAAAGGGTAATCTCGGTGATATTAATCGTTCTGAAACTAAATCCAATTCAGGGAGATTCAGCTTAGGCGGATACTTAAACCCATTGTACACTGCCAAATTCGGTATTTTTCCAGCAACTAACGAGACTCTACAGGTCGCGCACACGAGAATATTTTACAACGAGACAGTTGGGCATATTTGTCGCAAAATTGCAATGCACGATAAAGGCGGACTTTTCGCATCATTTTCGAACCATAGTCTATCACAAACAGTGCACGCAAAACCAAATGGATTATTCTCAAATAAGTTTTCGAATAGATTATGAGCTCCATTATGTCTGATATACAACGTATAGATCGATGACGGATCTTCTTCTGCTCGTGTTCTTCGTGCATTGAGTCTTTCTCGGTACCGACGACAGTATACGCCCGCAGGAGTGCTGGAATTTGCGCCGTTTGCGTCGTCAGTTGTATTTTCAGGAGCCTGCGACGAGGATTCATCGTTGGAAAAACTTTGAGCGTGATTTGACGAGTTTTGGAATTCCTCTGCATCAACAACTAATCCTCGACTTGTGATTGTATCTCGACTTGTGCTTGTATCTCGATTCGTACTCGTATCACTGTCGCTCGTGCCTTGATTAGAACTGGCGCCCGATTTTAGTCGCTTGCATTTTTGACGATACCTGCGGTATCTTTCCGCATTTAGTTGCTTTTGATGCAGAATTTTTTTTGCAACAATATTTTCGGATACAAGCTCGCCACTTTGAACGATAGACGTATTATATCCAGGACTCGACGCTGGACCCCTACTAGTACGCGGCATGGCATCTGTCATCAGTCTACTAATTTTTTCCGGCGGCTCAGAGTTTAGTTCGGCTTGTGAAAATTACTGGAGGCCTAAATAAATTAAATATATTGAATGAACCGGATATAAATTAAAATACTTCATCAAATATTCATATAAAATGAGTAAAAATAAATTCAAGCACTCAAAATTAAAATTAATACATAAATAACGATATGCACCAGCAGAAAGTTCTAATAATTCTTATAAATTCACTATAAAAATTAAAATAACTCACCAAGAGCCTTTTTCCTTTCCCTACAAGCACGAACTCTCTCGGCATTCTGTCTCTTACGGCGTAAAATTAATTCATCGTCGGATATTTTCGCACTATTCTTGGTTCTTCCCTCGTTGACCGGTATATTTGACTCACTAGCTGTATCGTTGTCCATTACGATCAAGCGAACAACAATATTTACATCAATACACTGATCAAAACACACATATACCGCGGAGCACTGGCACGAATGAGTGAGAATATAAATGCTACACGGTCAGCTGATGCGAGCCATGGGCCATATTGGCCTTGGCTGCTCTGCCGAGCGCCTTTCACTTTACCTCTATTCCGCGGCCGACTGTAATGCGGCATGCGATAGATGGACGAAAAAATTTGAGGCGATGGAAGAAAAGTTTCACTTTAAAAATAAAATCTTTAAATCAATTGATAGTAGAGAATGTAAACTGCTGAAATTAAAGCAGTTAAAAAGAACTATTTATAATACTTTCTAAAGAACGTCAAATTTGTAGCTTTAACCTTGAACAGATGAAAATCAAACAATATCCAGTGTCGTGCAAATACGTTGGTACCAGACTCGTCGCTAATTCACAGAAATTATTGTGTGCCTATATAAAGCGATGTCGCACCACTGGATCATACAAATATTACATGAGCAATATACATACATATGTGCTGTGTGAAAAACTAATTATGCAGCGAGTAACAAAGTCACGAGTTAAACTTCAAGATTAGGTGGAGTCGCTTAGGTCCGGAATTAACATATTCAATCATCATAAAAATTATTGTACTAAATGTGTCATGAAATTTGCAATTCATTTATTGATTACATTCATGAGTTTATAGATGTAGACCTATTTATGTAACTGTAACTGTCTGTATTCATTTAGTTAGGTCTGTGCTTTTAAAAAAATTTCATATAGCTATGAAGATTTTTAAATGCACAGCCCTAACTGAATGAATACAGACAGTTGTATCTTACCTTGTCTTTACGTTCTCATCTGATAACAACACCGGGGAAACGTGATTACATGTCACAACTTTCACGTTGATAATTTTTAGATTTGTCTAATATGATAGAAAATGATGTCCGAAATTTTTAAAAAATTTAAAACATCTCTATCCTCTGGTATGCTATGATAAAAGCTGTTATTTATAAAAAATAATTTTATCATGATTCCATAGTTAGGCCAGAACTAGTATCGCAGTTTATCTGCTGCTACAATGGAATTAAATACTACTGTATCACAGTTGCAGAACATTTTTGATAAGTCAGATTTCAGGACAGAGGCATCAGTTGACAGGATGAGAAAATACGATTTAATTGAAATGTGGTTGAAACCGATGCACAAAGGGCAAAGTTGATACAATTATATTGTGATAAAATTTTCTGCTGATTGTAAATATATTCCGTATGATGGGTTGCAAATCAAGATGTTAGAATAAAAAACCATCAAACGGCAAACATTAATTCTTAACTAATATTTAAGGAAAACATTTAATGTTCTTATTCTACAAAAAACGGTTTTACTAAATATTGTAGGGGACACAGTCCTACATGTATAATTGAACATATAACCAGCCTCTTACCATCAAGATTATAGCAAGAATTAAACACAATATATAAAACAAGGAAACTAGGAAACTGTACACAAACAATAAATTCTCAAAAAATAAATTTGAAATAGCAAAAATAATATATACATAATGTACATATACCTTAAGAAATTTAAGAACAAACTTTTTTCTTTGTCTTTTTGGTTGATCGGAATGAAATAAAGTTTACAGTGAATTGATTCAGTTAAGTAATAATTGTTTGAAGAATCAAATTTCAAATTATCTACATATTGATATTTATATACATATATAAATATATAGAACATAATATAGATATATAGATAGCATATATAGATCACTATATATACATGTAAAATAACTATCATTGTCAGAAATTTCGAGTGACTGTTCATCGTCATCCTCATCACAATCTTCATCATCTGAGTCGAGAATGTCGAGGCTGGTTAGACAACACTGCAACAAACTAACAACTTCAGATTCACGAGCATGATTGCGATTCTTTGGGGGTTTACAGAAATTGACAATAATTCGGTCAGATAAAACCAATAACAGCGTCAATAAATTTCTACTCGTAGTTTTCTGCCATCATTTTTAGATATTATGCTCTCTAAATCTGCAAATGAGTCTCTGTTGTGAATATATTCTGAAAAAACTGATGAGAAGTTCAAAAGACAAAAAATCTAAAAACAATACAATATATCCTGGAACTCATCTTGGAACGTTTTGGGACTTACTAATATTGTTCAATTTTTAATGCAAAGCTACCTACAATTATGACAAAGAAAAGTTCTCTTTTTACGACTTCACAAAAAAAATTGGTTTTGTTCTTAGCCATATGGTGGGCAGCATAGTACTTACCCATCTCGTTGAATCTCACTTTAAAAGAAAAATATAGGTGCAACTATAACATCGACAGGACTAATATTGTTAATTATTATTTACATGATTTAGAAACAATCTAGCCGCGAAAAAGGGTTGATACTAGGCTATTTAACTTTTAAATTGCCCATTCAAACATAAAAAGTCTTTAAATTTACTATTGATTTTTATCCACCTATTTTAGCCATTTTGTCAACTGTGCGACGTCCGATTTGAGTATACATATAAATTATTAATTAATATAATAGCTTTCAGGTTTATTATGCCATGTATGCCTCCTCACTGTATCGAGAATATGTATGTGTTGCTCGTTTTCCATTTCTGCTTATTTTCGGCTATGTTTCTCACTATCATTAATATGCATTATACATATATATGTATATGTTCAATGAACTTGTAGAAAAAAATATTTAGTTTCATTTCACAGTTCACCTTCGAATTATTTATAAATTAACTTATTTTTAACAGTTACTTACAACTTACTCGAAGTTGAATTGGATGCTTTTGCGTAGAAAATAAATAAACTAGCTGATAATTGCAATTCTCGAACAAAACTAATGTAGCACTTTTGCATGTATAGATGTCTGCGAAGTGTCAATTACCACTTGTAAATTTTATGACCAGAAAGTTGTTTTTACCATAAATGCTTTATATCCCCATATAGGGATCATGAAATAGGAATAGAATAGAAAGGAATATGAAAATTGATGCATATTAATAATGCACAATATAGTACATTGTGTATCAGAAACCCCCTACTTGATTCAACTATCACCAATACATTCAGATGATATTCATTCAAATGTAATTAAGTTTAATTAGTTGAAAATGTGAATATATGTTGATTCTGCATTATTGCTGATATAGCAAAAAACAATTTCCTGGTGTTCTCTTATTAAATATAGCATAATTTAATAAAAGTTACATGATGGAATATGCGACATATGCATGCCAGTACTGTTGAGTAAATAGCAGGCATGCTTTAATGTACAGCGGTTTTTCTCAAAGTGGGGTACGCGAGCCCTTAGAGGTTTGCCAATTGTTCGTAGATGGTTTGCGACAAGATTTACGTTATGGCGGCTAGCTGGCTAACGGCGCACAAACCGCCAAATCGTTGAATGTTTTACTCTTCTGCATGAATTTGTTGCGACGAACACCTTATCAGTGGATGCCCAAATAAAAGCTGAAATTATTCTTCATCTTTTTTAGCTCTCTGACGAGCTTAAAGATACTTTCCAGATACCGGTGATGCTAAAGGCTAGATTCGAAACTTGTTTATAGTTACAACCGGAAAAATAAATGCTGGTTTGAGCATTAAACAACAGCAATACATAAATGTCTTAATAATAATACATAATTAATTTTTGGGCAGCGAGAGAGGAATAATATTTCGAACTCTCACGCAAACCGGTGAATTTTCTTTTGCCCTTAGTGACAACTTAATTAGGAGTACATGAGAGTTCGTTTTTACACCTGAGCATTATAAAAGCGAAATACAGAAATCAACTTGATGCTGAATCAGAATTAAGATTGAAATTGACCAAAATTGCTCCTAAAATAGACTCAATTTGCGATAAGAAACAAGTCCGCCAATCACGTTAATTAACAACATATTGTTACTTTTTGTGTCTATTATCTTCTATGTATTTAAATAGAAAACTTTATTTTTTCTTTAATCTATACCTCTATAGCTAGATTTTTATTTATGAGGGGTTCTCAGTCATCTAGAAAATTTAATAGGTGTACGTGGAGCAAATGAGTTTGAGAAACCCTGGTGTAGAACATACTCCTCTAATCAAATTTGAGCGCATCGTGAGGTTACGGTTCTTATATTTTCAGCTCTTACATAATTACGCAGAAGTAACGAATACCATAAAGAAATTACGAAATTCTTCGTTACCCTTAGGTGTATTATTGCAAATAGTCGATGAGATGCAAAGAATATTACAGACTCTATATGACAAGGATTTTATTTCGTTCCTACTACAGAAATAAGGAGTTTATACTCCAACCCATCTGCAAATGCCTTATATAATAAGGACTAAACAAATTAGGTCAAAACAGCTATTCTCCTGGCTATATGCCAAACGTCGAGCACTGAATTACATGACAAAATTTGTCGTATTTTTGTCTAACAGAGTTAGCACTAAAAATACAGTGATTGTTCTAAAATGTTGTTGATAAACTCCTTATTTCTGTAGTTTGAATGTCACCCTCTGATAGTAAAACTTTGCATTATACTCGTATTGATGATCTTGGGATTTTCGTTCCTATTTATATAAAAAAATCTCTTCACACTACTAAATATCGCTCACGGAAACAACTTTAGAAACATATGTAATGCTGCACTATCCATTTTGTCGCTATTTGCGACATTTTTTATTTGCGAAATAAAAAACTCTCTTATCTTGCCGATAAACGGAACCGTCTACCTGAGCCTAGCCATAAAAACAAGCCACGGTATGTTTTGAGATTTTTTATTTCGCAAATAGCGATGAAATAAACTATAAACGTTTAGCTGAGCCAATTCGAATTTTTAATACTAACTGGTTGAAATTACATATTATATAAATTAGTATAACATATATAACGTAGTCGCTTATATAAGACGTGATGAATGAAGTAACCAAATAGGTAGGTAGATCTATTAACGACTATTGGCAATATATTAACGCTATTTTGTTATGAAGGGTTGATACATGAGTTTCCTCGTTTTTGTTTAAAATAAGAAAAAAAAGAACAATTTTAATGTGGTGGTAACAAAATAAAGTTATTTAGAAAACGGTCATATTTCCTTAAGTCTTAAGAACCGTAAGCCTATAGGCCACATGGCATGCATACTGTAGAATAGTTACATCAAATACGAGGAGGTACCCAAAGAAAACGAGATTTTTTTATTTAATTTTTTTAATTTAAAGTAACATATTGAAAGCATCAATCTCCCTCAAAACATTATCCGATAGATAATATGCACTTGTTCAAATCGTTTTTTACTTTTTGAAACATTTTTTATATTCTTCTAAAATAATGCCCTCCAAACATTTTTTTTATTTCTTACACGTCATGAAAACGATTTCCTATTAGGTTTTTCCTCATTCTTGGGAATAAAAGAAAGTCATAGGGATAAGTAGGGTGAGTAAAGGGGGTGAGAAACCGTTGTCATACCATTCTTTGTCAATTATTGGTTGCTTTTCAACGCTGTGTGGGTAAGCGTGTTGTCATGATGAGGAAACTAGTGATCTCCACAATTCGGGTCGTTTTTTAACTTTTCCACAACTATACCAGAGCGGAAAAGTAATGTAATCGAGTAAATAAAAATGGAAACACAATTTTTCTAGCGTTTATTTTTCGTATTTCGGCCTAAAAACAAAAAAAAAAATGGTTTTTAAAAATTTGTATCTGTGCGTGTGTCGTTGTCATTGTCGTTATTATTGGCATTTAGAACTTGTTAGCACGATAACTCAACTAAATCGGGTCGGATCGATCGAGTTTTGACTAATTCTGATCGGGAACGCCTCCCAGACGATATCTATTGATCTTGAGGTGGATAGAACACACCCCACCCTGTTCATGGGTCATGAAAAGCACAATGGTGGACTATTTGAAAAAAGTTAAACTGTCGCATAAAACACATATTCCGCATTTATGTGTTTATTTTCTCACTGTCTCACGCAATCATTTTAGCATTTCCAGATAGTAGTTTTAGTTAATTGTGGTACCCTAAGGAATACATTCGAATAGTAAACCATCATGAACTTCACATTTGATTTCATTTGCCGTATTTTTTTGATCTGGGCGATGAGAGTATATTCTATTGACTGGGCTACAATTTTGTTTCGGGGTCATAGACGTAACAGTAATTTCTCCTGCAAAGTCCAAAGTTTCCTGTGATAACTTTTAACAGAAATCAGTTTCAATCTATGCCTGTTCTTTTAATTCCTGGTACACTCTCAAATGGTTCTCTCTCTGGTCATCGGAAAGCATTTGTGGAACAAACATTCTTGTGACCCGTCTCATATTCAAATCCTCAATTTTTTACCACGAATTCCAGGAAATTTCAGTTATTTTCTCCAATTCATCTATTGTTCTGCGACTACCAAACGACATGATATCGCACACTTTTTGTACATTTCTGTTTATTCTGGACATCGAGGGATAACTCGAACGAGGAAGTAATAGTTGAAGTAACAATTGACCATTTCTAAAGCGGGAAAACCTCTCGTAAATTCTTGACTTAAACCTTCTGTACCCTAAGATTTCTGAAACATTAAAGCTGTATCTGTTCTCTTTAATATGTTCGCTGTTTTATTTACCAGGAAACAGAACTTGATGTTGGCGTATTGCTCCTTAAAATTTGCCATTGCAGAATCGCCGAAAGCGTTGACACGGGCTTAAGGAAGAAATCACTTTGTACCCTGTGACGGTTTCAGATGAACAATACTTGCTCAACTGAGCAGAAGAGGTGTCTAGTAAATTTATTTAGCGGAAGAGGGCAGCACTGCCAACCCATTTATCTAAATTCTCATTTTTGAGTACCTCCTCATAGATTATAATTTAATCAACCCTGTATATACTACACTATGATATATTTATATTAGTTTTATATATAAAATGTATTACTGTTATTGCTAATAAATTACAAAAAGCTATTAATCGGCGGTGGACTTAATATTACTACCTGCGACGACGTCATATGCGTAATTTTGTTATTATGTCTAAAAATTCATGAGACTTCTATTTCTTCTCAGCTATTTTCGATATATTAACGCAATTTTCTTAGGAATAGTTAGCTACATAAATTAATTCGATTTAGTCCTTGCTGAAAATAAGGAATTAAATACAAACAATTTTAATATGGTGGCAAAAGAACAGTTAGTTGAGACGCGGCTATGTTACCTCAATTACATCACATGGATTATAATTTAAATAACCGTATATGTACCACACTGTGGTGTATTTATATTAGTTTCATGCATAAAATGTATTACTGTGGTGGTTTTGATTAGTGCTTGCGACGTGCAAAATGTTACTATGTCTAAAAATCTATCAGACTTTTCTCTACCATTTTTACACAGCTATTGACAACATATTAATGCAACTGTATTAGGAAGGGTTAGCTACATTCTTAATTTAACTTTATACCGTATAATTAACTGAGACGGTATAGCTCACATATATAAATATCCCAGTACTTTCATACATTCATGATTATATATTTATGTTGCATTTGATTACAAGACTACAATTAAAATACTGTTACATTTACGCTTCTCTTAAATAATAACAAAACCAACGGGAGAAAACCTTATGTTTTGCTTTATTAGTTACCACTAATCAATGTGTCGCTAAGTCAAAATGTTATAAATCTTTTCACTGTCAGCACAAATTATCCACGCCGCATAACAGAAACAAATTACAGAAATATTTTCATGATAATTGTTACATACTAGAAGCTAAATCGCCTATCAAAATAACTTTATTTTCTTTCTTGCATCTTCACTGGCTGGCGTAGGTATAAATAGGCAAGCTTTTAATTTTAATTACTCGTCGAATATCTTTCAGCTCATATCAGTGGTTAGTAATTTCCAGGATTTCATTGTGTAATGAAATAAGAAATATGTAAATAATTCTAGGAAATAAAACGTATGAGAAAATATATGGAACTATTTAATTTCTCTAGTCTTCTATAATTCAAGTATCCGAAACAAACCTTTAATCGACTAGAACAAGACTTATGATGATTTTAAATATTTGCCAGTGACTTTACATAGCTCTGTTACTGGTTGTTATTCTCTGCTTATTGTTAAGTAGTTTTAGAATATTCCATGTGTTATTATCATATTCTTATAATGTTCTCTTTACCATCAACATTATCTTTGTTTTAGATTCTTATTCAATTGGGAGGATTGTTTGTTGTGAATATTTTTAAAAAGAAAGAGCTGTGAATGAAGTAATTGTACATAGTCTCCTCCTTACTTTATTTGTGGAATACCGATTGTTTTTTTGTTCAGTTATAGTAATAGGGAATGACATCTTGCAACCATATTGACGATATTATACAACTACAATGAATGCTATTATGATATTATACAACTGCAATATGTTACTGACAGAGATCGTATCGATAAAGATGTATACGCCATAGAGTTCAGTCGGCATTTGTCCTGAATCGGCGTACCGTGTACGGCACTGATGAAAAGTAAGAAGTTCGAAACAGCTGTATGTCGTTCGATTCCGATCCGGGACAAATGTCGAATCCTACCTATGGCGGGTTTTATTTTTTGAAACCTTATCTGATCGTGCAGAAACGCGAGAAAGGGGTCGAGGATCGCTTCTGGGTATAATTCAATGTCTGGCGGGGCTTTAGCCCGAGGAGTAGTTGTTTCCTAGAGCGATTATGTAATAGTTTTGCTATTCGGGAACTACTTTGATAACCGCTTGGCGGTTTGGTGGTTCCTTTCTCGATTTTCGACTTATATGTCACGAACTGCAATGAAGTAATATTTTTGTTTCAATTCGACATAAGTTTATAGTAAACTATTAATAATATTACTGACATACTTATAATCTACAAAAATAAATGTTATATTAGAAATTTTATTTTAATTAACCTATAATTTATCTTTCAAAACTGATAACTATTATTTCTAAAAACTTCTATTTCTAACAGCATGTCACGATTTTAATCCGATATTGACAAGAAAACCCTGTTATCAAACGAATCTGAATAAATTGGTATCAGTTCTTGAATTACGCAGTTACACAATTGTACATGTGCCACAATACATGTCATTAGAGTGAAGTTGAAAATGTGTGGTGGTAGACAACTGAATCTGTATTTACATTATCTATTTGTGAAATAGTAGATTATATATTACATAATCGTATAGTACTACAAATATGTAAAACTATAATTATATAATTAGTACAAAAATACTAATTATTTTTATTATAAATACTAATTATTTTTATATATAATACCCTATATTCCATTACTAAATTAGTATTTGTTAATAATTTGCATTTGTTTGAAGATTATATTTTGAATCTTCATCCACATGAACATAACGATTTTTTTGTGGTTAAGAAATAATTGTTATAAATGTATTATGACAAATTTATGATAATTTTGGATATGGAGAAACAAATAGTTTACCCTAAACAAATAATACACATGCTGTCAAAAGCTTTGAACCCCCCGTATATTACAGATTTCGACTATGTTTATTTTGTTTTCGTTGCTAGACAACAAAGGTGAGTTATTTAGCTGTCAAACAAGATCAAATAAATTGCTAGATAAAATATTATTGATTAGTTATATTTTTTTAAATATTCGTCAGATTTATTGCATATTTAGCAAAGCGACTTTGATACTTTTCTTTCATTATAATGCCAAGACGTGAGGTTTCTACATTTAATAAGGCAAGAACTATTGCTTTGCGTAATGCTAGGCATTCCAATCATCAGATATCCGAGATGTTAGTCATTCGTAGGTCTTCTGTTGTGCGAATAGTGCATAGCTATCAACAATCAGGGAGAGTGGAAAGAAGACTACGTAGTGGTCGGCTTCGAGTGTCAAGTGAACGGCAGGATCAGTATTTGGATTGATATGGCCGCAGGCACCGAAATGCTTCAGCTCCAGCCCTCAGGGCTCACCTTCAAGATACGTTTCGCCTTGTTATATCGACCTATACAGTTCAAAAAAGACTCTATCGTGCAAGTTTACGTGCAGGAAGGCCTTTAAGAGTACCCACTCTACTTCCACGACATCGAGCTGCCCGCTTTCAATGGGCACGGGAACGTAGTGATTGGCTTTTGAAGCAGTGGCGATGGGTCTTATTCATATATGAAACCAGAATTGGACTGGTGAGTGATGACAATGGGCAAGGAGTCTGGAGAGTGTCAGGTCATCAAGAGAGACTAAATTTTCCCCATGAGGTTACTCCCTACAATGGTGGGACAGTAATGTTTTGAAGAGGAATTATGTTCAACAGCCGTACGCCGTTAATTCCCATAAATCAGAATATGATAAGTCAAGTTTATATTGAAAGTGTTATCAGGCCCATTATTTATTCCCTACGCGACTAATTAGGTGACAATTTCATCTTCATGGACGACAACGCGAAGCCACATCGTACAAGAACGATTCAAAAGGTACTTGAACAGGGAGATATTAGATTGGCCCGCTAATCCGTCAGATATTAATCCCATTGAAAACATGTGGGATTTTGTTTCTAGAGCAATTCACAAACGCATGAACCCACCCCAAAATGCGGAAGAGTTATCTTCAGCAGCAATAAAGGAATGGAACAATATTCCTCAAGAAATTATCAACCGTTTGATTGTTTCAATGCACAGGCGTGTCAACATGTTACTGAGAAGCAGAGGAGGCCATAGTGACTACTAAGTTGTAGTTTACTTTGTTAAAAAATATGTTTTGTTAATTTTTGTCATAATAAATATACTTAGAAATGGCAATTTTTTTTCTCATTGTTTTCTAATTGACTGAATTTTTAAAAAATTATTCCTGTGTTACAAAAAGATACATTTAGAAAAAACATACTTTGAAAGACAAATACAATATTTAAAAAAAAAATATTTATTAATACAAAGCATCGGGGGTTCAAGACTTTTGACAGTGTGTGTATATGTATGACAAAACTTTATCAGTGCAAACATATTAGATATAGTTTAATATTCACATTTCTCAGGTGATAAATACATTTCATGTATAACATAAATGTTAACTCTGAAGTAAAACTTTGATTATTATTTAACATATTACCAACATTTGTTTATGTGAAACATTTGCGGGTAATATATTTAGCATTTTATTCACCAACTAATTATTAAATATCTATTTCAGTTCTCTCGTTGAGACGTATAAATTAAAATAAACAAAAATTTTATGAAAAATTTTACTATACTGTGTACCCATTTAAGATGGAAGCACCCGTGTGAAATATTTCCAACCAATTACAATAATCTTTTTTGTTAGAAAATTAAGCACTAAAACCTCCACCTTTATACAGTACATCATAGAATATTTCAAATTTTCAGTACCTAGTTTGGTACTTTTCAAGGTAAAAATACCAAAATATAATTAGCATTTTTTTGTAAAAAAAAATGAACAACACTGTATTGAGAAGTTATCAAAACACGGAAAATCCAATTTTCATTAAAAATATTTATTTTTAACAAAGTTATAAAATGAAAAATATTTGGAGTTAGATATATATTTTTCGAACTGTAAAATGCCATTAAAGATAATTCTGAGAACCATAAATAAAGAAAAGGTTTGTTTGTTTTGTGCCCTAAAGTTTTTGTTTCAATGAAAAGACGAAATTTATAACACATAAATAGAAAATTTAAACAAATTATAAACAGCATTAAATTTAAGCTAACGAAATAAAATAAACATTTAAATTTTGGTAGCTTCAACTAGACCTACATCTAGCTCTATGCATTTATCGTACTGCTTACGAGTATTAGTTGAAAAATATCGTAACTGTTTTAGTGTAATTTCTCTTCAAGTTGTGGAGAACGAGATTGACGTATTCGGTCACATAATTGGTCAGTTTAAATTTAATGCTGTATTTGTGTCTATCATTGTATAGCTTCCCAATACAGTAGTGCTTAAATTTTTTTATAAATAAACGCTATATTCTAATATTTTTGACTTTGAATAAAAGCCAAGGCAGGCAATGAAATTTTGAAATATTCTATGATACATTATATAAAGGTAGATATTTTAGTGCTTCATCTTTTAAAAAATATATTTATATAAATCAGTTGAAACTACGTATTTTACGGTATATGCTTTCATTAGATTATATTCCACTAACAGTACGTAATGCATTATTTTATATTAGTGTTTTTCACAATTAATTCATAATTTAATAATATTTCTAATGTTTTTATGACTAATAAAAATAGATTACAATAATTACCTGTTAACAGATAATATTTACTTACTAGAAAAGTAAGTAAATATTAGTACCAGTAGCTGTAGCTGTACCTGTAACAAGTAAACTACAATATTACTCCAAATATTCACTTGAAAAAATTTAAATGTATCATGCAGGTTAGGTAATTTATGTAACAAAATCTCATCTTATTAATTTAGTTAAATTATGTAGCTTCCGCTTTATCTTCATCTTATGACAGCGCAATATAAAATGCCGCCCGTCTTAATATATTTCAATAGTGATCTCAGATCAGTACTTGTCCGGTAATACTCAGCACAATGGATACTAAGGTACAGGTAGCTCTTATGTATTAAAGTAACTAGTCGTTTTAATATATAAGAGAAGGAGATATATAAATCGTTAAACCAAATTAATTAAACCAAACTGGATTCGTTAAATTTTAAATTATATTTATTGTTACGAAACAAAAATTTTTTCACGAGAATAAATTGTAGACATATACAAAAATAATAATAGTTATAGGTTCACAATGAACAAATATATTTTTCAAATGAAATTAAATAAACACGTTTTCTAATTAGAAATAAACTGTTCTCTTGGTGTAGATTTCACTAACCCCCCAGAATTATAAATTTAATTAGCAGTGGAATTTAATAAAACTATAGGCATTGGAGAAGACTCAATATAAAATACTACATCAGAATTATAATTTCAATAAGGTTGATTAGGAGTTTGCTGAAGAAGAAAATTATTTGGTACGACGTACATTAAATAAATTCGTTTAAATTCTTGTTTGAAAAGCACAATTCAAAATTTACGAGATATTTTAGTTACAACTGGTAATGAATGTTTTACTGTGTACTATTTGAATACTGTAATTTTACTAAAAGACGCGATAAAACTTCAACGTAGCGCCGTTGGCTCAAAGTTAGATATACAGAAGGATAGCTAAACGACATAACCCTTCCTTAGATTTCCTAGAACGATATCAGTCCACGAAGTGCCTTGGGATAACGGTGACCTTTGACCGTTCCCGGGTGTTATCTAAACTTTATTAATTTTAAAATTAAATCTTCGAACGTTGCAATCCATAAGTTGCATATATTTTGTGCATGTAACAATTTCATTATTAGGATGAGATTCAACTTCTCAATCTAAGATTGTGTCGAGATACATGCTGCGATAGAAATTACTCATACCACTCTGGATTTAAAAATCAATCACGTATCAAAGCCAGAAATCGATTCCAATCAAACCTTTCGAATCATCCCGTGCTCTATGCTATAGTCAATCAACTTGGAGTTATAAATTATATTTGTAATAATTTTATTGTTATTCTAATAACGTCATATATGATTCATATACCGGTATTCTCTATTATAATTTGATATTTTAATGTAATCGTCTGAATATGGACATCATTTTAAATAAATAAAAAAAATCTGAAAATGGAAAACATATGCTGCAGACATATTAACCCAATATGCCTTATTGGGTAACCTTAAACAGAGCTTAATGTAGTTATATGTAAGAATTAATGCATTTTAAGGTGGAACATAATAATAATGTACACATTCTATCTGTATAAATAAAGTGTATTTATGATCAATTACATCATCATTAGTATACAGAGTGATTGGTACATCGGTATCAAGTTTTGAAGAAGTTATGTGGTAGGTAATTTAGAACGCTTTAACCGTTTATACATGTATTCCAAATGTTACAGATTTGGAGATATTTGTTTTTTTAACTTAGCCCCTTTTGACTTTCTCCCTCCGTATTAAAAGAATTAATAATAAATTGGCAGTCGATTTGATCAACTTAAACATTGTTTTATATATTTATCATTTTTTTTTCGGAATATGCCATAGAATAGTTAGTACCTATTCCATAAAGGAAAAAAACCCAGATAGACATCTAAATATATGAACGCAAAATAAAATTTCGGTAAGACGATAAGAAGAATATATTTTAGATCTATTCGAAATCCTTTTGGTTTAGCGCTATTTTATAAAAAATGCCGTACAAGTTTTAAATTTTCTTCTGCTGTCATACATCTGAGCGTTTTATTTTGCTCATTTTCTTCTCCAATATCCAGAACATTTTAATCGCATATAAAATAAACAGATACATAACATATTATTCAGGTTAATCAAAGATATTATCAATTTATTATTAATATGTATTATCTGGAGAAACAGGGAAAATGATCAAATAAAAGAAAACATAAATATCTCAAAATTAGTAATATTAAGTACATAGGTAAAGAAAATTCATAAATTATCTTTTTAATCACTCCTTTACAACTTTACATCAATGCACCAAGCACCCTGTATAAAACTAATTAGTGCAAATAAAGTTATACTCTGTACATTTACATTTTGTCAGTCCCTCTACCAAAACCAATAATGAACGTCATCAGGAGAGTTATCACTAAATATGAAAGGATTGGAATATATCGCTTCTGTCATGTAGCAATATTGTTGTTGAAAGATACCTGTGTTGTTGGACTTAGTTGTTAAATAAAGCCTAAATTAAAAATATTAGTTCATAGGAGCTTTTACATTTTAATAGCGTTCGTTTTTCATTCACGCGATGGCCATATTTAGTCAATGTTATTCCAAATGGAATGCAATTCAGAACTTCAAAATGTATATATAAACTCATAAGAAATTTTAAATGTCCAGGAATGATACTTTAATTAAGGATACTTTTATATCTATCTGTTATGTTCATAGTTAGACTATACTTTTAATGTATTATGACAGTCAATCATAGAATTTTAATAATCATGTACGTATCGAGATATTTTGAGGCAATACTCCTCATTTCCCAAGATGGGAAATGAGTAGTATACTCACATGAGTATATTGGGAAATATACTCATTTTATAAATGTATAACTCATGTCTGAGTTATACATTATAAAATGCTGTAATATGAAATATGAATAATATATTCGATACTAATTTATTTATATATTTTTAACAACATGTAATTATTATATATAATCTCGAAATGTATTTATATATTTTACTTAAATGTCAAACTAGATATTTTGATATATTTTATTATTTCCAGCTCTGGATTGCATATACATATGTAGACATAGATACTTTTATTTCTTCTTCTTCTTCCTTCTTCTAAAGCAGGTCTGTGACCTGTTCCTCTTCGATGAATATCATCGGTAATATGAGCTGGTTTATCTGTTTTTACAGAGGGCAGGCAGCTAACCTGGCCCTCTAACCCCCCTCTTTATTTCGGGCTTGGGACCGGGAATAGTACTACTGGGCTACTCAATCCACTCAGCAAGCTGAAAAACGACAACGAAACTCTTGTTTCCCTTCTGATATTATATTTGGTTCCCAAATTGAAAGTTCGTGTAACACTCACGATTTTGTAATAAAGCACAGACCTTTCTCTATTAAAGGAACATAGTTGAAACAAACGTTTTCGGAATTTTCATCTGATTTTGAAAATTTAGCAATACGATAAATTTTTAAGTATGAAGTTTAATATATGTATGTGACGAAAACCCGTAGCCGTTAATAGAGAATGTTTTTTTAGTATTTAGATAATAATTAGAAATAGCCAAAATATTTTTTTAAGAAACAAAATTATAAAACGAAAATCCTGTATACCCACTTTTTAGATAACACTGTATATACATACAGTATTAGATATAGACGAAAACAGTTTTCTCTTCACTGAATTTATAACTGTGGATATATGAACCACGTTTAAATAATATTTTTTTATAAAATAAAACTATATAATGTTAAAATAGCTTCGACATACTTAATGATAAGGCTATTAGGTATTTATTGGTTCAGCCTCATTGCACTATAAGAGAGCGTCGATAGCCATACTTCCATATAAACCATAAAATTTATAGTTATATTTGTACTTCTGTGTTCTATTATAGTATATCGTATCGAAAATATTCGAAAGTATATAGATTATTTGTAAAATATTATTCACAAGTAACCATGGAATCTTTATCAAGAGGGACGTACTATCAACCATGTATCTTATGATATTCATTCTTTGTTTTTCCCTTTTTCATAGATGTTTATTCTTTATAAGTGTATTTTGACAGCACCAATTAAGGCCAACTAATTTCCCTGTATATGCCTTGCCTATATTTGGTGGGTTGTCATTATTGGTAATTATTATTTATTTGCTATATAATACTGTTAGTTTATAATCATTTAACTGTTCAACTATTTTTAATAAATATAATATCATCCAAATTAATAACAATTTTTGTACATAACAAAACCTATAGACGTTTTGTTATGTATATAAATGAATATATTCCAACTACTAAAAGAAAATAATATATTTGTTACTAACATGGATGATACGATATTGTAGGATGTATTTCTACAAAATATCACAAGTAGTTGTGATATTTTGCAGATAATATTACAAAATATTTATACATAGTATGATTCAGTATAGTGCTTTCAATTGTGTCTGGTGTACAATGGAAATAGAAAAGGGAATGGGGTTAAATGGTATAACAACACCAAATATGGGAACATTATTCTAGTAATGGTCGGGTCCGAAATAGATAGACTATGTTCATTCTTAACTACTTGGTAGTGGATGGCATTTGTCCATCTCGAGTGATCACGAAAGCTGAAGATATGGGGGTTGAAGAGGCTGCTAAAAATGACCAGAGGGAGCTAAAGACGCCAGAGAGTGCTGGAGATACCAGAAGTTGCTAAAGACATGAGGCTGAAAACATCAGTCCACGACAATGTCTTCAGCAGCCTTTGGTGTCATTAAGGTGGTATTCTGGTCTAGAATTTTCAAATAATTTGCAATATATTTTCAAAGTTTAGACCTTTAAGAATATGTCTTCTAAAGGAATTTTCAAAATTCCAATTATTTATGGAGGTATAGCTACTTTAGTGACGCAGCAACTAAACCAGTTCTGCCGCCTATTCGCCGGAATCCACATTCAATTGAGAATGTAAATAACGTAGTATGGGCAACTTATAATCATAAAAGTTGAACCGATGAAAATCCACAACCCAGCTGGTCCATCAAGCTGGTGTAAATGGAAAAAAATAGTGGCTTATGGTACATTAGATGATTTTGTTCACGAAACTCCCACTCTAAATGACGAAGTATTGAAAGTAATAAAGCCGATATATGAAAATCTGTATTCAAAAACTTATTGTATCGATGTTTTTGCTCAGAAACCCAAAATATGATCTGGACTTTGCACCAATATATATATATATATATATATATATATATATATATATATATATATATATATATATATATACATGCGGCAATACGGACAATTGAAATTGCAAATTATATAGCTGTGTACATTTTCAATGAAGGCTTTTTGCCAATTTTAAAAATTATGGACGTCGTGGGAATCACTATTGGTCCTGAAGCTCATGCTTTCGCTATCAGATGGGACGAAACTCGGATTGAGCGCTCTGAGGTACGAGCTTCTGAGGAAGCTAGAACTTCTCGTCTAGCAGAAAGAACTTCGGAAAATTTATATTTTGAAGTAGAAGAAGGCCCATTGTATGGATCAGGAATCGCCGATTAACGAAATGTAAGTATAATTAGACTACCTGAAACTGTGCTCAAATCTTTTAACGCGCTTTTCTCGAAACTAATTTTTTCAACACGGTTGACTCCCGGTAATATCTCAAGTTATAATGAATCGATTTACTTGAAATTTGGTATGAACCTTCTACATATAATCCTCTATCACTCCTATCAGATTTATATCAAATTTGTTTACTCTTTTTAAAAAATTATAAACTTAAAAAATAAATGCAAAAAATGATTTTTTTTTTAAATAGTCATCAATTTGCAAAAAAAATTCTCTGAGATGGGGGCTATAACGACATTCTTATTAATTAAGAATATTTTTTCTCTTTTTGTTTCAGATGACTAGAAGGGTTGAAATCATGTCAATCAGGACGCGCCCTTTTCTACCCCCCCATTTTAGCAGCCTATAACTTTTTTAATTTTTTTTTGAAAATTTTTTGTGATATGTCCTAAAATATCAGTAAATATCTGGTAAGGAAATGGATAGCAAATATATTTTTGTTTTTCTTATCGCACTTGAAAAAACGCCTAAAATTTGTATATCTAGACTAGAATACTCCCTTAACCCCAGTGTCTTCAACTCTCGTAGTCACTCCGGATAGACACATGCCATCCACTTCAAAGTGGCCCAGAATGAAGATAGCCTATTTACTGTTCCAAATTGATTTACCAGTGATTAAAATATTTTTTACATGAAATCAGCACGTTCTAAGACGCCAATCTAGCGATATTTCCATCATGTTCATCACAGGAAATGCCTTAACAGATACAACAAGGAGCTAGAACATTACTGGTTTCGGACACCATCAAATTGATCTTAGCGTATGTTTCTTATTTCTTTATTTTGTTATGGATTTTTCTTCTTGCTGTACCTATCGAATAAATAAAATAAACACTTGTTCCATTTAAAATCACGAGGAGAGATGAGTGATAAATTTATCGTTCCTAAGAATATTTTTCTTGACTCAGTTTTTAAAAAATAGGTAATAAATTAGATAATATTATATTTCTTTACATACAACATTGACAGCAATACTAGTTGTTTTATTCTATCAATTGATGGTTTCTTCTAAAACTTACTTATTTAAGATTTTATAATAATTTAATTTAATTCAGCTTATCTATATATTAAGAAGTATTGTATTTAAAATATTGCCCTATTTTCTACTATATTACCCTTATCAGGTTTTCCAAAATGTAATATAGTAAAAAATTGTCTCACAATAAATTATATTGACATCTATTTAAAGTATGGCGTAGAGTAGAGTAAAGTTATAACCTTTATATATTGTTATCAAACTCTATTATAAAACTCAACTGTTTTATACGAATTTAATGTAATGTAATGCTTTTATTTCTAGATCTTCTGTACCCCATAATCATAATATTAAGTATTATACTGAACCTAATTGAAGTCATATTAACCCCTAACCCATACAAAGTCATATATGGCTACTAAAGTTCTAATTTTATTTCAATATATTAAAAGATTTTTTTTCAAAATCAACATAGAATCCTAATTGTACATTTTATCGTGTAACGGAACGTATTTTTTGTTGTCTATAGTAAGTGCAAGCTGTCAAACTATTTGAGGTTATATACAGCATTAATTAATTAGCATTGAGTTAATTAGTGCTATTTTTATTAGTGGAAAAAAACTATAAAACGGTAAGTCAAAAAATTTGATAATTTCAAATTACATCTTTGCTATTCAAAAACATGGAATGCTTGTGATTTTCTTGCTTTTTTTGTTTTCTTTGGTTTTTGGGCCTTATTTTGAAATTGCCATTTTTGGCTTCATATGCGTTCCCCTCAAAGCATTACCGGTCAAACATGGCTTCGTATGTATTATAAATTGCTTTCGTTTCTTTACAGGAATGAATCCTTCTAGATTCTACGGTACTTCTAAGCATGTCAGTCCTATTCCTGGTAATGGTTTGTTTAGTGACGATGATCTTGCTTCA
Source organism: Rosalia funebris (assembly GCA_037954035.1). Taxonomy (NCBI): domain Eukaryota; kingdom Metazoa; phylum Arthropoda; class Insecta; order Coleoptera; family Cerambycidae; genus Rosalia; species Rosalia funebris. The sequence continues at coordinate 31,473,389 of JAZFAV010000002.1, forward strand.
AACTCTGACGCTGAATACAAACCTTACCCACTCCGTGCTCGTTAAAGAAAAAATATTATCGTACCTGAATTCGAATCCGATGGCTCTGATGATGATAAAATGACATAAACCTTGTAGGCTCCATCTACATCCAAAGCAAATGGAGAAAGATCCAAAAAGGCTAGGTCATTTGAAAAAATGGAAACTTTTTACCAAAAAAACTTCAAATTCACAGGAAGTTCCGATCTACTAGAAGCAATAATGTAATTAGATACACCAGCAGAGATTTTCAAGTTCCTGTTCATGGATGATCAAATTGATATGATTGTTGAGCAGTCTAACTTAAAATCTGTTCAAGACAACGTCAACAAGCCAGTAAACATCACGAGAGAAGAAATGGAACAATTTATTGGAATCGTAATTTTCATGTCTTATGTGAAGCTTCCATCAATGAGAATGTATTGGTCGAAACATGTAGGACAGTTGCAAGTTTATGAAACCATGACATGTAACAGATTCGAGGCTATGAAGAAGAATTTACACTTCAATAACAATGAAAACTTCAAGCCCCGCGGAACAGATGGTTACGATAAACTTTCAAAGTTAGACCATTTTGGGATCAAATACGCGAATTTTTCCTGCTGGTGCCAAAAAAAAAGGTTTTGGCAGTGGATGAGAAAATTATTCCGATTATATTGCTTGATGTCGTTACGAATATAATCCTGCAAATGGGGTTATAAAAATCAGGTTTTGAGCAGCGCGTCAAGCTTCAGCTATGACTTTATACATTTTTTCTGGAGAACAAAGCAATTTTTATCCTGCAGATGCACCTGATCTTGGCGGCAGTTCTATTGCTATGACCAGACTCAATTCTACAGTACTGAAACATCAAAACTACAAGATTTCTGTTGACAACTGGCTCAACAGCCCAAAGTTTCAAGTTTATTTATTTCAAAATGGCTTGCTACCACTGGGAACTGTGAGGCTTAATCGTATTCCAAACTCAAATATGCCTACTGAAGGAACTAAAACAAAAACGGTACGAAGATGTATGGTAGAGAAAAAAGCGGTCGTAGACGACGTGAAGCTGACTTTAGTTTCCTGTTTCGATAATGACCGTGAATATGCTCTGAGCTTACGTAAGCAGTGAGCCGACAACAACAAAGTAGCGGTATTTTCGAAAAGAAAAATAATACAGGGATATAACATCTCCTCAAGTAGAAGATGTTTATAACCAGCACATGGGAGGAGTTCATTTACTAGATTCCTTACCTGGTTATTACAGAATCTATTTGCGATCTCGCCAGTGGTACAAAAGGATTTTTTTCCACATGGTAGATATGAGCTTAGTAAATGCTTGGTTGATATGGCGCCGAATTAATGTAAATGAATACATGCCGCAGTTTGATTTCAAACTCGCAGTTTCCGATCATATGCGGAAAGGTTTTGGCCAAAAAACGTGGTGGTCCAGCTAGCATCCTTGGAACATCGACCTCAAGCCGAGCCAATGGCGTGGCCAAGCCACATCAACAAGCCATGTTAGCACTCCATGCTCGGTGGCCAAAGAACGTGATCGTCCAGCTACCATTTTTGGAACACCGAGTTCAAGCCGAGCCGATACTCCAACAAGCCGAGGCGGCACTCCATCCAGCTTGTCCGATTCACCAATACCCAACACAAAGTCACAAAAAACTCCAGCCAGACATTAAGCACAGTCTCCAAAGACGGGTTTGGAGACTGTGCGTTCAGATAACGTGGACTATTTTCCCGAATGGACTAAACAAAATTGACAAATATGCCAGAACTGCTCGAAATTCAGTTCTTTCACCAAATGTGGAAAATGTCAAGTTCATTTATGCTACAGTGAGAAACGAAACTGCTTCAAAGATTTCCATAAAATATGATTCTATTCTTATTTTAACGCATATGAAGTTTTATACGGATTTGCAATGTTCTACTAGAATGCATACGAAGCCATATGGCTTCTTATAGTAATATCTAAAATAATTATTGTATTTTTTTTTCTAATTTGGATAGTTTACATAAGATAAATAAAAGATATTTTCACTAAAACAAATTTCTTTTTATCTGCTTTATTATTTATTATATTTATTATAATATTGCGCCGTCTCCTTGCTTATATCGAAGGCACCTCCGGAGCATGCCCCTAAAGGCTTCAGATCCAAAAACAAAAGTTACGACGTTGTTCACAAGGATTGATTTACTGTATTGATTTGGTCGAAATGCCGAAATTCGAACGAAAAGCATTTCGTACATCGATCTAAAAATTTCGTGACACACACACAAAAACAGCTGTCTAGTAAATAGAGATATTTATCGAACCCAAAAGGTTTGCATCTACCAGTAAGCTTTTGATTTCCGCCTTTATGATATAATCAAATAATAACCATGAATAAAAATTATTCATTAATAATAGTAACCGCTTTTGCGATAAGTAATCATTAATATAGAATTAATTTAATGTAATATGAAGTTAACAGAATATTTGCCCTAAAGCCCTATAATTATAATAGGAAATTTCAATAACACTTTGACCATTAATCTAATGTTCTAGTCTGTTCTATCTGAAAGATAACATCGAGGGCGTGATTTTATTGAACTTTACCATCAGATAAGTTTGTTGTTTAAAATTTATCGACAAAATATGTGAAGAGTATTTAGTTACGTGTTACTGCATTTGTTTTTTAGGTGTTTGTTCAGGAATACATTTGAATACTAAAAAGCGCGATTTCTTCGTCATGCTTACGTTTGATACGCCCTGTTGTTAAACAAATCTAAATAATGAAACTATAATTTACAGAACGCCAAAATATTGTCGTCTTTATTACACTTGTTTTCATTCAGAATTTATTTAAAATGTCGCGTGTCTCTCGACCATATAAAGGTACTATTATAATAGCTTTTAAGCCAAAAGTGGAATATGAGACTGAATTTAAATAAACCATGCATGGATTTAATTTTGAAACTTGAACTCACCTTGCATTATGAAGGTTATTTTAAACAATTAATTTGTAATTAATATGGAATAGATACAGGGTACATCGAGTTGATTAGCCTATTGGACGTTTCCGGAAAACAACAAATAATATGCAACTGAAAATTTGTAATAGGTATTTTCACAGGTGCTCTAGATCTGCTGAAAATAATATCCCATGCGTGACGCGTTTGGTTGTACCGAAAGGTAGCATCAAAAAAAAAAAAATCAGTGTAATTAAAAATATTTTACACCACTATAATAATAAACTTTTATAGATTTTAGATATAAAGTTATTATAAATACATCACAATATAGAATAGTTAACACCACGTGAGGTAGATTATAACCCTTCCGCCTACGAGGTAACTACATATTCTACACATCCATGTAGTCTTCACGTTGCCCTGTTGAGGGGTAAGGTAATATCGTGATTTGTCGTGATTTTTGATTAACTAACTTACGCCCAAATACTGGTTATTTGAAGAACCATTAACGAGTTTCTTATGGCTTAAAGAGGTTTATTGACATTTTTACAAAAATGCCTGAATAATTTGTAGAGTTTTAAGAATTGCTGGATAATTATTAATCATAGAGATATTATGTAGATGTACCTAACATATTTGTGCTTCGCGACTGTGAAATAAACAAAGTGCAAATTTTGTGATATTTTTGTATAAGTAATTTTGTTTTTGTAATTTCTCATTTAATATCTGCATATTATTCAATAATATCATCATCATTAGGTCATCAGTCCGAAGACTGGTTGGACGCTACCATCCAGCTTCTCCTATCTTGTGCTAACCTACGCATTTCGCTAATTGTGCTACAACCTACATCCCTTACTATTTGCGAACAGTAGTCTAATCTAGGCCTACCTCTGCCTTTCTTCACTCCTATTTCTGCCTCCAAAATATCGCGGACTATTCCTCCATGTCTCAGCAAGTGGCCTACCATTCTATCTCTTCTCTTCTTTAAGTTTTTCCACATACTCCTTTTCTCGCCGACTTTCTCCAATACTTCTTCGTTTCTAACCCTATCAGTCCATGGTATTTTCATAATTCTTCAGTAACACCACATCTCAAAAGCTTCTAATTTCTTCCTACTTGCTTCCCCTACCGTCCAGGTTTCGCTGCCGTAAAGTGCCGTGCTCCATACATATGTTTTCAAAAATCTCTTCCTTGTTTCTAAGTTTATTACCCCCGAGCATAAAAGTGCTTTCTTTTTGTTAAAAGCTACTCGACCCTGCGCTATTCTTTGTTTTATGTCTTTATCGCTTCTTCCATCCCAATTTATTTTACTTCCTAAATAAGTGAAGTCTTTAACTTCCTCCAATCTTTCATTGTTAATTTGTACTTTCGTTTTTGCTCTGCTCTCGCGCCCTCTGCACACTAACACTTTAGTTTTGTTTTTATTCACCCTCATTCCGTATTCCTCTGTCAACACTGCCTCCATTTCGTTCAATGCTTATTCTAGTTCCTCCTTACTAGATGCTAATACTGCTATATCATCCGCGAATCTCAGCATTTTTAGTTTCTGTCCCTGTACTTTAATCCCAAAATCCACTCTATCTTTTACCACATTAATCGCCTCTTCGATGTACAGATTAAAAATTAGTGGTGATAGCGTACATCCTTGTCTTACTCCTTTCCTAATACCTACTTCCCTTTCCTCCCCTTCTACTTCTATAACAGCAGTTTGCTCTATGTATAGATTGTGTACTACTCTCCTATCTCTATACTTCATTCCCGCGCTCTTTAGTATCTCGAACATTTTTTCCCATCTTACGTTATCAAACGCTTTTTCTAAATCTACAAATCCTATATAAGCGTTCTTTCCTTTTTCTATTGTTTTCTCTAACATTACTCTTAGCGCCAGAATAGCTTCGCGAGTTCCCCTATTTCGCCTAAACCCGAATTGGTCTTCTCCTAGTATTTCCTCCGCTCTATTTTCCATCCTCTTCTGCACTATTTTAGTTAGGATTTTTGACGCATGGGAAATTAGGCTAATCGTTCTAAAGTTCTCGCATTTGTCGGCTCCTCTCTTTTTCGGTATAGTAACGATAATGTTCCTCTTATAATCCTCGTATAGTTTCGTATATGTATTTTACCAGTTCAAACATCCTATTTACTACTTTCTGTCCCGCACATTTCAAAATTTCCGCCTGTATTTTATCTACACCCGGCGCTCTATTATTCTTTAGCCCCCTTAGTGCTATTTCAAATTCCTCTCTCAATATAGGTTTTCCTACATCTTCCCTATCGATGCTAGATTCTTCCTCTAATATCTCTCCTAATTCCTGACCCTCGTATAAATTTCCTAAGTACTGTTTCCATCTATCCGCTTTTTCCTCTCTTCCTATCAGTATGTCCCCCGATTGACTCCTAACATTTCTACTTATTGTTCCTATATCCCTGAAATTCCTCTTAATTATTTTGTAAGCCTCATCGGTCTTACCTACTTGCAACTTATCTTCTACTTCTTTGCATTTCTCCTCTATCCATTGTTCTTTCGCTTTTCTACATTTTCTAATGACTTCCCACTTTATAGCCTTATACGTTTTCAGTCCTTCTTCGTCTCGTCTGTTTTTGTAGTCTCGTCTCTTTTGCATTAAGTTTAAGATTTCGTCCGTTATCCAGGGCTTCCTAGCTTCCCTTTTATCGTGTCCTAAAACGTCCGTAGCCGCGGAAGCTAGACTATTCTTGATACCCTCCCACTCAGTTTCTGCGTTCTTGATTTCGTCCTTACTCGTTTTATTTATTAATTGATCTGTTTTCTCCTGGAACTTATCTTTCATATTCTGATCCCTCAATATGTCTACATTTATACGTTTCTTATCCTTCCGGGTTTTCAGATTTTTGAACTTTAATCTAGCTTTCATGACTACCAAGTTGTGATCGCTGTCTACATCTGCTCCTGGATAACTCTTACAGTTTTTTACTTGATTTCTAAATCTCTTCCTAACCAGAATGTAGTCTATCTGATACCTGTCTATCCCTCCTGGCATTTTCCATGTATACCGCCTCCTAACGTGATTCTTGAACAATGTGTTCGCGACTACCATCTTGTGCTTCTCACAGAATTCTATCAGTCTGCTACCTCTCTCGTTTCTGTTTCCTAATCCATAAGGCCCTACAAATTCTCCTTCTTTCCCCTCACCTACGGCTGCGTTAAAATCTCCTACTATTATTAAATTTTCATGACCCTTCACAAATCCTATTACCTGCTCTATGTCCGAATAAACGGCTTCTAACTCTTCCTCGCTGTGGCTAGAAGTAGGCATGTATACTTGCACTATTACTGTTTCCACTGGCTTCGAATCTAACCTAACCATCATTACTCTCTCGCTGTATTGTAGGTAGCTATCTACACACTGTCCTGCGTTCTTCCGCATAACGATCCCTACTCCCGCGTTTCCATTTACCGATCCTGTGTGTATTACCCTATAGTCACCGCTCCAAAAATCTCCTACTTCCGGCCAGCGCATCTCACTTATACCTACTATATCTAATCCTAACCTATCCATTTCCATCTTCAGATTTTCTAGCTTCCCTGCCTGTCTCATGCTTCTGACATCAATATTATATATTATATTCAATAATAATAATATATAAATTTTACCAAGAATATTATCAAATTTTTATTTTCAGTGAGAACTAAATAAGAATTATTGACAATTATTATAACATAAAACAATGTGCCTATTTCTGAATATTAACTATTGTCCAAACGGTTTATGTAGCCTAAGAAGCAAATACAGTGATATGAGGCCAAGATTATTAAAACTAATAAATATATCTGGAAAATATCTTAAATTTTGAAAAATTTACTGGAGGACTTCATTGAATAGGTAGTTATACTAAGTGATATTTTATATTTGTCATTCTTATTGTTCACTTAATAACACATTAATCTTGGCAATAATATGCCCAATTATTGAATAATGAATTTAATATGTGGGACATTCTACATGTGAGATTCTACATTCTAGATGTGGGAGGTACACTGTTACTACTTAAATCATAATTTTCATTGTCATTAAATCCCCTCCTATAAGAATTATTAGTAAATATCAAAACGTCCAAATGCATCTGGGTATCAATGAAGCACAGTTAACTCTTTCAGGACTACTGGTTGTCGCTAGAAACCATACTCCTTATTGTTTTGTACAGAGTGTCCTACTGGGTAATGCTAGCAACCATGTTATATAATGTGTTGTCTATATTTGAAAGAAAACCCGGAAATTTCTTCAGCGTGTTCAAATGCACACAGTCGTCAAGGATATCGGTCGAATATGTGCTTAAGCTAGGTTATGTTATCATCAGCATTTGTTCTTTGTTTTATGTGAATAATCTTTATGATGGCATGTAAGTAAATAATTAGATATAATGTTAAAATACTATAAAAAAACGTAAGTACCACTAGGCCACATACGTTCTATGCTTTTTAGAAGCATTTATATTTTAGGTCGATTGAAATGGTCATTTAGGGAGTAGGAAAATATGCAAAATGCAGAAATAGAGGCCTTGATTGTGAAAATTCCTTCTGATTTTGAATTCGTAACATCTGATGCGAGTGACGAAAATGGAAATGAAGACTGAGAAAATTTATGCGTATGGTACAGCAAGGAAAACCCGAAATAATTTTCCTAAGGACTTTCAGGATGATAAAAAGCTGAAACGTGGAGACTCCGATTGGAGAGTATCTACAGATGGTATTGTGGCTCTCAAGTGGATGGATAGAAGAGCCGTTTTATATATCTCTAATTTCCACAACCCTGACAATTTAGAAACTGCATCAAGAAAGAAAAACGATGCTTCAAAAGAAAATGCCATTTGTCCGGCATTGGTAAATGACTACACCAGATACATGGGACATGTTGACAAATTTGACATGTTGAAATCCCTTTATGAGATAAACCGAGAGCCACATAAATAGTGGCACCGCATTTTCTGGTTTTTTGTAAATGCCACCCTAGTGAATTCTTACATAATTTACAAATTAAGATCGCCAAATCCTCAACATGTAAATCTAAAGCAATTTAGACTTGCAGTTCTAGTGGACTGATTCGGGCAGATCCTCAAGTAACAAGACGTGGTCGAAAAAGTGTGGAAAGGCCGACAAACAAATTCAAAATTATTGTGCCGCAAGAAGTAAAGTATGATGAGAAGGCACATATGCCCGTCAAGGGAACATCTCTTAGATGTGCAGCACAGCCACGAAGTCCCACTGTACAGTGTGGAAATGTAAGACGTGCAATGTCGGGTTGTGTCTAAATGATAAGAGAAATTGTTTTAAAGACTTCCACGAAAGGGAGTAGTAGCCTACTGGTTAGTTGATCTGACCACCACAACCTACCCTTGCCAAGTTACGTTTTTGTTTTTTTAAGGCTAATCTGTATTTAAGAAATTTTCTAATTAAATATTTTGAAAGAAAAATCTGTTTTAATTGCTAGTAAATAAATACGTCCTCAAAGGGTTAAGTATTACTTATTAACCTTGAACAACATTCACGTTGGGGAATATTTTCTAGACTTGCGCTAGCACATACGTATGCACAAATATTTTATTAGTGCAATCCCGAAATGAACTTTGCATATTAAAAAATTAAAAAATATAATAAAGTGTATTATATTTTAAAAGTATTTTAATTTCCTTCCTTGTACAATATGGATAATAAAGGATCTAAAATTGAAATAAAGCTTACACCAAAAAGTGGTGCAGTTTCGATTTTAACACCAAACGCCGTGTCGTCTTGATTTCACTCCATATGAACAGGTGAAAAATATCCCAAATCAAAAATTAATACCTCGATAGTTACAAAAATAACAGATGATGATATGTTATATTTTTGAAATTGTCTGTCAAAGGCCTCTTCAGAAATACAAACCAATACAGGCTATCATCCTATTGAAAAAATCGTGCATCCCAATACTTTGTCTAAATATCTATAGAAACTGATAAAAATATATGAATATTCTTATCAGCTGTTTTTTACTGAAATATATGAATAAATAACATATTTGTTCATATATTTAAAACAACACGAGCCAGTGCTGAGTACTTTATTGTTGCATCATTTTACAAACATCAAATTCTTTTAAAACTACCACATTATTATTTACAAATACATTTGTCTAACTTCGATATGTAACAATTATTTTATAAAATCATATGAAACTTGCACTGAAAGAATTATTATCTGTACAAAGCTACTTCCTGTTTATCAGAGTTAAAATTATCGAAGGAAACATAATTCGTTATGAAATCAGAACTGAAACTGTTCTAATTTGACATGGAAATAAACTATTGAATAGCTCTAAGTTGTAAGTCGTACCGAAGCCCGAACAACTTCCTGGTATAGAAGAAGCATTAAGATACAACGAAAATATTTAACACCTGGAGACGTACCAGGTTTATATCTCTGTTGTGTATTAGTAAACATGTATATACATATCGATAAATTATATTATTAATGTGGGAATCGACGCAGATTTATATTACTTACAGCATCGATAAATAATACTTAACTCATTTCAATATGAAGTATTAAAGTTTGAATTTCCAATAAAAAAGGGTAAAGGTCTTGTTGGGGGCGCCAGCGTGACCACGGAAAGACCACACCTTCCTCGGATTACATCCTCTATTCGTCTTCTTATGACGGGATGCAGTACCGAGTCCGTGGCATGCTTTAATATCATACTTCATGAGCACATCTTCAAATTTTTCCTCTGGGCACACATTGTGTTAGAATAAAATTATTGCCGATGTAAATATTATCCGGCCCTCGGATATTATATATACATTTTATTATGCTATATTTCATGTAGATAATACGATACTTTAAAAGATACGCAGTGATAAATTCACCGTTGCCGTGGTCAAATATTACAGTGAAGTGTTTAATAATTATTACGTACATATTAACTTCTTAATATATTCGATGACTGTCACGCTTTGCTCGGGGTTTTATTAATTTATTCAATAGTCCCAAGTACTGTTACAAACAATTTATTATACTTACGGAGGGTAATTGATAAGATCATTGAATATACCTACATATATCGGGTATGCATTATTTAATAATTGATTTATCAACGTGCTTCAACAGGAGGGTTTAGTAAAATTATTACACAAAACATATATATTTGTTTGTATATATAACAATGACAAGTATATGACATAGTTAACCTGATAGTAAGGAAATTGGTAATATGTGTATTTAAGTAGAAAAATACAATTACTTTTCCGCACTCAACTATACCATAGCGGAAAAGTAATGTAATCGTGTAAAGAAAAGTGGATAAAAATGTTTTTCTAGCTCCTATATTTCGTTTCTCGGCCTAAAAACCAAAAAAAAAAATGGGTTTTAAAATTTTTTTGTCTGTGTGTGTGTCGTTGTCGCTGTCGTCGGCATTTATTCTTGTTAGCACGATAAATGAACTAAATCGTGTCGGATCGATCGGGTTTTGTCTGACTCTGATCGGGGACGTCTCTCAGATGACACCTATTGATTTTGAGGTGAATATAACACACTCTACAATGTACATGGGCCATGAGAAAGCACAATGGTGCACTATTTAAGAAATGTTTTTTGTTAGCACGATCACTCAATTAAATCGTGTCGGATCGATCGGGTTTCGACTGACTCTCATTAGGGACGTCTACCAGACGACATCTATTGATTTTGAAGTGGATAGGACACACTCCACTCTGTCCATGGGTCATGAGAGAGCACGATGGTGGACTATTTGAGAAAAATTTGCCGATTTTGCATTGAACGAAAAAAACATATATTAGACCTGTCATATACGAATGAATGCGAAAAAAAAAATAGTTTCGTTTGGTGACAAACGCTAATACGGCACTGAAGCAGTCACCAATGAAAAAAGTAAAACTGTCGCATAAAACACATATTCTGCATTTATGTGTTGGTTTGATTTTTCTCGGCCACTCAATGTAGAGGTAGAGATGTTCTACGTGCGGAAAAGTCGGTTTTAAGGTTTTAAAGCTATATGACCATGCTAATTTTTAGTTAACGTAAATCTACAGGGCATCCAAAAATACTTAATAATTACACGAATATCAAGATAAATATCCAGCACAAACAATTGTTAAAGATAATATACAACTATAGATCAAATACAGATTCTTTTTAATTCTTGTGGCTGTCGTTTTATTTCCGGGGTTTTAACGTCTGATGCTATTGAGTAATCAAGTTAAGTTTATTCTTTCTGTTGCCCACAAATGTAATAGAATCGAGTCAAACATAAATTTCTTAGGATTATTCAAATGGCTTTATCTGATCAATTTCGCACCTCAATGTCACAGTGTTTGAAAAATAAAAAGAATACTAATGAAGGTAACTAATATCATAAATAGGTTCAGTAGTAAAGTGTTCAAGAAAAAATACTTCTCGTCTATTTTACTGTATATCCTTTAAAGACTAATAGATTGATCCAAATTAATTCTAATGTTAACAATTATATAACTAAGTACGTTAAGTCAACCGTTTATATTTCATTGAATCAATATTATGAGATGAAACATAAAGGTCGATCGATTTCAGAACTTCAAGGAAAATTCATACGTTTATGAAATCATTTTCTACGTACTCTAATAACATATACATTTATACTGTATTAGACATGGTTGGAATTTTTGCAATTTTAAAATAATTAATTAATTATGTGACATATGCATTACTTATATTTGTTAATAGTTAGCTAAGGCATTTTGGGTAAAAATAAGTACACTTATAATTTGGCTTAAAGTATATTACACCTTTGAGAAAAGAAAATAAAAAATAAGTTGGTCAAAATGGTTGGAACAAAAACGATTTTTCTAAAAACTGATTACGTAATTAGCTTTTTTAATATTTGGTGTTATATCATTTTGCTCTAATCACATCTGCACACCTCTTCGGCATAAATTTGATTAAATGTTCAATAACATTTCTATCAATGCTATTATAGGCTTCTGTCAGTTTTTCAAAAAGTTCAGTTGCATTCTTTTACATTTCCCCGCTGGATTCTTGTATTAACCAACTCCCATAGATTTTCTATGTGGTTTAAATCGGAACTTTGTGACGACCACTTCAGAATATTTATTTTTTCGCATGATAACCACTCTTTTACAAGCTTCGATGCGTGTTTTGGGTCGTTATCATGCTGGAAAATAAAATTCATCGACATGGTTGCAAATGTATAGGGTTGCAGTACATCTCTAATAATGTCTCTGTATATAAAGTGATCCATCTTTCCATGTATATGATGTAATGGACCCATACCATACCACGAAAAACACCCCCACACCATAATAGATCCTCCACCATATTTTACGGTTAGGCAAATATACATTTTATTTAATCGCTGACCCTTAGGACGCCGCGCCGTACGTGTTTGATTCACTGCCAAACAAGTTAAATTTAGACTCATCACTAAATACGACTTTTTCTAGGGATATTGCAATCCCTAGTAGTCCAATTGACGTGATCTATTGCAAATGCAAGTCGTGCTTTTACGTTATTTTTACTTAGTAATGGTTTATTTAAAGGTCTATGGCTCAGAAGACCTTGTTCAGCTAACCTACAACTTATTGTTCTATCGCATATGCCGGATGGTGTAGTTTCATCAAGTTTCCGCAGAATTTTCACTGAAGGCAGAAATGGATCATTTTGGGATAAATGAATAATTTTTTTATCCAGGCGCGCAGTCGTCTTTCTTGGCCTCCCTGGACTTTTACTTGAAAGCACATTACCACACACTTTAAATTTTCTTATAATTCAACACACTATTTTTTCGAACATTAAGTCTTCTTGATATTTCACTTTGCCGAATCCCTTCTTTATAATAATTAACAATTCTATTGCGAAGATCTACAGAAAGTGCTTTTCCTTTCGCCATTATAGAAGATATCAACTTCTAAATACTCTTTGACTCTCTGTAAGTAAATACCACGAAATATTGTGATAATATATAAAAGGTTCCAACCTTTTTGTCCGAAAACAAAATAAAAATATGTTTTTATTTTCTTTTGTTATCTTCAAATACCAGCAAAAATTTTGTAAACTGTTGGAAATATTCTAATAATCCGAGAGCAACTGTACATTTGCCGGATATTAATTTAATATACTTTTTTGGTGCAAATTTATTTTGTTCCAACTATTATGTCCAATACTGTATATGTTACATATCAATAATTATAATGGGGAAAGTATTCTTGATGTGATCCATTAAATATGAAATTAACAATAATAGGTTTGTTGTGCCATATCGTTACCACTTTTTTAAGTGGCATACATGATTGGGATATTTTATCATAGGGTACTAAAAAATATTTTTTCAATGAACTTTTCCAGTCTTAAGTTTCTGAACATTAATTTTTTTTTCACTTTCTGTTAAACTTTTATTTGTCTCTTAAAGTCATACTCCCTCATACCCATATCATGTTTGTTATTCATTACTAATTATTATCTTTGTTCTATTACTTCTATTTGTAATTTGGGTATAACTAAAAGTTTTGTTTTTTTTTTAACTTCTTTGCTTCTCATAGTTGTTGGAATAATAAAGAGTTTCCATTTATGTGCTCTTATTATATTAAAATTTTTATATTCATTTTTATGTATTGGTGGTAACATTTCTCTATTCTTTTATCTATTACCTACATACTTATCGTTTTTTTATTAGTCCCAGTATTTCTCTTATATCAATAACCGTTCCAAATTGGCGACATTTGACGCCTCTCATATATTCCATTAGATATTTTCCATAAGTTTGATGCTATTTTCCCCAAATAATTTATTCGAAGACTAATGATCTTCTTCGTACAATAAGTTCACCATTCAAAAATATTATTGTTTATTGATTTCCAATCAAAAATTCATTTAGATGAAATACAATTCATTTTTTATTGGCAAAATTTGTCAGGGAGTTCTGGTGAAGTTTTCTTACCATTTTAATTTCACGCAGTTTTTGAGTTTTTGAAATGCTCTATGGTTTTCACCATAGAATACAAAATGTACACGATTGAAGCTCATTCTCGATAATTGTGTTGGAGTTTCGCGAAATTGGCTCTATGGCTTATAGAGCGGTAAGCTTTAGTTCAGGTTCCAATGGAATTGACAGAGTTCACCGCGCTGGCTGTTTATGCGGTCAAGATCCGTCGATATAGTTGAATACTTATTGGTTATTGATTAATTACTAATTAGCGTGTTATGATTTTTTTACCGCGTTGTCCGTTGGTGCATAATTATATGTAATTAATAATTAAGTCGAATGTACGTAAAGTTATCAAGCGACCATTTTCTAATACTGGCCATTTATTGGAATAAATACAAATCGACTGGTAATTACCAAATTACTGGACAACGTTGAGAAATGAGGTATCATTTGCACGCGAAGCTATCGAAAACGTAATTAATTCTTTACAAAATAGAAACTGTGGTTATGTAAGGACAGGATGATTAATTCTAAAAAATGTGTTGTTAATATAGTGCGTACGTTCATTCTCATTAGTTATTAAAGGATTCAAAAATGTACTGGCGAATTAATTATGAGAGTTATGCTAAATACATAGAGTGTGTTTCAACTTTTAAGAAACCAACTGTTAATGTTTATACTAATGATGCTGCAAACGTTGTAAAAATCGAAATGTTATCCCAACGTAAATGGATTAATATCACATACAACAGCAGTGTCAAATTTTCTTAACGTATTTGAAAATCGCATAGCAGTGTCTTGACATTCTTGAACAACTACAGCTGATTTTTACATGCTGGAAAACATGGTTATAAGCAACATTTCATTATTCTGAGCATTTGCAAAAAATGAAGACTGTAGTTTTACAATTTAATCTTAAAGAAGCAACTTATGGTAATTGTGCGTCTACAGATCTGATAGGGAACTTCAAAGATTATATTAGGTATGCAAATATTACATTATTAGATGTCGAACGGTCGTTCTCTTTATATAAGAACATGCTTTCATTAGGTCGCATAAGTTTCGATACAATAACTGTGGAAACATACCTGATGCTGCAGATCTTTCACCGATCTCCTCCAGCCTGTGACAATGCTGGTTAAGTGTTTTACCTACCCTGTGCCTAACAGGATAAGCGTTTCAATATTTTATATGTATATTTTAACTTATTATTGCTTACGTTATAACGTAGCACATTAAGGAGTATTTTGCTGCTGTACTCATAAAAAAAGGTTCTGGTAGACAAATTATTCGTACCGAAATTATTAATGGCGTCTGTTAGAATATGGAATAAGAGCCTACAAAATCTGTGAAACGTATGTCTCAAGGAATTGAACTTTCTTATTAAATATGCCCAACGAGTGTAAAGAAGAACTTGGATATGTACGCAATCATAGTAAGTCCCTTGACTCCGTACCACACATTCCCGCAACACAAATTTGACTTGGCCGTTGTACTGATTGTATAATAAACTCCAAATACTACTCCGTACATTACTTGTTCTATTGCAAGTCTTATTAATTAATCTTTAATTATCTCAGGAATATTAGCAAATATCCCGAATCAATTTTTAACGAATATGCCCTCATTCTTTAGTGAATATATCCTTAACACTAAAACTATTACACCCATCTGTATTTTTTAAGTAATTTCATATATCCATCAATAGTATGGTTCTTTACATTCTAATAATTATTTATTAAATTCCGTTAGTAATTCCCAATAATGTCAGTGTTCCACGAGTGTGACTTTATTTGCATAGCACGCGATTCAAATTGACCTTATTATTTTATTGACGTGCAAAAATAAGCCAAGGCGCTTCACAGCTAGACGATCGCAATATCATTATAATTCTAATGACGCATCCCAAAGATAGATCAAGTGCTTCAATGATAGAGCAGTCCCACATAAATTAGCCATTTCCACATACGAGCGCGCTTGCATCGATCACCGTGCCGAGATCAGTGACATAATAGAATGTTCCACATTGCCAGCTTTATCAAAACACCATCCATAATTCAATAGTCGCCCGGGATGCTTTCGCATTCCCACGGCACGCTTGGATCTTGCGAGTCCAATTTTTCCTCCCCTATTTTCTGTCAACAGCTTCCTATCAAAGAATAATATATAACCGTTTCTTAAAATTATCATCCAAACCGCTTTATGTGCTTTGAACAGAGGTATATTAATATGGATCTCTAGATGACTAAATGCTTTTATATAAATATAAGACTAAACAAAAAAGAAGCTAAACAGCAATTTGATAAAAAAGTACCGAAATCATAATTTTTGTTTTATACAATTTTAATTGTTATTATTCGTTATATTAATGAAATTGACAAATACACTTCTGGTCAAAATTAACATATTAGCAAAACCTTTCATTATTTTTTATAATTTTTAGAAGTTTTAAATCCTTAAATATTTTATGTAGGTGGTTTAGGATATCCTCTGTCACTACTGATAAATAACTGAAGTTGTTTGACAGATGTGAAGTAACATTTTGTAATTGTTTATTAATAATATATTAACAAATTATTAATAATATCATCAAGTGAATGAAATACTTGACTTAGTTTTCCACAAAACACTAAACACGATACTCGACGCGCGTTTCGCCAACAAAGTTTGTATGATCTGGAGATGATTAACAATGATTAGAAAACCAGCTACTCGACCGCCATTTTCCAAAGAACATACAGTTACCACAATGCGTTTTGGAAAGGAACACGTAAGTTGAACCATTGACGACTGGAAGCGACTTTTGTCCTCGCACAAAGCAAGAGTAAGTCTTAGTTCACCGAATGGACGTCAACGAGTCTGACGGAGGGTTTGCTACCTGCAATATTTCTCCTAGGATCCCACTTTTTGGTGAATCAATAATGCTTGAGGAGGAAGTTATTTCGATGGGCATGCGGATGAGGCTTCTATACGAGGGAGATCCATAAATGCATATTTTTACGTAAAAAACATCATAAAAGAACATGACATGCAACTTGCCGCGTTTTTCGAGGATGATTCCATTTTTATGCAGGATAATGCTCGGCCCTATAGGCCCTAATGTTGCTAGAGAGGTACTAGGCTATCTTCGATTTGTGAATATTCCAGTTATAGACTGAACACTAAGAAGCCCAGATATAAACCCCATAGAGCATCTATAGGATGCACTAAGATGATCAGTTAGGCACCACATATCCGTCCTATGATGCATAGGGAACTCAAACAAGTCGTTCTTGTCGAATGAGAGAATATTCTTCAGAAAACCGTTGACCACTGGATCAATAGCATGCCCACATAAATCAAAGTAGTGATAAAAACTGAAGGAAGATCAACAAGCTACTGAATCAAAGTTATTACGATTTAGTTTCACCTCTATTTTTTTTATAAAGTTTTTCTTTAACACCATTTTCATTGCATTTGATATTATTGTGCCTTTCATATTTATTCATGTTTTCTCAGATAAAATTTTAATTTTGATTAATATTTCATGATAATTACTTGAAATAATTTAATTATAATATCACTTAGGTACTATGATTTAATCTTAAAAAAAAAGAAGATAAATAAAAGTAATAATGTGAAATTTGAGTAATTTTGTTCAGGAGTCTATTTTAAACAAAAATGTTGCTGGAAAGTAGGCTACCAACAGAAAAAAAATTCTGATGGAAATAAGCAGCGTCCTTTTCGAAATTTGTACCTGTATGACTTCAACGTTGTAATAGGTCATCTACATCAAATGCGCGAATACCAAAGAAAATGCAAAAAGCCATATAGCACACATTACTGAAACGCATGACTGTAAGTACATATTTTGCCTGCTGTTGAATGAAATATTGCTACTTCTTCCCAATTTTCAGATTTTCGGATGTATTTATTCGTAATGTAACTTCTAATGTAACAAAGACATTTAGACAATCAATGAACTAATTGTTATTTCATGAAAGATTTACAACATTGAATTATAGTCATAATCGGGAGGAGGGGGGGCACTAATATATGGATAATGGGGTTGATTACGGGTCATTTCTACACGGTTCCTCATACTGTAATTCTAACGTAATATGGAATGTCTGATGATTGGAATTGACATAGAAAATAATGACGTTATGCTGTCTTTTTAAATCCTGCACTATGTCGGCTAGAAGCTACAGATATTAGTCTCCTTTTGACGAGAATAATGTCAAAATTTATCATGATGATTAACGTGCACTTATGTTCTATTCTTTGCCGATAAGAAATTTGTAATAGCTCCTCTTCAAAACCGGGTCTGATTTCGTTCAGAGGATCGGTACAGAATCGGCGACCTTTCAGTCACTGCCAATATTTCTGCCGTAAACTTGCTTTCTTAATTACGTTTTCCTAGGCTTGATACCTACATAGCAACTTCCGCATATTGCTACCCAGCGACTATCCAACCTCCTTGTGCTTATTTCTTTCACAAGATTTTTCACTGCAGTCATGCGATAATCAGGTGTCGCTGCTACATTACGTGAACCGCTTCTACTCTCACTAGTATTCGTTATACCCTCATGAATCGCCAATGATCTATCGTGAATATTTCCTTGAAATACGATGAGTTTTCCCTCCTCTTAAAAAACTTAACATCGTACTTGGTTTTTGAAGTTATTTCTTTAAATGTGTTTAGTAGTATAGCAAAGGGGCTATCAGACCACCCTCGAATTTGTCCGCGGACATTTGATGCGGATGGCATGTGGTCATTGTTGATCTGAAGAACTCTTGGCGCAGGTATAAAACAGGTCTGTACAGGTATAAAACAGGTGTGTATCGGTTTAAAACAGGTATGGTAACCTGTTTATATGACGTCATGTTTTCTTCCTAATACCACCATACTACTACTGTGTTTATTACCTTTTGTTTGGCAAAAGTAGTGTATTTGAAGTGTTATTGGAAACAAGATACACATCCAAAAAGAACTAGTTGAATTGTTCAGTGCAACTCATCCTGATCGGGAAGCCATTAGTCAAAACATAGTAAGCAATGTTGAGTCTAAATAGTACGAATGTGGACATGTTCGTGGCCTTCTAAAATCTATCTGAAAAATGTGCTCTTTGACATACCGGAATAAAAATGAAGGTTGCATTAACAAAATTTCGATGATATCATACGTCCTACACGAATCGCCCTATTAATACCTATTAATTATATATTGGAAAATCCGCAACTATAAGTAAAATTTGAAAGTCCGATAGTTTTTTCCAAAAGTTATTCCTTGAATTTTTAACGAATTTATTCATTATTTTATTAAAGCACTATATGTAGTATTCATACTTGCTATTTGAATATTAGTGTATATTTTTCAAATTCTAAGGTAAACTCCTCAACACCTATATTTTTCAAGATTAAAAAACTCTACTCTGCTGTTATACTCTAGTATTATAAAACCCAAAATTATATGCTGTTATTTAAACAAATATTTGCAACACTGTAAATAAAAACATGAGAAAAATCTAAGAAAAAATTTATCAAAAAAATAGTATACCAGTTTTCCATAAACATCAACATCATTACATCGTTAATAGTGCATTCGTCAATCAAGTTGACAACATAAGAGGATTTAATCATCTTCTGGTGATATAACTCAATTGGCGAGTAACGCGTCGAGCGACGTAAAATCTTTCGGTATTTTTGGAAAACTGGTCTATTTCCTGTTACTGTTTTAAGGGTTCTAACCTCCTTTCAGGAATAAGTTTATAAATTTTAATAAAATTTGAAATACTACATCTCGTCGAGGTTTAATATATTACCATTAACGGAATTAATGGATCTATGGTTTGTATAATGATTCCTTGCGTGTACGTCACAGGCAACAATCATATGAATCAATCAACTGATATTTTTGAACAGTGTCGTAGCGAAAACACATTTTAGGATAACAGTTAGTACAATACAAATCCGTCAACCTATGACAGAATAATGAAAAGCACACAAAAACATTCAATGGAAGTGATATTTTCATTAAAATAAATGAAATAAATTTAACAAAAATCTAAATAAATGAAACAAAAATGAAATAAATTTTACAGAAATATTGAGACGCCAATGAATCAAATTATACAATAAAACTAAGACGTGAATTCATAATTGCATTTTCGGCAAATTATTAACTGTCTATACCGTACGTAGTTGATTGGAACATATTTATGTCGCTAGACATACGTCCTGGTAATTGTGACATATTAGTAAAAATTGCGAGTGGTGTAGCATGTGATCCGTGCGTCGTCACTAAATCGATACACGCGCATGGATCCATTATATAGATTGTATTTTCAACAAAACTGTGAATACTATGAATTAATATGTACTGCGTGGGGAAATAACATAAATAACTTTTACATGCTTATAAAATCAGTGACCCATAGTGTTTTTATATTTTACTTTTTAAATGAAGAGAAGTGCAAAAACAACTACACATGAAATGGTAATTTATTACATTATTAATAAACAAGCAGGAATTCTGTCATTAAGGAATATGGCGGGTACAACGAAAACGATGAAAAAATAAATCAATCTTCGTGTTGTATATAAAAAAGTACACAATCGTTGTAATGTCAGCATTAATATGATAAATTAAATCGGAATGAAATTGGTGAGTTATGGCTGATTTTTTTGGGATGGCACACACACACTCGAAACCAGTAAGTATATGAAAGCGCCTTGACCTGCTCACCAGGACTATAGCAGGGCCGCAGTTTAATCGGCGGCACCAACGGTGAGCAGCATACAACCAGCTGATAATCCGTTACCGATATATACCAGCGGGTGACGCCTGAGTGATAGTCACTAGCTTTTAATACATTTTACTTGGTCTAAGAATTGTTTTGTTGGGATCCGAAATTTGTTTTACTGTTATTAATAATTACACGTGGATCACTTTATAGCTGATGCGTGAAAGGTATATAATATTTCATCAGCTTTGCTTAAATCACATAATGTCGACCAATATTCGCCGTACAGCCGAACTAGTCGAACTTGAATTAGAAAAATTGAAATGTTTTATAGACGCTTGCAATATTTAATTATGAATTTCATAATAATCACTACTTATTTCTTATTTATAATATGGGAGTGATAAAGCGTCTATACAGTAACATAGTGTAACTCAGATCACTGTTATTACACAGTGATAAATCACAGGAATACATCATAATACAATAATGAATATTAATGAATACTCGGATAAATAAAAAAACTGGAAGAGAAATGTATAAATAAAAAAAAATACCAACACATGTCTCACTCGATCTCGGTTTCTAACTCGCATGTAAATTGGTGCCGACAATGAAAATGTACCACTGCGTACTTTTCTAAGTTTTCTGCAGTAAATCCTTGACGTCTATCATGTAACTGTAGTTGAAAACGCAATGAAAAAGTCACTCAATGCCTTCTGCCACCAAGGCACAGTACTATTAGTTACCTAGAGCTCTTGTGTATGTACCCTGTAGAAATTAAGACATATGTGGCAAACGGCTGTATCCAGGATATTTCGTAAATATATCTTGCAGTTTTTTTAGTGATTGTACTGACTGCACATGTGTTTTGGTTGGTTATTTTTTATTTAGCAGTATCTAAAACCATAAACTGCTTTTGTAATAAGTTTCAGTTAATCGATCACCTGCATTTACTGTGCCTGTACTAATACTAACGAGGACGCTTTTTCGGGTAAACAATATCATCTTCCCTTTTTTAAGTTTGTTGCTATTTATATTGTTTACATCTTCTGGCCTATTTAAAGAATGAACTTTTTTGGAGCAACAGGTGTTCTAATTTCCTCCAATTTTTCTTAACAATGATGTTGAAGTATTCTGCGGATTGTTGCTTCATTTATATTTAGAAATATTGCTACAGGTGATGTCTTTGTTCTTTTGAAACACAATTTAAAACATTTATTTTTAAATTTTTTTGATAACTATTATTACGAGTATCAGGTTTATTTTGGCTCTGGAATTTTATTCCAATAAGTAGTGCTAAAATTTGGTTCAATCCATGCCTACAAAAACTGTAATTTCTTTAACTAATGCTATTTCTATTTCATGGTCCTCTATTTAGGAACAAAGTTAATTATATCGATCAATGAACTTTACACTAGGAAATAAAAAGTTCAGTGATTCGCCATTAACTTGGTTTCACTATAAAAATGCTCATGCATGTGAAGCCAAACTTCAAGAACAACTGCGTGTTGTATCACGACAATGCGCCCAGTTAGACAGTAATTTCCATAAAGGAGTTTTTGGCCGGTAAAAATATTCCTGTGGCTCGTCAACCTCTTTATTCACCCGACTTGAGTTCATGTGACGTATTTCTCTTCCCGAAATGAAAAAATCACCTCAAGGACGCCACTTTGAGACACTTGAAAACATTCAGACCGCTGTAACTGTTCAACTGAAGGCTATTGCTGTATCAATCCAATCAAACGTGACAACCAATGAAATCTGACAATTTTGATTACAATATTCGGGGATTACTTGCTTAATTGAATTTTGTGTATGTACGTATTATGTGCTGATAGTGTGTATTGAAATTTTTTAATATATTCAAAAAATAGTATTTGAAGTGAATTGTGAAGTGAAGTATGTAGCATATAATACCTACGAGGTGTGTAAATTAAGTAATGAGACTGGCAACATAGCGTTCGATTTGGCAATATTTGGGATGCGGGACTTGGAAGGGCAGCAGATGAACATGTGATACGTCTTCAGTACGAGTTTGAACTCGCTACAGTCACATGACTGCCCGTAGCGATTTTTTTGTGAAACAATTTTTTCTAGTGCGTTCAAAAAATGAGTTATCTCAATTTTGAGTGACGGTGTGCTACCACGGCTTGCCTTAGACTTGGGCACAGTGCAAAGGAAACTTTTGCAAAACTTCAGCAAGTCTACGAAGATAGTATTTTGTAAAGGGCACAGGTGGATTTTTCGTGGTCTAAGGCATTTTCGGAAGGAACATGATTGAAGATGAACCTCTGATTTGCTTTTTCGATAGCCAGGGAATTATTCACGAAGAGTTTGTGCCTCAATGCAAATGGTTAATCAACATTTTTACGGAGAAGTTCTTAAAAATGTTCATGCATTCGAGATCAAACATCAAGAACAACTATGTGTTGCATCACGAACATGCACCTTGTCACACACTAATTTCAATAAAGGTCATTCAATAAATTCAAGTTTTTGGTCATTAAAAACATTACTGTGGCTCCTCGGTATTTGCTCCACTTGAACCTTGCCACATTTTCTCTTCCCGAAATTGAAAAATCACCTCAAGAGATGCCTTCTTGGGATACTTGAGAATATTAAAACGACTGTAACCAACTACTTGAAGGCTATTTGAATACCTATCCAAATTCCAACACTGCTATGAGGATTGCAAAACCGCCTGAAGCTTTGGGTGGCTTCCCAAGGAAATTGTTTTGAGGGAGACAATATTGAATTGTAATTTCATTAGAATAAAAAAAAATCAGTCTCATTACTTAAATTACACATCTCGTAAAAGTATTCTCGAAAATCCAGCAAAACTGGAACACTGCATTGTAGCACAGCTACATGTACTACGATTAGATTTCTAAATGCAATTCAAATAATTCGCTAACAGTAATACCATTCACTTCATTGTATTTTGGATTTTATTCTATTAAATTATGGAAAATATGATTCTGCACAGATCTTACCTAACTTGAAAGTAAGTATATTCATTACGCAATTTCCCGAATGACTATAGAAAATCAATAAAACAGAATTCTCTCTTATAGTTTATATAATTGCGAATTAAAATTGCTTATGTACACATTCCTATATTCGCTTTCTATATCGTTGTCAAAATCAGCCTCGAGTATTTCCATTTACGATTTAACTGAAAATTTATTGGTAATAAGATGGGAACATGCATTTTAACCTAATTTAGCTTATATAATAAGGCGAACGAAACTAATTACAGTATATTCACGTGTGAAATTAACATGGCGTTAAACATCGCATATATCTTCGCAGCATACTTAAGTGAAATTATTAACATTGAACCACATTGTAACACCTACGGGTGGTAATAAATTGTCGATCTGCAATAAAAGTAAGTCATAATAATGGTGGTGGGCTAAGAATTTGAGTAGGTATACAGGATGTAACAATGCTTCTTTTCGTTTATTATAAATATTTATAATGGCTTAATTACGTGTACGAATAATAGGGTAAATTAAAAAATTCCTCCCCACGTACTTTTAAATTATTATTTATTTAAGTTATGTAGTATTGTTATGTCACGCAATCCTGGAATAGACAATTACTATCATAATGTTATATATTATATCGCGATATTTATAACATGAATAGCAATTTGCGTGTTTTGCAAGATTGCACTGAATTTTATTATTATTAACCGTTATAAACAGTTGATTCTCAATACGAAGTTGCCAGAAATATGTATGTTCATTGTAAACTTACGGCCTACCATTATTTTCTATCAAAAATGTATATATGTTATGCCCAAAAATCGAAAACGCTCAGTGAGCGAAAAAAACGGCTACAACGCGTTGCGGACAGTACTGAACAACCAAATACCTAAGTAAGGTAATTTTTCGCGTTGTGACCATTCTTGTTGACCACGACCCATTGTGGACAATACTCAAATGACCACGGCGCGTTCTGGATGATTTAGAAAGCTCATAAAACAATCGTGCTTTTAATATTTAACTAGATTAACAGAAATAATAACTGAAAATTTGAAAACCTTTTTTGTATCGTTATTTCTACATGAAAATTTATTTATTACAGATGAACGCTATAGAATAATAACCAACTGAACCGACGGTAGTTGAGAAGGGTATTCATTTGTTATTGCAGGCACTATTATTGTGGCATTTAGAATTGCACGACAACTCATTGGCCCTGCAGTTGCACTTTTTGTATTATAATAACGCTTACAATGGCACATGACAAATCCTTGTTTTGATCCAGACGATAGAGCTGAAGCTTTTCTCAAATATAATGAATAACTCGGAACAGACGATGAGTTTATAAAGTTTGAATCAGCGAAACTGAATTCATTACGACCATAAAGTTTTTTCAGCACGCCCTCCTTGGTTCCCAACTTATACAAGGTGGATTCATTAACGCTTAGAAGTACAGCTAGAACACTTCTAGGGGCAAGCCGCTCTCTGTCGACATCCGGAACTTTGACTACGACATCTTGACCGATCTTAGCAGGAGGTCGTTTTTCACGGGACAAAGCCAGCATTTTTTCAGCTTGCTTCTCCATTCCGGCTTTAGCATTTTTGCTCTGCTCTCTGATTGCATTACGTCGACAGCAAAGGTTGCATACGACTTTTCCTTCAATTTCAACACCGCATTCCATGTGTACATTTAAACTGCATGTTTTACATGGTTGGGTGATTCTAAAATGTTCGAAAATGGAACATGCTACCGTACTGGATACTGCATTGATTATGTTTTCTTCCCCTTCCTGGTCTGTTTCGAGTGTCATCCCTTCCAAGATTTTCTCTAAATCTTCTTCCGTTTCCAAAGTTTCATATGTTTCCCTTTCCAGAGAAGATTCCGCCAATCCGATTCTTTGCTTGCTACCAAATATGGCCTTGTAAGGACTTTTTTTAATTCCTTCATGCAGGGCATAATTTTTTTTGCTCTGAATAAACCGTAACCCCTCTGACCATTGTTTGATATTATTATCAAGAAGCCATGCTACCAACATATCTCTGACGTCCTGATTGGATCGTTCCACCGATCCTTGGTTCTGTGAATGGCGGGGCTTACTGTGCACAAACTTAAGGCCTGGCCACAGATCCTGTAACTGTTATATTATTTTATTAGAAAATTCTCTTCCGTTGTCGCTTTGAAGTATAAATGGAGCACCGAACATGCAAAAAATGTCCACTACATTATATCCGACTTCTTCAGCTGTTTTCGTTTTGAGTGGTTTCAAAATTGTAAATTTTGTCAGATGGTCTTGGTAGTTCAATATGAAACGATAATCTCGGATGGGTTCGGTTTGCATATCAATCAAATCTACCCTACGTCTGGACTTCATGTGGTTTGATAGGATTGGTGTAACAACTAACCCCTTCTTCTTGATCTTCTTCTTTCCCTGACATTTCTCGCAAAGAGACAAACAGATCTGTATAGCTGCTCTAGTGACATTGCAGTGTTCTTTGTTAATTTCAGCCTCCATAACTAAAAACAAAACAAAAATATCACTAGGTACCAATATTTTATAGAAATAGCGTTTAAGTAATGTACCTCTTGTTCGTTTGTGTCCACTTGCCATGTGAGCAGCTTCAATAATGCCAAAAATATCCTCTGTTTTACAGAAATATCGAAAAATTTCATGCTGTGTTCCTTTGGTCTTTTCAATTAACTTTTCATATTCCCCAATTGTTATGATATTACGATATCATAATATAAGACTGAAGAGGTACGCCTGTTCAGTCTTCTAATAGTTTGGACGACAACAGTATTTTACTGTCTCTGAAACGTTTCGCTTCTTTCACTTCTCGGACGATCTCTTCATACCGTTCGTTCGTAAAATAATCACTTCGGTCATTGCAGTTATCAACGATATCTTTAAGTTTTTCATTAAATGCCTCTCTCATATTATTTTTAGCTAACAGTACTAGTGACTTCGCTCAACAACATAGACGGAACTTCACTCGAAGGCAGTCGTAAACACACTGACAAGACTATACAAGAGAGATCGGTTTATGAGCTTTATAAATCATCCAGCACGCGTCATGGCTGCTTGAGCATTGTCCACAACGCGTCGTGGTCAACAAGAACGGCCACAACGCGAAAAATTATCTTATTTCGGTATTTAGTCGTTCAGTATCGTCCCGCCGATATTGAAGGATGAACACGCGTTGTGGCCGTTTTCTTTTGCTCACTGAGCATTTTTGATGTTTGAGCGTAACATATACATTCATGTAATGTTTCTAGAAAAGAGCTAGAACTTTTGATGCAGCAGCAAAAACAGGAGACTAGTTTTCTAGAAACACCGAAAGATCACACCTTTCTCGACTCGCGTTTTATTAACCAAGTTAATTCCACGATCCAAAAATCATAAAATTCTGTCAATTCTATATTAACCGCAGGTCTCAACAGAGGTTGCAAACATTTTTAATAACTGCACTCATCTGCGAACAAATTGCAACATCTTTTAGAAAATCAAAGTTGTAGTCAAAAGTACATTGGGTAAACGAAAGAATCAATTGTAACTAGATTTAAGGCAAACGGCCTATTTAAAATATAAGAAAGATTAAAAAACTTTTCCGTTGCTCAACATGTTTTTGCGGAAAAAAAAACATCGAATAGACTCTAGTAACTTAAAGTTAAACAACAGACTATTGGATGCCATGGGAAATATTAAGATAACTAAATGTAATAATAGCATGAACAAAGACAAGTCCCCGGACCGTTGTTTTAGTTGATACGGTGTATGGCGACATTAATGGATCAGTGAACCGAACGTTTATTTAATTACGGTTCACAAACCATCAATGGAAATAGTTATAAGTAGGGATACGTAATTTTCGTATTTACGAAATACATGCGATAAAGGCGAAATTTGTCAATAATATGCTATAAATGCGATTTTTTAATACATTTCCACGAAATCTTGATAATTATCATTTTTTAAAGCGAAACGATCAAGTAAAGCCGCGTATACACTTGAGCGTTCGCTCCACTTGAGCACACGTTGCCATTCGGAGGGTGGGCGCGTGAGGATAGGGGGGCGTCCATTAAGACCACTGCATTAGACTGAAGACAGCAGCACAAAATAGTTTAGATAAATTGCCCTCTGTCTCCTTTATTTCTGAAGGTACGTGATACCGAGGTATAACCAGGTGCGACATACCTGTAATTAACACCTGTCCCCATACCTACTGACGACAAGGCGAAGCGCATCGCCGTGTCGTCAGCGTACAGCGCAGTGGCCGTGCGCTCTGCCCTTGGAAGGTCTGACGTGAAGATGTTGAAGAGGTGAGGCGACAGGACCGCACCCTGCGGTACTCCAGTCTTGGTGGTCCTGTAGTCTGATACAGAGGTCCTTACTCGCAGAGGCCCGAAATCGCCTTTTTGTCGGGTAGGACTTGATCGTTTCACCAGGGCCATCGGGTATCCCATGTCTAACATCTTGATTAGAAGTATATTATCGATGCTGAACTAATATAATACGTTATAGAGTACAGTACTTTATATTACGCTGATATAAACCACCCAGACATTAGTATAGCTATAACTGTATGATCCCTATCCAATTGAATTAAGACAGAGGTGTCAGTATGGAATAATGGCTGTATAGTTTATTTCATCGCTATTTTCCAAATAAAAAATCTCTTTTAAAGTTTTAACATATGTTGATGACTGAAATTGTTTTTCGAAAAAGTTTGGTGATATGACACCAAACTTTTTTTTGTGAATAACCTATATTAATTTTTTTTCAAATAGAAACCCATATATTTTTTCTTGTATTCAGAATCAGAACGTGCACACTAACGTTCTGATAACTTAACTGCATAAAATTTTCATTAGGTTTCGTTAAGAAAATTTTAGTAAACATCAATTATTTCAATCCTCAAAATATTATGGGTTATATAAAATCATATCGGTTATATAAAACAAATCGGTTATATAAAATGTTCAAAATGTCTACCGTTATTTGTTATATTATTTATAATTGATCGCTATGCATTCAAACTCATTTCACCTCTTATCGCTCATAAGCGGTTAAATCAGGTAACAGAGCCGGTCACTCCATTTCTATTTTACGCCATATCAATCTATGTTACCGAATATAGTATAAAACAAATAGTTAAAAAGTTACAAACATTATCCACACTTATGCCGAACTCTGTATGTAATTTAATATCGATAATCAACATCACATAAATCTTATAGTAGTTCAGGTTTTATAAAACGTACGAACCTGTCTCATATTTTATTCAACTGTTGCATACTGTTATTTACAATTCTAATATAGACAGATCACATTTCTCTCACGCTCTTTCTGCAGAATCAAATAAATATTTAAGGGACCCTATTATTTTAATTAGAAAAGCATATCCCTATAAATATTTCGTTTTTACGGGAAGTAGTTATAGATAACTAAGTGACTTTAGTATATTTGTTATCAAGACATAGGAACAGTATGTAGGATGGTAGAGCATATATGTTAAAAGAGTGGATATATTTACTTTAGTATATTATTTTATTAAAAATAATTAAGAGGGTGAATATTCTGACTAATTGAAAAATGGGTGAAATTTTTAAACGTATATAAGTAAATTCAAAGACTACACTGAAATTAAAATGTAGACACATAGAAAATAATAATTAGAACAGTTGTGAATATATTAATTACTGTACAATTCAAATACTGAAAATATTAACATATGGTATATTACACCCAAATGAAGATTTTATTAATTTCTATAATAGATTAACAATCTAAGATATATATGGGATAATTGAAAATATATAAAGCGATCAAAGTATTTATATGACATACTATCAACTGTACGTTGAAAATAAATCGTGCGTATACGCTGAATCGGGCATTTAATTTAACCTTGCATTATTTTATAAAATAAAAGTAGCTGCTGAGGAATTTTTTATTCGTGATTAGAGCTGTCACGTAGATGAAGGAGCACCTAATGTACTAGTTTTTTTGTGGCATAATACCATACAGTCATTTTGTAGAGTTTAGCCAAAGATCACGAATTTCATTTAACGAAAATTGTTTTGCTCGATTTTTAATGGCATTAAGAAATATTAGCTGCAGTTCGTATTCAATTATAAAGCAATTATCTCTGAGCTCTTATGAAATTATTTTTATTTTCAATACTCTGCTCTCGTTGGAAATAAAATAATAATTCAGGTCTTCAATGCTTCACCCTCATCATCTAAAGATTTGAGGCGAGTTAATTAAGGCGAAGATATCATACAGTTTAATAAATAATTACCATCAATTTAATATAAACAAGTAATACGAAGTGTGTTTTGCTAATTTAATTTTATACCATAACCTACTTACCTCTCTGTATTCCATGAATCTTATTTGCATTGAGATTATTTGAAAGATTATTGATAATCATTCATGGTTATCTCCAAATTGACATATGAGTATAATAATCATCGTATGGTGACAATAATTTGAGAAAACTAAAACCGTAACTAATTTTTTTTTAACTCAACAGAACGTTAAAATAATGATTCAAGGCGATTTTTGGTATTTTATTATGCACAATGTTTCTAGAAGATACACTCTTTGCTTACAAATACAAAATGTTTGATAAAAGTATGGTGAATTTGTGAGTGAACAACGAATGATATTCTGTTTCATATTAGATATGATTGAAAATCCTATATTCAACACAACAGTGCAGTGGCGGCTCGTGATGAAATGAAACGGGTGTTCTGCACAGGGCCGATCCTAGGGTATTGGCCGCCCGCGTGCAAATTTCAAACGTATCCAAATTACTGGCGCCATAGGGGCCGCAAAAAAATGTTAAGGTAACGCGTTTTTCTGAAACTTCAGAATTTTTATGTATAATCCGTTTATACAAAAATTTAGATTTTCACAAGAAAAATTTTTGGAATTTAATACCTTTTTGAAGAACATTCATGTTTGCCGTCATATTCTTTGGTTAAGAGAAAAGGCTTGTGAGGTGAACTTTCTACTAGAGGGTCTATAACACTTAAAATATTTTCCGAAAGAGTTTCAGCGTCACATTTTGTAGGTTTCAGGTATGTTTAAAAACGTTCAATCGGTTCACCATCGAGAATATATCTTAAAACTACCACTAACTGAGTTTTTGCAGATACGTCAGTTGTTTCGTCTGCCATAACTGCCAAAAATGAAGGTTTGTTAATTTCTTTAATTATTTCTTCATGACATACTTTTAATATACAGTCTAAAAGATCATTTTGTATTTCTTTAGAGGTTCCTTTAAATACTGAAGCATTTTGTAGATACTCGCTTAAAGTTACATCAAGCTCAGCAGAAAAAATTATCAAACCACGAAATATCCCCGGGTTTTGAGAGGTTTCAGCTTCGTCATGTCCTTGCAGCGCCAGTTCAAAGGCCCCACAAAACTTTATGCAGTTTATAATTTTTGACAAAACGTATCTCTTTTTTGTCACATTATCATTATGCTCTTGCACATTTATCCAATAAGCTGAATCTAGCTGCGCTTTAATATTAATTGTTCCTAATAAAGCTAATTCCATTGTATTATGTAGATGGCTCTTGGAGTTGTCGTGCTTTTTTATTTTTTCAGTTAAGTGCACCAAATCTGTCACCCCTACCTCCGCCCATGCTTTGTCACCGCCAAAAAGTAAACAAGGAAAACAAAATAACGCATTTTTTTGTTGCACTCACAAATCGAATTGTTCTTCGAATAAATGTCTCTACTAAATTGACGTTTATATGCTTTTCCGCGGCTAACATCTGCAGTCTCAATAACAATATCGGGCAATGGCGTACCATTGTTTTTTAAATCAATTTTTTCTTCATAAGAGTATTTAAAAAATCGCTTCACATGAACTAAATTATAAACTAAATCCATTATCACTATCACAGTATATGATTATTAATAATTAGTAAAATAAATCACTACACAAATTCACAAAACAGTATTTAAAATCTGAAATTAACACGAAATACGAAATAGGTACGATTTACGCCCGCCTGAGGAGTAGGAAGGAGTAAACATTCACTGATGTTGCCTTAGCTGGAAAAAATACAGCTCACTAACCGTGTAAATTCGCGCATTTACGAGCGCCAAGTGTGGATTGTCGCGGGAGTTGAGGGGGGAGGACGGGTGTGCCGAGCCGTGCTGAGAACTACCTCGTGTGGCCCAGTTCAATGTACCGCGACGCGCTCGCGTAGAGACCCAGATAATTCATCTGGTCTACTACTCAATAGAGGACGGCGGGCAGAATGCGACTTTAACGCAATAATTTGGTTAGCTGCACCAACTAACCAAATTATTTTATTAATAAATTTTAGTAATTATTATGTCGCGAAAATATACAAATATCTAATTTTTTTGGCAGTTCTGCAGCTCTGCAGCACCTATACATCAGCCGCGCCTGCAACAGTGAATCGATATTCTGCTCAAGAAAATTATCTAAAGAGAAAATTTGCATCTATATGAAATTCACTTTTTACAAGAATTAAGTGAAGACTACTTCATATTCAGTATCGAGGTCTATGGAGTAGTTATGGATAGACTGAATCCAAGTGTCAATTTTCTTGCCGAAATTATCACAGAACCGTCAAGTTTGGTCATTGAGGCAGAAACAAAATATATAATTTTTGAAGTAATTGATATTGTTTACTAGCTGTGGTATTGATATTCTCCAAGAATTTGTTTTATTATGACAGCTAAAATATTTTGTGAGCCCCTATATATTTCATTTTATTATTTATAAATTTTGTTCATCCAACGTACACGCCATGTACATAAAATATTGAGACTTGGATTACATTAAGCGAAGATATACTTTTTAATATATTACCGATAAATCTTAAACCAATATCTCTTAACATTTCAGATCTTTTTATTGCCTCACATCCATCGACTGTGGTCTGACAGGATTATGGAGAAATATCGCCGGAGGGTTTTATTCCACGACGTGACACCATACTATGGGATCGCCTGCATATTACGCAGCGAGGATGTCCTTTTAGGGCAAGAGGTTTACCTACTGTCTACAGCTGCCGGCGCTTCCTTTTTTTGACTACTCATTTTAAACCACTTTAGGAGGTGCAAATTTAATTTATAGAAAGTTATGTTACGCTTTTTCTTTCAGTCAGGTATAAATCATACTAATTGCCTATTCTCGAGTGGAATAATAATAGACGCGAATTATATCGAGAACACATATTGAACAAAAACAATGGTAGAATTTGGGAAGAGTTAAAAATGATATTTTAAATCACTGTTTTTATTGAAACTATAGACCAGTAATAATTGATATGCACGAGTTATCTAATTTTTAATATTTAATAACCTTAATTATCTGTTAATTTACAATCTCTTGCCAGGTTAGATTTCTTTGTCATTTAATTATAATACAGTTATGGAAATAATTTGTACATAATCACAATACATAATGTTTCTCATTAATTTTATTTTTGAAATACTGGTTGAGCCAAAGAGAAAAAAATTGAACTTTTTCTTCTTAGTATCCTTATCCTTATGATTACTATCTTATTTAAGTACTAACCTTAGTTACGATAGGGGTCAAATGCGTGCCAAAAATATAAAAGCGTAGGAAGTACACATCAAAGCAAGGCACCTGCAAATTCAATTAAAGGTAGTTATTTAACAAAATAATTAAGTTAGATCATTTATTTAATTATGTGTCCAAAATTACTACCACCGTCCCCCATGGAGTAGTACAATTGTTGTTTGAACTGTCTTCAAACTACTTGTAACATGTCTGCTATTGTTCATTGATAATCCTGTATACCTCGTACACTTATCTCCTCCAGAGTACCAGATTTAGTGGCATAGACTTGTGATTTTGGGTGTTCCCATGGAAAGAAGTCTAGTGGTATCAGACTTAGATATAATGTGTTTATGTAACATTTCCTGAAATTGGCCTTATTATTATGGCGAAATGGTAATCCCTTTCATTTTGTTAGAATTTCTACAATTAAAAGTATTGAGTTGACTATATTTAAAATATGCATTGTGAAGTCTTATTTGGAAACTTTTTTATTTCTTATATCTTTCATCTAGCGCCAATAGTTTTGAAATAAAATAACTCTTTATGCATTAATAAATATTAAAAGAAACAGACTCCATTTTTTTTTGACTTTTTCACCATGCATTAGTACAATCGTTGTCCAAACTTTGTTCCAACTCTTTGTAACATATTTGGTGTTATTCGTTGACACTCCTGTATACCTCGTGCTATTAGCTTCTTTGAATTACCAGATTTAGGAGCATAAATTTGTGGTTTCGGGTGTCACCGTAGAAAGAAGTCTAATGGTGTTAGAGCTGGCCGGCCACTCCATTGGATTTCTTCGTTTAATTCATTGTTCAGCAAATCTCTGGTTCAAAAATTCCCTTACTCGCACATCATGATGTGGAAGAAGTTCCCCATCCTGTTGGAAAAGATATATTTCTCCATTTAAATTTCCGGAAATACGAAAGGGGCTAATAATATAATCTCCAAGAATAATTGTCCAAATATTTAGTTTTTCTGATCTCTGCACGATATTATCGCTATATACGATAGATAGCGTTGCATGATGTTACCCCAAGCAGATATGGGTTTTCGTCAGAGTACTCATCTAAAACACGGATTTTTAAACCAAATTTGTGTTTTAATACAGTCAGATCCAAGGCTAACTTTATAGGGAAGGAATCTGGCAAGTTTAAGGATTGTATGAACCGAAGTCCTGGAACTTTCGAGATTCTTGAGACAGCTGTCTAATATTTTTATATTGAGTTCATCAACTTCTAAAGTCCAAGTATAGATGATTTGATCATCTTCATTATATACCAGTCATGGGCAAAGTACGGCCCGCGGTTCAAGTGCGGCCCTTCGAGGTAGTGAATCCGATGCGCGACATGGTTTCGAATAACCCCTACAATTACATCTAGGATAGGACAAAATGTATTTTCTGCGTAGCTAGAATAAAATAATGGTTTCCTTCTCATCGCGTTTTAAGTACGGTATTATCTGAGTTTTCACGCAACCTCGCGTAGGCGTAGTGCAATACGTGTGTTGCTCGGCTAAGTTCGGAACGAATCGAGCGTTACCATTTTCGTTTCGCCTGTTCTCAAGGTTAGTGTAGTTCGGAAAGTCACGTAGTCAGTGTCAAGTCACCTCTGCGGCTGTGTGTCTGGCTTGTGTTTCTATAGATTTGCTTTGTTGGTAGTGTTTTTTGACATTTTTTGTCGTTACAATGGCAAGTAAAAAACATAAAGTTGATTCAGAATGTCGTATTTTTAAAGATGAGTGGACTAGGAAATACTTTTTCACAATAAACCTGTGTGCCTCATTTGCAATGAAGCTGTAGCCGTATTCAAGGAATTCAACCTCTCACGACACTTCATGACAAAACATAACAAAGCCATTTATGAAACTATAACCTAATAAGAACGGAAGTAAAAATCAGAAGCTCTACGTAAAAAACTGTCAGGTCAGCAATTAAAAAACAAAAACAAAGCTGTTCTCAAAAGCTAGCTACACATGCCAGTTACGTTGTGGCATACAATAGTGCAAAAAGTAACAAAGCATTTTCTGATGGCGAATTTGTAAAAAGTTGTATGCTCCAAGTATGTGACATTTTGTGTCCTGACAAAACAAAAGATTTTGAGACAGTAAGTTTGTCTCGAAAAACAATTACTTCTAGAATTGAAGTAATTGATAAGCAGTTTGTCTCACAGCTAGAGTCAAAGATAAGCGAATTTATATTCTGTTCTTTTGCGTTTGATGAAAGTACGGACATAACTGACACAGCTCAGTTACTGATATTTATAAGAGGTATTAGTAACTTATAAGTCGGAAATCGAGAAAGGAACCACCAAGCCACCAAGCGGCTATCAAAGTAGTTCCCGAATAGCAAAGCTATTACATAATCGCTCTAGGAAACAACTACTCCTCGGGCTAAAGCCCCGCCAGGCATTGAATTATACCCAGAAGCGATCCTAGACCCCTTTCTCATGTTTCTGCACGATCAGATAAGGTTTCAAAAAATAAAGCGAATTCTACCTGTGGCGGGTTTTATAAGAGGTATTGATGACAACTTTTGTGTTACGGAAGAATTAGCTTGCATGCGTTCATTAAAGGGAACGACAAAAGGGTCAGACATTTTTCAAGAATTTCAAGAAACTATCACGTCTTTGAAAGTACCTTTGACCAATATTTTTAACATTACTACAGATGGAGCACCGAATATGACAGGGACGAAATCTGGTTTTGTAGGCATATTTAAGGAATCATTTCCTGGGAACGAAGTTGTGTTTCTTCATCGTGTCATACATCAAGAAGTTCTGTGTAAATCTGCTCTAGACATCAAACATGTGCTTGATCTTGTTATTAAGCTTATTAATAACATTCGTTCACGAGCACTCAATCATAGAAAACTTCGAGAGTTTCGTGACTCATAGCAGTCTGAATATTCTGATGTACTTTACTACACTAAAGTAAGGTGGCTCAGTGCAGAACGGGTTTTCGAACGAGTTTGGTATATAAAAGACGAAATAATATCTTTCATGAAAGAAAAAGGAATGGACGAGTGTAAACATTTAAAAGATATTGTATGGCTTTCAAACTTTGCATTTTTTACAGATTTTCTCAGTCACATCAATAAATTAAACCTTAAACTCCAGGGAAGGAATCAATTAATCCTTGATATTTGGAGTCATATTAGGGGTTTCAAAATGCAATTGAATCTATTTTCCAAACCACTAGTCAAGAAAGACTTCACTCATTTTCCAAGACTAAAAACTATTGCAGTTAGAGAAGACAAACTTAGGAGCTACGAGAAAAGCCTGAAATGTCTTCATGAAGAATTTGAACTAAGATTCCAAGACTTCGAAGTTATTGAACATAACCTGGATATTTTTAGCATGCCATTTAATGTGGATTGTGAATCAGTAAAACCAGAATTGCAGTTCGAACTGATTGAGTTGCAATGTAACACTGAATTGAAGAAACTATTTCTCAACATTTCTAAAATTGAGTTCTACAAGGCCCTGTCAAAATCAAGTTTCCCATACCTGAAATCTCACGCACAGAAGATAATTGCGATGTTTGCATCTTCCTACATCTGTGAACAGGTGTTTTCTACTATGAAGCTTCGCAAAAACAGCGTTAGAAACCGATTGACTGACCACCATTTAGCTTCACTACTGCGAATCAACATCCCAGTTTCTCCCAGATTATGAACAATTTTTAGAAGCTCAGTCACAGTTTCATCTGTCACATAAGCCATACTCTTCTAAAGAACAATCAATTGTTGTAACTTTTTTTCTAATAATATAAGTATAGTCTATATAATATAAGTTGTGTGTGATGTAAAAATCAAAAATAAAGTTTATCACTTATAAAAATCTGTTTTGTTCAATTTTTTTTTTTTCGGCCCACCTAGATAATTTTTTATTTTATCTGGCCCTCCCCTTAAAAAGTTTGCCAATCACTGTTATATACGATATGTACGCGATTATGTTTTCCATTTTCAACTGAACCAGAATATTAAAAGTTTCTCACCAGTTCCATTATGTACTTAAGTTGAACATTACTATCAGGAAAACATTCATTAAAAATTTGAACAGATTCTCTAGCTCAATCGTTATTCAGATAATAGAAAATGTCAACAATTCTATTTTTCCTTCGAGGAAATAAAGCAGTAGTAGGCGAATTACTTGAGATGTTCTTGATTATAAGTAATACCATTTAGAATTAACTCAGTCAGTGTACAGGTAAATTACACTGGGTTATTTATTTTGGATTATCTGGCGTTTCGCTAGATTAAGATAAATTTTAATTTTCCATTTTGTCTTATGTTGTCCTATCCTTAAAGATGAACAAAATAAATTCAGTTGTGATCTAAATTTTAGATCATTAAACTGAGTTTATAAGGCTCGTATGGAACAGGCAGTATCAGTCACAGTAACTAATTTTATGTCAAAAATTATGTCTTTGAAAATAGAAATTCTCACGTACGATATTATCCGTACGTGAGAATTTTTATTTTCAAAAATTTTCCCATGAAAAATTAGTTTATTCCGTGTTAACAATTTGTGTTAGTGTTTCTCACACCTAAGCTCACCGGAACAAATTAAGTATCTGAAACAATTGCAACCTGTTTGAAACAATTATTTATCTAAAACAATTATTTTGCATAGAGCATTAAAGTGACTATTGGTTTAGGCATTTGGATAGGTTGGCTATATATTGAAACAAAAGAAAAGAAACTCTACGACGCTTGGAAATACCGATTAGTGTTTCAGCCGATTCATTCATACCGATTAATTCTTCTCCAAACATCTTTCATATCCTGAATAAGTTCATTTGAAATATGTCTATGTAGTTTTAGTACATACAAAGACAAATATTTCTATTACATAGACTTAATGGGACCTACATACAGCCCTGACGTACACTGGAAAACTTTATTAAAGCCATGTCATCATAATTTCAATACAACTTTACACCAATACAACTTTACATCACGCAGATAGGTGACAGGGGTACAAAAATATCTAATTATTCAACGATGTGGTATGCCAAATAGAAATACCTACGATTGCAGTAGGTATTTCTATTTGGAGGGTAATATCAGCGACAATTTTGTCTAATTTTTGTTCTATTCATATTGCACTGCAACAATGCGATCATTATGTTCCGCCGCCATATTGTTTATACCACCTCCTTCTTACTAAGGTCCTTAAATCCATCACGGACTTTTGTCACCCAATACTATACCGCTATTACAAAATTCGCAGGCCCGCCTAACTCTGTCACTAATTCTCGATGAATATGGATGCTCTTTTACGGAGTAGTACAGAGTTTTACTTTTAAACTAAGAAAATGTTTGTAACCCTTCTCGATTCACATTTCAGATGTCGAAATAATAATAAACCATCTACTATAACACGGAACACTTTCCATACTAGTATCGATAGTATGCACTGATGCGTACTTTAAAAGCAGATGAACTTTACACATGCGCACGTTATAACGAAATGATGTATTACAGGGTCCATAAAATAAGATTTTGGCCAACCTTTTGAGAGAAATTATAACAAGTTCCTCATCGACGAAAATGACCATTACTTATTTACCATCTTCGTATGTATATATATTTATTTGTGTTAAGTACAAAATATATTTTGTTAAATATGTACATGTTTGTATGAATGTTTATGTAGGTATATATGTACATGTGAATATATATGTTCTTAAGTTTGTTTCCGCCATAATACCATTGTTTATTCTTTTTTTTTTATTGTTATATATTGTATTCTCATTAGGATTACCTATTTCAAATACAGTTATTATTGTTAAATACATGCATTAATGTTGTACTAAAAGATTTAAATATCATAAAATAATTTAAAAAGTTCTATACCTGTGAAGTTAGAGAGCATCAATCTTGTGAAATTTATTATGTATTATTTCCTCCAATTAACAGACCGAGAAACACTTAATTTTGTCATTATTTGGTGATAAAAATATTTAGTGGTCAGTAGACCACTCATTAGTAGACTGTTACTGAAAAATATATTAAAAATTTACAGTATTATAAATTTTTTTTATTTTCACCAATATTATATTTCCATAAAATATTCATCAGTTTTGAAACAGTTATTCTTTAACGCATTGTAATTGTAACACATACTAATATTAACATTCGTATTCTAAACAATAACCGAATTTTACATTTCTTTACACACCTTTCAAAGTAAATTAGAACAAACTAGTATGGGCTGTAATATAATTAACTCTCCAGTCACGATTTAAAAACCCCGCCAGGAAAATACACAATATACCTTTTTATAAAAAAAAAATGTTAATAAATGCAGTTGTAGGGTGTGCCAAGATTTGTAGATGTAAGTAAGTTTATTTAGTGATCACGAGTCAAGTAGCAGTTTTGTCATTAAGACAATCATTTTACATTTTATATTCAAGAGACTTAAGGTAATTTCTCCGGTACCGCCCGGTCAAATGTGTAACTTTAGTCAACTGGTACCTTCAAACCATGCAAAATGTTCCAACTTTCATGGTTAATATCTCCTTTATTGTACCAGCAAACATTTTTCAGTTAAACAATTCCTTCGGGAAGTTTATTCTTTATGTGTAACAGAAATTTGATGAAATTCTATAGAAAAGTGGGCATATATACAGGGTGATTCAGCTAACCCGTTCATTAAAAGTTTATGAACTTCCCATTGGAATTCATTTTTTAAAATTTGGAATCAGGGGTTAGCGAGGATGGTCTATTCAACTAAAGTATTTTTGATTTTCTGACACTTCCGGTTATACCGGAAGTAGCTATCAACTTCCTTATTTTACATAGAACATCCAGTATATTATTACATTTTTTAATTACCCTGCTGATTTTAAGTGAACTTTCTTAACAATTTCCTATACCTATCTTCAGCAGTTTTTGAGATATTTTAATTTTTTTGAAGAAATTAGGTTTTGTAGTATACCATTGGAATGCTCGTCACTTATTCAAAACTAAAGTTATAGTAGCAAATCTTGGGCTGTAATTGGGCAGACTATTAGTCTTTCAGGTGATATGTAGTTTGATTTTTTATTATTTACAGAGTGTCCAAAAAATTGAGTTCATTCTGACAAACTTCAGCTGCTCAAAAGTCAATTTTCTTAAATGGAATACCCTGTATTTTATTGCTTTTTGTGATGGAGAATTAAGTGATATTTCAATCTGTATTAGGATTACCTATACCTATCTGCTACCGTTTTTTGTTATCGAGGTATTTTTTATTCGATGCCATAGTTTTCCATTTTATTAATTTACTTCTGACCAGCGGGCCATGAAAATATTACGCAATGTCTTAACTGTCAATGTTAACATCAGAGTAGATGTCAAAGTGAGAAAACTTACATAGTATTATAAATTATAACGTGCATTATGGAAATCCAACAGGAATATTCAAATGAAGATATATTAAATTTATTTTTCATTCATGGAGAATGTAAAAAAATTATTGAAAGGACTTGTCGTTTGTTTAACGAGAGATATCCACATTTACGGCCTTTAAATAAAACTGCCTTCAAGAGAATAGAAGCAAATTTTAAACGATTTGGAACTGAAGTTACTAGAACACGCCCCAAAGATGTTACTGGTGATGAAGGCAACCAAGTAAATGTTTTGGCATATTTCAATGCAAATCCACATACGTCGATTAAACCTGCGTCACAAGATTTGGGACTATCTTACTCGTCAATACAGAGAATTCTGGAAAAACATAAAATGCATGCTTTTTCTATTTTAAAACTGCAATCTCTCCACCAAGGTGACGAGGTACGACGTGTGGCATTCTACGAAAGCATTTTATTAAAAACGCAAGAAGACCCACATAACAAAATTATTTACACCGTTGAGTCAAAATTTAACAGAGAAGGGATAATAAATAGGAGGAATTGGCATATTTGGGCAGAACAAAATCCACGAATGGTGCGTGAAGGTAACTTTCAAAATACATTTAGTTTTAATGTTTTTTGTTTGATGATGGATAATCGCATGTGTTTTGAAGTGTATGATGAAAATTTAAATTCTCGTAAATACCTAGAAATTCTTAGAACGGTAGTTTCAAATTTTTTGGAAAATTTGCCACTAAATATTCTAAATACGTGTTGGTACCAAATGGATGGCGCTCCAGCCCACTCAACCCATGAAGTTTACCATGAGTTAACAAATATGTTTGAAGATCGCTAGTTTGGGCGTAATGATCCGGCTCTATGGTCTCCCTGATCACCCGATCTAACACCCCTTGATTTTTTTTATGGGGCCATATCAAAAGTAAAGTATACTCAACGCCCGTCAATACCAGAGATGACTTATTACATCGAGTTAGAACTGCCTTCACCGAACTAGATGAAGGAATGGTATTGAAATCTACGATCGTTGAGATTAATAAACGAGTTTTATTGTGCTTACAACACAACGGACGGCACATAGAACAGTTGTTATACCAATAAGACCCAACTGTTAACATTTAGTTATTATTGTTATTATGTTTTATTTAGGCTAATGTAAGTTCCAAATCGTTTAAAATATACTTTTTATTCATGATGATTTTTTTTGTTCAATAATTTTGCACCATTGTTTATGATAAAAAATGAATGTAAATGTTACGTTGTTTTAATTTTCATGGCCCGCTGGTCAGAAGTAAATTAATAAAATGGAAAACTATGGTATCGAATAAAAAATACCTCGATAGCAAGAAAACGGTAGCAGATAGGTATAGGGAATCCTAATACAGATTGAAATATAACTTAATTCTCCATCACAGAAATCAATAAAATACAGGGTGTTTCATTTAAGAAAATTGACTTTTGAGCAGTTGAAGTTTGTCAGAATGAACTAAATTTTTTGGACACCCTGTAAATAATAAAATAACAAACTACATATCACCTGAAAGCTTAATAGTCCGCCTAATTACAGCCCAAGATTTGCTACTATAACTTTTGTTTTGAATAAGTGACGAGCATTCCAATGGGATACTACAAAACCTAATTTTTTCAAAAAAATAAAAATATCTCAAAAACTGCTGAAGATAGGTATAGGGAATTGTTAATAAAGTATATGTGTATGTAAGAAATTTATAATATATAATTTTTTACTGATCTACTCAACAAGATATATGTTGTTTATTTGTGTTTCATTCCGTTAATTTATTAAATTCATTTAAATGGTTCTACTTTAAAATACCGGAGGTGAAATTCGTGTTATACATTCGCTTTATTGAGGCCCAATACTAGAACAGTAAATTGTTTCCAATAAAGATGCCATAGAGTGTGGTGATAAAGTTTCGCACAATATTTATAATTAAATGACTCTTTGAAAAACTCCAAGGCATCAACTTGTTTTTTAACCTTGACTGACGTACAAATTTAATTTCTATTCAGAATTTGAATTTGAGTTGCGACATAATCACAGTGTTCTTTAAATTCTAATCCCCTCCCTCTTTTTTTTTTTAATAAAAAATGAGTTCCTTAAAATTCCTGGAGTACATGTGGTGAATTTAAACTATTATAATTCTAAAACTACGTTCGTTGTTGGGAGATTTCTTCAATCGTGTCTTGCTTTGAGATTTTCTGAGTATGTTATAAAAATATAGGTTAGCTTAAGTTAAGGGATAAATTAGGTATAGATTGAAATGTGTATTACTGTACAACGGAAATAATTTTGTGTCAATTTCGGTCGGTTATTCAACAAAAATTTCAGAATAATATGAATATATTAGATTGGTATTAGAAAACAGTGCTTATTTTCATCGCTAGTGGTTTATTCGTGTCGATTTAAAAATGGTTACCATACTTCTTGGACAGCCAAGTGGACATACCAAATATCCTTTTCACCTCTGTTTATGGGATAGTCGCGCCAAAAACATGGACAGCAAACGGCTTGACGTTTGAGAGACGCTATGACCGTTGGAAAAGCCATTGAACATTGTTCACGAGCCATTAATAAAGAGGTCTTTATTAACGAGGTATTTTTTTTTTTATTTAGAGGTAATTTTAAAGGTCTACAAATTTGAAAATCGGTAAAAGATCAAAATTTTAACACATAAATGACCGTTGTAGAATTTCATTCATGGTTTCATTATGTATCTGTATGCAATTAAAATTTTTGGGCAATCACAAGGCAACTACCAAGAACTAGTACATAAGATGCTAAAATGTTTTCAAAAATTGGGAGCTAATATGAATATTAAATTATATTTTTTGCATAGTCACTTAAACAAATTTTAAAAAACTTAGGAGATTATAGTAAGAGATAAGGTGATCGGTTTCATCAGGATATCCGAATAATGAAATAAAAATATCAAGTGAGATTATTGCTACACTCTGTAGAACGACTGATCACAGAAAAAAATATAAAAAAAAAAACCGTACAAAAAACTTTTTTATAATTTTTAATAGTTTCTGAATGAGTTTTTTATTGTCTTGTTAGATTTCATATATAAAATAAGCAGTTTTGAAACTTTAAAACGGACTTATCCGCACGTAGAATATCTCTATCTCGAAATTGAGTGGCAGAGAAAAAATAAACCAACACATAAATGCAGAATATGTGTTCTATGTGACAGTTTTACTTTTTTTAATTTTTCTCAAATAGTCCACCATCGTGCTTTCTCATGATCCATGGACAGGGTGGGGTATATCCTATCCACCTCAAAATCAATAGATGTAGTCTGGTAGACGTTCATAACCATAATCATTCGAAACCTGATCGCTCCGACACGATATTAATTAAGTGATCGTGCTAACAAAAAAAAATTCTTAAATAGTCCACTATTGTGCTTTCTCAGGACCCATGAACATGGTAGAGGGTGTTATATTCAGCTAAAAATCAATAGATGTCGTCTGGGAGACGTCCCCGATCAGAATCAGTCAAAACCCGATCGATCCGTCACGATTTAGTTGAGTTATCGTGTTAACAAAACATTTTCTCAAATAGTCCACCATCGTGCTTTCTTATGATCCATGGCCAGGGTGGAGTGTGTCTTATCCACCTCAAAATTAATAGGTATCATCTGGGAGACGTCTCCGATCAAAATCGGTCTAAACCCGATCGATCCGACACGATTTAGTTGAGTTATCGTGCTAACAAGAAATTTTAATGCCGGCAACAACGACAACGATAACACACACACAGACAAAAATTTTTAAAAACCATTTTTTTTTTGTTTTTGGGACAAAAAACGAAAAATAAACGAAAAGAAATCCATTTTTTTCATTTTTCTTTACACGATTACATTACTTTTTCGCTAGTATAGTGGAGTGCGGAAAAGTAAAAAATTA
This sequence comes from Rosalia funebris, assembly GCA_037954035.1. NCBI lineage: Eukaryota > Metazoa > Arthropoda > Insecta > Coleoptera > Cerambycidae > Rosalia > Rosalia funebris. The sequence goes on from JAZFAV010000002.1 coordinate 31,517,883, forward strand.
AAACAAGAGTACTTGCTTATTTTACTTTGTTTTTCTTACGTTGCATTAATATTTATCATGTATATTTGTTTCAGAGACTAGAGTCTATCAAAAAAAAAAAAAAAAGATTGTGTAATTATTGTTAGATTCTAATCAGCATCAGGGACAATAATGTACTCAAAATCGGTTCTTAAATTCCTGACAGAAAATTGGCTATTTCCGAATGTAATGTATGTCAATATTTTCTCTGGTTATAAAACGTTTAAAAATTCCAAATGAGGAACTGTACAATACTACTTCGATTATTATTTTCAGTATTTCTGTTTCTCATGAGCAATTATGGATCTACATACTTGTCAAATTGAACTATCAACTGTGAGTCATCATGAATTAAAACAACCATCGCTTACGTCTATATTTATTATTCAGATTAGTATCAGAACATCAATTGCATGTAATAACCTGTTCCGTGAAAGTTTTATAAAAAACACTTATGTGCCTGCTAATTTTAACAATTCAATATACTATTATACTTTTTGGTTTAGTTACATATATGGTTATCTACGTTTATGTATTTAATATATGCGAAACCATATAAAGCTTTATGGTGCGAATTATGTCTAATTATATTAGCATATTTAAATTTTAGTAGTTAAATTAGACTTGTTTATTTTAAATAAAGTACGATGTATTTATTATGTCTCCTATTTATAGTAGTGCAAGTAAAATATCCATCACATCACGAAGCTGCATTTTACGTTATGTTACACCAGCAACATAACTTTATGGGCTCTATTTGTTTGCTCAATATTAGCACGATACATATATGTTAGATCTATTTATATTTCTATATAAATCCTATAAGATTTGATGAGAAGTTTTACCAATTTTCCATTGCCCATCTGGATTTTTGTATTGATCATATATTAATTGTGTCAAATATTTCGCAATTGCCTGTTTTTTTAACATAACATTGTATCCAATATTATGTCTATCTTTTATTTGTCATAGAAATATTGAATCTAAATGTTATATTAAATCTATTAGTTGGAAGCATTCAATATTACTTATAAATATTGATATGTAATAATATAATAGCTATATGAGGGAATAACTACAGGGTATATACAGTGAAAAGTATACACTTTTCTTATATTTAATGGCATTTATACCTCCTGCAAGAAAGACTCCTGAACATATATTATCTAATAGAATAGGTCACTAATAGATCAATAGCGCTATTGCTCTGGATCTATAACGTGTTTATGGGTTACTACTGGGCATTTGGCAAGAAATCCTGCCGTGTATATGTGAATAAGTATAAACTCAGTTTGATTTAAACAGTGAGAGAGAATGCACACCAATATGTATTTTGAGTAACGATTTTAGAGAGTTATTTGCAAGTATTCTTTAAAGTGTTAGCGACTTGGAACGTTTGTTTTATTTATTTATTTTTTATTATACCATGTGGTAAAGTATAGAATTATTTACAAAAATACACAGTTTTAAAACCTTAAAACGGACTTTTCCGCACGTAGAACATCTCTATCTCGAAATTGAGTAGCTGATAAAAAATAAACCAACTCATAAATGCAAAATATGTGTTTTATGCGACAGTTTTACTTTTTTCGAATAGTCCACCATTGTGCTTCCTCATGACCCATGGACAGGGTGGGGCATGTCCTATCCACCTCAAAATTAATAGGTGTCGCTTGGAAGACGCCCTCGATAAGAATCAGTCAAAACTCGATCGATCCGATACGACTTGGTTGAATTATCGTGCTAAGAAGAATAAATACCGACGACAATGACAACGACAACGACAACGACAACGACACACCACACCACACACGCAAAATGGTTTAAAAACCATTTTCTGGGGGTTTTAGGCTGAAAAACGAAAAACAAACCCTAGAAAAAAAATTTTACTTTTCCGAACTCCACTGTACGCGGAAAAGTAATGTAATCGTATAAAGAAAAAGCGACAAAACAAAATTTTTTGTTGGGTTTATTTTTCGTTTTTCGGCCTAAAAGCCAAAAAATAAATGGTTTTTAAAAAAGTTTTGCTGTGTGTGTGTCGTTGTCATTGTCGTTGTCGTGATTTATTCTTGTTAGCACGATAACTCAACTAAATCGTGTCGGATGGATCGGGTTTTGACTAATTCTGATTGAGGACGTCTTCCAGATGACACTATTGATTTTGAGGTGGATAGAACATACTCTATTATGTTCATGGGTCATGAGAAAGCACAATGGTGGACTATTTGAGATTTTTTTTCTTAGCACGATCACTCAATTAAATCGTGTCGAATCGATCTGGTTTCAACAGATTCTAATTAGGGACGTCTACCAGACGACATCTATTGATTTTGAGGTTGATAGGACATACCCCACCCTGTCCACGGGTCATGAGAAAACACGATGGTGGACAATTTGAAAAAAGTAAAACTGTCGCATAAAACACATATTCTGCATTTATGTGTTGGTTTATTTTTTCTCGGCCACTTAATATCGAGATAGAGATGTTCTACGTGCGGAAAAGTTCATATTAAGGTTTTAAAACTGTTTATTTTTTTACAAGATTACATTACTTTTCTCCGTATAGTGGAGTGTGGAAAAGTAACAACGAATAATCGATGTACGGAGCTGTGAAAAATCACAGCGACAGGTTGCCACCATTATTAATCGTTCACAAACTGTTGTAAAAAATTAGTTAAACTTGGAGACGGAAATTATGGTAAAAAAGCGCTTGGGGAAGCCGTCTAAATTTTCACCGGCGAAAAAGCGTGCTATCCTGAGAGAATCATCAACAACAGGAACGTTATATTTTCAGATTGTCCATTGTTTTAATTTATGAGACTGTCATCCCAGTCTCATAAGAACATGGGTGGCGAAGTAAGGACATTTTAAATACGAAATATATTTAAAGAAACTTGCACTTAAGCAACATTACATAGAAGCTAGATTAAAAGTTGCAAAGAAGTATGTTAAAAACAAAAGTTTTTGGGACCATGTAATCTTTATCGACGAAAAAAAATGAATTTGAATGGACCGGATGGATTTAGGTATTATTGGAATCATGGAAGGAGGGAAAAATTATGAAAGAAGACCTCAAGCAGTTGATTTTTTATGATATGGACGGCTTTCAAAAAGGGTATGAAAAGTCAACTGACTGACATATTGAATGCGATTGTTTATCAAAACCTGTTAGAAGATTACCTGTTACCATTTTTAACCTTTACTGAAGATGATGCAATATGTCAATAGGATAATGCACCTATTCATTCTGCAACGTCCACCAAATCTGATTTCAACAGTATGAAGTCGACATTATGCCATAGCCAGCATTAGGTCCTGATCTTAACTAGAAGGAAAATTTATGGGGGATTATGGCAAGAGCAGTATACAATCCAACAAATGCTTGAATTGAAGTGTCAAAGTGAAGTGAAACGTCGAATTGCAGCTGTCTGGGATGAAATTCCAGAGGCAACTTTAAACAATATAATAAATAGTATGAACATTCGCTTATTAAATATAATAAAAGTGAATTTATAATTTTTCATAGAGTACAGACCCTTTTTTTCATAAATCTTTGGTATTCACCAATACATGAGATCCTAAAAGCTTCTAATATAAAACACTGATTTCACCTAATATACCTCTTCAATATATTGTACTCATAAAATTATTTTCAGTTTTGAATATTACTCATCATAAAGTAAACTGGTGGATCTATATTATCTCACAGTACTGTATTTCGAATGATTAATAAGCATTTATATTTAACAAACAAATAAAAGTAAAGTGAAAAATATCTAACACATCGGATCTACTCTCAATTCTTGGTCCCACCTAAATATGGAGAAATAAATCTCTGAACATTTAAGTCGATTTGTTTAGGAAATCTCATTAATTGGTGGCTACCAAAAGTCATGAATGGACATCAAGTAGACTACGAGTAGAATAGCTTCGTCTAATTATAACCATTTCCAGTAATATACTGAGTTGCAATGTTCTAGTCCTAACTCTGTTCGTCTTTGATCAGATAGAGATGAAGAGTATTTATTTTTTTAAAGCTACTTATCTATGATTTTTAAGTTACTCGATCTTCGCTAAACTGAACGATAAACTGGCATATGTGATTATTACCGACATGATAATTAAAATTAACAGAGCACTTGATGCTATCACCTGATTGTATCATGTAATACTTATAATCAGAGATCTGTGGCTGTAAAATACAAAGACGACAAAAAAGAGCTCCTAAAATTCTGGACTTAGGTACATCCTTATAACTTGTTGTACGAAATTCAGAAGAGACCTTCATAGCTTTCAGTGAGAATGGAAAAAGAACACAACCCAGTAAGGAGCAATAACAACAAAAGGATACTATATTATTTAGGCTAGAGATTGAGAGTAGAGAGATAATCTATGAAATTTAATTTGATTTTAATATAAATTTAGTTTTTAGATAATTATTTTTATCGAATTTGTACAAAATTTTCATCATTGCCAAATTGCTGTAATGAAAATTGAATATTAGTTCATTTTCTAGATTTTTACGTAAATATATTAGAGTTATCGATATCAGAAGTATATTTCAAAATAAAAAATATCAAAATAAGTAACTTATACAGGTGATGGATATATGTATATATTGTGTATACTTATGTGTATGTGTCCAATCATCAATACATATTTCATGATAACTTTAAAACTAGTGTATAGTTAGTACATTTGATGATACTAATAGCAAATAATTTATTTAAATTATTAATGTGTTTTTTTTTATTTAATCAATGGGGTTTGCAACACAATTTAAGTTCTCTATATAAGTCGAAAATATTTTACTAAAATTATATTTACATTACTAATTATATACGGCATGATGATAAATATTTACACAATATTCAGAATTTTCTTATTTAATGACTCCTTGAATTAAGTTAGAATATGTCAATCTTATTTTTCTAAATTTCTTGACTGACATAAAAAAATTTTTTTAAAGATTTTGTCTCTGAAGAACGGCAGCATAGTTTTCTAATTGTAACCGTTTTTCTTTTTAATAACAATTTAATCTCTAAAATTTCCCAAATATAACGATGCTGTATGCTAAGAATTTTCTATTTATTATTTGTAAATTGTATGAGGGTATTTTATAGAAAAATAGAAATAAAGCAAATACGGTTTTATTTTTGAGAGAAAATAAGTTGTTGTGAAAATGTTCTCCATTAAAAATCTGACCGGTGCAATTATAAACACTATTATACACATATATTTGTACTTAATGTTCAGTAATGTCTGGGGTGATATTTTCTACATCGATTGGAATTCATTGTTTTAAATCCTCTAAATTGATTCAAAATATCACTTGCAATTTTAAATAATCCCACAAGCATAAATCCAAATATCCATGAAGTGAAGGTGATTCTCAGTTAATACATCGGTTGATGTTGAAAAAAATCGACATTATACCTATTTTTAATCATTAATTGTGTTTTTATTTTTGTGTCTTAAATCAGATAAAAATAACGGAGTTACAGCTTGAGGCTCTTTCATGAGTATATACATATAACCTCCTACTAAGGTATGTAGATATAAATACGAGAAGATAACCTTTAAACTGATTTTTTCAAACTGTTACACATCTTTTATTGATTTAATTTCAAACTAAACTGATAACACGATTCATCCCTAAAATTTATTTTTATTTATTTCATTTAAAGGCTTTGAAAACGTCTAATAATTACTAACCTGAACATAATGCTATTAGATTTTAATTCCATGTACCATTCACAATCAGTGAAATTTTTGTTAAAATTGTATTCACACATCAAGTAATATGAGATATTGAAATAATAAAGTTCGTGACGGTATTCATTTTTAATTAGACAAAAGAGTGAATAATTTATTAATTTTATACGTTAAACTAACAGAAAGGAAATATTTAAAATGGTTTCTGTGATAATTACATAGTTTATAACGGTTGTCACTTTATTTAAACTGAATCTGCTATTCATTCTACAGCATTCTGCTGCCACAGTTATTACATAAAAGTTATCACTAACCTGATTAATATTCCATACAAATGTAATGAAAATAAATGGGACTCTATGAGTTTTAGGAAAAATTCATTAACGGTTACAATCAATCAAAGTAGTCTAGTACATATCTTGTATACGTTTTAAATTATTTTACAGTTTTTTCAAATAGCATACTTTTGCTGTAATAAATAATATTTAATGCGTGTGGTAATTGGATGTGGTACCAAGAACTGCTGTTTCTCACGCTGATATTAATTATCCCAATAAAAATTCTAGTTTGTAATTATTTTGCACTTTGAAGTATGTCTCATATATGACGATAATAATAATTAAAAGAAACTACAAATTATAGTACTAGCCAGGTGTTCTCTGCAACATATTAAGAGAAACGTTTTAATCAAACTGTTATTAGCAATTGTTCCACTTCGTTTTTCAAAACCCACTACTATAGTTGTTATATTATTATTACTACTAGGTAATTAATTGTTATTTAATACATATTTAAGATAAAATCAGATTGGTAAAGTATAAAACATGGCGTTAGTAATTTAAAATATATTTGCTCATACAACAAAAATATATAAAAACAAAAAGTTTTACAGAAACAAAAGTGAAAAAACATTTATAAAAACAGAATAATTTTCAAAAATAATTCATGATAATATTTCAACTATTAAAATAATAATTCTAACTATTTTATATCAATATCAATTAACACGAAATTATAATTTCATAAAATATATAAGATTTGGTCCAAAGGAATATTGAGGAATTGGTAAATTTATATTTTCAGTATCACAATAATGCATTCTAATTAGGGATTTAAAGTGATTCCAACAAGTCCAAAGACTGCAATGACCTAAAAAGCTGATAGGCGCTATTGTCATATTTAATTCTTAAATTTCTTATATGTTCTACATTAATTCGGAAATATTAAATTTAATTGCAATTTATAATCAAAATTAAACAAGAAATGTTAAAACTCAATTGTATAATGCCTATCTGCTACATGTCAAATATAAAAAGATTACTTATTTCATTCTCATACTTCGCTGATTTTCTGAAAAAATGGCAACGTCGCTTTTCAAACTTATGCACGTCTTGTCACCCTCTCTGTTTCTCTCATTTGAAGAATATTATTTATTTCACTCATTTACCTATTTTAGATGCGCGCGCCGTCAAGAGCTGACGACAATTGGACGGCAGTGGCGGCTCGCGAGTTAGAAAATACGTGAAGAGTGTAAATGTGTAAACAGTTAGAAAAAAGTAGATTGATTTTTTACGGCTTACCTACAGCCGAGCTTATAGCTATGTAATTTTTGTACACCGAAACAATTCTTCGATATTTTAGTGAGGCGTAGTTATCTATATATCTTTATAAAATGGCTGATTCTTATTTAAATCTAGCAACAATTCTTTTTCGATAGAAATAGTTGCTAAAAATGAAAGTATTTCTTGGGATATGATATTTCTTGAATAAACCTTTATACGTTTAAGATACGAAAAGCTTCTTTCCACTGACGCACCTTGTTGATGGAATAGTTAAAATTATACAAAACAGTTTGTAAGCTTGTGTAAAAATATCTTTGTATTCATTCAGTTTTTTGAGCAGTTGGGCACAGGGTTGCTTTGCTGAATGATGGAATTCCACTGAGGCGCATAAGTCCATTTAGGTGGCCATACATGACGCTCGAACCATCATAACATAGCTCTATTAACTTATTTTGATAATCAAATTGATTTAAAATTTGATCCAACATGGTATAGAAGGCCTTTTGTGTTCTTTCCTCACTTACATCATGAAATACCAAAAAATGTTCTACTATTAAACCTTCAGAATTAACAAATCTTATTATTATGGAACATTGAGAGGTTTGTGTGGTATCAGTAGTATCATCAACCTGTATAGAAAAGAATAACGTTTTCATTAGTGTCTCTTTTTATATATGTATTCATATAATCAGAAATGCAATTGATCATTTCATTTTTAGTGGTTTTTGAATGACTACCGAAAACACTTTTCATTTTCTCATAATGATTTCCAATTTTTAAAGGACACCTTATTAACAGCAATTCTAAGAGTTCTTTGAAATTTCCATTGTTTACGGAGTCTGTGCTTTCGTCATGGACGCGAAATCCTAATTATTGCTTGCCAAGATACAAAACTGCGCCAATAACCGTCATTAATAAAATTCTATTTAAATGGACGTTTTCATTAAATTGTGGCTTATAAAGTTCTCTTTTCAAGCGTCGGCTACCGTGTTCTGTTTTTTTTTTATTTTTTAACAATACTTCACATTTTATATGCTCGGCAGAATCGGTATGTTTATGTAGTACCCTCGTAATATTTAAAATATCTACAAATAGCAAACAGAGTCAGCAGTATAGTTTTTGTAACATTGGGCTGCTACATAGCCATTTATAATTATTTGTGAACCAAGCAGACTTGAAATTTACGTTATAAGATTTGCAAGATTTCTTAATCTCTTTTTTGGCTAATATTGATAAAACAGTCGTAGGTCTTCCTTTCAGTAAAACGTTTCTTTTATCTTTGTCTTGCCAGCGACATGTTGGTGTTTCCGACAAATTACAAATAATATCGTTAACTGGATTCATTATAAATAATGTAAATTATTATTTCATGTAATATTGTCACTATCAAAGTTGAAAAATCACTAATTATACGATCACTAAGTTGGTCAATAAACACATTAAAATCAAAAAAGCAAATCTAAAAATGATGAAAATAACGCAAATTCAAAAAATCCCTCAAATTCGAAAACAGACCACGATTTAGTACATTAAATAAATGCAAATGCACTGTGCCGATAGCCGATAAAATCAGTCATGTCACTAATTGTAACAGTACTTGTTAGTGACACCGTCAAAAAATAAAAACGTCTACGCCTCTGTTCCAGATCCAGCTCCACTCTTTGGACTTATTGGTTTCACTATAGTAATTAATTTATTTGTTTTATTAATATCGATTGATAATCTATTGTTGAACAGTATCCGTACATTGTTACAAAGAATGTAGCAATATAGGGAATGATTCGAAAAGAAAAGTTTAAAGTTAATGGAACGGATGTAAAAATGATAAATGTCTATATATATATTTATTGCTATCCGTTATTCGATCTTAGATACCCAAATATTAAATATTTTCTTTTGTTATTTTTCCTACAACAATTTATTCCTAATACATAATAAATTCCCATTTTTGAAAAAGTTTAAAATATTCAAAGAATCAGATTTATGATTTCAGCTTAGTTTTTTATATTTATCAGTTGTCTTAAATATAAATCAACTAAAAAAATTGAATATGAAAAAAGATATTTAATAATATATAAAAAAAATATATAAGAGACCAATTATAATTATGATTTTGAAGAATCTAATAGCATGTTCATTGTAGATTGGGAAATATATCTTGGTGATAAGACGTTAATTTAATATTTTTATTAATTGATGAGCAAATTGGAAGTACTGTTAAATTAATAAATTAACAATTCAAATTAATATATGTATTTAATTAATCAATTAATTAACACTATTAATAATAAATTAATATATCATATTTTGAAGTCATGTCACGGAAAATGATCAAAAAGATAAAATCTTATTAACATATATTGGAGAAAACGAAATACTACAGTAATATATTTATTTATGTTATTAGGGTTGTATTAATTCACTGAAAGATAGTACCATCTAATTTCAGCATCTCTTGCAAATAAATGCATCAGATACATATTCTTTTCGTACTTTTAGTCGTTTATGAAAGGAGATTATTTTCAGTAATAAACAAAGAAAGTTGCTGTATGTAACCAGTCCTTAATTGTAGATATATAGCTGCATAATAAATTAAAAGTTAAGGTAACATAAATTGAAATATTCAGCCAACTAAACGTAAAAAGATTTTTATTCATTTTCATAATTTATTGAGAACGGGCAATAATATTAAAATCGCTTTAATATAAAAAGTTATAACTTTTATTAAATCTCAATTTTTTTCCAAAATAAATATTCGATAAATCTGTTGCATCGGCCTTTATCGGTCCGGTACTGAAGTTCTTAATTTAAAAGTAAAGAGACTTATTTTTGACTAAAACACCACGTATAGTGCAACTTCGATTCTGAGTAAAACTTGCCATGCAATGAATCTGTATTTTGAATATATTTTACTCGAATATGATGATCTAATTTAATTTTTTTATAAAAATAAAAATTAATAGCTAAATGTCTTTCTATAATAAAAATTTTTCAAGTAGAATGAAAATTATATGATTAATTTTTTATATCTATGTCCAATATTGAAGGGAATAAGATTTATTATAATGAAATTATTTGACATAATTAAAAATAATTTATTTTCTGATATTCGGGCGAGAATTACAATGTTTTTAAATTCTAATAATTATTTTTTATTTTCCTATAATTTATGATTTCGTATAACACTTTGTGTAAGTACAATGGACGTATTGCAAAGATAACTTATTTTATTTATTGATTGTCGTAATGCTTTTGATTAATATCATTTATATGAGACCGATAGATTAAAATTTCCCAAAATTCATTTTTAATGAAATCAGTTATATCTACACCGATTTAAAGCTTAAATTATAACGATTAATATAGGGTAAGAACAAATAAGAATTATTTATGAGAAGAATATAGTAATTGTGTCTCAAAAAATAGGAAAAAAAATTATATAAAATTTTTAATTTTTGGTTCACTGGGTTAAGCTCGCGGCGCACAGTGGGACAAAATGACATTTAATATTCACTGAATATTAAATGTTTCTTTCGCCCAGTTCTCTCCCTATACAAGTTTCAATGTGGATCATATTCTATGTATATTTTCGTGCGAAATTGAATGATGAAGTCCCTTTGGCGATAGAAGTGATGTGAAAGAATCTAGAGCACATAAAATAAACATTTTTGGTTGTATTTAATGTCAACTGAAATACTTCACATAATATATAACAAAATCCTCCCACAAAAGTTTTTTTGTGGGAGAATAGGATAAATATCGGATACGAAATAAGTGTGTAAAATCTCTACTTAGCAACTGAAAAAACTTAAGCAATGAAATTACTAACATAAGGTACTTTTAATTAACTTCCATAATCCATATCCGCCTCTTTTAGGAATCCGGCATCTTCAACACAGTCCAACAAGTAATCTTGTTTCTTGAAAGATTTTCGATCCTGCTTTTAAAGTGGCATCTCTCAAGATGTAGTACTGTGGCAGATTTAGAGATGTATATAGGGTAAGTGTATTCGTACTTGAAAACGAAATCACGTCAGATTTCTCCTGACACATTTTCTTTAATTCCTCCGACTCGTCTGAATAGTTTATTTAGTACTTTGTTTATAATTCCAACTTTAATACTATGGATCTTCTCGTCTCAAATTTTACTTCTCGTCAATTAGTTTCTCTTCCTAATAGTTTGCCCTCAACTCTTCAACTGTACGCATTTTGTGCCTCTCAGACAGTTCACCGAAAGGATTGAAGATAACGTTGATTTCTTCATAAGGCTGAATAAATCGCTGAGGATACTGAACAGCTCTATTAAGCTAACCTGAATTAAAAAAGTCTTTCCTATAATGATATTTTACTCACTGTCTCTTTAATTATCCACAAAATGATTTAAGTTTACTTTCAAGCAATAAAATGTTACTCTCAGAGACAATCGCAAGAGAAATTTTCAAAAATTAGCAAAATTTCTTTTCCTACAATTACATAATTTTATGAATCACTAGGATTCTTTTTATAAATTGAATATTTCACGGATTGTCCCAAACATAGTAAAAATAATCGAAAGACTGGTCAGAACTGAGAATGGAATGAAATTAAACGATAAAAGCAAAATGAACGACACACAGACATCAAATACTGCGTTTGGTTGGATTTTGACCCTGGAGGCCACTTTGGGACACAGTTGAACGTAGTCGGATTTAGTTATCTCTCATGTGTCTCACCAATTGTCTAAGGTAAACCCCTGTGAAGTTCGTTTTTCGGAACAACTTGAAACATTTTTGTAATGCGCCAAAATATATGAAAAATACACAGAATATTACTAAATATCAAGTGTTACAATTTAATACAGGATTTTTTTTATTTAAGTTATATTTTTTCTCACTTTAACTAGACCTCATTGGTAACAAAAATGAGATACTATCGAAAAAGGAAATCTTGCAGAAACAATAATTAAAATAGGGATTATTGATTATGATTTCAAGCAAATTCCAATGTCGATCTGTCGATTTCTTATACATTTGCGGCAAACACGACGTTATTCATGTTTCTGAAAAATCCTTGCATTTTATCATACATAAGAGCTTATAAAACGATGCACGGAGCTCGATGACTTTTAAAAAGACTTTTAATATATTTTCCATGTCTAGGGTTTTGGGTATTTGGCCCATTATGCGGTGGTAAGAATTAGTCGTTTTTATTTTACTTGATCTATAAACATCCATGTCAATTCGGATTCGAACCAAATGCCAAGTATTTCAGTTCGAGTCCCAATTCAGTTTAAATTTAAGTTAAGAGTATGATTATTTGAATACTTCTATAATACTTCTATAATACTTCTATAATAAAACCCGTGGTTCAAAAAATAAAAACGGGTTTTATTTTTTGAAATCTTATCTGATCGTGCAGAAACACGAGAAAGGGGTCGAGGATCGCTTCTGGGTATAATTCAATGCCTGGCGGGGCTTAAGCCCGAGGAGTAGTTGTTTCCTAGAGCGATTATGTAATAGCTTTGCTATTCTGGAACTACTTTGATAGCCGCTTGGCGGCTTGGTGGTTCCTTTCTCGATTTCCGACTTATAAGTTACTGACAGAGATCGTATCGATAAAGATGTATAGGCCCTAAAGTTCATTCGGCATTTGTTCTGAATCGGCGTACCGTATGCGGCACTGATGAGAACTAACAAGTTCGAAACAGCTGTATGTCGTTCGGTTCCGATCCGGGACAAATGTCGAATCCTACCTGTGGCGGGTTTTATTTTTTGAAATATTATTCTGGATAAAATTTTTATTTTCATGAGAAAAGACTTTGTGTTAATTGATATTGATATAAAATGGTGACAAATGTCATTATCTTTATTTAGGTACTTTGTTTCTATAAATGTTTCTTTCACTTTTGTTTCTGTAAAACTTCTTTACTTTTTTCTATATTTTTTTATATATTTTTGTTTTATACAACACCATATTTTAAATTACTACGAGCGGAAATGTCCTTGCATTTTCTTATGTCCCAAAACTTATAAAACTTTTATCCACATCCACGGTTTTGGGTTATTCGGCCCACTGTGCGACGGTAAGAATTGGACTTTTATTTTTCAAATGACCTATAAACATCCATGAGAATTCGGATTGGAACCGAAACCCTAGTATTTCGGTTCAAATCCGACTTGACATGGATATTTGTAGGTATAGCAACATCTTCTGAAGATAAATTATCTCATAATTACCACCCTCAAGTTTTTTTTAATTAATTTGGAGCAATGAGGCCAGTCGGTTGGCGCTGGCCTGGATTTCTGGCTCGGAGTAATTCGATTGGGGCGATTACATCATCTTACATCAGTCATTTAGTTGTGTATGTGTGAATGTTGAGGGTCTCTTCGTAAGAACTAAGACGTAAAGAAAATAAAAAATTAAATAATCTAGTATTTAAGAATACTAGAATAATTGATTTATTTCTAATTTCTTACGTTATTCCTTCAAGTTAGATTTACGTTTCATAATTAACAGATATCGTTTGCAATACAAATCATAAAATGAAACTAACCTTCGACATCTAACAGATTCATACATTTTGCAAATTGTAACTAGATCAGCGGACATGGCACGATCTAACCTCTGTCCTTGATAGATTGATGTATTGTAATAGCAGTAATGTCATTACATGCAGGGAGAGTTCAACAGGTTATATACCACACTTAACACTGACACTGCTAGATATCTCTGCACCGTTCAATCAATAATCCGATATTTTTCGAAATAATCTGGGTCAATGACAAATTAAGTAATATCTATATCTGAATTATTGCTGTATTTGTAATGCAACATAGGACGTAGGAATCATAACAATGAAATTATTTGTGAAAAGAAACAATCCAATCAATATTGTAACAATGACAATAACCTAATGGTTATAGTGAAAATATGTTAAAAGTAGTTACTATTATAATAAAATAATAAATTATTAAAGATAAAGTAAATCTTTAATTATTTATTATGTTATTATTATAGTAACTACTGTTAACATATTTTCATTATTATACACTAGAATGTATACTTAATTTATACATATCTTGATGTATACCTGGGGTTGTTAATAACCCCACAAGTGAAATAAAAAAAAAATAAGAAATCAAAAATATTTATTTGAGAAAATTATAATAGATATATTTTACTTGTTTTTCTTGCAGTTTATGCAAATATCAAATCTATGATCACTGCATATGTATTTTGAACATGTACAACAAGTAACTCTACATATTCGATCACGCGATCGGGGACATCTTGAGGCTTTGGTCTTTTCTGATGCTGAAACTCCTTGTTCTTCTTCTGGAGAGTTTGTTAGGCCTAGTATTTCTCGTACGTCAGTTTGCAGCTTCGGTGGAATATTTTTCGAAAGTCTATTTTTCATGAATGGTTTTGCTAGTTGGAGCCCAAGTGTTTGTAAAACGTCACTTCGAATTACTTTTTGGTTGCTTTTAGCTATTTTATATGACACAAGAGCATTTATACCTGCTTGATCCATCATTCCGTAGAAAAATCTTAATGGCCATCTTGTTTTTCGGGATACAGTATAACTGTGAGCCATTTGATCAAATGTGTCGACTCCACCTTTAGTGGAGTTATAAAATTCAATTATTTCCGGTTTTTTGGAATTTTCATTAACACATTAGTCAGAGTGCATTATTGAAATAAGTACAACGGACTTGTTTTTCTTGGGCGTGAACGAGACTAATTGTAAGGTCAAATTTCCCGAGAAAGCAAATTGCGAACTTGAAATGATTTTTCGCTCATTAGGCAAAAATGAGGGTGGTACTTCTTTTTTATTATTTATTATAGTGCCAACAATTGTCAGACCTTTCTCCTTCGACATTTCTTTTACTAATGGAATGGAAGTAAACTAATTGTCCATAGTAATGTTCCTATTGGTTCCATAAATAGATTTAGACAATTCTTTAACTAGATAAGATGGAACGGAATCATATGTAGGGTTAGTATCCTTACCAATATATTGTATTGCACTTATCATGTAAAATGTCCTGGCATCACACATACACACAATTTCTATGCTGTATTTATCGGGTTTTGATGCTATATATACCCGAAATGGACATTTTCCCCTAAATTCCAGTAATTGTTCATCTATCGTTACATAGCAGTGGGGAGAATAATTTTTTGTACAGTTCCCTATAAACTCTTCCCAAATCTCTCTTATGGGTGAAAATTTATCAGCACGGCTTCTGTTTTCTTTGTCATCGAATCATCACAACTCAATAAAAATTTGAAACGTACCTCAGTCATAATACAACGGTAAATTCGGGGACCCTCTGGCGAAAACGTTTCTTTTATAGATAAATGAGCACATTTTCGAACACCCGCTATATACAAGACCTATTACTGCATTTATTTCTAAAGCATCGGTAAGATATATGTATTTAGTATTCGGTTAGTACATACCGCTTTGTCTGCGAATTTTCCCATTAGTGTGAGTAACAATTTTATTAACAATTGAGGCACTAAACAAAATATCCCAGGCGCCTTTCTCAATGGTAATCGAATTTTGTGATTTAGTTCTCGGCACTTTTACTACGATGTTCCTGGCAGGAGTTCTTGTTTTTGCAGGTTCCTGTAGACTCCATCTGAAACCGTTTTTACCTTTCACAATTTCACCACGATGAACTATAGCTCCTTTAAATTCCTCATCGCCGGATGAATTTTCATCTTCATGTTCTGAGATCTCCTCCACATTGTCCTCAACATCACTACCTTTATCATCACCACTTTCTACCTCATCGTACCAAAGTGTCTTTTCAAAGTCCGGATCTGTTGGTTTTACAGTTTTTTTCGACATACTTCACAAGTACTTGTTTATATAAATTACAAACAGTATTATTCAGTTATACGTGAACGTATACCGGGATCACTAATAACCATGCCATCTTTATACTTCGAAAAACAAAGATGATGTCTTAAGCTCGAATGCACACGTTTACTCTACTAACTGTCAAATAAGCTCAGCTAGAACATAAGCGTTACCAACCTTGAAATAAAAACAAGAGTGGGAAAATTAAAAATGATTGGGGTTACGCGTAACCCCGGTATACATTCCAGGGTTAAAAGATAAAGTGAATCTTTTAAATATTTTTTAAGAAAATTAAAACGAATAATTATTATAAATGCATGGTAACCATACTTTATAAATAATTAAAAATTAAAGAAACAAGAAACATTTTCTAAATATTTCAGCAAATAGTATTACCTGATTCTCATAATAGTTAAGTTATTTTTTTATTGTAATGCTAACAGTGGTCGACTTCTCAGCTGCTTACAAATAGTTTGTACATATTGCTAAGTATATGAAATCATTATAAGAAGATTTTTAGATATAAACCAAATAAACAACAATTAGATATTAGTCGTGTAATTATAAATATTATATGTCTTTCATTGGTTATTTTAAATAAGAAGATAAATCAAATTCATAAATAAAATAATTTCGATTCAATACAAATTAAAATTCTAAACATAATGTTTAGGTACCTTTAAGGTAATTTTAAGGTACAATAACTAATTCTACCATAATACAACATAGCTAAGAAATATAAATAAATATGCGTAAATAAAATGTTTTCTATTGATTAAATAAGTACGTTAAGTTATTTGTTTATAATTTTTAAAAATTGGTTCTTCACCCCATATTACTTATAATCATTACCCCATGCTATTCTAGCTATTTTAAAGGTCATGACATAAATTTAGTGATAGAGTAACGCATATATTACGTTAGGGGCTAACCTATAGATTAAAAAAATTATGACAGCGAAATAACAATAATAATTAATGGTTAATCCTCACGATTCTAGATCAGTAACGAAAAACTTTTCTGGGGAGGAGCATTCAATGCAGCAACAAAAACAAGAGATTAATCATTTCCCGATACATTCTCGAAACATCTAGAAAATGTATTCAAACCCTGCTTGTCAGAGCTATTCTCCCAGGAGGAAAACAAGACCTCCTAGATATGCCATTTTAAATGGATTGGCCTCAAGTTCAGAACTAATAAAAATAAACAATTCATAATAAAATAAATAAACTTAAAAACGACATTAGGATTTGATCTCATTTATGGGAAAATATTACGAGAATTGTCTGAATAATATTACAAACTTATAACTTTCATCTTTAATACAATACTATGAATAAATAAGTCCCAAACATCTAGAAAGTTGCTCAAACCATTATGATCCATAATTCAGCTCAAACGATAGAAGATGTTTCCTCCTATCGACCAATAAGCTTACAGCTTACCACCAATGCTTTCCAAAGTATTCGAACAGCTATATGTCAAGATAATCAATATGATAATGTAGGATACAAAAATAATCCCGGAATATCAGTTTGGATTCCGTAATAAAAATGGAACAATAGAACAAGTTCACAGACTAGTCAACAAAATTAACAAAGACTTAAATGCCAAAAGAAGTTGTTCTGCTGACATATCAGCATATCACAAGCTTTTAACAAAGTGTGGCACAGCGGTGGGCAAGTTAAACTAAAGAAGTTCTTTCGTAATCCTCACTACCAACTTCTCAAATCGTATCTAACAGACAGAAAACGGTAAATCAAGATTAACGAAACAAAATCCACACACGCGATATTCACAATGCGCAGAGAAACATTCCCTCTTGTTAGCATTAACAACTGTTACTTACTACAAGTAGAAGACACTAAATATCTTAGCATGTATCTGGATAGGCATCTTATATCGAAAAAACATATAGGTATTGGCCAAACGTAAACAACTGAGTATTACACTAAACCAAATATACTGGCTTATCGGTCACAGTTGCAAATTGTCGTTAGACAATAAGCTATTGTTATATAAAGTCATCCTAAAATTTGTATGGACGTACGGAATCCAACTATGAAGCATTGCCAGTAAATCAAATATAACAATTCTCCAGCGGTTCCAGTACAAAGTCTTGAAAACCATCATTGATGGGCCTTACTACGTTTCTCACGTGATTTTTCAGCACGTTGTCCCTCTGGAGTCCATCAAAGAAGTCATCTACCAACTCATAGTTCGATACAGTGAACCAGTATCAGTGCACCCTAATGCGCTTATCAATCAGTTGAATATGCGTCATGCCAGTGAAGTACGTAGGGTGAAACGTCTGCTGCCATCCGACCTGCCTTCAGTCACCAGACAAATTTAAACACTAAGACATTTAAATACATATAACCAAATTCATATAAAGAACAAAAGAACAATTCATATAACCAAACAAACTCCAGGGTTAAGATTTATATAAATTTAAAACGGATCACTCACTGGAGTGAGACGTTATACTTTCATTTGTCTTTCACTACACGTCATACTTTCTATTGTCTTACCACACGCTCAATGGGCAATAAGCCTATTGAGCAGATTGCAGACCTCTCTAGGAGTTGTATAAATAATCTCCCGATCATGCCAACTTGTTGGAGAAACGTGTAATTTTGGATGTTTGAAAACTGGTCTCCAAATGTAAAAATGTATTTCTATTTTTATTACGAAGAAGTGAGTAAATCTTTAACAAACACGGTATAATTAAACTATGAATATGAAACCCACTTTTAAAACTCAAAATAGAAAAATTGGCAATACTATTCACATTCATATTTTATAACAATTTCCCAGGTATAACTTCATTTGTGCACATTCAGGAACTGCCTTTGCCATAGATTTTTCATGTTCATATTACTCATTTTGGTTGCACCTTATATATTTATTACGTCTAATTATTTAACTCACTTTATTGATTCTACTATGTTAATTATTCATTAAATACAGTTTAAATAAAACGTAAAGTCTTAATTAATGTGGATTAAATTAAGTCCATTACATAATAAACAAAAAAATATAACTACTGCAATTGAGCTCTTGTTGAGAAACAAATAAACCTAATACATAAAGTATACTGAAATATATATAAACTACAATGTTAACTATACCTTAGTTAACATTGTAGAGGCTTTAGAGCAGTTAAGCTGGTTAGGTTTTATGTACATAACGTTAGGCTTTATGTACATATCTCTAAATAAACTATTTTCAATGTTTTAAAACGACTATCTTAGAAACACTAAAGTGGTATCAATTTTACCTGGTGAACATTTGGTCCCGCTTAATAGATCTTTACGTAACGTTAGTGTACGCTCGCGATATTCCGCCTGAAATAGATATTAATTTAAAATATCTCTATCAGTTTAGCATTATCTTAAACGGTATGAATTTATGTGAATATTGCATATCCTCGTACTGATTTAAATCCTCGTAAATTCCATACTTGCACAGTTACCTTGTCACAAATACTGATGTTTTTCTTTGTAACTTTTTCCATTATCATACAATAAGCTTTAATGAAAACAGGTGCTTCATACGTGTTACGCTTTAATGCCTCGTTTTTTATGTTACCTAATTGAGTTTGTTTATCTAGTTTTTTCTAACATTGATTAACAAATGTTACTCATTTTATTACATGTAGGAATAACGAATTACCCACAATCCCTATTACGTTTATAAGACATCACAATCTGTTAATAAAATTAATTTTAGTGTTAAGTAATTACAAAGTTTAGTTAGTTAAGTAATTACAAAGTTGTAATAATTGGATTGTCAAAATAAATATTATTAAATAATTTTAACATATATCAGTTTCAACATTTTTTTTTTTCTATATAAAGTATATCAAGTATATCACCGTCACCAAGAAAATTTCAGGTAAGGGCCAGAGCTGACAAAATGATGGTGGCCATTTTTCGTATTTCTCGTTCTCTTGTATTTTCCTTGAAAATCTTCACCATACGTGTAACAAATTTCGGATATACGAAAAACATTTCGTGTCTTCGATGATTTTAAAGCGAGAATGTTATAAATTCAGACGTAATCTGTAACTTACAGATTTATATTTCCTTATCCTCTTTACTTTAGGAATTACCCAATTTCAACAATCGAATAAAATTTTAGCATGTAATTCATTGAGTTCAAATGGTTCTAAAATATTTTCATATTAAGTACTAAATCGGATGTTGTCGGTAAACATATTTTAACGAATTTACTAGAAAAATTTTTATTTCTCTAACACTTATTTACAAATCAACTATTTGCAAGTCCAACTAACTAACTAACTTTTTTTCTACTTTAACTTTATAAACTAACTTTCGTACTGTATTACACAATGTCACTTTCTTCGCACCGTATCGCTCACTATCGCGGTCCAGATTTAACTAACTCCTCGCTGGACGACACAAATCTTATATAGGCAGTAGGATCTCTCCAGACGTTTCTAGATAAAGAACTTTGGCGAACCATCTAGTATAGAACGCAGTGGAAGTCAACTCCACGCGCTCTTGATGGTCTCAAATATTCCCGGCGTTCGGGATCGCTCAAGGCGTTCGTGACAATATTATCTTTCGACATTAGCCACAGGCATGCTATCTATAGGACATCTCAGTTAGAACCATAGGATTTGAATTAGGCGCCATTTGTGTCTTGTCAAAGACAGGCTGTCAATATTTAATGACTGTCATCTACTAATCATACGACGTGAACACGCCGCGATAAACAGTTCAACAATGGATAGTTTGTGTACAACTGTTTTATGAAAGTGAGCGATCATTTACAGTTGCATGAAGAAAAATGTGCACAAAATTAGGACAAAGTGAAACCCCTACAGAACTAACAATTCGTAACTTGATCAAGATATTTGAGGACACGGGTTCTGTTAATAATAAGGTAATACGAATACGTCCTCGGCGTTGTCAGTTAGATAAAAATATTGCTGCAATAAGAGAAAGTGTATCCAAAAACATCAATTCGACGTCGTACACAACAACTGAATCTGTGAAGAGCCACCACACATCGGATTTTAAAGAAATATCTACATACAAAATTCAGTTGACAACATTTACTGACCATTTGCAACGTCATACATTTATTATTTGGATGTTAGAAAATAAAGAAGGTAAGGCTAATTTTTGCAACAAAATTTTGTTCATCGGTCAAACAACATTTTTCTCTTGATGGATACATCTGCAAATGCAATTATCAAATTTGTGGTGCTGAAAATCCACATGCTGTTCACGAAAAAGAAATGCATCCACAAATGCATGGTTTAGTGCACATTTTGCAGTGGTGGAGTAATTGCACCATATATCTTTAAAAATGAAGCTGGTAATGTTATCACAGTAAATGAGGAACACTATCGTGACATGTTAGGTGATTTCTTTTTCCATCAAATTAATGATTTGGATTTGAACATGTCGTTTCAGTAAGACGCTGTAATATCTCTCATCATATATCTATCACATGCAAAAATATCGTTGTACTATATACCAAATTTCCGGATCATTTTTTGTACTATATACCAAATTTTATTTCGTGGAAACAGCATCAATCGGCTGATATCAATCGGCCTGCAAGATTATATGATTTAATACCACTGGACATATTTCTTTGGGGTTATATCAAAGAAAAACTGTGCGCCACCCAGCGAGCAAATCCATGAAATGACCTCAAAGCAAACATTCAACGTGTAATTCGCAATATAGAATCAGTTCTACGTGTTATGGGCAATTATGCTAAACGAATTAAATCATGCCAGATCAGCTGAGGCGACCATATGAACGATAGATATTCTTTTCCATTTGTAGCTACGTCGTCTCCACTTTGTATTGAATAATAAAAAACCTCAGTTTGTTAAATATTAGGAGTATTAGATTTATTCACAAATCACATCCTATAGTTCCAAATGAGACAAAATGAGTTCAGAATAATTCAAGTATTTATTACTATACCAGAAGCAGTACTCCATCAATACAATAGTTTTTAGTTTTGGTGTTATCATCTAAAATAAAATCTAAAATTAATTTATTATTAAGAAGGTTTCATAAAGAGTATAATTGGATTACATATTTTTATTAAGTAACTGTGGTTCTATAAGCGTTGAATACTATGCCCCTTTTATAACATATGAAGCATAAAAATACTTCTTAATATTAAATAACCAAAGCCATATATAAAATTGGAAACAATAGAAGAGACAAATAGTATTCAATGTTATAATTTTTTTCAATTTCCTTGGCTATGGTACATTCATTGATATCTGTATAGGAATTGACTGAAATAAATTTTTCATATTTATGTCACTCATTTTGGTTGAACGTTTTGTTATGGTTGAATGCTGAACGTTTCTACATATTATTTATTGGTATCAAATAGACAATTACAACTCTTTATGAGTTTTCCCAACTTGAGTTTTTAAATATTTTGGAAATATTTTTATGGTTATTATATTGTTCAAAGCAATTCCTGCACATAAAATTCTAGTACATTATATGTATAATGCCCTGATATATTAAAGGATATTTATTTCAATATTCCTTGGGTTAAGACACGCTCCTACTTAATATTTCATTTAACAATCCCGTAGAAGAATATATTAAAATACTATTATGTATTTAAACTATATTAAGTGTAATTATGTTTTTATTAAAAGAAATACTTAATTATACTTTGTATCATAAATTATTTTATCACTTTGTTTATAACTATTTTTAGTTACTCCTGTAATAATGTAGTTTGAAATTAATTTTTGTTAATTTTGGTTGTAATTTGTGTTATCTCATCATAAGTCATGGCTAATTATTAAAAATTAATTTCCAGCTACCGTTGGACCGACTAACTATATGTGTTAATACACGAATCTAGGATTTGTGTTATATCTTTGTGAGTTTTTCATCAGTAGTAAATACTATCAATAAACAAGTCATGTCATAACTGTCGGTTAATATGGAATTTCAAAATTCTTTGTCGGTAAGTGATATTTTATATTAAAGTACGCTTGAGCTTTGACGACGCACTTCTAACCATACTGATGATAAAAACAGATAATTATCTTCCTCTATATTGATTTTTCGGTTCACAAATGGCGCATAGAAGTTGTATACGGTATATCAAAGTTTTAAACCCTTTCATCCCGAACGGTACATATGTGTGCCAGCAAGTATTTCAACTTACCTGAAGTCGAAATCAGTAATATTGAGTATATGAAAAGTGTACCATTCCAGTGTTTTATCTTCCTGTAAATAAAATTTGACACGACTCATAACCTAGCTTTACATTCTGCAGACTGGTTCACATATGTTCGTATGCACACCATGTTCTGGCTACATTTCTACGATATTTGAGCATTACTTTCAATATATTGTCAAATCTGTGTGTTATTTGACGTGAGATAATCTTGAAGCTCTAAAGTAAGTAGAAAATAATTCTCATCCGTGATTTGTTTGAGGAAAATCATTGCGATACATAAATGTACCATCCGGGTTTTTGGGTACTTATGTGATGGTACACATAAGTATCATCCGTGTTGTAAAGCGTACTGTTTTTTTACTTCTAGCGCCATGAGTGAATAGAAAAGAAAGCGACCCCTTAGTCAAAAGGAGCTGGAAGAAGCCGCAGAACACTTAAATAAAGTAGAGGACTTCTGTTCTGGATTTGAAGATTTTTATGAGCCAATTTCTGAATCGAAAAGTAGTTCTTCGGAAGAACCAAGTACTTCACAATGCGCTAGGGAAACCGAGGAATCGATTTTTTCCGAAAGCAGCGATTTTTCGACGATTTTTCGAAAGTTGAATCTGAGAATCCACCAGCTGCAACAAACCGAATCATTCACTGGAAGGTTCTAATTAATACTTTTCAACCCGCAAGAAAACGCCATGTCCAAAAATTTTTTCGCTCCATGAAACTATAACAAAAGCATTGACTCCAGGAAAACTATTCGAAAAACTTTTTCCCCATTCAATATATTTGCGTATTGTTGAGTGCACAAATAATCACCTCTACCTTGGGAATAAAGGAAAAAAAAATGAGGCACTTACTGACAAAGGGGAAATTCGAAAACTACTTGGATATATGTTCATCATGTCGTATAATCGTCTGCCTACCATAAGAGATTATTGGAGTCAACATGAGTCTATGGGCAACAAGGCAATCAAAAATTTGAATGTCTCGTGATCTGTTTTGCATGCTGATGGCAAAATTGTACATTGCTCCTCCCGAAAAACCGCCAAATTCGTCAAAAACGTATTACGTAAATGAGTTGCTCTCTTGTCTGCGACACACGTTTTGCAAGTATCGCGAAGACAGTGATTGTCAAAGCATCGATGAGTCAATAACCAAGTTCAAAGGTCGGTAATCCCTGAAGCAGTACATGTCCTTGAAGCCCACGAAAAGGGGAATCAAGTTATGGCTTCGTTGTGATTCTGCCACTGGATGCACATACGATTTCAACGTTTACGCTGGTAAGAATACCGAAACCATTCTTAATGATGACTCCATAACTATTGGAGGGCGAGTTGTGAAATTGCTTGCACAACAATTCAGTCCCAAGACGTATTGTTCTGTTTTGATCGCTTCTTCACAAGTGTTAGAAACTTTGAATTTCCCTGCCTTTGGGACTTGCATGCCCAACCATAAAAATGTGCCCACAATGATAGATAAACTCCAGCAAGGGCAGGTAACATTTCGATGCATGGATTGTGGAGTACTTTGTACAAAATGGCAGGATACAAAAGAAGTGATGGTCAACTGCCATAGTCCTAGTATTACCACCATAAAGAAGAAGACAAGAACGAGTGAACATGTGGATATTGACTGCCCAGAATTGAAAAAATGGGATGTGTAGATTGAGCTGATCAATTGACTGGCCTCTATGATAATGATAGAAAATTTAATAAATGGTGAAAAAAGGTGTTTCAAACTTATTTGAACATGTGCGCGGTGAATTCATGGATCATGTACAACGATCTGAGGCGAGACCAATCAAAGTTTCCATTTATTACATTTGTGATCATGGTCGCAGAGGAATTGATTGCTAAAGGCATAGAACAAACCAATTCCCGCACACCCAAGAAAGAGCCAGTTTCTAACAAAATGAGACTCATGGGAAATGTACCATTGCATTTACCAGTGGAAGGACCAACACGGAGGAGATGTACATAATGTGCCAGCAACAAGAAGCAAACCACTGTGCGATGAATATGCTATTCCCCTGTGTAAGAATTGTTTTACTTCTTATCACGTGAAATAATATCACTTTTTGTTTATGTACTAATTTTCGCATTGCTTATACTTACTTTTGAAAATAAAATTGAGTCATGCGTGAAAATTTTGCATAGTAAGGTGCAATCGTTTAACACTGTTGGTTCATATACGTACCAACCAAAAACCCGATTGATACGTATAAGTACCACACGCCCCAAGGGCCTTCGCGTACAAAACCAAAATAAATAAGTCTGAAGCATCAATATATGAGACCATCAGAACGTAAGTATTTCAAAAATTTTGGAAAAAATCGAGTGCTTTATATTCCGGGTCAAAAGGGTTAAAGTCATTTAATTTCATGTTCCAAACTGTAGACCCTGTAGATCTAATTATTTGCTGCCTACTCCATGGTCTAACTATTGTTATTATATGTAAGTTGCATCTTCGCAGTTTCCTCAATAAGAGCGTAAATATGGTCTGCCTCCATATGAGTGTGATCGTATGTATAACTAATTTTAGAGAAGGGGAAATTTTTTTAATAGAAAAACTTTACAACTATCATGATATTTAGATTTTGGATTGGGTAATTACGAGACAAAGTCTCTCTGATAGTTATTTAAAACTTCATTTACCTATTAACAAAGCTGATTTTATTTCATTTCCGCCTTTTGCCGGCAATAAATTCATCCCAAATCATGTAGTAAGCCTTTTTTCCTATTGAGTCACAAAATGCAAATTCGAGGTCCAAGCCTAAGGGAGGCTTGGACCTCGAACTTCGAATAAAGAAAATTTTACATTACATAGATGGGGAGTGATAAACACTTTTGTAAGTCTAACTACTCTGTTTTCTTTTTCTAAAAACCATTTTCTGTAAATCTCTTTCTTTGTTTTAAACGATTGCTCGGTTTTATTCTGACTGATATTCTTTAACGCCATCTTTAAAATATCGCACAAGTGTTATTAGAGGGTAGTTTAAACTGTAATTAAATTTGTTTTTGAGAACATGACGATATTGCCATGATTTAGCTTTCTCACTTTTCAACTCACCTTGTTCTGTAAATTTACCTAACAAGCTCCCAATAGAATGTCTTACAATATTTACTAATTTTCTACCTCTTTACATCATTCAATAGTGGTGGCAGTTTATTTCATGAACAGTAATATAAAGAAAAGGAGATGCGATAAGTTACCTCTGAAAATTTACAATACAATTTTCTTTTAAACACTCTATATTAGGAACCAGCAATAATGAACATACAATCCTTTGTTATTATTTAATATAAGCCCTTTTGGGTATTCCGGAACAAGTATTATCTCAATTTAACACAAAACTGGGTATGAGTTACTTTACACATCAAATGTGTAGATTTAAATGTTTAGACTTAGTTGCAGCTTTGACAGTTCTTTATTGAGACAATGAAGATGTTTTCCACCAAATAGTTTGATTTTAACAAGATGCAGCTCCACCTCATTTCCCTGGCAGGATAAAATCAACTGAATGACCACTACATCCACCTGACTTCCCACCTGATCCCCGTCGATTTCTTATAATCGTCGATAATAGACCAAATAATTTAGATGTAAAACAATGAATTTTAATCAATATGAATGTGAAACAATGAAGTGGAAAATCAGCTAAGAAATTATTGAAAGTTCGGTACAAAGTGTTAATACTCATGTAGGCCAATGTTAATCGTCAATAGAGAAAATTTTGAATAAACTTCAAATTTCTGTGAAAAATAAAGTGGTGTCTATTTTAGTTGTATTTTTCTCCAAAAATTAAAAAAGGCAGTGAATGGTAAACCCCTAATATGGGGTACCGTTGTACTCGTAAAGTTTAAATACTGATTTATTTTGATTCATCATTAAGAAAGAGATTATAATGACGTTACAAATCAAACACAAAATCAGTAAAATTCTTAATCTACATAATTGAAAAAAAAATGTTGAGGTCTTTCAAAGTTCTTCCAAAAATTATTTAATAACAAAATTATAAATTTTATTACTTTGCTGTATAATATTGCGTTAGTAACAAATCAATAAATAAAATTATAACGTTAAGTCATTAATACCAATTACGTGGGTCAAATATATACCTCAAAAATCTGTTTTTGATTCACTTGATTGTTTCAACAAAGAATTTTGATTATCACGCGGGTATGACATCACTTTCTTTTCTATAACAGAAATAGACAATAAAATATTTTGCTGCCGTGTTTTACCACTTTTACAATTTGTGTATCAATAATCGCCCATTTTATTTTATATCCCCATTTGAAAATATTCTAACTGTCTGTAAATATGTAAAATGTGTATAAATATGCAAACGTCACTCCAATGTTTTAAAAATTCCAATCTGTTAATTATAAGTGTAGGTCTTGTGCAGTATGTTAATTACTTTTAGTCAAATTACTCAATCAACCGCTATAACAATGCCCTTACGATGTATTGTCATAGACCCAGAGAGTGTGTACGTGTAGTTGTTAAATGAATGTAGATTTGTCCGTCTTTGTGTGAAGGTGACGATGATTTTTACAGAGATCTTTTAATGAGAAATAGTATGCTTATCACTAAAGTAGATGGTGGTGCAATTATCAGGTTTAATCGAAGATATAAATCCGAGAGATACAGACATGCTAATGTTATGTCTTTGCTATCATACCCATTATTACCGCAAATAATGAATATTTATAACTCTAGGGGAGGTCTAAAGGTATTGCCTTATAATTTTTAGACTGAAAAGATTGCCAGTTCTTTTTTGTAATATGCACAAGCAGATCGTGTAGAGAAGTGCTGAGGTGGATACGTTTTAATTAATTAATTACACACTAAACATATATTATTAAGTTTATTACTGATATCAAAAACTTGCTTGCGAAGTAGTTTTGCTGTAAGATGATAATCCCATTACAGGAAAGAAAACTGATGAATTCTAATATATGCAAATATCATATCGTAATTTAAGTGTATACTTTTTAATGATAACATGTAATTAATACTGATGAGAAGTAAGTCGTTTTTACATTAACTGAAATTTTGTATTCGATTATTAACAGAAAGTACTACTTCTTCTAAGTACATTGATTGACAGTAATATTTAATTTATTTGTCATTGGAGAAAAATAGCTTGATTTAATAATTATTACGAGTAAGCAAATCGCAATAATATTGCGCCGCTCCCTCGTTCATATCGAAGGCACCTCCGGAGCATGCCTCTAGAGGCTTCTGATCAAAAAAACAAATGTTACCACGTTGTTCGCAAGGGTTGATTTACCATATAGATTTTGTCAAAATGCCGAAATTCGAGCGAAAAGCATTTCGTACATCGACCTAAAAATTTCGTGACACACACACACGACAACAGCCATTTAGTAAATATTATTATTCACAATGCATTATAAAACATACGATAACACACGATAAATGCGGCTCAATTTTGATAACCGTTTGAGGAAGGAGAATATCTGCAGTGAACACTACTGCTTATTAACTGCTTTATACTTTAATATTTAAACAATATGAAATAAATGTAGACATATTTAAAGTTTGTAATTAATGCAGTCGGTTACCATACAATATTACAGTTCCTTAATGGAATGAAAAGAGTTGAAATTCTCAACAGTTTAGGTTTCATACCCTTACCTCCAGATACCACTACTTAAAAAATTATATGGCGCCCTCTATCTTATAATACATCCATTTAGAGGTGTTAATAATTCTGATTCAACTACGTTAAGAAAAATGAAATCGGTTTATCCGTTTTCATAATAGAAGCAAAAATTAAATTAAATAATATAAGTAAAATAAAGTGGATAAAATGGAATAAATTTACTTTTCACAACACGATTTGAAACCATTATTCTCAAATTCTTGTCGATTATTTTCAAATCTGTCTTTAGTAATTACTCTGCATGTGTTTTATATAGAATTGTCTTTAAATAATGCCCAAGGGAAAATTCTAGTGCAGTTATATCTGGAAATCTCGCCGGACATTCCAGAGTACTCTTCTGTCGATCCATTTGTCGGGAAACCTTTGATCCAGCTATTGTTGAACATGTAATGCATAATGTGCTGGTACGCCATCCTGTTAAAGGTGCAAATTTTGTGCATCCAACAGTGCGTTATCTTTTTTATCGACTTGGTTTTCTAAGCACTGTTTTATGAGAGGGTTTATTTAAGTTTCCAATAAATTTAAATACAATTCACACTGCCATTTAAAAAAAATTCTTCGAAGAAAATAAGTCCTATTATTTTATTTTCCAAAATTGCAGCCCATACCTTGATTTGTTGAGGAGACTGAGTATGATCCTCTGGAAACAGTATATTCAGTTATATTTATTTACAAAGCCATTAAGGAACAGTGTTGCTTCATTACTGAAACAAATATTCTTTATCAAAGTCGGGTTATTTTAATTGTCGTGGTTATTATTTCACAAAATTGAATCTTTCTGTCAGTCATATTGGCAGAATTGATAAGAACTGCTAATTTTGTAAGAAAGTAAATTGTTTACGATTTTGTTTAAAGCATCGTGTATGGAATCTACTGAAATATTTTTTAACTTGGTGAATATTATATTTAAGTGGTAAGATCAATGGCTAAATGGCCTAAAACCTCAATGTATTCAACTTCAATAGAACTATCGGCAGCTTATTTATTTTGTTTCATTCGGACCCGATCTCCTGAAATTTTTGAACAAAGTCATGTACATATCGTGGTTCCATATTTTCTTTATCGTGATGCATTTCATTAAAAACGCTGGCTGTCGCATGAGCACACCTATTTGCAGCTTCATAAATAAAAATTATTGTAGTCGTTTCTTGTAAAATGTCTATCCTATCACTGTCATTATAACTGACAGCACTTTACAAACAGTTTAAAGTCGCTAATACTTACAGATTGTCAAAAATAGGAAAAAGTGTAAGATTCTCTATGTATACGTTGAAGAAAGAGTGAAGGAGCATTCGGAGGGAAAAGCGTGCACCCTTTTCCCTCCGAATGTTCCTTCGCGGTCAGATCGAGCTCTGTATAAATTCGATACACTCGATATTCACTCTGCAAATTCACTCAATGCGAGACCAGACTATTTACTGCACACCTCGTGGGGGGTCCGATATCGCAGTTTTGAGACTTGTTCCTATTCTTGACGACCTGTGTATGATAAATGTTTTCAAAATTTAATTCTAGCTGTAATCAGGAAGAAATCGTGCGCTATAATACAAGTGACAGACGAATTCAAATGAACACTTTTCTATTCCACTTAAAATTAAAAGTAACATAAAACTGATCGGTGTTGAGTCTGTGGCAGGGATTCCATAAAAATAGTATCTCCTACTTTCATAAAATTCGTAACACAATCCTTATAATATTTCATTAATTTATTTTGTTTTATTTAATTTTTTTTGTCCCTATTACGTAAAAGGATCAACCAGTTTCAGTATTCTGAATGGAGTTGAATTAGATTTTTTAAGATCTTTAGAATGATGTATTATAAGGTATGGAACACCATTTGAAATTTTCGCGGGGGTGAAAGGCTAAACTGCAACAGGAACTAATTTAAACTTTCCTTTGGATATATAAATTTACGTGTGTTTTGTCTAGAGATCATTTTTCTTGCTAAAATAAATAATAGGGGTTGATAGTTCTGAGATGAAAAAGCACTGTATATTACCCGATAGCAATAATAACGCTCAGACAACAACAGCTTGACACAAGGAGGCACATATACCGTATTAAAGTGACAACAACCAAACTTAATATAGTTTGACTTAAATTTAGTATATGCATGACCCAGGCCCGTGGAAGAAAGATTAGGATTGCAAGAGACGTAATTGACTCAAGGAAAAAAAATTAGCTTTTTCGGATATTAATGGGAAGGGGTTGGGTTTCGGAGTAAGGGAATGGTTATCTTTGAGAGTGGAGCAGATATTACAACCACTCGAATTTAATACAATTTCAGGAGTACAATACCTGTGTGTACAATAATCCGATGATTCATTTTTACTTAGGGATTTTGCATCTATTTCGACTGCCTTATTAACAACTATTTTCAATGTACTATATGGTGAGCCATGGGAAACGGACGTTTTTAGAACGAATAGTACACAGCTTGTGTCAGGCTTATGTAAGTGGGAGAAATGACAGTCAACACTCCTTGAGTTGCCATTTAGTATCCATCATGCCGTTGTGGACAAGGGAACACCACGTGTTTGTTTACGACGAGTTTGTAAAAAGTGGAGGTTCAGTGACAATAGTGCAACGTCTTTTCAGACAGCGTTTCAACATTGGCCGTCATGGTGCCCTCCCTCAGCGGAATACCATTCTTAGATGGGTTAATTCATTGCGAACAACAGGGTCACTGTTTAAAAGGAAACCACCCGGTCCAGTACGAACGGCCCGAACAGCTGAAAATGTGGATCAAGTAAGGGAAGCCATGAACCGAAGCCCCACTCGTTCTGCTAGACGACATTCTAGGGAACTACAAATAAGTCAATCCACGATGCAGAGAATTTTACACAAAGACCTTGCATTTCATCCCTATAAAATTATGATGGTTCAGAAGCTAAATGAGAGAGACTATCAGCAACGAACGACTTTTTGTCAAGCAATGCTTCACCTATACGAAGAAAATGAAAATTTGATTATCACAATGAGCGATTAAGCCCATTTTCACCTGGAAGGGGTGGTTAATAAGCAAAACTGTCGATATTGGGCAGCAGATAATCCTCGGGGATTACATGAGAGACCGCTACACAGCTCTAAAATTACAGTTTGGTGCGGTATTGGACGGTGCGGGATTATCGGACCATTTTTTTTTTTAAGAAAACAAGAGAACGGTGACTGTTAATTCTGATCGCTATGTGAACATGTTTGAAACTTTTTTATTACCTGAACTTCGCAGGCTAAGAATGAATAGGGCAGAGGTGTAGTTTCAACAGGACGGGGCGACCGTTCATAGAGCAAGAGCTTCCCTGGCTGTTGTTCCAACTGCATTTCGGAGACCTTTCTTGGCCGCCGCGCTCGCCCGATATTTCCATTTGTGAGTTTTATCTTTGGGGGTATTTAAAATAAAGGGTATATGAGCGTAAACCCCGTACATTAGAGGACCTGAAGACAGCAATACGTGAAAAAATTGCATAAATCAACCTAGATACGTTGCGAAACGTAGAATCAAACTTTAGAAAACGACTTCAGCTGTGTATACGTGAAAATGGCCGTCATTTATCAGATATTATTTTTCGCACTTAGGAATATAAAATGGCATAGTTTAAAGTTTAATTCTTTAAAAATAAAACATATTTTTTCCTAAAATTGCAAGATTTATTCTTTGTTGAAAAACGTCCGTTTCCCGTGACTCATTAAAAATGATACTGATTTATGTAAAATATTTAGGATATATCCATGCCACAGAAAGTGTTATAGGGACGATATGACCAGTTATAAGCCATATATCTGGGATAGTATCATGTAAACAGCATGGCTATATAAGGGGGGATCGACAGAAACGAATCATGTATAAATAAGACAAGATATTAGTGAAAATGTGGACAAGTTGAATGAGGTCGACTTGATATATGTGGAGTTTCCAAAGATATTTGATAAGATTGACTACAGTACACTACTATGTAAATTAAATATGTTTGGTCTTTCACTTCTTTTACAGCAGTTCTTAAGCACTATTTTGCAGAACAAATTCCAATGTCTTCATTGCCTTAGTTACAGGTCTGAGAAGTTTCTTTAAATATCTGGAGTATCACAAAGTTCGATACTTTGGCCTCTCCTCTGTATCATAGTCATAAATAATGTCGTACCAAATTCAAACGTACATTATTTTATTTATGCAGGCAATCTTAAATTTATACGTAATATAAATATGAAGTACCTCTGGTTGTCATATGTTGCAAAATGCTTTCCACCATACAAGTCATTGATGTACGGGCAATTACTTACCACTAAATGCACCGAAGTGTAATCTCATCACTCTCAGTAATAAAAGAAACTCTATTAGTTTCACCAATAAATAATACAATACTTTGCAGATATACCTAGATAAAAAGCTTTGGACTAATATTCGATTCTAAATTTATCTAAATTTTCTAAATTTTTGTACCGCATAGAAACTATAATATTATCTTCATACAGAAGTTTAGGCTTTATTATAAGAAATTAGAGACGGTTTAGACATGTACTTTTGGATTGCTCTAATATCTCTTGTCTGCTCAAAATTATACGCTACAGTTATGTAGAATCCAATCTACATAAGTCCAAGTCATATTGATGCTTTACAGAAAAAAATACTATTTTTTTGCTTTGATAGATATTTGCTATATATTTGATAGGTAGTGTATAGATCTTGTTATAGGTTATTCATACATTTCACTATTGGAAATATTTTATCTATCTCACATCAAACAGAGATCAACCCAACAAATTATCATCTTATTTAAAATTATAAATGACATATAGGACTGTTTGGATATTTTAATCAAAATCCAAATCAGGGTTCCTAGAATATCAACATGAAATAATATTCTAAATCTTTTTTATATCACATACTAAAATTCTTGTAAAATTTCCCATATATCAAATGATTAGACATGACTGTAAACATAAAAACAGGGTCGATATTTTCTTATGTACTGTTCAGTTAATAAGAAATATCGTTTTATAGCTGGTTATAATAATTCTCTTGTGTTTTTATGATAATTTCTTGTTTGTGTTAAAGTATATATATATGTTTATTAATTTATTATATATTTTACTCTTTTTCATACATAATTATACATATATTATTTGTTTGTGTTCTTTAGTTAAGACATACTATTTCCTGTGATTGAGTTTGTACATGTTGGATACGTATGTAAATAAACAAATAGTATATAAATAAATGTAATTTATAAAAAACAAAAGTATATTAGTAGTTACCCTTTCTAATTGTCTTAATAATATACTTCGAGAGCAAAACGTAAACTATTGTAGCAGTTGTACTATATTAAACTCGCCTTCAACTAATTGTTGACTGTATCAGAATATCTTGCTTGATATGTAAATTACTATTCCTATATATGCTGTAGTTCAAGTATGCGATCCTGCGAATTCCTGATTACTGGAAATAATTCGTTTATTTAAAGCATAAATGACTTTAAGTTAAACTTATATGCAAATCGACGCTATAAGAGTCCATTAATTCTAATAAATATGCAACATGAACAGTTTTTATGAAACCGGGCATTAAATCGACTAAATCTCTGATTCTTATCAACTCTATGCAAATAAAATCAATGGCTAATCAGGAATTGAGATATCAAGTTAGAGATAAGCAAGCTATCCAATCAGTTATAAAAAGTGGTTAATTGACACGCGAGTCTTAAAATAATCACTAAAATTTCCAATTCTACTCAAATGCTATTAAAATGAAATGTTTACTTATGTTAAATTTAATAACAATCCATTTAAGTAATAACCCTACATTCATTGTGAAGTGCAACATTAATAACGAGAAAAGCTTATAATAAAACCATGTTATTAAGTAAATTGTGTGGGTTATGTTAATTATATGAAATATAATTTAATATTCTAGAACATATAGATATGTACTCCTTTATGTCATTTGAAGAAGAATGTTAACTGAAATATTAAATGAAATCGATTTTTTATATTAAAAATCATAGGTGAAGCAACATAAACAATCCCGCACTACTCGTATTAATATAACTAAGAGTGCGATAAGGGTGATAAAAATGCTTATGCGGATGAGTGGCAAGTGGACGTATTCCTTTGAAGAGGTGTTAGTACTGCAAGTGCATTAAAAGCAAGGGTGATAAATCGAGGGAATTACGAAGCTTCCCGAGGACAAACGAATTATGCCGAACGAATAACAGAACAGAATCAGAAGAAAATATCGACTGAAGACAGAAGAGAAGACATCACCAACTAGAAAAATTTAAATATTTTGTCTAAATGTTGCATTTTAATGATCCAATTTTTGTTTCAACGTAGTAATTACAAAATAATGTTAACAAATAGACACCCGCATAGATAACCTGACACCTATTTCTATATGTGTCAGTATATTACGTTATGTACCTATAACAATGTGAATCTAGTTACGTGGAAGACATCATCAATCAATTGGAGCATTTATTTTTGGACCCAAATTTAGTCTTATTTGATTATCAGTTACTATACTGAATTCTATCTAGTTCCTATTTTAAGTATCTATCTTTTTATTGATTTTAATGTAACAGTTTTTAATTAATATTCTTTAATGGTGGTATTGAAATAACAATCTCATTTCATGTTTTAAGGTTTGAATTCAGACCTGCCTTACCCGGAAAAGACGAGTGGCAAGAGGAAAAAACGTAGCTTTTCATCAAATCCATATTGTTCCAAAAAACCATCAGTTTTCAGGAAATCCGAGGGAAAGAGCTTAGAAAACAGTGATAAAAGGAAAACACGCCGAAAGATAAAAATGGATAAATTTCCCCCGTAAAATCAGGTAGAAACTTTCCCAACCTTTATCTATTAACTTGGAGAACATTAAGATGCTACATAGACAGCCTACCTGCTGCTACTATTTTTGTATTATTCCTGGAAGTAACGCAAAATTTCTTTAAAACTTCGAAATATAATGAATATAATGAAGCAGAGAAGTTTTCAAAATAATTTGTACGTTTAATGTATTCACAAATTTTGGAAATAAATCGTCGTGAATGTACATTTGGATTGAAGTTTCTAACAACCTCTGCAAGTTCTAGCTCCTGTATTTTTGTCGTATCAAAGTATTTAACATAATTTTTATTACATAATTTAAACAACTATGTGTATTAACGGGAGAAGCAAAAAAAAGTACAATAAAGTTAACCTTTTGATTTTAATGTTACAATTAGTATTATGTGGCAGCACATTTCTAATAAAACACAAAAATTAAAATATCTCGAAAACTAACAACTTTTGGATAACGCATATTATGGTTCATTTGACTGAAAATTGTCTCTACTAACACTTCCTCAAAGGAATACGTCCACTTGCCACTCACCCTGCATACGGTAAAAGCTGATTATTTTCTGTAATCTCTAATCTTTCTCTACACAAATCACAACTCTGTTATAAAGAAATGCACATATATAATTTTGCAAATATAATTATGATAAATGAAGCAGCTGCATAAGTAGACAGTTATAACGGGTTCTGTGCACCCCCACCGCCACCACTCAATTTTGTATACCGATTCTGTACATCCCCCCACCACGCGATTGTTTGGATAAATTCTAATGTCACGAAAGAATTGTCATTATTAATTAATATTTATAACACTTTTGTGACGTTTTATGACATTCCTTTCTGATACATAAAGGATTTAAAAAATGTTCGACAAATTTTTGTAAAATATTTTTATATTTATTAGATTAATCTAAAATTTAATAAACCAATTAATATTGGTTAATTAAATCATCGTGACATTAGCATTCTAGATCTCGGAATTCATCTGGTCATCTGTGTGGTGGGGTGATGCCCAGAAAAAGTATAACACATGAAAGGTATAACACCTAGACATAACTATGAATATTGTGATGAAGGATATATTTATTGCTTCCTCCCAATTTCCGCAGCCTCTAAAGCATCTGTAAGTCATTTCTGCGCCAACATTCTGGTAATTATATTGTTTTTGATCTCTTAAATTGGCAATTTTAATTCAGTTATGGAACTGTTTATCACTTGAAGAACATTTTAAAGCATACAAACCATCACAGTCCATAGTATTAATATTCAGAATATACCGTTCTTTCATTTTTTTACTAGACAGCAAGTCAATCGGTCGATTTCATATAATGTGTAGGGAGGGGAAACGGACGGTACGCCCTGCTTCAGGTTGTCCAGTGTCGATAATTAGCGGCGCTACGACAGTTACGTTCTACACGTGAGGGAGTGTACATCGTATTTGTAACGGGGAAAAACTTTTACGTAGGAAGTGATGTTGATGGGTTTACTGTTAAAAGATGATCAAGGTATTTAAAGAAAAAATAACTTGGCCATATTTAACAGCAAACTATGATCTTTTTTGCATTATTTTTATAATTGGTTTTGCATTAAAAAAAAGTGTCTTCTAATAAAACGTTTAAAAATAAATAGATTCTCTTAAAATAATTAAAAATAAAATACAAACTCTTAAAACTCAAAAAATATCCCTTTGAATAAGAAAAAAAAACTAAAGAAAATTTTCGAAGATGCCTCCGTCTTGCGCCAAACAATAACCCAACCTGTCGAAAAATTCTGAACGAACGTTGGTCAGCATAAGAGGGCTAATAGTTTGAAATAAATTTTCAATATTAGCCCTCAGTTGATTTAAATTATTAGCTTTTTCATGAGGATGCCTGTATAGCTTTGATTTAATATACCCCCATAAGAAAAAATCATTAGGGGCCAAGTATGGCGATCTTGGTGGCCATTGAATTACGCCTCTCGTAGATATAATTCTTTGGGGGAATATCGTGTTCAAATAGTCAATGACTATTCTTGAGTTATGGGCCGCACACCCATCGTGCTGGAACCAAACGTTGTCAAAATTGGGGTTAATGTTTGCCAATGCAGGAACAATTTGGTTTTGAAGAAGATTCAGATAAGTCTCCCCATTTAAATTTCCATCAATAAAGAATGGTCCAATAATATCATTCCCATAAATACCAGCCCAAACATTAAATTTTTCGGGATATTGTGTCCTTGTATTTAACAGGCGATACTGATTTTCAATAGCCCAATACCGTAGAATTGATGGATTGTGCCTACCATGTAACGGAAACGTGGATTCATCGGTGAACACAATGTTATAAATAAAATTGTCATCCGCATTTGCACGTTCCATTACCGTGTTACAAAATTCCATTCTACGGTACTGGTCTTCATCGAAAATTTCTTGATGGGCTTCGCATTTATAGGAATGATATTTATTTTTCTTTAAAATTTTGTGAATTTTACCCACACTAAAACCAGTCCTCGGAAATTTTTGGGATAAAAATATTTGAATCTTCTTCTACCATTGCACACACCATTAATTCCTGCATTTCAGCATCCTCGTTAATTCTAGGTGTCTTGTGGCATTTACAACCTAAAATGCATCCCGTTGACTTAAACTTTTCGACTACTGTCGATACTGTGTTGAAGGCAGGGATCGGACAATTTACATATTTGACTGAGAAAAGGTCCCTTATTGCACGTAATGAATGTACTTGAACAGACCATGATATCAAATCAATTTTTTCCTCAAGTGAGTACGTCATAATTACTAAGTTTTGAATTAAGAGAATCTATTTAAAATTACACATATTACTACGAAGTTCACTCGTCTAAATGCCAAACACGTATGCGACGGTAAATGTGAAATCTAAGTCGTCGATCATCACGGCGTACGGCCGGACTCCCCACCTGAGCGGTGGCTAATTTTCCGAGAAGGACCGAACGGTGGAACCTATGTACAATTTTAAAATGAAAGCACGGTACCTATAGAGGTTGGCTCCAAGTCTCAATACGGTTCTGCCTGAAAGACCTGGCATTATTATGGAAAGGAAAGACATTGTTGATGTTCTTCTGAACTCTGAAATACTACACCTCGTAACGTAACGTAAAATATACGGAGATCTGATTACTGCTTTGACTAATTATTTTTAATAGTTTCACTGATTTGTGGAACCGTGTTTCATAATACGGAACTAATACACAGTCTACCATAGGATTGACACTACTACCCACATCAGCATCGGTGGTAAACTGATGAGCCCTTTACACACAGGTTACATTCACACATGCACCTTTCGTCCAAGAATCAAGATTTATATTGAATTTTCCAAACAACTTGATTATAATAAATATTCAATATCGCATATTAAATTGTTAATGAATATTACTTCAATACTGTACTTAATTAACATCTTTATCGTTGCAATCAAATACTCTGTATTGAAGGTAAACACAAATCTGAATTAGTAAAACGAAAAAAAAAATCCATACTGTAGTGATCCTGAAGAGAGTGCAGGGAAGTGAGTTATTTTGATCAAAAAATATAATAATTGTATATTACTCTTAAAACTATCATGAATAAAAATATTAATTAGTCACTTTTTTGGTAATTTATTTTCAGATTCGAAGATCTTCTGTAATCGTAACACATAATTATAACTTTTATTACAACTTCCTATAATCAACATAGCAAAATAGTTTTATTCTATCAACAAATTATTCCTGTTAAATACATATTTGTTTTTTAAATCGACTGAAACTTTTATTAACAATTTAATTCTAAAACTTAGAATCAAAGTAAACAAAAATTAAGTAGAATCATATAATAATATATAGAATGTTTCATTTAAAAATTAATATTATTGGCACAATGAAGTGGTACTGACATTATATGTGTCAAAATAGGCCTATTTATTTCTCATAGGTGAGTTTCATTTTAGACAATTTTATTTCAATTCAAACATAATGGCAGCATGATACATGATCTCGTTGACACCTGGTATATAGTTCAGTTTAACGTCAGTATATTATACTTCAGTTAACAGTAAACTGTTAAGAATGTCACTAAACCAAATGTGTGTTATTAAATGAATGTCTAACTCGGCAAAAGCATTCCACAAGTTATGCACTAGTTAGTTAATTAGAAAATTAATGACCATTAAGGGTCCAAAAATGTTTGCGGTATAAATAAATTTAAAGCTGCTCGTTTGTCCATATCGACGTGGACGCAGCAGCAAATAAAACAGTCTTTAGCTTAGTAATTTAGCGCTCCAATTGACGTTCCAAGGGCACTTTGAAATGTTATGGAAATGAGGTAATTTTAAACAGCAAATCAATCTAAATTATCCTAATTGAAACTCATATGGTATACCCAAAGACAGTAGTCGTTTTGGCGGTAAGCGTTTCATTAGTATGCGACTGGACTGACTTAGTTACCACTAACAGCACGTCCGACAAGAGCAGTAGTCACAATTAAGCACCTATATACAAGGATGTCCGTGCCAAGGGGACCCCACACTAAGGACCTGGGGGACTATGGACTGTTTATGCATCTTCATATGGTAGTAACAGGTGGTCGTTAAATAGAGCTCTTTCAGTTCTTAATATATGACTCAAAGTCGAAGGTGAGTAAAAACAAGACCTCGGGCCGTTTTAGAGCAAGACGAGATACAACAAAGACAGCAATTTGCATGAAATATAATTACTTTAATAATATCTGAGTCCCAGTAAACTACGAGTAT
The DNA here is from genome assembly GCA_037954035.1 of Rosalia funebris. Classification (NCBI taxonomy): domain Eukaryota; kingdom Metazoa; phylum Arthropoda; class Insecta; order Coleoptera; family Cerambycidae; genus Rosalia; species Rosalia funebris. The sequence goes on from JAZFAV010000002.1 coordinate 31,558,499, forward strand.
AGGTATTTGCACTTATCGATTGAGTTTTTATAACAAGAAATTGTGAAACCTGAATTTGTTAATTTACGCATTATGGTTTTGTAAATCTACACATTAAACACGTTGACACAGGTTGACTACAGATTCCTCACACCTTTACAATTAAATAAATAAATACGCGCAATATGTTGACAATTTCATGTTCACTTATACATCCTCTATTTGTATGTTTTTTTGCTATAGTGCAGCCTTTAAGGGGACACGTCAGTTTTCAGCGCCGTCTTTTCAATGAACTTTAAGGAATTTTTATCTCAGCAACTAATAAAGAAAGAACATACGGTTTATTGTGCATAAAAACGTACACATTGATCTTTAAAGAAAAATTTTTACCTAACTATAATTCCTCCCGTCCACCCCCCTTCAGTTCCGTAAATTCTGCCGTTCCCGATTGGACCGTGCTCGTAGTTCCTAGGATTGGCAACGTACGATTCATCTGAAAGCAAGAATTGATACGGGGTTTTAAAGTGTATGAGAATGCGCATCGTTTGTGGTGGGAATTTTCTTAGATTTCGAATTTGTGACAAAATGGCGCATTGACATTGCGTATTATTTTAAAAATTTTACATTCAGGCGTGGAAAAAAATAGAGATATCGGAAATTGATACGCATTAAAGTAAAAAAAATATATAGAAAATCGAATTATTCTGTATTGAGATATCTTAGGACCCGCGTTTAAAAACATGGTTTCGAGAAAACTGCGTTTAAAGTTTTGGAATCAATTTAAACTATATTAAATTACACTCATTTTATCTTATTTCATCTTATTTTATCTTATTATATCTTATTTCATCTTAGTCTATCTTATTGTATGTTTATTTTATCTTATTTTATATTGTTTTATCTTTATTTTGTCTTTATTTTATCCTACTTTATCTTACTTTATCTTTATTTTATCTTATTTTATCTTTATTTTGTCTTATTTTATTTTATTTTATTTTATTTATTTAAATTGTAAAAGAAACGTCGTGTACACTATACACAAACAAAATATCTACACAAAAAACGAACATGACTGAACTTACGTTATGAGCTATGTGAGTCTGCATTTGTCTGTGCTTGCACGCGGCCGCTCGGATTACGCTTCCTAAACAGTGCTATAACTAAGCCATTTTTGCGAATTTCGTTAAGCGGCATTGGGAATATATTCTCAAGTCATTAACCTTGCTGCAAATTTGCGAAAAAAAATTGATTTTTTGAACCGACAAAACTGACGTGCCCCCTTAATATGCCAGAGGATAATATTACATCTACGGAATAATACGTTATGTAATATAAACGTGGTTATAAGGGATATTGTAGTGGTTTTAATTTTTCACGAATACCACTCAGAATTTACTACGCGCACGTTTCGCCGACCAAGTTGGCATCATCAGTTTTAATCATCATATAATATAATAAATAGTAATCAGTTGATACTAACATTTTCCCGATTTTACAAACATTAAGAAATTATAGTTTCGATATTTTAGAAAATATAATAATGTGAATTCTGATTGTAAATATTTTTATGATGATTACATGAAATGTTGGAAAGTTGTGTTCGTAAATACAAATACGACATATTTAAAAGACAAGATCTCCCCTAATTGAATGATTCCATAATTAAAACATAAATATTCTGGAAACTATACGAGTAAACGGGACACAAAAACACACATGACAACTCAAAAATAAAGGAAGGACTAGAATTTAAAGAGATATAAATCGCGCCCAAGAGTAATATTTATAAAATATTAAATATAACATTAAAATGTATATCAAATCTTTTTAGACATACATCAACTTCAAAAAGGGAACTTGTGAAATCCCGAAAAATTTAATATACGTAAGATCAACAGTTAATTACGGCGCCATATTTTGGTAACGCACTCGCGTATGTTCTTGCAAAAGCGATTTTAGAAATATTTAATTACCACTGAGTTCAGAAACTTTCCCAATGATCTGGAAAAAGTCAAGTAAAGGGTGGGCTAAAGGTAGGTGACCCATTTTAAATACTTTTTTTTCTTATTTTGTAGAAGAAGGCTGTCACCTACAAGACGTTATTTTTCATACATATATCTTCAAGGAATATATTTCTTGGTTAGGGTTTGAAAAAAATATTATATTGAACTTATTAAGTACATGAAATGAACTTATTAAATACTTGAAAAATAAATGGCTTACCTACATTTAGTCCACTTCATATTATTATATGCTCTGTGTTTAAAAAAAGACATAGTAGTTCTATTGAAATGTAATATATTATAATTATATATAACTTTGTTTAAATAAATGGCTCTGCATGAAGTCCTATATACTTATATTCCAAATGAAATAACATTATATCAACATGGTTGTATAGGAAATAGATCGACTGTGCCCAACTCTTTTTTGTATCACGGTATTTCGCAGAATCTATCAATATCAATTTGCAAGTAGATATATACAGATTTATTTAAGATATGCTGGGATTTGTTTCAGCATCACTGTATTTCCATCTCTTACCGAGTTTTTAGGTAATATCCTAGTAAAATAATGCAATACATTGAGCATAATGGTTTTCTATGTTACGAAATATAGGCAACGTCAGACGTTCCTCAGGGATCTTGCTTGGACCACTTTGTTGTTTTATTTATAAAGGGTATAGTAGATGATCTGTATGTTGATTCAGTATGCGGATAGTTTGATTCAGTATGCGGATAGTTTAAAAATGGTTCACTATGTTTAATCCTAAAACGAGTGTATATGTCTACAAAATAATTTAAATACTAAAAACAATTAATGGATAGTGAACAACTGTTCGCTGAATTTTGCAAAATGTGATGTAAGATCCTATTCTAGAAAGAATGATATATTTTATATTTCACTAAAATTTATAGAAAATCATTGAATCGTCCCAAGTACTGCTCCAATAAAGACTTGTTCCCATTCTTGACGAGAAGTACCTGAAGGAACTTTGGATTATTTTTGATAAATCAGCAGTTTTCAACATGTACGTCAGTAATATTATATACATATTATATAAGCAGGTGGACTTAGTATATACTACACTCACTTAATCAGTGTGACTTGAAATAGTGAAGATATCAGAGATGTTATTTAAAAAATATAAGATATTTTGTTTCCTTTTCAGTTAATTGATATTTCTGTTTTCTATAATTCTTACAATCACATTACTAAACTTAGTCCTACTTTTTACCGACAAAATTAGTTTTTATTTTCAGTAACGACAATTATTCTTTTTTCTAAAAGCATCGAGATTACTTGTCATTAAGCCGTTGCTTTTTACGAATATATGAAATTTTTTTGTGCCCAACATTATGCAACTATATTTTTTTCGGTAAACTGGATACATATACCACTATTCATTTCATCGCTATTTGCCAAATAAAACACTCTCTTATCTTGCCGATAAATGAAACAGTCTACCTAAGCCTAGCCATAAAAACAAGCCACGGTATGAGATAAGAGCCGTTTGGGATTTTTTATTTGGCAAATAGCGATGAAATAAACTATATCCAGTTTTAGTATCTTTGTACTTTCACTCTATAAGATTACTCGTACATCGTTGCAAAACGCTGTATCTACGTTATTCCTCATTCTTCACAGTCAATTAATATATATTTTATGGTCAAATATACGTTTCATGTGTCACACCTTGGTGGCCTGATACCTAATAGCATAAAATAATTAGTTACACGTGAATGCCTCATATGTAATCGGCTGATAGCCACTTGCTCTCTACTTTTCAATTTTATTGGGAAAGTCCATTTTTTATATCAGGTTTTATTTCCTTTCGGTATGCACCCTTATTTGACGAAAATATTTTTCTTATCTTTTCCAGATTTTATTTAAGATCTAAATGACGAATGCATATATGTTCATGACCGGCATTTTCAGTTGCTCTAGAGCCGCTACTACCCCCAATTCATGACATTTTATACCATAAGGGTCCATATGAGTTTTATGAATTGAGAAGATTTCTTGTACTAGGAGATCTGTACTAAAAGGACTGCTAAGGGTCGCTTGATGAACATTGAAAGTTCGAACATTGAAGAATTTGTTGTTCTTGTATGAATGAATTAACGTGTCGTACGACTTACCATACAGCGCACAATATGCAGTAAATATACCAGCCTATCGCGGAAATGACCTGACAGTATAGCTCCAGAGGTGCAAGAAGTGCGTGGAGTATGGTGTATGGTACACCATACACCTTTTAGAATCATCTTGTTTTACACCCACCAGTACAAATGCATTAAGTATCCGCTAAGATGGATTAGAAAATTTAATTGTTTTTATTAATTTGAGATTTTTTGAAAATATTACACTCTCTATTTGGTGTAGAGCTCGCTATTAACGATGATAGAACTACACGTTGAGTGTTTTCGATAATATATTATACTCGATATAAGTGTATCAAGTACTTTCGCTATTTTTACACAAATCGGCTTTGTAATAGTTGGGTGCCATCAAATGGGGTCCTTCTGTCTTCATTGACTAAGACCTGATGGCTGTTAGGATGTTGTCGCTGAGACCAGATGATAGTGGTATACTTTATGAGAATCTGCGCCCATCCTGCTTGGAGGAGCATAGTATCATCATCACAGTTCACATCATCATCCCAGCACAGACCGGTGTTCTGCATGGAGTCAAGTTGATTTTACTTTGTTTCACAAGCCATATAACATGTGTCCGTAGTCAATCTTAGCAAGAATAAAAGTTTAATACAATTTGATTGGAATCTTTCACGTCCCCAGTTCTGTTCAGATAAGAGATTGATCGTACGCTTATTTTTATTTAATGTTTTCATCACGTGTATCCCGGTAAAGTCTTTTGTCTAACACGCCAGGAATCCAGGGATCTGTATGAATCTATAAATTCGATTGCTAAACTGCTATCACTTTGTATTTTTGCGTAATTTCTCGTACTCATCCTTGTAGATTTTAATTGTTATGGTCGGACTAGCTTTTTAAGATTATAACCTAATATCTGAACGAAATTATCAACTGCAGTTATATCCACTTAGTATTATTTACAAAAAATTACACTTGCACTACTTCATTTTTTAAGTTTATGTGGCTTCACTATATATTTTAAGTTACAGTATTTCACTATTTGTATCAGTTCAAAGTGATTAAAATGAAGCAGTACCAAAATTTGTGTCTATCAGCTATCTTCACTATCAATTGAGTTGATTATATAAATAATCATTGCCATTAAATTTAGTATTGTGTTCTTTTACATTCGATAATAAAATGGGGGGTTTCCACTAGAAAATTCGATGTCGTCATAACTCTTATACGAATCAGCCTTCAAACGTTATATCTTGAATTTTTAACGAAGTTAGTCATTACTACCTGACTAAAGTTAGTCATAGAACCTGACTAAAGTACTGTATGCTTTCTTACTTTACGATATTTTACACTCGCTTAAATACTGTGATTTGGAAAAGTAAATCTGACATGGATTCAATTTAAGAAAATATTGATAAATGATTTCCTTTTTAAGTAATTTATTTACTTCTTACAGTGGTACCAATAGAATACTTTTGTTATATCTACAAAGTTAATTTATATTTGATTAGATAATTATTATAAAAACTGTCAAATATTATTTAAAAAAATCTCTACGAAGGTGTATTCAAAGTACACAATATCACGTTGATACATGTTCAAATAATTTAATTATACCATAAGATTACGAATATGGTGCATTATGAAAAAATTAATTTATTTACTTACATTACCGCATAATGGTGGGTGAACCGGTCTCTTTTTATATGATCTCCTACACATATTATCCAGAACATTATATTAGAAAATGATAATTTGTTCCATATCGTTGGCGCCAGTTCGTTACAAGGTTTCATATTAATTTGTTTACTTTATTATCATTTTGGCTTTTAATGGTGGCCTCTTAATTACTGAAATACTTTTTTTAATATTAACGTTAAACGAAATGTTTCTTAATTTTGTAAATTATTTACGCTAAAACGCTTTTAAACTGATATGGAATTATTTTCGAAAGACGTTAATATCAATTACAAAATTAATTAATACTTTACAAAATTAATTAGTCATTATTATACAATTTAGAATAACAGATAAGATTAATTAATACTTATATCTAACATTTAAAACGAATAGAGCTGTCAGAAAGAAACTATATATTCTACATAATTCCATGCTCGTTATTGTAACTAATATAATAAATATATTAGTAATAATAACGTTTAGGTATGTAGAACTGCTGAAAAATCAAAGAAGTTACTTGGTGCAGTTCAATTTATGGAATAGATAAAACATATTTAAGATACACGACAGATTGGATATCAATTCACAGTATTCACAGTATCGTTAATATACAAGTGGAAGTCAAAAGAAAAAAACGATTCGACTTAAAACTAGTAGTTTAGTATCCAAAAAGTTTCAAAGTTAGATTCATCGATCAAAATTATCATGTTCTATTTCATGTAAGGTATCTGCACCAAATAAGGCCACGTTAAGGTTTGACAGGCTATAATTTAAGTATAGTTCATCAAAATTTCATCAAATTTCATTAACAATATCTTGAACTTGTTTATTTTCATCCTGCACTTGAAGTGATTCATATGGTAAACCTTTAAATTTTAAAATTTATTTTTTAGAAAACAGTGCTATTGGCCTTTTTAGAAACTCCTATGTCCTAATAAGGCCATAGGCTAAAAGTTGGATAAAAAGCATGAAATAATAAAACAAAGGTGCTTAAATATATTATTTTATTACAAATACATATACTTATAGCTAGGGAATATTATGATTTTTACTTATATTTATAATTTTAATATTTGTAAAAAACTAACACATTGAATATTCCTAAATCTGAAATTCATGACAAACAAAAGTTACCTTGTCGCCTTTACACAACCCTACGCATTCCCCATGAACATATCGTGAACACATTACGCACAATCGCATATCGCGCATTACATCTTTTTCACTATAAAGCAGTACCAGCTTTCCTCAGTTTTCTTTAATATTTTACTTCCAGTAGTTTTTGATCATTTTGCTGGGCGGTTGTTAAATAAGCCCTTCACGACAATTTGCGCTGTAGAATTTAACTCTTTTCGCCTTTTTTGAGCAGCGGCGGCAATTTTAGTTTCAGGTGTGGAAAGTATTTTCATGAAACTTAATTTAGACGCTCCACTAGCTTCTGACGTAGATGGTCCAGGATTCTGCAGAATAATTCGCTCAGATGCAGCCAGAGCCTCTTGTTCTTCCCGATAGGTCGCTGGCTTTATAATAGGTTCATAATTTTCCTTTTCTTTATTGTGTAAATACGTATTGTTTTACGTATCGTGACAGTGGGATATCGTCAGACTCTCAAAAATTAACTTCGTCAGACGTTTCTTGATCATCAATTCCATCGAATGGAACATCATTTGAGGTTTTCTTCAGAAAATCACGAATTCCACTTGTGGATGGTCCTTCTTTTCCCAAATCTTGATCTGGCCTTTCAGATAATGTACTAGGTGCAAAAGCGCTTTCAAGAATAATATCACGGTTGAAGGGATAAATTCCTGTGGCACGAAAACCTGCTTGTATATCATCTGCTGACATTGCTTTGGGATACACCTTACTTAAAATTCCCCCAAATCTAGTACGTGTTACTTTTCTGTCCAGATATCGAATGTAATAACTCATGACTTCATTATTCCAATGGCATTCAAAACTTCTAAACACACTTTTATCAAGTGGCTGTAACTCATGAGTAGTATTACTGGGTAAACACAATAATGTTATATTATGCTTATTAGCTGCAGTGACAATATTGGCATCTAGGTGTGAAGCAGCTCCATTAAAAATAAGGAGAATGTCCCTAGGCGGTTTGTATTTGGCAAAGTGATCCACCCATTTCTCAAAAATTTCTGACGTCATACTTCCCTTGGAAGTCATTTCTATTTCGGTACCTGCTCCCATGTGATCTTTCCATTCATCCTTTCTGCGTTTTCCTTTAAAAAGTACCATGGGTGGTAATTTATAAGTCGGAAATCGAGAAAGGAACCACCAAGCCGCCAAGCAGCTATCAAAGTAGTTCCCGAATAGCAAAGCTATTACATAATCGCTCTAGGAAACAACTACTCCTCGGGAAAAAGCCCCGGCAGGCGTTGAATTATACCCAGAAGCGATCCTCGACCCATCTCTCGTGTTTCTGCACGATCAGATAAGGTTTCAAAAAATAAAACCCGCCACAGGTAGGATTCGACATTTGTCCCGGATCGGAACCGACCGGAACAGAACGACATACGTCCTGAATCGGCGTACCGTATGCGGCACTGATGAGAACTAACAAGTTCGAAACAGCTGTATGTTGTTCGGTTCCGATCCGGGACAAATGTCGAATCCTACCTGTGGCGGGTTTTATTTTTTGAAACCTTATCTGATCGTGCAGAAACACGAAAAAGGGGTCGAGGATCGCTTCTGGGTATAATTCAATGCCTGCCGGGGCTTTAGCCCGAGGAGTAGTTGTTTCCTAGAGCGATTATGTAATAGCTTTGCTATTCGGGAACTACTTTGATAGCTGCTTGGCGGCTTGGTGGTTCCTTTCTCGATTTCCGACTTATAAGTTACTGACAGAGATCATATCGATAAAGATGTATAGGACATAAAGTTCATTCGGCATTTGTCCTGAATCGGCGTACCGTATGCGGCACTGATGAGAACTAACAAGTTCGAAACAGCTGTATGTCGTTCGGTTCCGATCCGGGACAAATTTCGAATCCTACCTGTGGCGGGTTTTATTTTTTGAAATGGGTGGTAATGTCTGACGTATCGCATTTCCACATGCAGAAAATGCAACTATGGTTGCATTTTCTGCATGTTCAGAAGCTATATAATGGACCCTCTTAACGCCTTTCCTAGTCAAAACAATTGGCTGGTGGTGGAGAGTTAACCTGCATCCTTTCTCATCCATGTTAAAAATACGATGGGGCTGATTCACTAGATTAAGTTTTACTAGTACAGATTCGAGTTATTTAAAGTAGTCATAAAGTAGTCATGTACTTATTAACTTTTTGAGATCTTGCAGGATTTAAAATTTGTGTCTTCCTATTACTCATATCCTCATGTCTGTTTAGAAATAGCTTCAGCTATTTCCTACCTGCTAGCTGAGCGATTAAAATTATGTTTTATTTTTTTCCTCTACATAAGAAAAAACAGATCTACACAAAACTTTCGCAATAATAGGCAAACCTACTTCTGATAATCTGAATATCCTAGAGCAAAGCTAATTCTCTTCTAAATTAGTCAAAGTGGTAGCCGCCCCAAGCTTCTTCTCTCTTTTGCCTGTCTTGATATAGTTACGGAGAATTCGTCGTGGAATGTTGTATTCCTTAGATGCTCTGTTCACGGACATTCCAGTTTTAACGCTATCCATAGCCTGTTACAGTTGGCCACAAGACCGTAACGCCCTATTTCTAGACAACATGTTGATAGGTTTGTGCCGTGAAATAAAACAAAAATGATGTACAAATTTTAATTAGAAATCCTGCACAATAGGTGTTCCTATTAAAGCCAATGTTCCTAATAAGGGCAACTGGCTTTATTGGGAACAAGTTTCCCTGGAAAATTTAAATTCCTAGAAATCACTCATAAACTCACCGAATTCCTGATTCATATATTTCTTCTGGTTCTCGCTTAACATTCGATGTTAATAAAATAGGATTTTCCATTATGCACAGTAACTATGTGTTAAACACACGATAATCCCTGTTTAACATGTATTTTGTAAGCATTATAAATTTGCATGGTAACAGAAAATAAATATTTGGATTATGTTTCAGCAACAATAAATTTTACATTTTACTGTAATTTCAATGTTCCGCATGAAACTGAATACCCAAATGCATATATACTTTAGATATTTTTACGGACCACCCAAATATGCTGGTAAATTTATTGCCAGACGTATAACAAAAAATATATAAGAGAAAGTTTCATATTAAGTAAATAAATGTTTCACAATAATTATAAAATATTGTGAGTCAGAGTCTTAACGAGTAATTAAAAATCAATAAAGAATGAAATGATACTCGAATATTTTGGACACGCCTGAGCATGGTACTGAATTTTAAGTAATATTCAAAAAGCGTTATAAAACATATACCTGTTCATAGCCTATAACAGATGAATTTATCAAAGGAAAACCGGTAATTATAAAGAAATAGGGATAAGTGGATACAGGATTAAAGTGTAACCAGTTACTGGATATCATTTTATCATTTACATTTATATTAATCGAAACATTGAAAAAAATTAATTACATTGACGTTATTGTATATGTATTATGGCAGACATGCAATGTTTTTTATGCATATATTACTCTCTGTCGTTCGTAATCATTAAAATTATTTCTATTATATTACAAATTTCAAAATTCCACGTCTTCAGCACAGTGAGTTCTAATTTCGACGTTATATAGGGTGTCTCAGTTGGAACTGTAGGATTTAAATTGGGTTCCATTTGTCTTCTGACATAGATAGGGCGTCAATATTTAACGACTGTCATCTGCAAACCATACTACGTCAACATGCCCCAACAGTTTCATTATCAAACAAGTACGGTCCAATTAGTCCACCACTCTAAAATAATTAAAGCTATAATGTTTAAGTCAAACCCCTCGATTAGTTTATGGAGAGATTTTGTTGCATTTCTCTCTCTGATCATGTAAACATCACGCGGCGGGATACGATGAAAGAGATTAACGATACAGCTAATAATCGATGTTTTATTCACTTAATAATCTATATATGTCATTGCAGCTCCAATTTTAAATAATTAGTTGTACCATATTTTGTTCGAACAAAGAGTGATGTCGATATTTGATACCTGTAGGTATAAATGGTAAACCGACAATCAATATTATTGGCTGAAATAGGGAAGCTTCAACATATCAACCAATCCTAGCCTGGTTTAACTAAACCACCGCCATGGGATGTTGAGCCCTTGAAGAAAGTTACAATTGTTGTCGATCGTTTAGTCTTCTTTCAGTAAATAGTTTAACCATTGCACATACTTTTGTAAATTTTGTTGATTTGGGGTTACCTCTGTAGAATACAGTGAAACTTTACCTTATTTTATTTGTGTAAGTTCTCAATAATATTTTGTATTTGTTAGTAACTTAACTAAATAATTTGCCTCATTTTATTTCTATTTCAATATTTGTCAACTTTATTTATTTATTATTAAATTAAACATTTCCATTGTTAATTACATCAGTGATTATCTCTCGTTGGATAGTGTTAATTTTCATATAAGCATTTTTGAGGTAACTCGAACATAACGAGTAATTAAGTTCAAGTGAACCAAATGAGTAGTATTTGTTCTGATATAAAGTTAAAATCATTACCTCAGGTGTTAGGAGGCAGGTGTAGAGTAAGAAACAATTTTCTTTTCTTAGTTTCAGGTAAGAGAATTTTACGGTATCACCCCCACGTATTAATACGTATGAGATGAATTTATGTATGACTCCCTTCCTAGAAATTTGTGTAATACTCTCTTAATAAACTCTTGCCTTTTCGGTAAGGTTAATAAAATAGAAGGCCGAGCCGCAACCAACATTTTGGTACAAAATGTATTTCATCGTTGAAAAAAATTTTGTTGTAAAAATCAGCATCACTTTCTTTATTTTCTAACGCCCAATTAACAAATGTAAGCCGTTATAAATGGCCTGTAACTTTTCATTGTTATGTCAACTGAATTTTGTATGCTGACATATGCACATCTTTCTTTAATATCCGATGCGTGGTGGCTCTTAACAGATTCAATTGTAGGGTATGACCTCGAATTGATAAGATTAGATACTCCCATACTTTTTCTCTCGCTTCAGCAATAGTTTCATATGACTGACTACGACGAGGAATTATTAATCTTGCTTTATCAGTACCAGAATCAGTTAATTCAAATTTCTTAATTAATTAATGTACTGTTAAATCTGTAGGCACTTCAGTTTGTCCTAATGTTGTGCGAATTTGTTGTAATGCAACTGAAAATGATCGCTCACTTTCATAAAACAGTTATATACAAACTATTCATTGCTGGACTATTAATCGCGGCATGTTGATGTCGTATAATTTGTAGATAACAGTCGTTAAATATTGACGCCCTATCTTTGAAAAAACACAAATGACGCGCAATTTTATTCCTATAGTGTCAACTGAGACACCATATATTGTTTATAACAGTCTTAATCGCACATGTCAATAGGATGGTTGCATTTCTCCCTGTAAAAGTAAACTAAAGATGTTAATACTAAAATATGATTGGCAAATAAGGCTAATAATGTATTTCTGGATTTTTAGGAATATCCTGTGTAGTAAAATTACAGTTAAAGTTTCCACTTTACACAGGGTATGACAGAATATTTTTACAATCAATTGTCTCCGTTATTGGAGAACATAAAACGATGAACTATAATCTAATTTAAATAGTCTCAAATACCATTACTGATTAAAACCCTTTTTGTCAGCACCTATGAAACCACTTCCAATTATTTTACAAACTGCACCCTACTTTTTTGTATTAAAAATGAATCCCTACTATATTCTGAACATAGAAGTAAGACTACATACTTCTTTGTACTTAATATAGTTAATTTAATTACATTTATCGACGTGAGCTCTCTATAGAAGAGAGCACGTATAGAAAACGTTGTGTTTCAAATGGAACATCCCCTAGCCTACTTTTTTTCCTATTCCCTGAAACATTATTTCGTTACAAATAATAAAAACTAGCATTACATATTGTGTAAGAAAGTTAAGTAACTATTCATTATTTAAAAGAATACAAACACGTATTTTGTATATTTTATAAGAAAGCGAAGATAATCGCTGCTACTTGTGACGACTGGAATGAAGCTACAAAAAATCATCAAAACTGCTTCCTACACACTCCACACAAGTTTCGTGTAATAGTTCACGTAATAGTTCACCAGTACACGTAGCTCGAATCACAGCTTGTATAATACGTCGACAAGTCCCACAAATTCTTCTCGTCAAGCCTTTCAGGTTGTTCAAATTCAATGGTTCAGTTTGATACACGAGATATTTGAGATAACCCCACAAGAAGAAATCTAATGGTCTACGGTCAAAGGACCTTGCAAGTCAATTATAATCCCTATTACCCATCTATCTATAAATACGGTGTTTAAATGCTCATTGACTTTTTGTGCATCATTGGGAAGACCACAATCTTATTATTATTTCTTAAAATTCTGTCCCTCCAAAAGAATATGTTTGATAAGTTCCGACAATATTTACAAAAAAGTGCAAATATCTTTATCCTATAAAAGTACCTTCATAAAACTGTGCTCCATACTCACTAAATTTATATATTCTAAAGTATTTGAAAACACGTTTGCTAAATAAAATGGGGTTTCTGTTGGACCAATAATCGATATTATGCATATTTGCAACACCATTGTTATGGAAGTGACTCTCATTAGTCCAACAAATTTGTTCTAAAACTCGTGGTCCTCTTGTATTATAACTTAAAGAGATACTGCAGTTAGCGTGCAGCAGTTCAAATCAATAGGATTGCATTTAATGCAAGCTATGCATTAAAAGGATTATTTTAAAATGATGGTATTTGTGTTGTATATTGTACATAGTGCTTTCGCTCACTCTAATCTCTTCAGCTGTTGCTGGAATAGAAATTTGTGCATTTACAAAAATGTATGCCAGAACAATTATTGCAACTTCGTGACAAATCGTCGATGCTCATGTTTTAGAGTTCATGTTTTTAGAAATGGGAAGGACCAGGTCGCATATTGTTCATAGGACTCAGGTTCTACATTTAAAAATTATGTGCTAAGGATGATTGTGTTCGAGAAATCGTTTTGGAATAACCGAGCTGCTTCTCGACAATACTTTCCATAGATTCTCTATAGATCAACAACACACCTATGTATGTTATCATGTCTAAGTCACAAAATAATTCTGGGTAATTTTACATTCATACCATAAAATAATATTAACAAAGTAAACGATTCAATAAATAATTATTTTAATTTCTCTCTTATTGTATTCAGACGCACATTAGAGGCTGTCCCGAATTACTGAAATTAATAATTATAAAACTTAGCTAATTACATTTTACAGCAAAATATATTTTTCAATAGTTGCATTGAAATTATTGTTTAATGTCTTCTGTTTTTGTAAGCAATCAATGTTTTCAGAATGAATTGGGTATTTACTTTCAGTAAAAAAAATATATGAACTTAATTTGATAAAAAAGCTACTGGTTAAAGGAGTGGTTACATAAGGTTTGAAAAGATTAATTAGCAAAGTTCTCTTGTATATAATTTAAAATGATTTTGGTTCATCTGTTTATTTCTCAAATGCTGTAAAAAACGTTTTTCGACACTATGTATATTAATATGTCATCATTTCTTATTCTATTGAAATATAATTTAAAATTTTATGTTAACGCAAAAAGTGAAGGAAAATTTATAAAAATGAGAAAATATGTCCATCAAGTATTGCTTGTAATATTACATATTTCAATATACAACGGTGCTTATAAAGGACAGTATTAGAAACAGAAAAATGTAACACGTTTAAGTATCATCGTATCTACATTAAATCTAATTGCCTGGAATTCATTATTTATTTCTCTAAATCTACTTTTAAGTTCAGCTCGTTTGATATCGTGTTAATTAACATTTCTTAAATAGCTTACCACTTTGCTTCTATGCATTTTAGATATCAAAACACTATGATAACGGGTAATATGAGAAGTTTTTACATGCTTCAAGTTACCCTTTTTTAATTGCTTTCATTACAGAATATAAACTACATTCTTTAGTGATGCTGACTAGAATAGAATCTAAATTGTGTATTGTAATTCTGAACGATGTAAAATAAAGTAATAACCCGCACACTAATGGAGAAAAGAAGATATGATATTCTTAGGTAATGGTCAATACACGGTCAATATTATGCAATGCCATTTAATAATTTGTTGCAACTTCTAGAAATTTGTACAAAATTATTGATTGTTTTCAGTTCATATGTACAAAATCACGTTTCACTAATTGAAAAAAAAGTAATTGAATCTATATTTTGATTTTACACCATCGATTGTAATTATATTTCTTTAAATACTGCATTATTTATTCTCCGAAAATGTATCATTCTATGTATGTTTTAAAAATATTTTAATAAACAGAAAATAAAAAATATAAAATTATATAATTTCTTGGCCTTAGAATATCCAACACATGATGTTTAGCGATTGTTTTATGCCACCGTAAATGATAAAAATAAAAATTATATTATGATTTATATTCAGTTTCATAATTTGCTTGTGGAAAATTAAATGATATTTTAATTTCCAAATTTTATGAACATCAATAGAAAATAAATTGTAGAGCAATTATATTGTTTCAAGTATTTTACTTTAGTAACAAAGAAATGTATTATAAAATGTATCAGTGTTTGTAGAATGTGACGAAAATTTTTACTTAGGATCTGAACTTAGACTGGTGATATATTGGTAGTAAAATTTAATTGTAACTATTAATATATAATATCGTTTTAAATATCTATACATAAATCCAAATATATAAAAAGATTGCAACAAAATCTAAAAAGTTTCGAATCTCATTCGCCAAAACGGTCTAAAATTTATTACAAATCGAATAGAGGACATTACCAACTATGATAATACATGTTGTATTGCAATAATTTTCGACAATCGATAATTTTCAAAATGCAGCACCATTTTTGATGATAATGTCATATGTATTAACTAAGTGAGGAACTTTTGAACGCGCACATTTTTCTTCGAATAACATCACGGAATTAGGCGAATGTGAAGTTACGTATACCCACAACCGGTTAAAAGACTATTTAAATAATTAATAAATAAAGTATTACAACAATGACCAACTGAAACAAATAATAGAAAAAATACAAACTTCTGAATTTAGGTTAAATTTATTCCTCTTCAGTAGTACTATTGCAATAATAAATTAGAATTTGTAAGTAGTCCGCAATCATGCATGTTTATTATGCATGTAAATTTATTGGAGAAAGAGATCTATAAATTGCCCTTCGTACATGCGTCTGATGATTCGTTCGTGACGTCCGTAACCGTTTGACACTGCTGTAGAATCCTAATACTCGTAATATGTACATATATAGTTCTTCTTCTTAGAGATTATCCTCCTCTGAGTTATGAATGCATAAGTATGTAAGTGGCTGCATTATTTAAATACTTATTGTCAGTTCAATCTACCTATAAATATATTTATCATTTAATAAAACAATGAGTTTCAGAGTTAGGCACTAATGATTCCTATTTATGGATATATAGAGGTCTCAAGAGATAATTCGTCCAGATTATTGGCTTTGGGAATATTAAAAAGACGTCTTTTGCAGAGACTGTGTTAACAATATCCAGGACCCACAAGCCAGGATATTACCTATATTTCGCATGATTGTGTTTTATGGTCAGAAATTAAATAAATGATGTCAGAACATTCCAAAAATGGATAAATGGAAGACAATTTAGGATATAATTTTGCTTTGGCTTTTTATATTTTTGTTCATTAATTTAGTTTTCACTATTAACAATATTGAGATATTTATTTATACATTTTGAGATATGCCATTCTCTCCGATAAACTTAGTATATAAGTAACATTATTTGTATTTATTCTATTCTTGAAAATATACAGTGCTATTCAAAAGTCCTCTCCCCCCCTCTTATCTTTTTAACGATTATACATAAACTAGTGAAATTTGGTAACTGAATATTAAGGGTTGTAAACTTCCCTACTAGTGATTATAGATGACGTATGCGTCAAAGATGACGTCAGAAGGTCATTAAAATTAAAACTGATCAGTTTTAATCATTTCCAGATGATGCCAACTTTGTTGGCGAAACGCTCGTCGAGTATAGTGTATAGTGTTTTGGTGTTTTGTGGAAAACTCAGTTAGTGTTGTCTTCACACCAAAGGTTCCAACCTACTCCAGGACACCTCTTTTAAAAGGTATCGAAAAAACGTATTCAACGATACTAATATTATTTGTATTTATGGTAGTTTTGATGGATTAAATCAGTAATCAGTAAACTTGGATAATAATTTTAATTACAGATTCAAGAATCAGTACCCACTTATAGTAATTGTTCGAAGTGAGCTCAATCTACTTCCTGACAGTAAAACATCCTATTGCGAAACTCCTCTCGTACTTTTTCAAATGTGTTTGCGGAAATAGCCCTACATTCTGTAACAATACGTTGTTTTAAAACATCAATATTGTCAGGCTGAGTGGCGTAAACCTTCGATTTAAGATATCCCCACAGAAAAAATCTAAAGGTGTGAGGTCCGGTGATCGAGGCGGCCATTCCATTGAACCTCGTCGTCCAATCCATCTACCAGGATATTCTTTATCCAAATACCGTCTTACTGCACCGTAATAGTGTGGAGGAGCACCATCCTGTTGGAATATTATTTCCAAAATGTCGAATTCATCTTGATTATCAAAATTTCAAGGATTAACGGTTCTATTGCATTTTGCAACATCTGCAGATACACCTCACCGGTTAAGTTGGTATTTAAAAAAACAGGCCCAACGACGTGGTTTCCCAGTATACCTGCTCAAACATTGACCTTCTCGGGAAACTGAGTATGTGTTTCACGAAACATGTGAGGATTTGCGTCACTCCAATATTTCACGTTTTGTGTATTTACATTTCCATTTAGATAGAAAGTACTTTCGTCACTAAAACAAATTGTTTTGACATAGTCTGGCTGTTGGTTAATTTTAGTCTCCATATTTTCACAAAATTGCAGTCTTCGGTCTGGATCGTCGTCTGAGAGTTGATGAACCATTTTTAATTGGTATGGGTGAAACTTGTTTTTTTTCAACACCCTGTGCACTGTACTTTGACTGACTTCACAGGTTGATGCAACTTGAGTTGTTGAAGAAGAAGGACTTACTATTACTTCTGCCAGTATATCAATTTTTTTCTCATCAGAAATTTGTGGTCTGCCAGATCATTTTGCATCATTAATACTACCCGTTGTTTTAAACTTACGAAGAAGCTCTCTCAAATAAGTCCTCGAAACTGGGCGATCGGGAAACCTTTCATTAAAAATGCGTTCTGCTGCATGAATATTTTCTCCAGTTTCACCAAGTATTAGGATCGCTGCTACTTTATCACCTAAAACACGTACCATTTCTCTTCTTGAAGCACTTAAACGTTCAGCTCACAACAGTTTAACAAATTATTGAATGTACAAATATTTTAAAATTACCACAAGGTACTAAAACAGTTAAACGTTCGATCAACAATACACAAATTATTAAATGTATAAAAACTTTGACAGTTAAAAAAACATCAAATTGGGGACTTGCAAAAACGTAAGATTATTTACTATCCAACTATCCAGTGGCGGAGCTTGAATTTAAAATTTTATTATTAACTGATTTAATTCACCACAGCTTTGCGGTTTTTGAAAGCCAGTTGTCAAAACTGCCGTAAACAGACACAATATTAGTATCATTGAATAGGTTTTTTCGATACCTTTTAAAAGAGGTGTCGCTTGCCATAGGGTTCCATTTAAAATTATTGGTCACAATGACCTTGTGACGTCATCTTTGACGCATACGTCATCTATCATCACTAGTAGGGAAGTTTACAACCCTTAATATTCAGTTACCAAATTTCACTAGTTTATGTATAATCGTTCCAAAGATAAGAGGGGGGGAGGAGACTTTTGAATAGCACTGTATATAATATATATTATTGAAAATGACATTAAAACTGCAATCAAATGGTGTCTAAGATGCAGAGTGTTCGATATAGAAAATAATACTTTTAATATACATCTAAAAGAATTATGCATGTATAATTTTTTTGACATTATTAAATTATACCTACCTAAGTATCTTAGTAATGTTTTTGCCATTTTTTATATGAGATCTAGATATTGAGATGCAGTGGTTAGCTTAGAGCATACATTTTTAAGAATCACTTTGCACTTTTAACACAGAAAGAGAAAGGCTGTGTTATTGCTTTCTTATCGGAAATCAGTCCCAGAATTCTAATTCATTTTGTTATATAATTTACGATTTTTGAGAAAACACAAAGTTTAATCGAATTTTGATCAGCCTGTATAATAGGGCGGAATGAAAATAGACATAAAACAAAAAAATTAGGAAAATGAAAATGCTTGCGTACACAATAGATGTCTTATGAGATACTTAGCAAGAGAAAAAAATATGAGTATCCTACGAGAACTTCTTTGGCTGCCCAAATGACCTTGAAAGTTTAATAAAGACGAGTTTTTCAAAAATAAAAAAAATAATACAAAATGCAGCTCTTCTCTGCTTGTGATTACTACATGGAGGTGGCTGCATATCGAGTTCCACCCTAACCCTCCCGCCCCTACAGAAATTTGTTATTCTTTGGTCCAAAACTTTCAAAAACTGGTTTGTTGTTTAAAATTGTGGCAAAATTTCTCTTCATTCAACACCAGCTTTTATGAACCTATCTCGTGTTTCAGACCCAAAAACTGCTATAGAAGCTTCTGTTATTAATTTTATACATCTTCAACCGCCTGCAAATGCAGGGAAATTTTAATAGGGGTATTTCATCCGGAACCATAGAAATCATATTAGTTAATTCTTCGTCTGATATTCCCATTGTTAAAGGGGATTCGCTTATACTGACATCCTGCCAATCATGTAAGTCCACATAATCTTCACAATCAAAATTTAGTTCATTCAATTGAAGTATTCTAACGTTCTCTGTTCTCGTCGGTGATTTTCTACATTTTAGTCAACCTAAAACCTCCTTAAAGCCAACTCTCTAATGAATTTTCTGTCATCGATTAATATTGCTATTAAAATGTTTTCTGAATGGGCAAAATACCCATTCATTTTTATTATAGGATCTATCACTTTTTTAAATTCGTCAGGGAGGTGTAAAGATATTCTAATTATATGGAAAAGGTACCTAGCACCATCTTTACAAGACCAATTACATTTAATTTCAAACCAACTTACGGCATATACTTTAATTATAAATTCAGTTAATATTTCAAGATTTTCAGATAGTTCCTTAGTAGCAACATATAGCCTTAGAACTCTGTTGGCTGTTGTAAGCCATCTGGGGACATTTTCCCAGGTGCTTTTAAAGCCAAATCTTCTCCCAAAATTCCGATAGAGATTCCCTGACACATCTCAAACATGTATTTTTGATCTGTATTTAGCATTCTCACATCTATTGAAGGTAACATACTCTCAACTTTTTTAAACTCTACCACTGGTAAGTTCTAGCATGATTCTAGAGACTTGCCAATTTGCCCCGAAAACCCATTTGGTCAGGAAATTTTTCCTTCCCAATAGTTCATTAAGTGACGCAGTGATAATCCGTTCGTGTGAAGCAAACAAACTAACCACTGTAACGGCTTCTTTATATCCGATTCTAGACTTTGAATTACTCCATTTTTTGAACCGGTACTTACCACAGTTCCGTCACAACCTATCACCACAATTGTATTTATATCAGTATTTTTTTCTAAAAACTCAAGTATTGCAGTTTTAATTACTTTTGCACTTCCAGATGTTTCTGCATTTCCAAACTTACATGTCCGATATATTTTGATCGGTGTTCAGAAACTAAAGCATAATGTTCTTCGGTAATAGTTTTTGATAGCACTTATACCCCTTTTCTTTTTGGACCAAGTTTCTGTTCCTCCGCTCATCAAAATAAATTGCCTCCACTTCTAGCGTATGGTTGCCAAATTTTGTTGTTAGATTAGCGCGATTTTTAATTCTTTCTCTGCGTATCTTAAAATATAAATCACGTGCAACGTACGACGCACTTGCTCTAAGACTGAGACACAGACGAGTGTCGGTTTAGGCAATAGACAGTACTGTTTATGGCCACTGACGCTATAATTATAAATATATATTTACTTATTTATGATACGAATGCACTAAAAACTGTTTGAAAGAATTAATAAGTGTCTACAATTTAATTTATTGGCACATAGTAACAAAAAATTAAAATAAAAAAAAAATCTAGATTTAAAATTGTTTCGGCAGCCGAAAATATTATTTTTGTGAACTCAAATTTTTTTCACTGATTATAGTATGTAATAGGCATATCTTAAGCATACAGGGTTATTAAGTTTCAAAAGTTGAAAAATTCACTCCGCCCTGCTGTACAAGCGCATTGATATAGTCGCAAACGATATTTTTATCCTTTTATATTCAGTGTTTATATTAAATTATATTCAGTGTTTATAGTATATGTGTTTATATTAAATAAAATCCCAAGAATCTTGAAATATATATCTTTCCATCTCGAGACCAGAAATGGTCGGGATCCAGAAATTATATTCTTTATACGTAATGCTATGCTAACTAAACCATCTTGTGGATATTATTTAATGGTACTCAAGATGCTAATGTAATTATATAGAAGAAACTGCATTTCTCCCGGCCTCCCCTGTTTTTGCGTGAAATCTAAATTGCATCTACGAGTATATAAGAGTCAGAAGATTTTATGTAAGAATAAAAGTATATGCTTCTGTTGCTTCACGATGCTATTGTACCTTGCTGTGATACTATTAAAGCATAATTTATAACAGGAATACAAAAATAATTTCGATGAATGATATTTATTTCGCTTTTTAAATTCTAAATGTAAATGGCCGAGTGAGCATTTTGCATAAAAAATAAACAAATAATGAAGATAATAAATCTACGCTCTTTGAAATGTTACTGTTGGTGTTACCAATTTGAATATATTAACATTTTTCAAATATATTAATTTTTATTTACCATTGGAAATATATGTAGTTTCTGTAAAGGTAAATAATGTATCCTCTTATTTACTATTGACCAAAGAAGGCTCGTATAATGGCCGTAAGGAATTCCACTGGTGATCATAAAAGTATTTAAAACCAAATTTAGACATCATTTCAATTAGATGTTGTGTGTATGTTTATCACATACAGTAGTTAAATACATACAACTTTTTATCATTTTATCGTGATCATCGGCATTAAGGAGTCGAAGAATTATGTTTTATCGATACCTCACCTTTCGAAATTTCAACAACACGCTATTAGAAAAAGTTTAAGAGACATACAGACACACTATGAAATATAGTAAATGTTTATTGTTGTAATTAAAAAGATATATCTTATTAATTATTAATTCATACGAATAAGAATATAACATTGTTAATATTGTTTTTATTCGTTCACAGTCAGTTTAATTTAAAGTCAAATAATTTGTCTAAGAAATATAAATATCCACAAAATTTTGTACTAATTTATATTCATTATATAATTATTACTTAAATGTAGATTATATTTAATCTATATTAATAAATATTGCAATAAATTATATGGTTTTCGATATATTTAGATTTGACTTTCTCTTTACTTTTCTTGCTTACTACATTTATGAAATATGTTTATGAAATATTATAGATCTTGAATAAGAATGACATGTAAGGAATTAAACTTTGATATATTAGGGGCAAAAAGGACCTTCCCGCACATTATAAAGGAAACGTAATTATATCTTTCTTATTTTAAATACAAAACACATCATATTTAATTGAATAATAAAAGATTCACAATACTTCTACAGCTTTGATTATATTAGCGTTGATTATACAAAACACAAAAAAGTTATGTCGCGAAACTTTAGTTCGTACGGTTACATTGAGTTTTTTTTTAACAGCACTTAACATTCCCCGAACTACACAGTTTGTTAACAAGTTTTAGTTAATTGTCATATTTTCATTTGCAGAGTACGTAATTAAAAAAAGGTGTCTTTCCCATGGTGGGCACAAAAGAAATTATAGTTATCGTTTTATGCATGTATGTATAGTTTCCGGCAAATTTAAATTGTGACATGAAAGTGTTTTACGAGAACCAAATATGTATACTTGGAAGTGTGCAGAGTGGTGATAAAGTTTCATAAATAAATCATAAACGTGTTATAAAATAATTACGATTTTTTTGAGATTTTTCAATTTTGACATCATTATAGTATATTTTACATTCATTACATCTTGTTTGACACTGACTTAGTTTTCCACAAAACACCAAAATACTATACACTATACTCGACGCGCGTTTCGCCAATAAAGTTGGAGATGATTAAACTCAGTTTTAATCATCTCCAGATGATGCCAACTTTGTTCGCGAAACGCGCGTCGAGTATAGTGTATAGTGTTTTGGTGTTTTGTGGAAAACTAAGTCAGTGTTATCTTCACACCAAAGGTTCCAACCTACTCCAGTACTGTAAACCAGGGTATCTACTTTTAAATTTCAAGTAAAAAATTCGTGTAATTTTGTACCGGTTGGAGAGGAGGAAAGCTTTCTAGGATCGGGGGAGGGCTTGTAGAATTGATTCATCATGTTAAAATATATTTTCGTTGCTTTCTCTTTCTGTAAAAATTCAAAACCATGTTGGGCAAACTTACCTGGACAAGAGGGGTAACTTTGCTCACAAGAGAGGCAACTTTGGTTTTCTATTGAAAACTGCCTTCAAAGTCTCTTCTGGGCAATATTACCTTTGTAGGGGTAAAATAAGCCAAGGCAAACATGAGAACAGTTAATTCAAAATTTATTTTACACCTCTGAAGTAATCATGTTGTAGTTCACGTACAGTGGCTCGTTCTCGAGATATATTTTGACATTTTCTGACTGTTAACTCATCTCTGTGGCGTTGAATGAATGAGCTGTACCAATCTTCTCCTGGCAGGTTACCGCCTTTAAAATTCCTAACACCCCGGCCACATTTCACCAAGTAGTCTCTCACGATTAAAATCACTTCCAAAACACCTAAAGTATCCCCCAGTCAGTACATACAAGAATTTGGTGGATAATTTTAGACTCTTCAGCTGGAGAAAGTGCAGTTGGGTGACCAACAGACTTTGTGTGCTTTCCTGTGAATTTATTGCCAATGGTCTTTCTTGGGATGTTGAACGTTGACGCAGCTTGCCTTATTGACATATCTCCGTTGGCAACAGCATTCAGAGCTTCTTCAAGGTTCTGTTGAGAATAATCCTTGTATTGACGGCGCCCCAACTTCGGTGTGTATTTCCTGACATTATTCTGAATTTATGTTTTCATAGAATTAAGATTAATTTGACAGTTTAATAAGTAATACTCATGAATGAAAATGACCAGATTAATTGGATGGGTGAGAATTTAAGTATTAATGACTTTTGGAAATGGTGATAGATCTAACAGGAGGACATGCCAATTGTTTAATTTGACCAATTTTTCGTAGTAGACTAAACTAAAGTAGTGTAGAATATTTAAATGAACACTGGAAAATTTCAAGCCAGTGAAAGCACTAAGAGGAATATCCTCACCATTCTACCAGACAAGTAAGCTTAAAAGAGTTATCAATCATTCAATTTTTAATAAACTGTTAACAAAAGAAAAGGTAAATCCATATAAAAGAAAAGATCTCTATATAAGCATATAAGGTACATTTAGTAGACTTGAATGAAAGCAACACAGATATGCATGCAGTTAAACGCTAACAGTTTTGCAAAGATATACTACGTTACGAGAATTCCAACATTTTAAAGTTTGTTTTTTTCTGACGAAGCGACTTGTTAACATCGTCATTACTGCACATATTGATTTCATGAGCATCTTTATTGAATTCAAGAATAATGTCCAGCGTCAAGGTAAAGGAAATGTATGGGCTGGATTGGTAGAAAGTCGCCATTTGGAGTCTTGCTTCTTTAAATATAACTTTATTGCTGTTAGTTATTCTCAGTAACATATAAGTCGGAAATCGAGAAAGGAACCACCAAACCGCCAAGCGGTTATCAAAATAGTGCCCGAATAGCAAAGCTATTACATAATCGCTCTAGGAAACAACTACTCCTCGGGCTAAATCCCCGCCAGGCATTGAATTATACCTAGAAGCGATCCTCGACCCCTTTCTCGTGTTTCTGCACGATCAGATAAGGTTTCAAGAAATAAAACCCGCCACAGGTAGGAATCGACATCTGTCCCGGATCGGAACCGAATAACATACAGCTGTTTCGAACTTATTAGTTCTCATCAGTGCCGTACACAGTACGCCGATCCAGGACAAATTCCGAATGAACTCTATGGGGTATACATCTTTATCGATACGATTTCTGTCAGTAACATATAAGTCGGAAATCGAGAAAGGAACCACCAAACCGCCAAGCGGTTATCAAAGTAGTTCCCGAATAGCAACGCTATTACATAATCGCTCTAGGAAACAGCTACTTCTCGGGATAAAGCCCCGCCAGGCATTGAATTATACCTAGAAGCGATCCTCGACCCCTTTCTCGTGTTTCTGCATGATCAGATAAAGTTTCAAAAAATAAAACCCACCACAGGTAGGATTTGAGATCTGTCCCGTTATTTATTGCTTATATATTAGTTATCTGTTATATATTAGCCCCGTTATATATTAGTTATCTGTCCAGTTATTTATTCTATTATTAAGATGATGACGTTCTTCATCAAACATTTTTATCTCGAAAAGGCGAAGTTCTCCTAATTTTGGCGTTAATGTATCACGATTTGTTCCCAATATTTTCTTAGTAGCTTAAAACTAATGACACAAATATAAAATTATTTATATATTTAACCATATAACGCAGAACATTAGAATAATTGCGAATATCATTTTTATTTAATTCGACTTGGTTCATTTCAATTACAAAATCAACGATAAATTAGCTATACTTATCAGTATGTAGAACGTAATATTTTAGCACAACCCCTATAGCACCTACTAAGTCCTTCAGAACTGGTATAACATTCTCACACTACGCGTCAGAATCAATCAAATCTCAGCCTCCAATCTCATCTTCGATCAGAAAAACAGTAATTTGTTTCGACTCTCAAAAACATCAAGAAAAACTTCGCACTTGTTCATAACAAAACGTAGACGAAAACCAAAATGTAGACGTAGACCAGAACGTGGATGTAAACTAAAAACGTACTTGAACATAGACCAAAACGTGGATACAAACAAAAAGAAAACAAATAAAATACATATTAAAAAAATACACGTTGCCTAATCAACAATTACTTGTCCAATAATAGTAATTGTTTTACAGAAATATACGATAAAACCAATACCATTCCTTAACATGTTAAGACCATCAAACTAAAAGATGCGCCTAATAATCTACCAAATAATAGCAAATCCATAAAGGTTTCTTTTACTGGTGTTGATTTATAATTGCACTAAATTACATCCAAATCTGTTTATCACCACACCGTATATGCTCAGAATCATTAAACACTTATTCTGTAAATTGGCTGGCAAGTCTATATCGCGCGACCCGTCTCTAGAAAAACGCTTCCACAAAAATTATACGTTGCCCGTATTTACTTGTTCTTAATAGGGTGAATAATTACATTTGATATTAATTAAATAAATAGATTATAAAAAAAACCTAACACCATCCTCGATTGCTTTAATCAACATGTTAAATAATTTAATTAATTTAAGACGTTAAGTCAACATAATTTAGATAAATTATTGTTTTTTCTTTCGGTTTTCGGTGAATCAAATCTGTTTTATTTATGATACTACTGCAGATGAACTACACGGATAGAGACAGAAAAATCTCACAAAAGGACACCAGTGAATCTAAATATTAATTGAATTTACCCACGAATAAGTGTTTAAATGTTAATAAAACTTTAAAATGAGTTAAAGTTATTTTATACGTCTTTATTTACAGTTTTAAATAACCTTT
This sequence comes from Rosalia funebris, assembly GCA_037954035.1. Taxonomy (NCBI): domain Eukaryota; kingdom Metazoa; phylum Arthropoda; class Insecta; order Coleoptera; family Cerambycidae; genus Rosalia; species Rosalia funebris. Next base: position 31,585,306 of record JAZFAV010000002.1, read on the forward strand.
ATGTATTACAACTACTGTAAAAATAACCCAAAAAAGGATGTAATATACCTCAACTTAATAAAACGTAGCAATACGTGATATGTGTGTAATTAAGAAAACACCACTAATTAAGAGCTAATTAAGAGTCTAATTTCAAACTTATTTAGCTATAAATCATACCTCACCCATCGCAGGCTTTATCATATAATAACCTAATCATCTTTTAATGAGTATGGGCATTATTATTGCATGTCTTATATTTTCAAATATGGCAATGGAAATTCAGAAGAATGTAATCATTTTAGGGTCCTGAAGTTCAAAAAGATTCTAAATTATCTGAAAATGTGATGTCAAATATCACATCAAATTAACATCAAGTGTCCTAATATATAGGGTCTTTCAATAACGACGCTCGATTTTTAAACGTAAATAAAACAAATTGTGTGTGAAATATCCACTAATTTTTTTTATTTAAAAGAATATTTTATAGCATTAAGTATTGAATATGTCATTCAAACGCCCGCCGCAGTTTTGTTTGGTGGCACGTATTCGAGAAGTCCAGTTTTCGATGACTTTATCACATAAATTTGATTGAATTTGCCGGATGGCGTTCGTTATGTTGACTTAGATGATATCAATAGTTTGCGGTTTATTCGCATAGGCCTGCGATTTAAGATAGCCTCACATGAATAGGTTTAAAGGCGTTAAATCGTACGATCTCGTTGGCCAATTCAGGTCGCCGCTGCGTGAGATAACCATGCCCTCAAATCGAATCGTGCAGAATGTCCATCTTGGCATACGCTGTGTGGCCTATATCGCCGTCCTGTTGGAACCACATGTCGGCGGTATTCATATTATCCAGTTTAAGTTGCTTATTATCGATGTATAGCACTCGCCGTTGATGGCTATGGCAATGCCAGTTTCGTTTTGGAAGAAGTACGGACCGATGATGCCGCCAGATCAATATACGCATCAAACAGTGATTTTATTGGGATGCATTTTGTGCTAGTGTATCTCGTGTGGATTGGTATCGTCCCAAGTCCGTCAATTTTGCATGTTCACATATCCATTCATCCAGAAATAGGCCTCGTCGCTAAGATGATTTTTTTGGCGAAATTTGGGTAAACTTCCAACTGTTCCACAGCACCATCAGCGAACACACGGCGTTGTCTATGGTCGTTTGCTTTAAATTCCTGGGTCAGTTGGATTTTATACGACTGCAAACCCAAGTCCCAACGCAAAATTCGCCAAGTTGAAGCCGCAGAAAGGCCAAGTTCTTGTGAATGACGAGAAATTGACTACCTAGGGTCTATGGATGACTATTTATCAAACCGGTTGTTTCTAATTTGGCTTGCGTCAAACGTCGAATAGTCGACTCGGCGCAACACCCACTGAATAACAAGGGCTTAGTGCTTATCGTGTGACGTCATCAATGTAGGCCATGCAATTTTAATCATATAAGGGAATACATACACTAATATTTATGAAAACTATCAATAGTTAACTTATTTTAAAGAACGCTAGTTATATGACAGGCTTCTTGACAAATCCCAAAAATTTTGTTTGAGTTTCGATTTAATACTAGGTGTAGTATTAAGTGCAGGCTCCCAACTCCCCTACACCTGCGCCAAAATTCAGGATATGGATTTATGTATAATAAACATTTTTCACGCTACTGAAAAGAGGTTATTACACATAAATACATATACTGAACTATTGCACACCTTCTCTTAATTATTATTACTTAGTAGGTATAAAATAAGTATGCATGTTCATGTTATGCAGTTTCAAATTCCATTTACCTACCTAACATCGTACATAACTTAGTGTTGAGGTGAGAGTTTAGGTATAAAAAATATATTATAGAACACAATTAATTAAACTTTTAAAGAAATAGGTCCCAAATTATATACGTTTAGTTATAAAAAATATTTATGCATGTATAGGTAGGTATATGGCCTACTTCGTTAATGTATCGAGTTTTCTTTTTTATTTCCTTTTTTTAAATGGTTGCTATTTTTAGCGCAATAATTTTTTAAGAGGGCATTGGAAATACTTTTGAGAATAATTTTTAAAATGTCTTTTCCATTATGATTAGCGCATCCATCGAAATGTGAGACATGTTTCTGTTCAATACAATATTCTAAAATTAAATGAACCATGAACGATCTTTTATTATAGATTTCTAGAAATGTGTCCTCAAATTCATTTATTAATTTATTGAAGATTATATAAGTCACAGATACAACATTTATAACTTGTCCTTGGAGATATAAAAGTCCTCCACGATTTAATTTATTAATGAGATCAAAATTGTCCTCAACAATAAATTGCTCGTCATATACTAATTTTTGTTTACAGCTGGCACATTGTAATTTTTTTAACATAATATAGCAACAATAACCACCTAAATATGTAATTAACGGCAATACATCGTTGATATCGTGAAAGTGATTATCATTTATTAAAATTTGAGACAATAACGTTTTAATTTGAGAAAAGTCTTGTTGAGAGCAATTTTTGCTTATTTCAAGGACTTTTGACAAATTTAACTCATCAATATTTTTGAGCTTTTCATCTTTACTTGGCCGTATTTTGACATCTTTTGATAAATAAATGGGGCAATTTAAAAAATAGATGGTATACAGTCTTCTTTTAGCCGTGGTTTCAGTAAATCTATTGTAAAAATCTTACCAGTGTTTGAGTCTTAAACTGTTGTACTTTTTATTATACTACCTTCAGGAAAATGAGCTTCACATACTCTCGTATTTGTGTTTCATATTTTTATAGTTTCCGTTACAGCGAGGAATACAACACTTTTGAGGCATAATTTCACTAAGTATCAGTTACCACAAAACTAGCCGAAACCAAGAGAAAAACATACAATTAAACACGAACAAAAACTTATAAACTGTGCTGTAAACAAATCGACGGACCGCCAAAAAAGCAACAGGTTATAAGACCGAAATATATGGTTTTACGTATTTAAAAATACGCCTAACAATATAAATTGAATACCTAAATATACAACGAAATATTAGGTACAAGTTTCACGCACTTAAAAGCACATAAATAGTTCTGATTTCAGAAAAATGTAAGAAATAACGCTGATTATAGCACCTTTTAGGTTTATAGGTTAGCGTACCAGATGAGCGCTGTTGCCGGCTCCGTAAGGAAAGTATTTTTGTTAGGGAAGTCGAACAAGGTAGTAGCATTTGATAATTAAATAAATAAATTACGAAATACCACATTAAAAAAAGAGGAAAGAACATCTTATGGAAATATGTGTTTTACGATATTGAAGAAGAAAATGGTAATTTAAGAGAAAGAGATACATCCTTTATATACTGGAATCTTAATATTCGCTAGTATCGTAGTAGTCTGGCAACGTTGCAAACACCTATGGTGTCTCGATCGTGTTTACGCCACCTGTAAGCTGGCTTCCTACATCTTCGCTCCATATCGGAAAGGCCTACATTCATGACGTCACGAGCTAAAATTTTGTGAGCACTTTGTCCTTATGTAGAGGTGTTGTTGCTCGGATAAAAATCACATAATGCACGGATCGTTTCTCGAACGGAGCACTGATTTTGAAAATAAAATTTAATGATTTGCACACGTTGTTGAATATACTATATTACACTGTTGCTATAAACTTCTGTGGTGATTTGTCATACACTACTGAATAATTCACAATAATTTGATACATGTTGCTTTAACAACATGCTCGTTATAACATAATAAATTTTAAGCGTCCCTATTAAAATACCCTATAAATATTCTTTTGGGTCAGTAGATAATAAGGATGCCTTGCTAATATCTAGAAACCTTTATATGTCTAATTAATAATTTTCTTATGGAGAAGGGATTTAATTTAGTCATTGCAATTGTCTATAAAACAAAGTTAGTGCTTTACGTTAATATCCAAGTTTACTTTAAAATGTCAATTCTTCTGGATTGGGTTTTAAAGTAGTGAATGAATAAGATAGTAACTCTCTCCGATATATTCAATCGAATATTTCTTACAATATATTCGTTTGTTTATTCTATAAACTATTCTTTATTTTACAATATTGCCAATTTCTATTACAGTAGATTTCAATAAAAAGCAAATAAAAATTACGAAGTGAAGTAAACTTGAACACAACAACTTGTGTGTACTTTATAGTATACAAACTTTAATATTTACTTTTTAACATAATACTAATTAAAAAAATAATATAATTAACTATTATCTGATTAATTAGAAAAATAAAACGTATTACACTGTATTTATAAATTATCACAACTGCCAGCTCCTAATTAATTACATTATAGCTTTAGTTTTGTACTTATATATTTCTACGTATAAAAATTACATCATATTGTTGAGAAAACTAATTACATAGGAGAATTTTTAACACTTTTATTAATATTTAGTAACAACACATCTAAACTCAAACCGAAAAAGTGGGCGTCTCCTCGTAGTGTTTGGAATTATATTACCTCCTAGTTTATATTAGATCGTTAGATGGTTATTATAAAACCAGGTATGTCCGTTTTTATTGTGTTGCATTATATTTTGTACATAATATTCAGAACTGCATAAAATACCCATTAATTACGATTGATATTCAAGCTAAAATGTCACTGTTAAAATTAATGGGTTAATAAATTAGTTGCATCTAATTAAAGTTAATGACGTTTCAATCAGTTTATTTCCATTGAAATTGTTTTACTCTTAATTATGAGAATTCTTACTTGCTCTCGTACAGAACAACATCCATAATTAAGTTTGATGAAACTTATTTTGCTATAGTACTTCATTCAAAGCCGATACAGCAACTTGACATCAGTTTATAGTAGAGCTTATATTATTTGTATATATTTAAAAGAAAACAAACTACCAAAGGTGTAGGTTTTATTACACTCGTACATATCAATATTTTTGTACGCTTCTTCATAATCGAGTTACAGCATAAATAATGTTTTATTAATTTCCTCGTCTTCTAAATACAATCTTTCATATAAATTCTTTCATTTTCAAGGAAAAAATCTCATTTATTTTACAATAAATTTATATTATTTACATTACGAATTTTTTGTGGGGCTTCGACAATATGGTTATAGCTGCCTTTCTTAATATTACTACCCAGTACATATAAGGACTTTTGTAATTGTATTTGTAGTAAGATAAATAGATTTCTAGCTTTTAAAAAATTTATATTTTTACTTTTACGCAAATTTTCTTTCACGTTTCACTAAAATTTTTTCATACCTTGGTGGAAGTTGCTCGGACAGCATTCTGATGTCACTTTCATATGGCCTATTCTCAATTTTCAGATTGTCCTCTCTTCTGAATTTTGGTATTACCTATATAAAATAGATAGATAAAATATATAAAATACGCACTTCAACACTTAGAAGAGGGTAACTTAGAATTATCGAATCTAAATAAATGTAGACTACTGAATCCCATATACAAGTAATGAACACTATTATATAGTTTCATCAAATTGTAATTATTCGACATAGCCTTTCCTGTATTGATGGGCTACAGACAATCAATACTGGCATAAAACAACCAGTTTTAAGAGATTTTAGAAATTTAATTTATAGATTAATTTAATAAATAACTGCATTGTCTGTTCATGTTTTCCCAATGAGACTCTAAATGGCGATAATTATTTATCACTATTATTATATATTAATTAATGGTTCAGAAATGCTAGGAAGATTTAGATATTGAATCTTCTCTGATGATCTAAATCTCCCAATCAGTAAGTTACTGGGCGCCAAAAATGCCACAGTATTCCAAGCCTAGGTTATGGACTAGTACTAAAACCATTAGTATATTTACAAACAATAAGGCCATGTTGATGGCCCTAAACAATTACAGGACTGGACTAACTCCGGTCTGATCCTGCTAGGAATGTTATTATGGTCATCGAATGTGCTATGTCACTTTATCTTTAGTAAAGGGATCCGTGGGAAATCGTAGGAACAAGGTGGATACTTTGGCACCTCAAAGTTTTAGGAAACTTCTATTGGAACCGGCACTAGCAATAGGGTTTATTGAGGCCACTCGAAATTCCATCATAAAAAGACTGACTATATGCTGAAGCGACACAGACAAGTAAGTCAAAACTAACAGTTGTAGACAAGCACAAAGAATTTTAACTACACCTTGCAGCAAACTAGCAAAATATTGGTTCAATCTACCTCATGCAAATTAACGAATTCTAACAGAACTGTTGACAAGATATTTCAGGCTAAACAAGTATATCCATGTAGTAGGCAAGTATATCCATTGATGGGCTGTACCATCAATCTTACGTGTAGAGAATGCAATCTATATTGGGAAACTATTGGCTGGAATCGGCCAATCTTCATCGACTACCGTTGAATGCACTTCTTCAATACATTTTCGTAATGGAATGGATGAGGGAGTAAAGTTGAAAAATTATCAGCTCCGATGGAGACAACACATTAGGTCCTATATGACGACCTGAGTGCATGTAGACTTTATTTATCATCCCCTTTGTAGAACCCGAATACTATATATTTTTTAAATATCCTTCGTCAAATAGAAGAAAAAATGCTAACACTGTTCCTCTAATAACATTCCCCTTGCGACGTTCAGAATTTTGCATCACTATGGAGATCCGCCCCATTGTCAGTTTCAGATCAGTTTGTCAATAAGTAACGAATACTTATGACAGGTGGTTCGCCAATAATGGATGGTTCAAACTATTACTGCGGCCTCCGTATTGCCGGACTTAAATCGTCTGGATTTTTTCCTACGCGCTACATTAAAGATCAAATACGACAATGAATGGAATAATGAAGAAACAATAAAAAATCGGATGCCAGTGGTATTGCAATCTATTCCAAAAATACTCGTATATAAAAGGTGGTCCAACCAAAACGCACGATGTTAATTGTAAATAAAACAAAAAGTTTTCAGAGAATTATCTTAATATTATGATAGAAAGATCTATGACAATTATGTGTGAAACAAAATATTGGCCAAATGCTCGCCACGGCTTCGGTGGCATACCTCTATCCGATGGTCCATATTTTCAATGACTCTGAGACATAATTGAGGTTCAATGTCGTTAATGTGCCGAATTATCTCATCCTTTAGCTCGTGAATTATTCTGGGCTTATTGACGTACACTTTTCTTTTAAATATCCCCAAAGAAAGAAGTCCAACGGTGTCAAATCACATGATCGTGGCGACCAATTAACATCGCCACGACGTGAGATAACACGGCCATTGAATTTCTCGCGCAAAAGTGCCATTGTTTCGTTGGCTGTGTGGCAAGTGCCACCATCCTGTTGGAACCACATATCGTCTAGGTCCATATCCTCAATTTCTGGCCACAAGAAGTCCGTTATCATCTCGCGATAGCAAACACCATTCACGGTAACTGCTTGGCCGACCTCATTTTCGAAGAAAATGAGGTTGGCGATGACGCCGACAGCCCATAAACCGCACCAAACAGTCACTCTTTGTGGATGCATCGGCTTTTCAACAATCACTCGTGGATTCTCATTTCCCCAAATGCGGCAATTCTGCTTGTTAACGAATCCACTGAGGTGAAAGTGTGCCTCGTCGCTGAAGATGATTTTCTTTGTAAAGTCACCATTCACTTCTGTCTGTTCAACCAACCATTCGGCGTATTGACGACGCTTGAAATGGTCAGTAGGCTTAAGCTCTTGAGTCAATTGAACCTTGTAAGCGTGTAAATTTAAATCTTTATTCAAAATTCGCATCAGTGATGTTCGTGAGATGTTCAATTGTCGGACACGACGACGAGTCGAGGTTGACGGCTCTTCTACTACACTATCGCGAACAACAGCAATGTTTTCCGCAGAACGAACTGGGCGAGCATGCACAGGTGTTTTCACATCTCCTACAGACCCGGTTTGTTGAAATTTGCGCACAATTCTCCTGATTGTGGACACATTTGGTCGATTATACTGACCAAAAAAGTCACGAAGTGCACGAAATGCATTTTGATTTGAACGCCCATATTCGTAAAACGCTTCAAGAATCTTAACGCGCTGCTCAATTGTGTACCTCTCCATGGTTGAATTTGTCAAACACTGAAACAAAGAAATGTCAAATTAAGTTGGGCAAAAAACTTGACGTTAAGGTGCGACTCACAATTAACATCGTGCATTATGGTTGGACCACCCTTTATTTAGGGCGACTCAATACCATTTATAAAGTATAGAGATTTGATCAAATGGCGGAATTTCTGCTTTAATAATTGTTTTATTTTGCGAAATAAAATTATTTAATAATTGCTTTAATGCCATTTATGTTCTAAGATATCATAGGACGGAGTAAAATAATTAAAAATGTTCTTCTTATTTTCTCATAGCTAAGTTATGTTTGATTTTAGATATTTGATTCTATTTGTATATGCTCTTATATAAAATTATTTAGGATTGATTGATTTATAACCGTTAATAATATATACAGAGTGTTGCATTTAAACTTCGTAAGTTTCATTTAAAAAAACCGGAAATAGTAGTGGATACTATTTCCGGTCACTATTAAATATAATGACTGGAAGAAGATTTTTACGAAGATTATAAGTCAATATAAATAATTTTTTAAAGAATCTACAGCGTAAATCCAATATTAACAAAGATACAGTGGTGTTTTCAAGATTTTCACAGAATAGCAGAATGGTGAATTATATAATTCTGCTTAAATGTTATTTTATAATAATTGCCTTATTTCAGCAGTAGACCCAAAAACTTAGGAATAGACTATTATTAGTTCTGTATAAGGTCGACTACATTATAATTTACTGGGAATACTTACTACTGAATAATTAACAAATTTCATCTTAGGCTTAAGATTTGTCCTGAATTTCTATTTATATCTCTAAAATTGATATGATAGACTTTATATCCATAAGATATTTTCTATATATCTTCAAAAAATTAAGCAGTTTTAATAATTATCTATATTTACTAAACAGCTGTTTTCGTGTGTGTGTCACGAAATTTTTAGGTCGATGTACGAAATGCTTTTCGTTCGAATTTCGGCATTTTGACAAAATCAATATAGTAAATCAACCCTTGCGAACAACGTGGTAACTTTTGTTTTTTTGATCCGACGTCTCTAGAGGCATGCTCCGGAGGTGCCTTCGATATGGACGGCGCAATATTATTGCGATTTGTTTACTCGTATTTTATTATTACGTAGTTATACTTTATCTACATGGTTTGTATTCGGAATGAAATTATATGTGACTGAAGATTGGGTAGTTGTGTCGGAAAAACTGATATCCAGCTAAACTATACGTTTGATTAGAAAATACACAAAACACAAGTATTTGTAGTATAAATCCCATTTTTCGAGACGGTCGAAATTTTTTATAAGCGAGCACGTTTTCAGCATTAACATTTTGAATAGTTTACATGCATAGTTGTATGTATAATACAGAGTAATACAAAAATGAATATATATATATATATATATATATATATATATATATATATATATATATATATATATATATGTAGATGAGTAACATGATGAATTCGTTGTTACCACATTATTGTTTTCAACATTTAATGTTGGTTGCATTTATAGATTAATCAAATAAGCATCATTTCTGCTGTTTCAAAGGCATGAACATATAAATAAATCTATTTTTATATAAAAATAAAAAATAAAATAAAGGGTAGTATATAATGATTCATTTCCTACAGAATAAAATTCCTAATATTAACATATTTTTAATATATTATGCCTTTTGCATCAAATACTGGAATTGTAGGCTGTTTAAATCTTACCCTGTTTCTGCAAAGCTGTCTTATAAAAATATTATTTGAGTTCTTGATTTTTACTGAATTTTTTTAGTAGGAAGCAAAATATTTCTAGTACCGTAAATTGCAGTTAATACTGTCAGGTAAAGTCATTTTTAAGTATTAACAGTATTGTTTAATTATGAATATCTTATGGAAACCGTAACGTGAAATATATGCTTTATTAATGATGGTCAGTTTCAGAAAAATAGGGTAAGTATTTAAATGTAATGTACATTATTGAATAAAATAAAACAACTAGAGAAATACTTGTTAAAAGGATTTTATTCCAATATATATTTTCGCCAGAAATCAAGTGTTTCATTACATTTACCTAGCTGTATATGTGTGAACTGCTATAGTGAGATACAATTTTTCAACTAAAGGAAATTAGTTGATAAGGTACACGGAACTGAGGTGAAATATTTGTAAGCGAAATAAGTGAATTTTTTTGTGACTAATTTTAAAGTGATTTGAACTATGCTACATTTGTGTAACAATTACGAATATTTTAACTGTCTCTTGCTGCAAATTTCTACTTTACCGCTATTACATTATCGCTAACAAACGATATACTGCTAGAGTAAATATGCTATACAGTAACGTAAAACCGTGTGAAAGCGTCTAATTTTCAAAGATATTTCTAGTACATATTTTAGCATTAATAGAATGATCCTGAATATCTATGTTTATTGTCGGTTTACGTAAAATCGCTTGGGTCGGAATCTAATGGAACACTTATGCCTTATACAGGCGAACCTAATAGCAATACGGTCAACTAGAGCTTCTTTTGATAATAAATGCCGCTTTGTAGTTGTCATCGTAACTATAGATCACACATTACGATATCTTAAGTAGTTAAGATATTTAATAAATTATTTTCAGAGAGAAACGAGTTTAAAATATTCTTTTGTTGTTTATTTCAATTCTATTTTGTTAAATGTTTTGTTACATTATCTACTAAGCGAGATTAATACTGTAGCTTAAATGCAGTTTTAATAAGTGCGGCCTACATATTTAGCAGACATACACTGTCTGAAATGTAATATAAAATTTAACACCAATTTCATAAGAAAATTAATGTAGGACCAACAAGTTGAAAAAACAATGATAGAAATTGAAAAAGAATTTTGTATATGCTTTAAAAATGTAACAGAATTTTTTAAGGAAATTATAAACATCCGCAGTATGAGAAAATTGTCAACAAAATGCTGGATAAGTTTTCAACTTGGTTATAATTTGAGTATACAAATTCATATTCCGCATGCCCATCTGGACTATTTTCGAGAAAATCTTGGTACTGTTAGTGAGGAGCAAGGTGAAAGGTTCCATCAAGACATAAAGGAGATGGAATGGAGGTACCAGGGTCGATGGGATGTGGCGATGATGGCAGATTACTGCTGGATGTGGAAAAGAGAACATCCAACGAATGATTACACAAGAAAAACTACAAAACCAAGTTTTTTGTTCAAATGCGAGAGATTTTCAAAGAAAAAAAGAAATCAGAGACTCAAAACTATTTATGCTGTTGCTGTTTATTATATTTTTTAATGTTTATTAAATATCCTGTTTATTAAAATGTAATTTTTCCCTTACTTTTTAATTTATTCTAATTATTCAGTTGACCAAAAAAATTACGTGATGGACAAAAACGGAAGGTAAGTATGAAATTAGCGTAAATAATTCACTTATAATCACTTATCAAACCCAAATCAGCTTTTAAAATGTCAAAGTTTTTAGGCCTGTGTTATTATTATTAACAATTGTTAAAACCGCACACAATACGTCTATTTGTGAATAACTAACCTATGTCCAAATAGTTTGTCTACCCTAAGACACAAAAATTGTCATTATTGTGACCAGGTTTATTAAATCTAATAAATATTTGATGTTTAGTATGTTCAATTTTGGGAAATTTGCTGAAGGACTTCATTGAGTAGGGAGTTATGTGATATTTCACATCTCTCATTCTCATTATCCAATTATTAATAATAACACATGAATCTTATCAAGAATGTGCCCAATTACTAAATAATGATTTTAATAATTGGGTACAGTCTTGATGTGGGTGGGTACACCATTACTACTACATTGACACTGTTTAAACTATAACTTGTATTTTCAGTAGTTTCATAGACTCCTCATTATAAGAAGAGTTATTACTAATATTTAGTAGTAATAACTCTTCTTATAATGAGGAGTCTATGAAACTACTGAAAATACAAGGGCTTACAATGGATATTAACGAAGCACATTTATTATTATTAACTCGGAAGAGCATTCACATTAGGATAGGATCATAATATTTAAGTGGAAATGAATTGATGGATGACGAAATCTGGCTAATGGGGGATTGCGAAATCGGCGTTGGGTCTGAATGAATTTGATTGAAAAGTTCACATACCTCATTAGTAGATCTGCGACGATCTCCGTAACCAACCATCATAAGAATTTCAATACGGTCTTTTTCACTCAGCGACATTTTTGGTTAACTAAAAAAGGAATTTTTTAATTATAACGCAATGACAGTAAAATCTTACTAATGTTCAACCTTACCACTTGTGTTAATTTTTGTTTGTGTTTAATTTGTCTAAGATTACTATAACCAAAACTGTTATTGCAACAACATTGAGATATCGAATTTTTTTCCCACCATGGATTTAAAAACAATCTCAGGTCAAGAAACTTAATGTAAGGGCAGGCATTGAATGATAAAGCCTTAAGACTGTCTTAGTGTGATTATGTTTGCTTTTTTTTCTGATAAAACAAGAAAAAGTTATTCTTTTACTGGGAATTAATTTAAGATAATTTTCACAATGGAAATATCACCATTTTGAAACGGCACGACTGAATCGCACAAAAATCTAGAATTATACTGAGTGAAAAAGGAGCTTTCAAATGATGTATCACACGCCATATATTGTTATTCAAGGAAAATGTTGATGACGTCATATTTTTGACAGATGTCAATACAAAACAAATGAATTCTAACAGAATGTGGGAAACTGGAAAGCTAAATCGACGTGTTCAAGCGTTTTTCACAAAACCTGAAGCCTACCAAATTATTAGGGATAGTCCATATTTTTTTCCACACTGTATATATTGTTTCGTATATTAAAAACAAAAATTTACTAGAATATATAATAAGTGTGTTATATTTGAAAGGTTTCTTATTTTCCTTCGTTGTACAATATGGACTGTAAAAGGTGTAAAATTGAAATAAAGTTTATACCTAAAAATGGTGAAGTTTATATCACACGTATTGATTTTGCTTTATTACGATATGAAAATTCGTCCCAGTGAATGGTAAAATTCTATCACTGACTTGTGGTCGTTATTTCACACCAAATTGGTGTGTCCTATATGCACCCCGTCTAGTGTGAAATTGGTGTTAAATTTTACACCATATTTCAGACAGTGTATATAAACATTTCGAGTTATATAATAAGATACAATATTCAATAAGAGATTCAATAATAAGATACAAATAACAATGAAATAGAAATTTAAGTCTAAGTATAATCCTAAACAGTTTATTTATGTTGAATTTATTGGCAGTACAATTTCTAATGCTCTTTACAATTTCATTTCTTTTAAATCACCAGATTATGCTGGAAATTTAATAAATATAATCTGTCATAAATGCCTAAAACTATCTCACGATATTACTAATCAAAATATGTATAAATATTTTTTACAGTTTACAGTCAAATCTTGCTTTTATTTTTAATTACACTTAGAGAATTGTAAAGATTCCTTAAAATCCTCCCTTAACAATAACACATTAACATATATCATCAAGCATTCCTATGAACATAATTAAAATTTATTTTATTCCATACAAGCGTCCAGCAATTAATTTTCATTAAATAATTGGTATAAATTTTATATGAATCCTAAATATTTAATGTAAATATTTTTATGTGGCTATACGATGCTTTATAATTTTTCACCTTTATTACTGTAACATGTCTGAACAAATTTATGTTAATTTTACTTATGATTAATTAATTTTATTAGATTCGTAGAGATAAATAAATAGCGCTATTTATATTACAAAGCATAAAGTATTACAAATTAATGAGATATATTTATAAAAACCTATCAACAGGATTATTCGTGCTTAATATATCTTACCATTTACGCTCTTGATGACACTGATTAAATAAAAAAATGCAATAAAAAACTACATATTCATTTATTTATTACACCAATGAAATTTAAAGTCACTTTCAAAGTTAATCATTAATATGAGATTGGACTGGCGATAAGTGAACCTTTAGATTTCTAGCAGTTTGAAATAGATTAAAATTTTTTCGAGATTAATAGGATTAACAACTCTTAGAATCAGCGTAAGTATTGTCAGTTGAAACTAGAAATTATTTACTAGTCATTATTATTAGTTAATAATATTGAACTTGGCGTTTCATAAAAATGGCGTGTTATTTTCGTTTACTTTTCATTAGGTATACTGGGTGGAACAAGTTTTTCGTGACAAACTTTGACAGTCGATAGGAAACGTTGTTTTATGAAAAAAAAATCCATATAAACAAACATCCTAAATTGCTTTGTGTTCGATATACAAGGTGCTAAAGTTTTATTTTTTTTTAACAGTGTATTAACAATCTTTATTTTCAGTACTAATAACTAAAACTAAACAATAATTGTAAACAGTAACTAAAGATTCTTATTTTCTTGAACTGAGTGAAGGACCCAGCGACAAAAAGTAATTATTTTCTCTTCATCTCCTGGATGTAAGCATTGAACAGGTTGTAGGTGAAATGGACACCGTCTTAGAGTATGAATTACGTTGGATTTAGAGATGCGGAGAATACGAGAAGCTATACGGGAACTCGTTGTTAGATCTCTGTCAAACTCATTTAATATCCGTCGAGAAATTCTTCTTTGTTGTTGGTTTTGGTTGGCATTATTTCTATCCCCATGTAAATTTCCTAAACCCTTCTCTATTAATTGCTAGTGAACTCTTGCGAACAAATTACGACTAGGATGTCTCTGTGGACATCTCCTTCTGTATTCTCTAGCGGCCGCCCTTGAGTTTCCATTAGCAAATCCATACACAAAATGGATATCCGCTATGTCTCGATTTGAAAATCTAAACTGTATTTTGACACTACTGGACAAGTCTTATGTTAAAATTGTCAAAAGTTGTCTTGAAAACCAACGTCAACAAGCCGTGGCAAATATTGATTATCTCGAGAAGTGATAGAAAAAAAAATTAGAAACTAGAAAAAATGAAACTTTAATACCTTGTACATCGAAAACAAAGCAATTTAGGTAATTTTTTTATATGGATTTTTTTCATAAAAAAACTTTTCCTATCGACTGTTAAAGTTTGTCACGAAAAACCTGGTCCACCTTGTATATACAAATACAATGCTTGTAATGAATAAATTCGTTAAAAAATTCAAGGAACAACTTTTGGAAAAAACTTTTGAGCGCATCAAATTTTATTTTAAGTTGCGCATTTTTTAAAATATAATATAGTGATTCATGTAGGTGGTATTACTTCATCAATATTTTTATAAGAACCCCCTTTTTTATAATGGAATATGAAGGAGTATATTTTTGTTACATACAGTACGGTAACAATTACATTAGCGTGAGTGTAGGTTAGAAACAAAACTGAAGAAAAGCTATTTTGTAACTTCAAAATACAAAATTTAATAGCAATGATTATTTAAAAAATCAACTAAAATAGACATTCAAATTATGCACCGTTGGCTGACTAACGCTAGCTAAGACGATTAATAAATTCTTTTTGAACATTGTCAGGAACTTTAGGAGGCATACGTTGTGTTTCGTGACGAATTCTTGCTTTTAAATATTCTAAATTCTTCGATCTAGTACCGTATACTTTATTTTTCAAGTATCTTCACAAAAAGTAACCTAGGAGTATCAAATTTCCTTCTTCCTATCCAACACTTGGTTATCATCTCATCTAAATAAGTACGGGCAGGTGCTGCATAATGGAGAAGTGCACCATATTGCTGAAAGAAAAGGTAATTTATCGGAAGATCAGGTTCCTCCACATCTGAGTCGAAAGATTCGTGAAAAAATACGTTCCTTGATGCGCGTTTCGTTAACTGATTTAGCATCATCAAGAGATGCTTAAAACTATGTCCTGATGATGCCAACTTACTTAACAAAAGCGCATCGGATAACCTGTAGTATTTTGGTGTTCTTCCTACCTGCTTCTTCACGAACAAGTTCGTTGTCCTGTAGCGATTTTCAAATGGGATTAATTTAATTTTAAAAAATATTTAATTCGCCTTTCGATGAGCCACCCTGTAAATTAAAAATATATATATGCATGGTTTTATTTACGTGCATGGTTTGCCGATATTACTAAAATGTATCACTATTTATAAAATATTTTATTACCAGGATTTGCATTTATTTCACAGCACTAATGCCATAAAATTTATGCTGAGTATATTTGCAAATAGTTATTAGCTGTATTTCAAAATTCTCAACTATTCGCAAATGTCGTTCAACATTCACGTCAAAATAGATTAACACCTACACTATTAAAATTCTACATATATAAAGACCGCCATCTTTCATTCGGCTAGTGGTTATTACTGAATTAAATGTTGGTAATCTTACAAGCCTTTTAAGTTTTCCGACTGAAGTTTACAACTAGTATGAGACTAATAAAAATTCTTTACAAGAGTATTAATATATTTTTAATAAGTAATTAGTATTCGTGACATGTTGCGTCTAGTGTAACACACCCACATAAGACAAAGGAATCGTCGTTCGAATAAAGCTATAAGGTAATTCCTAGGGATTTTGGGCAATATTGTGTTGTAATAAAGTTATCCATGGTCCTAAATAATGGAATTTATTGCAGTCCAAATGGTAAAACCATGTCGCTCTATCGCGTGGATACAACACTGGATATGTATGTTTTTCTAACAATTTGAGCCTGTGTGGCACACCTACATGATAAGTGCATATAAACGATTCAATAAAACGCTTCTTCGACGATAAATCGTAAATGGACTTAGGGGATACGCCTCAGGACCATTATATAGCATAAATTAAGTAAAACAATTATTATCTTCAGTTTTCAACACTTCGATATCGATTGACATAACAACAATGTCAAGATAATCCAAACGTGTTTGGTTGTTGTACAGTGCAGTATTACTAATACTTAATACTGATATAAAAGTAACTGTGTATATAAATAAGAATACAGAATTCATGATGTTTAAATTCATCTTGGGAAAGGGCAGAAAACTTCGATGCAGCAACAAAAATTAGTTTTCCACGAACACCATAATATTACAGACTACTCGACGCACGTTTCAAACCCAACCAAATTAGCATCGTCAGTAGATGATTAAGACTGATTTTTAATTTTAATAAATTAATCAGCTTTAATCATCTTCTGATGATGTCAACTTCGTTGACCAAACGGACGTAGAGTACCGTGTAATATTTCGATGTTTATGGAAAACAGAGTTCCCTATTTTTGTTTACATTCAAGTTGAATTGTGTACAGTATCAGTCACTTCCATTGTGTTACATATTTTACTCCACCACTTTTTTTATTTTAGAAAAAAATTTATTTAATTTTTTGTTAATTCTCTTCTCTTCTAGATAAACCCCACAGATATTAATTATTTTTCTATTAATGTATTATTATAAAAACACGAATATGGAAGCTAATGGGTGGATACGATTTTCATATTCAAATTTGTTATTGATTATATGTATTACAGTATTGATTATATGTGTCAAATATTTTAAATATTTCTTATATAATTCTAAATAAATAAGTAAACTATTTCGGTTTATTACGCGGTCGTCGTAAAATACGTCTTGTTGATAATCGATTCAGTGCCTTTTGAAGATATATAAAAATAGAAGATATCGATATGTTATGGTTCTGCACTAGTTTCATGGTCATGTGGTATGACGGTAGTCGTTTTAGGTTACTGTCAATCACATAGCCATAACGTAGGTTTCGACTCATTTTCCTAAACTATCTTCTTAACGTGTTTTCATGGTTAATAAGTAATAATTGTGCTTCGTTTATATCCAGATGCCTTTGGATATTTACTTACAATTTTTCCTGTAGGAGGAGATTTAGTCCTTACTAGAAAAAAAAATAATATAAATAATATTAATACAGTAGTAACAGTGTGCCCAGCCACATCAAGAATGTACCCCATTATTAAATTCATAGTTCAATAATTGAACATGTTCTTGAAAAGATTAATGTGTTCTTCAGTAACATATAAGTCGGGAATCGAGAAAGGAACCACTAAACCGCAAAACGGTTATCAAGTAGTTTCCGAATAGCAAGGCTATTATATATTTAATTGCTATAGGAAACAATTACTCCTCAGGCTAAAGCCCCGCCAGGCATTTAATTATACCTAACAGCGATCCTTGATCCCTTTGTGGTGTTTCTACACGATTAGACGAAGTTTTAGAAAAGAGATCCCACCTTGAGTAGGATTAGACATCTGTCCCGGATGGGAATTGAATGACAGACAGCTGTTTCGAATTTATTAGATGTCATCAGTGCTGTACACCGTACGCCGAATCAAATCCATGGGATATTCATCTAAACCGATACGATCTATGTCAGTAACATATAAGTCGGGAATTGAGAAAGGAACTACCAAACCGCTAAGCGGTTATCTAGTATATAGTTCCCGAATAGCAAGGCAATTACATAATCGCTATAGGAAACAACTACTCCTCGGGTTACTTTACACCACGTTGTTTATTACTAAGATGTAAGTTGCTCTTTATACCTCGAACTTTGCGTTCTATGACAGTTACAAAAATTTTAAATGGCTGTATTGCGCAATATTTTATTTTTTATATATGTATGTAGTTACAAAAGAAGTATATAATGTAACTATAAAAATAATTGCCGTGATATATTTGCGTCACTACCTTACTAAACACACATAATTAACATGAACATGAATTTGCATGTTTACAAATATATAAAAAAATACTAGTTCTACGTGCGAAAACATGGAAATATCTAGTAGATGTCTCCATGTTTTCATATATAAGCAACTATCGCGAATGACAAATTAGTTCTATTTTTTGACACATAAAACGTGTTCTCCACAGAATAGTGCGTGGCCTCATATCAGAGTGAGGACTACCTTCTGTCGAGCGATTATATTAACGCACTAGTTATCACTAAGGCTGTCCACCATGAATACTGAGTGCATCAGTGGTATTATACTTAGGGAACATCGCCGCAGCTAAGCTGGTTTCGCGTTGACTTGAAATATTTGGATCAA
Source organism: Rosalia funebris (assembly GCA_037954035.1). Taxonomy (NCBI): domain Eukaryota; kingdom Metazoa; phylum Arthropoda; class Insecta; order Coleoptera; family Cerambycidae; genus Rosalia; species Rosalia funebris. The sequence goes on from JAZFAV010000002.1 coordinate 31,604,400, forward strand.
TGTAGGTACACCTAATTTGGTTTAATATTTTCGTCTTGTGTAACAGTTACATATTATACAAATGAAGCAACACATAATATATAAATTATCATAACTTAGAGGTACTTGCGCCACCACTGATGAATCATTCCAGTGGGCATGAAGCATTCATTCCTAGATAAAGATGCTGATTCTATCTAATTGTTTAAAATCAAAACAAATACCTAGTTTGGTAATAATTAGAACTTAGTATCAAACTATTTGTTTTGATTTTAAAAAATTAATGTCCGCGTTTTTATCTAGGAATGGATATGCATGGAAAAAATAAAATCTCAAAATAAATAAATAACGAATTAAGCCTATATACCATCTATATCAAAAAAGTGAAAAATCTTACACCGAAAATATGTCACAAGATTATCCAGAGAGATATTGGGTTTTTGTGTTCTATACGTCAACATGGCTATCAAAAGATAAACCGAAACGCCGTATTTATTCTCAGAACCAAGCACTCACCTCTAATCTTCCATCCGATACGTTTGGAATTTTGCATCACTTGGAATGCGGCTCATAAATAATGCCTATCTTCTAACTTGGTTAAAAGAACATTATTACTCTTGTAATCAATATTTAAATCAAATGAATTTCCGTGTAACAAATCTAATTTGTGCTGTAACTGTATTCCTACACGTTTAATTCATCTTTGAAGTAATATCTTGCATGGTACTTTGGAAGATTATGTATCTTATATATTCCAATACGCACAAATAGTTACATGGTCATGACTATAACGTTGTCTTTAGAATTAATTATCTTTTAAATATGGCTACTTAACATGCTACTTCTGTTTCGATCATCGATAAATATTTTTGCAAGCGATACTGCAACATGCAATACTATCGGGTTGCTTGGGTATTGATCTTTTATTAAACGACTAAGCGTGCGGTAAAAATATCTAATTTACTGAAATAGTTGAACAATATACGGCAAACCTCAGTCCAACAAATATCATGAATTACAATGAACAGTTCATTGTAAAATCTCAAGAATTTCAATTATGATTCACAAACATACGACTAATATTATGGAATGAATTGTAATTACTACAATTTAATACCATTTTAAATATTTCATTCTCAAGTATCTATATAAAATATTTGGAAATCAAATATGCAGGATATCGAAACATCATAACAAACGGTAAGGAAACACTTCATAATGAAAAAACTCAGAATAATGATTTTTTATATTAATATACCATATCTTCCAATGAATCTGAAGTATACGATGTGATTTACATTGGGGTACTGGCATACATATTCACCACTGTACATACCTTCGTCGGGCGCAACTGACCTGTGAGATCCGCCAGTCGCTTTTTTCTTTGCCGTCTCGTGTACTACGAATATTAACTCGAACTCCCGCATAGCTTCCTAACTCCAAACCACTCTTCTCGATATGGTGTCAATTTTTTTTTAGTGCATTCCCTGACCTTGTATGAGCCGCCTCGATCTGTCAGATGCATTGCGCCTGATTACGTTATTATTTTTACATTTTGTTAGATTTCTTTTACTATTTAATTTAACAATGTTTCTTGGGATCTCTACACTTACTTATTCTGACTTTTTATGGTATTCTTATTCAAAATTGGCACATTTTGGTGTTAAATTATTGGTTTATACTAAATATCCTTATTTCTATTTGGAACATGCTAAAATGATGAAGAGGATTTATAATGCTTTACACATCAAATATATATAATTATAACTTTTCGTTGTAATTCACGACCAATAATTTTGTTATATATAACTTTATGACTTTTACATGAAGAATAGGTAGTTTGTTATTTGTATTCAAAATATTGTTCAATACTAATTTATGTTTATGTTTTGTCCTTAAAAGAGAAGAAAACCTATCAATAGCTGGTTGTCCTGTAAAAATCTTTAATATTTATTGTTTTACAAAACTAAATGAGTTCCTTATGTAAATTTAAATATTGCGATTAAAAATTAGGGTGAAATATTTATTATTGTATTGTGTCAATTAAAATAAGCGTTTAATGGAGTCTCTACTTCATTAAAACCTAAATTGTGTAAGATTTGATTATGGGATCTCTCAGATATATTGCGCCCGAATCTGTTTGGATTCATATTAGGGCCGACGGAAGTTTAATACTTCATATAGTTCACATATAGTCATATAGTCTTAAAGGTGTCTGGAGTCTTATTGATAAGATTATCCTAAAAATGTATGATACATGATATCTAAACTTATATATCATCATACACTCTCATCTCCCGTTTTCCAGTACAATGACAAATTGCACATGAAAGAAACGGAATGGAATTCCTTATTTATTTTGTATCATTGCTCTGTGTTTACATATCAGGGTTTTACATCTATTCGCTGTTGGTACATCTTAATGGAAAGCAAAACTAAAAACTCCTCTGACTATTTAGCTCTCCTAAAATCATACAATTTGAAGACATGTAAACATGTAAATCTATTTATTGTATTCAGAATATTGTTTAGTAATACTACAAATTCACCCGATATTAGTATTATAATTACTATATATTCTTGAAGACAAAAAATGTAGGTCTTCTGTATGGATCAAATTAATCGTTCTTTTGAAGCGAGATGTAAGAAACACTCTTGTATTTAAAATTCAACAAAACTGACTCAATATTTACAAAAAATCTTTCAAATTCCAGTTGCACTTTTTCAAAAATAGAAAATTTCATTATATTACATACATAAATAAACAGTTTTAAAACCTTAAAACTGACATTTCCGCACGTAGAACATCTCTATCTCGAAATTGAGTGACCGGGAAAAAAATAACCAACACATAATTGTAGAATATGTGGGGTGTATCCTATCCACCTCAAAAGCAATAAATGTTGTCTGGTAGGTGTCCCCAATCAGAATCGGTCAAAACCCCATCGATCCGACACGATTTAGTTGAATTATTGTGTTAACAAAAAAAATTCTCAAATAGTCCACCATCGTGCTTTCTCACGATTTAGTTGAGTTATCGTGCTAACAGGAATAAATGCTGATGACAACGACAACGACAACGACACACACAGCAAACATTTTTTAAAAATGTTTTTTTTTTGGTTTTTACGTCGAAAAACGAAAAATAAACCCAAAAAAAATTTTGCTTTTTCACTTTTTCTTTACACGATTACATTACTTTTCCGCGTATAGTAGAGTGCGGAAAAGTAAAAGAAAGGTTTTAAATTTAATTTATTAAAATTCCTTGAAATCTGCAAATCCATTCAATATCGTTCTGAAATCTACCCTGACAATTACTTACTTAATTATTATAACCTAGATTATCTAAACTATACTACCCTTTTTGGTTATTTAAGAAATACACAATAATTGTAATAAATCCTCATTTTCAATATTTGTAAATATAAAGATTTTCCGAATTAACTTATTTTATTATCACTCCTGGGAAAGGACTAGCACCTTCAATTCGCCAACAAAAATAGGAGACTCATTTGCTACGAACATTGACATATTACACATTACATGGCGCGCATTTTACCAATCCAGTTGGCATCATTGGAACATGATTAAAACTGAGTAATCATCTCTTGATTATGCCAATTTGGTTGGCGAAATTCACGACAAGTATCGTGTACTATTCATTTCATCGCTATTTGCCAAATAAAAAACTCCCTTATCTTGTCGATAAACGGAACAATCTACCTGAGCCTAGCCATAAAAACAAGCCACGGTCTGATATAAGAGCCGTTTGGGATTTTTTATTTGGCAAATAGCGATGAAGTAAACTATAATATTTCAGTGCTCGTGAAAAACTGGTCTCCTGTTTTTATATTATTAATGTTGATTCTATTATATGCATATTAAAGGCATTCCTAATATTTATCATATTTGAAAATGTAATTGTTTCCAAATTAGTTTAGTATTGTTAATGCAATTGTGAAATTTTCCTATAATAGCCTTAGTTTGTCATTCCACGCGAAACATGTTTTAAAATGGTCGCTTAAAGGCTGAAACAGCTTTTGGTAAAACATGTAGTAAATAAATAATTAAAGTAATTATTTATGTCACAATACGTTAATGTATTAATACTGTATAGAATACGTGGTATAACATATAAGTTTTTCCACTCATCCCTTCTATTATCTACTATAAGATATTTTTTCTATGTACCCAATATACTAGTCTCTATGAGTTATTTTAATTTAATTGACCGTAACATTACTTTCCAAGCATAACCGATTTATTACCTGATGATATATTTATATGCTTATTAAAGCATAACGTTGAATCCATTTTACAAAGAATATAGTACTCCTCTAATTTAATTAAGTCAAAGTGATTACGTAAAAAATAATTTAACAGGAATGTTATTTAATTTGCTATAAAAACTCCTCGTATAAAAAGTTCCGAAGGCAAAACCGCACTGTTTCGTGATCGCTTTGATCTTTGTAGTTTTTTTTTTTCAAACGCTAACAAGGCTACAAGATTGGAGCACGTACCAAATTACATTAACACCTAACTTCTTTCGAATGGGATAGACTGAATAAGTGTGGTTAATTTTAAAAATTACCGGTTACTGAATACCATTCTTTACAGGAATGTAACCTCAGTATGTATCATTATTTAGTTACGTATAATTGCATCATACATCATATATAACTTTTATTGAATTTAGCAGACTTTTGATATAATAAAAAACAGTATAAAATAGGCATATAATTGATTTTTTACTCTCTCTCTTTATATATACTACAAAAAATAAAACAAATTCAATTAACAATTATTATTTCATACTCCTGCTAAGTAGTAAATATGAAATAACTAATACATACTGTTATTCGTTGTTATTATCGAACAAGTCTTATTATAATGTCTATATACATAGATGTATATAGTGATTTCATAAAGTAATGAATAAATTCATTAAAAATTCAAGGAATAACTTTTAAGAAAAACTCATCGACCCATAAAATTTTATTTTTAGTTGCACATTTTTAAAAATGGAATTGATACATATAGGATCATTCGTGTAGGAGGGAATAGATCGTTGTCGAGAGGCGGTCGATTGGGTGGTCAGCCAGGTCGCCAGATCTGACACCCCTAGATTACTTTTCGTGAGGATACTTAAAAAACAAAGTATACGTTATCGAGCCGGAGAATTTAGAAGATTTCAAGAAAAGCAAGAGTTCGTCACCAAATACAACTTATACCTCCTTGAAATTAATAACAATATTCAAAAATAATTTATTAATCGTCTTGGCTACTATCAGATAGCCAAACAATTCACAATTTGAATTATTAATTAAGTTGATTTTTTAAATAATCATTGCTATTAAATTTAGTATCTTGAAATAACAAAATCGTTTTTCTTCATTTGTTCTTTATCTAACCTCACACTAATATAATTGTGGGCACACGTGGCACGACATACGCCTATTGACAGTCGTGATGGTATTTGTATATATTAGTTTTAAGTGTGGTAAATATTAAAAAGTAAAAACCCTTGTACAATATATTTGTTAATTTTCTATAATAATTTGCGATAAGTTTGGATCAGCCTATTCCCACATCTTACCCCGATACATTGTCTCTTTCGGTACTAGGTTGCTCGCTATTTAATTTATTCCAAATAAACGTAGCTATAGCAATAACATACCGCTAGTATCATTTAACTACACACACACACCCCCCGAAGACTGCTATATAATTATTACCGTATCGTGTGTAAAAAACTGTGCTATATAATAAAATATATCGTACATATAAAAGGGGGTTGCCATTGAACAAATACATATATCGTATCTATGTCGTCATACCTCCCACACAAATCACCCCGTATATATTAATTGTATTTTACAGAATGAGCAACTAAAAATAAAATTTGACAGGTTGGAGAGTTTTTCCCAAAAATTCTTTCTTGAATTTTTAACAAATTCATTCATTACGTAATGAAAGCGTTGTATTAGGCAAACTAAGAAACTGCTGAATTATTGAAGTTTTATAGTCATATTAATTTCGACATTCTTGAAATGCGAGACTTTCTAAAGAGAAACTGTTTCCTGCATATATATAATTTAGAGGAATACCACGGTTTTTTACTTGAGGTCATCAAATAAACAACACAAAAAATGTAAACAAATTCTACAACAGCCTTACTAGACCTATTATCTTATCATACATAATCATACATATCATACATCTTTTATAATTGTTCATACTATATATATATATATATATATATATATATATATATATATATATATATATATATTTTTTTTTTAATCTTCGCTACACCTGCGACTAATACCTGTCAAATAAAAAGAAAATCATGAAAATTAAGAGTAGTAGTCTACAATTTTGGTAACTAGTACCTATATGTTATTTTTATCAATAATAATTTCGTCTTCCGACATTTCGTATTCGTTACCCATCAACAATTTAATTTTCTTTAAATATGGACCTGGATCTTTTTTTATCGAGTGGTTTTTTTTTTCAAATATTGATCATAAAATATATTATTATAAATGAAATTTGTTAATCATTTCAGCTTTGAGTAAAATTAAATAAGCCAACACATAATTTTTAAATTATTTGTTATTAAATTAAATATTAACTAGTAAGCAAGCAAATTATATAATGAAATCATAACAATAACATCACTGTTCTATTAAGATTAGTCGATTCAAAACAAGTATTTCCTATCACGATTTACTTATCGCTGTTCTCAAAATATGATCAATCTCCATTTTCCATAAATGGATGAAACTGATGAAAATCAAGTAAAAGAAATGTCTAATGTACTACTCATATTGAGTTACCTCCCTTAAGCTGTTACAAAAAATAATGATCGTTTAAATTTTAACGATCTGTTATAAATAGTCGTTGGCCGTTTCATCTTACAGTATCTTTTTTCTTCATTTGCAAATTATTTCACTAGTAAATACTAATTAAATACATTTGAAATGAAGAAAAAAATTATATGGTGACTAGTTAGATTTTGTACCACTGAAATTCTGTTGCTGCCGAAAATTTGTATCTCACTAGATACACGAAAAGAATACAGTTTGGGAATATAGTTTTTAGAAGGCTAGTGTCAAATATTAGAAAACACGATCCTTTCCAGAAACTCATTAATTCCTGACGAGAACCAGGTTATGAAGAAAATATAAACAGTGTATAGTTATAAATTACTGAAAATACTATAATATCAACTAAAAAAGTTCAATGAGCTATTAGGATGGCAAAATCCACATCCAATTTTTATCTTGTGCAAACATCGGTTCCATAATTATAAATTTAGAGTTTTCTAAGGGCTTAGGCCAGTAGACAAAAAAAGGCGCAAAACATTCCTTGGAGTGGTATACAAGGAAATGCCAGGATTATGAGGATTTTCCTTGTGAAGTAATTCGGTTGTCAATAATGGTATATTTAACAGAAATAATATACGATAAATAATATGAGGGAATCAACATTTATTCAAACTGGCTAAACAACACAGCCGCCGCCGCTTTAGTTGTAATATGTGAGTTACAATTTTGGTAAAGGAATTATTTACCACAAATTGTCAACAATAGAACAGTATCAGACTTTGCTTGACCCTTATCTTGAAGAAACTTACCTGCCGCTGATATATAGAATTGTTGGTTTCAACAAGACAGTTCTCCAATATAATTTCAAAGCTGTTCCTGAATATTTACTCAATCGGTTCCCAGAAAAATGCATTGCCATGTGGATTATAAGGGGACATATAGAAAACTTCGTATATAGATATAATATTGAAAATGAACACGAATTACAGGCATGTGTTTATGCATTTGATGGTTTCGCATAAAGATGTTTAGAAAATATTGCTTCCTATAGTGAACGTTTATGAAAAGTTAAATTTTTATAAGTGACTCATTTAAATATTACGATTACGATATTGAAAAACGAAAAATATTGTTTTAAGATTAGCTAGAACCACTGCGATAGTATAATAGTTAGGTAACCATTTTTCCTATTTAACCCAATTTGTATCTCCTACCATTTCCGATATGCCCATGATGTGAATTATTATCTTGAACGTAGTACATTTCTATGTACTAATTATGCATGTAAATGCATAATTTGTACATAGAAAGATGTGTACATAGATATGCATGTAAAATATAAATGTAATCGTCGGATTAATTATGTGAAATAGAAATGTATGAAGTATATACTTTTTTAATTATTTTAATTAATTATAATTCCTTTATTGCTCACAGATAAATCCATTTATAGGACAAAACAAATAAATAATTACATATGTGTACAGTATATAACAAAAAAAAGAAAAAGAAAAATAAATAACAAAAGGTTAACCTCTAAATAATTTTAATACAAATATACAATTGATTACTTCAGTAGCATATAATTTACAGAACAGTAAAAAGTTGTTTCCCTACAGACAGTAACTCATTATGAGTACAATTATTCAAATCACAAGTGCTGGATGTTACGTTAAAATTCTGAGACATAACAAACACTGGTGACTTTAACAGTACATTAGTTCTTGCAGGCTGGCAATAAAACATACTTTCTTCTAACGAGAGCCTAGTCTAGGTATACGTATATTACGTATACACGTATATACGTACATGCTTAGTAATGCGGGTTCATCTATTCTATTGTGGAACAATTTAAATGAAAATAAGGGGCTGGTAAGCACCCTTCTAGTGTTCAAAGAGTGGATATCAAATCTTTGTAGAAGCAAAGTATGGTCGTAACCTCTTACTGGATAGTAATTGTCTATGCGAAATAATAGATACTTCAAGAAACGCCGTTGAACATTTTCAAGTTGATTAGTATTATTTAGATGTCGAGAATACCAAATAAGGCTACAGTATTCTAATTTTGAACGAATTAATGCAAAATATAATGACTTTAAGGTAACAGTGTTATTAAATGATGGCGTGTTCCTAATGACAAAACCAAGGGGTTTATATATATTAAGAGACACATGATTGATACGCCCAGAGAACGAAAAATTTATCATCAAAGTATACACCAAGATCTTTAATATTTTCGGAACGTGTTAAAACTGTACCACCAAGAGAATAATCAAATACTAGTGGTTGTTTCTTTAAATTATAGGAGCAAATTTTACATTTATCAATGTTTGTTGATAATTTATTCTTAGAACACCATGACAAAACAAGGTCTATGCATTTTTGCAACTTCAATTGATCTTCTAAGCAGGCAAAGAGAAGGTTGTGTGTTATAAGTATTTGAGAGAAATAGTTGATAAAAAATAAGATAAAGAATAATTGTCCTAAATTTGAACCTTGCGGTACCCCAGAAGACACTAGAAAAGTCTCAGATTTAAAGTCATTGTATGAAATAAATAATATACATTTACCGAAACTTACAGAAACTTACAGAAACTCTAGTATTCCCAATACCATTTTGTTGTTATCAATGTTACCATATATTACCCATGTCTCGATAGAACAAAATGTAGTTTACAAATATTAAAGAATAGCTGGTGTCACTTTACTTTTATTTTAATAAAATCCGATAATTACAGAAAAATATAAACCAGCTTAAATGGCTTAAATCTGAAAATAGATATCTGTACCATATGTTGATACTTGTTAAACATATAATAACTATTATAGACTCTTCTCTATGCCGTGAAAAACTTAAACTTAAAAGGGAACTGCATAATGTAAATAAACGCCATGTACATATTGTACTATATCTATACTTAGATTTTATTCTATCTTGATCTATACCAGAGCCTGTTCTTACAACACAGGTAAAATCTATAATTCTATAGACGAAAACATCAAGTCCTTAATCCTAAACAATTTTCGTATTAAAGTGAAAGAACATTTTTTAACTCTGCAATAATTTAATCTACATAATAGATAACAAACTAATATAATAAAATAATTTATTCTTCATCTTTAACTGCAATAATGTATGGGCTCGCTGTATGATCAATAGGTTAAACGAATTTATAACATTGTATATGTATGTATGAAGAAATTTTGTTATTTTCTACACCGTAGCTATAAAGTTTCGTCCTCTCTTCGTATATTATATATGTTATTTATAATTTATTTAAAAAAATTCACCGTGATTTTCACTATATAATTGAGTTTGTTTTCTTGTGGAGTACTATAGATAAATAAAATAAATAAATAAATATCCAACTAGATATTTCCTGGTTGCAATACATTAGTAAATCAAATTAACTTTAAATTATACTTCCCTAATCATATGTTAACTCTGTACCAATTAATTCTATCCAATTTTAGAACTACATACATAAAAGAAATGTACACTTTCAGTATATCCACAAGGTTTTCTGTGGCAAACCGCACATTTTCTTATAATTCATGTAATTTTATGGTAATATAAGACTTGCTCTTTCCTTTTAGCGCTAAAGTGCACCCATTCAAATAATTTCTTAGAAGCTAATAAAGTATGCGTCGTACACATTAAGGGGAGACCTTATCAATTTTCAATGCGTTCGTTCGTTTGATTCTTGCTGGTGAACTAAATGCCTCTTTTTGTATACATAAAGTAAGATTATTTTTTTCATGACAGATGTCCTCTTGTCTATTTACGAGTTCTAGTTTTTATTTTTCATTTAACGTTAGCCGCATAGAATTATTCTAGCAACGTTACATGTGAACATTACTGGATCCAGGCTACTTGATGAATTGATGACAATTTTGTTCTTTTACGGAGATCATTTCCCGACGGAGTTGAGGCTGAAGAGAGGATATGACGTCTCTTATCGGCATCATTAAAACAGTAAATGTAAACTCGGCTATTGCTCATTTTGTAGTACAACACGTGTTATGACTATTAACGAATTATGTAACATTTCAACGCGTAGAAAGAAGAATGTTTCGAAGTTTTTAATAAGGCTTGAAGTATGTGTATTTATACATTTATTCTCATCACAATCAGATCTATCGTCATGCACATTGCTAATACTTCAATAAATTTAAAAAGGTATGCAATGTTGTAGCGCCTAACAAAAATTAAATAACTTTTTTTATTTAATTTTTCTTTTAATAGGTAGCTTTAATAGCTTTTATTATTTAAATATAGTGTTGTTTATATACACAAACATATGTCATCTCAAAGATATGGTGTAGATAAATTCTATTTTATGATATTATTTTTATTTATTTAGTGGACGATTTTCCAATGCTGACTCAGTTACAACTTACAGTAAAGAATCACATTAACACAACATACTTGTTGTTGGTGCTTGTCTTTTCGGACACTTTTTTAACAATTACAATGAACAAATTATATGAACAGAACAAACTTTATCACAATAATCTATACTTCATTTCAGCTAACAGGTCGCCAATATTAATTGGTAGGCATAATGGCCTTGATGGGCTTTGTCGGCAAGTCGAACAAGATTACTGCTCTTTACTCACCCATCGTGTAGACCGGGACCATCGTACGAAGGTAAGCTAAGCTTTGCTTCCGCTTTCGCAGGTCTCTACGCGAGAGGCAAATGTCTCCTGCAAACGATACCCGCGCGACTGGAAACGTTTCACTCCCCTTGACTATTTTTGGTCCTAACGCCTTTAAGTCCCGTTGGCAGGGACTTCACGGTTTTTTCTTAATCTTTGGTCGCCTTGTTTTACCGCATCGCTTCGCCAGCGTCAGCCCCCCGGGGGTGTCTTGTCGTGGGCACCGCGACCAGCACGACCGTGGCGCCCGGGAATTGGGTCATATCAGGCGATTTTCCACGACAATGCGAACGAACCGCGTCGCTTGGATCGCCGTCAGGAAAGTGAGTCTTGTTGCTTGGGAGGAGTCCTTCTCTATTAGAAAAGAATCCCAGGATTTGAAGTCAGGAGTGTATGAGAGGGAAGTCGTGTGTCTTTCCTGTAACAGAAAATGGTTGAACGGCCTTAGGGCCTTTGACATAAAAAATGGTTAGTGGAGCAATAGGGCTCAGCTGTAATAAAGAGTTATGTTTGACCTGTAAGGGGGTCTATGAGGTTATATTACCTAGATCCTGGGTCTCTTGTGTCTTCCTGGTCTTCCTGGGTCATAGTCCGATCAGTTGGTGCTGAAGCACTTGCCGGCTTGCCGGTTGAGGAGCAGCTTATTCCTGAGGTTCAGCTGGCTGTTCTTTCCCGTCATCGTCCAGAGTCTGGCCGCGGTAGCTTTGGCGCGTCCCGTCACTTGGGGGATGTGGTCAGTCCATGTCAACGACTTGTCCGTGACAACTCCAAGGTACTTGGTTTTGTCCCGCCATTGGATGTCCTCGCCGTTGAAGCTCGCATGTCCTTCCGGGGTTTCCCGCGTCTTCTTAAAAAGCTCCGCCCTGCTTTTCTCTGCGTTGATGGCTGCATTCCGCTTATTGCACCAGTCGGCTAGTTCGTCCGCAGCACGCTGCAGGTACGTCATTGCCATGCGCGCTCTCCTCAACTTCGCGCCGTGTTATCAGCGTACAGCGCAGTGGCCGTGCGCTCTGTCCTTGGCAGGTCTGACGTGAAGATGTTGAAGAGGTGAGGCGACAGCACAGCACCCTGCGGTACTCCGGTCTCGATGGTTCTGTAGTCCCATACAGAGGTTCTTACTCTGGCCGGAAATCGCCTTTTTGTCAGGTGGAACTGGATGAGTTTCACCAGAGCCATCAGGTATCCCAAGCCTAACATCCTCATTAAAATCCCGTCGAGCCAAACTCTATCGAGTCATCTAGGAATATCGCTGCAGTGACGTTCTTCCGGTTGAAACCCTCCATAATGCATTCTATCAATCGTAGCTAACAGGTTAGCCAGGAATACTACTATTTACATACTTTGTTAATAATGTATCTCAAATTAAATGAAACAATCAATCATGAATTTCTATCTCATATTTTGCATTAATTCTTTTATTCACTTTTACTTTTATGTCGGTGGGTTAGTTCTTTGACCTAACCCCCAGACATTCACATGGACATACACAAACACACTCAGTCAACTAATGTGGGAATTGAACTCACGTCCATATTACTCAGAGCATAAGATTTAGGCAAGTTACAAGCGATTGACATACTTATCTTGGATCAATCTAAGGAACTTGTAGCACCTTTGCGAGGTAATTATGGAATAGTTTATCCTTAGAAAATCTGACTATACCTATAAATATTCATGTCACTTCATGTTGATCAGTACATAACTGCTATGTACGGCACTGCATAGGTACGTGCGAGATATATTTTTGTATAATATCCATCATAACTGAGGTTTTAGCGATTCTATAGTTATTGTTATTACAATTGTTTATAATTAGAGTTATGGTAAAAATCGAAGCAAAACAAAACAGAAAAGTGACAAATCTGTATATCCTGGATACTGGAACGAGGAAATTATAAAATATAGAATATTATAAAATTGATAGCTTTTTCCATTACTGATTTCATAAATTGTGACATATTTATGACAAGAAGGTGCTTACAGGCATTTCACTTAAATTGATGAAATTTCTGTTGAAACGGAGAAGAAAGGAAGAGAAAAGGAAAATATTATAAAGCGAAAGTATTTGTTATAAAGTAAAGTTATGAACCTTCTACACGGTGTAATGTATACTTATTAGGTAAAACACTGTTATAAACATCTTCTATAATGATGTCTACGAGTATATGTATGTGATCTTAAGTTAACACTACTATAGCTTCGATATTTATACCTAGATCATATAATCATATACCTAAATAGGACTGTTATAATAAATAGGACTTGTATACAAAACTATTTATGATAAAGTGATTTACCTAAGTTATTTATTATAATCTTGGGGATTTTATAAATATACAATTAATTAAAAAAATGATATACAGAATAACAGGATTAAGCGATATATTAAGAATATATACATGGAATTGGATAACATAAAAGAAAAAGATAATAATTTTAGTAAATTTTATTTAAAACCATTTGTGGAAGAAATGCAATTAACATAAATCCAGTGCGCATGTACGCATTTTGGGGGAAGCCATACAGGGAAACAATCCACCCTCTATGTAACTTAACAGCGTGCCTAATTGCAGCATTTTCTGTACACTAGAATAAGTTTGTAATTTAGTGTACATATTCTCAATAAATCTGTGAAAGAGTGACCAGTGTAGTCAATCGTAACTCCTAATCCAAAGATACAACAAGAATAATACAAAATAAAATACTACAGCCCACAATTTAAAATACTTGTGGGCTTTAATTTAAAATACAAAAATACATATAATTAATATTGTATGTTAGCGATGTACAAAAGAATGCGAGGGGTTAACGCCATTATACAGTACGTATAATATATCCAGACTATTCAGACTGAGAATTTAATTCTATGATGTTGTTTTGAAAACTTTTGATAATTTTTTCGAATTTTAAATGAATACAAGTATACCTACAGAAGGCATTACATTCAGGACATGATAACTTAAACGCCTGCGTTTGTATTACTTTTCTTAAAAACTGTTTTTCGTTATTATAGGTTTTAGTGCTATAGTGTGGATTTTATGACGAATTCGAAATTTTAGTATTTGTAAATATTGGTTTCCGAAAATTGGTTTCAAAATGTATCTTATTTTTGTCTTCTTGGCTGACTCGATCAACACAGTCAATTAGTCCCCCATTAATGAATTTCGTAATATTTTTATCATTTAAATTGCGCAATTTATATTTTTTATTTTCAGTGTATTCGGATGTTATATTGCGTGGATTGTAATTGGAGTAAGAAATTGAAATGAATGCTCGTATCCTCCACACTTGGCTATTGTAAAACACGTGTGTAAATCCTTGAAGAAAGAGAACGTTGTTATTACTATTATGAAGGTACGGAAATTATTTCACATAGTGTTCATTTCATACTTATAACAAGCGCCTATAATGGATGTTTGAGTACGTGCCGCTTCAGAACAAAGATGAAGGTGTAGCACGTATTATATTTTTTTCTAGTTTCCAGCAAGGAAGAGGTAAGTGGTTTACCGTGTTTCACAGTTGCAGTCAGAGATACGCATACGGAATATTTGTTATTTGTGTACTCTTATCGCTTTCCTACTCCATGCTAAATAATCTAGTACATCTTCCCTTCAGTGTAAGATCATTATAAAATACCTGTAACCTTTGCGTATATACAGCGCTCGAGGTCCACATAGGTCGTTTATTTGAACTATAATGTATCTTGCAGAGAGAAATATTATTAATATTATTTTTTATTAAAAATGACAAAATCTGCTTTAGTTTATTAGTGAAACTACTATCTTCTGCAATAGTATATATTTTATTACTATATTTTACTATTATTAGCAAGAATAGAACCTACACTAATAATCCACGAAGTAATACTCAATCACCAATTTGGCTTTAGGTCCCAATGAAAGAAGTATACCAAAATCCAGTTATAAATAAATATTGAAGCAATGTAAACATGGATAATTATATTGCTCATGCAAATTAACAAAACTGAAGCCCTACAAATCAAATTTACAAATCGCAAAGGAAACTGCCCGTCTCTCAGTAAACGGACATCAATTGTTCCAACAAAATGTGGCTAAGCATTCAGGTATGCATATTGACTCTCATCTGATCTGGAAGAAGCACATATTCTCCAAGAGAAACCAACTAGGGAATAAACTGAATAAACTTCAGTTGTTAATTGATCGTAGATCAATTAACAATTCTTGTTATTCAATTGATAGTAAAGTCTTAGTTTACGAAGCCATTTATAAACCTATTTGGAGCTATGGCATCTATTTTTGGGGGTCCTTAGCAAGATCAAATATTGAAATACTGGAAAGATTCCAGTTCAAAAGTGCTTCGGTTAATCTCAAACGCCCCTTGGTATGTGTAAAATCAGATTATCGCTCACGATTCTCAAATTGCAACCATCAAAGAAGAGATAACAAAATCCGCCCAAGATTACGATATGATAGTCTGTAGTCTGCAGTCTGCAGTCTAGCAAAGAATCTAATGAGTCAACCAACTAGGCGAAGACTGCAGAAACACATTAAATATGATCTGCTAAGCAGATTTTAAATGTAACTGTTTCCCTAAACAAGTTTGCCAACTTATAGGAGAATATCAATGGACATTTATACTCTACGTTAGCTATCGAATTGTAATTTGTACTTACTTGCTGTAAATCTAATTACAGGTTGTAAATACTTTTAGAAGGTACATAAGTGGCGATTATATGACAAATATATTTCGCCACAATTTGAACCCACACAAATTATTCAAACTTGATTGTGAATTCTTGTATTTTCTTTTTGACTTCATAAGTTGTTATTTAGTATTATAAATAGTTCATTTTATGTATTTTAAAGTTAATAACACCCATATTTGTTTACCTCGTGTTTATTTAAATTTGTGAGATTATTTAAACATACATTATACTGTAAAATACGAATTTAAAGAAATTATTATTCTCCACTGATAATCGGTTGTCATAAAAAGACAAAAAAAAAATGTAGTAGGGTGACCTACTAAAAACAAAGCAGATCCTTTTTCGTGTCTACAATAACTAATTTCCACAAAACGCTTACATGTTAATATTATTTAGGATACATACTCTTTTGTGTATTTTATATTTTGCGATTTCAATTGCGTCATTTGTCTTAAAGTTAAAATGATAAGTCACATGAAGCATCGCGTTAATATGCCTACAATTTTTTTAAACTATTCTTGAAATATTTCCTGAATTTTTTTTTATATTTATATAACGTATACTAAATATACATAAAACATTAATTTCAATATAAAATGTAATTTTTATGAGCTGACTTATGCAGGCTTAAGATCTTATGCAGGGTAGGGCATAGAAAACTGATTAATTACTTTTCCGCACTCCACTATACGCGAAAAAGTAATGTAATCGTGTAAAAAAATTCTTTTCTAGGGTTTATTTTTTGTTTCTCGGCCTAAAAACTAAAAAAAAGGTTTTTAAACCCTTTTGTGTGCGTGTGTGTGTGTGCGTGTGTGTGTGTGTGTGTGTGTGTGTGTGTGTGTGTCCTTGTCGTCCGCATTTATTCTTGTTAGCACGATAACTCAACTAAATCATGTCGGATCGATCGGGTTTTGACTGATTCTGATTGGGGACGTCTCTCAGACGACACTTATTGATTTTGAGGTGGACAGGACACACTCCACCCTGTCCATTGATCACGAGAAAGCACGATGGTGGACTATTTGAGATTTTTTCTTATTAGCACGATAAATCAACTAAATCGTGTCGAATCGATCGGGTTTTGACTGATTCTGATCGGGGACGTCTCCCAGACGACATCTATTGAATTTGAGATGGATAGGACACACCCCACCCTATCCATAGGTTATAAGAAAGCACGATGGTGGACTATTTGAAAAAAGTAAAACTATCGCATAAAACACATATTCTGCAGTTATGTGTTGGCTTATTTTTTCTCGGCGACTTAATTTTGAGATAGAATAGAGATGTTCTACGTGCGGAAAAGTCCGTTTCAATGTTTTAAAATTGTTTTTTTAATTACTATCTACTGACGATTACCATGATAGACAGGAACTAATCATGTCTAGTATGAGGAATGGGAGAGCTCACCTATTGTTGTTTCTGTCGACATAAAGCTGTATTCTGGGCAGTATTGTGCATTCGTGATAGAACATTTTCTTAATGGTGCATCAGTTATTGAAACTCAGCGATAATTTCATATAGATTTCCAAACCTTATGTTGTACCTAGCCATAACATAATAAAGGTTTGGATGCACAGTTTTCGATAGAGTGGTTCTGCCTTAAAGGAAAAACCACTGGCTTCTATTCATAGAGTGTGAACTCCGGAGACCATCGAAAAAGTGAGAGCAACAATCCAACAGAATCCACGTTCTTCAGCCAGAAGACATACAAGACATAGACAGTACCTTATAAGTTTCAAGTCGAAGCCTCTCTGATGTTTTATAATTACTGTCTGTAGGGTTACCCCAACAGCAGGATGTATTCTTCTCGATCCTGCAATATTTAAGATTTGCATCAAGATCATCAAGAGATGAGTTTGTACCGATTCCTTACGCAATGTTATAAATAGAAGATGACCATTCGACATCTAGTGATGTAATATTTGTATTATTAGAACAATCTTTGTTTTATGTATTGGATCTATAGATGCAGAAACATATACATTTATTTGAATCCGGAAAATTTTTAATCTTTTTTAAAACAGTGTCAAACTTTGCTATAACTATCATGTTTTACTTCCATTAAACTATGTATATCATTCACTATTTGCAGTGACTCCACAAATCATAAGGAAGAATTTTGTGATTTTTCTACTGTCTCACCAGTCCCTTGTAATTATTATGAATAGTTCATAAATCTGCTTCTACTTGAGGATTTTGAAATATTGTTAGACGTTCACTGATAGCAGCTGTCTCCTTAGAGTCAAAATTAAATATTGCACATTTTATTTTGTGGAAATACTCAAAATAATAAAATGCCTCTAACCATATTTCGCAACGAGTAAAAATCGACTGTAGTGGTTCAGGAATGTCGCGACATTATCTGTGTAATTCTAGAAAATTTTTAGAAGATTTGAGGAACACCACTTTTGAAGATGATATTAATCGATTTACGCTTGAATAATATACTTGCAAGCGTCAGAGGATGTAACGCATGAAGATTACACGGAATATATAAGTTACCACAATCTTGTTTAAGACAACAACCTACGACAATCGTACGACAATCACACATAACCACAATTTTTATTGTGTAGCTCAGATTTAAACGGTGGTCCAACCATAATGCACGATGTTAATTGTGAGTCACACCTTAACGTCAAGTTTTTTGCCCAACTTAATTTGACATTTCTTTGTTTCGGTGTTTGACAAATTCAACCATGGAGAGGTACACAATTGAGCAGCGCGTTAAGATTGTTGAAGTCTTTTACGAATATGGACGTTCAAATCAAAATGCATTTCGTGAACTTCGTGACTTTTTTGGTCAGCATAATCGACCAAATGTATCCACAATCGGGAGAATTGTGCGCAAATTTCAGCAAACCGGATCTGTAGGAAATGTGAAAACACCTGTGCATTCTCGCCCAGTTCGTTCTGCGGAAAACATTGCTGTTGTTCGCGATAGTGTAGCAGAAGAGCCGCCAACCTCGACTCGTCGTCATGCCCAACAATTGAACATCTCACGAACATCACTGATGCGAATTTTGAATAAAAATTTGAATTTACACGCTTACAAGGTTCAATTGACTCAAGAGCTGAAGCCTACTGATCATTTCTAGCATCGTCAATACGCCGAATGGTTGGTTGAACAGACAGGAGTGAATGGTGACTTTACAAAGAAAATCATCTTCAGCGACGAGGCACACTTTCACCTCAGTGGATTCGTTAACAAGCAGAATTGCCGCACTTAGTCAAATGATAATCCACGAGTGATTGTTGAAAAGCCGATGCATCCACAAAGAGTTACTATTTGGTGCGGTTTATGGGCTGGCGGCATCATCGGGCCGTACTTCTTCGAAAATGAGGTCGGCCAAGCAGTTACCGTGAATGGTGTTCGCTATCGCGAGATGATAACAGACTTCTTGTGGCCAGAAATTGGGGATATGGACCTGGACGATATGTGGTTCCAACAGGATGGTGCCACTTGCCACACAGCCAACGAGACAATGGCACTTTTGAGCGAGAAATTCAATGGCCGTGTTATCTCATGTCGTGGCGATGTTAATTGGCCGCCACGATCATGTGATTTGACACCGTTGGACTTCTTTCTTTGGGGATATTTAAAAGAAAAAGTGTACGTCAATAAGCCAAGAACAATTCAAGAGCTAGAGGATGAGATAATTCGGCACATTAACGACATTGAACCTCAATTATGTCTCAGAGTCATTGAAAATATGGACCATCGGATGCCACCGAAGCCATGGCAAGCATTTGGCCGATATTTTGTTTCACACATAATTGTCATAAATCCTTCTATCATAATAAAGATATTAAGATAATTATCTGAAAACTTTTTGTTTTATTTACAATTAACATCGTGCGTTTTGGTTGGACCACCTTAGTATTGTTTTCGATTTGTTACCGTTTCAGCAATATTTTCCGCTCTGGTAACTTCATATTAGGATTATATTTATCCTAGTAGTGCCGAGATGCTTGTTGATTAAATAAAATAAATGATGACATGACATCAATGTAGAAATTAAGTCATACATAAATTCAGTGCTTGTTCTTAGACGACCTTTTTATATTTGTGCTGTGCACTGTTTATATGTTATCTACAGTTCGATTTGTCTCGGAAAAACAAATATTTATCACAAATTAACCATTGTATCTTAAGTCTCTGAATTCCCATATAAACATTAGCTGCAATTTGGTATACCTTATACTTACTGCTCGTCAAGAATAGGAATAAGTCTCTATTGGACCGCCCACAAGGTGCCCAGCAAATACGTCATCCTAATATTACAGGGTTCTATGTTACTATTTCTACTTCTTGAGAAGAAACGTTTTAAAGAATTTGATCATTGTATTTTAACGAATATAAAAATTAGAAATATTCAAGCCTTATATTGAAAAACTGTTTTGAATTATAGTAAATAGATCAAAAAATAGTTTTTTTTAATGATATTTTGAGAAAATATAATATTTTTTCAAAAAACATTCAACTTTGTAACTTTTCACAAAAGATTTTATTTTCAATTTTGAAACGTACAACTTTGTTTCACAAAACTAAGAAATGCTTATGCAATATTTTGTAAGGAAAAACACGAAATACAACGTGGAATTCAAAATAATTTTTAACAAATTAAAAACATTATTTTGGTTTCTGCAGTATTCGATTTCTCTCAGTGCTATTTTATGCGATGTCTGATATAAGTATTACTTCAAGAAACTCCCTATAACTTTAGGCATCCATGGAAACATGTACATTAGCGCTTTCACATTTTTCTGAGGTAAATAGGTTCTTTTCTTGCATTGTTTTAACTCATAGGGTTTGTCACTTGGTAATTTTCTTAGCTCACGTTGTCTTATATTTGCGATCTGGTAACTTTTTGAGAGCAACGATACTTTATTTCATATTTTTGGATATTTCCAAAGACACTACCCTAGAAGACGGAATATTGCTATAATTAAAACTCTCAGTGGCATCCTGAAAGTTTTTGAAATTCTTTGTTTGCATTTGTATAACCATTAATGATATAGGGTAATAGTACTCAGCTACTCGCAGAACCCTCTCAATTCAGCTATGTACCGCATCTACTTCCTGAATTTCTGAATGTCCAGGTACACAAAACATCATGTATATTTTCTCAAAAGTACCATGTCCTTAAGGAAATGACTGATGGCCAAAGTCATAATGCTATTGCGGTTTTGTGGCACACAGCTATCACTTCAAAATTTCAATTCTTTGATTTCAAGATGATCTTTTACAACTTGTGACAACATTCTATAAATGTCACTGTAATTTTATAAATAGCACTTTTTCTGGGACATATTCTTTGCCCCTATCCGAATCGTATCCATCTCAAAACATCGAATTCTCATTTCAATCTTCAGAATAGCTCATTTGTTACTTAAACACAGGCACAAAACAAACCAGCAGCGTATGTGACAATTATAACAATAATATTACAAAGTTGTATGTTCATACATAAAACTTTGTTCATCATCATTAGGTCATCAGTCCTAAGACTGGTTGGACGCTAACCTCCAGCTTCTCCTATCTTGTGCTAACCTACGCATTTCGCTAATTGTGCTACAACCTACATCCCTTACTATTTGCGAGCAGTAGTCTAATCTAGACCTACCTCTGCCTTTCTTCACTCCTATTTCTGCCTCCAATATATCTCGGACTATTCCCCCATGTCTCAGCAAGTGACCTACCATTCTATCTCTTCTCTTCTTTAAGTTTTTCCACATACTTCTTTCCTCGCCGACTTTCTCCAATACTTCTTCGTTTCTAACCCTATCAGTCCATGGTATTTTCATCATTCTTCGGGAACACCACATCTCAAAAGCTTCTAATATCTTCCTACTTGCTTCCCCTACCGTCCAGGTTTCGCAGCAGTATAGTGCCGTGCTCCATACATATGTTTTCAAAAATCTCTTCCTTGTTTCTAAGTTTATTACCCCCGACCATAAAAGTGCTTTCTTTTTGTTAAAAGCTACTCGACCCTGCGCTATTCTTTGTTTTATGTCTTTATCGCTTCTTCCATCCCAATTTATTTTACTTCCTAAATAAGTAAAGTCTTTAACTTCCTCCAGTCTTTCATTATTAATTTGTACTTTCGTTTTTGCTCTGCTCTCGCGCCCTCTGCACACTAACACTTTAGTTTTGTTTTTATTCACCCTCATTCCGTATTCCTCTGTCAACACTGCCTCCATTTCGTTCAATGCTGATTCTAATTCCTCCTTACTAGATGCTAATACTGCTATATCATCCGCGAATCTCAGCATTTTTAGTTTCTGTCCCTGTACTTTAATCCCGAAATCCACTCTATCTTTTACCACATTAATCGCCTCTTCGATGTACAGATTAAAAATTAGTGGTGATAGCGTACATCCTTGTCTTACTCCTTTCCTAATACCTACTTCCCTTTTTTCCCCTTCTACTTCTATAACAGCAGTTTGCTCTTTGTATAGATTGTGTACTACTCTCCTATCTCTATACTTCATTCCCGCGCTCTTTAGTATCTCGAACATTTTTTCCCATCTTACGTTATCAAAAGCTTTTTCTAAATCTACAAATCCTATATAAGCGTTCTTTCCTTTTTCTATTGTTTTCTCTAACATTACTCTTAGCGCCAGAATAGCTTCGCGAGTTCCCCTATTTCGCCTAAACCCGAATTGGTCTTCTCCTAGTATTTCCACCGCTCTATTTTCCATCCTCTTCTGCACTATTCTAGTTAAGATTTTTGACGCATGGGAAGTTAGGCTAATCGTTCTAAAGTTCTCGCATTTGTCGGCTCCTCTCTTTTTCGGTATAGTAACGATAATGTTCCTCTTATAATCCTCCGGCATCTCGCCCGTTTCATATATGTATTTTACCAGTTCAAACATCCTATTTACTACTCTCTGTCCCGCACGTTTCAAAATTTCCGCCTGTATTTTATTTACACCCGGCGCTCTATTATTCTTTAGCCCCCTTAGTGCTATTTCAAATTCCTCTCTCAATATAGGTTTTCCTACATCTTCCCTATCGATGCTAGATTCTTCCTCTAATATCTCACCTAATTCCTGACCCTCGTATAAATTTCCTAAGTACTGCTTCCATATATCTGCTTTCTCCTCTCTTCCGATCAGTATGTCCCCCGATTGACTCCTAACGTTTCTACTTATTGTTCCTATATCCCTGAAGTTCCTCTTAATTATTTTGTAAGCCTCATCAGTCTTACCTACTTGCAACTTATCTTCTACTTCTTTGCATTTATCCTCTATCCATTGTTATTTCGCTTTTCTACATTTTCTAATGATTTCCCACTTTATTGACTTATAAGTTTTCAGTCCTTCTTCATCTCGTCTGTTTTTGTAGCCTCGTCTCTTTTGCATTAAGTTTAAGATTTCGTCCGTTATCCAGGGCTTCCTAGCTTCCCTTTTATAGTGTCCTAAAACGTCCGTAGCCGCGGAAGCTAGACTATTCTTGATACCCTCCCACTCAGTTTCTGCGTTCTTGATTTCGTCCTTATTCGTTTTATTTATTAAGTGATCTGTATTCTCCTGGAACTTATCTTTCATATTCTGATCCCTCAATATGTCTATATTTATACGTTTCTTATCCTTCCGGGTTTTCAGATTTTTGAACTTTAATCTAGCTTTCATGACTACCAAGTTGTGGTCGCTGTCTACATCTGCTCCTGGATAACTCTTACAGTCTCTTACTTGATTTCTAAATCTCTTCCTAACCAGAATGTAGTCTATCTGATACCTGTCTATCCCTCCTGGCATTTTCCATGTGTACCGCCTCCTAACGTGATTCTTGAACAATGTGTTCGCGACTACCATCTTGTGCTTTTCACAGAATTCTATCAGTCTGCTACCTCTCTCGTTTCTGTTTCCTAATCCATAAGGACCTACAAATTCTCCTTCTTTCCCCTCACCTACGACTGCGTTAAAATCCCCTACTATTATTCAATTTTCATGACCCTTTCACAAATCCTATTACCTACTCTATGTCCGAATAAACGGCTTCTAACTCTTCCTCACTGTGGCTAGAAGTAGGCATGTATACTTGCACTATTACTGTTTCCACTGGCTTCGAATCTAACCTAACCATAATTACTCTCTCGCTGTATTGTAGGTAGCTATCTACACACTGTCCTGCGTTCTTCCGCATAACGATCCCTACTCCCGCGTTTCCATTTACCGATCCTGTGTGTATTACCCTATAGTCACCGCTCCAAAAATCTTCTACTTCCAGCCAGCGCATTTCACTTATACCTACTATATCTAATTCTAACCTATCCATTTCTATCTTCAGATTTTCTAGCTTCCCTGCCTGTCTCATGCTTCTGACATTCCACGCTCCGACTCGTGAAATGCTACACTTCTTACTATTATTGCACTCGATCACGTCTCCCGGAACAGTCCTCACCCGGAGATCCGAACGGAGGACTATTTTACCTCCGGAGTTTTTTGCCCCAGGAGACGCCATCATTAATTTGGGATAAGCTTTCTGCTAGCTGTTCTGAGGATTATAATGTGGTGGTTTCCTCTTGCCTTCCACATCGCAGTTGTGTGTGTCATAGCACCATACCAACCCCCACGGTTTCTGCCACTATGACTACTGAAAGAGCTGCTGCCCTCCTTTAGGGACTTGTCTTAGTCTGGTTTTTCGATAAGGACCCTCCCACTATGGTTAAACCTATGGTACGGCTCCTTAAATCATTAAAACGCGCAAGCCGACCCACCCGCTCTAGTTTGCACTAGAACTTCGTCAAGGTGCAAGTCCTATCGGATCGGTTGGACAACTTTGTTGATAAACATAAATACTAAAATGACATACACCTATATAATTTTTTTCATATATTCGTTAATACTGATACTGCTATCAATTTTTCAGTAGCAAAATGAGGCCAGGATTACATACAACCTTGTTACACTAATAAGTCGGAAAGTGAAAAAAATGCCACATATAACCTTGTAATTTTAGGGTGACAAATAGCCTTATAGTAAATAGCCGAATGCTGCCCTCACTCTTGCTTCTACGCATACATAGAGAAATCTCACACTTTTTCCTATTATTAACCAGCAGTACGTTGAAAATATGAGTGTCAAATAAACGAATTTTTTTATAAAAAATAAATTATTCTCTCAGTTTCTTAGTATCAGTCTTATGTTCATTTTAGTTGTTTAAATTAGATGCATTAATAAGCTCTCTAAAGGCAACAATCTATAGTTGCATCGTTCAAGCATGATGGGCAACTAGAGGCTCTTTTATAGGTAGTATAACTTGAACCCTAATTGGTACAATAAGGTTGCCTGCGGCACAACTACTGAAGTCTTTTTAAATTAATTTTACTTGGTCACTTTTAGTCCGCTACCCCCACATCATCAGCAGAGTGATAAATATCTAACTGGCAAAAATCTTTTCTATTTTCATTTGCATTTTTACCATATATTCTAACTTAATAATATCTAGAATGTAAATGGTATCTATATGAGTACAATCATTTATCAAATAAAATATCTTACAATGGCCTTTCACCGGATGCGTTCACCCGGCGCTATCACGTGCTGCCCTCCGTCACTCGCTGGAACTAATTTATTACACCGTCGTCGCCTGAGTGGTACCAGTGCCAGTATACCAGTGAATCATGCAGCTGCATCTCGGGCATCAGTGGTACCTGCGAAGTACCAGTGGCAGGTACGCGTGCCAAAGGAAACAACACATGCTAAGGCAACGGCTATAGTACGCTGACCGAAAACAACCTAGAGATAAAATCTGATCTAACGTTAAAACTTACATAAACGTTTTCCTGGAAATAATATGAGCGTTTAAATGTTATTTTTGTATATTGTGACTAGAAAGACAGGCGCCGCAATGTATTTTATTCAGAAGAGTGAAAGCGCGGCGTAATAAATACACTTAATTAGAACATGGGTGAACAGAAATTAAATTAAAGGTAATATGACGTAACCTATCAACATTTTACCAGACTTAAATATTATAATTCTGATTCTATTATTTTACGGATTTCGAGATAAACGAGTATATCAGTGACCGACATCAGTATTATATAATTCAGACTATATTACCATAATAATATTTAGTGTTCACCAAGGTTCTACTCTAGGACTTCTAGTTTTTTTTATACCGGGTGGCCCACGAAGTTTTGGCCAATCTCGAGACCTATTTGAACAATAACATTGCCGAGAAAATCGGCAATGTTAAACAGTCGAAAGTGTTGTCCATTTTCGGCATAAAAGGATTTTATTTCACCTGCACATTTCCGGTCACGTGACATCAACTTCAATTTTAAATGAGATGCTCTGTATGTTATTAAAATTTTGTGATTATATATCTAATATCTATCCAATGATGCCATATTTTTCAAGTTTTTGCGGCACTACAGTAATGATAAATGACTGTTTATGAACGTTTCTTTATTTTTATTAAAAAAAACGTAGGTAACTTAGAAACAAAAAAGTTGTCACAGCAACAGAAAGACATCACTACTTATCAATAACTGTCCAGCAGTATTAGTAGATTTTGTGTTTATAAAAGCAGTAATAAGATTATTATGCCTTTACATTTTACAATGTAAATGGTACAATATCTTGGCCGGCTCGCTCCCCAGATATAATACCTTTATATTGCTTTCTATAGAGATACTTAAAAGGTTTGGTTTACAATACACAGCCTAGAAACTTAGACGATTTGCAAAACAAAATCAGAGCAGCGTTCCAAACTGTTATACTAGAAATAATTAGAGCAGCATGCTACACAAATATTTTAAAACGATTTGAGTATTGCGTTAATGAAGGTAGACATCAATTTGAGCATCAACTGTAATGGTTTTTATAATTATTGTATTTTGCTGTGTTATTATTTATCATCTTTAATAAAAGTTTTAAAAAATCAATCCATTCATTTAACAGCTCAGATTATCACTGTTTTACATAAACGTGCTAACAAATATGGTATTGTTGGATTGGTATTAGATAGGCCATCGCAAAATTGTAATAACATACAGGGTGTCTCGATTAAAAGTTTGAAGTTGATGTCACGTGGCCCGAAATGTACAGGTGAAATAAAGTCCTTTTATATCAGAAGTGGGAAACGCTTTCGACTGTTTAACATCGTCAACTTTCAAAATTATTCTTTAAATAGATATCGACTGGCCAAAACTTCGTGGGCCACCCGGTATATGCTGCTGATATTTTGAATATTATTATATTATTGGACTACCACTACTGTGCAATGTTATAATCAACATATATCAATTTACGAAATAACTATTGTATTACATATATTCTGTTTTATTCTGTTGTAATACTTTTTTCGGACAACCAAAATATACAAGTTGTACACATATACATAAATTTTACTGTATAATATATAACGTATTTAATATTTATAAATTGTGATTTTGAATATGAACCTGTTGAAGTATACAAAAAATACGTCAATTATATGACAGTTACAATATTATATACCTACTATGTCTACTTTAAACAAAAAAAAAATATTCAACTATTAATTCCGTTGAGTGAAGCAGATAACTGGAGGACTGAATCTGGGAAACACGAAGTGTTTCGATTTTGTGTTCTGTATCGTATGATTTTTACTTTTCTGCACTCAACTATACGAGGAAAAGTAATGTAATAGTGTAAAAAAAATATTTTTTCTAGTGCTTATTTTTCGTTTTTCAGCCTAAAAAACAAAAACATTGTTTTAAACTATTTTGTGTGTATGTCGTTTTCATTGTCGTCTATGTCGTCGTTGTCGTTGTCGGCAGCATTAATAAAATTTCTTGTTAGCACGATAACTCAACTAAATTGTGTCAGATCGATCGGTTTTTGACTGATTCTAATCGGGGACGTCTCCCAGACGACACCTACTGGATTTGAGGTGGATAGAACACACTCCACCATGTTCATAGATCATGAGAAAGTACATGGTGGACTATTTGGAAAAAGTAAAATAGTCGCATAAATCATATATTCTGCATTTATGTGTTGGTTTATTTTTTCTCGAACACTCAACTTCGAGATAGAGATATTCTACGTGCGGAATAGTCCGTTTTAAGACTTTAAAGCTGTTTATTTTTTGTTAAATATTGACATTGTTGTGATATAGGATGAATTACATATGAGCCCAGAGTCTCATAATACTTCGGCCAGGCATAATTTTATAACTAATATATGTAAATAAAAGTAATAGCACTCTCAAAACAATTTCATTAAAGAAAAATGTTGAACAGAAACAAAGTATAAACTTTTAACTTAAAAACGATGAAACATTACTACGTTATGATGTATCAGTGGCAAACTAGTTAATCTATATACTCGTATTTACTAAACGGCTGCTTTCGTGTGTCACGAAATTAAAAATTTTAGGTCGATGTACGAAATGTTTTTCGTTCGAATTTCGGCATTTTGACAAAATCAGTATAGTAAATCGACCCTTGCGGACAACGTAGTTTTGTTTTTTGATTCGAAATCTCTAGAAGCATGTTCCGGAGGTGCTTTCTAGGAGGAGCGAGGAGGCGGCGCAATATAATTGCGATTTGGTTACTCGTAAAATATATTAAGATTCGCGGTTGAGAATAGTTCAGCCGCTTCAGCAAAACTGTGTTCCATCACCTTTATTAATAATTCTGATAGGCCTTGTATCTACCAGCTTAGCGCACTCTTCATGAAGCGTGTTGTCCCAAATGTCTTGCAATTTAGTGCGTAGATCGTTAACTGAATGGACTGGATGTTTGCGCAACAGTTTTTTTCACTTTATGGCACATGTTGGTATACTGGTATTGACGACAATAAACTGTCTGTCAAAATTTGTTTATGTTTTTCTGCTGTCACAGTACCATCTGCGAGATGCAATTTTCCTACACCCATACCACTCATACACCTCCAGATCATAATAGACGTAGGGCACTTCAATTTCCTAACCAAACAGTCAGGATGATAAATTTCCTGTGAGGTTCTTAGCATACGTTTTCTGGTATCACCCAAACAGATTTCAAATTTAGATTCGTCACTCCAAATTACCTGGTACCTGTGTTGCAAAGTCCAACGCCTATATTCCCACCGTAACCGATTGATTTTCTGTCGTTGAGTTAATAACGGCTTTTCTTTAGCCTGAAGGAGAAACCGATAAGTTTCTACTTTCTTTATTGAGTGTTTAGTTGTGAATACAGAACTATTTTTCTAATGGTTTGCTTCTATAGTACCAGAATTTCATTTGCACTGGATTACCAGTTTATTATTATAATCCTCTTCAAAGCATGTTGGTTTAAGTATTAAATTTGGGATGATAGATCGGTTTTCTTCCTTTGGGCTGTGCATTCAGTTTCTTATACAAGTTAATAATGTCTTGCACTGTAGATTTAGGCAGCGAATACGTAGCAGATATTTTCCGAGCCGAAATTCCCTCTTTATGAGCACTAATAATTAATTTTCGCATATCGTCACTTAATGCCACGTCACGTTCAATTTTTTTTATTTTAAAAGACTCGTCCAAAATACGCAATATAATATCCATTCCACTTTGACAACAATTGAGATTCTATTTTGTTTTAAAACGCTACAAAAGTTTAGCCTATTATACATTTCAGCAACTGGCTGAACTATTTTGAATTTCGAACCTTAATGTTTTCCATTAACAAACTTGTGATTGACGCATAATAACGTAGTAATATTTCATCGTATTTAAGTTAAAAGTTTATATTTTGTTTTTGTTACCAACATTTTTCTTTAATAAAATGGTTTTGAGAGTGTTATTACTTTTTTTTTAAATATTAGTTTTAAAATTATGCCTGGCCGAACTATTATGAGCCTGGGCTCGCATATCAGTTATCGACGTCCATAATAGATAATTTCTCTAACAGACAGCCTCCTATATTATTATAATAACATTCGGTGTTCCACAAGGTTCTATTCTAG
Source organism: Rosalia funebris (assembly GCA_037954035.1). NCBI lineage: Eukaryota > Metazoa > Arthropoda > Insecta > Coleoptera > Cerambycidae > Rosalia > Rosalia funebris. The sequence continues at coordinate 31,634,484 of JAZFAV010000002.1, forward strand.
GACTTTGCTTTTTTTTATATGTACTAGATACTGATATTTTACATTATTATCACAACTATTTGTTATTACGACTACCCTATTGTAAAATGTTACATTCAATTTGTAAAATGATATTTATTCCATACTCTTCTGTTTTATTTTGTTATAATAATTTATTAGGTGAAATAAAATATAAGTTGTGCACGTATACAGAAATGTTACTGCATAATGTGTAACTTTTTAGAAAAACTATTGCAAATAGGTTAATGTTTTTGAATTGCGTTTTTGTATATAAACCCGTGTACAATAAATACGTTGATTATATGATAGTTATGAAACTGTATATCTACTAAGCCTACTTTAAATAAAAATCAATTTTAAACTATTTTTTCCATTAAGTGAAACAGGTAATTAAAAGACTAAATATGGAAAACACTGTGACTCACGACGATACACAATCATACGATACACTCACTGTGACTGTATCGTATGATTTTGTTGAAAAAATATGATATTATTGCGTTCTAAGGCGCATATCTCGTTATTGGGAAATAAGTAGTAGATTATTCTTAAGACATCTAACTTCTTGTTCTGCCTGCCCATCAAGGAGCCCATTATTCCCATTAAATTTTAAGACTTAGATTTTGAGTTTAGTTTAAGAAGTGTATATTCTTCACCCGGAAAGAGACTGCTAAATTCAAAAATGTGCAACAATAAAATTTTAAATGTTCTTAATAGTATTAATTTGTTTACTTTTATCTCGTATATTTTTTGGTGTATATTGTTTTTAAGTTAAAAGAAACACATAAAAGCATATTTACCTTCCCTAAAGCTACAGGCTGTGGGAAGAAAGCTTACATACAGAGGCGAGGACAAATACATCATTCTTAGAGAGAACTGGCTAAGCTGCTGCATTGAAACGCGAAACCAAGCATACTATAATACCCCCAATACCGGGCCCAGTCCACCACCTCACACCACAAGGTTCTATTCTAGGACTTCTGCTTTTTTTTATATGTACTAGATACTGATGTTGAGGATGTGGACAAATTAGCTACATTTTTATAAACTTCGCATTAGACTTCAATGCCAGGGACATTTAATTTAATAGTCATCGTATGCTCGCCGTATTTTCTTAGTTTTTATCTTTTTTTCTATTTATTCATTAAACTTGTTTTAAAATTGGATTATGATTTTCTCCACAGGCTATTTCTCTTTTTTATTATAACCAAAACTACTAATAACTCAAGATACTTATACAATATTATTACAACTAAATAAATGAATTGGATTTAGATTATAGTACGGACCTGGATTTACTTAAGAACGCAAACATGTGACTGCATTGTTACGCCACTGCTCCAGAACTTATTTTTAAGGAATTATAACTGCATTTACTCATATATTTATAGCTATAAATACATTTTCTTTACACCATAGTATAGTGAATTTGATACGTAAAGAAATTATAGAGCGTATAGAACAATTTATAATACACAATAGTTAAAACGTTGAGATATATAGGCATATCTCATTATCAGTAATATATCTGTCAACAATAGATAGCGTTAGTTATGCACAAACGTCTATGGACCGTGAAACAATTTTCTAATAAAATTTATTGAAGAGTGTAATGTAATGATCGTTGAGATTGATTCTCTAATATCATTCAGTGTGAGTACAATGGCATTTCTCCACAATTTTTATCCCACTTTATAATTAAGCAGGTGCCTTATTTGGCCGCCACTTTTTACTAATAATAGTAATAGAAAACCCTGTTATTAACTGAATATACAAGCCGCCTTTCTGCCTCGTCAGTCAATTAACATCAAATTCAATGCGTGAAATACTCATGTTAACTAGGAAAACGATTTGAAGGTCAGAAAATAATGACATAATTTTAAGAACTTACTCGTCTTGTTACAAACGTTGAGCTAAAACTTAACTAACATGACTTAATGTTACTATATACTCGTAAACAACGAAATAAATCACAAACAAAAAATGTTAACATTAACGAAATATTAAAATTCGTTGTAGATAATTAAAATGTTATGAAAGTCATCAATAATCAAAACTAGAAAAATTTAGGTAACGATACCTTTCCAAACTATAAAATATTTTATACGTAAAGTTATAAAAACAAATATTTTCTTAAATTGTATTGATTATTAACTTAATTGTATGAAGCGGTTATTATTTCTGCCATGTTCCAAACTATTTAGTTAAGAGAACTACTGCAAGAGAAATCCTAATTTCTAGCAAATCGGTAGATTTGATAGAATATTTTCTTATATAGATATCTTGAATCTCTTCTATTTATTTGTTTATAAATTATTACAGATGTACAGTGGCGGTTTTATTGTAGGTGCATTTGCGCAGTGAGCTCCCTTAAAAATTCCTAAAAATACCTATTAGGTATTTACTATATTTTTTCGCCAAGGTCATGCCTCATTGTGAAATCCTTTTTAAAGGGTTTCAGTCTCGATCATTGGATGCTGTCAAGATGAGCAGTTATTTGAATAATTTTGAAGACACAATTATAAAAATCCGGACAACTAATTCCTCAAATTTGCCTGAAAAAAAAACCAATTAGGTCCCATAATGACATATCATTTTATGCATAAACTAAGGAAGTGTGTGATATAGTAATTACCCAAACTAAAGACAGATATGAGTTTAGAGAACACCTGTTAGTGTCGAAACTATTTTTCCCCAATAAATTTAGTGACTATGATAAACATTTCCCCATTCAAGATTTTGACAATGTAACGAAAACTTAAGGATTCTTGGACGAAGTTAAATTGAAAAGTGAATTAACGGTAACGGAAAAGTCTTCCCTGCTGTATATATACAGCAAGGAAGATTTTCGTGAAGCAGCAATTTGCTTAGCAATTTTGCAATTATTCATAGATCGAAACCTGACGGACTGTTTTAGTGATACTGTCTTATTATTAAAATCAATTTGTACCATACCCATGGCAAGTGTTGAGAGTGAACACTGTTTTTCGATGCTTAAAAGAATTAAAAACTTTTTGAGAAATACAATGGCGCAAGACAGACTAAAATTCACTTTGCATGATAAGTATAGAGAAAGTGCTAATTGCAGCGATCCCAGATTATTAAAATCTGGATTTTAGTGATCTTGTAATTGACGTTTTTGCGAATTCCAAGAACAGACGAATGGATTTTCTATATAAATAACATCAGGCTTGGGCATAGGTAAGTTTATCTTAATTTTTCGTTTGTTATTATTTTATCAATTGCACCCCCAGACAAGAATTACACCGGCCGCCACTGCAGATGTATCAATAGTCGAATCGTACAGTATGAAGTGTACAGTATGTCCCATTCTCGTTGGCATTGTGCCTGACATTGAAGAATATTTCAGATTAAAGTACAACCTTAAGAATACATTAATATCTTGGGAATTTGGAAAATCATCACATATGTGAACTCTTTTACAATAAAATGTTCATTTATTCCATGTATTAAAGTAAATATGTATTGAGTAGAATTTAGTTTTTCTATAGAACTTGTGGTTTTCAATTTACAGGCGAAGATTATATTATTTTATGTAAAACCGTCATTGGCTGCGGGCTATTTAAAAGGAAGGCATCTTTTTCATTCCAAAAAATTTATAACTTGTTTATCTCGATGTATACATGAAGGTTATACTTTTTAAAATACAAACTGTAATCAGTTATGAGGCAGTTAAAGAAATTGTATTTTGGACTGCATATGTAAGTTCTATACGGTGTCTCATTTGTAACTGTAGGGTTTAAATTGCCCGCCATTTGTGTTCTGTCAGAGATAGGGCGTCAATATTTAACGACTGTCATCTAAAACCTATACGACGCCAACATGCAGCGATTAGTAATTCAACAAAGAACAGTTTGTGTACAACTCTTTTATGAAAGTGAGTAATTATTTACAGTTGCATTAAGAAAAATTCGCACAAAATTAGCACAAGATGAAGCGCCTACAGAGTTAATAGTTCTTAACTTAATCAAGAAATTTGAAGAGACTGGCTCTGTTGTTGATAAGACAACACCAATACGTCCTCGTCGTGTTCAGTCAGATGAAAATATTGCTACAGTGAGACAAAGTATACGGGAGTATCCAAACACATCAGTTGGACACCGTATACAACAACTTAATCTGTCAAGATCAACCACGCATCGGATTTTAAAGAAAGATCTGCATCTGTCAGCATACAAAATTCAGTTGACACAACAATTACAAAAAGTTACAAACCATTCACAACGTCGTACATTTGTTAACTGGGTGTTAGAAAATAAAGAAGTTGATGCTGATTTTTGCAACAAAATCTTGTTCAGCGTTGAAGCATATTTTCATCTTGACGGATACATCAGCAAACAAAATTTTCGAATTTGAGATGCTGAAAATTCACATGCTGTTCACGAAAAAGAAATGCACCCACAGAGATGCACGGCACGGTGCGCATTTAGAAGTGATGGAGTAATTGGACTATACTTCTTTGAAAATTAAGCTGCTAATGCTATCACAGTAAATGGGGAACTCTATTGTGACATGTTAAATAATTTATTTTTTCACAAAATTAATATTTTGAATTGGTTTCAGCATGACGAGACGGTGCCACGTTTCATAAAGCACGTGCAGCCATAACCCTGTTATATACCAAATTTCCTGATCCTGTTGTCTCGCGTAATGCTGATATCAATTGGCCTGCAAGAACATGTGACTTAACACCAATGGATATTTTTGTTTGGGGTCAAGGGAAAAGTGTATGCGACCCAGCCAGTAACAACCAGTGACCTCAAAACAAACATTTAACGTGTTATTCGGGAAATAGAACCAGTTTTATGTGCCGGTGTTATGGAGAATTTTGCTAAATGAATGACATCATGCCAGACAAGTCGAGGAACGACATGCCATATGAACGACATTTGCCGTTTATGGCCGTATTGTCTCCATTCTATGTTAAAGAATAAAAAGCCTCTGTTTATTAAATATTATTATATTAGTTTTATTCACAAATAACATCCTATAGTTCCAAATTAGACACCCTATATATACCTAGATAAAATTCTAATCCATTTTCAGTATTTATAATTATTAAAACATTAAAAACTTGTAGTTTTTCATTGTTTTCAGTTTCATATGTGAAATTTACTTGTGCATCATACATTATTTAATGTTTTATTAAATTTTACTGTATTTTAGAGTATTTTAATTAAAAACTGTTGAACTCATAAATCTATTCTACGTTAGTTTGTTACCTATGTCATCACTAAGCGGCAATAGTAAAGAAATAGTAAAAGCTGATTATAAAAAGTTAATATGTAAATCATGTTCACCCAAATTAATTAAATTAATACACGCGTTCTTTCTATCTTAATAAGATAATATTTGTCGATTCCAGTGTCCCTGTATACATCTTGAATAAATAACCGTATATCTAATCAGAATAATGTGAATTTGAAACGTATCTCATTAAATATACACTTGCGAAGCCGACATCGGACAGTAAATTAAATGTAAGACACATATGATAGTAAAATGTGGTTTAAACAATTGAAATGGCCCGAGCTGATAATAAGTGAAGGTCTTATTTATGGGGGAGATGGTAAAACGTTCCTTAAGACGCGATCCAGATAGTACGGGATTGATAAATTAAACGTTGCTATAACACAAATTTAATGGAAGCGTGTGGGTGACACTGTCTGTTTGAGTATTTCCACCTCAACGGTATCAACAAAAGAACTTTGCTTTCTTGGCACTAAAACATGATTATACATCAGTTAGAGACACACCTGCAATACTACCTTTGTTTTACCATGAAGGTGTTCGTTGACTAATAATGAAATTTGAACACACGCTTCGACCTCTTACGGACCATGAAACTGTAACATGAGTACTTTGTAGCTGATACCGTTTTAAATAAATACGTTGACGCGATGTTATATGTCTACATTATTTGCCCGTCCAGAATGATATAAATTAATATTAGTTAACAAAAACAAATTTAGCAACGTAAATCAATAGTTATTGCACTAATTATGACAGGTATACAAGTGCTGTCACAAATTATAAACTGTATCAGTTAAAATATATACACATATCTAAACAGTGGAAATATTTTTTTATTTTACTTGCAATTAAAACTTTTTTCTCATAGAAACGTAAAGTATCTAATCCACTAAAAGTTAATGGGTTTGAATTTTTATTTTGATTTATTTAACTAAATTTTATTATACACTGAGAGTTTAAAGCGAAAAAAAATGGCATACATACAAAATTAAGATGTAGATTGTTTTAGTTAATAAATAGTGTTATAATCATCAAAGATGCCATTGCAGCGCAATTTTAAAAATTATTAAGCAGTGTGCGAGGAATACCTTGCTGCAACAGCTTCCAATTGGAAACTGCTGCAAATATCTATTCAAATGTTGTTTTACGTTTCCGCACTCAACTATACCAGAGTGGAAAAGTAATGTAATCGTGTAAAAAAATGGAAAAATAATGTTTTCCTAAAATTAAAAAAATGGGTTTTGCAAAATTTGTGTCTGTGTGTGTCGTTGTCGTTGTCGTTGTCGTCGGCATTAAAATTTCTTGTTGGCACGATAACTCAACTAAATCGTGTTGGATCGATCAGGTTTTGACTGATTCTGATCGGGAACGTCTCCCAGACGACATCTATTAATTTTGAGGTGGATAGAACATACTCTACCATGTTCATGGGTCATGAGAAAGCACAACGGTGGACTATTTGAGAATTTTTTTGTTAGCACAATTACTCAATTAAATCGTGTCGGATCGATCGAGTTTCGACTGATTCTGATTAGGGACGTCCACCAGATGACATCTATTGATTTTGAGGTGGATAGGACACACCCCACCCTGTCCATGGGTCATGAGAAAGCACAATGTAAATGTTTATTTTCATTATGATATTTTAAACATAAATATTTAACGCGTTGCTGATTTTGAATTGAATGAAAAAAACATATATTCGGCCTGTATCATATATGAATGAATGAGAAAAAAAAAGCAATTTCATTCGATCACAAACGTATTGATACGGCACTGAAGAAGTCGCCAATGAAAAAAGTAAAACTGTCGCATAAAACACATATTCTGCATTTATGTGTTGGTTTATTTTTTCTCGACCACTCAAGATAGAGATGTTCTACGTGCGGAAAAGTCCGGTTTAAGGTTTTAAAACTATTTATTTACTTTAACGTCTATATTTTGATTTGTGAAAAAATCGATTAAACTGAATATTGGCATACCAACAAACTTTTTAGGTAGTGTCTGCTTGTAAGTTTCATGTATTTTCTGACATAAATTACGCAAAAAGTCGCTAAGACGTTTTTACGTACCCTAATTTTATTTTGTGTTTACAGTTAGTGTTTTCTTTATTGATTTTAATAACATGGTAGGTACTTTAGCAGAAAAAATTAATACAATTGTTGGCGAGACTGGAAGAAATCTATATTCTACTGAAAAAAGAATTAATAAGAAATATGCCGATTGTTCTGTCCCTAGAGCATACTTACGACAGATACTTAGATACTTCAGCAATACTGTAATATTCAGAACGCAAATAGAACAGGATGTCTAGAAAGGAACAGGATATTGCATAAAACCAATGAATAAATACTGTCGCTGAAACAGTCATGAATCTTACACAATGTATTGTACATGGCTAATTGCGCTTATTACTTTTCTGCACTCAACTATACCAGAGCGGAAAAGTAATGTAATCGTGTAATGAAAAATGGGAAAAAAAATTTTGTTTGCGTTTACTTTTGGTTTTTCGGCCTAAAAACAAAAAAAAAATACTTTTTAAAAAATTTTGTCTGTGTGTGTGTCGTTGTCGTCGGCATTTATCTTGTTACCATGATAACTCAACTAAATCATGTCGAATCGATCGAGTTTTGACTAATTCTGATCGGGGACGTCTCTCAAACGACACCTACTGATTTTGAGGTGGATAGAACATACTCTACCATGTTCATAGGTCATGAGAAAGCACAATGGTGAACTATTTGAGAATTTTTTTTGTTAGCACGATCACTCAATTAAATCGTGTCGGATCGATCGGGTTTCTACTGATTCTGATTAGGGACGCCTACCGAATGAGATCTATTGATTTTGAGGTGGATAGGATACACCCTACCCTGTACATGGGTCATGAGAAAGCACTATGGCGGCCTATTTGAAAAAAGTAAAACACATATTCTGTTTTAATGTTTTAAAACTGTTTATTTGTAGCGTACCTATGCAAATGGTTTCGAACAAACAAATACTTCATCTCTAAACATTACAAATGCTTCGCTAGTTCACATAAAATGAACCAGGTCGAAAACTAATCATATAAAACGATATCAGAAAAAATAACCTGCGAACCTGATAATTCAAAAATAATTCCTGTTTTTCCTAAATAGTAATATGAATATTCAGAACATAAGGTAGCTGAGTGGTAGGAACATAAGATCTTTCGTGTGACCACACACAATTTCCAGGAAAAGGCCTAATTTCGACATGGGGCCTGTGACCTTGGGTCAGATGGACAGTAGAATTTGTATTTTTAAATCAAAGTTTATTAGGACAGTTGTATTTAAATGTGTTGCATAATATTATTGAGCTGCTAATTTTTCAGACTGAAGAGGAAAATCCTGATGAATTTCGTAATCTGGAAAAACGTTTCAACTGGATAGTACTCCTCCATACTATTATGGCGCAGTAATAGTTTATCTCAGTGTACAGTATCCCAATAGGTGGATGGGACGCCAGGGTATAGTAAGGTGGCCTACTCGGTCTCCAAATCTAATGCTCTTAGATTTAGCCCTGTATGGCCCGAATTAAAAAAAATGTTTAACATTTTGTTTTTTTTTTCGATTTTGCATATAAAATGTTTGAAAGTAATATTTTTATTTTTCATAGAAATTACTAGTAATTTACGCCCTCATTTGGGGGGGGGGGGGTATGTGACTTTCAAGCAACATTGGACATTAAAGATTCCCAGTATTTTATTCAGTATGAAATTTTGTAACTGTTTTACAAAATTTCATACAAATTTGGTGTAAAACACAAATATACCTTACGTTTTACACAATTTACTTTTATTATTCCTGCACAACTAGAATATTTGCAACTTCCTCTTTTTTCGGCAAAAGATAGCCATTGTATCATTTAATCCTTTCTCATATCTTGAGTTGGCATAATAGCTACTTGTCCTTTCTTCTGTCTCCCTTTTTTCTTTTGGGTTGTGTAAAGCTTACTATATAGTGTTGTGGAAAGGTTTGTTTTGAACTGTAGTAAACTTAGTTGACATTTTCTAGGTACTCTATAACTCTCAAAATCTCTCCTATATAAGAGCCAACTATATACTACACATAAATGCATAATAGGAAATTTTATTGTACCATTTCTTGCTACGAACTGTGTTGTGAAGAACTTGCTATGTTCTGTATAAAGCAATTAGTGAATATATTAAGTCTACACCCCCCATGACCTTGTTATAGATGGATATTGTATTTGGGCATTCTACATCGACTCTAGTTTTTGATTTAGAATCCCAGCGCTTCACAGTTTTAGTAGGATAAACTCTAGCGAAAAAACTAAGTATATAGACTGGTTTATTATCATACCATTTCAACGCAATCAAATCAATATGATCTAATATGGTGAACTTTTACTCAACTATTCCTCTGCCTTTTTTAGTAATTTCTTTATCTAAAGTAAAGGAACAACCAGGTAATTTATTGGGCCCAACAGACCTAGAAAATTCAGTGAATTTTTGTTTTATTAATTTTGCCATAGATAAATTGGACTAGAGAGATATCGTCCTCTGGGTCTCAAGGAGTCTTACTATCTGAGGATAATTCTCTTTATTTTCTGATAAAATCGCATCTTCTTTAACTTCTGAATGTTCTTCGTCTGTGCTGCTTTCAATATCTAACTTCAGTAACTTTGTATTGTTGCTAACCTCATTACAGATATTTGCTAATAACAATAACCCCCTCATCTTCACTAGTATCACTTAAAGCCGAATCTTCAGAATCTTTAACATTTTTTATTATTTTGGTAAGTATATCCGGATATTTCTGCTTGGTCTTTCTCCATAAAATGTACGACAATTCATTTGTATGGCTGCAATTCAAAATTACTTTTATACACTTTATAGCCTACCGTAACTTAGAAGTAACATACCGGATTGCTAAAGTAAATGTCCTTATATTTATATAGGAGTGCTACAATATTAAAGTCTGTAAACCCTACACAACACAATAACAATTTTGTTTACACAATATTTTAAGCTTTTACACAAAATAAAATTAAAATAAGTCACATTTATATGTTGTACGCCATCTTGGTAGCCAACAAATCTAGAAATGTGATTATTTTCGACATAAATCTTCAGATGGCGCTGGAATACTATTAAATGCAGTTCGATATCATTACTTTCAAGCAACAGTGGGCTATAAAGGGGGAATATATCTATAATTTCAATATTTTAAGTAAAATGTATTATGTTACTTTGAAGTTACATACGACTTTGGAGGGTTAATTTTATGGAGTTACTTAAAGTCTGAGGTATAAGCTACGCAGTCCTCTAACACCGAGGTTTTGAAATAGAGAATTACTGAAGAATGTAGAGTAATTTCCGCAGAAACATTTGAATAGGTGAGAGAACTTTTTTTTTACAAGATGTTTTACATTGCGCAGGAGGGAAGTGCACATGTTGAAATTTTATTTTAAAATTCTTTAAGCATATATATGGTACTTCGTTTTACTTTTATCATTTTATTATTACTGAATAAAATTTATTATTTTCCATTAACCTAGAATTTATTTTTAATGTAAACACAAATAAAATTCGGATATGTAAAAACGTCAAAGTAACTTTTTACACGATATTATAAGACGAGTAGAAACAATACTTGAATAGATATTTGTAACAACTTCTATATGAAAAAGCAGCTTCCTCACTTAGCACAACTTTTCAAGAGGTAAAACAGGAGGTGGCTTTAGACGCGCATTGTGTATTATTTACGAGTATGCATATATGTACAGTCCTGTTACACATGAATAGTCCTATACAGTCGTGTTTAAAGCATTTGGGTTTTCTAGGGTCAGGTTCATTTTAAATGCCATTAAATCAGGTTATAATTATATTATATTCAACATACACATTTTTATTTACAGGTGTTATTAGATCAATATTTTTCGTTCAATGAACGATATACTCGTATATTACAGAAATTGGAAATAGTTTTTGATTATTTTACTTATTACAAAAGTAGTAGAAATATTATTATTAGAAATTAACTAGCATTATATACTCTATCTAATGCTAGTATATAATGATCTGTAATCTATAATATAATATGCGTATACTAGAAGAAATCTGTTTCATAATGGGAAATGAAGAACGTCTATACAGAACGATCGATAAAGAACGATTCACGATTGTCACTTATTTTTCTTTTGTCTAATTAATCGAAATTGCAGAAATATAGAGGAATTGTAGGTAACTAGTTGGTCTACTTTTTAATTCTATCACTAAAAATATGTAGATAAATTAGTTCCTATACCTTTATGAAGAACTACTTTTACATAACGTATCTAACAAACTAATAACTCGTTTTCAATATACTTACCGTTAGCCCTGGAAGTACGTTGAATTTTCAGGTGCAACAAAGAGTAAAGAGACTATAGAGCGAAATGCTAAACGACCCATGACAACTATATTGGTTAACATCAGAAAGAATTATTAGAAATTCTCTCTAATATCGTCATTCAATGAGCAATTCCATTTTTCTTTTATTATCGTTATAAGTGGTATTTTGTAATTCGCACCTGGCAGCAAAATATCTTATCATCAGCTGACCATAACATATAACAAAATGTCAAAAGTTTTTATGTTTTTGCAGCGAATTGTTGTATCTGCAAATAACTCTTTCTTAGTTCTCGTGCTCTGAAGTTGCTATAATAATATCTGCTGAGATTTAAATAATGTAAGTAATACAAACAACATAGAAGTATTGAAGGATATCAGGAAGATGTTGGAGAAGTTGAAGGAGGTATTGAAAATCAGGGAGGTATTCAAAAAAATCAGGGAGTTGCTCTCGGTAGCAATAAGTATTGCCTCATACTTATTGCTACCGAGAGGGAAGGGAGAAGAGGAGAAGGTGTAAATCAAAAATATGAAAATGATAATTCAGCTAAAAGAAGAAAATGAAAAAAGTATTTGGGTTTGAAATAACAAAATTGTGGTAAATATAAACTTCTTAATGAATGGAATGTGATTTAACTGCAAGAATGTTAGATTTCTTTTAATGTGAAAACATTGCAGGAACTAAAAGACAAAGACTTTTTAATAATTTTTGTAAAGATGTAGGTACTTGGGAAGCAAAAAGAGCTGTGGTTTTATTACTGGTTGATAAATCACATCCAGATATTCGGAGTTCAACAATTGATGTTGACTGTTCTCGTAAAAATATCTCATTTAAGTATTACCTGAAGATGGGTGACAAAAAGCTAAGGATATGTAAAAGAATGTTTTTAAACACATTTGATAAGGTGAAAAATCAATTCGATCTTGGCTCATAAACCATCTCTGAATATATTTTTTCATCTTATGGTTGAACAAAAGTCTAGTTAAAGTTAAACCTAAAAAAGGATTACCATCCATTTTATAATGGTCTGTGCCATGGGAATTGTGAACCTCCATGTGATCACGTCAAGAATTAATAATGAAGTAAAGTAAGTAAATTTTTTGTATCATACTAGTTTGTAGTTATAGTAGTGTGTTATTAATTTCATTAAAATAAGTTGAAAATAATTAGAATGTACAATTTTTTAAAGTAAAATTTTTGTAATGAACTGTTTTTGTAACCATTACAAATTTAGTGATGTAAATATCAATGTTGGTAATGTTATTGATGTCAAAATGTTTCAATTTGATTAGAAGATGTAGTATAATGAAAAATCCATTAATATACTTACATACAGACTGTATGAGTTACTTACAGATAGTTGTATGTATACGTGAAAATATGGCACGTCGAAAATTATCTCTAAGTTTGATTTCAAAATCTTGTATGGTTTCATAAATCTTTTAAGTATAAAATAATTTTAGTGCCTAAGTTAATGTTGCATGCAATTATATACGTTAAACTAAGAACAAAACCCAAAGTATATAATAATAGAAAAAAATCGTAAGGAAAACAATTTTTTTTGACTTCCTCACTCAGTTCTTACACATACGAACTTCTGCATATTGAGTAACGATAGATAGCTTTAATAACACGATGATGTTGAATTTGTTGACGAAACTTACGTCATATTACATCAAAATAGCAAATCACTACATATTATGTTATTTTGAGGAAAGAATATCAACTATTCTTGTGTTTTGATAAACCACAATTAATTTCTTTTCAAAAATATCCTAACATTTAGAGAGAAAATAGAGTTTCGAAACATTTGTGCTATAGTGCATTTAAGGCATCTCGAGCTTCTCCGAAGTGTGCAACCACTATGTTATAAAAGTTCAAAAAGTGACATTACTCTACCACTATCATTTTACAAAATTTTCAGTTTTTTAACACTGTTTACTGCAAATATAATTTTTTCGTATAGTCGTGAAAACATATTCAATGAGAAATTTACACCTATAGAAATTTATAATCATATTAAAATAATAATTATTATTATAATTATGTTATATGGGTTTGGGCTTCATCAGCCACTGATCGCACGGGTAGTCCTTTGGCGATCCCCTCTTATATGGGTCATTATCCAAAAATGCTATCCCATGAAAGGAGCAATTTAAGGAGGCACGTCCCCCGCCTTAAGCCTCGCCTCCTCTAGGATAACAGGGGTCCCTAATATAAGATACCTCTTCTCCTTCAGTGCGGGGCAGGTATAAAGAAGATGAATCGAGGTTTCCATGTCTTCTTTACTAAAATAATTATATTTTAGAAAGCTTACGCTATAATATAAATTATATATATTCAATATAGCATTTTAAAAAATAAATTATTTTATGATGTAAACATTCTTCGTGAGCATAAAAAAACTAAACATAAATTCTTTGAAAATTTTAAGAATATATAACTACAATAATTTAAGATGACTTTAAGATTTATGAACATTACTAAAGCAATGTAGTGGTTATCTCCTATAACATTAGTCCAAATTTATAATGCTTACGAACAATTTAGCATAATTTAAATTTTTAAGAGGGACGTATTGTAAAACAAATTATGAAAAGACAGTCTATACCGTTCTTGAAACCCACAGTAGCAGTAATAAAGTTTAAATTTAAAGCCAACGCATGGTATTTAAGTAAAGATAACACGCTAGGAGCAACTATTAAAAGTCGACAAAGCCAAAATACAATCTGTCCAACTGCGCGAGAAGAATACGTCATATGCAAATGTGGTGCTCATTTCAAAGATCTTTCAGACGATATTTTTATATTACCTTTGGGTTAACTTTATCTAAGATTCCACAAATAAAGCCAAATAACTTATGCCTGCTTAAAGTTAATCACAAGGTATTTGTGGACATGAAAAAATGTACTGGATGTGCTACAACTGAAACTAGTTCTAGTAATAGTTTGTTTGTTAATGTCTACAATAATAATTTAATAACATACATTTTGAAAAAAACTGTAATTAGATTAAAGCTAGTTAAATGTATTCTAAATTCTAAATTAAAGATGCGATTTTTATATTTGTTGTTCACTTAAATAACAAACATTGCATGCCAAAATATGATAATGAAAAATTATTTTTTAAAATGATAGAGCACGCTTAAAATTTTATTTATTGAACGTAAAATTTTAGCCAGTTATCATATATATACCTAATACGTATCGATCTTGATTGGAAATTTATTTGTAATAGAAAAGAAAAAATGGGAAAACTTATATTCTAGAGCCAAGCAGCTTTTATCTGCTTGTTGTAACTAACTGCGTTGGTGTAGATGCTAAGGACGAGCTAATTTAAAAATATTAGCTCTGAAAATAAATTATTAAAATTGTAGCTGTCTTAGAAAGTTTGCCACAGAAATGTTCATAAACGTTAAAAAATAATTCATTCATCATTTAATTTAGTATACGAGTAAATTGCAATAATATTGCGCCATCCCCTCGTTCATATCGAAGACACCTCCGGAGCATGCCTTCAGAGGCTTCGGATCAAAAATCAAAAGTTATCACGTTGTTCGCAAGGGTCGATTTCCTATATTTATGTTAAAATGCCGAAATCTCGTACATTAACTTAAAAATTTCGTGACACACACACAAAAACCGCCATTTAGTAAATATAGAAGATAACTGTACAAGGAGACACTTTTAATTCTTTAATAAAATTATATATATATATATAAAGGTGTTTTGAACATTCCTAAACTCAAATAGAAACCAACAAAGTACCTACAAAGTTGATGAAATTTTACAAAAAAAAAAAAATGGACATGAGGTGTTAAGATTGCTTCCATATCATTGCCATTTTAATGCGATTAAGATTATGGGTAAATTCAGAGAAAATAATTATAACAAACATATTGGTGAGGACAGCTATGGTAACGAAAAGTGCTTGCTATATGAGAAAAGGCTTTACAAAAATACACCCCAGAACTATGGTTAGGCGTTGTACACACTGTAGAATACACTGAAAAGGTAATCAGAGAACAGGGAGCACACATTAGATAATATACCTCAAATAATTATTAATGTTAAGGGTGATAAAAGTAATTCGGATAGTGAACATTTCTATGGATAATGTTCACTATGTAATGTAAACAGTTAAAGTTATTTTTTATTGTTTATTAACACCATTTTTAGTTTTAGTTACAGATGTTTATGTTTAGTTCTATTATTATCGATGTGTGCAATGAAAAATTATAATAAAAAAATTATGGTCGAAGCCCTAACTTCTTTTATTTTTGCGTATAAAATATATGGTAGTCTGTTGAATGTCATTCCTTATCATGATTTCTAGTAAATACAGTAAATGTTATCTTGAATAGAAAACTGCACTTATATCTTCTTTCTCATCTTATTGTGACAAGTCAATTTATATAATACCAATTGATCATTCTTGAGAGACACTAGGAAATGAAATGTGAGGTTAGATGAAGGGATTTTTTCATGTTAATTTTGTGGACGAAAAATGTAATATATGATATTGTTTCTCTATGATAATAAATGTCCAATCTTAATTGTTACAAGAATAATCAGTGGTAAATAATATACCTGCTACTATTGTACAAAGTAAATTGTCCTTTGATGAGTATATACGAAAAGAAGCTTTTATGTAATTTCTGATTAGTTGTCGGAGATGAGTGAAAGTAAAAACACATGCATGCATTTTATTATGTATGCCACTGCTGAGGAAAAGAATGACTTTGATCTGAGTTGTTGATTATAAGTTGTTGATTATGACACACAGGCAAACATGTACCTACCATACAGAGTATACTGTAAAGCCCGCTACAGACTATGCGTGTATTTGCGATTCGTGGGCAATTCGCGAATAGTGTGTAGAGACTTGTTCGCTGAAAATCGATTCGTAAACAACATGATTCGTGTGTTCGCAGTTATTCGCTCTTGCAGGCGGTAAATTGACGAATACCAAAGGTCGCGCATTAACATAGCCTATAAACGCATAGTATATAAGCTCTGATTTGCGAATTACGCATCACGCATAACGAATCGCGAATACATGCATAGTCTGTAGCGGATTTTATAGTTTATTTCATCCTTGTTTGCCAAATAAAAATATCAAAACATACCGTGGCTTGCTTTTATGGCTAGACTCAGGTAGACTGTTCCATTTATCGCCAAGATAAGACAGCTTTTCATTTGGCAAATAGCGATGAAATGAATAGTACTACCACATCGTGACGGTTATTTCATTTAACGGAATATCTTCAAGTAATCCGGGGAGGACAGTTTGATGAAAATTTAAAAAACGATCTGTACTGTCGGTAGTCAATGTACTTAGAGTACTTATGCAATGTACTTTGTATCTTATTATCTCAGATTTCTTGGAAATGAGTATGTCTTACACAATAAGAATTTTCGAGTGACCAATAAGGATTCGGCCCAGTTGTTATGAAAATGGCTTGCGTTACTCCACAATATTTTATTAAGAAAATTTGGGTCATCTTCATGTTCTATTGACATTTCAGCAAAGACAATTTATTTTTCGCGATGGCTCTTTAGCACTCTTTGAATTGTACTTCTGCTAACTTCTATCTCTTGTGCCAGAAACCTTATGGAAATATGGCTTTACTTCTATATAAGCCAAAATATTGATTACGTTGTCTGTTTAAACAAGCTTTCATCGAGATATTTGCAGTATTGCAACGAACCAGTTCGCAATTTTCGTTCCACATTTATGAAAGTGTTCCTATTTAGTGTTATACGTTGCGGAGATAATTTTTCTTTATATTCTGTATTTCTGGACATACCTATTGCATGAAGAAATACATTATTTTGGAAGGTTCGTCACCGAACGTTCAGCGCTATTAATATGAAACATAAGTATCAACTACTGACTGACACTTCGAATTTTAATAGAGCAAAATTTTGCTTCCTTTTTCTTGGTTGGTTTTCTATTGATAACTTGAACAGACTTTTTCTAGTAAAACAGTATCTTATAAAACTCTGTGTATAACAAAGATACTGTGCAAAAAAATAAGATTCTATAAAATGCTGAATACTTTGTATTCAATTAATTTTCAATATTTTGTTACTTTACAATACAACCTCTACAAACATGATATCATGAAATTTATCTTGTAACAATGATAATGAAAATATATATACGGGGTAACCCACTGAAAATTTTTAAGTAACTAAAGTGATGGCACGTGATCGAAAATAAAAAAATTAAAATGAAAATTGAATCACAGAAAAATATGCATCACTGTTTGCAGTATAAACTTCTCAAATTTTGCTTTCATCGTTCTAAACGGTTTGCAGTATGTAAAGCCTGTTAAAAATAGTTTAAATAACTCTTGTTTAATAAAAATATGTTACTGTGTGCTTATATTTTTTCGTCAAAATATACAATTTTAAACATATTCCGATATATCACTTAAGAAACTATTTCTGTAATACTCAGTATTATATGCATATTGGTATAGAGTTACATATATTTAAATATATAAACCAATACTGCAGATCTTATTCATCCTCTAAATAAAATTCTGCTTATAATTAAAGTATGTCTTCTTTATCTTCTTTTACGCCTCTCATTTAAAGTCGTTCTATTATTATTATTATTATTGAAACCAAACTATCGATTTTTTATTTTCCATCTAATTTGTCTGATTTACTAATTTATTATATTACTTTGTTTCTATGCAAATATGTAAATCTTCTCATATTTTGCTTGAAACCAGTTATATTCTCTTAAGAACCCGTTATTATAGCCAAACAAAGAAAATACGTTTTTTTTTGTCGGTGAGCACTTCTAAGGACGGCAAATTAATAATCTGTGAAACGGTACGGTTTTTAAATATGAATTATTCTAAAATATGATTAATTATCCTACAGCATTTGGGAAGCAATACAAAAGAAACATTTACATATAAACATTATTTTAAAATAAAAACGAACGTCCGCATAATGTTAAACACAAATAGAACATATTAACACGGATCATTGAAAAGCCCCATGCCACGTTCAATATGTTAGGATAAATGATTTCTTTGACAATGCTTGGGTGAGGTTATTGAAAGTATTTCTGCAGTCAGTATTTTAATATGGCATATACTAACAATCTTACATTATAGCAATATGGCATATAGGTTTGCCGCTCTCGTCTATACATTTGAATGAAAAAATAACTAAAACGAAAACCAAAATGATATAAATAAAGCAGTATGGTGCAATTTAAATTTGCTACTGATACATTTTCATACAGTATTCATTTTTGTTATTAAATGATTTTTTAAGCTTTGAAATATGTTAACTTTATTTTTTAAATAGACATTGACTGATTTTTTTGCTTTTTCATATTTTATATGTGAGCTAAGACGTTGTCATAAAACGGTAAAATATGGTTTTAATAGAAGTTTTATAACCACATTTAAAATTTATAAATATATTTCGTAAGAAAATACTGGGTGACATTTTCATTAAACTCTACTAGCTTCGTATTGTGCGCTTACACTATTTTCAAAATGAAAAGATAAACAAAATCTGTGTGTGATTGAAAAAGGTAACTTGATGTATAATAAAACATGTTCCTCATAGACAAAAAGTAACAAAGACTATTCTATATCAATAGTGTTGAAACAATTTACATCACTAAACTGATTAACTATTCTGTTAGTGTTATTGTCAAATTAATTCGCTGTCAAGTCAGGCAGTATTTAGAGATCGTATTACTTTTCCACACTCCACTATACTAGCGGAAAAGTAATATAATAGTGTAAAGAAAAAGTGAAAAAACTAATTTTTTTTTGGGTTTATTTTTCGTTTTTCGGTCTAAAAATAAAAAAAAATTGTTTTTACAAAATTTTTGCTGTGTGTGTGTCGTCGTTGTCGTCGACATTAAAATTTCTTGTTAGCACAATAACTCAACTAAATCGTGTCGGATCGATCGGGTTTTGACTGATCCTGATCGGGGACGTCTTCTAGATGACACCTATTAATTTTGAGGTGGATAGCACACACCACCCCCTCCCTTGGGTCTATTTGAGAAATTTTCTTGTTAGCACGATAACTAAATCAACTAAATCGTGTGGGATCGATCGGATTTTGACTAATTCTGATCGGGGACGTCTCCCAAACGACACGTATTGATTTGGAGGTGGATAGGACACACCACACCCTGTACATGACTCATGAGAGCATGATGGTGGATTATTTGAGAAATTTGTTTTGTTAATACAGTAACTCAACTAAATCGTGTCCTATCGATCGGGTTTTGAATGATTCTTATCGGGAACGTCTCCCAGACGATACCTATTGATTTTGAGGTGGATAAGACACGTCCCCCCCTGTCCATGGGTCATGAGAAAGCACGACGGTAGACTATTTGAGAATTTTTTTTTTGTTAACACGATAGCTTAACTAAATCATGTCGGATCGATCGGGTTTAGACTGATTCTGATCGAGGACGTCTCCCAGGCGACACATATTGATTTTGAGGTGGGTGGATAGAACACACTCTACCATGTGTATGGGTCATGTGAAAGCACAATGGTTGACTATTTGAGAATTTTCTTTGTTAGCACGATCACTCAATTAAATTGTGTCGGATCGATCGGGTTTCAACTGATTCTGATTAGGGACGTCTACCAGACGGCATCTATTGATTCTGAGGTGGATAGGATACACCCCACGCTGTTCAGTGGTCATGAGAAAGCACGACGGTGGAGTATTTGAAAAAAGTAAAACTGTCGCATGAAACAGATATTCTGCATTTATGTGTTGGTTTATTTTTTCTCGGTTCCTCAATTTCGAGATAGAGATGATCTACGTGCGGAAAAGTCCGTTTCAAAGTTTTAAAACTGTTTGTTTAAGCAAGAAAGTGATTTAAAAATAGATTTTTTAATTGAGCAGGATGGAATTTAAGTGTTAATGAAAGTTAGATATGGTGAAAAATTAAAATCACCGTTTGTTGTTCATTCAACAACATCCTGAGAAACCGCCTACTTTAAGATCAATAATAAGCGAATTAGTTAAAAAAATGTACACTAGTTTCAGAAACAATTTACCTTGACAAGATATTGATTAACCTCAAGTCTAAACTAAGATAAATATATTGGATGTTCCTTGAAATTCAAAAATACTCACATCTACCAGTTAACTAGATTTAAACAATCATGTCCACTATTTCATAAAAAGGGAATCTACCCTTATAAATTATATTTAATACAAGAGTTTAATGAGAATAATCAAGTTCATCGCATAGAATTTTACGAAGCTATTACAGTATTATGTTATGATGGATAAACCTTTTAAAAGTTTGTTATTTTTTTATGAAGAAGCGACTTTAAAATTCGCTCACAATTCGAAGCGGTGCCCTTGACTTTCTGTTTGTGGGGTAATTTAAAATTGCAACTTCATTTTAACAAGCCGAATAATTTAAAGAATATGAAACTATAATCGAGATGGAAAATATCATTCCGAAAATTATTGAACGGTCAAAGTACTTACAGGTCGTTAAGAATAGGAACAAGTCTCAAAACTTCGATATTGGACCGCCCATGAGGTGCACAGTAAATAGCCTGGTCTATACTTAGACGCACTGAGACCTTTGCAAAGTTACTATCGATGAATATATATGTACACAGAGTTCGATCTGGCCGCGCGTAAAGGGCATTCCTTTCCCTTATGATGCTGCCTCACTTTTTTTCTACGCATACATAGAGAACTCGCACTTTCACAATTTTTCCTATTATTGACGAACTCTACGTATATGATGGGCAATGTGAAATTGTTAATGGAGGACATTTTTAACAACGTAAATAATAGAATGAACAAATTTCTATCAAAAACAAAGTCGTATTTACTTTATATAATTTTTTCTCAAAACAAAAATACGTCAGTTTATGTCTTTTTAAAAATAAGGTTGTTGTATGGTTATAGTTGTGGCCACGATTATGGTTATTAAGGTTGTATAGTACGTTAAGGTGTTTGAGAGTTTCTAAAGAAATCATACATTTTTGTGCAAATCTTCATACCGCGCTCTATTATTAATCTATTATTGTATGACTGCACGAATAAAGAACCTTGTTGTGTTTCTCTTTCAACTTATCAAAGATAAAGTTATTAAATCAAGTTGAGCGATTACGATTTAGGGTATATTCATCTTGCGTTTAAGCAATTTTCTTTAAATATTATTTTATACTAGCCATATGAACCCCTAAATTTGTGTCCTACATAGAACTAAATTACTTTTAAGTCATATAATGAACTATTAGGATATCAGAGAGATTTAATGACATAGATAAAGAAATGAGAAATATATCCTGAAACAACAGTAATACGAAACATATTCTTTTACTTATTTATTATTTTTTATTGTATCATATGATAATAATAGGTGTCCTGTAATGTTTTCCTCTTTTTGGGTGAATAGATCTCGATACTTAAAAATGATAATTACATTCACTATGTTTTATTTAAATTTATAATCTAGGGAAAGTTCTGGATGAAAATTAGCATCGTCAAGGTGCCGTCCTTCACGCGGCTGTACCTCCTCAAGACGCGAGTTAAAATTTGTGACAGTTTGTCGACATAATGCTGGTTCAATTCTTTTAAATTCCTTGCGTATTCTGGCTTTGAACTGGAGCAAAGACCTAAGAGCAACCGCGTACATAGATTTCTAATAACCCTGTAAGTATAAATCCATCAGCGTTAAATCGGGACTTCTAGGCGGCTAATTAATGCCCCATGCTTATAGATAATTTTTCTAGGGAACATCGCTCTAACGGCTTCCGTTGTAAGTTTGCAGTCTGGGCTATAGCCCCATCTTGCTGAAATTATGTGACCTCATTAAACTTCATGGTCAACAAACTCCTCATGTTTAACAAACAAATGAGAGAAACATTTCAGGAAATATTTGTATTATATGTCACAGTAAAAATATTTTAGGATATATTTGAGGGAAAAATTGCATGTGGACCATACAGTCATGTCTACACATTGCAGCATAGTAATTGATAAAAATTAAATAGAATAATACATAAAATTAAAGTTTTAATAATATTGATTAATAATTAATGTTCTTTGACCTGCTTTACTTATTTTCTTTACTGACACTGGATCAGAACCTTTGGCGTGAAGATAAAACTAATACTATGCTAAAAGTGTATCCTATTTATACGTAAATTATTGTTACGGCTCAGTTTTAATCATCTCCAGATGATGCCAACTTTGTTGACGAAACGGGCGTCGAGTGTAGTGTATAGTGTTTTGGTGTTTTGTGAAAAACCACGTCAGTGTTTCCTTTACTGCCATTTGCATATGTCGGTATATGAATGTATGGTATTAGGAGCATTATTAGTTAAGTTTGGTGGATATAAATTTGGAATGAAATAATGTTGCAATTTAATAATCTTTCATATTTAGTATAACAAATATGGGAATACTCAATAACTCGTTTTTATAAACCCTATCGAAGAAGCCGTATATGGATGATCAGCAACCGTTGGTCCTTCCTTCTATTGATTCTATTGGTTATAAAAAAAATATTTTTAGCTGTCCAATTTTTTTTTATTGTCCTACGTCTTCTATCTTTTCCTCAAAAATTCCGAAAAACATCTAAATTTTTTATTAGTGACAATTAATTAATAATATTTTATTGGCAATTTGGATAAGTAATATTCAATTTAATATCAGTTTATTAGTAATTTCTATAGATATCTTAGTATCTGTAGATATTTTAGTAGTAATTTAGTATTTTACATATTGTCCTATAGATATTTTAATAGTAATAGATATTTTAGTACAACTAGACGTGAACTAAATTCGATACTTAACCATCGTTTGGAGTTGGCTCAAATTCAATTTTACGTCTTTTACCGTCCCTATTAAACAATGAAGGAAACTGAAACACCTTTTAAATAAAATATACTATATAATATTTTTCTTTTTAATATACACATTTAATTTATTTATTACACTAATGAAATATTGGTGTATATTATATGTATATGCTAGTGCAAATCTAGAGAATATTTATATATTAGCGAATAATGCAACCAAGTTCTTAACTATCATATTTGAAATAGTATTTGTATTATCGAGCTTTCCAACTAAATATTACGACCTTATCCTTAAGTGAATATTTTTTCCGGATTAATAAGTAATAAACAGTTTTAAAACCTTAAAACGGACATTTCCGCACGTAGAACATCTCTATCTCGAAATTGAGTGGTCGAGAAAAAGTAAACCAACACATAAATGCAGAATATGTATTTTATGCGATAGCTTTACTTTTTTCAAATAGTTCAGCCTCGTGCTTCCTCATGGCCCATGAATAGGGTGGGGTGTGTCCTATCCACCTCAAAATCAATAGATGTCGTCTGGTAGACATCCCTAATCAGAATCAGTCGAAACCCGATCGATTCGACACGATTTAATTGAGTGATCGTGCTAACAAACAAATTTCTCAAATAGTCCACCATTGTGCTTTCTCATGACCCATGAACATGATAGAGTGTGTTCTATCCACCTCAAAATCAATATATGTCATCTGGGAGACGTCCCCGATCCGAATCAGTCAAAACCCGATCGATCCGACATGACTTTGTTGAGTTATCGTGTTAACAACAAAAATTTCTCAAATAGTCCACCTTCGTGCTTTCTCATGACCCATGCACAGGGTGTGGTGTGTCCTATCCACTTCAAAATCAATAGGTGTCCTCTGGGAGATATTCTCGATCAGAATTAGTCAAAACCCGATTGATCCGACACGATTTAATTGAGTTATCGTGATAACAAGAAAATGCTGACGACAACGACGGCACACACACAGCAATGTAATTTTAATAACCATTTTTTTTTGTTTTTAGACCGAAAAACGAAAAATAAACCCAAAAAAATATTTGTTTTTTCACTTTTTCTTTACATGATTACATTACTTTTCCGCTTATAGTGGAGTGCGGAAAAGTAATAAACATGATTCGTTAATATCCAGATGACTTTGGATATTTACTAATAATTCTTCTTATAATGAGAAGGTTTACTCCTTACTGAAAATAAAAATTATAATTTTTGCAGTGTTAATGTAGTAGTAATATAATCAATAATGATGCTGAATTATTAAAAACATTATTTAATAATTGGGTACATTCTTGATAAGATTAATATGTTAGTATTAGCAAGTGCATAATGAAAATGGCAAATATAAAATATCACTTAACTACCTATCTAACGAATATTTCGAAATTTTCTTTCATATAGTTACTTTACTATATTTACTATATATCAGAATCAGAGATTCATTACGTTTATACCTCATTATATTCAAATTATATTTGTAACTTATATTTTTCAAAATTACCATAGCCAGAAAACATAAAAAATATTTAAAAAGTGATCGTAAACGAGGAAATTATATGTTTCCATAAAGTTTGTTAATAATTAATTCTTATACATTTAGAAAAAATATATGATATTTACATAATTTCATGTTCTACAAGAAGTTTAATCGATTATCTAACGATAAATTGCATGCAAGTAAATTATATAGAATAACAAATATGTAGTCTGGCGATCAGATTGGGGTGGGTGGCACAAAAATTCTTAATTATAATATTTAACATGTCTCTATTGAATATTTTCTCACATAAATCATTATAATCTTAGGCTTAAGGATATATCCGAGCACAATATCTAGCCGACAATAGCTTTTATGGGAAACTAGATGGTACACCTACTCCTTTTCTTGGGGTAAAAATTAATACCCTGAACGACAGTACTACTATATTTACTATATACCCACTTACAGACTACCAGTCAGTAGTCAACAATATGGTAATATATATTGGAAGTTTAACCCACTCTTCAATTCACCTACGCTGGGGAAATATAAGACTAATAGAAACTGAATAACAGTTCTCCTTGAATAAGGAGACATACAGACGATACAAAAGAATAATTTCAACATATTCCTTATGATTTTATAGTTTTACAATATCACACTTCTGAGAAGAAAAAACAGCCGCTATAAAGTTATAAATATCACCTTATGGGTACTGTAGTTTATAACACATATTATTGATAAATAGAGTTGGTCATATAAAAAGCTTAAGTACTATTCATGTACGGGGTGATCCATTTAAACGTCTCGCTAGATTGTTTGCTTTTTGGACTAGTAGATATTTATATAGTAGATTAACTAGTAACTCTCTAGTAAAGGGTCTTTCAATAAGGACGCCGGATTTTTATACGTAATTAAAAAAGTTGAGTGTCTGAGATATTCACTCAATTTTTTTTTATTTGAAAGAATATTTTATGGTATTAAGTATGGAATATAATGTCGTTCAGATGTCTGCCGCGACTTTGCTTGGTGGCACATATTCGGGAGGTCCAATTTTCAATTATTTTGTCGCATAAATCTGGCTGAATTTGCTGGATAGAGTTCGTTATGTTGACTTTGAAGGCATCAATTGTTTGCGGTTTATTCGCATAGACCTGCAATTTAAGATAGTCCCAAAGGAAGAAGTCTAAAGGCGTTAAATCGCATGATCTCGGTGATCAGTTTACGTCACCGCTATGCGAAATAACCATGCCCTCACATCGCTCGTGCAAGATGTCCATCGTGACATGCACTGTGTGGCACGTAGAGCCGTCCTGTTGGAACCATATGTCGTGGGTACCCTTATCGTCCAGTTTAGGCCGCAAGAAGTTGCTTATTATCGATCTGTAGTACTCGCTGTTGACGATTATGTCAATGCTACTTTCATTTTGGAAGAAGTATGGACAGATGATTCCGCCCGACCAAAATCTACACCAAGCAGTGACTTTCTCGGGGGCATTTAGTGCTTGTGTATCTCGTGTGGATTAGTATTGTCCTAAATCTAACAATTCTGCTTGTTCACATATCCATTTATCCAAAAATGGGCATCGTCGCTAAAGATAATTTTTTTGATGAAATTTGGGTCAAACTGCTCCAGAGCCCAATCAGCGAACACACGGCGTTGTCTATGGTCATTTACCTTAAGCCATGGGTCAATTGGATTTTAGATGGATGCAGATCAAGTCCCGATACAAAATTCGCCAAGTTGAAGTCGCAGAAAAGCCAAGTTGTTGCGAAGGATGAGAAATTGACTGGCTCGGGTTTTCCCGTACACTCTCGCGCACAGGAACGATATTCAACAGACCTTGCGATTCGGTGACGTACAGGTGATGGCTGATTATTTATCAAATACGTTGACTCGATATTTGATGATTTGCACATATTCTTGAGCACCATAACATTTCATGGTAATTTTCCATAGACTACTGAATAGTTCACAACAAATTTAATAGATGTTACTTTAACAACATGGCCGCTATAACCTAACAAATTTCGAGAGTCTATATTGAAAAATCCTATAGATATCTACAGCAAAATTTCAAATATATGCATTAAAAAGGCTAGTTCATCAAAAATTTTACGTTTTTGTAAACTAAAGTCTAACCATTAAATAGAAAGAGTGCAATGACCGAGAGAAGATGGGGATTCTGTCTGGAACAGAGGCGTAGATGTTTTTATTTTTTGGCGGGGTCAGTGACAAGTACTGCTACAATTATTGATATGACGGAAATTTAAAAAAATTGCTAAATCACATAAGGGAGATATTGTGAGTAAAACCAAGTTTCCACACCACTTATGAAGTATCGCTAATGGCGCGTTACCATTTTTTTAGTGGGTGGTTCGCCATGAGCCCTATTTCCACATTAATAACATTTCTATATAAAATAAACAAAATTCTACAACAAAAACAAAATCAAAAATTCTCTTCCAAAATTTAACAAAACCCCATAACATAAACAAAATTCTGTAACAAAAACAAAAGAAAATTTTCTTCTACAGAAAATAAATGAAATTCTACCACAGAAATGAAAAGGAAATGTTCGAAAAACAATCTTACCTTTTCCAATTTTCGAGTCATCACTCACTATCACTTTCAATATCACTTTTACGGACACTAATAATAATGGGATCGAGGATTTTATCAGTCATATTATCTACATCCCACATTTTTTATTCTTCTTTTCGAACATGACCAATACACTTTCTCCAGTCTTCTGCTGTAACATTTTCTAATGCTTTCTGAAGATGGCGTTGGAAATTAGCCAATTTAAATGTTCTATTTTTTCTGGCCACATCCCCTTTAATTTATGTCCAAATTAACACAATTGGGTTCAATTCACAATGATATGGGGATAATCGTACAACAGTAGTTCCATGGCGCAATGCTATATCTTCTACAGCAAGTTTCTTATATTTACTTGCAAGTATCTTCACAATTCTGACTGACACTAATTATATGAATGAATATATAAACTCGATGGTGTTCCAATTCGAAATTAGTATATACAATAATTCAGGACTGGAATAAACTGAAAGAAGTGTTTGAATTTATTACAACTTCTGAGGAATAGAGAACCAGAAATCCATTCAGCTTGCTAGAGAATTTTTAAATGACATGAATGATTTTAATCTTACGTCTTTGGTAGTACTATTTAATTATATTTTTAGTGCTACAGATATTTTATGACATCCTACAGAAAGAATCATTAGACATTAATTTTTGTGTGCATCAAATAAAACAGACACGTGAAATATTGAAGAAAAGAGAAATTACTTTTTTAAGACAATTTCTAATAAAGCAGCTAGAATGACAGAATTAGAAATTACAAAACGACAATACGCTGGTCTTCATAACGAAGCCATTAGTACAAGATATAAGCACTTTTGTATGAAATATTAAACCATATTTTAATGCAAATAGACGTCAGGTTTCAAGACTGTGAAAAGTTGCAATTTGTTTGTCTCGCTAATACTGCAAAATTTGAACAATATAGCTTGTGTTTCCCTTCTAATGCTTTTGAAAATTTGGAATAATTTTATGAAAATATATTTACCAAACAGCAACGACTTAAAAACGAACTTGGACTGTTATACAGTGATGAAAGTTGCAGAAATATACCGCTGCATGAACTGCTCAAAAAAACTGAATGAATACAGACATTTCTACAAAACTTACAAACTGTTTTGTATAATTTTAACTATTCCGTCAAGAAGTCCATCAGTAGAAACATGCTTTTCGTGTCTTAAACGTATAATTACCATTTCCCAAGAAATACTTTCATCTTTAGCAAATATTTCTATCGAGAAAGAATTGTTGCTAGAACTAAAGAAGAATCCAGCCGTCTTATGAAGATATATAGATAACTACGCCTCACTAAAAGATCGAAGAATTGATTTCGTGTACAAAAATTACATAGCTATAAGCTCGGCTATAGGTAAGTCTTAAGAAAAATCAATCTACCTTTTTCTAACTGTTTGCACATTTACACTCTTCACCTGTTTTCTAACCCGCGAGCCGCCACTGTGGTCCAATTGCCGTCTTGACGGCGCCTGCATCTAAGATAGGCTAAATGAGTGAAATACATAATATTCTTCAAATGGAAGAAACAAAGAGGGCGACAACATCTGCAAAAATTGGAGTACGACGTTGCCATTTTTTGCAGAATATCTTTGTAATGAGGACTTAATACAACGAAATTTATTCATCGTTTTATATTTGACAAACATTACATAAATTTACATGCGCTATGTCGCAGATAGGCATTATACAATTTAATTCTAACATTTCTTATTTAATTTTGATTATAAATTTCAATTGAATTTAATATTACCGAATTAATGTAGAACATATAAGAAATTTAGGAATTAAATATGACAATAGCGCCTATCAGCTTTTTAGCTTATTGCACTCTTTGCACTATATGGTTTCACTTTAGTAGTATAATTATTATTGTAATTATGTAAAAAATTATTATAACAAATAAGAACATAGCTTAGGTTTTATGATATGCAACAATAACAATAAATCAGTATAATATAGTATGAGTATAAGTTATATAACTATATGTGATATTTGTTTATTTATTTATTTACAAAATCGCACGGGGTAACCCCAATTACATGATCAGGAGACAATAGCAAAATATACAATACAGGCATGTTTATTATGGCTGCGAAAACATTTTTCGTCATAGTACAATAACTTACAAATAAGGCGTCTATACCAGCGAGCCGCAGCAGAGAAAGACTAACAATCCGTATAGTATACGACCGATGTCCATTTCTATAGTAACGGCATTGCCACCACATGTTACATAGAGGCCTGTCACGACTTTGTTTTCTTATCCTCTCATTGCTATTTTCACTGTTTACGCGGCCTTGTGGATCACGTCGTGTGTGTGAATTTTGCGGTTATGTGAAAATTAATATGCTACGAGACAAAAAACCCAGACTAGAGTTACTGCAAACCTGGATTAATAATGAGTTGTTTGCGAGCATGTACGAGTATATTAGACGAAATTATCTATTTTGTAATGTGTGTGAACAAATTATTAATTTGTCTAAAAAAAGTAATGTAACAACACATGTGAAAATCCATACCTCGTCTAGTGGTCATAATAACAATGACCTCAAGGTGGCCTTTTTGGTACGTTATATTTCGTTACATAAACTGAAGAAGTCCACACTATGCAAGTTTGTAGAAAAATGTATGGACCTAGAATTCCCTAATCCAACTACACTAAGAAACAGATATATTTACCAGATATACGAAGACCTATTTCAAAACATTCCCAACCACGCCTGGGGAAATATTGTGTAATTTATTATAGACGAAGCAACTGATGCATGCGGACGTTCAGTGGAAATTTTTTTAATTGGTGCGTTAAAACCCAACAGTGCTAGTGGCACCCATTTAATGACTTCTGAGATAATAGACATAATCAACCATAAAACAATTGTAGATTATTATGACAGTGCTTTCATTGTGTATGTGCATATCAAAAAAATTATCAAAAAGTTTTAGTAAAGCTGCATACAAGCGAGAAACAGGAGATATGTTAACTGAAACTTATGTAAATATGATACACTTAGGCAGGGAGCTCAAGCACTTAACCGAATTGTAGAAACAATAAGAGGCACTTTTCCTTTAGTTAACAAGGTAATAGTGAATGTAATCAATTTTTTTGTAAAAGCGCCTACTCGAACACGTAGAGAACCTCTGTCAGACATACATTTACCTCCTGAATCAGTTGTCATGAGGTAGGGTACTGAAGCTCTAACTTAATGATAAGTATTTTGATTAACTAAAATGTGTTATTTTTAGGTTTCATCCCAATGAAAGCCATACACATAGTGCAGAACTTACTGCAACTACAAAGTATACGATATGATGCCCGTTACATTAATGGTAAGTATTCCATTTTAATTACTGCAATCAATAAACTGGAAATATATGGCTTATCGTTATAAGAATAGGTTATTATGGTAGTAGATCTATTTAAGGAAAAAATAAACAACCACAACATATGTAATGTCAGTCATTAAAAGACAACCTACAAGATGTGTTTACGAAAATCCTGAATACAACCGTTTTGAACACATGTAATCATTTCTAAAGGGTACACACCAAGAGTTATTTTCTGCTTTACTATAGTATAGTCCATATATTGTTAAATTCTCATATTGTTCTTCGATGACAGTAGACGTTGAATTGATTTTTTTCATTGGGTAAGGCAATGTTAAGTGATAAGCGTCAATGTTTTACTGCAGAACACTTAGAAAATAAACTAATGATAAACTTTCATTATCTGTCGATCCCCATGCCATGATGTATCGATCCCCATGCGAGTCAGAAATCGGACCGACTGGGACAAATGTTGCTAAGTTTTTTTATTTATATATTTCTTTTACCGTTTTTCTGTTTATTCAAGTATTCATTGTATACTAATGTATTATATTATGATGAATATTCTGTGAACTATCGCTGTATAATAATAACGACTTGAATTCGATACTGTTGCGGCTCATCGGAATAGACACTT
Organism: Rosalia funebris; assembly: GCA_037954035.1. NCBI lineage: Eukaryota > Metazoa > Arthropoda > Insecta > Coleoptera > Cerambycidae > Rosalia > Rosalia funebris. The sequence goes on from JAZFAV010000002.1 coordinate 31,666,060, forward strand.
ATAATAGTTATCTAACTTAATTAATACAACATATCACATAAGACAATGACCTGATTTAACAAAAAAATTATAAACACTTCACGAGCGATATATGTAGGAAATTCATACGGTTTATTTACTATTATTTACGCGGTGGGTGCCAGTATTTTTCGTAATTTTTGAAAAGAAGATCAAAGGTGATTAACACTAAAATAACGACATATATTTTAAAGACGTATATTACAAACTTGTATTTTTTTTGTGTGCAGTCGAAATTATTTGTGTTCTCGTTTAGTTTCAAAAAATAAAACCCGCCACAGGTAGAATTCGACATTTGACCCGGATCGGAACCGAACGACTCGGAGTCGTTCGGTTCGGATCCGGGACAAATGTCGAATCCAACCTGTGGCGGGTTTTATTTTTTGAAACTTTATCTCATCGTGCAGAAACACGAGAAAGGGGTCGAGGATCGCTTCTGGGTATAATTCAATGCCTGGCGGGGCTTTAGCCCGAGGAGTAGTTGTTTCCTAGAGCGATTATGTAATAGCTTTCCTATTCGGGAACTACTTTGATAACCGCTTGGCGGTTTGGTGGTTCCTTTCTCGATATCCGACTTATATATTACATTCTCGTTTAGTGTATTTGTTTCATTTATCATATAGGTAGTTCGTAAGATATCTATCTATTTGTCTATAAAACCCGATTCGACCATTACATTAATAACTCAATTATACATTTAATAATAATAAACGTCTTTATAAATGAAATATTACAGTTCAGTAAGGGCGAATTTGTAGATTACAGGTTACATGATTTTCCTCAATGTACAATAATAAAATATTGTTTCCTAAATATACAACAATAATTTAATATATTCAGAGAAATAAAAAGCGAAAAAGTAAAAAAAAAAAAAGAATAGGTATTTCAGTTGTATACATACCTAAATATAAAAATGTATTAAAGAAATAATAAGAAAATACAAAAGTAAGTAAATAGAAATAATTTACTGACTGAGTAATAATTGCTATTTTATGTGACACTTAAAACTTTTTATACTGAGTGGTTTTAACTGATGTTCTATTACAGCATTGTATGAATGTACTTTATCATAGGAAAATGAGGTTTTAAATGATAATGCATGATACACCATCATAGTAATTATGTATTGTGCCTGATATCTCCATTACGGACTTGGTCTTTAGTTACTAATTTCCAATGTCATTCGAACTGTGATCCAGGGCGGTGGGCAGGACCCAATATTGAGGGTGTTATTGTATGCTTGAGTCCGAGTCCCTATGTGGGGAGTTTAGTATCCCATCCTGAGGATGGGATAGATAGGAAATTTGAGGCTTTAAAGAAGAAGAACGGCGAGTTCGATGTCTCCAAATATTTTAAATGAGGGTATGAAAAAATTGAGTGGATGAAATTAAATTCTGTCGACATCACAACCAGAAAACGGCCGTCAATAATTTCAGAACTGGAACAATATTATTACCGAAATGAAATACCCTACAAATATGAAAAATGCTGACATGGAAAGTTCTTTTATGTTGAGACGATTGACAGAAATAATGGTACCTCTTTTCCTCTTTGATCTCCACTAGTTAGTTGGCTTCCCTTTTTAATAGAGGGAGTATTATGGTTATATATAAGTATCTAACTCGCCATTCCTTAGTTATAGAAGGAAGTCTATTTGTAAATACTGATTCACTATCATGAAACAACACACAAAAACTTTTGACTAAACTATTATAGAAAACAGTTTAGTGTCAGGGGATAGAGAAAATTCTTTTGTAAAATTATGTTTAATTGTATGTGAAACAGCAATCTTGTAATGTTTGAATATTCTTCCAAAATTACAATAATCGATATTTATATAATAATCTAATATATATGTTTTCAAAGCATATAAAGAATATCAATATAAATATAATCTCTAGTAAAATTAATACGAATGAACACAAGGAATACAATATATTTACAATTACATGAAATGTTAATTTGCACGGAAATACATTTAGCTTTCATGTTAATTGGATAACCTTTCCATTTTCAAGTATATATTCTTAAAATACCTCACGTTTTTAAACACGACATTAATATTCCATAGATTAATTTGTTCAATACACTATCAGTCAGAGATACAATCAGATAAGCTGCTTGAAAATATATCAGAACACACACACACTACATTCAGGATACAACTTCTCTTCTTTGTATTGTCAGACTCTTCCCTATCATCTTTTTGTTTATTTTTCATGTTTGACATAAAACGAAATGGTTGGCGAGCCCACAAGAACACATAAAGTAGAGGACGAATTCAATATGATAATTCTGTAATAATAAACATAAAAAGCATAACCTGATTTATGGCCTCTCTCCGTTTACTATTTAAAATGTTTCGGGAACTGTACGATCATAAAATGTCCCTGTCACAAGCACAAAAAGAAAACGAGTCTATAACTTACATTTCGGATAAGATTCTCAACAAACTTAGTTCTATTAATTAGGATAGTTGGAGGCTAAACGTTGATTTAAGGTGCCGTCTTCTAAAGTGATTAAAACAAACGTTATATGAATGATAGTTCTCATTATTAAAACTGTATTCATAACTCATTGATACATCATCGGGAAAGATGGATATTTGTATATTAGGTAGGTGATAGAAAATTGATTTGGAAATAAACCGCACAAGGAATTTATTAATTAAGACGACTTTTATTAATGAGACGACTAGTTCTTAAATGTGCATATAATAAAATGAAATTTGATTTCTTCCTAACTTAGTGGAAAATAAATTAGAAACAATAACTTAACTGACTATTTATCATTAATATACATGTCTCACTTTATAGGGTAGGTCAGCTACAAAGGGATGTAAGTGTATATATAGATGTACTACCTGATTGGTCTAATAGAATTTTGATTTAATAAGGAGGAGGAAACAAATTCTGTTAACTATAGTTTTACGACATTAATATTGTATTTGAGGTAATTAAACTGTGTTTAATTACCTCAATAATGTGTGAATAAAGCGTCTATTTCAGCGAGCCACAACAGAGTCGAACTCTGGTTACTATTATTACATAGTGATAGTCCACAGAAAATCCATTATAATATAATAATGAACATTAATGAATATTCGTATATTCGAATAAATAGAGAAACGGGAAAAGAAACATGTAAATAAAAAAAACTTACCAACACATGTCTGAATCGGTGTTGGTTTCTAACTCCCTTTGAAATGTTGATAATGAAATGTGCTGATAATGAAAATTTATCACTAGGTACTTTTCTAAGTTTTCTGCAGTAAATTCTCGACGCCTATTACATTATAGTAGCTTACGCAATGAAAAAGGCCTTTCAACCTCTACTGTCCCCAAATGATAGTAAGAGCAGTTATCTATTTATGGACTATATTTTAGTAAAGTATGATATAACTCTTAATATGTACGCTGTAGAAATAAAAACAAGTGTTATAAATGGCCGCATCCAGGATTTTATACATAAATAGATATTGCAGTTGCGTTTAATGACGGTTCTGACTTGGATTCGACTCCCTACGCGAGGAGTTTGACATTTCAGCCTAAACCTAAGGACAAATGTGTTTATTCTTGTCTCGTCTCTATATGTAAACATCCTCTAAATAGTCTGAGGCGTTAGAGCAAGGGACTCCAAACTTTTTATCATAAGGGTCGCACTGACTCCTCTAACGTCCCAAGGACCAAGACCTAGCCAGCTCATGATACCAACATACTGTAGGTTTGCATAAAAAGTAAATTTGCGTATCGGGACTCCGGCGAGTATGATAGCTATGGCACAAGGTATCTATGGTATCTTCATGAAGAGCTTCTTGACGTTCATGGCATTCACGGCATAACCACTAGAGAAGATATTTTGAAAGGAGTTGAAAATGCTGTTCAGAAAAACAATCTTCAAGTTTTCATATACTTCAAGTTTTTCGTGGAAAAAGTTAAAGCATATTATTACTGATGGTGGTAAACATGTGTGGAAAGAATAAAGGTGTCGTTGCTCTAGTATCAAAGGCCGTAGAAAATAAAGTTGGTTCAGAATCATTAATCCTACATTGCATCACTCATCAATAGTCTTTGTGCGGAAAATGCTTGTATATGTTAGAAGTTTTAAAGCTAGTCATGCCACCTATTAATTATATCAGATCACATGTGCTCAATAATCGTTAATTTTGCGAGTTTATTGAAGAGATTGAATAAAATGAGTTACCATATTATACCACAGTACGCTGGCTTAGCTGCGGAAGAGTTCTGACGCGATTATCCAAGCAATAATCGAAATTTTACAGTTACAAAACAATGAGAGGTTATGGAAGTTATCATTGTAAGTCCATAAAAAGTCAACGTGTGGACATAAATCTTGGGTAGTTAGTGAAACCACATATTTGTATCTAAATCAAAATTTAATGGCAGAGGTAGATTTGGACATACTACAGAATACTATTGAGCTATCAATTTTGATAATTTTATAGAAAACTCCTCATGAATTTCGGGATGTGTAAGTAACTTTTCAACAGGATGGTGCTTCTTCACACTATTATGACACAATAAGAGTTTATTTTAATGAACAGTATGCCAGTAAGTATATATTATACAAATAGGCTGGGGTACAATAGGTGGCCTGCTTGGTCTTCAGACTTAATGCCCTTATATTAACTAAAAACATAAGATATACGTTACATAACCCGCTAACATAGAGGTCTTAAAGCACAGAATTACTGAAGAATGTAATTTAATTTTCACAGAAATACTTGAGCGAGTGAGTTCAAGTTGAAACAGGATTTTGAATGGTTAGCAGGAGGGAGATGTAAATTTATTTCAGTATATTCATATCTGGTACTAATTATCACTTTTATAATATCGTTATTTGTAAATTAAAGTTATCGTTTTCCATTAACCTAGAATGTAAACACAAAATAAAATTCGGGTATGCAAAAACGTCTATCTGATTTTTCTGCGTAATTTATGTTAGAAAGAAAAAAACAGATACTTAGCATTTACAAGGAGGTACTGTCCAAAAAGTGCAGTATAGTCTTATGGTAAGCCAATATTAATTCTTTTAGTTTTAATTAACTTTTACAAAAATCAGTGTCAAAACAAATATAAATTGTAAATATATATTTTATATCAAAAGAGCTATTATATTGGTCTTCAAATAAACTGTTACTCACATGTTGCAATTTAAAAATTTTCAAAATGGTACCACAGCGCCATCTTTAAAGTCTTCATTAACTAAACTCATTAATAGAAAATTCTTCAGGCAGTCTTTATTTACTAAAACATTCTTTTTACACTTCAAAGTACAACTAATCAAGAATAGAACAAGTCTTACAACTGGGATATCGGACCACCCATGAGGTGCGCAGTAAATAGCCTGTGTAAATAGCCTTTACTCAGTCGAATTATTGACACCTTTGTAGAGTGAATATCGGTAAATTATGTATAATAAATGTGAATATATAGGGTTATCCACATAAAATTCTACCCCTCTTAACTGTTTTATTTTTTGAAATAAAAAAAATGATAAATACGAAAGTTGTAGGAAATTTTACTGTGATCTCAGACATGTATTTAGTAAGACAATCTAATCTCGCGTTTTGGAGATCTAGACCAAATTCATGTTTTTTTTTAATGGAACACCCTGTTTTTCGATTTTTGAAATCTACGTGCTTTTCCTACCACAACAGTACATGTTATATCTTTGCTCTAGTAGTTTGCACAGTATCGCCCTTATCGAATATCAAACAAATTATTATTAAAACAAAACTTGTATTACTCTATTACTAGGTACTTAAAATAATTACAAATTCTATAATGTGGACTGATAAAGCCAGTTTTCCATCATGTGGTATTTTAAAATAGAAGAAATACTCACGACACGACTGGTCGTCAGAAAATCTACACTCATTTAAACCGACATCGACAGTTCATCGACAAAGTCGAACTTCGATCAATGTTTGGTGTGGTATTTTTCGAAACTCAATTATTGGACCAGTATTTTTTAAAGGCGGTTTAACTGGACAAAAATATTTATATATTTTAAGAAGAGAGACTTCTGATTTGATAATTCAATTAAATGAGCCGAATATTATTTGGCAACCTTTGTTTATAGGGTGGATAGGTTCAAATGGAACTATTTTATGGCCGGCCAGAAGTCCTGACCTGACCCCACTGGATTTCTTTCTGTGGGGCACTTTCAAAGATCGGGTATATACGGAATGGTAAAATAACGTAGAAGAATTTAGAGAAAGAATATGTCGGGAGATCAGAGACATGAACGAGACTGGTATCTTGGGCTTACAAATGAAATTTGTTAAGGAGGTATACTCTCTGTAGTGCACAAAATGAATGTATTATAGAACACCTTCTATAATTTATAATTATAGTTTTTTATAAAATGTTACGTTCCATCCAGAAGTATGCTTTTTAATGTAACCATGATAACATCAAAAATAAAATCTAATTTAAACTATCAAACTCTGTTTATAACAATTCTCGTAATTTTTGTTTCAAATTTTCCATGGCGATCTTGATTTTGTTTGATATTCGATATTTCAAAGGGCGATACTGTGCAAACTACTAGAGTAAAAATTATATATATAATATGTATATATTTCTGTAATCGGAAAAACACGTTGATTTCAAAAATCGGGTATTGTATATAGAAAAAAACATAAGTATGGTCTGGATCTCCGAATCGCGAGATTCGGTTGCTTTTCTAAATACATATCTGAGGTTGCAGTAAAATTTACCATAACTTTCGTATTTACCATTTTTTTCTATTTTAACAAATAAAGTAGTTAAGGGGGCTAGAATGTTATGTGGAAAACCCTGTACACAAAGTTCGATCTGACCACACGTAAAGTGCATCCTTTTCCCTCCTAATGCTGCCTCACTTTTTCTTCTACGCATGCTTACACTTTTTCCTATTCTTGATGAGCAGTATGTATGCCTATTTTTGTTCTTTTAGGTCTATCAGATTTGAAGGTCTTGTTCTTTTAGATCTATCAGGGGAACTTTAGACGCGCACTGTATAGCATGTTTAGAAGAACGATAATCATTATAGCACTCCAGAAGACACAAGGTACTTACAATAATTAGATATATCCCATCTCACAATTTCAAAATGATATTAATGAAATGAAATTTATATGAAATTAATATCTAAAATTGCACTGCACTACAAATAAAATGTGTAATAATTATTACCACGTGGTTTACTTTTCTTAAAACCGTCTTTCTTCGAAAATAAATGCGACAAATGTTAAACAATAATTTCAGAATTTATAGAATGTTACTTATGAACGAAGGTTTTCAGGTAACTATTTGTAAAATATATTCATAACCACGAAATCTAAAAGAGGAAGATAATCGAAAGTAATTTCGGTAAAATAGTTATGAAATGATTGAAGATAAAACATTAATTTCAATATAATCGGACCAAGTAGTCCAAATTAGTTATAATTGCCACTATGCAGCAAAAACGGCATTGTAGTTTCAAAGCAGAAATAATATGTTTATGTTGGTGATCATGTGATCAATATTTCCAGGAATAATTCGATATACTAATCTTGAATGCCCAACTAACGAAGAAAACATTATCGATTCTCAGAAAGGATACCCATTACGTTTTTATGATTATTATGAATACAATTTAACAATGCACTATATATAAGTAATTTATCAAGTAAATGTAAAGTAGCATCGACATGTTCACACGGCAATTATAAGAGACTATCGATGATAAACATCCACCGCACTAGTTGACAGTCGATAATATTGCTACCTCAAGTTTATAAAGCACGAGTAACTTGGTATAATCAGCAGGGGTTCATTTACAAGCGATATTAGGTGCAGATCAAGCTCCTGGTTTTATTATCATAATATTGTATCCACTTTTTAATATGTTTAAGACTGCGCACACTGTGTTACGACTGCACATAAAGTAAAAAGGATGGGTATTTTATACCTTTACTGATAAATTAAGCTATCTGCATAAATATGCAAAATGATTCAACACGTAAGAACTAATTTTGTTTAACATTATTACGTGATAACGGTTCATTAACGAATAATGTTACACTTTTACATTACTTAGCAACCGACGTTGGTCAGTTAAAAATTAATTATGTGTAACCTTAAATTTTAAGAAATGTGTGTCTTTAGAAATAAACTACGTTAGAATAAGTTATCCTATATTATCAAATCATATATTTTATGTATACTCCTTATAGATTAATAAACAGTTTTAGGCTTAAAGTTAATATTATTGTTACCTGAATAGGAATATAAAACAAAAGTATTTCTTGATTGTCCTTATTTTGTTAAGTGGCAATTGGCAATTCTATAGAATATCATGAAATATTAAATAGAAAATTAAACAATTTAATTATTATTATCTTATTATTAAGAAACTAACATACAAAAATCGTCTGCAGGAAGAATAAATATCCGATATTTATTCGATATTATGTATTATACAAAAACTTACTTTTGTAAGTTTGTAAATTTTCATCCAGTAATGGCATTGTCTCTCATTATAGACTTGAACGTTTTGATATTCTATACTGTTGAATATTTGCAGTGATAAAACTTTATCACTTTTTAACACCAATGAAACTGGTAAAATTTTAATTAGTATAACTGTAAACTTATATATATTTTAGGTGTAAAACTAATATAAATACATCACAATATACCACACTTTACTCCACGTGAGGTCGACTATAATCTCTGCTATACTCTGGTATGGGGTAACTATTTTAGGGTACGTAACTATGTAGTCTTCACGTTGACACTGCCGAAACGTGAGGCAATATGGTTGTTTCAGATTTCTGATTAACGAAATTATGCCCAAATGATGTTATGTGTCTCAGAGAAGAGGCAAATTGTTGATATGTTGACCGGATGTATTAAAATGTATTGAAAAGATACCTAAATAATTTGTTGAATTTTTTTTCGCTTGATAATTTCACCGAAGAGATACTGTGTACAGGGTTAGTCACCTAAAATTGCCCCCCCCCCCTTTATTTCTCTTAATTTCAATCGGATCGAAAAATTCAAACAAGGATTTTACATGATTTTTTACAAATTTTTTGAATATTTAAAATTTTCAAAAACTCTTTAAATTGAAATGGGGCGAACATTTTTTTATTTTTTTAAATGGAACATCCCGTATTTTTTACTTAAAAAAGTTACCCACAGTTTTCTGATCACAAAAGTATATAATTGTTGTATCTTGGTAAGTATAGTTCTTGAGATATTCATACAAATATATAGTCACACGGTATATCCACGGTGCATATGTTATTGATCTGAGTATTTTGCATTAGACTCTTTGGTTCTATAACCGACTTATATACTAGAAATTTGCTTTCTAATGAAAAATGCAATTTTTTGCCAAGTATTCAGTACAAGTTTTTGAATCTTACATCAATTTGTTTTCTTTTTTCTTTTTTATATTACATGATATTTACGTTACATGATATCTCCAGTTCAATTTTTTATCAATAAATTCCTAAATATCTTATGGATGAGGTTTCTGGTATTATAGTTCCATTAAAAGTAACTGGCGGGTATTGTTCTTTCCTTAGAATAAAGGTAACTCGTGTATACTTTGGTTCGTGTTTGGGTTTGATATTTATTTTCCACTTTATTGTCCAATGTTCTATCAGATGTAGGTGTTGCTGTACATGTTCGGATGACAGTATTACTGTGCTGAGAAAGCATTTCTGTGTCAACAGTGAATGTTCCTGTTATTGTAGTCTGTCATTGGGATATCCGAGGTATATAGTAAGTAGAGTACTGGTTCTACTACACTGCCCTGGGTGATTCCAGATTTGACTGAGATCACGTTCGAAACTTCGTCGTTAACTCTAGTTATGAATCGGTGGTCCATTAGATATAATTTGAACAATTCAAAATAAGATGGCAGAGATACCTTAATTTTGTATAACAGTCCATGCCAGACCTTATAGAATGCTTGACTTACGTCTAGGAATACTAATGGGTAGTAGTCTTTTGTTATGGATCTATTTATTTCGTGGACTAATCAGTGACACTATTGGATAGTTGAGTGTAAATGACGGACATCAAACTAGTGATCAAAGAAGTTTATCAAGTATTGGTTCGATCCTGTGAAGTATTAACTTTTCTAGAAGTTTAAATAAGGTTGACAGAAGGATATCTGCTATATGGGATGTTACGGAGTTTCGGTTTTCCCAGGCTTAGGTACTAGGATTATTACTGAAGTTTTAAATTTATTACTGGTATTATTATTATTATTAATTTCACACCCAGCTAGTGTGTCCCCATATGTACCCCATGTGACCGCATTTCAGACATCGTATACATTTTACATCTCTACCCTAAAATAACTACTGAAATAATGTTTAATATTAAATTAGCTCTTTTTAGCATTTCCTAGTGTATGAAACATAAGTTGAACTATATTAAAGTATTTTATGTTTTAGTGTATATCATTTTCGTTATTATAAAAGAACGTTGAAGTTGGAAGAGTAAAACTAATTTCACGATTGGATAAACTAAATAAAACCTTCAAAGAATTTTTAAGTTAATCTCCCTCCCTTAGTTTATGTTTATTCTAACGACTCTCTATTAATATAACACCACCCATAGGTTACCTATATCTGCTGATGCATGGTTCCTAATTATAGCAAATATACTATTGCAAATTTGTTGCAAATTATATGACAGTTCTCACAGGTCTCATTATTTATACAATCACCTTGCGGATCACTAAAGTTAATTGTAACTGTGTAACATTTCTCAGGACCAATGGTGGTTATAAAAATGCCTGAGTTCGTCTTTTGATACTCTTGTTTCACAACATGCTTTTCGATCGAACTTTCGATAATTGATCGACAACTTTTATTGCTGTTATTGATGGTGTAGGCCTTATTCAAAACGATCTTTTAATCCGAACTAGAGCTGTAAAAAGACCAGTGCTACACTGAAACGCGATCGTAAAATGCGATATACTATAACTAAATATGCTAACACGTGCCTTTTAGCTTTAATTGTTCCAATTATACAAAACTTTTAAGCACTTCAGACAAAAATAACTATTTAAATTCTAACGAGGATGCTTTTGGATTTTATAGCCACGAATAATTAACATAAGACTTATATTGGCTTGGGAACGTTCCCTGACGTGAATGTGTAGGAGACACAAAGTGTAACCGTAAATTAGGGTAATTTCTTAATGTTTATGTGGTATTACTCTATCATGTCTGTAAGTTACTACATCATATAAAATTTATTAATGGATAGAAAAAATTCATGGACGCCTTCATTAGAAAATTTCTACTGAGGAAATGTTCTAAATTTTAAGTATTATATAATAGTAATAAAAATAATAATATTTAATCACACAAATTTGCATATACGCTTTTCTTATAAGTTAAATCATAAACAAAGTGTGTAAATAAACAAGATAACTGCAAGGGCGGACCTGCTTACAGTTTATTTGTTGATCTCACCTTCGATACCATATTTAAAATATTATAAGTACAATACAGAATTGGTATAAACATTAGTTTACAGTCGACTAGTTTATTAATTGAACATAATTTAAGATGTAGGTAAGTTAAGATTTTAGTAAATTTTTTTTAGTATTTTACTTTTCCGCACTCCACTATACGCGGAAAAGTAATGTGTGTGTGTGTGTGTGTGTGTGTCGTTGTTGTTGTCGTTGTCGTTGTCGTTGTCATTGGCGTTGCCGTCGGAATTTATTCTTGTTAGCACGATAACTCAACTAAATCGTGTCGGATCCATCGGGTTTTGACTGATTCTGATCTGGGACGTCTCCCAGACGACACCTATTTTAAGGTTGACAGGACACACCCCACTCTGTCCATGGGTCATGAAAAAGCACGATGGTCGACTACTTAGAAAATTTTTTTAACACGATAACTCAACTAAATCGTATCGTATCGATCGGATTTTGACTAATTCTGATCGGGAACGTCTCCCAGACGAGACCTATTAATTTTGAGGTAGATAGAAGATACTCTACCATATTTATGGGTCATGAGAAAGCATAATGGTCGACTATTTGAGAAATTGTTTTTGTTAGCACGATCACTCAATTAAATCGTGTCGGATCAATCGGGTTTCGACTGATTCTGATTAGGGACGTCTACCAGACGACATCTATTGATTTTGAGGTGGATAGGACACAACCGACTCTGTCCGTGGATTATGAGAAAGCACGATGGTGGAAAATTGAAAAAGTAAAACTGTCGCATAAAACACATATTCTGCATTTACGTGTTGGTTTATTTTTTCTTGACCACTTAATTTCGAGATAGAGATGTTCTACGTGCGGAAAAGTTGTTTTAGGTTTTAAAACTGTTTTCTTAATTGAATTTAAGGTTAATTCTAAATATTTATTGCTTTAATTATACTAGATTTCTACAGTAAATTTAATTTTTCTCCTATCATAGTTAAACATAAATTATTTAATTTCATATAGATGATTTAATTATTTTATGATAACTATATGAATACATTTATAAAGTTCAAAAAGGTGTAAATGTTTCTATGAATGAAGTATTTACAATTCCCGCGTCATATTTTTATATATCATTGATAACTAGTGTTTTGTTTGATAACGAAATTGACGCATATTCTTTCGTCAAATGGTTCCTAACGATGAAGGACATTACCAAGGAAAACGTTAATAAAATTAGTTTTCACCCTAAGATAGGCAATCGTAATGATATATTAAAACACTATATTTCAGTTCAGTACGGATGTAAGGTATATAACTGCTACGCATATACAATGAGCGTCTAAAATAACTTACTATTAAGGAGTTTATCTTAATAAACAATACCCCAATAGCTGGATTGGCTATGGGGGTATAATAAAATGGTCCGGCTCGGTCTCCAAACCTAACACCTTTAAATTAATTTTTATGATCTCCCTGAAAATCCAAGGTATACACCACGCAACCTGCTAGAATTAAAGTTCTGAAAAGATGATTTCTGAAGAATGTAGGTTAATTTCTTCAGGTGTACATTTTGAGCATATACTTTAAAATTCTTAAAGGTATTAAACTATTAGCACTGCGTAAGTAAGTATTATAAGTGTGTTATATATTAAAACAGAAGAGACATTGATCAGTTATCATCATAACACGAAAGAAATTAATAATAATACCATTTTCACTTATACTAAATATAGAAACGGGCTAAATACCTGAAACAAATTTGACATTTATAATTATTGATTTGAACCTTTGGACCATAAGAAAATAAAAATATATATATTACAAATTCTTTTCTCATCATTATTAAATTTATTTATTAAATAGTTTGTTTTCTCAAAGTATTTGGCCTTATTTTCTCTATTAAGGACTATTACTTACGACGACTTGCATTGAAAATTTTGAAACTTAATTTTTTAGTTTACCATCATTTTAGTGTCCCTTGTCGTACCCTTTTAACTTTATTATATGATTACGGTAAATTGTATATTAAGTTTGCTTCTGAAATGAATTTTTGATTAGTTGACAAACTATCCTTAATACGTCTACATACTTATGAATTTAAGTAAGTATCCTTCGAAATTTTCCTTTATCAGTTTTTAAGTAATATTAATGTGACCCTGAATACGTGACAATTTAAAAATATTCAGACGTAGGGAGAATGATGACGATTATTTATAACAGCAAAACAATTTGGCCAGGGTTAAATTTTATCTTGAAAAAAATTGTCGCCTCAACATAAAAAATTCACTTTCACTAAAAAGACTAACTCTAGGTATTTTATATATAAAGAAAACAGCATTCCATTAACCGAGCAATTACATATTATGACTTAGTAGCTATTATGTTTGATACTAAGTTTCTATTTAAAAACCTAAGATTTATTTTAATAATAATCCTGTTATTATTTTAGTTATCCTTTATTACTCGTAATTATTAGTATTACATATTTTACACTTACAATTAAATATTGTATCACTATTTATTATATCCTTACTTAATGTCGGTCTATTTCCGCTTTAAGGTCTATCATGAGTTACTCCTAACCTGAGAATTTTGACATATTCCCTCTTGTACTAGGGATTTTTACTTGCCCAACATGTAATAAACAAGTCTTGCATACATCCTATCCTTAGCATGGTATGTCTGTCTTCTGCACAAACCTCGTCTATATTTGTGTAGTTTCTGAAAGTTGATTGACATACAAGCGGCACCGGTCGTTGCTTGACTAATATCAATGATGTGTCACCAAGTTAGCCTAAGCTACTACTTGCCCGTGTTACCATTAAAATCTATTGTTGTAAGACTATTATATTGCTCATTAATACGTTCTACATTATTTGACTATCGTTATATTATGCAGAACCAACGCGGTGATGTAAATATAAACAATATAGTGAATTTTAAAATGCATTTCTGTAAGTACAAATTTTACAAATACGATGGTATGGAAGCTTACACTATAAGTTAATTTATTTACAAAGTTGTAAGATAAATTACAGCTCAAGGAAGAGAACCTATTTTCACATATTGTTGAAGTCATAATAACTTCTCAGTAACTTAAAGTCGGGAATCGAGAAAGGAACCACCAAACCGCAAAGCGGTTTTCAAGTAGTTTCAGAATAGCAAGGCCATTACATAATCGCTATAGGAAACAACTACTCCTCGGGCTAAAGCTCCGCCAGGCATTGAATTATACCTAATAGCGATCCTCGACCCCTTTCTCGTGTTTCTGCACGATTAGCAAGGTTTCAGAAAAGAAAATCCGCCACGGGTAGGATTCAACATCTGTCGCGGATGGTGACCGAACGACAGACAGCTGTTTAGAACTTATTAGTTATCATCAGTGCCGTACACGGTGTGCCAGTTCAGGATAAATGCTGAATCAAATCCGTGGGGTATTCATCTAAATCGATATTCATCTAAATCGATACTATTCATGTCAGTAACTTATAAGTCGGGAGTCGAGAAAGGAACCACCAAACCACAAAGTGGTTATCAAGTAGTTCCCGAATAGCAAGGCTATTACATAATCACTATAGGAAACAACTACTCCTCGGGCTAAAGCCCCGCCAGGCATTGAATTATACCTAATATCGATCCTCGACCGCTTTCTCGTGTTTCTGCACGATCAGCAAGGTTTAAAAAAAGAAAACCCACCACGGGTAGGATTCAACATCTGTCCCGGATGGGGACCCAGCGACAGACAGCTGTTTCGAACTTATATGAAAACTCGATTCTCGACTTATAAGTTACTGAGATGAATCGTATCGATTTAGATGAATACCCCACAGATTTGATTCGGCAATTGTCCTGGACCGGCGTGCCGTGTACGGCACTGATGAAAACTAATCAGTCCGAAACAGCTGTCTGTCGTTCGATTCCTATCCGAGACAGATGTTGAATCCTACCCGTGGTGGGTTTTCTTTTCTGAAATAATAACTTGTTTATGAAAACCTCTACTATGTATTCAGATTATAACTGTTATCAGAATAACTTTGACATTTTTTTTTCTAGCAATGAGCCAAATAAACGAAAATATGTCCACCTTATATCTAGTTTTACATTTGGTGATGAAACTGATGAATATCGGATATAAAATATTGTATAATGCTTTGTTTGGTAAATATTCCTGTTTATATTACTCGTTTCATTTAACTGGATATTTATTTATTTGCCTTTTTATCTGGCAGTTGTAAAAAAATGGAAATATAATCATCCATTCATTCATAAGTTGACCATAGAAGAAAATCTCAAGAATATGCAAGCCATATAATTACTTTATTGAGATTCTTATTGGAGGAATATTGACACTATTATTCAATGACTAATTATTTTAAATTACCCTCAAATTTACTTCCCGTAAGGATCATATATAGATTTATTGAACCCTAAAATAATGTCAATTAACTTATTTTATATATTTCGTACGTTATAATTTATTTATAGAACACTTCATAATTCTCTCCCAAAATCTAGTTCTACTCTCTTGACTATTGCTCAATTCCGGAATCCTCCTCATTTTATATATCTTCATTTTTGACTCAATCTAGTTGTCCTAAAAATAGATATTTGTATTTCCAACTATATAAATTTATGTTATATTTGTTAGATTTCATATATTACCAGTGTAATATATGAAATCTAACAAATGAAATAACTAGGTTGTGGCAAACTCTGGTAGTATATTTTTCGAAAATGTCTGAATACTTATAAAATGTTTTCTTCCCAAAAATGATTTTCAAACAAGAACTTGTTTGATGCCCATATATTAAAATAAGGGTCAACATTTCTCAGATATCGTAATAAGACGATAAACTGTGAACAGTATATTACTAAGAAGAACATTTTCAGGATTTTTTCGAAAGTTTATTCTAGTAAAAATTCACACGAACAAAATAAATCTATCGCAGGGTATAGTGTCTATACCCTACAATTACGTCATTCTATAAACGATATATTGCAAGATTAAGAATTATGAGTAGGCGTTATTAAAAAGTGAAGTAAATTATAATGTAAATTAAAAAAAAAACAGTACTATATTATCTCAATAGAATTATACATTTTAATTCCTATTAATTAAAATTATTTTATTATCCCGTATATATGTACCTACACGTTACCGATACTACTTACTATGTAGGTATATCTTTCATATTTTTGTTCGATATCGAAAATTAGATACCTACCATTTTCTTGAAGGAATATATTCATCCCATTCGTATATTCATCTCCCATTGTTAGATATTTTTATGACTTCTCTTTACTGTTACCTACCTTACAAACATACCATAACTTCAGAATCTACCTAGACTAATCAGAATCCATAGCTAGCACCATAACATGACCTATGACAACGGACGTCGCGTAACGTAATTTTAATTCCAATAAATAGCTATAATCCTAGTGCTGAATGTCACGCTTACATGATGAAAGCGGGACTCAAATAAGACGTTACAAAGAAAATAATATAACATTCCCAGTGGAAATATGTTTTACTCAATAAAATCAATTATTCTTGAGCCACGCATGATTTCTTATTTATACAACATCGTGACCTTTCTCATCCAGTGTAAGGATCAATGTCGCCATGGAAAATCTCCCCTTTGATGACGGCCAGGAAGAGATTTAAGTATATTTATATCTTATAACGAACTAATAATAGGTTATTTAAAAATGTTGGTGTATTTCACTGCCGTATCTACTATGTAAATTTATGTACTAATATTAACCGTTACAAGAACATCTTGGTATATTTTATATTTTATTTATTGATTGCAGTAATTTAATTGTTGACACCGCATCAAGTTTTAATAGCTCATAACGGAATTTGTTAGGAACATATATTCGGTAATAAAAAAGTTATATTAAGTAATAACAGTATAATGATTTCTATACATTGATAAATAACATAGAATAGATATTGAAGTATTATGTAAAATGGAAAAAATTATCTAGAATATTATTAACAATCATAAGTAATTATCGCATTAAATTGCCAGTCTAGAGGATCAAAAATTACTAATATATTGAAATTGTTAGTTTGCTTCTATTATTTGTTTTGTATACCGTTATTTAACATCAGCCTATTTCCGCTACCAAGGCCTATCACCAAGGTCAGGAGACGAGCTACCCTAGCCTGGAAATTCTGCTGAACCCCCACATGATTATAGTGGGATAGGAGATGATATTTTAGTTGCCTAACATGTAAGAGATCAGGGACCTACAGTTTTACATCCTATCCGAGAAATGGTATATCGTCTACACAAACTTCGCCTATGTTTATGTAGTTTTTGTGGGTTCATTGACATACGAGTCGCTAAAATTTAGGCCAGCTGATCAGTCGCCTATCCAAATGGTACCACGATTGCCGTTGTTGGACATTTAATATCGATAATAGAGACAGCCAGCCTTCAGTAGAGTTTTATTGTAACCTAACGCTATAATTGTTTCGATATTTTACTATTGCATTTTTTTAAGGAAATTAATCAACCATTTTGCTATTCCGTAGTTTCAATCCTCTTGGAGGTAGTATCTTCAAATATGTTCCTATCAAAACTGTGATAGGAACAAATTAAAATAATTTTATATATCACAATAATTAACTACCATAAAGTAACATATCTCCATGAAATTAATTTTATGATAATCCTATTGTGACGTAAAAAAGGTAACATATCGGGCGTAAATCGTCGCAAGCATTATATGTTAACTATATTATGTACAGGGTGAGCGAAACTCGACGTCTCAGCTCTATTATAAGAAAAGGAGAAACGATAGAAAAAATCTGAAAAGAGGTTCTTAAATGGGGTTGAGTAAGGTCCATTTTAAGCTGAATTTGCATATTTTCCATTTTTGGAAACTGAAGTAATGACGTCATCGAATTTGTTTTCCCAGAAACATATCTAAATTTTGACATGTTTAAAAAGAGCATTTTTGTAAATAAATTTTGTAAAGAAAAAAATTTGCTCTTTTTCCGTTGAGAAATTATAAGCAAATTTGTAAAAAAAAAGAAATTATCAGAAATTCGCAATCGTCACGATTTAGACAAGTAGCCATTGAAAGCAAATAGCAAAGTCGCATCTGTCAATAATTAATCTAAAGGTTGACTAATATTGTTTTGTTGTCATTTGACTTTGACAAAAGTTCACGCACAACGAAGAAGTCGATATGATATTAGTTTATGGGGAATCTCAAAAGAACCCTAGATGAGCAATTCAGTTATACGCCCAGAGATACCTCGAATGTGTTATTCCAAGCTAAAAATATTTGCAAGATTGGAATGCAATTTACATGCAAATGACGAGCCATTTTCTTCTCGAAAGGGAAGAAAAATTGTTAAAAGGGTCAATTCTGACAATCTGTTGCCACCGTTTTGCAGTATTTTGAAGACCATCCGAGGAACTCGATTCGACAAACCTGGCGTAAGTTGAATTTAAAATATAGTTCGGGACGAAATATTTTGAAAGAAAATAGTTATCATGATTATAAAATTATCAACATCAACAACGAAGAATTAATTATGTTGCCCAAGTGGTTGTAAACTTAGAGATCAATGACAATCGGTTTTTTCAGCATGTATTGTGGACGGACGAAAGCCGTTTTGTTAGTAACGGTAAGGAAAACCAAAGACACTTCGGAATTAACGTTTGGTGTGGTATTATTAATGGGCATTTATTTGATTGGTCCATATTTTTACGAAGAAATTTTAAATAGTGAGCGATATTTGCAATTTCTTCTAGAACGACTTCCTGCGCTTCTCGAAAATATGCCATTACAGCTGCGAGCAAACATGTGTTTCCAGCATGACGGAGCTCCGCCGCATAAAGCAATTGTCCAACAATATTTAAATGAAACTTATGGAGAAAATTGGATAGGTATAAATGGGCCGATACAGTGAGCGCCTAAATCACCGGACATGACCCCACTAGTCTTCTTCTTGCGGGGAACTTTGAAAAATAAAGTTTACAGAACACCATCTGTTAACCTGGAACATTTAAAAGAAAATATAAGAAATGCTTGCGATGAATTATCTAGAGAAATGTTTCGTAAGGTTTCGGTGAGAGAAATAAGGCGGAGATTGGATAAGTGTTTAGAAGTAGGAGGTGGTCACATTAAAAATTTGTTTCCAAAGGCTATTTTGTATAAATCGTGACGATTGCGAATTTTTGATAATACTTTTTTTTACAAATTTGCTTATAATTTTTTAACGAAAAAAAATTTTTATTTACAAAATTTGTTCAGAAAACTTATCTCTTTTTAAATATGCCAAAATATAGGTATGCTTCTGGGAAAAAAATCGATGACGTCATCACTTCATTTTCCAAACATGGAAAAATATGCAAATTCGGCTTAAAATAGATCTTACTCGATCCCATTTACGAACCTCTTTTCAGATTGTTTCTATCGTTCTTCCTTTTCTTATTATAGAGCTGAGACATCGAGTTTCACTCACCCTGTACTATCGGGTAATTTGATACAATTGAATTAATTATGACATCACAAAGTTATCTTTACAAATCACTGGTCGATAAGTAACGTGACATACGTGGTATATATGATACATTTATGGTTTTAAATAATAATAATAATAATATAATCTATACCTCTCCTACCGTTAGGTGTAGAGGCTAAATATACATTTCTTTAAACAATTAATCTAAAAACTACAATTACAGTTACTTAACTAAATATCCTATTTCATGTTAAACAACTTAAAAGAACTTCTACAATTTCATTCCACCCTATCTTGCTCTGTCCCTATATCTAAACTCCGTTTGTGGTATCATTTGTCACTTCACTACCACTTCCCTTATGCACTTCTTCTCTCCTCTTTCTCATCCCAAACCTATCAAGTACGATGAATACCTGACTTCCCTTCACTCACATTTGCTTCCCCACCTCACGGTTTTCTTCACTATTTTATCATTAATCTCCATCTAACCCTGTCCCTTGCTGTAATTTCAGCCTGCTTCCATGTGATTCCTCTTGTTTTCATTATCTTCGTCACTTGTCCGTCCCACGTCATCCTTGGTCTACCTTTCTTTCTCTTTCCAATGGCTTTTTCTTCCCATATTTTTCTTACTTGTCTTTTTTCGCTCAATCTTTTCATGTGCCCCCACCACCTCAGCTGAGCCCTCTCTATGACCTTCTCGATACTTTCGCTATCCAATCTTTTCCTTATTTCTTTATTTCTTATTTTATCCATTATCGTAACATTTGCTACTTTTCTGAGATATTTCATTTATAATACTTGTATCTTTTTAAGTTGCCTCTCTGTCAACACCCATGTTTCGCATCCATACAGTAGCGTCGGCAAATATACAGTTTTATAAATTGACATTTTTGTTTTATTGCTAATTTCTGCTTTACTAATGAACCCCTTTTTCATACTATGAAAGATCTTTGTCGCTGTTGTTATTCTATTATTTATTTCTTCATCTTGCTTTCCTCCTTTCTCTATGGTTACTCCTAAGTACTTTAAGCTTTTTACTTGTTCCACTATCTGATTATTTATTTTTATATTCATTTCTCGCTCATTATTATTGCTTATAACTACTACCTTTGTCTTGCTTACATTTACTTTCATTCCCTGTTTGTCCAACTCTTTCACCTATAGATCCACATTAAATTGTAACTTTATTTCCGTGTCTGCCACTATTGCAATATCGTCTGCAAACACACATTCACTTATTTCTACTGGCTTCATTTTATAGTATCCTACCGTCACCTTCTTACTTTCTCTGCTTACTTTTGTTTTATTTTATTCATGAAAATGATGAAGAGCAGTGGGCTAAGATTTCCCCTCTGTCTCACTCCTTGTGTGGTTCTGAATTTTTTGGTTTCCATATTGTCCTTGTGTGCAGTAACCGGACCTGAAACCACTTTGTGCTCCATGCAACTTTCCATCTACTTCCCTCCTTAATCTTTCTTCCAATATCATCTCATATACCTTGCATGTTGTGCAGAGTAGCGATACACCACGATAATTTGCAGTCGTTCTGGTTCCCTTTTTTGAAAATAGGTACTATTATTGCAATTCTCCACTCCTTAGGTACTGTATGTGTTACCCATGCTCTATTTAATATACTTTGTAATAACACCATTCCTTCTTCACCCATTCCCTTCAATAGTTCTGCTTTTAATCCATCTACTCCTGAAGCTTTTCCGTTCCTCAAATTTCCTATTGCCTTCTTAATTTCATCTATGCTAATGCCATCACTTCTTTCATTCTCTTGTCTACTCTTTCTATCTTTTCCAATTTCCTCTTCCTTTTGTGTTCTTTCTTCCGCATTCTCCACTGTTACCTCTTCCCCCTCTAACATCTCCTGGAAATATTCCTTCCATCTTTCCATAATTTTATCATCTTACATTATTATTCTTCCCTCCCTGTCCATGATCTGTTTCGTCCCGATTTTCCTTCTTTTATTTCTCATGTTCTTCAGTATCCTATAGAATAGCTTTTTATTTGCCCCTTTGTCCTTTTCCATCTTGGTCCCAAATTCTTCCTATTCCTTGGCTTTAGCTAATTTGACTTTATTCTTTACTATTTTCTCACTGCCTTATATCTCTCATACGCTTCATCACTCTTTCTATGTAGATAGTTTTTCCAAGCTTTCTTCTTTGTTTTAATGGCATTTTTAATTTCTTCACTCCACCAACTTGTTCTCTTCTTCATTCCTCCTGTTGAGGTTAATCCACAGGCTTTGGCTCCTGACTTTTTAATGATTTCTTTAAATTTTTCCCACATCTCTTCTATGTTCATTTCCATTATTTCTTGTTCCATTTCTTGTATCCTCTTCCTGATCTGCTCCGTGTACTCTTCTCTTACTTGTTGGTCTTGCAGTCTGTGTATCTTGATCGTCTTTATTTGTTTCTTCTCAGTTTTCTTCATTATCCTCTCTTCATTCTTTTCTTTTTATTTTTCATTTTTGCTATTAATAAAAGGTAGTGGTCTGTCGATAATTCAGCCCCTCTGTAAACTCTCACATCCTGTATCATTTTCCTATTTATTCCTTCCGTTATTATATAGTCAATAACTGATCTTTCATTTCTCCCTGGTTCCTCCCTAGTATATTTATGACATTCTTTATGCTGATTTTTGTATCACTAAACCATTCTGTATACAAAAATCAATTAAATACTCTCCATTCGCATTACTTGTTATCTCTCCATAACGTCCCATTACCCCTTGTCTCCCTACAATCTCATTTCCAATTCTTCCATTGAAGTTTCCCATAATTATCGTGGGGTTGTCTGATTCTTCATATAACATTTGAAGTTCTTGCCAGAACTGCTCCTTTTCTTTCTTCGCTTCACTTTCTCCCGATCCATATGCAATTAGCACGTCCAATTTCTCCTGATTACAATGTGCAAAAGTTACTTTCATTGTCCTTTTGCTCACTGCTTTCCAGTTCACTAGTTTGCTCATATACCTCGGACTTATCAGGCACCCTACTCCTGCCGCGGCTCTTTCTCTCTCATCTACTCCACTGTATAACAACCCATAATCTTCTATTATTAATTCTCCCACTCCTTTTCTCTTCGCTTCTGTGATTGCCACTATTTCCATTTTATACTTTTTAATTTCCTGGATTAATTCTTTCTCTTTTCCATTTAAGCTTCTAATATTCCATGTTCCTATTCTATCTCTTGCAAAATCGTTGATCCTTGAATCCTTTGCCTTGTTCGTCACCGATTTGTCCTGCCCTATTCTTTTTTTCATTATTAGTTTTTTGCTTGTGTTTGTTCCTGTATGCTCTGCTCATTGTTATACATTTCCAATTTACCACGTACTATTACTACGTACCAATTTACTACGTACATCTACTCCACGTCCATAACTCCTGGTCACATGTCATCTTCTGGTATCCCACCTTAACCGTTTTCCCTTTTACTACTTCTTCCTTCGCTCGTTTCCTAATTGTATTTTTAATCTTCCTTTCATTTGATGTTAAATCATCATTTATATACACTTTCTGACTTTGATTCCTTAGTTTACTCTTACATGGCATCACCATACTCTTATCCCTTTTACTGTTCAGTTCTACTAGGCACATATCCTCTCTCAATTTAAGGTTTTAAATAATTATTCTTTATTAAAGACACTATTACAGTTTGAAAAATAATAGAAAGTTATTGGGGTATGTATAGCGGCAGACTTACTCTCCAACACAATGAAGACAACACAGCTCTTTTCAGTACTAGGAGTAGTACCTGTATACTTGTAGGACCAATAGAATTCCATTTGCTGCCCATTTTCATATAAAATTTGTTTTGAGAATTGAATTTTATCTTGCATAGAATATTCGACAAATTTCTGAGCAAAAGCTACTTTCACATTCAACTAAACTTCATCCGAAAAATGCTTGGAAATCTTAGTCATACCTTCTATTCGAATTCTTCCGCTGATATCCTATGTACATTTTCTTAGGAAATGCAATTAAAGTTGAAAACTCTGAAATATCTGCAGCGTTATTCAAAAAAAATCGTAGACTTCAGCATGGAATACCCAATCGATATATTCCCTGCAGATTTTTTCTCTTCTAATAAAATACGTTAACACTACTTTTTCTGTGATGTTTTCGTAATTTCTCTCGGTGCAGCAAGCTTCGAAGCAGGACATCTTGCATGTCATGTTTCCGCGAGATGGAGATCGTCACTTTCATGCACTATATCTTACAATAAATTATAAGTTTTAGGGAAATATTAAGAATTATTATTAGAATAATTAAGAATTATTGTTTCAGATGAAATTAGACTGATCTTAGATTGGATCTAATCCAATAAAAATTAGACTGGGTCCAAACTTTGTCTTATATTAGTAAAAGTTTTTTACCGTTCTTAGTATTTAATGATGATGAACCCTTGATAAACATTCCATTTTAAATTAAAGATGTTAAATTACTCCTATTATTTTTTGTAATAACTAAATAATCACAATGTTTTTTTTCTAAATCTAGATGTAATACATTTCAAGAGGTGAATTATTTATTTGTGAGATACGGAAAAATAATGTCTTTTCTTCTATTTCCGTGAATATTACGATGAAGTTACTCATACTGAAAATATCAAGAGTTCAAATAAAATAAACAGTTTTAAAACCTTAAAACGGACTCTTCCGCACGTAGAACATCTCTATCTCGAAATTGAGTGTCCGAGAAAAAATAAGCCAATACAAAAATGTAGAATGTGTGTCTTATGCGACAGTATTACTTTTTTCAAATAGTCCACCATCGTGCATTCTCATGACAAATGGATAGGGTGGGGTGTGTCCTATCCACCTCAAAATCAATAGATGTCGTCTGGTAGACGTCCCTAATCAGAATCGGTCGAAACCCGATCGATCCGACACGTTTTAATTGAGTGATCGTGCTAACAAAAAAAAAATTCAAATAGTCCAACATTGTGCTTTTTCATGACCCATGAACATGGTAGTGTTCTATCCACATCAAAATCAATAGGTATCGTCTGACAGACGTCTCCGATCAGAATCAGTCAAAACTCGATCGATTCGACACGATTTAGTTGAGTGCTAACAAGAAAGTTTATTCATGCCGACGACAATGACGACAACGAAGACAACGACGCACACATACACACAAAATGGGTAAAAACAATTTTGTTTTGTTTTTAAGCCGAAAAATGACAAATAAATGCTAGACAGTTATAAAATATTTTTTTTACACAATTACATTACTTTTCCGCGTATAGTGGAGTGCGGAAAAGTAATATGAAAGATGTGAAGGGTATGCCTCATGACCTCAAAATTCAAAATTCAGATAACGTATTGCTATTAAGAGATTCAACATATCCTTTATTTTTTTTTCAAATCTTTTCATATTTTTTATATACCAGTTTAAATAAATTATTGAATTGGTACTTAACTGAAAGAATGATGGTAGTGGGTTTCATACAGAGAGATCCAGATTATTGGAAAGTTACGTTGTGTAGAGCAAACACTAAAGTTATTAAAACTGGATTTTAGGAGTATATATAATACATTCCAAACTTGCCAGGTTATAAATTCAATATCAAAGAAGTTAACAAATTATCTTTTAAATCAATTGAAAACTGTCATACTCGTACATTTCTATTGTAAGTTCCTATTGAAAGTTCCTATCGAACTTGGCACCCGTTCAGATCTCAACTCTTTTATCGGCGAAGCCGACAACCCCGAACGTCGTTTGTACCGAAGTTGACCCCCTTTTCACATTTATGGTTTTGGTGAGATATCATTAATTTTTGAGAAGTTTTATTTAATATAATGCAATGTGGTTATTGTGAGTATATCTAGATATTCAAGGAGGCTTTATTAGACATGAAAAATTGCAAGTATGTAGGTCTAATAGTTTTTGAGTTATGGGGTGTTGAAAGTAGCTCTAAATGGTTCTTGAAATACTACACACTGCCGGTGCGTCGCCCTTTTTCTTTTCCGAACTTGACTGACACACTGCCGTGTGTCTAAATGGGTTCGGAAATCTTGAAAATAGAACTACATACATATTTTTACCGAAAATATAAATCTATGACACATTAATATACTTTATATTCATTCATTTTCTAAAAATTACAGTGAATTGTGTTTTACATAGAAATACTTGGAAGTAGGTTTCTTGATTCATAGTATCTTTTATTTATCAGATTAGTTGAAGACAAATACCATGACAATTCAATGGTGGCAGTTCAATTACTCACATCATTTACCTATATTATGCATTTTATTTGATTTCTCATTAAACTCTTTTTACTTTTCCGCACTCCACTATACGCGGAAACGTAATGTAATCGTGTAAAATAAACAGTTTTAAAACTTTAAAACGGACTTTTCCGCACGTAGAACATTTCTATTTCGAAATTGAGTGGCCGAGAAAAAATAACCCAACACATAAATGCAGAATATGTGATTTATGCGACAGATTTACTTCTTTCAAATAGTCCACCATTCTGCTTCCTCATGACCCATGGACAAGGTGGGGTGTGTTCTATCCACCTCAAAATCAATAGAAGTCATCAGGTAGACGTCCCTAATCAGAATTAGTCGAAACCCGATCGATCTGACACGAGTTAATTGAGTGATCATGCTAACAAAACAATTTCTCAAACAGTCCACCATTGTAGTTTTCATGACTACTGAACATGGTAGAGTGTATTATATCCACTTCAAAATCAATAGGTGTTGTTTGGGAGATGTCTCCGATCGGAAACACTCAAAACCCAATCGATCCGACATGACTTAGTTGAGTTATCGTGTTAACAAAAAAAATTTCTCAAATGGTCCACCATCGTGCTTTCTCATGACCCATGGACAGGGTGAGGTGTGTCCTATCCACCTCAAAATTAATAGATGTCATCTGGGAGACATTCCCGATCAGAATCAGTTAAAACCCGATCGATCCGGCACGATTTAGTTGAGTTGTCGTATTAACAAAACAAATTTCTCAAATAGTCCACCATCGTGCTTTTTCATGACCCATGAACAGGGTGGGGTGTGTCGTATCTACCTCAAAATCAGTAGGTATCATCTGGGAGATATACCCGATCAGAATTAGTCAAAATCCGATCGATCCGACACGATTTAGTTGAGTTATCGTGCTAAAAAAAATTTCTCAAATAGACCCAAGGGAGGGGGTGGTGTGTGCTATCCACCTCAAAATCAATAGGTGTCGTCTGGGAGATGTCCCCGATCAGAATCAGTCAACATCCGATCGATCCCACACGATTTAGTTGAGTTATCGTGCTAATAAGAATAAATGCCGACGACAACGACGACACACATACAGCAAAAAATTTGTAAAAACCATTTATTTCTTCATTTTTCGATTTTCGGCCTAAAAACCAGAGAAAATTGTTTTTAAACCATTTTGTGTGTGTGTCATTGTCATTGTCGTTGTTGTCGGTATTTATTCTTGTTAGCACGATAACTCAACCAAATCGTGTTGGATCGATCGGGTTTTGAGTGATTCTGATCGGAAACGTCTCCCAGACGATACTTATTGATTTTGAGGTGGATAGGACACACCTCATCGTGTACATGGGTCAAAAGAAAGCACGATTGTGGACTATTTGAGAATTTTTTTTTGTTAGCACGATAACTCAACTTAATCGTGTGGTATCGATCGGGCTTTGACTGATTCTGATCGGGGACGTCTCCCAGATAATACTTGTTAATGTTGAGGTGGATAGGGCACACACTACCCTGTCCATGGATCATGAGAAAACACGATGGTGGACTATTTGAGAAATTTGTTTTGCTAACACGATCACTCAATTAAATCGTGTCGGATCAATCGGGTTTCGACTGATTCTGATTAGGAACATCTGCCAGACGACATCTATTGATTTTGAGGTGGATAGGACACACGCCACCCTGTCCACAGGTCAGGAGAAAGCACAATGGTGGACTGTGTAAGAATTTTTTTTTGTTAGCACGATCACTCAATTAAATCGTGTCGGATTGATCGGGTTTCGACTGATTCTGATTAGTAATGTCTACCAGACGACATCAATTGATTTTGAGGTTGATAAAATACACCCCACCCTGTCCATGGGTCATGAGAAAGCCAGATGGTGGACTATTCGAAAAAAGTAAAACTATCGCATAAAACACATATTCTGCATTTATGTGTTAGTTTACTTTTTCTAGGCGACTCAATTTCGAGATAGGAATGTTCTATGTGCGGAAAAGTCCGTTTTAAGATTTTAAAACTGTTTATTTTTTTATTAACTCAGTGTTCTTCAATGCTGAATACTTCAACCAATCGACTGTCAAATACGGTAAAGACTGTTGAAAATATGATACATTTATATCGGACATTTATTTTGCAAGTGATCAATAAAATGAAAATAGCTGGAAATACTCGATTTGGCACTTAGATTTTTATAAGGCCAATATTATTCTATTCAATATATGGTTGATTTAAGCCATGTTTAGATCATGGACACGCTGTATATAGAATGGAACAATTCTGTATTTTATTGCCATCTATATCCCTGTAAAAATGTCATGATCGCGGTTTTAGAACATTTACTGCTCCTTTAATAAATCCTTGTGAAACAGTGAAAACCTCAAAACACCATGGATGATGCTACGGCTGACTTCGATCGTTTATAGTTACTTATAGAACTGATTTTTTAAAACAATCAGTTTGTAGTAATATTTTTCGATACAGTTAGATTATTTCTCATTTTTTTTAATAACATTCACCTTTGTTATTCTTATGCTTCAAAATTTAATTTATGAAATGATAAATTGTGAGTATAATTACTGGCTCATAAACATTGTATTTTATTTCTATATATCGTATAAGTAGCTGTAGTCTAAAATAAAGATCACCTTTAGAAGTCAGTTGTCGTTTTTATAGTGTCATTATAAAAACTATGGTAAATGTATTACTAAGTGAGTAATAAACTTTCCGTTAGTTATACAAAATACGCATACTTAATTGGAACAGTGAGTTAGGATGGCACCATTCTAACATATTTTTACCATGTATTAGTCCTGTGGTAACAAATTAAACGAATTCAACCTATTACGAAATGTATCTGGATTTATTTCCTTGATGAGACTTTTTTTAAATAGATGTATCCGAATTGGAAACTCAAGTTTTATTGCTCTTAATTTACATCAATGGAAGATACGTATCTAATTCTAGTTATATAAAATATTAATTAGCAATTGGAATTAAGTGACGTAAATGTCGTTTATATCCGGTGATTCGTAAAATGCATTAGTTCTTAAATGAATCGGTTAAATCAATTTTTATGGCACACTTCCACCAAGACGTTAAATGAAATTCCTATATACTTTTTGAATATTAACGAAAATATTTGTCTAATTATACGTACCTATATGAAGATTGTATAGAGAAAATATATTTTGAATTTTGTATGGATATTGATAAAATCGCCGTAATTATCTAATACGCTGTAGTACATTGTGATCAATGATACAATAATTAGATCAATGGGTTACACAAAATTAAGAAATTTTGGGAGATTTTAAGACTAAAAATAGAATGTAAGAACAGTAATGTACTCTCTGTTATTTTATAAAATCTGCATCATATGAACCATAAATCTCATATATTTTTAGCAAGCCTACTTGACAGTTTCAAATAGTGTTATTAATATCCTTGTTTTATTTAATATTAATTGTTTTATGAATTGTAGTCATAAATACTCAAATCTAACCACATGTCATTAAAAACTAAATCATTTAAAACAATTTTTACACCTACTCGGATAAGAAATCTCATTTTCCTAAAGCTTCAAGCTGCGGACGGAAGAAGGGCGTTACACATATAGAGGAAGACAAGCAAGTCGATGCTCAGAAACATTATCTAAATGTGTTAATTAGGGCTGTTTGGGGGTCATGGAATATGCCTGCCATAACTAAACCAACCTTCAAATTGACTATTTAAATGCTTGAATTTATCCGGGACTGTGTGACAGCATACCATCCTGTTGCTACATAATATCATTAAGTATATTAACAGAAATATATTACTTTAAAAGCCATGTTACCTGGTGACATCATTTTTAGATATGTTTCTCGTGTAATAACAATAAATTATATACCTCGTTACTTATATACCTCGCCACTAGACATAATTCGCTACAGTCTTATGTTGATGTTTAGGTTTTATTTTTAAATTTACTAATTATTTGTAATGAATGAGTGGCACGGGAAACGCCGCGCCAATTTATTTACCGATAGTATATGTTTACACAAATCAGTATTTTCATCTATTTTGTGGAACTGTTTTTGTTTGAGAGAGGCTCTGTTTTACAGTAAATTTAATAGTAATAGAGTAAATTAATAAAAACTCTAAATTTAATTTTAACTTCAAACATTTATTATAAATCCTTTGTTCTAAATCATGTCTAGAACAATGCTAAACTGGGGTCAATATTGGAGATGTTGTATACTTGGTTTCGAATCCTGACCGGGAATGTGTAGCACCTCTCCTTGAGGATGGGTGTGTTAGTGCTCGGCTCTATGTGTATCTATCCTCTTCGTAACGTAACTTTTTTTAATTTTTTATATGATGTATTAAAAAATATTGCTTTCCTACATTTTTAAAATGTTATCTAGGCTTGGGATAATGTCATTTTGTCGTTTAAATATTTAAAAATTTACTTCTTCATGAAACATTTTGATAAAGTGATAATAAAAAATGTCCAATAATAACAATATTGCCATGGTGTTATCGGTGGCAGCCTACTTTAAATTAAATAACAGCTTTAAATTAAAAACATACCGTGACTTGTTTTAATGGCTAGGCTCAGATAGACTGTCCCATTTATCGGAAAGATAAGAGAGTTTTTTATGTGGAAAATAGCGTTGAATTAAATAAGTGCAGTATTTTGTATTTAAATAATAAATATTTTGTATCGCGTTTTTTACAAGGCTATTGTTTTTAGTTATATTGAAAAAGAATGTGAAATTATAATATACTATTATAATATACTATAGCAATCTTACAATTATTATATTAATATTTTCATGTTTCAAAGTTCACTTTTATCTGTTAATTTACATTAAAATGCATCTTCCTTTCTTGCTCTCTATATTTTATACAGTGACAAACATTATTTTCGTAAAATATGTTTCCTATTTCTTTCCTCTCTTTACTTTTTGTTTCCTTTGATTTTCACCTCAATTATGCATTTTTAAAGTGAGACATCAACAATACTCATATTTATATCTGCAAGAAATTACGATATATTGATGTTTAATAATAAACTTTTTTTATTCTTATTGGTTTAAGAAGATATAAGTAGTCACCTTAAATGAATTATCACGCACCATATAGTTAAATTTAAGTTAATACAATTACATTTTATTAAAATAAATGCAAGCATTATATTCTATGCAGAATCTAGATTCTCGTGAAACTGAAACAATGATTGAAAATGTTAGAAATTATTAAAACAAGAAATATTTTGAAACATATTTTTTTTACATATGCAAAATTTAAAATTTCATGATTATTTCCATATTTGTTGTAAACAAATTCATGACTCATGATTCGTCGAATATTTCTTGCTGTTATTAGTTATATATATTGTCACGAACGCCTCGAGCGATCCCGAACGCCGAGAATATTCGAAACCATCAAGAGCGTGTGGAATTGACTTCCAGTGCTTTCTATACTAGAAGGTTCGCCACAGTTCTTTATCTAGAAACGTCAGGAGAGACGTCCTACTGCCTATATAAGAATTGTGTCGTTCAGCCAGGAGTTACTTGAATCTGGACCGCGATAATAAGCTATACGGTGCGAAGAAAGTATGTACATTGTGTAATATAGTGTGAAAATTAGTTTATAAAGTTAAAGTAGAAAGAAAGTTTGTTAGTTATTTGGACTTGTATATAGTTGAGTTGTAAGTAAGTGTTAAGAATAGAGAATTTTCGAGTAAATTGGCTACAATATGTACATACACTGTAATTAATACACTGTAATTTCTAAAATAATCGACGATATGTGTTATTGGTCACAATAGTAAAACTACAACATATTATATTACATGATAATTATATATGAGAGAGTAAAATATGCCTAGCCATTAACTTAACAATTTTTTTTTCAGGTTGACAGTTCCTTCTAATTCCATTCTCAGTTCATTAATTATTCGAAATCTTTCTACATTACTTAGTAGTTTGGTGCACGTCTACGTTAGTATTTTCAGTTCAGTATTAAATTATTTATAAAACCTTACTACATAGAGGTATACAGAACA
Organism: Rosalia funebris; assembly: GCA_037954035.1. NCBI lineage: Eukaryota > Metazoa > Arthropoda > Insecta > Coleoptera > Cerambycidae > Rosalia > Rosalia funebris. The sequence goes on from JAZFAV010000002.1 coordinate 31,698,325, forward strand.
GTAGTCCTTCTAGCCCAACAACTTCTCATTCGAGAACCACCTCGCTGGTCAAAATTATTACCTTTTCTATGTAGAGCTTGTGCTGAAAAAAATATGGGATGGAATCAAATCAGTACTTATTTGATCTAAATCAATTTATATGTATTAACATGATGAACAAATGACAATATTTCAGTGAATTTAACGCCTCACACGCTACATAAACATTTCCGAATATAGCATGTTTACCATATACACAAATATTCTGGGATTGCCCTTATAGAACAAGCATAAATAAGCCTTTACTAAAACCGCTTATAAAAAAGAGATATAAATTATATTTCTTATACATATATAAGAAAGAAACGAAATCTATAAGAATGCGACAACGGCTGAATTGAAACTTTTTGTCAACTCCTGTATATTTTGTTATGCATTAGTGATTAAAGTATTAATGGAGTAGTTTTATTTGGATAAATGTGTTACCGGTTTTACTCTAAATAACGACTAATGAAAGTAAACTAAAACCGTTTGCATATAAATTGTTGTCTTATCGACCGACATCAGACTGTAGGTATCTATTAATAAATGCTCAGAGGTTTACCAATATATACGGCCTTCTCAAGGCAACTTTACATTTCTCTCACCTGTCGCTCTCTATTACATAAATTAATGCGTGCTCTTTTTTAATCCACCTCATTTCATGCCACAATTATTTTATAATTTATGTAATTATATGTAATCATCAACATATTATGCAACGTCTTTCATACCAACAGATATAACTAGAAGCCTTTAATTTGGTAACTTGTATTTGTACTACTTGGAGATAAATTCTGTGATTATATTACATTGTTTGTGTTGTATAAACATCTTGGATAGATATAGTGTATGCTGCATCCACTTATTTTTGAAATCAATGGTACTATGATAATTCTAACGCTACTATGATGGCCCTCTTCGACTTTGTTGATATTTGGATACACAGGAAAACAGACAGAAAATAAGAGATACATTTTTTTTACTGTAAAACAGTTTGAAGGTGTGAAATTATCTTCCAAAGTTAGATAGAGTAGGAAGGTGGTTTTGCAGTTTCACGTAGGAACATCAGTCAACCAATTTGATTGTCATGACTGGCAAAATGTTTGTAAAATTGAAAACCTGTAGTAGCAGTCGATTTTATTAATAGAATTTTGAATTTTTTTCATTGAACTTTTGAAATCTGGAACTGTGGACGATTTTTAAGGAAAGGACTTACCCATTACTCTTTTTTCTCATTTCTGTGACCAAATAACTAACATATTTAAATAAAAGGACAATGAATTTATAGATAAGAGAAAAGTAAGCATGACGTACATACTTTTAATTTATAAAAAATCATTTAACGTGGTAATAAACCTTTTAACTATTAGAGTCGCGAATATTCGCTTTAAAACTGTATGTGTTCTAATTTTGCTACCGATGAAGGATGCAAACGAACGAATTAAGCAAGTAGGTGCGCGATGAAGTCCGTTCATGCCCCGGGGGTAAATCATCTCTCCGAGAACTCTACATACATACAGTGTAGAGTAAAATTTCATAATCTTGGTTGATACAATCCCGTGAAAATAAACAGCAATTAATATCTGCACCCTTTTCAACCATGCAAATATCAATATCGAGGGAAAATAATAGAGCAAGAGCTCGTGAATGCCAGACCTTCCTTATTTTACATATAAAAGTTTCTCAGCGCATGCTTCCAACACAGGTAGGAACGATTAGCACTATGAAGTTTGGGTCATCGTAGCTTTGGCAGGTAACAAGTAGCAAAGGTGTATAAAATACTAACTTAAATTTATCAAATAATAAAGCGTAATTTTCTTATATTTTCTTCGGAATAATATTATAAATCTTATATAAATATTATAAATAATATACGTCATCCATTGTCAGACACCTAATATCGTGGCAGCCCCTTGCCAGACACCCTTAAACTTTAATAAATTGTAATTGTACTTACGTTATAGTATAAAAGCTGAATTTTATACGTGTTACTTGGGTAACTATTAGAAGATGTTTCCTCAGTAGCCAGACAGTTTCGACAGTTCTAACCCCTGGCCAGACAGACATATAGGGTAGCTGTAGGTGCGAGCGCGAGGCAATATACATCCGAGTAGGTGCTAGTGAGATAGTGAGTTAGGTCTTTTACGACCCTTCACTGCGCATCTTTCGTTTACTCAGTACATATATTATACTGACAGTACACGTTTTACTATTTGTTTGTCCAGTTTATAAAATAAATGTGATCCAGTTTTGATAAAGTATAATCATGGGAGACGTATTAATTTGTGTTATTTGCAAAAAAAGTAGAGGCAAAATAATATTGTTTTCTGAAGAGACATTGAAAAAATATCAATCAATTTTGAACCTACGAAAAATCCATAACCTCAAATACAAGGACATTATTTTACCTAGTGAATATACGGACAGTGGTTATCACAGGGAGTGTTATAAATCATTTACAGGACTCATGAAAAAATATTTCACCTCTGAATCTAAAAGTTCTAAAAGAATTGTTGAAGCAGCGAAGGAAAAAGAAGCAAGTATATCTACAGACAATACATCTCCAGCTACATCGTTTTTACCTGAGTTGACCGTAGAACCATCTCATTCACAGCCTTCACTTACAAGAATCTTTAGCAGCATCACAACCACCTTTAGCTCCTCAATCAATAGAACCTCAACCTTCAACTTCTTAGGAATATGTGGACATTTCTGTACTTGAAGAAGTGAATGAAAATAACGATTTAATTTCAGAAGTAAATAGTTCGATCGAAAGTGACACTAGTGTTTGTTGATATGTGTAAAAATGTTTGTTTATTTTGTAATAGAAACAAGAAACAATTACGATCAAAAATGCTTCCACTCCATAAATCTGACAAAGACCAATTTAAATCGCGTATAATACCTAACATAGAAAATAAAGAAGAGTATAACGAGTTGTTAAATAGATTGGAAAATATTGCAATTTTAATAAAATGTCGGATTTTGTATTAAACTGAATTTTAAAAATAAAGTTATGAAATTACAAAATATTATTTACTAATTTATTTGGTTTATTTTTTAATCATTTATCAATATGAAAATTATAATCAATAATTTTTTAAAATTTAATTTCTTAGTCGTAAATAACTACATAATAAAATTATTCGATCGATCCAAATAACTATCTTACTCGCACCTACTCGGATGTATATTGCCTCGCGTTCGCACCTACAGCTACCCCATATGTTTGTCTGGCCAGGGGTTAGAACTGTCGAAACTGTCTGGCTACTAAGGAAACATCTTCTAATAGTTACCCAAGTGACATGTATAAAATTCAGCTTTTATACTATAACGAAAGTACAGTTACAATTTATTAAAGTTTAAGGGTGTGTGGCAAGGGGTTGCCACGATATTAAGTGTCTGGCAATGGATGACGTGATTTATAAAATTATTCCGAAGAAAATATAAAAAAATTACGCTTTATTATTTGATAAATTTAAGTTGGTATTTTATACACCTTTGCTACTTGTTACCTGCCAAAGCCACGATAACCCAAACTTCATAGTAGCCCAACGTTCCTATTTGTGTTGGAAGTATACGCTGAGAAACTTTCAACTTTTATAAAATAAGGAAGGTCTGGCATTCACGGGCTCTTAGACTATAACCTCCATTGGTAATTGCCGTTACTAAGGAATGATATTTGCAAATTTTCTTCTTATTAAGTATATCTCTTTAGCCGGTATTGATTTGAAATAGTCACTTTCTAACAGTTACATAAATAATATATTCAATTTAGATCCTTATTGCAGGGAAAACCACCCCTAGATAATTTCAATACCATTGAAAGCAACAGTTGAGAATAAAGTAACATCACCTTTCTGTTTCGTGGACAAAGACTAACGAAATTTTCAACGATAAATGAAAATGAATAGAGGTTGGTACTAGTGTTATAGTAATAAATTAATAGGCATCCTAAATATAATTAAGGAATAACACCACTGTAATAAGCTAAGAAAAGGGCTTTTTTGACAACTCTTTTCGGATGAAAAAAAATGTAATAAGATACTAATATGTATTTAAAGAAGTCATTAGGCATATATTTATGTATAATGGAAAATATTATTATCAAGAAATATTCGAAAATGGTGACACTGGGGCCATTATCGCGAGACATGTCGAATTTAAGGCGCTCTGCGGCATGCAGTGTAACTGATTGAAATTTAAATCTGGAAGAAAAATTCACTTCATTCTCATGTTTATAGCTAGTGAAATATTAATAATTATACTACAATATTATTTTTTTGTGTGATTAGCCAGTATCCAAATTAAGAACGTTAAATTTTCGATCAATCATGTGTTAATAAATACTGTTTAAATTAATTTATAGAAAATTTCATATGTATTTCGAAACACTTCGAAATGTTATTTTAAATATATTGTTAAACATTCGCATGAAGAGAATGAAAATAATTAGAGTTATGCTGCGTGCCGTTTTGAAAAATCATGTTTCGGGAAAAACGTGTTTAATATTTTGACATGTATTATAGATATGAAAATCCGGCTGATAAAAATTTTCACCATTAATATGCTGTCCCAGGAAAATAAATCTGCCTTTTTATATTTAAATATTCTTCCTTATTATCTTTTCTCGAACACTTTATGTTAGAGTATGCCTCTTTCACTGTATATGCCAAAGACATCTCTGCGTGCTTGATCCGCTTAGCATCGACTTCTAGACAAAAATTGTATAATTGGACGCCTATATCCTCCAGAACTTTCATAATTCGAAGAATATTATTCAAACCATCATTAAAAGTGCACATTAAAAGTAATACCAGTCGCTCTATTGAAAACTTTTTTGCCACTTGAATAAAATTTTGGAACTAATTTTTGAAGAGTAACATTGAAACTGTCATGTTTCACGTTTTACGCTTTTTACGTGTAGCCTTTCAATCAAGGGTTTAGCAACTCGTCTCGGCTCAGCTCTTTAGTCCCTTCAAATTAGGAAAATTGAGGGAAATTTTTCCTACAGCTAAGCGACCTATACAGAAAGTTGTATTGGGGTTCTGTCAACATATTTTTCACCTAGCGCATGATAAAAAAAAAGGTTATTTTTTAGATATAGACACATATATACGCGTTTTGGCCGTTTTTTTTCCGTTTTTTGCGCGTTTCTGAAAAACTATGCATTTTTGGGAAAGCATGATTTGATGTGATGCTGTATATTTTGTGATTCTCCACAATTTTTGTTCTTTTCATTTTTTCAAGATTTTGCTTAATTGCGCCGCTAGAGCACGCTGAAGTATTTTTCGGCTGTTTTTCGATTTGAAGCCAAAACTATGCATTGTAGAGAAACATCAAGAGATCAAAGTTGTAGATATAAATATTTACGACACATTTTGTTCATTTGTTTTTTTTAAGTCGCACAGTTTTGCCACTAGAGGGCGAAAACCGTTTTATTTTTTTTTTATAATACTCTTGTGCCAATTAAAAAACACTCTAGCGCATTATTTTTGATTTACAGGCAAAACTATGAATTTTTTGTAAAAAAAGTGTGAGACATTTTGTAGGAAGTTTTTTGCTCTCCAACTTTTTGTGATTGAACTTTTCTAAAAAATGTATAGTTTTGCCTATAAATAAAAAATAATGCTCTAGAGCGTTTTTTTCATTTGCACAAGGGTATTACAAAAAAAAAAAAAGAAAATGGTTTTCGCCGTCTGGTAGCAAAACCGTGCGACATTAAAGAAAACAAAAGAACAAAATGTGTCGAAAATTTTTATATACACAATTTTGATCTCTTCATATTCTTCTCTACAATGCATAGTTTTGGCTTAAAGTCGAAAAACAACTCAAAAATAATTCAGCGCGCTCTAGCGGTGCAACTAAGCAGAATTTTGAAAAAATGAAAAAAACAAAAATAGTGGAGAATCACAAAATCCACAACACCAAATCAGGTTATGTTCCATTATTATGTTATATAATCCCAAAAATGCATAGTTCTTCAGAAAAACGCAAAAAATCAAAAAAACGGCAAAAACCGCGTATATATATATGTCTACATCTAAAATACAACCCTTTTTTTATCATGCGCTAGGTGAAAAATTTTTTAACACAATCCTAACACAACTTTCTGTATAGGTCGCTTAACTGTAGGAAAAATTTCCCAAAATCAGTGATTTTTTTGTCTAATTTGAAGGGACTATTTCATAAATCGGTATGATGGCTTTAAAAACTTTCTTAAAAAGTGATAGCTTTTAATGAAAAGTGTTCAAGGAATCCGCTGCTTACGCCTTCTTTCAGTCACACCAAAACTCTGAGCGCTTCTCGTGCTGTGGATTTTTTCGGTTGATAACTTATGAAATAAGCTCGCCCAGATTTCATTTTTCGTATTTTTCAAGAAATTCGGATTCTAACGTATTGTCAAACCCTGATAAATTGTTAATTGATCAATTAATTTGGTAGTTCATTTAACTTTTCCTCCGAGGCCAAACACGGCCATACTTTTATTTGTAAATGCTTCTGACTAAACATAAATATATTTTAACGACTTCTGTTGTGTATTAAGGAATTTAGACATCATAAGGTAAAACATTAAGCTGTATCTCCCCAGCAGGTATTTATTTGACGTAGGTGTCGCTTCAGAGCAGACCGATGAGCTTAGAAAAGAGCGCGAAATTTTCTGCCTCATATTCATATTCTAAAAGTTTCAAAGAATTTTTTAAGCTAATAAAAATCATTTTTTTAAATTTAGAGTTATCTTACCCACACCACTTAAACAACGTCGTACTCTGCAAGTGCTAATCTAACATAATTTAATTTTACTTATAGATGATGTTGAATTTCTTTTAAATCGTATTATTTGTTAGATTGTATTAGGTCTGATACGCATGTAACGTTCTATATATGTACTCAACATTCATAATACCATTTATGTACCTGCTTTTCTAAAATACTGTCATTTAATGGCATTATTTTAATACCAAGACAATGCTTCCATGCAAAAGAACCCTGTGATGTGCCTATCTTTGAAGGTAATTTTACCCCTTCAAATTGTTTTATAGCAGATAAGAAAGTCTCTTGTTTCACATTTTTTTCTACAAAATATGCTAAAATTAAATGCATTCATCTATAAAGAGAAAAATAAAATGTTCAAAAACTTTGTTCTAATGGAACACATTGAAGTGTATGAGCCCAAAGGTCAATTCTATATCCATTATAGAATTAAAATAATCTCTTTAATTTATAATGCATCTACGAGTATAATTATATATATATATATATATATATATATATATATATATATATATATATATATATATATATATATATGTTATATGCTAAAATATAATACAAGTTTAAGCCATCTAGACATATTAATGTCAATACTGCGTAATATGAAACCTATTATCAAGCGATAACAGCTCCCTCAGTAACAAAAGCATTTCCCATGCGAAATGCAAACATAACACATTTTCCAATAAAGGTCCTTGAACGACAAAAAGCGTTCTCATGTAAAACGCAAGCACAGCATATAACTCCCAGAATGCTTATGCTTGCGTTAACAAAGAAATGTTATAAATATAAGTTACACCAAAAAATCACACACTTGTTACTTGTCTTTTTGTCTTAAATCATTAACTTGTCTTTTAAATTAAATCAAGTCGTCTATATAATTATTAAATTTTTCAAAGTAAAATAAAATATTTTTTAAAAAGTAAAATTTAACTTAAGTGATATAAAATTGGCGCAGTCGTGCGGATTTGAAGAACACCCTGTATAGGAGCCTAACTGTCGAAAACCACCTGAAGAACAAGGACAACACTCCAGAAGTGCCTAACTCCAGGAAACGGGTCGCCAGAATAAGGAGAACTTCAGTACGGGTGGCGGATTCAATCCCTTACTCAAAGAAAGAACCAACTTCCACACAGAACCAACAGATGAATAGCTTCGTGTAAGTACTTATTGAATCATCTCGTTTAAGTGTAAAAATATATATTTAATAATTGTGTCTATTAATTGTTCGCGAAAGGTACAATTCTATTGTCTTTCCCCATTGCAATTTAAAATAAATAAATAAATAAACTTAAACTTTTAAATTAGTTTATGCCAGTAATTACTAGAAATATCTAGGCTCTACAACAGCAACAAAACCAGCCTCAGCAAGAAGTTGTTGAACCCTATAAATTAAATGAAATTTTCTCTATCGTACCTGAATATGACGGTAATCAAATTAATTTAAATACATTTATAAATTCTTGTAAAACCGCGTATGACATGTCAGTTGGTAACCAGAAGGTACTATTAACTGTTCATATAAAAAATAAATTGAAAGGTCGCGCATCTGAACTAGTCAACTCTAGAAACCCAGTGACATGGGATGAAATAAAAACTTTATTAGAAAATCATTTCGGTGACAGCCGAGATTTAACGTCTTTAATACAAGATTTGCAAAGGATGCGACAGCTTCCTGGTGAATCTCCGCTTACATTTATTGCACGTCTACAGACACATGAAGCAAAAATGCACGCTTCTGTGCATAAACAACGGTTAACACCAGCTCAAAAACAAGCCCAAATTCAGTTAACCGAAGGTATGGTTTTAAATACCCTACTCACAGGGTTAGAACCTAAAATTGCGCATGTTGTTAGGGCAAGCGATCCAGCGGATATGTTAACGGCAATTACGAGAGTTCGTAGAGAGCTCCAACTAAATTATTTTGAAAATCAGAAATTAAATCGTAATAATAATATACGCAATACAAATTCGTCTTTGCCTCCAAAGCAATGTACATTCTGTAAGTGCACTGGACACATCGCCAGTGAGTGCCGTCAGAGACAGCAAAGTTCTCGACCCCCTAATTTTGGCATCCCTCAAAATTTTTCTAGACCTAATTATTACCCTCAAAACCCCGGAACTTCACAACATTTTCAACAAAGACCCAACTATTATAATCAAAATTCTGGAAATTCACAAAATTTCCAACAAAGACCACCTGTCATCACACCAAACCCGAACTTTAACAGTTCAAGACCCCCTGCCATTGAACCGAATCCTAATTATTATAAGCCAAATTCCACCAGAAAGACGCTACATATTAACCAAAATAATGAAATAGGAAATACACGACTAAATCAAATTTTTTTTTAAGAAAATAGTAACTCTGATTATTATACAGATAATAATCATTCCACAGATCCGAACTATTATACTGGTAATACTTCGGAACACGATGGTACCTATATAAGCTATTATACTGATAATAATTCTTCCGAAAATTATTTCAATGAACCCTCTTTTGATACTACGCCTACAAACAATCAGGATTTTCGAACAGGCCCACCTTCCCAGTCGGACCCACCTTATCAAAAATCGATAGATTTCAACATGACGGTATTACAAACCCAATTCGACAACATGAACTTAGACAGTTTCAACCCGAATCTCAATTTCCCGGAACAACAGTTTCTATAAGTCCTTTATTATCTGTTAAATCAAAAAATTTATATTATATCTACGACGCTACCAATACACATAGACTACTGATCGACACAGGCGCAGGTCTATCTATATTTAAACCTAAAATTTGTCAAAATTATAGTATGAGATGTCCTGAAAATGTAACGATCCAAGGTATAACCGATCAAAAAATAATTATTAATGAATCTGTTTATATTCCGTTTGATCTCAATAACCCGTTTAAAATATATATTTGCAATCTTGACATAGAATTCGATGGTCTCCTTGGTTCTGACTTTTTGGAACATTATAAGTGTATAGTTGACATAAAAAATAAAAAACTTATAACTAATTTTAAAACGATTTCGATGCATAAAGTCACAGACCAGTCTTTCTCTACAGACATACAAGATTCTACAAACCCAAATGTTCTTAATAATACTCATAGCATTTCAAATATAATTTCAATAGAACCGCGTACGGAACAAATTTTCAAACTTAAATGCCATTTGACTAATACTGAAGCTATACTGCTAGCTACAGAAATAGACAAAGTAAGACTCCCCAATGCTATAGTTCAAGTAAATGATAAAGGTGAATTTATTACATCTATAGTAAATTCAAACGGACAACTCCTAGATAAAAGCAACAAAAATATAGTTACGTTTTTCCAACAAAACAATCTCAAAGATTTTCATTATAAAATCCTTGAAGACTTGTTCGAAGAAAACGCAGACTTTCGGAGTTTAGAATTAAATAAATTATCCAGTAAGTCAGTGCGACATAGAAACTATTTTATCGTAGCTCTACCATATGATCCTGATACCGTTTTCAACGTGATTCAACACCTGTTTGGCACATTATACAATGGTCGTGAAACATTTAAGGACTCTGAAACGTACTATATTGAAAATAACATTGACCTACCTATTCTAGAAATTTTATCATTTTTGTTATCCGAAAAAGACGTAAAACTCAAAATTTGCCAAGATGTTACTAGGACGCCTAGTGACGATCAAATTCCAATAATTATCGACCAGTATCACACTGGTAAAGCTCATCTCCATCGAGGAATAAATGAGACTATCCGACGCATTAGAGAAAAATATAATTGGAAAGGGTTGACAAAAGACGTTGACAATTACATAAAAAGTTGTGAAACCTGCCAGAAAATAAAAGCCTGTCGCAAAAATTTAGATACACCTTTAGTTATCACAGAAACCCCAAAGGTCCCTTTTGAACGTATAAATATTGACATTCTCGAAATCCCCACAAAAAATTATGCACTTACAATACGTGACGAACTGACAAAATTTAGTCAAGCATATCCTATTAGAGATAAATCGGCAAAATCAGTCGCAAACACCCTCCTAGTCTATTTCCAACATTTCGGAACACCCCTTCGAATCCATTGCGACTATGGCCGAGAGTTCGACAATGCCATCCTAAGAGATTTGTGCTTTCTCTATGATATCAAATTAACATACTCTAGTGTAGGACATCCCCAATCTAACGGTTCCCTAGAGAGGTTTCACTCCACTCTATTAGAAATGATCAGAATACATATGACAGAACATCCCGACGAACACCCCTTCAACATATTACCTTATGCTGTAATATGTTATAACAATTCCGCTAACAAAACTCTTGGGTTGACTCCCTACGAGTTGGTTTTCGGACATACGTCCAGCAGACCACCCGAGACATTATATAATCAAAAGGAACTGGTCACTAAATACATTAGAGATCTGAATAATCGTCTCTCCTATTATTATAAAGTCGCGCGTGCAAGAACGGATGCACAGAAACAAAAATCAAAAGTTCGATTTGACGCTCACGTCTCAAGCTCCGGAATACAAAATTGGTCAAAAAGTTTACCTAAAGGAATCGCAAATCACCGATAAATTACGAAACAAATTTAACGGCCCATTTGAAATTTTGGAACTCCATAAAAATTCAGCTACTCTAATTAACCCAAAAACTAATCAAAAAACCAAAGTCAATTTTGATAGGTTAAAATCATATTTTGAAACATAATTACCTTGCAGGTTCACCTTGCTGATCGGAACAGCAATATGCCAGTATCAGATAACACCTATCAATAACACCGTCGGAGTCTATTACCATGACGAGACGAGGATAGTAATTTCCAACGACAGATGGACTCTTCTAGTTCAAAAAACTTATCGAGCCTCGAAGAAGCTTTCATCAACAACAACAAAATTTTAGAATCCATTGTTAGTATAATTGCAGTCGACACACGTGAAACAAAAGAATTCCTGGTGAAAGTCAAAACGCACATAACACTTTTAAATCAAATATCAACTTCCCTTAAGGTAAAATTTGAAGAAATCCTTGTTAATACTAAACGCTTCAAACGTGGTATATTAAATGGTGTAGGTAGTATATTCAAAGCAATCACCGGCAATCTAGATGCCGAAGATGGTCAATTCTTTACAGATATTATTAATAAATTAAATAATGACCAACATCAAATTGAAAATCTCATGAAAAATCAAATATCTGTTACTTCTACCGTTATAAAAACCTTTAACCAAACAGTTCAAAATTTACAAATTAACTTTGAAACCTTTAATGAAGACATGAAAAAGATTCAAGTAGCATTGCACAAAGTAAATGATAAAGTTGCATTAGTTCAGGCTGAATTAAGATTTGTTGAAACATGCGAAAAATTAAGCGAAAGTTACTTGTACCTTCAGAGCAACCTCGATGACATTCTAAACTCAATCACTTTTGCCCGCTTAAAAATAATACATTCTTCGATCATTACACCTGAAAATTTGATTACTGCACTTCAGAAAATCTCTCAGAATTTAGTCAAAAATAATCTACCCCTTCCAGTAAAATATTCAAAAATCCCTCAATACCTGGAAATAATTGAATTAGAGGCTTTTCAGTCAAAATCTGATCTTATATTTGTTCTAAGAATACCATTAGTGGAACAACAACTTTATACTCTGTATTATCTATATCCTATCCCAATTCTAGACAATAGAACTGGCCTACATCACGTTTTGTTATTTTCTCAAAAATTTATAGCGCGTAATGATGATTCATTAATGTACATCCCTGTCAAAGATTTGAGTACATGTAAACAATTAGCTGCTCGCAGAAAATTATGTTCTGACCTTTACGCCTACCCGATCGACGGCAGTGCAGCATGCGAAGCTCAACCACTGAAAAACTTCAGAAATATCCCGGAAAACTGTGAAAGTTCGCTAATTTATGGACAAGGCTACAACGTGCAGAAACTACAGGACAATGTGTGGTTAATAATTGTTTCTGAACCTATTCATATTACTGTAAATTGTGATTCAATGGACACTAAAATTACCAGTGTAAATAAAAACTCTATATTAAAACTACAACCGGACTGTTACGCATTTGTCGGCATAACAAAAGTTCAGGCAGAAGGCCGCGACACCCTTAATATTACAGACAATTCACACCCCGTGGTTATACCTTATGACTGTTGTAAGGATATCCCAGAAAAACTTCAATTGCCCAAATTGGAACCTCTCCAGTTCGACCACCTAAACGTAGAAAATCTAGATATAGCTAATCATAAATTAGAACAATATTCCCGCGACCTGGATAAGTTAATAAATGAACCATTTTTAACAAAACATATTGCCTTAACCACATATATAACTATTGGTGCCGTAGTTTGTCTCCTCATCATCTACGTCGTCTGGAAATGCAAGAAGCAGTGCTGTTGCTCTAGAAAGTCTAAGGAAGCAACCTCCAACCAGATGTTAAAAAGAATTAATACCCTCCTGCGTAGAAGACCCCATCTGCACACCGAAGAAGAAATGCAAGATCTTCCCTAACAGTCGGCTAATAACACCGACTTTTCAAAAAAAAGGGGAGTTGTTATATGCTAAAATATAATACAAGTTTAAGCCATCTAGACATATTAATGTCAATACTGCGTAATATGAAACCTATTATCAAGCGATAACAGCTCCCTCAGTAACAAAAGCATTTCCCATGCGAAATGCAAACATAACACATTTTCCAATAAAGGTCCTTGAACGACAAAAAGCGTTCTCATGTAAAACGTAAGCACAGCATATAACTCCCAGAATGCTTATGCTTGCGTTAACAAAGAAATGTTATAAATATAAGTTACACCAAAAAATCACACACTTGTTACTTGTCTTTTTGTCTTAAATCATTAACTTGTCTTTTAAATTAAATCAAGTCGTCTGTATAATTATTAAATTTTTCAAAGTAAAATAAAATATTTTTTAAAAAGTAAAATTTAACTTAAGTGATATAATATATATATATATATATATATATATATATATATATATATATATATATATATATATATATATATATATATATATATATATATATATATATATATATATGCACTGTTTAAACGCTGACTAGTAACGACCTTTTGTTTTACTTTGTAGCAATGACGCCATAATAATTGTATTAATTGTTGATATTTATTATAGCGTATAATATTCTACTACTTAGACAAACCTTACTACACAACACGTGGGCTCCATCTAGTTGTTGAAACTATTAGAAAGTACTCTCTTAATACCTGATACATTAATATCAACTGCCGAAAAATTGCTCGAAGCGAAGAAAAAGTAATTTAAAAGTGGACTTTTAAATTGGAAGGATTATATAAACAAAAATTACATATTAAAGTGACGTACATTTTTCAGAATCACAGCCGCTTTACAGAATACACTTTTGGTTACAATTTAATGCCCTTTTTACAAAATATTTAAAAATTAAAGATCCTTTGTGCTTGTCATACATGACTAGAGTGCATGTTCCTGAAATGAAAGAAAAACTACCTGTCCACTTAAAGAAAATTAAGAAAAGGGGTATAATCATCGTTCATCTACGTTTATTCTAAAATTATAAGGAAATAAGAAAGACTTAACTAAATTCCTACTGAGTAAAATTACTGAATAACAGAAGAAATATATAATGAACATGTATTTATTAAATAGGGTTACCCATAACTTCGTTAAGATTTATCGATTGCATGTGTATCATTAAATTGCCAGTTCTTTGTCAAAACAAAATATAAATAAATCAGCTGATTCTGAGTAAAGATATGAACATAATATAAAAACATAAAGGTATATAATTAGGAAATTGATATCTTTCACTAATTTAAAATATTCTATAGTTATGTTCATATAATTAAAAAGAGAGTAAATATTAAATATACTCTAAAGCTAAAGACTTTTTCATAGCTAATCCTTATTGAAATTTTTTAATTCATTGTGTTTTATTTAAATGCATCGTATTTTGAGAATTTGTGACAGTAGACAAATAAAATTAGTATGTAAAAACAATATAAACAATATCAAGTAACATAAAAACAATCAAAATTTTAGAAAAAGTTGAAGGACTCTTAAGAAAGTCAATTTACGTAGAATTCTCAAAAAGATTTGTTTATGTTACACATACTTCGCTGCTGTCAAGTCCCTAGAGTTTAAAGCCTCAGTGCGCTTTAACGCAAAGGTTGTAATATTATATTCTTGATATCTTGTATTGAATATTTGAAAACTCTAATTTCTCTCTAATAAAAATTAAATTAAAAGGCGCTTAAATATTTTGACTGATTATTAAATGAAATGAAAATAATTTAGATGAAATTTTAGATACCAAATTAGTTTAATAATGTTAAGAAAAATTGAGAAATACTACGCGATCTTATAGCCCGGGCACGGGACGTTTGAGTACACCAATACTTCATTACTGCAATAAAGAAATTAATTTTGTCTATTAAAATGAAGGATATAATAAGGCTATTCTACTTAAAAAAATTTATTTTCGTTCATTGTACGATACGGAGAGACAAGAAGTGTAAAACTGATTTAGAACTTACAAAAAAAGATGGTGAAGTTTACACCAAACGTCATGTTGATTTCACTCCATTACTGATATGAAAACTCACACTATAGAATGGTAAACTTCTACCGTGACCTTCTGGTGTTCATTTTACTCCACACTGATGTGTCTCCGTTTGGTGTTAAGTTGTACACCACATTTCAGACAGTATATGTGTATACCACGCATTAAAATATACTCTTTTAAATAGCATCATCAGATATAGGGTGTGCTTGTTTAAAAACTATAAATGACGTCATAACTCCAACAGTGACTTGAAAACTATACGTGTGCCAAAAAATACCCATATAAGAAAGAATATTGACATGACCAAGATTTTGTTTCTTACTTGCTGTGCAGTACCGATCTTATCGAATTTGCTCCCACATTTACGTTCTCACTGTATATTTAAAAACTAAAAATTCTTATCTTGAAAATTAGTCGCCTAATATCTGTGCGAAATATGTTTAGGGTTCGAAGAACAGCAAAACAATTATAGTAATACACTTTTATTTACTTCTGGACGACAAATTATGTAGTACTAACTCTAACGAGTAACAAGTATAATCTGATTTACAATTCGAGGGGTTACACTTTTATATGAAATGATATCAACGCAGAGGGCGTCTGAGGGCAGCTTTATCAGTGGGTTTGAGATAAAGCTGTATCTTTAACAATTATTATTATGTGAGAAACTCATGCAGTGGTTAAAAATAAATATACGGAGTGTTCTGGCTATCCATGTAACTTGCGCTTTGATAATTACTTTCGGTTTTATAGTTCTATAACATTATGCTCCTAATATTCACTTGCACAGATGCATCATCTAACACAACATAACGTTGAAGTTCTTTACACTATTTTTTATAATTATATTTGTAGAATCTAATATATTTGCTAATCACATAATTAAATACAGCAACCAAATTAAATTATGTGTTACATGCTTTCTGAAGAAAGTATCTATTCTAATTTTAATTGAGTAAACCAATTACTATAATATTCTTTGATATGATGGGGTGTAAAAAATAAAACAGATCAACTTATATGTCTAATTACATACTATTTTCTTGTAGATATTTTGTAGCTCACCTATTAATAACATACACCGTTTACTTTAAAGAAAAAAACTATGCAGTTTTTTAAACGGTATGTGTTATTAAAACAAAATTGAATTCTGAACACGTTTTATAATCATACACATCTCTATTTATTTATATAACGCTATTAATATATTTCATGAATAACAAATAGGTTTTTATTACAGAGATTTTAATTTTCTAATTTGAGTTACATAAAAAGTTTGTTGCAGTTACTCACCTTATAATTACGATTACCTAAAAAAAGCTTGATGTAATTATATTCTTTACGGCTTTGTTTTATAATTTTCCGTGTATAATTTTTAATATTCAAGTAATGGGCAATTCATAAATTATTTAATTGTGGTTATAATATTCTATTTAAAGAAGTCATAATAAATGTTTTTATTGTAAATATATTTAATGTTAAATACAATAAGTATTGTACATACGTTCAGTATTTATAAGGGTATATAGTCAGTAATGTGCATATTAATAAACAATGATTAAATGTAAGTAAGCTATGTGTACAAGCTACATTTACATGTATGTTTTTACAGTATTTTAGTCTTATTAAAATTATAACTGAAGTTTCTAATATAAAAAGCTCAGTGTGAGATGAAAGCAAAATAATATAGATTAAAGAATATACGTACATAAACCATTTTCATAATTTTAACATATTCCTGACATTTTGAGTGAGATTTTGATTGTTTATTTTTAGGAATCACACAGTTTTTTCAACCTTTTTTATTTTCTGACGCTTGTAAAACTACTTAATTTTTTTATCTGATTCTTGTGCAACTTTTTCATTTTGTTTATTTTCATGTTCACTGAATTGTGCATTGTTATATTTATAATCATTACTTTCTTGATTTTTAGTCTTTGCGCAAGAAGGAAGTACTTCCAATTCTTCTTCAATTTTTGTATAGGAATACATGTACCTAAAAAGACTTCGTCACTGACATTGTGTGGCGCCAAACATATTCTCGTAATTTCGACTTGCTTCAATCATCGAATTAAAATTCGTTCAGTGGAGAGAAGTGTTCTTTTTACTTTAAATAAATGGGACTCGTTCTTACCACTTTTCTGTAATGTCAGCTACTACTAACATGTCACGGACATCTTGGTTCGACCATTCAACCAAACCTTGCCTTTGAGAATGTCGCGGTTTACCAAGAACAAGCTTCATCCTAGGCCACATGTCGGCTAAATTTTTAGTTATTCTATAAGCAAACTCACGGCCATTATTGGTGTGCAATACACATGGCACAACAACTAAATAAAGCGTGTATATAAGTTAATAAGCCATTTCTTCGACAGCCTTCAGCAATATAAATATCAGTTACATACCATTGTATCTAATTTCAGTTAGTTTTTCAGTATCACCAATTTATAAGATATCATATTGTTTCAAACGAGCATACTGCTTTGACAATAGCGATTGGTTATTTTTTCAAGGAAATTGACCTTCTTTATTTCTTGAAGTAACATTTCGTAACTGTACTAGTCTATTAATAAAAGTATTGCAATCGGTACTTGTTTTCATCAACTCACTGAAGTATCATAAAATTTATTTTTCTTAAGGACCATGATTATAGCGCAAACGTTTACACTTTGAAAAGTAAAAAACAAATATCAACACGGATTTATCCTTTAACCATTATCCAGAAAGCGTTATGGTGTTTTCTCATTAACACAACATATCGTGGTCCAATATTAAGAGAGATTTAATAGAAATTTTTCTCTGTGGACTTACCATTATTAGCAATGCTCTGCATTGACTGTCGTTTCGTTTCATTACACTCAGAGATGTATGGCCCATCACTCTATTTGAAATTTTTTCACATCAAACAGTTACATGACTTGGATACAGTTATTGCCCTTGAATATTCTGTTATAACATATATTAACATATCCGTCCAAATGAAAGTGCGTCTCATCACTCATAATTAATTAATGAATAAAATTAGGATTTTCTGCAGCTAATTGCTGAAGAGCTACGTTATACGAAAGGCTTAATTTCATGAATTAACTGTATTTTGTAAGGGAAAGAAGCAAATCAAATTTCAATAATCATCTTGTCAACTCCAGTTCCTTTGATCGTCTTTTATTGGAACTTGTGGGATCGTCATTTACGCTCTGCCTTAGTCACTCGATATTCTCCGGATTTCTAGCTGAATGTGCATCTCTATTGTTATATTGTGCACATATAAAATATAAAACAATATAAAATTCTACAATTATTGTGTGTTCCGTGCTAATTAGGCGCTCAGTTATGAATTTTCCAGGTTTTCTTTATAATTCTGAAATAAAATAGAAACGATTAAAAATAAAAAAACATAAATAAAAGGAATTAAAATGGGTTACCTGCTTTTGGTCCACCCTTTATATGAATGTTGTAAAACAGTCGACAATTTAAAATTACGTATAAATCTCTTATGTATAATAAAATGCATACAGATAGGGCCTTAAAATTAAATTTTAAGTTTGACGTACCAACTGATTTGAACAGAAGGGATCATGAAAAATTAACAAAATTCATAATGTAGGGATCTCTAGGATCATATGCGAATAGTCGAAATATTTTTATAATGATCTTATAAATGCTTTTGTATTTTAATTTGAAAGTGATCTTAGAAATCTTTGTATTTTCTTAATGAATTTGGTAATGAATATCCATAAATTACTTTGACTATCACCGTACACGATTAGTGATATTATTAGTGTATGCTACATTTATTCGGTTAGTTGTTATACTCAATATTTCTTTCATTTATATTAACCTGGAAGTATTATTAAAATTATATGTAGTTGCAAAAGAAAACATATTAGTAATATAAATAATATTCAGGTAGAACTAGATAGAACTATATGAGGAGATGTGAGGACAAACAGATCTATTGTTTATCTAACTGTACATATTAAAAATTAATGATAATAATAATTTACAGAGTTTGGGGTTGAAAATAAAACAGAGACATGGGGTAAATAATATTCGATTTTATTTTTAATTATAAAGCTTTACATATACATGCCATGATGGATAGTAATCATATCGATATAAACAATATATTATAGAATAGTTCAGAAATTTCCAGTCCAATAATAGATTCGTAGTATATTTCTATCGACATAATGCATATTATATAAGAAGTAGAAGACCATTAAAGCCAAGAAGAAGGTGGTAAATATAAATGTTGGAGTATTTTAGAACTGTTTACTATTAATAAAAAACATGAAACATAAAAAAAAAATAGGAGAAAACATTTTCACTTTCAACATCGAAACCTAGTTCTGATTTTGTGTATTTCATCAACTAAATACTTTTTAGTTGAAGAAATATCGGATGCTAAGAAAAGAATACTTATTATTATGGGATGATTTTCAAATGTTCATCTACCATCACATGCAGTATAACGTTTCTGTGTATGCAGAAAACTGGCCTTTTTAATTTTCATATCGGAGGTTCCAGAATGGTCATTAATGTTGTAGAACAATTTCTTCAAATATAATCAAATATAAAATAACCAAATGACATATTTCATGGCAATATTAATTGAAAGGTTAGAATTGCGTATTGTTAGTAAGGCCATAGCAATACAAATTTTACATTCATTGTTCTATTACGTGCTTTCTTTTAACATTTTTGTTATTAGGTACAGTATGTTATGACAATATATTTTAAACTATATGTACATTTAATATTGCAGTAAAAGGTTTACTAATTCAAGATGCTCAGACATCTATCAGTATTACCAGTGGGTTGGTTATATGTCTCATTCGATGTATATTTTGATTACTAGATTCATTTATACGGTTAAAAATTAAATATTTGATGATCTTAGTAAAATCAACAAATCCAGTGAATAGATAAATCCGCACAGACTGACTAGAAACTAGTTCTATTCCCGGTCAAAACATGGTAAACTTTCCATAACACAAATCTTTGACTTTCAGGATTTTACGTCCGTGACATAACTCTCACGTGCAAGCTATTAAAAAAATTACACCTTGATTAATGAGCTTGTCAAGTAAGCATAATGTTTGTTTCTAAACTGGGACTTTATAACAATTAAAGCAGGTATTAAACCATATCTGCAACTGACTGAGGTAATAAAATGTAATTACTCCTATCTGTCTATGAATCTAACCACCGTCATTCTGCGGTAGCAACGCGTGTTCACGCTACGAAAAAAAAACATTATATCTGATTAATGTTTAATCATACCTCATTGGATGAAGTTGGATTAATAGTATAAATTACTAGCTACTTGTTTTATAATACATAATCACCGGTAATAATTAAATAATTGATATTCGGGGTTAACTCGTCAGACTGAGGACTACGAAGATGAATAAGGTACTCAGTATACTCATAAATTTCTAGTAAATATTCTGGCAAAATTTGTTTTATTTTTCGGTGCTATTTTAAGAATGGCGGAGATTATATTTATTTATATACACTACCGTGCAAAAGTTTGGAGGCATTAAGAAATTGAAACTGAAAGCAACAAAATATGCTCATCGAGGTTATTTATTGAGCATAATACTACGTTACACAATGAAGCCACACTTAAATTAACAAAAACTCTTTTAAATTCAGCAATTTGCAACAACAAAATCAAATTTTAGCCTCGTCAAAATGACCACCCCTATTTTTAATTATTTATTTGAAAATTCTGGACATTCTATTTACTAGTTTGTTGAAATATTCCTCATTAAATTTTAATCCCATCCGGTAAGAAAATGAACTTATTTTAAGTTGGAGAATGCCTCAGTGATAAAGCACGTGCACAACTATAAATATATAACTGCATGATTTTCTAATAAATGCGCAAAATATATTACTGTTTTATTTCAACTAGTCAATATTGCTAATGAAGTTCAATAATGTGTACTTCATTTAATATGTTTCTAATATATTTTTTGTGTCATATCAAAAAATGTTACCGCTTCCAAACTTTTGCACGATACTGTACATGTTGAATTCGGATCAGAAGATGAGTGCATAATATAAAAACTACTTAATGCAAACATTAAAAGACATATGCGAAAATTCGTTAATTTTCATTTTTAAAATAACTTGTGTAAGTAAATACATTATATTTGTAAATAAAGTACAGAAACATTAATAATGTTTTACAAACATTATGCCATTGGTTATATTAAAAATACCTCAATACCTAAATCGGGTAATTATTTATTAGTGTATTTATAAATAAGGTATGCCAACAGAAGTTAAAAAACATTTCAATAATAGGGTTACACAGTCAACTGAGGTGACTTGGTCCGATATCAAAATTGAAATAAAAAATTTTCATTCTACCCGTTGATTAAAGGTCGAAAATAAAATTTGTACATTTGGTTCATGGTTCGTAGAAATAATTTATGTAGTTGTTATTTTAATGGATCACCCCTCCTTTTCATGAAAAAAACAAGGTTGATGGAATGTCACCTGGCATAATGGGGTGATTTTGCCAATCATCTGATTTGTGTATATAACAAGGCTATGAGTGGATTTAGGGCAATGTGACTCCAAAAAAGTTCAAGAGAACCACAGTGACCACAAATATAATACAAAACAATGAATTTTAGTTTAATATACATATAATGAACTTATTGAAATGGATATGCGTTAAGTAATTGAAAAATAAACTCGTAACTCTATTAATCTATTTATGTTCAATGAATTAAACAAAAAAACAGAAACAGATTAAAATAATCGTAAATATTTAGTTGCAAAAATATTTACAGAAGTCTTTGTTAAACTGGAATATTTCGTCTTTCTTTAGGGGAGTTAAATTGAGCACAACATCGTTGACAGATACACTTGCCTCGTCCGGCACCTAAGGAAAACTGAAAGATGTTCCTTTATCACTTACTTTTAGGAAATAAACTTAAACATCTCCATCATCACACTTGTTTATAAATTTCGTCATATAGTGTTTTACTGATTTCTTCCCCAAAAGTCTTATTATCACGATGTCGCCAATTTCGAAATTCTGTGGTTGCGACTGAATATTATGTTGATTCAAGATCTCGTTTTCTTCATCATATTCAGTTATCTTAGAGCTCAGATAGTCATGTAAAGAAATATGATCTTCCTCCTGGCTGCTCAGATTTGCATCTTCATGTCACCTCTTCTCCTTCAAGCGCGTCTACGTGAAGTTGAAGAGATCGGAGCATTGTCCTTCTGTACAACAGATACTTTTTTCTGAGAAACTTTCCTCCGTTGATGGTCAGGTTTTCTCCATTGTTCATTCAAACACAATAAAGCGCTAAGTGGGATAGAGCCATTCAATCCGTTCATTATTAATCAGAACAAAGGGCAAAAACATCGAGATAAATTAAAAAAATGGTACTCTGATACACAATAATAATTAGAGAACGAACAAGGTAACCCCAAATTTTCCATGGAACCTGGGATGATATTGCCCACTAAAATAAAAACCCTCAGGTAAAGTTCAAAACCAAAACTGTAATTGCTTTATAATCTTCGTTACATCTACTAATAATAATAGTAATTGATGGGTCTTGGCTCGTTATCAAGAAGGCTGCACGAATTAAAGTTTGAAGCCTCTAAATCTTCCTTAATATTGAATCTGGTTGCAAAAACAGCTGATCGGCAATATAATTTACCATAAAACGCGCCCAAATATTAAGTAGTTTAATCTACATGTAAAATGAATGCCTTAGCCACGGGTGGCCTGACCTAAATTTTACCTCAAAAGCCTGTCACTATGGAACTGCATATGGGAAATATTAGATTGAAGGGTCCTGAAAATGATGCATGAAACCGAGAAATCAGAACACGTGCAGTATTTTTATCGTTCATTTTTTAGAGAGAACAAATAGGAAAATAGAAAAAAAATTTAAAATAATTTTAAAAATATTTTGTGGCATTTTTCTTACGTCACCATAGGATATAATGTATATTAAAGACCTATAATGAATATAGATATTGACGAACACACAAATATGTACATATATACATATACATCATGACCTAGCGAAAAAATATATTGACAACAGTATGTATTTTTTGATACATGTTTGCACTTTGCAATGATGCTTTTATTTGAATCATTTATATACAGCAACTAAACAGTTTGCATTTTGTCTGAGAAATCATTGCTTACTACAATAGTAATTGATAAGAGGTATAATAATAACATCAAATATACTACAAATCAACAGATCAACTTTACCCTATTACACATGTTTGCTATTATATTTACACATAGCCTTCAGTAATTTCTCGACATATTCGGGATGATTATGGGATACCTTATATTTATTCCAAGTAGCTGAAAAATTAAAGTGTACTGACTACATAGCTTGTTCGCTATGAAAGCCCAAATCCCTTTGAAATTTAGTTCACAATTCATAAACATGATGAAAAACTGCATGTACTTTTGGTGTGACATACCCAAATCTAAATTGATTCATGTTCTCTTTATAGGTCAGTTTTAATTTCTTTCCGAAACATGCGGTAACGACTTTTTGAAACCAATACTCCAATACTGTAACATACCTCAGACACCCTAAACTACATATTTGTCTGATCTTATCCACACTAAGCAGTTGAATGAGTGTAATAAATACATAATACATTTCTAAAATCAGGGACTATTGGATAAATTATTCGAATATTTATGTAACATATAAATGCATAAGGCAAAACTACATATGAAATAGTAGTTTTAGTATGTTTCAGAAGGTTTTTCCATGTATTAATACTCGGGTGTATTCTTTTGTATGCCGTATCAATGGATTCCCATCTGGTTTGCCATTTATTTTGGAATACTCTTTTGGCTTCTACCATCACGTCTTTATCTCTTACTGGAATTCCCATACAAACGTCTTCATTATCTTCTGTTCTTTCGTCTCCAGGGATTCCCACATGACTTGGTGTGAAGTTGAATATTATTTGTTTATTCGTGCTTTCTTACCACTGGAGGAAGGTAAGTATGATTTGAGTCAAAGGTTCGGTGATAAATTTATTTTTTATGGAATGAAGGGAGCTCAGGGAGTTTGTAAATTAGAAAACTGTGTTTTACTGAATATTCACAATAGTGAAGGGCCTGCCAGATTGCGTAGATTTCAGCTGTAAATATACTCGCCGATGTAGGCAAACACCATGTGTGTGCTTCATCTTCCACTACAAAAGCACAGCCTGCGTTGTTTTCTGTTCTGGATCCGTCGGTGTATATCACCTCTGTTTCCGGATATCGGTGTAATAGATCAAAAAAGGTAAAAGGACCTTAAAAGGATAGGGCTTGGTATCATGCTTACGGATGTGTACACATTCTATGTAATATCCTGAAGATGTCATTTGCCATGAAGGATGTCTGTAAAGTATTTATATATATATATATATATATATATATATATATATATATATATATA
Source organism: Rosalia funebris (assembly GCA_037954035.1). NCBI lineage: Eukaryota > Metazoa > Arthropoda > Insecta > Coleoptera > Cerambycidae > Rosalia > Rosalia funebris. The sequence goes on from JAZFAV010000002.1 coordinate 31,723,170, forward strand.
TATATATATATTTCTGGTAATATAATTTCAGAATACAAACGAGCTGATAGAGTCTGGTAATTGTGGGCCTAGTTTGATTAGAATTAAAATAGATAATTATGTGTTGCTTATTTTTTTTTATTTTCTGAAAATAGAACTTGGGCATGAAAAAACTCATTACAAAAACCAGTATATGTAAGCCAGTTATAAAATCAGACAAGCTATTTATGTGAAATTTGGGAACGTGTTTATAGAAAAATGGTGAAAAGTCATAGGTACATAAATTTTTATTTAAATCAATGTTTTCAACTATTTAATGTCATAAAAATTTTAAATCCAATAAGCAAACAATTTTCACTCAACGATTAATTAACAATTTGGAAAGAATGTATTAAATAACTAATATTTTACACGATTTCGCATTTTGATAGAAGTAGGTGGATAAAATCTAAGTGAAATAGAAGAAGAATGACTATGAAGAAGAATGAATAGATGAAGAACGACTTTCTCTGGAAACAAACCATAACTTAATATAATTAATTATGATTGGACAAATTTACTTTTACGGGACTACTTATTTAGAAACTCTTCATCAATATATACTAGAATATTCGAAATGAATTCAGAAAATACGGTACTTAATCAAAAATATTATTTTAAAAGTTTCCCCCAAGCACTGCCCCGAGAACTGTTCTCTTAAAAGAAAACCAATCTAAGAAAACAAAATACTTATTCGATTCACTGAAAATAATTTCATTAAAGGTACTTAATGATGATTCATAGTTAACCAAATTTGAATAACTGGTAACTTAAAAACTGAAGAAACGAGTACAAAAAGTGAGACACCATATACGTGTTATAAACCTAAGTTAATATATTTAAACAATACTGCTATGTTGAACACTTGAAAATAATATTCAGATTAGATGAATAAATAAACTTTTATATTAGTAAATTTGATTTTGTTGCTCTATAAATGGGTATAATAGATAGTCAATTTACCATATATAATATTAAATATTTTACTTAAAACGTCACTTCTCCACATATTCCTTTGATGTCTACCAATATATGAATAAAAACGTAAAACAAACGTTCTTTTCAAATAATCCAATTATATTAAATACGATATAAACTTAACACCTTTTATATGTTATAATTTATTGGCAATTACTGAGCACGTTTAAAACCTGGGACCGCATACTATGAATGACGTCGGCGCCAATTAATTATTCCATAGTGTATATGGACAAGTGCCATTTACTAAAATGGATTTAAGGTTAAGGATACGTGCACCTAAATGATCTCTCAGTTGGAAAGTCGGCCATTGTCTTGTTTAGATTAATATATAAACTCCTTTGTAACGTTTATTTCTTAAGACGTTTTTAAGAAATAAAATAGCAGTACTTAAGAATCGTTTGGATGATAGTTAAATCAGGACAAGAAAATACAAAAGTGTGGCTATAACTTAAGATAAAGTTTAGGGTATCCGATGAAGCTATTTCTTTACAGAATGTTCAATTAATTTTTATACTCTTATGATTTATAAAATGTGTGAGTTTTCGAAGAATAAAGCCGATTATTACAAAATCGAAAATCTGTCGTGGTATAACTTTAGAACGTTTAATTGTGTGAAAATGGTGTAATAGTTCACTAGTTCACTCCACAATATAATACACTACGGAGTAGATTATAATTCCTGCGTGGTATAAAGTATACATCTGTGTAGTACTCATGTGTTAGTACTGTTTAAATGTGAGGCAATATCGCTATTCATAATTTCTGATTATTATTATTATTATGTTATATTATGTTATATGAGTATAGGTCTCATCAACAACGGATCGCATGGGTAATCCCTTGGCGATCCCCTCTTATCCGGGTCATTATCCAAAAATGCTATCCCATAAAAGGAGCAATTTAGGCATGTCTCTCGCCTTAAGCCTCGCCTCCTCTAGGATAACAGGGGTCCCTAATATAAGATACTACTTCTCCTTCAGTGTGGGGCACGTGTAAAGAAGATGAATCCAAGTTTCCTCGTCTTCTTTACAGTATCTGCAGGCCGGGCTGTCAGTCGGCCTCAGCTTGTGCTTATATGCATTCAGGCTACTATGGTGGTCCGTTATGATTCCAACCAGGGTTCTGGCTTTGTTCCTATTCAATTTAATGAATTCTTAGACCCATTTGTCCATCTCTGATGAATATTTTGGTTATTCCATGTTATTTATTATGTTATTTGGTTATTCGATGAAGAGTTTGGTTATTCCAAAACCCGTTACTTCTCTCCATTTTTTATTATGCTGGTCTCTTGCCCAGCCATTGATGTGGTTTTTGATCAGATTCCGACTTAATCCCACTACAGGTTCTGGTCGATAGAGATTTTCCCTGGTCCCTAGTCTAGCAAGGTCATCTGCAATTAGATTTCCCTTAGTGCCATTATGCCCAAGTATCCATAAGAGTTCCACCGGTCCCTTCCCTGCCAAGTGGTTCAATGCTTCATAGCAATTATAGACCAGCTTCGACTTTGTCGTTGCTGAATTCAGGGCTGTCAACGCCGCTCTGCTATTCGAGCAGATACATACCTTCTCCTGGGTCCGATTTTGGTCCACCCCAGAACACCGTATGTAATTGCAACTAGCTCGGCCTGGAGTGCGGTAGTGTATTAGTGGAGTGCGGTAGTAGTGGAGTGCGGTAGTAGTGGAGTGCGGTAGTAGTGGAGTGCGGTAGTGTAGCGGTAATCCAGCTCGACCCTCCATCCAGTCAGAGTTACTGCTGAGGGTGATCTTATATTTCTTATATGATCTTATATTGTCAAACAGGAAGTGGACACCCGTACTATCAGAGGGCATCCATAGGAGTCCCTCCTCAGTTAGCTCTCTTGAGAGTCTATTTAGGTCCCTTACCTTCCTATTCATGTTTGACGCCCTGTGTATTGCCTTTACAGCTTCCACTTTCAAGGTAACATCAAGGGGTGATATCCCCATCGCCTCGATCAGTGTTGATCTTGGGGCTCCGATTACACTTCTTAGAATCAATCCTCTTAGCTTATTAAGTCGGTTGGCTTTTGACTTTAAACAGGCTCTCTCCTACCAGACCAGTGCTGCATACGTCAGTCTGGGTTTGAGAATTGCCTCATACATCCATTTCATGGTCTCCGGTTTCAAACCCCAGCTATTACCAATGGCCCTTCTCAGTTACCAAAGTGTTGCTGTGATCTTGGAACATATGTGACTTAGATGTTTTTCCCATGACAGTTTACTGTCCAGGATTATTCCTAAGTATTTCACTTCGCTATTATAGCTTAGTTATTGGGAACCAAGTTTCAGCGGACATGTTTTGTTCAACTTATATTTTTTGGTGAACATCATCACCTCAATCTTAGAGGGATTGACCGATAATGCCCTATCCCTGAACCAATTCCCAACCTTTTTTTTTTTAATGCTCCCTGCATCATATCGAGAATCTTCTCCAGGAAAGGGCTCTTCGTTATTATTACTAAGTCATCGGCATAGGCAATTACTTTAACCTTTCATCCTTTAACCTTTCAAGCAGCTCATCCACTACCAGGCACCACAGAAGGGGGGACAATACCCCTCCTTGTGGACAGCCCGAGTCGACCCGGCCCTCGATGGCAGTTTTGCCTTTATTGGCAGTAAGCTGTCTGTTCACCAATATATGGTCTATCCATTCAGCGATTATTCTAGGGATGTAGCATCTGTCTAGTACTCCGCTAATCACCTCCCTGGATGTAAAGTTGAAGGCTTCTTCAATATCAAGGAAGGTGCCGACAACGTATCCACCGGAGTCCAGTTGTGGCCGTATCGATGGCACAACCTTATCCAGAGCTATTTCTTTTGATTTACCAGTTTGATAAGCATGCTGGCTCCCTTAAAGCGGTCTCTCTATTAGGACAGTATCCCGAAGGTACCTGTCAACTAATCGTTCGGCCATCTTTAGTAAAAATGAAGTATCTAATATAATAAAAATGAAGTAGCATAATGAAGGCTAGTCAGCCGCAAGTCCTTAGGAGACGTGTATCCAACTTTGCCCATTTTAGGTATAAAAACAACCCTAGCCACACTCTCGGGACTATCTTCAGTGCTAATCTGGTCCTGGTGATCCTTATAAGCGGACCGAGGATTATCTCTTCTGCTTTCTGCAGAAGTACTGGATAAATGCCGTCCGCTTCCGGCGATTTATATCGATCGAGGGACCTCAAGGCCCACCTCATCCTAGCCGGTGTGACTATCTTCTTCACAAATTCCCTGTCGCCTCTTGGTCTACCGCCTAGGTCCTATGTGCCCCTACTAGCGGGTCTGAAATGTCTCCCGCCTCCGGTCAATAAAAGCCCGAAAAATGTGCTTTGATGAGATGGTCTAAGGTTTCCTCATCCGATTCCGAGAATTTATCATTAGGGAGCTTGAGCGATCCCAGTATAGCTTCCGGGCTGCGAGCTAGGATCTTGTTCAGTCGTGCTGTCTCAGCTCCCTTATTTATCTCATTACAGAAAGAAACCCAACTGCTTCTTGGGCTTCCCTTACCTCAACCCTATTCTGATCCCTGGCAGTCTTATAGTCCTCCCAGGTTGTACGGCTGTTGTGTTTTCTGGCTTCCTTGAGAATGTTTCTTACCTTACATATAAGGTTTTCCAGTTTATTGTTCCACCATCTTATCTGGCCTTTCGGCCTAGCTCATTTAGGTGTACAGTTCCCTTCATAGGCTTCTATCAATCTTTTACTCAGTACTTCCCTCTCACTAATTCTGAAGGGGATCCCCCGAACTGTTACTAGGAGATCCAACTTAAACTGTTCCCAGTTTGTGAATCTGGGGTTACGGATCCATTTCGTCTCCGCATGCTCCCCCACTCCCAGATCAAACTTAATAGAAGAGTGATCAGAGAGTGTGGATTCATCCGAGACTCTCCAGAATTTGTATTCTAATCTGGACAAGAATGTCAATTTAATGATTCGGAGTATATTATAGGTATTATAAGTCTATTTATCTTCATTTATCCTCTTGCTATCCACATCAGTGGCGGTTGGTGACATATAGACCACTCGTGCTGTAAACATCGGTAGCCCGCTGGCGCGCTTACTTCGCAATGCTTTAAACACGTGTTCCGTAATTCGTATCAGGCGCAGGCGGGGCTGAAAATATCTCCGCTCCATTGACCGTTCACAAACTGAAGTTATCCATTTAACTTAAACTGAGCGTGCAATTGCTTTTTGAAAGCAATTTAAATTTCACATAGAAATATAATGTAATGCTGTTTTAATTAATACGAATCCATAAATTAAATGGAATTACTTTTTGTTTTTTATTACAAAATATAGTCAGTACTGTAGCACGTTAGCTATTATATACCGGCCGCTACTGATTCACATGCAGTTCTCGATACATCCACCTAATTTTTGTAATTTCTTCTCCTTCCTACGTTTATCAAAATTATCTTATAAGCTCCATCTTATTTCCATGCATTTCTAATATGTCTGTTCGATTACCTCTCCTTATAGTATCACCACATACAATTAATACCACAACAGTTTTATTCCTTAAAGACAGTGTTACTAGATACATCGTTGTATCATCATAAAGAAATACTGTATGTTTTTGGCATAGTAAAGTTTGTCATCGCGGTTTGTCACAAGTCAGACTAAATTTTCTAACAGCAAAATGATTTGGTCATAAAAATTATCAGAAAGTTAATGTATACACATACATTCTAATTTATAATCTATGGCGCAAATTTATTAGTCTTATATTTAGTACTTTAAATTACTAATATGTAAAAAATAATTCTTGAAGATTCTTTTAAATTTTTTTATACTATTTGGGTGAATATATGATGTATGTAGTTGTTCTCTAGAACTTGGCTCTATTACAATGATTCTCGACAACTCATTAACGAAAATCTGTAGGCAACAGACTTAGGCTTTTATAAATCTTTCATGAATGGTAAAAATAGAAATATCTCATATTACATTCACTCCCATAAACAATGTTTATAATTAAGAATGTTTTCGAAAATCTCTGAGCAGTTCTGTTAACGAAGTATTGTTTGTACGCATTTGATTTTGATAACTCATCTTACATCTAAACAGTATATTAAAAGCAATAAAGTAATTACGATGGCTAAACATTTTAAATATTAATTTTCTCTGCATCAGTTGTTTATACGTATAACTATTAAAGAAGTTTCACTAGAAAATATCTATTGGTATAGAAATTTATAAAATAATCTTTAATTAGTTTGTACACAAATATAGCTCATATAAGTGGTTCAGACTATTTATACACATAAATAATCAAAGATATGATACAATTACTATGCATTTCTTCGCTATTTGCCAAATAAAAAACTTTCTTATATTGCCGATAAACGGAATAGTCTGATTTCAGCCTAACCATAAGAACAAGGCACCGGAAGGTTTTGAGATTTTTTATTTGGCAAATAGCGATGAAATAAACTATACCCTATTACTGGAGACATTAAATATATGTATTTTTGTATAAATACTATTATTTTTAGTTCGAAAATGGGGTCTTATTTTCATAATATGCAAAACATTGAAAGTACTGGAATATATTTTGACGAAAAGAAAAAAATTATCTGAGAATAATCTATGTGTATCAAGTATATAGGGATAAGTATACAACTTGTTTCCGAATACTACATAATTTAATAAGAATGGGATTGTATCGCAAACGAGAGAAAGTGTCGAAGAATATCAATCGATGGGTATTAGGTTATGTTGAATTATAAGAACAAGAAAGTCTCCGCGATAGCTTGGAAATCTATTGTGGATTTCTTATTTCGTATGGAAATCTATTATCTGATTTAGAACATCATAGCAGCAGTCTCATAATACCATGCTATTAAGAACACCTTAAGTTAGCAATCTTCAATCAGCATTTCAGTTCTTACCCAAATATATACTTATTTGAAATCTACAGTCTTAAAATATCTTCTCAGTCGAATAGTGTAATATACAAGTGTGTATAGTAGATGTAAACTAAAATAATCCTAAAATTATATTGCCACAATTTGTGCATTACCACGCCATCAATTCTTTTGTATGTATATGTGGGTGTATGATCACGACGAAGTGTTTCGGTCTTACAAAGACTTTAAATGTACCTTCTTTGATCAATTCGCAAATCCTCATCTCATTGCGGTTCATCTGGTTGTTCCCATATGTGTGTTCCTTCATTTGTTTATTTGACCTCCTTTCCCAAAAGTATCAGACTGCATATGGGAAGATTCCACATAGAGATCGAGACAAACACTCCTATGGCCAGGAGGAGGTGCTAAACTCCTTCCGTTGAGATTCAAACACTAGCAAATAATAACTATGAACGTAGTTGTCTTATAGTAATACAATTCTTAAGCCAATATAACGGGTGATTTTTTAAAGAAAATATTGCTATACCTCTATTAATAGGGGGTTTACGATATCGATTTGTGAGAATGGTTTTCATATTAGCATGTATGCTATACATGCATTCGTGTTAGCATGTATTGAAGTTTTGACAAAAATATTTTACATCACTTCCGATTTCACTGGAAATTACATTCACTTTCGAATTTAATTTTATATGGGAAGTATTCTATTTTTGTGCACTTTTATAGGATGATCAGTTTATAAATCTATTCTAGAGAATTCTCTCATTCACTCAACTTTTGATACATTGAATTGCTCTAAATATATGTTTCTTGGAACGTTTCTTAATAACTCTTGCACCTGTCTTGTACACTTTGTCTGTTTCGTCTGCAATTTATTATTGTATATCTAGCATTTAATGTAGCTTCATAGAAAATAGTTAAATAGCTAAAGGATTTATATCGAGAGATGTGGGCCACTGGGATGGATGTTTGTTTGCAAACAGTATGTCATCGAAATTATTTGTTGAATATTGGTTAACCGCAATTATATTGTGGAGCTCATCGTGGTTAAAAAAACGAGGTCTTCCTTTACATTATTAAATAAATCATGAAATCGACAAAGAAAATTTAAATAAATATCGCCATTGAGATTTACATTATCAATATAGGAGCTAATAATGCATTTGTTTATTAAACAAACCCATAGATTAAACTTTCAAAAATTCTGAACATTTTTTTTCTTATACTGATACTGATTTTTAGCATTTTACGGTGATTAAGCATTCTATTATTCATTACTCAAATAATACAATGCAGTTTCATCACTCCGCAACGTATTTTTTAAACATTTATTGCATTTTCCTGGCCTCTAGAAAGATATCACTCAAAAAATTGCATTCGTTCTTCTGGGTTACCAGTTTTTAAGTATTGATGGCATGCTTATTTGTAGGGGTGGTAATTATTTGTTCATAAAATTTTGCGTATACTTGAATCTGCATATTCCCTATTGTACATATTTTAAGCAGTTGTCGGATACTACTGTTCGAATTCCCTGGTATTGATAATCCTCCAATTCATTCTTATAATTTTTATAATCTCTCTTACAATAATGTAGTTGGTGAAATCAATCATTCGATCCACTTTTGAAGGATATGAGAATGAAGAGGCTAAAGTTATGAATTCCGATAGGAACAAAAGAACTATTCACTATGTCAAATACTTATGACTAGAGCAAATTAAATTTATCTTATATTTTATTTAGTCCTCGTCCGATTGGCGGACATGAAAAAAACTTCTGCTAATTATAATTGATGACATGGCTGCTACCAACTCAACAACCTTTCTTTTCCACTTTATATAGAGATGATACAATCTAGTTTCTTTCATTCCAATCTTCAGCGACGGATATATATTATACCGATAGCTCCCTAAATAAAAATAAAAATTATAACCCACAGCTGTCGATGTCCATCATCATTAGGTCATCAGTCCTAAGACTGGTTGGACGCTAACCTCCAGCTTCTCCTATCTTGTGCTAACCTACGCATTTCGCTAATTGTGCTACAACCTACATCCCTTACTATTTGCGAGCAGTAGTCTAATCTAGGCCTACCTCTGCCTTTCTTCACTCCTATTTCTGCCTCCAAAATATCGCGGACTATTCCCCCATGTCTCAGCAAGTGGCCTACCATTCTATCTCTTCTCTTCTTTAAGTTTTTCCACATACTCATTTTCTCGCCGACTTTCTCCAATACTTCTTCGTTTCTAACCCTATCAGTCCATGGTATTTTCATCATTCTTCGGTAACACCACATCTCAAAAGCTTCTAATTTCTTCCTACTTGCTTCCCCTACCGTCCAGGTTTCGCAGCCGTAAAGTGCCGTGCTCCATACATATGTTTTCAAAAATCTCTTCCTTGTTTCTAAGTTTATTACCCCCGAGCATAAAAGTGCTTTCTTTTTGTTAAAAGCTACTCGACCCTGCGCTATTCTTTGTTTTATGTCTTTATCGCTTCTTCCATCCCAATTTATTTTACTTCCTAAATAAGTGAAGTCTTTAACTTCCTCCAATCTTTCATTATTAATTTGTACTTTCATTTTTGCTCTGCTCTCGCGCCCTCTGCACACTAACACTTTAGTTTTGTTTTTATTCACCCTCATTCCGTATTCCTCTGTCAACACTGCCTCCATTTCGTTCAATGCTGATTCTAGTTCCTCCTTACTAGATGCTAATACTGCTATATCATCCGCGAATCTCAGCATTTTTAGTTTCTGTCCCTGTACTTTAATCCCGAAATCCACTCTATCTTTTACCACATTAATCGCCTCTTCGATGTACAGATTAAAAATTAGTGGTGATAGCGTACATCCTTGTCTTACTCCTTTCCTAATACCTACTTCCCTTTCCTCCCTTTCTACTTCTATAACAGCAGTTTGCTCTATGTATAGATTGTGTACTACTCTCCTATCTCTATACTTCATTCCCGCGCTCTTTAGTATCTCGAACATTTTTTCCCATCTTACATTATCAAAAGCTTTTTCTAAATCTACAAATCCTATATAAGCGTTCTTTCCTTTTTCTATTGTTTTCTCTAACATTACTCTTAGCGCCAGAATAGCTTCGCGAGTTCCCCTATTTCGCCTAAACCCGAATTGGTCTTCTCCTAGTATTTCCTCCGCTCTATTTTCCATCCTCTTCTGCACTATTTTAGTTAGGATTTTTGACGCATGGGAAATTAGGCTAATCGTTCTAAAGTTCTCGCATTTGTCGGCTCCTCTCTTTTTCGGTATAGTAACGATAATGTTCCTCTTATAATCCTCCGGCATCTCGCCCGTTTCGTATATGTATTTTACCAGTTCAAACATCCTATTTACTACTTTCTGTCCCGCACATTTCAAAATTTCCGCCTGTATTTTATCTACACCCGGCGCTCTATTATTCTTTAGCCCCCTTAGTGCTATTTCAAATTCCTCTCTCAATATAGGTTTTCCTACATCTTCCCTATCGATGCTAGATTCTTCCTCTAATATCTCTCCTAATTCCTGACCCTCGTATAAATTTCCTAAGTACTGCTTCCATCTATCCGCTTTCTCCTCTCTTCCTGTCAGTATGTCCCCCGATTGACTCCTAACGTTTCTACTTATTGTTCCTATATCCCTGAAGTTCCTCTTAATTATTTTGTAAGCCTCATCGGTCTTACCTACTTGCAACTTATCTTCTACTTCTTTGCATTTCTCCTCTATCCATTGTTCTTTCGCTTTTCTACATTTTCTAATGATTTCCCACTTTATTGCCTTATACGTTTTCAGTCCTTCTTCGTCTCGTCTGTTTTTGTAGTCTCGTCTCTTTTGCATTAAGTTTAAGATTTCGTCCGTTATCCAGGGCTTCCTAGCTTCCCTTTTATCGTGTCCTAAAACGTCCGTAGCCGCGGAATCTAGACTATTCTTGATACCCTCCCACTCAGTTTCTGCGTTCTTGATTTGGTCCTTACTCGCTTTATTTATTAACTGATATGTTTTCTCCTGGAACTTATCTTTCATATTCTGATCCCTCAATATGTCTACATTTATACGTTTCTTATCCTTCCGGGTTTTCAGATTTTTGAACTTTAATCTAGCTTTCATGACTACCAAGTTGTGATCGCTGTCTACATCTGCTCCTGGATAACTCTTACAGTCTTTTACTTGATTTCTAAATCTCTTCCTAACCAGAATGTAGTCGATGTCCAACTTTATTTAATTTTAAAAATGGTTAAAATAATAATTTGTCTATTTTAAACCTACACTTCTACAAACGAGAGTGTAAATCATAATATAACAATTATATTATTAATATTATTATTATTATTACTAAGATTATAAAGTGATTATAATAATACTGTGATAATAATTATAAAACTAAGTATTAAAATTATAAAGTGATGATGTAATAATAATTATAAAAAAGTATATTATATGATAGATGTTAAAGAGTTTGATGAGTACCCAGTGTTAAATATTTAAATAAGGAGACTATATTCTACACTGATTTAAATCGAAAAAATAAAAGGATAACTTGTAAAGCTTGTCCTCTCTGTATATTATTTTCTGTATACCTACTGTTTATATTATTAATTTCTGACAGATTGAAAATGTACATATCACAGAATTCCGTTTTATGAAATATTACAAGCATGTAAGAATAAAAACTAGAACGTTATTTAATATGTAATATATAACTATTAGCATAAATAATCTTTAAACTAAGTATTTTATAGATTATTGCTAATTAGCCAATGGAGAACTGTTTTCAATCACTTACTTTACTATTATTGCTTTATGTTTTAATTCTCTCTCCTTCCTAATTATTGCCTAAAATTGATTATATTTTTACTTAATAATAATAAAGTTTCTTTTCCATGGCAAGGAAGTTGTGATACTAATAGACAATGCGGGGCCAATAGGGATAAATTGAATCCTCTACCCTATCGTCCATTAGGTTTGGACGATAGGGGAGATAATCTCAGGAGTGAATGTTTTCAATAAGTTTTTCTGAAAAAATGCCCTATAACAATAGCAAAAAGTTTACTTACAGAATATATGACATATAACAATATTATGCATAGTCAATAGGACAGCTATATTGTATATTTCAAAATGTATATTTCATATTATTGTTTAGTGCTTCGTATGAAGACATAAATTGACAATTAAAAATATAATAGAATACGTAATACAATAAAATAAAAGAATGGGTAAGTAGGTACAATCAATTTCAATTATAGATTATATAATAACCTAATAGTGGCATTTAATATAGTGTGTCACATACTGGTCTAGGGACGTATCCTGTGACTTCTAGATTTATTAAGGGTATGTATATAATATTACCGCGTATTTTTTATATCAAATTAATACATTTTTTATACAAAAATGAGTAAAGCATCTTTGTCTACATGTTGTATTTGTTTTGTATTATATATATATATATATATATATATTATTTCTGGTTTCTTTGTGTACACTACATATTATTGGTACACTACATTTCCATTGATGTGAGATGCATTGTTAATAATATAACAATCTAATATTTTTATACAAAGTTTGTTTGAGAGATAAGTATGTAGCATATTAAATATAATTTTCAATATTTTTTCTCTGAAGAGTCTCCAAATGTTTTTAGTGGAAATCTAGTACATCTCCCCATTATAATACTCCATAAATCCAGTTAAATTAGAAGTTATAAGTAATATTTTACTTTATGTAATTGTAGAGAAATGTGGTTTTGGAAAACACGTAATATTTTTAAAGTATAATTATTATATTAAATAAAGTACTTTATAAAATAAATGTTATTGTTTGTTTCATAGAATTTGTTACCACATCTGGACCACAAATGACACATTCTGCATTTATTATTTCACAGGTAGGTAATTTGGTAAGATACGGTTCTTTGTATCGCATTATTCCGGTAAATTTAATTTGGGTTCTCCGCTGATAGTCTGTAATAAGTAGCGTAGGTAACCAAATTGTTTACAGCGAAAGTCAAGTGTGGGTAGATTATCGTTTAGATTTAACATACTACGTCAAATGTCTACTTCCTACACACCCTCTTGCGAAATATCCTATCGCTGTTATTATCTGATTTTTATACCATGTAGTTTTTCTTTATACCTTTTTCGAAACGGCCGTGGGTTTCGGTATGTTGTTCACAATTTGACGTTTTTTCTTTTATCTCTGTATTTGTTATTTTGTCAGAGAATTGTTTATAAAACGATTATCACTTGAACAGTAGCTTTAAGTAATGGTTATCATGAACATTCATCAGAATCATTAACTTACTTGTGTATATTTAAGCTAAGCAGTACTGAATATAAAATTGCTCATAACTGTTGTTAACGTGAATATAAAGTAGTTCAAATTTAATATACATTCTGTTCAATTATTCCTCTTAAGATATAGAAAGTATCTTTACATATGTATTATTGCAGTAGTTAAAGAACCTTTAAAATAACAAAATAATTTTAAACCCACAATAAATTGAGGAATGGTTTTTTTAAATATTGTGGGATTGTATTTTAAAATAAATTACCTACAATAGAACAGCGCAAAATAAAACTTTAAATTTTTGAGCACATGATCATTCTGATTATATTTCACATCATTTGATTTACTTTTATATAATGCCTAGACGGTCTAAATAATTTGATTTACTCGTGTGACCTCTACATACTCTATAGACAACGTTGTTATGAATCTGCTCCCATATCTCTAGTTTAGGTAATTGAAAATGTTTTCTTTTTCAAAAATTTTTTAAAAGCACATAACAAATAAATAACTATTGCCTATACCAGGAACCACATAATTTCTATTATAATAGTGGTACTTTTTAGTAAGTACCACTATTCTAGTGGTACTTTTTAGTAAGTACTACTAGATTTTCAGTAGAGAAAAATTATACTAGAATAGTGTATACTTTAGAGTATACTTTAGTGTGAAGATAAGAGTGTAGTTAGTGTATATTGTTTTGGTATTTTGTGGAAAACTAAGTCAGTGTTATGTTGAAAAAAATTATATTTTTTTGAACAATTTCAGAAATTTAAAATTAGTGTTGTATATTCAAGAATCACCAACGTTAGTATTATGTTTAAAAGAAATTCTTGAATTTTTTCAAAATATATGATTTTCTCTAGTGAAAGGTTCTTAAACCTATCCTGACAACAATGGAGGCTATTTCAAACATCTATTGTTTTTTTTTTTCGTAACTATGTATTAGAAACTTAATCATGAATTTAAACGAGTGTAATACATATCAATAAACATACACCCTGTATTTCAACTATTATTAATTGTTTAATTTATAATTTCTTCCCCAAAATGGTTATAATGTAATTACTTTGAGTACAAAATTAACTAAAAATACCATTGTCAATTATCATGGATGCATTCTCAAAATTCTTTTCAATATGATGGTTTCTATAAAACAACAAAGAATTACAAAACACAATAAGGCATTGAAAACAATAATTTGAAATTCATTGGCGCACATATAAAATAGTTAACGGGACAGAAAGAGGCATAGCCCTATAAAATGATTTAAAGTGGAGACTTTTCTCTTCAATTCTAGTGCAGAATAAGATCTGGCTAAATATGTGTGAGGTTTCAATAAAAATAGTTAATAAGTATTAAAGATATTTGATATGTAAAAAAAATTTTTTTCCAACGTATATCTCGAAAAGTAAGTCCAAGTGGATATAAGTAAATGAGGTTTGATCAACCTTATTTCTTTTCTATAATATAAAAAACTATATATGACCATATACCTCTTATAACTGCATGTTTTATTTACTATTTTAAATAATTATAAATTATTCATAGTCGAAATATTGAACATACCTGGCGTATGTTTAGTATACTAAAATTGAAACAATATCAGTAATAAATACTAAAATGAGCTTCAAGAAAATATTCCAGAGGGTTTAATACTTTTCAGGTTAACCATCAATTCTCGTTATATATAATCTCACCAAAAACATAAATGTGAAAAGGGGGCCACATTCGGTTCAAACGACGTCCGGAGTTGTTAACTTCTCCGGTAAGAGTTGAAATCTGAACGGGTGCCAAGTTCCATAGAAACTTACAGCAGGAACTTACAATTGCAATGTACAACGACCTTCAATGGATTTAAAAGAAAATGTGTTACGTTCTTTGATATTAAACTTATAACTTGGCAAATTTTAATGGTCAATACATTGCGTTTAACGTGATATTTGATACAAGCTAAAAATTTAACATGTATTATCGAGCTAGTTGTTCTATTTTATACTATAATCATTTTAGTTGGATATAAAACTTGCCAAGTTATAAATTCAGTATCAAAGAACGTAACAAATTTTCTTTTAAATCAGATGAATACCGTTGTACATTCCTATTGTAAGTTCCCGTTGTAAGTTTCTGTTGTAAGTTATTATGCAACTTCGCATCCATTTAGATCTCAGCTCTTTCATCTTTTAGCCCGAACCGATTATAGCTCTTTTAGCCCGAACATCGTTTGTACCGAACTTGAGCCTGTTTCCGCATTTTGTATTTTTGATGAAATATGCTTAATTGTTGAAAAGTTTTATTTGATATAACGCAATGTAGTTGTTACAGATATACCTAAATATAAATTACCTATTTTATTATAATTAATTACGAATGTTTATGTTACTTTTATGTTTGATATTTTGTCAGAAAAAAATAATTTATTTAACAAGTCATGTAGCGTAGTGGCGCCATCTCTTTTTGTTGGATTGATTTATACTTAGTACTTAAAACTAATTGATTGATACTAATTAGTACTTGAAATCAACCGCACCAATAACTTTGTCGACACCGAACATCGATAACTTATGGTTTCAGATTTTTTTTCTTTGTATATATCTAATGATTTACGTTGGTGCTAAATTTCAAGTTTGTAAGTCACGTAGAAGTGGTCTAGGTTTTTGATGAAAGAGTCAGTCAGTGAGTGAGTACTTTTCAGACCTTAATAACTCGAGAACTATAATAGGTTTATTCATGAAATTTAGAATTCTATGTATTCAAGAGGGCCTTATGAGATATGCAATTTTGTGGGTCTAATGGCTTTTAAGTTATGGGGAGGGAGGGGGAGAGGGTCGAAAGTATAACTCGAAATGGTTGGTGTAACCCCGAACTTGGCTGACACACTGCCGTGTATCTAGATATTAGTGAATTGTTGAATATATTCTGATGTACTATTATATTATTTCAAAAATAAATATTTCATTCTTTTATGAATCATATATGTTACTTTATCATAGTCTTATATATCTGCTGTATTAGGATGAAACCTACTTATTTCAGTCCGTATATAGAGCACTAGAGTTGTTACAGTTTTATTTGTAAATGTTGATGACGTCTTTCAATTATTTATTGTTTAATAATTATTTAAATTTATATGTAGGAGGAAAACCAATTAATCTGTATAAAGTCGTAGGTGTTTACGTGTATTTTATATATAAGAATATTAGAATTTCGAAGTAAACAAATGTATTATCATTATTTCTCGAATCTTATTATTCCGATTATATCTGATTTACTTAAATTATTCACCAAAAGGAACGGATATTAAGTTTAATCAGCACATCTAAATCTAAGTGTCTCAAATTTATTTTCTTGCTTTTAGGAAAGTGTGTTTTGTAACTTCACTAGTGTTGTTATCGAAGGTGTGGCTCAAATAATTATAAATATTATACTGTACGAATATTAATGCTGGCATAATATTTTACGTTACGATAGTTATTTGAAATGACTAATAACTGATTGACCATTTTCTTTTATATATCCGTGAATAATGAATACCAAGCAATATTAAATGTAAATTATTAGTTATTTTGTTTATTATATGAATTAATAGAATGTGTGTAATGAGATATTTTGAGTCAAATATCAATGTAAAATAATTCAATATGAATAGGTAGATTATTTAGCATAAATTGGGTATTCATAACCTGAGGTTTATTTTTAATGGGATATGTGTACCTAGATAAATTAATCGTTATTTAGCTGAGATTACTAGTTATTAAAACATAACATAATAAGACGAAATTAATTTGAGCTAATTGATTAAAAGCTATTTAAAAATAACAAAACAGAAAAAGTATGAACTAGTTTTGGACTTTTTTTTATGAACTTATGACAGCAGTAATAATACTGTAAGAGTCTCATGGTAGAATTTTGTTTTGTCTTAGCACACTAATTCCGCAATATATTTTGCTGTAGATATTTTCGTAAATTATAAATTAGTTCTCTTAATGAGACAAAAAAGCAGGAGCCTAGTTTTTCTAAAGATTATGTCGCTCGATGAATGTTTCGTCAACTAAACTGACATCATCAAGCGATACCAATTTGGTTGACGAATAATAACTCAACGTAATAACTCGATAATAACCCAATGCAATTTAAAAGTGCAACTTAAAAATAAAAGTAAATACCTAATAATATTATTATAAAATAAGATTACGTTTTTCTTCTTTTTAACGAATACAAATAGTTAAACTGTAGGTAAGCTAAAAGCGAACCAAGATAGCATTGGCTAGAATTCTTATACTGAATATATAGTATTGATACAACGTACTGTTCGATTCGAAATATAATAATTCAATTGCTTCGTGTCACATAATACTTCTCAGAGTAATAGCCCCGTTTAAAATGTAAAAAGATATTGCATTATTCCTTTAGCTGTAACGCTCAATTTTAGCATCATTTTTATATAAATATTTTTATGTGATTTTCATATAGTTTTATGTGCCACAAAAGACAAAAATAAACAAAAACAAGTATTCTCGCGATATCAAATAAGTAAATTATATTTTAGCCGAGACATAATTTATGAGTAATAAGTAATAAAAGAAATTAATCGAGGAAGCCGTTACTCTGTGGTAGTTCATAATTCACAACGGAAAATTAGTAAAACAACTACTACTTTTTATACCACTATATTTTCACAGAAACATGACTGCAGTTTCGACAATTATGTCATTTTCAAACGATGATTAAACTAAGAATAAATATAGAGTCATTAATATTTCATTGTGTTCAATGATAAAGAAATAAAATTACTATCAAAAGGCCCAACATTTTCTTCACACATAAACAACGAGGCTATCATAGACACATTAATTATTGAAAGTGACATTGCTCTAAAGAATGTAGAAAATAAGGACATGTCCTTAGCAAAAATAAAGAACTTTTTAAAAAACAGTAGTAATAATCATAACAACCAAATATACAAACAAATTATCAAATCAATCACGGCCAAAATCAGTGATGATAATCTAGTAGTAATAAAACAGATAAATCAAATGCCACGGTAATTCTCAACAAGTCGGATTCTTGGTAATTCTTGGTAATTCTCACCAAGTAAAGTAAATAATTTCATTCAAGCAGAAGATATCATTATAATTAATAAAGACCCAAACAATAAATATCAAGCTAAAGTAAAACAAACCATGGCAAACATAGAAACCACTTTTTCAGAATACGAAAAACGAAGAATTATTACTGGGTAAAAACCAGATTCAACTTTGGTATAAATATGTGGACGATATTTTAGCTTGCTTTAAAGGTACTACTACACAACTAAACATTTTCCTAGATAGTATGAATAATTACACCCTAAAATAAAATTCACGAAAAACAAACAATAGCATATATTTTCTAGATCTTACTATCACACACAAAAATAATCAATTCACATTTGATGTTTTTCGAAAACCTACATATACAGACATAACTATCCCCTTTGATTCTTGCCACCCATATTCGTATAAAATAGCTGCATATAATTCAATGTACCTTCACTACCTTTATCAGAAACACAGACAGAAACAGAACTTACAACAATTAAAAATATAGCCAAAAACAATGGTGTCCCAATAAAAACTATTACCAAATTAATAAATAAAAAACAAAATCAGTATACTTTTAAATTAATTTATCCGAATATTAGAGAAGATAAACATGCCTTATATCACCATCACATATTATGATACATTATCAACAAGAATATCAAATATATCAAAAAATATAATATAAAAGTATCATTGAAACCCCAACAAAGGTTATCAAATTTAGTTTATAACGCTAAAGATAAAACTAATAAATATGGAAAATCGGGAGTTTATAGGTTAAATTTCTCGGAGTACAATAGCACATATATAGGACAAACAGGACGTAAATTTAGAACTAGATACCTTGATCACAATAGATCCTTCAGATTACAGAAAACAGATTCTACTATTGCTAATCATATCTTGGAAAGTGGACATAATTTCCCAGATATTAATAATATGAAAATCCTACACTATGTCAGCAAAAGTTTAAAACTTAGTTGGTTAGAAGCAATAGAAATCTATAAATACAAACATAGTGATAATTTTAGCTTGTTAAGTGATCAAGTCGATATATTATATTCTCCTCTTTTTACTGTTACCCAAATTAATAAACCCCCTGTATAATATTTTTTAATAATATTCATGGAAATTCCCATGATGATCGGGATTCCACCATTTGCAAAATACGTTTCTTTTAAAACCTTAACTACCTGTTTATTGTCATAACACTTAGTCTCTGTATTTGGATAATATATATTATAGGAACAGAATGTTTGTATTTTATTCTAAGTTGAATCATCGTTTGAAAATAGCATAATTGTCGAAACTCCAGTCACGTTTCTGTGAAAATATAGTGGTATAAAAACGTAGTAGTTATTTTACTCATTTTCCGTTGTGAATAAGTAATAAAGTCCAGTAGCTAGTAACTTACTGCAGTTATGAACATAGAGCCACTTAATTTCTGATTATATCATTTACATAAAAGACTGGGAGCCGGGAAAACCGCAGATCCGAAGACGGAAAAGTCCAGGAGACCAGCAGAATAATATCCGAAATAAACATTCACGTCTACTACCTCGCCGCCTCGGGAGGGTCCCGTCACTCGAACCACGCTGTCCACTAGGAAACTACGAGGCCGGAAATTTGTAGATTCCGAACGGCAATCTAGTCGCCCGTACGTCGTCCAGAGTCCTAGTCATTGTCGTCACCGAAAGTTGGGGTTGCGAACCTGGGGGAGAAGTCTCCGACGCCGTGCCTATCGGTTCCTTGCTAGGTGAGGGTTATTTAATTATTCGTATTTTCAGTAATAGTCAACTTAAGCGTAACATACATTATCGGTATACGGGGGGTTTATTTAATTAATGACTCTATATTTACGCCGTTATTTTACTGTGGTACTTAAATATAATTAAATACTTTTAGATGATTTCTTTGACAATAATAATCCACTGTTCAATTTCAATGCAGGCTAGCCACTGCATATACTTGTTTTTCATTCATATTTGTAATTATATCTTTTACCGGGAACTTAATTCCCAGTATTCAGCTATTTTTCATAAATGTAAATTAATTTGTACTATGATGTTCTTGACAAGGCAACAATCCTCTGTTCGTAATTTACTGCATCTTGTAGATCAGAGGGGATTGTCTCATCCTATCAACTTTGGCGAGAGGAGTACCTCTCGGTATATTGCAGAGTCTGCGTATGTCAGCCAATATCAACGATTAATAACGGGAGGAGTTCCTCTCGGCATAGTACGGAGTTCCGTGTGTGCCAATTCATCATACAAACGTTGGCGAGAGGAGTCCCTCTCGGTATATTGCAGAGTCTGCGTATGCCAGCCAATATTGACAAATAACAAAGGGAAGAGTTCCTCGCGGTATATTACAGAGTTCTGAGTATGCCAATCCATCATATCAAGGTTAACGAGACGAGTCCCTCTCGGCATATTGCAGAGTTCTGCATATGCCCTCCACTGTTTAAATTAAACGGAAGTTTTCGTTACAAGTAACAGAGTTCTGTTGTTTGTCAAGAACATTACGCCCACTTATCCAAGTTTGGATAATAAATGTAAATTAAGGTGGATTTTGAGTTTCCTTTTCATCGCCCTCTTCTACTATTAAATCATATAAAATAAATCAGACATAAATTCAAATAAGTAAAATCCTAAATTAAATTGATTGAAATCCTAGATTAAATTCACCAGAGCAGATCATAAATAAGAAAAGTAAAACAAGTAATACCAAACTTTATATAAAGAATCTGGGGAGTAAGAATTAAAAACACAACGTAGCAAAAGTTCCTACCACTAGACAATATTAAACGATTAGGCCAAATCTTTGAACTTGTACGTCCACTCTCTGGGGTAGGGTCAATCAGGGGTAGCAGGGGTGTGTTGGTATCGCATTCTGCAGGTGTGATATCAATATAACCTCTGAGGGTGGAACGTTCTCGCAAGAGGACGTTTCTCATTTAGGGCTTCGTAAAATAAAGTAAGAGTGTAGGGGGATGGGTTTCACTGGTACCGTAGTGACCAGGATTTTTATAGTTGGGATATTTTTACAAAATACTAAAAGAGTGGGGGTAGGGGGTGTTTCAATATCTATTTTAACTAGACACCGAGAAGACTGTCCAGTTAAAATAGATATTTTTTAAATATACGAGTATAATAGATATTTAAAAAGCTACAGCCTAGTGTTTTATATTTCAGTGTATATCATTTATTATTATCGTTATTATCTAAGAACATTGAGGATAGGTTGTGTTGGTGTAATATTTTATACCACATTTAAGTGTAAACTGTTATCACGTACCATTAACATACATAAAGGTTACAACTGCATATTTTGCAAAATATGGATGAATGACAATGAAAGTTTGCATTTTAATTAGGGATATATGATTTAATAAAACTACCTTATTACTTTATTCTTTGTAGACGAATTTAATAGAATATTTAAGGAAAAGTTTAATATTACTTAATTGCTATTCTTGGACTTATTTTTAACGTCGACATTCTGAAGTATGTAATGTAAAATTGTAAGACATAAAACACATGTAACAAAGAAGAATATTAAATAATAAACAGCACAAATTTACTTACTTTCTATACATAAAACCCGAAATAAATAAAACAATTATAAGGCTGTGCTGGTAAGACGGTGAATAATTACATGCTTTACAGCAGAGTGTTTCTAACTTAAATTTTTAGCGAATTTTTAAAAGTTATATTTATAAAATTAATTTTAAGAGAAAACTATTATTACCATGGTCAATATAGTTACTGAGTACTATATGGCTAAATGATGACTGAGATTAACACTTAAAATATAGCCAATTAGGTCTAGAATAAAAAAATTACCAACAAACTGTAAGAATAAAATATATTTATTTTTAAATGGCGCACTGATTACTAGTAAGAAATAAACTGCTTCAGAAAATTAACTCCACTGAAACTTCACATTATTAATTTTATTATTTCGAAGATTTAAATCATAGTACCTATGTGATATTATAATTAAATGATTCCAACAGATGTTTAATAAATTAGAATAGTATTCTCGGGGAAAAACATGAATAAATAACATTAATTATATAATTAATAATATCAAATGCAATGGAAACGGTGTTTGCTGTTCCATTTGTCTGAGCATGCTATTGATTAAGTAGTGAATCGTTCCTGAGGAATATTCTCCCATTCGACAACAACAACTTGTTCGAGTTTCCTAAGAGTCATAGGGGCAGGTATGTGGCGTCTAAGTGATCGTTTCAGTGCATCTCATCTATAGACTGACCACCAATCCATAATTGCCTCCATATGAAGCCCTATGGAGGCCTGGGGGCAACTATGGGTTGGTAGCCAGTCTATAGTTGGAATATTCATAAATTAAAGGTAGTCCAGTACTTATACAGCACCGTGGGGCCCAGTGTTACAGTGTTATCCTGCGTAAAATTAAAATTGTCCCCGACGAACAGGGCCAAAGACATTACACCCCCCCTCCCCCCCGATACGAAGTAAATCAACCATCGAATAAATTCTTACCCAGAACATTATTGATCCACGAAAACATTTGATCCTCGAAGAGATATTGCACACAGCAAACCTCTCCTCCTGGCATCTACCAGACTCATTGACGTCCATCTACTGAATTAGGACTTACTCTTGTTCTCTTATTTCGTCTGAAAATAAAACTCGCTTGCACCATAGAAGACTGTCTGTCTATGGTCCAATTTACGTGTTCTCTTGCAAAATGCAATCTAGTATCTCTATGTTCTCTGGTGAGCATTGATGCAATTTTAATATTCTACTGTCCAATATTTCTTCATTGAGCTTTTTCCTGACCATTCATCTAGACATTGCTACATTTTCAGCTGCTGCTAGGGCCGCTCTTGGCTCTAAACTGGTAAAATTCCTATTTTTTAAAGAGACTTGCATAAAATATCGCTCATATCTTGCATCTGTATACTTCTTACAAACTCGTCCTGGGGTTCTCCAGGAACTTCCAAGTCTATTTAAACGTTTAACTGCTCGAGTAATTGTCGATTGTCTAGCTCTTAATAAATTAGCCACATAGAGCTGGCTACGTCCCTCGTTAGCCAGAGATACCGCTTTTACTGCTTCATCTTCTTTTAAGTTGCGTGGGCGATTTATTGCTTCTACTTTAAGTGTACTTGAAGAAAGTGTGCCAAGCACTTGATGGCATTAAATGAAAAAAAAAAAAATCAGTTTAAACAGCGTTACATGTAATATCAACAAACAATTAAAAAATGTTTTGCTGATGTATTAATATTGTCCAGGAGTAATCATGGACAATATTAACACATCAATCTTTACACAAATCGTGGACGTGGAGGATGTCGATTAATCGTGGTAATAAATACAACGTTAGGTAGTAGAACTTCGTATTACGTTTAGTAATCCCCCTTAATAATTATGTTTTCTGTGGTAATAACGCAGTCTAATTGGAGCCTATTTAAAGCAAATATTTCTTTTGAGGTTAGTCCATTTTTACTTATGATTGATATCGTATCTGTCTATGTAGGTACCTGATAAAAACGCAAACAACTGCTTTCATAAACGTTTTAGAGCTGTCAATTTTACCTTCAACTTACGTTAACAACTGTACAAAATTTCACGCTTGCGTGACGATAACTCAACTTTAGCACACAATTAATCCGACATACAAGATAATCACTTGTATGAGGGTTCGTCGTCTGATCTATGATTACAGTCTCCGCAGAAGTTACACATTGATATCAAGAGTTCCCTTATAATATAGCAATTGAGAGAGCAGTAAATTGTATAAAACGAAACGAATTATATACGCCATGACGCCCACACTAATTCAACCTTGCTGAGTTGTAATTTTACTATCACAAGCTACCTGTCTCTACCTGGCGTCTAGTTCTCTACATACAATTTCCTTATTTGGTTATTTGTCTATGATATATCCCGTTCGAATATTCATTCTTCGTTTTCCTAAGCTCGGCCTTACCTGGCAAACAATATACGATATTACTTAATATGGTTTGTTCCGAGAAATAAAGAATAAGTTTTGTTTATATTTAAGAGTATGATTATTCATCCTATCTGGAAATAGAATTACTAATATTTAAACTTAAATTTAAAAGTATAATATGGATATTAATAGAATCTTACTGCGCGTTTCATTTATATATCATTCTCACCTCACTTGCAATTTTGAAGATTACGAATAAAAATAATATGAAATTTATTAATTCCTCTAAAATGCCTTACAAGCCTAATAATTTTTTTTATATTTTTGGAAGTTAAAATTTGTGTTTAACTGTTAAATATTTTTTTTATTTTTACATCGTAAGATTCATTTAACTCGGTCATTTTTAGAGATATGCAGTATTTGAAATAATAAGTACTTATATATTTTATAAACAAATTTTGGATGTACTAATTACCAGCTACAAAAAATAAATACTATGCTAAGCAAAATTTTTCCACGTGCCTGAATTAAGGTTTATCTTTGGATTCGAAAAAAAATGAAAATAATGAATGTCACCTTTACTAAAAAAAAAATAAAGTAAACCTCAAAATAATTCATAATAAAACACAATAAAATTATTATGCAAGAAAATTGTTTAGATTGCAATATTCCGTTTTCTCAAATGATTATGTATAATTCTTGTCACTGTTTTCTTTTAATATATTCTTTAAAACATTAATACTAAAGGCTCTCCAAGAGCCTCTATATTAAAACCAGGAGCTAGTATGTATTGGGGAGTACTCCATACATACAATGCCTTCATGTTAAAATAATCCACCCTCATTATTTCTTTGAGGAAGGAAAACGATATCTAGGCAAAAAACACGCAAATTTAGATATGAAGTAAGAATTTATAACCACTGTCCATTATACTATAGGTTTTACCCCCTTACCCCAGCTACTCTCACTTTAAATATCACCGTCTATCTTGTAATACATATCTACTTTTAAATGCCTTCAAAGTTCTGATTCAATTTCGTTTAGAAAACTGAAACCAGTTGATTCGTCCTTGTAACAGAAGCAAAAATAAAATAATACAAATAAAACTAAATTAATGGAATAAATTTACTTTTTACAACACGACTTGAAACTTTAGATACTTGATTAATTGTTCAAAATTACATTACATTGTTGTAGAAATAAAAGTACAACATGCTTTCAAATTCTTGTCGAATGTTTTGAAATATGTTTTTACTAATTAGCCTACATATGTGGATAAGACTTAAGAAATAGAACTTTCTTAAGTTTTGAATATTTTGGGGATAAATTTTGTATACATTATCTTTAAATAACTCCAGAGGAAGAAATTCAGTGGAGTTATATCTGGAGGTCTTCAGAGTGCCCCCTTCTGCTAATGTATTTGTTGGGGAATCTTTTATCCAACCATTATCGAACATATAATGCGTAGTGTGGTGCCTGCCATCCTACTGAACATTTAAATTTTATTCAGCTTACAATGGGTTTTCCTTTTCATTGACTTCGATGAAGACTTCTCGACTTCGATTTCAGTACAATTCACAAGATAAATTTTCTTTATTTAAATTAAATTATTATTTATATTTGTAAGCTATATGGAGATTTAATATTATAAGGAGATTTTAGTATTATGGGAAAACTGTAGCACAGCTCAAAAGGCATTTATTTGGCAAAAGTCTTGCGGCTCGTCCCATTGAGTCTGCAGCGATCCGTACTGCTAACAGAGAACTACTTAAGAAATATAAAGGTCTACCCCTGGCATGATTGTATTTGCTGGAGTCACTTCTTTTAGTACATAAGAACTTAAACAACCTACTAATGAATGATAACATGCACCAGCATAATACAAGATATGCTGGTAATTTAAAAGAACCACTGTGGAGAATTCATATGACAAAGCAAAATAGTCTAGAAGTACGACTGTACAATGAATTTGATCGACACAGCAAATGTCATAATATTAAGAATATATGTTGTAAATCTTTTCACCTATAGTTAAAGAAATTGTTACTCACCAATTGCTTCTAGGTACAGCATTGACCAATTTTTATACAATGTAGGTTTGATTTAATGTTTAAATTTTTTACCACTATTGTCTATGATTATTTTTATTTACTTTGTGTTTTTTATTGTGACTATAAATGTATGTATATGTGTATTATGATTGTCAATAAATTCTTTCTATTCTATTCTATTATTTAGTTTCACAGAACTCCAGTCCAGACGTTGATTTCTTGAGCAAACTGAGTGTTATTCTATCGGAAGACATATGGAATTTCATTGGCACAGTATCTAAACTTATATTTATTTACAAAGCCAATACAAATAAATAGTGAAACAAATGTTCATTATCAAATTCGAGTCATTTTGAAACATTCATTATTTCACAAAATTGAATCCTTTGGTCGTAGTCAGGTTTCCGAGTTGATGAAGGGCGCTAATTTTGTAAATAAAACTTGTTTATTTTTAAAGTATTCTGTTGGGAACTAATTAAAATATTTATTGATTTAGCGACTCTTGAAGTTGAAGTAGTAGGATCTATGGCAAATGACTTAAAATCCCAATCTGTGCCGCTCCAGTAAGTAACTACCTTTAAGTGAGAGAAATAACTGGGGTGGGTAATTTTGACTGGGGTACTTCATATGCAACATCATTTTAGCAAAAATAAAAATTGAGTCGACCAAGGTGTTCCCATAAAACATCATGAATAGCTATATGATATGAATAGTATAGAATTACACTGTATCAAATCAATATGAGGACAGTGGGTGAATATCCTAAATATTTTAAATACCCTAATATTGTTTTCATTTTCAATTAGCCACTGCACTGTAAATGTTAAAAAAGATCGAAAACTATAATTTTAAAGAATTAGTTTCTCCAAATACGACTTTGATGGGTGGTCGTTAGATATTATTTTACATTTTGCATTCTTATTATACATTTACTAATAATAACATATTAATCATCCAACATGTTTCCGATTATTAAATAATTAATAAAATAATTGCGCACATTCTTAATTACGTTTACACTGTTTACATTATAATTTTTATTTTCGGTAAGGACCATATGCCCTCATAATAAGAAGAGCTATTAGTAAATACCCAAAGACATCTGGATATCAACAATGTAGAACTGC
Source organism: Rosalia funebris (assembly GCA_037954035.1). Taxonomy (NCBI): domain Eukaryota; kingdom Metazoa; phylum Arthropoda; class Insecta; order Coleoptera; family Cerambycidae; genus Rosalia; species Rosalia funebris. The sequence goes on from JAZFAV010000002.1 coordinate 31,750,545, forward strand.
ACTAGCACAAGTTTAATCTATTTCAAAGGCATTTTATTTTCCTTCATTTTATAATATAAACAGTAAAAGTTGTAGAATTGAAATACTGCTTACACCAAAAGGTGGTAATGTTTATATCAGACGTCGTGTCGATTTTGCTCCATTACTGATATGAAAATCCGCACCAGGAAATGGTGAAATTCTTCCACGGCCTTGCGTTGTTCACTTCTCACCAAACTGCGAATATAATTTAAGTTTAGGTATTCCTGACACTAAATTAGTTCAAAATGAGCACTGAGATAGTGTTCAATAATTTTAATTTAATATGAGTACAATATATTAAATACAGAATTAAAACTTTTAATAAATATCGAGCTAAAGCTCGAGTCACGCGAATCAAATTAATTTAATGAACTACACTAGAGCGGCAACATAAAAGTAGTACACTATTTGATCGATATTAAAATAAGCATCGTATTCACTTACCTACATGCCGAATCTTGCTTATTTAATCGATGACACTCAAAAGAAAACGTTCGCTACTAAAACTAATTTAATAAATTACCATGACTAAATTCGAAAGAGTTTATTTAAAATTTTACGTAAGTAAAATATACATCCGTTTTATTTTACATACGCCTGATAAATTTTTAATGGGCATTTACATAAATTTCTGTTCTATAATACCTTGTGACCTTCCTCATACCAGCGCTCTGCGGCATCCGCTGGAGCTTTTTGTATTAATGGTTGAATATTCATGGGACAGTTTAATCAGCCGTCTCTTTGAATTTATGAAGAAAAAATATTTCAATAAAATCGTAGTAATAATTAGTAATATTATTACTATTTTATAATATTAAATATTCCGCGAAAGAACAGTAGTAGTGAAAACTAATGATTGGTAGTAATTTATTTTTAGTTTTGATTATAACCACAGATGTAATGTTTAATGAACGGTCAGCTCGTTTGTTTATTTTTTATACAATATTTATAATATTTTATTTCTAATTTAATAATATATTTCTTATTTTTTTATACAATAATAAAACTAATAACATAACTATCGAATCATTAAGGTGAGATTTGATGATCCCCTAGTTTATTTCATTACTGTATTGAGTACATTACTTCTTCATCCAGAGTATTTTCTCTTTCTTCTCAATATAAACTATTTTATAATTTTATAAATGTATAAATTTAAGTAAAGTATAATATACTTATTGAATTTGTACAAATGTCTGGCTGAAATCATCTCCGAAGCGATCATGGAGTACTTATTGTAGAGGATTGTATAAAATTACTTTTAGAGAATCTGAAAAAACTCGCATTTGGTTATGTTCATTGTGTGCCAAACAATAAACATGCTCTTTGATAAAGATCAAAGAGCATTTGTTTGATGTATGTGCAATTATGCTAGTGGTGTGGCAAATTAATAATCCTGACATAACACACAGAGTCAACATTTTTATAAATAAAATTTAATTGCAAGTAAAAAGACATATATTTGGTGTAGTCAATTCTGAGCAGAAATAATTGTTCGTTAGACTACATATTTATTTTTAAATATAAAGATTTTACATATAAAGAAAAATGTATTGCTTAATTTTTTCATTTCTTTGGCTGAACGGGTACAGTAAGGATATTATATAAATATAAACTTTGTAACTTTGAAATTAACTACAGCATCTAGAAGATAATTCTAGAAGTTTAAAAGTACGTACAGTCGAATAAACGATTTAATTAATTATAGGGTTTTTTCATCATATTGATTAGTTTAACATAAAAGGATTTTATGCATTTTTACTTAACAGATAATTTAAATGATTTAAAATCTTCTAGAGTTAGAATAGCTAGTGTAAGGTGGGCAATTTAGTTGTATTCATCTACCGATGATGCAAGTTTGATTGACGAAACACATATACAACAGAATTTAATGTTATTAATTTAAACATATTATATAGCTTGTGATAAACTATGCAATATTTTGTGAGAAAATAAAGTAATACTATCATAAAATCCTGCAAACACAATCATTTTAATTTTTCAATTTAATTATTGTGAGCACAATATAAGGCCATCTTAAATAGTGTATTTTGATCACATAATACTTATTTATTTCATTCAATTAATAATGTTATATATCACAAATAATTTTACAATGATATCTAGCAAATATTCAAGTGGTATTAAATTGCAAAATTTCTCTTTTTATATAGGCAACGGTTTTTGCTTCTTCGTAGTCAGTACTATTTATGTCTTTCTACTGTTTATAGTTTCTTTGGAATAATTTTGCAGAATAATTGTATAAAAACGGTCTTGATGCCTTTTGTAGTTCATCTTATTTTGCAATAAAATTTAATTGTATTTGTAGATTTTGAAATAAGAAAGAAAAAGCTGCCTCCCATATTATCACTATATACGAAGCTCTCATTCGCTAGTAATAGAACCAGATAAATCTTTATGAAATTAATACTATTTTATTGTTAAATAGAACTATCATTACAATAAAGAACATTAGTTAAAACCAATGATGGGTAGTTTTTTATTATTAGTTTTGATAATAATCGCATATGTACTGTTTGATGAACTAACAGTTATAAGCTCGTTTCTTTATACAGTAATAGAGCTGATAAAATAAACAAACTAAATAGCTGTGTTGTGAATCTACCACTACATTATCGATGACAATAGTTTCTGCTATCTTAAACCTCTCAAACATTTCAACGCAACTAGAACGTCCGAATTATAAACTAATATTTGTAAAATATGTACCTAAATTACGCAAATACACCCAACACTTTAAGACCGGTAAGGTTATGATTTTATGAACTCTTACGCTCCTTATAGGAACATTTACCACAAGTTCAAAATATACGACCCACAGAAATCTCTTGGAAATTAATAGCCCCTAAATCATTGGTAATGCACTACTTTCAAGAAGTATGACTCCAACAGACAGCACACTGTTACTTTATTGTGAACTCCTACAAGGTAGGTCATAAATTGTAACCGATAACACCAAACTAAACGAGGGTGTATGAAGTGTTTACCAAGAAATTGTGATAATTGCAATGTCACCTCTTACTAAAGTGCCCATATCTATGAATATCATAAACAGACAGCAAACCTATCAAATACTAAAAACAATGCTTAAATAATTAATATAAAAATTTAAAGAATATGGTAGAATTCATTAAATGCTTAAATTAGATAGATAGGTAATAACCTCAGCAGTTATTGGACACAGAGAAGAAAAACAAACTTAATAGCTGAAATTATAAATATGTAATGTAACTACATCTCAATATGAACTGCGATGTATTGGGTATTGGCAATTGTGGTTTGGTTAGACGAAGATAAGACACAACTACAAATGCATACGTACAGCGTCATTTTTATCCTTGCCACAACCGTCCCGCCTAGTCGACTATTCGACGTTTGGTGGCCAAATTCGAGTCAACGGGTTTGATAAATAATTAGCCAACACCCGTACGTCACCGAAACACAAGGTCTGCTGAATACATCGCTGTTGTGCGTGAGAGTGTACGGGAGAGCCCGAGGCAGTCAATTTCTCGTTGTTCGCAAGAACTTGGCTTTTTGGAACTTCAACTTGGCGCATTTTGCGTCATAACTTCGGTCTACCCCCCTATCAAATCCAACTGAGCAAGGAACTGAAGGTAAACGACCATATACAACGCCATGTGTTCGCTGATTGGGCTTTGGAGTAGTTGGAAGTTGACCCAAATTTCGCCAAGAACAATCACCTTTACCGACGAGGCCCACTTTTAGATGAATGGATATGTGAACAAACAAAATTGTTGGATTTGGGACAATACCAGTACCAAGTAAATCCCGAGAAAGTCACTGTTTGGTACGAATTTTAGTCTTTTTCCAAACGATAGTGACATTGTCATAACCGTCAACGGCGAGCGCTAGAGGTCGATGACAAGCAACTTCTTGTGGCCTAAATTGGATAATACGGATATCGACGACATGTGATTCCAACAGGGCAGCACTACATGCCACACAGCGCATGCTACGATGGACATTTTGCACAAGCGATTTGAGGGCTTGGTTATCTCGCGCAGTGCTGACGTGAACTGGCCACCGAAATCGTGTAATTTGAAACCATTAGACTTCTTCCTTTGGGGCTGCATTAAATCACAGATCTATGTGAATGAACCGCAAACAATTTATGCTCTCAAAGTCAACATAACGAACACCATCAAGCAAATTCAACCAGATTTATGCGACAAAGTCATCGAAAATTGGACCTCCGGAATACGTGCTACCAAGCAAAGCCGCGGTAGACATTTGAATGACACTATATTTCATATTTAATGCCATGAAACGTTCTTTCAAATAAAGGAAATTAGTGGATATCTGACACACAACCTCTTTTATTTACGTTTAAAAATCGAGCGTCCTTATTGAAAGACCCTTCATAAACGTGAGTTATTTTTTACGCAGACATCATCAACTATGGACATTGCTGTGGGTAGTAGACAAATGTATTATTTTGGTATTATCAAACATAAATATTTCAAAAATAAAACCCGCCACAAGTAGGATTCGACATCTATCCCGAATTAGAACCGAACGACATACATCTGTTTCCAACTTATTAGTCTCATCAGTGCCGTATACGGTACGCCGTTCCAGGACAAATGCCGCATGAAATCGTGGGGTATACATCTTTATCGATACGATCTATGTCAGTAACATATAAGTCGGAAATCGAGAAAGGAACTACCAAACTGCCACGCGGTTATTAAAGTAGTTCCCAAAGTGGATTGAAGTACCGTGTGCAGCACTGATGATAACTAATAAGTTCGAAACAGCTGCATGTCGTTCGGTTCCAATCCGGGACAAATGTCGAATCCTACCTGTGGCGGGTTTTATTTTTGAAACCTTATCTGATCGTGCAGAAACACGAGAAGGGGATCGAGGATCTATTTTAGGTATAATTCAATGCCTGGCGAGGCTTTAGCCCGAGGAGTAGTTGTTTCCTATAGTGATTGTGTAATAGTCTTGCTATTCGGGAACTACTTTGATAACCGCGTGGCGGTTTGGTAGTTCCTTTCTCGATTTCCGACTTATATGTTACTGACATAGATCGTATGGATAAAGATGTATACCCCACGATTTCATTCGGCATTTGTCCTGGATCGGCGTACCGTGTACGGCACTGATGAGAACTGATAAGTTCGAAACAGCTGTATGTCATTCGGTTCCAATTCGTGACATATATCGAATCCTATCTGTGGCGGGTGTTATTTTTGAAACCTTATCTGATCGTGCAGAAACACGAGAAAGGGGTCGAGGATCGCTTTTAAGTATAATTCAATGCCTGGCGGGGCTTTAGCCCGAGGAGTAGTTGTTTCCTATATCGATTATGTAATAGCCTTGCTATTCGGGAATTACTTTGATAACCGCGTGGCGGTTTGCTAGTTCCTTTCTCGATTTCCGACTTATATGTTACAAACATAAATAAGCGACATGAAAATCAGTTATTGACGTGATCAAAAGAAGTGTATGAAAATTAGAATGCTACTTCCTGATATCGCATCCTATATTCACACAGAGCTAATGGAACTATTAGACATGTTAGGAAATTGCTTAACAGCAGTGCAATATTGTGTGATGACAATAAAGAGGACCGAGAAGTTCACTACAACATGAGACATGGAGCTTTCCATAATTTGTGTTTATTAAGATAACATCCGTGATAAAACAAACATTTCTCGCAGACGAAAATTGAGTGTTACTGTGTCATTGGGTATGGGAGGTCAACTAGCTTTATTTCGCGATGATAGTAGCGATTGAAGATCAACCGCCATGAATTGTTCACAGATAGGGATAGGAGTAGAACATGTTAATTGTCATGATCAATTTTGGTAGGGTTCCATGCTAGTATCTATATAATGGAGGCGTAGTGTTACAGAGAACTGATATATTGTAATTCATATCTTATCAGTTTCTGATTTAAATGGTGCAGGATTCTAGAACACAGAAGAATGTCAGCAGGTCCAGGTGCAGGATTTCAGAACAGAAAGATATCAGCAGGGTCCTTCTTTTGCATGATAACACTAAATAGCTCCATAAAGCAATATTATATCACAATTTCTGCTAACCTCTTATCATCCAGATATTAACTCCGCGAACTTAGACTCTATCCACGTTTTAAAAGTTTAGGATGAAAATGATGAAGAAATATTTCAGGAGTATGCAAATTGGAGGAGAGGTGGTAAGTAATGTTGATACAAACAGATTCAAGTATATAATAAAAGAATTGCAGTAACAAACAGTGAGAAATGACCTCCCCTAGTGAATTCTCTGCGACCCAAAATTTATAGATACTAACTTTGCTCTGGACATATTTATGTTTGATCCAATTAGAGGGATATAAATAATAACACAAACACACACAAACGACTAAGTGAATTCCTTTGCATATTTTCTCTTTATTAATGTGTTTGTTTCAGACCTTTGTGGGTAAGAAGATATTATTCTTGTTTTTACTTAATTGGCTAGCAATTCTATCATTTTTCTCGACTAATTGTAAGTTATTATTATCGCAAATTCACCCAATCTTGTTATATTTGCCATTATATAGTGCACTGAATTTAATTTGCATAGTTGTATATATCCAATACATATGTTATATGTCGCTACTGGTCTGAAATACCGGCCAATAAATTTGAATTATTTTAATTTTCTTATTTATTATTCCAATTATGGGTGTTTTCTGTATAAGGCCTTCGTTTACGTTATTGCCCTCATGTTTTATTTACAGGTATTTAATAGTTTCACATGGAGATTTGAGATATTACGCAGTAACTTCATTAGAAAACTAGTCGTTAATAGATCGATACTACTTTTCTTTAGTAGATATTCAAGAATCCACTTTTGAAAATACATTATAATTGGATATATAATTTAATAAACAAAAAGACTTTAAAATAAGTTTCGCATAAACTAACATAAGATGAAAACATAATGACCTTCCAACAATACTACGTGTAGATAATGTTAAGGCATGATATAGGCCAAGAGATTTTTATATAATTTTTTAATGAGGCTGATGAGTGTGATGAGATAAAAGCATAGAAATTATCTCGAAAATAATCTTTTTCATAAATCCGATATCAAACAGTGCCGACCACATACATAATCAGCATAATAACTATAACAACGTAGCGTTTGGCGTGTTATAATAATAGGTGCTGATTAAAAGATTATTTATGTATCCATTTAAACAAAGTATTATAAAAACGGTAAGCTCATATATTTCGTAACAATTTCTATAATTCAAGGACTCTTGATTTATTTTGACTGCACTAAATGCAGCGGACTTGAACTTTAATATCTGTAAAAATCTTCTGGTTAGTTTCACAAAGGCGGCATAACGAGACGTTTTTTTCTTCCATGAGACATAATGATCTATAAGACCGTGATAAACTACTCCTACTTAAAAGAACGGTTTAGTCTAAAAATGATGACGTATGTGACAAGTAGTCGGCAGGTTGTAAAGGCTAATTGTGAATGGCATTGTATATTAATGGGGGACGCGCGTGCGCGGACCGCAAATAAGAACCGGCGACGCGATTGCTGGTTCGCCCACGTGTTTTCTAATGACTCTTCAATTTTACGGAGGTTATAAAAGTGTAAATTGAATATGTTTAACTTATAAATAATGCAAATATAGAGAAACCTAAAATGCCAGCTTATGAAATCATTTACTTCGAAGTTTTATCTTATTTCCAAATGATTTACATATATGTAGATAATTTTTTTTATTTAAAAATTGCTCTATATCGTCAGTTTGAAAGAAAGCTATGATATCTCAAAAAAGTAAAATTTTCAGGAAAGTAATTTGAACTTTTAAAAAAATTGAAATTTAATATTTTCAAAGATGGCAATAGACCGGAGCAGTGGCAGCTCGTGATGAAATGAAACGGATGTTCTGCACAGGACCAATCCTAGGGTATTGGCCGCCCGCGTGCAAATTTCAAACGTATCCAAACTACTGGCGCCGTAGGGGCCGCAAAAAAATTGCGAGAATTTTCAAGGTCACGCGCTTTCCTGATACTTCTGAATTTTTATGTAAAATCCGTTTATACAAAAATATAGATTTTCACAAGAAACATTTTTGGAATTCAATACCTTTTTGAAGAACATTCATGTTTACCGTCATATTCTTTGGTTAAGAGAAAAGGCTTGTAAGGTGTATTTTCTACTAGAGGGTCTATAACACTTAAGATATTTTCCGAAAGAGTTTCAGCGTCATATTTTGTAGGTTTCAGGTACCTATGTCCAAAAACGTTCAATCGGTTCACCATCGAGAATATGTCTTAAAACTACCACTCACTGAGTTTTTGCAGATACATCAGTTGTTTCGTCTGCCATAACTGCCAGAAATGAAGGTTTGTTAATTTCTTTAATTATTTCTTCATGATATACTTTTAATATACAGTCTAAAAGATCATTTTGTATTTCTTTAGAGGTTCTTTTAAATACTGAAGCATTTTGTATATGCTCGCTTAAAGTTACATCAAGCTCAGCAGAAAAGTTTATCAAGCCACGAAATATCCCCGAGTTTTGAGAGGTTTCAGCTTCGCCATGTCCTCGCAGCGCCAGTTCAAAAGCCCCACAAAACTTTATCCAGTTTATAATTTTTGACAAAACGTATCTCTTTTTTGTCACATTATCATTATGCTTTTGCACATTTATCCAATAAGCTGAATCTAGCTACGCTTTAATATTAGTTGTTCCTAATAAAGCTAATTCCATTGTATTATGTAGATGACTTTTGGAGTTGTCGTGCTTTTTTATTTTTTCAGTTAAGTGCACCAAATCTGTCACCCCTACCTCCATCCATGCTTTATCACCGCCAAAATGTAAACAAGGAAAACAAAATAACGCTTTTTTTTTTGCACCCACAAATCCAATTGTTCTTCGAATAAATATCTCTATTAAATTGACGTTTATATGCTTTTCTGCGGCTAACACCTGCAGTCTCAATAACAATATCGGGCAATGGCCTACTATTGTTTTTTAAATCAATTTTTTCTTCATAAGAGTATTTAAAAAATCGCTTCACATGAAGTAAATTATAAACTAAATCCATTGTCACTATCACAGTATATAAATATTAATAATTAGTACAATAAATCACTACACAAATTCACAAAACAGTATTTAAAATCTCAAATTAACACGAAATACGAAATAGGTACGATTTACGCCCGCCCGAGTAGGAAGGAGTAAACATTCACTGATGTTGCCTTAGCTGGAAAAAATACAGCTCACTGACCGTGTAAATTCGCGCATTTACGAGCGCCAAGTGTGGATTATCGCGGGAGTTGAGGGGGAGGACGGGTGTGCCGAGCCGTGCTGACAACTACCTCGTGTGGCCCAGTTCAATGTACCGCGACGCGCTCGCGTAGAGACCCAGATAATTCATCTGGTCTACTACTCAATAGAGGATGGCGGGCAGAATGCGACTTTAACGCAATAATTTGGTTAGCTGCACCAAGTAACCAAATTATTTTATTAATAAATTTTGGTAATTATTATGTCGCGAGAATATACAAATATCTAATTTTTTTGGCAGTTCTGCAGCTCTGCAGCACCTATACACCGGCCGCCCCTGGGCAGGAGGAGAAATTTTTACCTCATAACCTCAGTGCCTTTAGTAACAATTCTCTGTTATTTCACCCTGTTTAATTCTCGGGGATACCTACACTTCTACGGGTTTCCTTCTCCCCCTTTGAGTTATCATAGTTTTTTACAAATGTATTCACCAATTTTTGGATTTAGGATCTTGTAAAAGCAAAACAATCGTCGATTTGGAAAAAACTATGATATCTCAAAAAACCTAGTTTTTTGAGATATCATAGTTTAGTAAAGAAACTGTGACAAGTGTAGATCAATGACTGCGCCAGGAGAGCTCTATCAACACTATTGTATCATCTTTTTCTAATGGACTTTTTGAAAAAGTAAATGCCATCTCAGTTGTCTCTCGGTTTTTCAAAGTACAATATCTTTTTGAATCACAGGTACCTCTTTATAGTTGGGAGATTTAAGTTTGTACATTTTATTTCTTCCCGCTATATTATCCAAAAATAAACCAGTTAGTGTCACGATAAAAGTATTTTTCTTCCTTTACAACAAGATACTAAATCTGAAAAATATTAAATAAATATCTGTAAAACTGAACTGAAAAATGAGAGCAGGAAACTTGTATAGTGGATGGCATTATTAATCATATAGAGGAAACAATGGAGGAAGTGTTACTATAGATATTCAAGGTTGTGAGGTGAAAATTTCAGATTCCTGCCTTACCATCATTGATCAAATTTGAAATTGAATTTTAGAAAAAGTTCAAATCACTTTCCTGAAACTTGATCTTTTTCGAGATGCCATAGTCTTCTTCCAAACTGATGAGATACTTTCATTGTGATTTAAAATGGTTTATGAAAAGCTTTCGTAGTGCCAGTAAAATAATAGAATAATATAGAACATATAATATATTAGAAATAACATAGGATTAATTTCACAGAATCCTAATTTCTTCCACTCTTTCATCCGAAATACTTATTCGTAAAATTTCATACGAAAAACGTTTTTATTCAGTTAGGAACTGTTTATAAATTATTGCAGTCTTATAATTATCAGTATCTACTAAACTGCTTCCAAGGCACATAAATAACATAAGCATTGTAAATGAAAATATCGTATATGAATTAAACCTAATGAAAAAAGCCAGGCGGCACTTAAATGAGAGTAAAAAACAAAACAAAAAGTATGACCCACCATAAATAGGAGAAACTCTATAAGACAAAACTAATTTTGAAATTAAAAGAAAATATATAATATAGGTTAAAAACTGGGTTAGCACAAGGTAGGAGAAGCTGGAGGTTAGCGTCCAACCAGTCTTAGGACTGATGACCTAATGATGATGAGGTTAAAAACAAAGTTTAATAATATTGTATGATTTCTCGCTGCGAAGTCAACGACTCGAACTGTGGCAATATGAATGAAATGAGAATTCAGAAAAAAATTAAATACGTAAATAATTCTCTTACAGGTTGGCAAACAGGTAAACTGTGTAAGCAAACTCTTTTTATTTATTCATTAATCCCTTTATTTTTGTATTTGTTTAATATAATAGCAAGAACCTTCTCCCTGAATAGACTGTGAACAACTGACAATGAGATGACACAGTTTTCTACAAAAGGCGCAAAAGAAACAAATTATGCACTCCCTAGCAGTAGTCTTAGAGTCTTTTCCATAAATATTGAACCAATTTTGAATTATTTTATGAAAAAAAAAAACGAAAAGCGGAATTTTTGAGATATAGTTTTCTTTCAAACCTATGAGTACTTGGTAGTTTTGAAATTTGTGTGAAATCTAATGTAATTCCATGACAAAATAAAATGCTTTAGACATGATTGTACGAGACAAAAATGTTTTTTGTTTTAAGATTTTGTAGTGACGCATTAAACTGGCGCATTAGCAAGGATAATGAGTGTGCCTCGATAGCTCAGCGGTCAGAGCACTCAACCGGAAATTGGGAGAGCCGGGTTCGATTCCCGGTCCAGGCAAAAAAAGCACTCTTTATCCGTGCTATCGCCAAAGTGGTGACCCCGACGTGATGTGATTCATTCCAGTATATGCAACCTCCCTTACATCTCAAATTCGCGGATTCGATTCCCGTCCTATCCATCGCCCTATAGTCTGCGGGTTACCGAACAACGGTTCGTAAGAATGGCGAACGCGGTCACATTCCGTTAAATTGTATCGAGACAAAACCATGTCTCTAGGGAGGGAGTACTGTAGTGGCGCATTAAACTGGCGCATTAGCAAGGATAATGAGTGTGCCTCGATAGCTCAGCGGTAAGAGCACTCAACCGGAAATTGGGAGAGCCGGGTTCGATTCCCGGTCGAGGCAAAAAGCACTCTTTAAACCGTGCTAACGCCAAAATTTTATCATTCTAACTATTAGTATTAAAAATCTGGGTAACTATTTACTTTAGAGTAAAACTCCCAAAACCTCACAAATTACGGGTCTTATTTACACGCATACGTTAATGTACAATCTATGTATGTATATTAAGTAATGAGACTGATTCTTTTTTATTTTTTTCGAGAACTCAGTTCGAATGGAATTACAATTCAAAATTGTCTTCCTCAAAATAATTTCCTTAGGAAGGCACGCAGCGCTGGAGATGGTTCTTCCAATCCTCATAGTAGTGCTGGAACTTGAATACTGAAATAGCCTTAAGTTGGTCGGTTACAGCCGTTTGAGTGTTTTCGAGGGACCCAAAATGATGTTCATTGAGGTGGTCTTTTAATCTCGGGAAGAAAAAAAAGCTACAAAGATTCAAGTCGGACGAATAAGGAGGCTGAGCAAATTTCATAAACAATTATTATTTAACTCAATAGAATGGAAACAAATCGTGACTTCCTGCATTTCGGACAGTTACATTATGGGTACAAATAATCTTCAGTTATTTCCAAATACCCATTCAGTAAAATTGGTGAACAGGTTAAGTTCGGAAGTCACTATGTGTTATTTCTAATGAATAGAAGTAGAATCCAAATAGTACATTTTGCTTGAATGAAAATGTAACTAATCAACATAGATGTTGTGTATTCTTCAGATTCGCATCAGTAAGGCAGATTCATATTATCGTAATTTTTGTCGTTAGTAGCATTAACGGAAAAAGAATTAATGTATGATAATGAGTTAGTATTGTTTACTAAAACCGTGATAGAGAAAATAACGTTATAATGCTTTTCTCATCGTCACCATATATATAACACAAAAAGCTTCAAAATGTAATTAAGTTTTCAACTGCTAGGGAGGCATGTCATGAGCTTCAAAGATAGTATGATATAAACATTGAAAAACCTATGATTGTGTATGCAATGATTCTTAAAAAGGCAAACTCAAGACGACAATTGACCTATGATTAAGTGGAAAAAGGAAGTGAAAGGTGAAGTGGATAAACGAAGTAATACAGACATAAGTGTAAATATAACATTTATATAGCTAGTGACTGAATGCATTGAAGATAGTTGGTTAACAGTTACATGTATGGACTAATAATAATTAGGTAATTTGTTGTGATGCAGGAATTTTGTTACTTCAATTATCTAATGGAAAGTAGAATTCAAGCATTTTCTAAATATCTATTGGAAATAGAATTTATAATATTATTGCTCGAATCCTTTGGTATATCTATAACACATCTGAAACTAATCATGTCATTACATAAGAATACGCTGCATACCGAATACGGTGTAGTGATAATATTAACAAAAATATTATACAGACAACAGTATAGAATTAAAAAAAAAATTAAAATATTTATAAAACATTGCACTTATTTTATGCAATCAAGAGACTTTTTATTATGCATATGGTGTCTAGAAGACTCAAGGATTAAACTGGAATATAACATCCTGAAACTAATAAGAATAATTATATCTAATACATCTTATATACCTTAATAGCATAAAAACATTTTGCTTAGAATCAATTAAGTTCCAAAAAAAGTTTCATTCTATTTAAAAAATCAAACTGCAGATAATTTGAAAACCTGTGTAGGTAGACACCACAGGGGAACTAAAAATATGTTTTTGTTACCACAGTGCTTGTTTAAATTCGATTATCTACAACCGTGTACGATAAATGTCACTGCTTTACCTCACTAGTCTGGTAAAATATCTAAATCTAAATTTACTAAAAATTATGAGTTTATTTTTTTTTATTTTTGTAACCTAAAATAACTAAAATTTAATAGTTATATTGGACTTGCTCGCATTTACTATGTTAATTACAGTTGATTGCATTGATCTTTCCTGGTTTGATGATAATTCTTTTTGAAGGTGTCTAATTTTCTCTGCCATTATTTTTAATAGCCTTTCTAGTATTTATTTAAGTCCAATTCTAAAATTCTGTTGATGCAATTTTTTTATCAATAAACAATTTATTTTGTATCAAGTCGTCAACGTGTCCCTCTGACACTGTCGAGGATTTCTACCTTTCATGGCGTTTTAGAGCCATGGTGTCACTTCCTGCATTGGTTAACAATATTATCGAAATTTTGCAGAAGCAATGCCCTATAATATTTTTTTCATTTTTTAGTTTTAAATATTCGGCAATTTCACAAGAAATTTTTTCAACTGTATTAATGCTTACGAGCTGACTAGTTCATTTTCCATTTTTGTAAAAAATGAACAACCAACCGTGTGAAATTCTGCCGGGTCACACATTGACATATTTTTGTAGGGTTCTCGATTGTTTCTTAAAGGATACGTTTCTTGGGGTACAATTGTTACTATCAGGATGACAACTGGAATGGATCCTTCTTTTAATTTCTATATTAGTTAACTCTTCAACAGGCCTTTACAACTTCAAAAAAATACATACATATAACTTGACTAAGGCATAAGTTAACCTGTTTATGAGGAAAATTTCAGTTGTTGTCCAAGTCTGTTTGGTTTTTTGTCAAAACCGTTCTTCGCTTAAAATATGAAATTAAACTGGAGAAATTTGTCGGATGTAATATTTTATAGAAAGTGTTGACTTTGCATGAAATAGTAGCAGCAGAGGACTTTATTCTCATTACATCTGTGTAAAATATACAATTACTACATCTTTGTTTACTGCGTTGATAGACGTATTTTTTTAAATTTCTCTTTCTCTCGTCGGATTCTCTTTCATAACTTTTCATAATTCGAAAATATCTCGGTTTTTCCTTTTCTTAATGAAACTGATAAATCTTCACGTTTTATCAAATGAAAAGGTCACCAAATCAGATTTTCTTAAACAAGAAATATAATTTTTAAAAATGTTTAGAACGGTTTTTAGATTTGTTACCCCACGGTTAGAAATAGTCGTACACTCATTGTTTGAGGAAACTTTTTACAGCATTTAGTGAAACACCGTCTAAATAAAATAAATGATGTCATGTTATTTTTTATTTCATTATCAACTATTCTAACCTTCTTGAATAATTTAAATGTAATACCATTAGAATATTGGTTACCAATTCATTTCACACGGTTTTATAGAAAAATGGCTTCATGAGGGTCAAGGTCAATATCAACCTAATGTCTTATGACTAAACTGTGACTTGGCATCAAAGTATGTAATTTTAATAAATGATTCAGATTATTTTTAAATAATATTCATTAAACATGTAAATGAATATTGTATTTTAGAAATACGAAATAAATTCTTACAATTTCAAACCTATTTCAAGACGATTCTTCCAATAAACCTCACAGTTAATATGATGATAAACATGTTCAAAACGAGACTAAACCTATAGACTGATATCCTATATTACGTTCAAGTACAAGTTTCTCATGAGTTTGCAATATGCAAATCCTTATATATCTATGTAAGTATGTATATGCATCAAAAGATTCATGCCATAATGTATGACTTATTTTATTTGAAATTTAAAACAAACTCTCACGATTCGAGTAGGAGTCTCGTGTTCTATGGGCGTTGAAGATATTCTTCAGATCACCTCAAATTTAATTTGTTTTATTACTAAGAACGAATTGTAGGAGTAAGTTGCCCAACAAATAATTCACAATAATATATTTTAACTTAGGAGAAATATGACATCTCAACCAGTTCAGGAAAGATGACTTGTTATCTTAGTGTTAGTTTCTTGCATATATTACAATATTAATTAATCTCTTCCTGCACGAGAGTAAGAATTATAAAGCAAGTTGGTCATGTAAGTTTAATGCGTTAAATTTATAATAAATAGATAGCGGTGTGAATCTAGATTGAAAAAAAAAAATCTATCAATATGCATATTTATATGCAGGAACATTAATAATGCGACTAAATATTTCATGATATTTTCTTTTACATTAGCTTTTATCTCCTTTCATTTATTTGGTTTGCATAAGTAATCAGCTCTAGGTGATCATTAATAATGCATAGCAGTATACCCAACTATATCAAATATTATCTCCCAGTCAATTGTACTTGGTTAGAGTTATTTTCACAGTTGGGATTATTATAATGAGAGACACTAGATACCTATTAAAGCACATTTACATTAATTATTTACTAATCTGTTTTTTTCTTTATTAAATCAACATTGATTTTGTCACGTGTGTAATCCTATTATAATGATTTTTTTGGCTGCTTACCATGTGACAAATCCGTGACGTTCTCAAAGTATAGCAGGGTTAAAGCAGAATTAACGTGTATAATCTGAAAAGTAATCTACGAAGTGAGATCGACTACCGTTATTTTTAAACTTATAAACTACTTATAAACTTTTCATCATCAGTCCACTTTTTAATAATTAATCTTGCAGTTTGCATGCTTAAAAGCACTCGAATACCAGAACTCACTAGTACTGATGTAAGTACAGGGTGAGCGAAACTCGACGTCTCAGCTCTATTATAAGAAAAGGAAAAACGATAGAAAAAATCTGAAAAGAAGTTCTGAAGAATGGGATTGAGTAAGGTCCATTTTAAGCCGAGTTTACATATTTTTCCATATTTGGAAACTGAAGTAATGACGTCATCGAATTTTTTTCCCAGAAACACCCATATTTTGACATATTTAAAACGAGCTAATTTTTGTGAAAAAAATTTGCAATCTTTTTCCGTTAAAAAATTATAAGCAAATTTGTGAAAAAGAAAGTATTATTAAAAAATCGCAATCATCACGATTTAAACAAAGCCTTTGGAAACAAATAGCAAAGTCGCATCTATCAATAATTAAACATTATTAATTAGTATTATTTATTAATTTGATAGTACAAAACACATATATGTTACAACTATTACCAGAGAAAGAAACAAAGTATGTAGGCAATCACTACAACAAATTTTCAAAGTGACCACTTCCTACTTCTAAACACTTGTCCAATCTCCGCCTTACTTCTCTCACTTAAGCCTTATGAAACATTTCTCTAGATAGTTCATCGCAAGCATTTCTGATTTTTTCTTTTAAATATTCCATGTTAACAGATGGTGTTCTGTAAATTTTATTTTTCCAGCTCCCACAAGAAGAAATCTAGTGGGGTCAAGTCCGGTGATTTAGGTGCCAACTGTATCGGTCCATTTATACCTCTCCAATTTTCTTTGTAAGTTTCATTTATATATTATTGGACACTTCTTGCTTTATGCGGTGGAGCTCCGTCATGCTAGAAACACATGTTTGCTTGCAGCTATATAATGGCATATTTTCAAGAAGTACAGGAAATTGTTCTTAAAGAAATTGCAAATAGCGCTCACTATTTGCAATTCAATATGGACCAATCAAATGCCCATTAATAATACCACACCAATCGTTAATTCCGAAGTGTCCTTGGTTTTTAATTGGATTGACAAAATGTGGATTTTCAGTAGCCCAAAAGTGTTTTATTTTTTTTTATTTATTTTTTTTTTTTGGCTTACTAACAAAGCGGCTTTCGTCTGTCCACAACACATGCTGAAAAGACCGATTGTCATTGATCTCTAAGTTTGCCATCACTTAGGCAACATAATTAATTTCTCGTTGAAGATATTGATCTGACAAGTGTTCTAAGTTATGAATTTTATAATCGTGATAACTATTTTCTTTCGACATTTTTTGTGCGGAACTAAATTTCAAATTCAACTCACGACAGACTTGCCGAATCGAGTTCCTTGGATGGTCTTCAAAATCCTGCACAACAGTGGCAACAGTATTGTCAGAATTAACCCTTTTAATAATTTTTCTTGCCTTTCGAGAAAAAAATGCCTCGTTCTTTGCAAGTAAATTGCGTTCCAATCTTGCAAACATTTTTACTCGTAAGCTTAGAATAACACGTTCGGGGTATCTCTGGGCGTATAACTGAACTGCTCTTCTAGGGTTCTTTTGCGATTCCCCATAAACTAATAACATATCGTCTTTTTCGTTGTGCGTGAATATTTTTTAAAGTCAAATGACAACAAAACAATATTTGTCAACCATTAGATTAATTATTGACAGATGCGAGTTTGCTATTTGTTTCCGATACTTTTTTTACAAATTTGCTTATTTTTTTGTTAACAGAAAAAGATACCATATCTTTTCTTTACAAAATTTATCCACAGAAATTAGCTCTTTTTAAATATGTCAAAATATAGGTATATTTCTCGGGAAGATAGTCGATGACGTCATTACTTAAGTTTCCAAATATGGAAAAATATGCAAATTCCTCTTAAAATGGATCTTAAAGCAACTTAAATGGTATTATTTAAGTTGCTCTTTTCAGATTTTTTCTATCGTTTTTCCTTTTCTTATAATAAAGCTGAGACATCGAGTTTCGTTCACCCCGTACATTACAAGTTTTAAGAAAATAATAAGTTACAGAAAATATCATCAAGAAACATAATATATTTTTTTCAAGATGAGTTGTTTATAAATATGTAAGCTGATTAGCCTTAATCCAGAATTGAGAATTTTGTTTACGTTAATTAATGTAATCCTTCTGATTACATATATTATACAGTCTGACTGAATAATACGGCAAAAAATTATATCACAGGTATGAAAATTAAAATAAAAGGCTAATAACGCTTTTACTAACAGAAAGGAGTCAAATTAAAGTAATTTTTGAAAATGTCTCTCACTTTATTCAAAACACAAATTTACGCGTTTCATTACGTTCCACAGAAGGATTTTGCATATCCTTCAACAGTTCCTTACTCATCTTCTTGCAAGTTAGCTTTACAAGTTGTGGAAGTCCAATTTTTTTAAATAGGAAAACTGAAAATAGTACATTTTGGTCAAATAAATTATCGATCATCGAAAACCTCACGATATGAAGTTATAGTATTTCCTTCTGCATATGCTGTTGATTACTGTCTTGATGTGTTGTATACCTATAGTGACGATGGAACAGAGAAAAAGCTTATTTGTTCTTAATTCAGAAACTGCCAGTTAAACATATATTTTATCCAGGGGCGTAGCATGAGGAAAGAATTTAGGGATGTGATAAAAATTGTATAAGGGGAAGAGGTATAGTCAGATGTATGGTAGGCCATATGAAAATGGAAAAATAAAAAAAGACACTAACCTAAAATGATTATGCCGAGGTATATATCCTAATTTTTAAAATGAAGATCAATTCTTCAGTTTTTGTTTGTCCAGCGAAAGAGTTATCACTGTTTATGTTGGAGACGATCTCATATCTTCTAACAAGACACTTTCAATATTTATTAATGACATTAATGCTAAAGCTGGCAGTCTTTCTTGCTTTTGAGAATTTCGCAGATAAGTCTTTATTCTCTTTAAACATAAAATTTTATTTTGATTTGATAAACATAATATTTGCGACAAAGAATGTTCCATATGTATCTACTAAAGAAGAAAAAAGTTTGTCAGGAAAACGTTTTACGAATGAAGTAAATTGTGTAGAATCTAGATTTAAGTATTTCAGTTTAGAAATTTCACTAAACCGTTCACTAATGTTCAAAGTAATAACGTTCAAAATTTCATAAAACAGTCCTGCGTAGGTGCTTTTCTTGTCTTCTTCAGGAATTGAATCCAAACGCATTCTTTTACTTGGTTATTGATTTTCTAACACAAATCTGTCCATACGGTCCCAAATGTCACTAAACTCGTTTCTCATTTTTTGAATATGTGATCTGAAATCGGCGATCTTTTTATTCCAGTAACTAATATCTGATATGTTTCTCTGTAGAATTTTAAACAAACTCTCAGAATGTGGAAATATTGCAGAAGACACTGCTAAGAAAAAATTAAAATCAAAGTCGTGCAATAAAGTTAAAAGGCCTCTAGCACAAATAACGGTTTCTCTATCCCATTCCTCATTTTCATTTTCCACAATTACCTGAAACATCGCTTCCAAATCTTCCTTATGTTATGGCGACAGCCGCCAAGATGCGTTCACATAATCGCATAACTGAGTCCGGAATCCATGTACGCTACGCCCCTGTAATCGAGTAGTATTCATTCACTACAGCTGCTTCAATTAGAAAAATCATTGTATATGTTACGGATAAAGCTAGAAAGACGGCTTAACCAAGGTTTAACCGATTCATATGGGGATTATCTGTGTCTTGCAGCTAAAACTCAAAATGTTTTTCTAAATTCTGGTTTTAACCGATTAAACCTAGATGCAACCCATTGTAGTCGGTTAAAGTCCAAAGTGCAATCTTATGGAGTGCAATAATACTCTCTAACTACGGAATGAAACTAAGCAGTCGGTAAAAATATTAGTTTTATGTTCTTAAAATACAAAATGTAAAAAACTTTCTTTCTAATGTATCAACTTATTATTAAAGAACACCTACGACATATAGAAAAAATTTAAAATAATAACTTACCCTTCTTATCTACGTATTTATTATTAAATAACACGTTTCTAAAACATATCAATATCGAAAACATATTCAGACCGGGTGTTAGTTTAAATATAAAGTAGGAATCTTTAATACATTTAAAAACACATTAACTTATACATTATATGCATAATATACAAAAATTTAAACATTTAATTGTCTATATTTTAGGTTATATATGGTACAGGCGTGTTTCAGTAAATGACCTTAAATTCTCTAAATTTATTATTTGATGATAGCTAATATGCAGAATAATTTTTAAAACAACTCTCATGGTTCCTATGCTTTACTTGAATCAGAAATTAGTTACAGTTCAGTAATTGTTCTCTACCAGTACAACAAATTACATGTATGTAAATAATAGTCACGTATTTCACATTCGCACCTCTACTATAATGAAGAATACTGTTAAGTGCATTTTGTGTTGATGCCATGTTCAAGTTCGGAATAAAATTAATGTCGGAGGCGTCGGGTGCTAAATCAGTGAATATCTGATCGACATGACATAATGATGTTAATTTATTCGATGAATATAATATTGCGTGTTAATTGTACATTGTCATGTACAACAGTTTAAATCACACTATGCAAATTAAGGTTTAGGACAAATAAATTTTTCTGGTTTGATGTTTTCCAATTTTTTCTCCCATGTCGTGTGCGTGTATTAAAAGCATTAGTGAACACGCAATCGTAAAGATAGCTATTTAATTTTAAGTTAATGCTACTGATTAAGTTACACTTTTTCTCGGTATTGACTAAATGACCGAAAAATTTATACTTAACACGGCATTCGGCACTTTTACCAATACATTGGGTGACACTAATGAGTTCATTTAAAGCTTTACAGCCGAGATATTATAAAGGATTTCATTATTTTTCTTTTTCGACGGTCATTAAGTTCTTAGATTCTTACCAAACGAAATATATTATGTACTCGACTTTTTTTATTCCGCAGTTAATATTTTTATCAACCCAATGGTGGCCTTATTGCAGTACTCTTCGTGACTCAATATTTGCAGGTGAGATTGAAAGATTCAACTAAATTGACACTAAAACGAATGATATTTAAAGTCAGTTTTACAGTTACACGTGGAAACAGTTACCTTCCAGGAGGCTTATATCTGGTGAATAAGAGAGTTATTTCCAAGACAAAATACGGTACCGTATCAAAACCTCTGACACAATCGGAGTCTAGCATTGGCATGGCAGATAGGAAGGGTGGTTTTGTTGTGCCTCTTCTTCTGATATTATAAATTAAGGATGTGTAGACTAATATCTGTTTTATACACTAAAATATGACAAATATAGAAATGGAGAGATCGCTGGGCACCTGAATGGGTTAAATATTTTGACTGGTAATTGAAAGAAAACACTTGGTTGATTTCACAAAAATTGATTTTAAACAACAAACAAATAACAAACCTGATTTTCTGCCTTTTCGTTCATTGTGTAAATATTTTATTTTTTGTTAGTCCGAAAAATGATTGTTATAAAGGATGGTCCAACCATAATGCAGGATGTTAATTGTGAGTCACACCTTAACGTCAAGTTTTTTGCCCAACTTAATTTGACATTTTTTTGTTTCAGTGTTTGACAAATTTAACCATGGAGAGGTACACAATTGAGCAGCGCGTTAAGATTGTTGAAGTCTTTTACGAAAATGGGCGTTCAAATCAAAATGCATTTCGTGCACTTCGTGACTTTTTTGGTCAGCATAATCGACCAAATGTGTCCACAATCGGGAGAAATGTGCGCAAATTTCAGCAAACCGGGTCTGTAGGAAATGTGAAAACACCGGTGCATGCTCACCCAGTTCGTTCTGCGGAAAACATTGCTGTTGTTCGCGATAGTGTAGCAGAAAAGCCGTCAACCTCGACTCGTTGTCGTGCCCAACAATTCGTGAGATGATAACGGACTTCTTGTGGCCAGAAATTGAGGATATGGACCTGGACGATATGTGGTTCCAACAGGATGGTGCCACTTGCCACACAGCCAACGAAACAATGGCAGTTTTGAGCGAGAAATTCAATCGCCGTGTTATCTCACGTCGTGGCGATGTTAATTGGCCGCCACGATCATGTGATTTGACACTGTTGGACTTCTTTCCTTGGGGATATTTAAAAGAAAAAGTGTACGTCAATAAGCCAAGAACAATTCAAGCGCTATAGGATGAGATAATTCGGCACATTAATGACATTGAACCTCAATTATGTCTCAGAGTTATTGAAAATATGGACCATCGGATAGAGGTATGCCACCGAAGCCGCGGTGAGCATTTGGCCGATATTTTGTTTCACGCATAATTGTCATAGATGCTTCTATCATAATAAAAAGTATTAAGATAATTCTCTGAAAACTTTTTGTTTTATTTACAATTAACATCGTACGTTTTGGTTGGACCACCTTATACAATGCTTTGCAAAACCGTTGCATGTTTTATTACTTAAAATAGATTTCTTGTGTTCATCATAACGCTCTTTCATAGAACGACCTGATATAAATAGCGGCACAATCATTACATCCTATTTCATAAAAGTCACTTTTGTGATTTGTCAACTTTTTCTAGTTTCTATTCATTAATAAGGAGCCTAAATTGTTTTTATTTACACTTATAGGTTTTATATTGCGTTTTCTTAGTCTATGACATATTTTATTATTAATGTTTGAAGTAAAGTTTATATAGTGGTATTGTTTCTTATCTTTTTTCATTTGGAGCCAAATAGGAATGTTTTAAGATGATTTTCTTTTGTTTCTTGTTTATAAGATTGTCTATCATGTTTTCGTTATAACCATTAGTTTTAGCTGTTGTTTTTAAAGTGAAAATATCTTTTTCAGGATTTTGTTTATTTGAGGGTGAGGATAAGAGTCTGTACAAAATAGTGAAACTCAGTTTAATGCTGTTTGGTTATTTTGAGTTTGCATGACGTAGTATGTCTGATTAAGTAGGTTTTCTATAAATATAGAAAGTAATTTTGTTATTTGATTTTTTGAAGGTTAAGTATAAACGTTTTAGTGAGCCTAGGTCTTCTGTTTCAACTGTAAATTTGATGCTTGAATAAAATAAATTAATGTAATATCAAAGGGAATCTAATTGTCTATCCGGTCCAATCCAAATGCAAAAGATATCATCCACATACCTAGCCAAGTAATATACATTTTTGATTAAAATTTGAGTAGAGCTAAATATCTTATTTTCTAAATGCCACATAAATATTTTATTTAGTAAAGACGACAAATAAAACCCTACCCATCTCTTTTTGTATATATGTACATTTTGCCGTTAAATTTAAAATAATTTTGTTTGATACAGATTGAGAATATTTATAAACTCCTGTTCTTTGTTATTTTCTAACTCGCTAAAATTAATATTTTATGTTCAGTGAGTTTATTCAATTCTCGAGTGGAAATAGAAGGAAATAAATTTATTACGTCAAAAGAAATAAATGTAGCATTTTCTGGTAAATTTTTGTTCTGGATATTATTTAGTAGTTCCAGAGAGTTTTGTATTGTATATTTCGGATTAAAATTTGCTGAACAAGGGAGTGAAACATTGAAGTGTTTGCATAGTTTGTACGCTGGTGCATTAACATATGACTCTACCGGACGCATAGGGCAGGAAGCTTTATGAATTTTTGGCGGACAATATAATATAGGACAATAATGAAAAATATATACCTTATACAAAAAAATAGATTGATTTTAGGTGGAATCACAGACAAAACATACCGATGTTATTAAAACTCATTTTAACTATTCTAGTAAAGCTACTTTTCTATTTCAGGAGTTGACTCTTTCATCAGTACCACCAATCTGATGGATCCCTAGACTTTCGGGGTGTTTAAAATACACTATAAACTTTTCACTTGAAACAGACCTGCTAAGAATTTGTGACAATAGTAGTTGTGACAATAGTCGAAAACTAATTTGTATTTCAGGTCTACAGACAAGTTCATGTAATATTTCGGTGCAAATCTTTCAAACATAAAAATAAAGAGCGTTTCACCTAACGATATTTGGATGCTAATTTATAGCGATTTTTGTTTATAACATGAGACTGGCCATGCTTCTTGTAATTATTTAAGAAGATAATAGTATCCAAATCGTAATGAGATTGATAACGAAATTTTCGAAATACTGGTAATGCTTGCAAATATACAACATGCAAAACAACTTTGGAAAATGTTTGTGAACGTTTAACTGTTAGCCTCTAACTGAATTATTTGTCAGCTTACTGTTTAGACATAAAAATAAATACTCCTATAATCTAGTGCCTATTTAAAACTAAGAAGAATGTCGAATATCAATGATTCAGTGCACATATACACAAAAATAATTATATTTGCATCCATATAAAGTCACTGTAGTGCAAGATTCATTACTCCTTGACTTTGAGAAACGAGAGAACTACTATCACTGGTTCAACAAGAACTTAAATAATGATTACCTTTTGAACGAACCGTTTTTTCTTACTGATGAGGCGTGATTTCAATTAGTGGTTATGCAAATTCAAAAAACTATCTTATCTAATCTGCAAAGAATCCGCATATTTAAGAGAATCAAGTTTACACCCCATTAAAGTTGAAGTTTTGGTAGTTGTATCTCTCCGCAGGATAATTGGGGCGATATTTTTTGATGACACGATAAATGCTGAATGGTGTCGAATGAATATTCTACAACTATTTATAGCACAACTGCATAAAGATGAACAACTACAATAGAGCTCTTTTTAACAAAATTGCGCAACAGCTCAGTTTTTCAAGAATTTTGAGATTATCGAATAATATCCTGTATCCTCCACAGCAATCCAAATTAATATCAACATTTTTATTCACATAAATTATTAAAATAATTTATTTATGTAAATAGTTATCACTATTATCACGTAGAGATTTAAAAGATACAATATATAATAAAATTAGAGATATTGTAGAAAATGCATTACATGATATTTGAAAAGACAAGTATGTTCTATTTGAAGGGTACAGGGGAAGAAGGCGGTTTGTCAGTAAAAATACGAAATTGAAATTGTCACAGCATCTCGTAGACAAAGGCCGAATGTTTCCATTGCACTACTCATTTTAGGCAAGAATGCGTAGGGTACGAAGTTATAGGTGTTGAAAAATATATGATACAGGAAAACGCGGGATGTCCATGCGGTACTAGGAAAAAAAGGGGGGAATGTCAACTATCGCAAATCTCGCAACGAAGCCAGTACAAATATTTTATTTTGCGATTGTGTTAGCACGTTGTGTGAGTCGAAACATCTAGTTTATTATTATTGCTGGTGAATGGCCAGCAATAATAATAAACTAGATGTACTTGTGTATAAAAAATTGAGAATAATGCAGAATATGAAAAAAGTTATTGTCTTGAAAATAAGGGGAAAAAAAGAAGGAAACATGGAAGGTTACGCGATGTGAGCGAGAAACAACCTCCAAAGCCACGTAACTGGAGAAAATTGTCACTGCAAACGGTTGAAATGTTTTGATAACGTTCCATTGGAGTCCACAAATATGATGATTGGAAATTTCAATTTATTAAATAGTGTAGTTATTTCAACAAAATAGTTATTTGTGTGGAATTATTATGAAAGGAAATCGAGCGCCATTAAATCGGACGATTTTGAAGGCCGGTTCAGGTCGCAATTACGAAAAAATATTCAGTTAGGAAACACAGTCTTTAAAGGGCCAATACCCTGCCTAACAGCGCAGCATGTTGTTCAGCAGGTTGCCAACCTGCTGAATTAATAAATTCTTGGAGTTTTGTAAAAGCTGAAAATAAAAATTCTCAAACCATTATGTACTACTGATTCACATTGACCGCCATTGCATTACCTTCATTATTCTCAAAGAATAAGGTCCAATCACTCCAGTTGGAGTCATTCTATACCAAATAGTTACGTGAATTAGATACAGCTCTTCTTGTACAGCAACGTCAATCAAGAGTGATAAAAATCTCGCAAACTTTCATGAGGCATCCTATTCATACAAAGTTAGATTTACCACACATGGATTTTGAAGGTTTACAAAAATCGCTATAGCTTTCTGGTGCTCTTCCAGAAGACAGACGAGGTCGACATTACACCAGACCAAATAAACTTTCTATAGACGTAAGAAATTGTATGATTGAACACATTAAATTATTCAAGGGTCGTGGAAGCCATTATAGCTTGAAAGATTAAAAAAAATGTATTTACCGGAAGAACTAAATATTAAGAAAATGCATTGCATGTAGTTTCCCAGACTATAGATCCCAGACAGAAGATCCGCAGTTTCCCCATTTTAGATCATCCTGGAATGGATGCTGGGAAACGAAAGTTATAGTGGATAAAAAAAAAAAAATGGAAAAATTTTATCTGGAGGAAAACAGAAAATCAGTTTGAACTACCCAATATATCTTATGAAGGTTTGTACTTATTGTTAGAGAACCGTCTTAATTATTTTTCCTTACCTATCTTTCAGAACTTCTACCGATATCCCTTGAAAAGTACAATAACCTTCAGGTGTTCATGAAATTTTGCCAAAATCCTACAGTCTGTAAGTACTATAATGATCTGTCACATATGGAAAAACCAGGAACGTCGAGACCAGTACTAATGAAACAAACATCTCCGGATTCAGAGGTAACACAAGAAAGAACCCAAAGAAGAAACCCAAAAAATGAAACTCATGCAGTTCCATTAAGTCATATTCCTACGAATCGGTTATTATTTTATATTTAATGTTTTTCTATGAAAAAATCCTTTTTAAAAATGTTTTTTTCTTTCAGTTTGTTTATTTTTATATTTATTTTTCATAAAATAAATTATGTTGACATACCTCATTCTTGCCTATTTTATTTTGACATCAACATAAAAATTCGACACTTTCTCAAAAATAAGGCTGTGGACAAGTTTTTTTCTTAAGGATAACTATTAATAAAATAATAAAAAATCATGCTTAACATTACCACATAGCAAAAAGCCATCCGAGAACAAATGACATGATCGGAAACTATTAAAAATTCTCTCCTGTAATATCTACGATTTTTGTCAAATCGACTTCTTCCCCTGTACCCTTCATTTACAAATGAAAACAGAAAGTTTGTAATGTAAAAAACGATGCATACCATACTTCACACATTTTGATTTTTTAATTTTATATTTCTTATGGAAATTGAAGTGGTTTCGTAATAATCACTAAAAAATAAAAGAAATTTATTATTTGGATGTAGATTCACGCCATCCACAGGTTATTTTATCTATTCAACTTATCATCCAACTGTATGACTTGAAAATGTTATTACAGTTCGTTATTAACGAGCAGTAGGCATCACAAAACATATGAGTAGTACAGCTTTACAAGAATAGGAACAAGTCTCAAAACTGCGATGTCGGACCGCCTACGAGGTGCACAGTAAATAGCCTGGTCTTTAGTCAGTCGCACTGAGATCTCTGCAGAGTGAATATCGATGCATATATATTGAGTTTGATCTGGCGATGCGTAAAGTACATCATTGCCCTACGAATGCTGCCTCACTCTTTCTTCTACGCATACCTAGAGAATTTCACACTTTTTCCGATTCTGGACAAGCGGTACATAAAAAATATTAAGGAGTGTCGATCGATCTGAATATGTCTATTATTAAATTAACATAAAGCGGTTAAATTGCAACCAGTGCAATACAGTTGTAATTAATGTTACAAACGGATGTATAAAATTAAATTAAATTCTCGCTTTTGAGTTCTCTAATATTTTGAAAACATGATGAACGTTAAGTGTTTCTCTGTGCTTTAACAGTTTGACGATATGATTTTTGGATGTATTTAATACGTGTTACTTTTTCCGCCAGGGTTCTTTACTAAAGTTCATTCCTTAACACATGCTTATCTACTGCTTTGAAAATGATGTATACCCATCTATATGGAAACAATCTAAACTTATTTCTAAGGTCAGTATGTCTCAAATTTAACAGATTTCAGACCAGTTAGTATATTATGTGGTAAGTCAGGATTTGTGGAAATAATAATGAACCAACAAATAAGAGAAAACATTACAATAAACAACATATTGCCTCTTAATCAACCTGCTTTTCAAAAGAGGTATAGTATATCAACGACATTAAATGTTGCGGTTAATATTGTTTGGGCATCGAATAGTAATACTATTAACGCTTTTGGATTATAACAAATTTTTGATCGAATAAATTATCAAATATTTATAATGTTCTTATATTATATTGGTTTCTATTCAATATTAATAGATTTAATGGACCAGTATATAAATAACTGACAACAGAAAGGTTGCGTCAATGGTGAATCTTCTGGAATGTTATTCGCAGATCGATGCGTAGCATAAGGTTCTATATTATTCACACACTTTACTTTATAAAGGGTGGTCCAACCATAATGCACGATGTTAATAGTGAGTCACACCTTAACGTCAAGTTTCTTGCCCAACTTAATTTTACATTTATTTGTTTCAGTGTTTGACAAATTCAACCATGGAGATGTACACAATTGAGCAGCGCGTTAAAATTGTTGAAGCCTTTTACGAAAATGGGTGTTCCAATCAAAATGCATTTCGTGCACTTCGTGCACTTCGTGACTTTTTTGGTCAGCATAATCGACCAAATGTGTCCACAATCGGGAGAATTATGTGAAAATTTCAGCAAACCGGGTCTACAGGAAATGTTAAAACACCTGTGCATACTCGCCCAGTTCGTTCTGCCGAAAACATTGCTGTTGTTCGCGATAGTGTAGCAGAAGAGCCATCAACCTCGACTCGTCGTCGACCCAACAATTGAACATCTCACGAACATCACTGATGGCAATTTTGAATAAAGATTTGAATTTACACGCTTACAAGGTTCAATTGACTCAAGAGCTGAAGCCTACTGACTATTTCAAGCGTCGTCAATACGCCGAATGGTTGGTTGAACAGACAGAAGTGAATGGTGACTTTACAAAGAAAATCATCATCAGCGACGAGGCACACTTTCACCTCAGTGGATTCGTTAACAAGCAGAATTTCCGCATTTGGGCAAATGAAAATCCACGAGTGATTGTTGAAAAGCTGATGCATCCACAAGGAGTGACTGTTTGGTGCGGTATATGGGCTGGCGGCGTCATCGGGCCGTACTTCTTCGAAAATGAGGTCGGCCAAGCAGTTACCGTGAATGGTGTTCGCTATCGCGAGATGATAACGGACTTCTTGTGGCCAGAAATTGAGGATATGGACCTGAACGATATGTGGTTTCAACAGGATGGTGCCACTTGCCACACAGCCAACGAAACAATGGCACTTTTGCGCGAGAAATTCAATGGCCGTGTTATCTCACGTCGTGGCGATGTTAATTGGCCGCCACGATCATGTGATTTGACACTGTTGGACTTCTTTCTTTGGGGATATTTAAAAGAAAAAGTGTACGTCAATAAGCCAAGAACAATTCAAGAGCTAGAGGATGACATAATTCGGCACATTAACGAGATTGAACCTCAATTATGTCTCAGAGTCATTGAAAATATGGACTATCGGATAGAGGTATGCCACCGAAGCCGTGGCGAGCATTTGGCCGATATTTTGTTTCACACATAATTACCATAGATCCTTCTATCATGATAAAAAATATTGAGATAATTCTCTGAAAACTTTTTGTTTTATTTACAATTAACATCGTGCGTTTTGGTTGGACCACCTTTTATTTGCGGATCTGATTGGAGGTGGTTGTTGAAAACATTTTCAGAGATATACAAATTATATGGAGGCATTTCAAGATGATTGTTCTCGATTTTTACACAATTTCTTATAGTGATAGGGGGACACAAATAAGAAAAATAATTTTATTAGGCACCGAAGCTCATCCCTCAAATCATATTTTAGCTCGGTAACATATAAATCAGGAATTGAGAAAGGAAATACCAAAACTTTTTGTTTTATTTACAATTAACATCGTGCGTTTTGGTTGGACCACCTTTTATAGTACCGGGTTTCAGAACGTTCGTAAGACTTATTAAGTACATTTCTATGCCAATAATGATCATTACTGTATGGAGCCTAATAAGGAAAATGCTTGTGAAGTAATTAATAAGGATTTGGCATCACTTATTGAAATACAAAATATATTTGGATTATCTATAAAACCGAAAAATGGAAATTTACTGGGCAAGTTAACCATTTTATTAAAAACATCGATTTCCAATTTAAAATATGCAGTAATATAAAAATGCAAGCATATTATATTATTATGCATATAATTAATATATGCAAGTAACATTTTATTAACAATTTTTTTTAATAATTTAGTATTGTTCTATTGCATATTAATTCTACATCTATTGTATGTTGATGTTTTCTACGATGTTCTACGAAGTTGATGTTCTGTTGCATTAAATTAATTTGTAGTATTATGTGTGTGGAATTATTAAGGATCGAGCCTTTCGTTTATTTTTTCATAGTTCACTGCTTTACAGAATACTCATAAACACATTGTACAAGTTGGCGTTGTTATAAGACGATTAAAACTCAGTTAATAATCTCCTTATGATTCCAATTTAGTTGACGAAACACGTGCCGCATATCATTCGATAATCGTGGAAAAGTGGTCGCCTGTTTTTGTTGCTGCATGAAGGTTTCAGCCTTCCCAGGACTAATTAAATTATTATTCTAAGTTACTACATACGTATATTACATATACAGGTATAATTTACTATTCTATAAAATTGTCAAGCATAAACTTTATCTGGCTGTATTGCTAAAACTTTTCTCCACTCGTTCTTTTTTAGGTCTCGTGGAAGATAGGGTCTAGATTTTTTACCCTTAAATTCAGTTAACTATATCCTTTATAGTCCCCTTATATTATGCTAACGTTAGTATTTCTATATTGTTAAACTCGATTATAATGAAAGTCATTATTATTATTATTATTTAATTAGATCTACCTTTCAGGGTATGGGCCCAGGGCTCCACAGCCCGCTATTTCAGTTAATTTTCCTGCCAGTAGCTTTAAACTTATAATTTAAAATAAAGAACATGCCTTTACAAATTTAAACAACCGACTTTACTTCATTTGATTTAAAATTGGTTCTACACATAAAAATCATATAATTAACCACTATTACTACTCCTATTTAATAAATAGCCGATAAATAAATACTGATCACTTTGTAGAACTAAACATTATTAATATTATCTATTTGCATTGTTTGTGTTACTGGTTAAAGTACAGGTGACGTCAGTAGTTTCTGTGCACAGGAAGTGCCGACCTACACTGAAAGGAGCGGCCTGTGCCAATGACGCGGCCCACAACTTACCACCAACGGTCGTCGCAAGACTTATGGTAGACGTTTGAAGTTTTGAATATAATTGCTTCTAAATCGATTTTTAATAGAATCATTTTAACTCGTGAATGTCCATGTCACTAAATTACCATGTTCGCTGTAACCTGTTCATTTGTAAATTTTGATACTAGAGCTTAAAATTGTTATACTAAATACAATTTTTGTTAGTTGAATATTTAGTACGGTAGATTTAAATAAATGATTTATACCTAGGGGATACGTAATAAGGTCATACGATATTTGACTTATGGAAAATGACCGTACTTTATTTATTACGTCTTTATTAATTTTTCAATGAATCATATTCAATAAGGGGAAGGGTAGATAAAACCAAAATGTAGATATTTAGGCCATCGTATTGGGTCCATTGTGCTATCTCATCAGATCTCCAATTTTGTCGACAATATCGTCCTCACTCTCTACCTCTTCACTTCGTGGATTTGTTAAAGAAAAGTAATATGTAGTAATCGACGTAGATCGGTCGTTGTTAGTCGATAATTCCCCAGTCCGTCTCCCCGTATTGTTGCGAGTGTGGGACAGCTCGTTTATGCAGAATATTTTCAGCATTTTCATCTTCAACATTGCATCCTCCACACATAGGACTATCAGTATATCCCATACAGTGCATAAACATATTTAGTCTGCAATGTCCCTTTGGTATTCCTAAATTTTCTAATATTTCTAATGTATTATATTTACAGTTCTTTATAGTATCTCACTACCATGACATATTTGAGTTCCTGTTTAATTTCACTAAATTTACAACGCTTTATTAATATTTTATTTCTGGACTAGGTTGGAACCTTTGGTGTGAATATAATACTGACTTAGTTTTCCACAAAATACCAAAACACTATTAAACAACATAGTGTTTTGGTGTTGTGTGGAAAACTAAGTCAGTGTTAATGTTTTATTTAAGAGTAAGAAGCTTCACTGTTAACTAAATTTCCATAATTTTCGATAAATCTAAAGTCAAAATTAGGGATTACTGATCAAAGTTCTAAGAAAGACCATAAAAACCGATAAAAATCTTAATCTAGCAATTTCTTTCTATATAATGATACTATTCTTATATAAATTTCTGTTTCAGAATACGTTTGCCTTCAAATGATCTATATAACGGATTTCTGCATCGTTTCTTTTCTTTTTTTTTTTGTTGGTTTCTCTGTAAAACGGCGCACCTTCGCTGGCTTCGATACCTCGAAAATGTAGACTAAACGAATCATTTACATATCCCATTTTCAGGGCAATTGTCATCGCAGTGCAAACACTCCGTGGTAGCAGGTTTCTGACAATACTTGTGTCGATCATGTAAAAAACAAAAACCTGAACGACCAAAATAACGCAAAAATCTGTCTTCGGCGTAAATTCGTGCTCTATAAAAACTTTGTGGTTATAAAAGTTTCTTCGCCATACAGAAGTCAGCATATCAGGAGATGTATGGCTTCTAATGCTATAGAAATGTTCTATAAAGATAAAGAATCCGTTACAACTATAAGTGATGCGTCATGGTTGAGTATTGATAAATATGCTGATGACAGAAAGATTATGGCAAATATCGATTTTTATGGTTTTTCGTGGAAATTTGATCAGAAATCCATAATTCTGACTGTGATTCATGTTCAGCGGAAAAAAAATATAATAAATAAGTATAGTTTATTTCCTAGCACACACAACTTTAATTTTTTTGTGGGCCTATGTTAACAGCCATATTTTCCGTTGTCAGATTTTCCTTTAAAATTATTACATTGCTAGTTACGGTAACCATTTTACTAATTAAATAAGTGCCAGTGAAGGTAAAATCAACTTGTTCCACCGTAAGGAAATATGAAAAGCAAAATTTGCTTATTATTATTACACTTCACACTATCACAATTCTGTGTCCAATATTTATGAATTTATTACTTTAATTATAAATTATGAATTCAATAGTAGCTGAAAAAATAGAAATTTGTATCAATGCTCATTGTTAAATATGCAGTAATTAAATAATAATCAGATAGACCCAGTGATTAATAAAATGATAGTGAAGATGTTGCGTGCCAATTTCGAAGTAAGTGTCCGAATATGGCAATTAAATTTTTTCAAAAGTAATCTGTGAATATGACTTAAATACTATAAATTGAAAGCAAATAAATTAAAATTTTTGCATAAAATTCAACCAGGAAGTTTAAAAAGTTTGGAGTTTTCATTATGGTACAAGGGAATAATTCAAATGACGAAAATTTCCTTAAAAAAATGACAATAAGCAAAAGTTCCTATGATACCTCTTCACAGACCTCCAGATGATGGGCACATACCTAATAATAATAATTTCTTAAGAAATTGTGACACACTACTCTTCGAATATTAACATTTGGTGCATCATTTTTTACACAACTATTATTGGAACATTCTTTTTCAATATAATATAAATTCCGAAATTTAGAATTTAAATTTAAAATTCTAAAAACCAAGTTACAAGGCTTGTTGATGAATTACCATTAATAGTACGAGGGGACTTCAGTTATTTATAATTCACAAGGAAATTCACACACGGTTGAATACTATATACTGGATAGGACGTAATAACCAATTAATATACTGGCCGCTTCGATCACTAAATCTAACTTCACTAAGTTTTTATTTGTGAGGAAGATGAAATTTCATGCGCCAATATCAATCATGCCAAGAAATTATTCGTCAGGAACTGAGATAAGTTAAATATGTGAAAATGCGACTAAATAAATGTGTATATTATGTTAGATGGTGGGTTAGTGGAAGCTAATTAAGATGTTTGTAATAATTTTTGTTAATTCTTTGATACTACTAAATTAACTTAAGTATTTAGAAAAGCTACTATATCCTAGATTACTAGTTAAAAATATTTTTTTATCAAAAAGAAGTATACAGTTGTATACCAGAAAGTTTGCAGTTATTTTTGTTAATAGAATTTTTTATCAAACTTTAGTCTATATGTCTTTTTAATTTTCATATTTTTTACCCGTTCTCAGTGGGCCATGAAAAAATTATTCAGGCAGAATAAGAATGAATTTTGTTGACTGTATAACTGACGTAGAATTGATCTAAAGATACGAGAGTTTGTAGGTAAGATGTGAGACACACTGTATATACGGTGTGGAAAAAAGTATGGACTACCCCTAATAATTTGATAGTCTTCAGGTACTTCAGGTAAATATGACGTTATTTTACTGGGAATTAATTCAAGATTATTTTCACAATTGAACGGTCGCCATATTGAAACGGCATGGCAGAATCGCAAAAAAATCTAGGAACATACTGAGTGAAACAAAAGCTTTCAAATGATGTATCACACGCCATATTTTTTATTTAAGAAAAATGTCGATGACGTAATTTTTTTGACAGATGCCAATAAGAAAACAAATGAATTCTAACAGAATGTGGGAAACTGGAAAGCTAAATCGACGTATTCAAACGTTTTCCATAAAACCTGAAGACTACCAAATTATTAGGGGTAGTCCATACTTCTTTCCCACACTGTACCCATAGATGAAAGTTGGCAAAGTTATAGATGAAATATATATATATATATATATATATATATATATATATATATATATATATATATATATATATATATATATATATAGATAAAATTATTATTCTATTAATTATATATTCCATTAAGATAGCGTTAACTGACGCGACGGAGGATGCAAAGATCACATCGCCCGGTTTAAAGTTTTTATGAAAGTTTTAAATATAAAAATCTCCGTAGGCGAAACTATTAAAACCATTTTAGCGTGTCCTTCCCCTGAGCCCATCATCTGTAATTGCTCTCTTGTTCAGTAAACAAAGAGATTATATCCTCTCACCACAATAAGCGTTTCTGTTTGAATATAATGGATTTGATAATTACTATTTCATGTATCATTTTCTGATCTTTACATTTCATATCAGAACTTTCCAAAAGCTAATAGGTGTTATTTTACATTTATGTACAAAATACCCTGCGTAGGTGGAAAATATCAGCTTAAAAGTAGATGTAGTAACGGTTACATTCAATAATTCATTCATCTTTTTATATTCATTGATTAACAGATAGTGTGAAGGACTCTGGTTATTAATTCCGCACGGGCAAGGTAACACTATCTAGGATATTTGTAGGTAGGTAGGTGAATTGAACGGTCACCATTACGTCAGTATCAATTTTGAAATGTCAAAGTAACAGCAAAAGTTATGAAATTCATTGATGAGAACCGATCACGTGCCAGCTCCTAGTGCGTTACTTTAAATTCAAATTGGAAATAATTTTATGAATGAATGCAAACTTTACGTGGGCTTCACTCATGTTTCATAATCAGAGAATATATTTTAGAAAACGGCTTTACTTAATCATTCATTCACCGAGAAGGAAAATAATTTGTAGGTCACAATAATAATAACTGGATATCTAATTAGGAATACGTTAACATACATTTATTTAGCTCTCATGGTGACGACCATTACAATCACTTAGGAAATAGAGTACATCATTTCAGAACATATTAATTGATTGACTATTGGAAGACGGAAGTGAAATTTAAAATAAAATTTAGTGTAGAAGAAGTAAATTTCTTTTATAAAGTCGAGTTCGCGGTAATAGGAATGTTTATCGGATGTACATTGAGGATTTTGTTTCTGTTAATAAGGTTTTATAAAGAAATGTTACCATATAGACTGAGTAGTGAATTAAATAAAATAGGGATATTTAACGCAACTATGGATAACAAATCATTTAATAATATGGACAGGTAGTGTCACGGATGACACGCTTTTTAATATAATTACATTTATTAGGTTCAGAAATATATAAAGTTACTCGAAATCCTTTGTAAATTATATGCGCTAGCAGTTAATATATTTTTCTTTCATTAATACTGAAAATATCACACGCTAAAAATATGTAGTGCCATAGAAAAGAAATTTACGTTACTTTCAGCATTTTAACAATTAATATATTAACTAATATATGTATGATACATGTTAATAATAAATTCTACTAGACAACCACTATATTTTGAGCCTATATAGCTAGTTCCATTGTCGCTTAAACATCTTTGTTAAAATATCTTTATTTTTCTTTATCTCACTATGTCTCTCTCTCTCTCTCTCTCTTTCGGTAAATTCTTAATTCTTTGATTAATCCATTTTTTTGTTACTTACTTACTGGAAGGACTTTAGACGGATATTCTTCCATTTTTCGGCAGATCATTTACGCTGCTACATTTGTCAAACTAATACCTGTGAATTTCTACTCCTTAAGTCCTATTAAAGTGCACTTATCTTTAAGACAGACTTACGCTTCAAGAAAAAATCAGCAAAGAAATTTAATTAGGAAATTGGTTCGATTCGAATTTGTATTGAATTTATTCGCCACTTAAAATCAATTCTTGGTGAAACTTTCAATTTCAAAAATAATCATTCTAGATATAATATATAGGTGTGTCATAAAGCCATCCTCCATCGTGAAGGCCTTTTGTTTGGAGTATTTTTTTATTTGTTTTCCTGTAATCTCATCATGGTATCTCCAGGACGTGGCGATTGCTGTCAAATATAAGCAGACAAACTGGGTTACCTGCGATCCCGTGGATATGTACTCCTCTCTGGCTATACTTCTCTCTCCTATCAAAAGATGTTAAAAAGTTGGAATTTTGCACCATTGTTACTCAGGGGTAACATTTAAATTTAACTTAATTTTGTTTCATAATTGTTAATTACTCCATATAATTGTGTTACCTATATATAATTTATTCTTTAATATGTACATACACCAACACATGATTACGGAAGAAGATTGTTTTTTTAGAGAAATTTATATTAAAATATAAAATTACTACAGATATAAATTTATAGTACATATTTGATTGTTTATAAATTATAGAAAATTATACTGTCATAAGCCTCACATTGCTTCTATTAATTGCGGTTTTATATCCCTTTAGAAGATTATATATAAATAAAAGTTTTAGGAAATAAAAGAAAATCACCTCTCCAAAAGTTTAGGGATTGTATTAGTCATCTGATTTGAAATCCTGTTTTATTCAGGGGTCTTCTAGCAAGGATGAAAATCAATACTGGTGGCGCCCTAATAATTCAGATGTAAGTTTCTTCGTGTTTTTTTCCTGACCCACCCTGGCGCTTTGAGTTAGAATCTTATTGTCGACTGAGCTAGGTCGGTGTTCTTTTCTGTTATGCATTTTATATCGCTGTTTATTATTTTCACTTTTTAAGAACTATTTAATTTCAATTTACCATTTTGAACACATACTCATGTGAAAAAAGAAGTAACCTCTTTTATACCTTCAAACTTGAAACTTTTCGACGATAATTGATGCTTACTTGCTGACTGGTTGAGGATTACGGAGGTACTGAAGCTACAAAGGAATAATTGGACGTTTCTCTATATAAAACGTTTCTGTTGCTGAAGCGGCAGGAATTTTCTAAGAAGTGTTTTTCTTTAAGTTTCGCGAGTTGCAATACAATGGGACAAAGTACAATGTAGTTTTGAGATAAAGCGCGAAAGGATTTAATTACCTGATAACCGAACTGACTTTGGTATACTCTTTTCTATACATAACATTCTGTATGTGAATGTCCTGATATAATATTATAAAGTACAATACTATTTTAAGTCTTAATCTAATAATAAGAGAGGATTCTATATAACATGCATATATTGCATTCCAAACCCCTGCCTGTATATTCCTTATTTATACTTTTGTCACGATGTTCCTATAAAATA
This sequence comes from Rosalia funebris, assembly GCA_037954035.1. Taxonomy (NCBI): domain Eukaryota; kingdom Metazoa; phylum Arthropoda; class Insecta; order Coleoptera; family Cerambycidae; genus Rosalia; species Rosalia funebris. The sequence goes on from JAZFAV010000002.1 coordinate 31,788,950, forward strand.
TCTATACATTTTTTATTCAATTTATCTCAGATGCGCAGCAATATTAATAAAATAAGTAGGAACATGAAGGGCATAATAATGCATTATGCTGTCTTGTATATCTCGGTCACTTGCATCCTTACTGGGCTTTCTAATATCTCTAGAATATTAAAAATATGTTAACTGAGAAAATATTTTTATTAAATTATTTCTCTTGCATTTATTTCAGAATTTTACTGCATGTATTTCTTAAACAATGGAAGTATTAATTTTTTACAGATAGTCAAGGAAATTACGGCTAGAACTATATATAACGCTATTTTTATTTTAAATTTATAAGAAGCGTCACTAGTACATTATAAAAAAAAAATTTGTTTGCACTGTTGCACCCTAGAAACAAATAGATTTTAAGAATGTCTTTCTTTTTATGTAGAAATCTGGAACGTTGCCTAGAGCCCCTTTAATGTTAATACAAAAGTTGTAATTACGCATAGAAAATGATATATCTTAGTTATTATTTCCTGTTTTTAATTATGCTAATTAAAAGTGCTCAATCAAACCCCCCTACCTGTATCCATATTAATTTAATTGTAGATATTCTTAATTTTAAAGTCAATTATCTATAGCCATTCTGTATATATATACTTAGCAAATATCTTTTTTAAATTTGTTCATTTAATTGGTAATAGTAAATCCTGTTATCTAACATTCCCAAATAAAGTCTAATTCTATTAAACAGGTCCGGTAGTTTCAATTATTGTACCCATCGTAGGCACTTATTGATTATTTATAATCCCATGACTGGTCTTAATGGATGAAATATATCTTAAATAGAATGCATTAATCGTTTATTAGATGCCAGATATGTGAATAAATTTGGTTAAAACTTGTTCGGAGTGGCTCGTGTTTCGCAACCGCTGTACCCATGAATGAAACTAAGAGCCTATAAAGTAGGAAATCAGCGTTCAGAAGTCGTTTTCTTATTCAAGTGATTGTGAAAGCTGATGCGTGGGATTGATTTGATGAGTCTATGAGCTGTTAGAGTTGCGCTATCCAAGTGATTCCGCAAGACATACCTGGCGCCTTCTACCGCTCCGGGCTTAATTTTGCGGTTTTGTTTATTTAACAAATCCTTCGCGTATGCTCTGTTCGTTTTTTCAAACTCGTTTCTGAAATGAGAATTGTGCGGCTAATTATTGTCCTTTTATGGACACTACAATACAAATATTGTCTAGTGTTTGTGGTTATTTAACTGTATTTTTCTTGATATAAATCTATATTGGCACAAACAGTAAAAGTAAGAAAACGTAACGTAAAATGTCCGTCTCTATAAAAATGTCATCCTCCATACTAAATAAAATAATTTTATGTATTAGGGAAGTTAATATTAATATTACTAAAGTTTCAAGCAGTAAAGTTACATTAAGATGACAATTACAGATTTGTAGTTTATCGTCTTAATAAGCTTTTTCATGGAGAGATTTTTGTGTGCATCATTGTATCAGATGTCATACTGTTTCGATAATTTTTCATAAAATAGCATTAGTCTGCACAAGAATTTAATAATTTTCTATTAAATATTACAGAAAATTGCTCAAATTTCCAACAGTTTAATAGTTTTTGATCAGAATAATTGCAATAAATTTTTAAATTAATTCGCCATGTCGAAGGGGAGTTTAAAACGCTATTGTTTTGGTGTCTGTAATAGTGACAGTCGCTCAAAATATTATAAAAATGATTGTTTATATTACTTTTTGCCATTTACTAAGCCGTGTGTGGAGTACAGAAAACAATGTATAACGTGTTCGAAAATTAAGCACGTAAGACGTTGTGAACAATGCGGGAAATGTGATTTGTGGGTGCGAGCGTGTCGACGAAGTGATGAGAAATTTTCTACGATTGACAACAACGAAAGATACATATATTTGTTCCCTTCATTTCGAAGGCGAAAGTGGACCAAATAACGTCAATGAAGTTCCCTCTGATCAGAGCAAAACGAAAGTTAAAAAGGTATTCTGGAAATTAAACCTAACTCTGAAAGTTATGATTATAAAAAACATATTTATATTTTTACAGAAAGTAAAAAAAGAACCATCTTGTTCGAGAAGTACAAAACACTAAAAAAAGGAAATATCGATTCTGTTATTAAGAAACTACAAATAGAAAATACGAACACAGACAGCAACGTTGAAATTTTGGAGCAGGTTTGTTATTCTTAATCAAGTAATTTATACTATAAGAAACATAACATTTTAATAACATTTTTATTGTTAACAGAATTGCTATTGTTAATACGATTCTTATTATTTAACATTTTAATGTTTAAAAACCTAATTTATACATCATAACAAGCAAAGCATGTGCTTGATAGATGACAGATGATTCTTACCTTGCAACAAGTTCATTTTTGCTTTCACTGACTTTCCGACCATGCCACTTGAGCTAACGTTGTAATTGAGCACAAGTGTCTTGCTCCACAACTTTGTGCACTAGTTTATCACCATCTAAGTGTTACATTTTCATCAAGATTTATGCGAAGAAAATTTGGCGGCACAGCCATTTTGACCAAATGTGTTCGAAACTTTCACATTTCGCGGAAAAATCATGGCGGCGGAGCATGCGCATGATGACCATGAAAAGGTCTATTGTCCAAACTACTCAGAATACGTTAACCGTTCAGATTATTTGTCCGACGCGAGCCTAATAGAAGTACTGCACTTTTACAGTACAAATGTCTATAACATGAATAAATTACCTATTATATTCTCCTATAGAGGTCTCTACGACATTCGTACTGTGGTCTAGGGTGGTAGACAACAGCATCTCAATATTTTCCTAATTCCTTGGTTTCCGGTTCTAACGGAAAATTTAGTTTTGATCAGCTTCCTGGCACTGGGGTAGTTCGCGTGTAAATTACTGTACAAGGGGAACTAGTTGTCTTGCAGTGCAAAATTGCTGGTAAATTTGAACATAAATGTTTTTAATTTTTAATATATACGTAACGGATGATGTAAAATTAATAACAACATGAATTTATAGGAAAATTATCTGAGCCACAATGTATTACGTAACGATTATTATTGTTTACCGTATAGGTGAAATTGAATTAGGTTAATTTGCAATTATAAAAATACGTTTTCGTGTGTTCCTGTAATAATTTTTTATTTACACGTAATATGTACACATACGCATATAATCTGTCTGAAAAGTGCTGAAACTTATTCTATGAACATTTCTGTTACAAATAAGAGAAATAATTTCAAAATATTAATTCAGAGAGGCAAATAATATAAGTTTGTAGTATATACTACAAATTATAATATTATAAATTGGGAGTAATCAAAGTATCGTTGAAGGGTAAATGAAACTATCTATTTCACTTCACTTTACCGAAAACAGAACACGTCACAGTATAGCAAATTTTGAACACACTTTAGTGTGTAACCTATAATAATGAGTGATTTAACATGGTAGATATTCTTAGTGTAAATTATGTGTTCCAGTGTATTGTGAAATGATTATAGACAAAAAGCTTCAGTCCCTTTAAGTGAAGTTAGAATTAAGATTTGCACAATCGAGGAAGTTTGTTCGCATTTCGTAATGACATGCGGGCACTATGCATGCCTTCGTATCACACCACACATTTTTTTTTACTTTCGGCGGATCCTTCATTTTATACTATTATCTTTATATACTGCAGATTAATTATAACTCATTATTACGCGTTTTTTTACATGTACGCGAGGTTATGTTTACTGTTACTGTAGGGGAGGGACGTAAGAGAAAGGGGGAAACGACACTGTAAGAGCACTAGCACCCCTGGCGGTCGTTGTACAAGTAATTACAAGCTCGCACTAAGTATCATATAGGCAGTGCCAGCCCCCTGGTTTTGATCTAATCTCTCCCTGAACATAGGTGCGTTTGTCTTCCTCTCTGTATGAACCTCCTATCCCCTCGTAGCCTAAGACTTTGAGAAGAGAAGGTTGATTTATGTGGCCCAAATAAACTCAAAATATTATCAAGTCCCCTGCAGTCAGTATCACGTATAGTTGCTGTTACTTATCATAAAAATTCCACTGTTTCTGTCATAATTGGCAACATAAATATATTTCCAATCACGTTACATGAAATTTCAATTGATATAAATTTTCTATTATTAATCCCTCTAATTAGAATAGGTTTTTCATTGAGTACTTGAATGTGATAAAAAAAAGGGTTAGGGTGAAGCTCACAACACATACTAATACAATACTAATATTTATAATGTGGTCCGTTAACATGGTCGCTTTTGTATGTGATCGTTGAATCATTTTTCATAAATATTTAATTCAGAACATAAACTTTATTGATATAGATAATAGGTACATAGTTTCTATCTTATCTAAATAGAAATAAAAAATCTTGGAAATAAACCACTTAAGAATTCTATATAAAGGAAATAATTGCAATTGCGAGATTTTGCAAAAGATACTAGCTGAAGGTAAATATTTTCGAAGAATTATTCACATTTTCAATAAGAAAAATGGACTGTCATACCAACATCATAAAATATCTAGTTAAACTAGTCCTGTTAAAACTCACATAATAATTGATACAATACACGTGTGTTGTGGTTGTTTATTCTTTGTTTAACAGCATCTAATACCATAAATACTATTCTTGTAACGATATGTTTCCAATTTATTTTATGCAGGAATTAAGATAGAAGAATAGTTACTACTAGTGCAACTAACTTTATCTCCCGTGCTTTGTACTTGCAGTAAGTTTTGCATTCAATGTATCACATTGGCTTCGTTAGAATCACGAATCTTCGTTTAGTTCCTTAAAACACTCATCATAATAAGCTACAGCTTCTAACTAAGTATTCTATTTTGAGACAATCGGTTCAAGTTATAGAGGCAATTTGGTTTCTCTAAACGTATTTCTCCCGAGTAGGCGCATTTACAAAAGCATGTTTCACATTCGCTATTACCTTGTTAACTCAGAGGAAGCAGTCTCTTATTTATCATATTTTGAAAAGTTTCAGTTAATATATCTCCTGCTTTTCGCATGTATGCAGCTGCGTCCACTAGCATTACTAATTATTTCTGAGAATTGTCTTGACCTGGCCATACAAAGTGACAGCTCTGAATCACGAAATCCATAATTATTTTTGATTAATTCTATCTAATATCTTAGAAGCCAGTAAGTATCTGCTCTAATTTAACGCAACAGTTAAAAAATTTGCCATTGAACGTCCGCATGTGTCAGTTGATTCTCTATAGTGAAGTACATTATTTTTCCCCAACATGGATGCTAATGCTTTGCAATACGTCCTCGTATATCTGCCTCTGAAATACGTCTTCGTATATTAACATATTTATTTCATAGGTAGTATAGTTCTGGTTCTTATAGTTTCTTAGTAGATTTCTTGTTAGGGAGTTTTCGGCCAAATATATTTTCCTATAAACTGGCATAGTGTGGGGTTCTTCAGCATATAACGTATCTTCAGCTTTAACATATGTATTTCTTATATACTGGAATATCACTTGCCAAAGAGGCTATCGTGAGGTCATAGAAAAATATAATCTCATAATTATCGTAAAGATGAAGTATTTAGATGAAGTAATAACTCTTTCACACATTACTAATTAATAAATATATAATTTATTTTAATACACATGTCCGCATACAACTTCGAGTCACTATAACTTTCACTCTGAAGAAAGAAACATATTCCAGCGATTATGTCAATGGTCAGCTACAAGGTGCATAGTGCGTACCTAAATATTTAACTGTGGTCTGTGGAAGTAGCTGACTATTGACAGTAAATGCCTGGTTACACAGTGCGAGTTAGCATACGAGCTGGCCTAGTCAGTTACTGCAGTACAGCTATTCGCATCGTATGATCGCCTCATACGAGTTACTGTCATATTTATACGAGTCGGTCAGTATCTTGCATCCGAAATACTTCAACATTTTTTGTTTTTACTAGCCCATCGCCTTCCCCCACCACCCACAAGGCAGTAGCTCGCATGCGACTTGGACGTCAACTCGCACAATTTTGCGAAATGTCAGTAGCTCGTATGCTCGGTACATTTGCATACAACGAAATTTACACTTGACTGCAGTCTCCCGGGCAATACATGCTTACGTGTGTCATAGCAGCTACTCTCATCGTATGACCGGTCGAGGTCATTCGAGCTACTACCATGTGAGTATACAGAGGCAGTAGCTATCTAATGTCACGTCAGCAGCTCGTACTGTGAAACCAGGCCTTTTTTTTGAGGGGGGCGTAGCCGATGCTTGCGCGAGCCGGACAAGTCGCCCCCCAGATCAGAGCCCCACCTACCTTGGAACCGCTCTCGCATCTCTTCGAGGTAGGGGTCAATCTCTTCATAGGATGTTTTCGTAAATACCTCACCCTATATCCCCCCTCCGTGTTGCCATGATAAGGGTTCGGGCCTAACTCTCTTTCCTCCTCCTTCTTCTTCCTCATTATCCTTCCTATCATTAATTCTCCCCTGTCCCACATATTCGCATTGCCAATCATACCATTCACCACTTCTCTCATACTCTCGGACTGACTCCGCCCCATCCTCCCTGATCTCAAACAAGATATACCTATGGTCGCTCAAACTCCCTTTGGGTGATACCCTCCAGCCTCTAATCTTCCCCGCAACCCCCTCCGAGGCAAACGTGACATCAGGGGTGGACGTGGCTCTTTCAGTCATAAAAGTTGGCGTCCCTTCATCATTCACCACTACCAAGTTCATTCTGGCTGCCCAGTCCATCACCTTCACCCCTTCAGATCTCCACTCAGGGGCCTTGGCATTAAAATCCCCCGCGACAATGAAATTATCCCCTACACGGGAGATAAGCTCCTGTAGACTGTCCAGCGAGATCCGAAGGTCAACAATGTGGGCATTAGGGGAAAAGTAACAGCTACAGATGTTGGTAGCCCCTACTTTACCCCAAATATATCCTAGGCCCCTCCCAGAACTGAGCAGCGCGTACCTCCTCCCCACGGCTCTGATGGCCGCGTCCACCCTATGACATACCACCCATCCTTTCCACGAGTCATCACCACGTTGGGCTCGCTGGCGATGACTACGGCCACCCCCTCCTCCTTCGCTGTCGCCCACAAAACCAGGCCTTAATGCTAGAACATGTTCCTCACCTTACAGTTGGGCCTCTCGTCCACTGGGAGCGGAAAGCTGCGAAAAGTTGCGAAGTCGAGTTCGTGCGAATTCGTCCGAAATCGTACGAACGATTCAGACACATAGTTTTGAGGGGGACCGCGTCCACTAGATCCGTATCGTTCGTCAGTCTTCGTCCGTACAGCGCCGAACTGCGAACCGATCTCAATTTGTTGAGATTTAGTTGCGAACGAGAGTGAAAAATACAGGAATACAGGGTAGAAATGGACTCAAAAGTTGATATTGCTTATTCAAGAAAGGAAATATCTCTGAGACCAACGGGAAACAAACTACCACATGCGGAATGTACAAAAACAATTGTGGAACGAGGTGTCGATGGAAATGAAAATACCAGATAGATGTTTTATTATTAATTTTATTTTATTCATAAACAGATAGTAAACAGAAAGCCATTTATTGCTAATCATGCCAAATGCACATTCCACAGTTTGGTGCGCAAGTGACAAGCGTCAAGAATTTTTTATAGTTATAATGTACCAGAATGCTGCGGACATTTGACTCTAATGTGCTTCCCGTTGATACATCCCACACAATTTGGAAATTTCCATTTCCTCCAAAATTTTTTAGATATTTCATCAACCTCTTCGTCACAAGGAAAAGCCATATGCCAAATGCCTTCATGGCCCTTTTTCATTAAACTTTCGTTTTTGATAGACACAATCAAGCCAAGAAAAATGGAAAGTAGTGTTTCGCCAGTCGAAGCAGATAATATCGTAAGCGACGAAGACAGTGCAAATAATGATTTTGGTGAGGAATTTGCTTTTGAAGGTCATGCAGATTTACGTTTCACTTCTCAAACAACTGACATATCAATTTCAGGGTCCCATTATGAGAATGTTGATGATAGTTATCAGCAAACACCTACCACCTCAACCGCTAAAATAATATTTAAAAGCTCTCCCAAGAGAAAAAGGTGCTCGAAAAACGAACAGTCAAACTTCGATGAAAAATTACTCGAAGTTGAAAGTAAAAATGTTGAATACTTGAAACAAAAAACAACATTCACTCAAGACGGAGACTATCAGTTCCTCTCGAGTGTATTACCATACCTCCACGATATCCCGAAACAAAGAAAATTGTATGTGCGACAAAAGATGATAAACGTTGTAATGGAAGTCGTTGTATTCCATCAATAAGACTCTGCAGCTTCCACACCAATATCTACATATTCTGCGTCAAGTTATTCTTCCAATTCTTCCACAAATCACTGTGAAAGCCTTTCTATGGAGAATACATAGAGCTATTTTAACCAGTTTGGTCCTACAATAATGTGAATGTTGGATTATTATTGCTCCTTCTTGAATTTAATACAATGAAAATTAATTAAATACTTTAGATATTATGTTTTGATTTTGTGATTTCCCTATTAACTTAATTCTATTCTGTTTTCAACAGTACTAATAAAAATTATTTACAACATTTTAAATGGTTAGTTGGAAAAAATATAAAAAAACAAAAAAACGGTTAAGTACAATAATTTTGCACTTACCGTAATGTAACAGCCAGCCGTTCTCGTGGAGAAATCGTCTTTCGGAAGTTACTGAATTTTTCCACTTTTCCACGTATCTGGTGAAGTATGTAATAAAACGTGTCGCTTTTCATGCGAAAGTATTGGAAGAAGTGGATTTCGTCTCTCTCCAAATCACTCCACAAGTGAGAAATTTCTCCAAACTGTAATTTTTTCAAAAGAATACTGTTCACCCACACTTTTCTTCTGTAGCGTCTGTGAAAACATTTAAGAATTAGGGGTGATGTTTCAAGAGCAAAAAGCTCGCCGTCAGACAAATCGTCAAATCGAATCTCCATTATGTACTGACGAATTCTGTAGCACTGTACGAAGGGCTCTCACATATTTCGGACGAATGGTGTTCGTCAGAATTCGTCAGTTCGCAGTTCGCAACTTTTTGGTTGCAGTGGACGCGAGGCCTTAACCTCCTGGACAGCAGCCAAAAGTCGCACCGACTAGCAATACGATAATTTAGAGATAAATAGTAGATTATTATAAGTTATAATTTAAGCATGTATATCATACAACAATATATATACAACAATATATCATACAACAATAAATCGATACAAATTAAGCTTAATGCTTTAATAATTAATAAGAGCGCTAACTCCCTACTGTCAGACAATTTGTTATTTAGCACTAAAATACAACATTGGCTTATTGCTTTTGGGCAGGTTTCAAGTAAAATAGGAGTTTAAACAAAATTATCTTATGCCAAGATATGTACACTAATATAAAAAATACAGCAAACTATAATATTTATCAAGGTCATTAACCTTTAGCCTACTTCTTGCTTTTATTCTCAAAATTCTTTATTTTTGTTGCTTAAGGTTTTGATGTTATTATTTAATATGATGTTTTATTAGGTATGTATTTAAAAAGAAATACATAAAAAATAAATGGCGATTAATGATATGAAATAGTTGAATGACATTTCATCTACAATTTCGTTTCACAGACTCTCGATACTATACTAAGACAACTTCAATTCAAGTTGATATATTATTTATAAAGTATTTCATTATTAAATTTATACTCAGAGGTGATTATTTCAATTCCCAGGCGACATAAGAAAAATGGGAAGACATAAATATATTAGCTTTTTTATTTATTTCCTTTTTATTTATTGTAATGTTTAATTAATGCGACCGAAGGTAATTAAACAATTTTATGGTATACGTATATAAATTCCTCAAAATATTTTTTTACCTTTATTTTTCCCATCTTCTACTCGTATATTGTAAATTGCGCAATAATAAATAATGTTTTGAATAATATTTTTTATTTATTTCTTAATTAATTAAATATGCTGTCTGTATAGCATAGAAATACGATGATAAAGCCACTTAAAGTAATAATATTAACATCATGTCTTTTATCCTCATGAAAGCTGAATAATAAAAAAAAATCATATATTATTTTTATAGGTTTAAAAATGCTCATTATTCTTACTAGGCGATGTTACGCACTATCATATTTCGATAGTGTTGGCGCCTCCTGTTGCCCGTGGCAAGTTGATTTATATATGCATTTCGATACACTGATTTTATTAGCATTTCTCAGTCGAAAATATGTTGTTTGCCTTTAGCATACATTGAAATATTGAAGGACATGTTGCAAAATATTTGCAATTTTTACACAGTTCTTTTATTTGCGCAGTAATAAAGATACATGCATGTTCGAAAAGCATTTCATTTATTTATTCGACGTATATACAAATTACATACATATTTAAGAGGTTAAGAGGTTTACAAGTTCAGGTTTATTTTATTACAGAACCGCAATGAAATAAGAAATTAATTTCGGATTTCTGAAACGCATCTGTTTCTATCCGCACATTAAAAAAATTAAACATTTTATAATTTCACTTATACCCAAATGAGATACAAGACTTGTCGGGAAAATAAGATACACTTAATGATATGAATAAATATACAGTGCGCATCTAAAATTCCCCCTCTAAAACCGTGGAAAGGAGATATAAAATAACGAAAATTGATACATACATTGAAGTGTAAAAATATTTTTTATGTAATAGTGATATAATCATCATATGGCGTTGCGGCGCTATTTTGAAAATTAGTTTTAATAGTAATACCGTAATACGTGTAATACCGTATTGGGAAGCTGCTTCAATTATCTACCCAAACATGATTTTTGGATTGAAATCCGAGTTAAATCTAACATTAGCATACCATCAAAGTTTTTAAGTAATGACTCACTGTAAAAGCTACCGTAAACCGGGCTACTTAGACATAGTTTGAGAGGTTTTTCTTGGTTTTACAAAAAATTAAGACGTTAGTTCGAGCTCACTACAGCTTATCAAACCAATAGAACCTTTGGCTTTAAAATCTATGAGATATGGCGCCCCTTGGACCCGCAGTTTTTTAAACTTTTTATATTTAAAAAGTTGTCAAAGTAACCTCTAGTCCAGGGTTACTTTGACATACCATTATTTTCGAATAGAAGTCAAAGTTAAAAATAGTACGGGTTTATTTGATATCTTTCAAACAAAAAATATATATAATTTCACGTTTTTATAATTGTTGAAAGGGCAAAACGTAATAAAAAGAAGTCCTTGAATAAGAAAAATTAGACATTTATTTAAACAACTTATTACTCATTACAAATAATTAACAGTAATTAATTATTATTATTATTATTAACAATATCTTAGAAACATTTAAACTTAATCAGCGTTTACAAAAATAAAAAGTAGAAAATTAGCCTGAATCTTCACATCGCTCACACTCGTAAGTCAATTATTTAGACCCTCTGTTACAAATGCAGCATACCCACTGGAGACAGGTGACGCAGCACATCCAGTCTTTTGTTGACTTATAATGATTGTAATTACATTTTCAAATTGTGCATTAGCCTCGTCTCTATTTTTCTTCATCTCATTAAGTGGGATGTTTTCATCTTAAGATGAACTAGAACTGTGATAAATTTTTTTCGCCTTGTATCTCATTATTTTCTGTGAATTGGGTACAGATCCAGCAGGTCTTTGGGAAAGTCCAGAAGTTGATGCAGTTGTTGGAATATTCTATTTATTTTACTCAATAATAGCTTCCTAGTTGTTTTGCACCGAAATGGATTCCTCCTCCTTTTGCTTAGAAACTACTCCCTCTTGATCTTGCGTAATAGTCGCTTTAGCTTGTGTTGGCTCAAAAAACTGTGCTTCAACATTAACCAATTGAGTTCCTGGTCTATGGAGGATTTTTTTCACTCTTCTGTGGCGCAATCTCTCTGAATTGTAGCCCCTCATTTCTTTGAGGAATTAGAGTAAGCTATTATCGAGAACTCTTCCTGATTGCATCTGCTCCGAGGGAATCTTTCGTAGCACAGCTTGGAGATCAAATGGATAAAGTCCGCAAGATTTGAAGGAGCTTTGCAAATTGTTTTTCAATTTGGGAGTAACAGCATCTTTTAACTTTTTCAATAACAATGGAACTACTCTTTTGGTATCGACCCCTTTCTTTTAGATTCTTGCCTCCATTTATCAAGAACTTTACGCCACTGTTTTTTCATGGGAGCGAATACCCCAACATCTGGGGGTTGTAGTATATGAGTTGAATTTGGTACAAGAGTTGTGAAATAAATGTTATTAGCTAGTGCAACTTTTATGAGCAAACTGAGAGGCTACCACCCCTCCCGCCTTCCCCGCGTTCTTGTTTTGCGTGAAATTGAAGGTCAAACACACAAAACCGTTCTGTGTCAATGTAGCCCCAAAAACTGTCAAAGTGACCCGCAAAGTCAATGTAATCCCGGTTTATGGTGTTTACTGACAAAGACAAAATCAAATGCAAAAAATCACTGAGACATTTTTAAATATCTGAATTTTATTTTGTGTTTACATTAAAAATAAATTGCAGGTTAATGGAAAACAATGAGCTTAATTCATAAAATTATAAAAATAGTGCCAGATATCGTTAAGTAATTCTAAAATAAATGTACACCTTCTTCTCGCCAACAGTACAACATCCTGTCATAAAAGTCTTCTCTCATCCATTTATGTGTTTCAGCAGAAATTAACCTACAATCATGCTCTGTTTTACAGCCTAAATGTTAGCGGGTGCATAGCATATACCTTGGATTTTAAGTGGCCCCATAAACATACATCGAGATCTGGAGACCGAGTAGGCCATTTTGTTATACCCCGATATCCAGTCCACCTATCGGGATACTGTTTATTGAGATAAACTGTTACTGCGCTATAATGGTGTGGAGGATGTAGTTATCTCGAAATTCATAAGAATTGTCTTCCAAAGTCTCCGAAATTAGCGCTTCAATGACATTCTTCAGCATATTCAAATACACCTCTCCTGTTATGTTTGTATTTAAAAACGCAGGTTAAACTATGTGATTACCCAAGATTATTGCGTGGTATTACAATTGATTTGAAAATTTTGTGTAGCGGTCAAAAAAGATATGAATCATTCCAGTATATTATATTTTAAAATTTCGCATTACCATTTGGGAAAAAACTGGAATAATTGGTGTTTTACCAATTATTCCAGTTTTTTTTAAATATTATAATTCCCGTACTTATTTTTTTTATTATTTCACAAAATTAAAGTCTGCGATCGAGACCACCTTCTGTAAGCTGATGAACCAATTGTAATTTGTAGAGGTGAAATGTTTGACTCAGTGGATTGTTTACAACCCCTTGCACAGATAACTCTACAAACAGCTGCAGTTTGAGATGTAGATTATGTTAATGTGATCAGATTCACGACTGCTTCAGCGACAACCAGCGGATATCTAACAATGTTCTTGCCTGTTTTCTACCATAAAAGAACATAATAATTAGTTATTACAGGTAGGCACTAACTAAGAAGTTTTATGTTGTGATAATATAAAATTTAGTCGTATTTTTTCAAAAATAAAAAGTTACTGGTACATTATTGCTTTTTAAAAATAACTTTCAAAATGGCGTTGCACTGTATAGTTTACCTTTCCAGTTTAATAATTCCATAAAAGCGATAATTTTATAATCATTTTAAGAAAATAATTATAAGTAATCATTTTTAGTAAAATAATAATTTTAAAAAACTTTAATAGATATATAAATAACTTTAATAGATAGATAAAACGTTAACTTTTCATTCCGAAGTTTCCGACCGATATAAATAATTACAGAATGCTTATAGGAAATATTGGTGGTTACTACAGGTTACTAGGTAGTTAATACGGTAGATTATGTTACGTTACTGGGCGTCATCATGGATTTTTTTCGATTGATTTTATATCCTACCTGGCAGGTGTCAAGAATATCATCAAAGTTTCAAGTTACCTTTAAAACTGGCTTGAAAAATGTTTCGAAAGAAAGGTTCCAGAACGGTGTATTCCATAACAAAAAGATCATGAGGTTCTAATTGCAAAAATATTTGTTATCTAGCATATGATACATTTATATGATACCTAATGAAATCGGAATTTTTCACAAGTTAATTTTTATATCGTGAATAGACTGAGACATTATATAACATTATGGATATGTTCTGTTGCCTTTAGTTAGCCTAAGAATTAAATGGAATCTTCGATACAACAGCAAAAGCAGGACACCAGTTACACACGATAACACCGAAATATTATACATTACTCGAGGCGTGTTTCGCCAACCAAGTTGACATCATCACGAAACTATAGGAACTAAAAATCAGGAAATACAAATTTCTGAGTAATTTTTCTGTGTTCGTGGAAATTAATCAATGGTTATAGTTATGTAGCTACTAGAATATGATATTATAGTTAGATTCTAATGTTTCAGGTAACAGTTACTAGACCGATTGCTTGTGATAATAAGTTATACTTGAATGATTAATCGACGGTTGTTTAATGACAGTAATTTCATCTCTATTAATCGTTATTAAACATGTTTTTTATTCAGTCCTTTAACTCCTACACGGGACATAGGGCTTCGGTAAAAGCGCGCCATCTGGTTCTGTTTTGCGCCATGACTTTGGCCTCATTCCATGTCTTTCCTGTCCTTTTTAACTCGTCCATCACTGTTCTTCTCCATGTCTGTACCGGTTTTCCTACTTTTCTAGATCCCTGTGGATTCCATTATAGAGCCTGTTTCGCAACACTATTGTTGGGTCTGCGGAGTGTGTGCCCCACCCAACCCCATTTTCTGCTTTTAATTTCAGATACAATTTCCTTCTGCCCTGTTTGATGCAGAAGGTCGTCATTTGCTATGCGATCTGGCCAGAATATACGAAGTATTCTTCGTAAGCACTTGTTGACAAAGACTTGCAGTTTATGTGATAGTACCTTTGTGACTTTCAAGGTTTCACAACCATATAACAGGACTGACTTGACGTTTAATTGATAAATTCGTAATTTTGTTTGTGTGGAGTATCGTCTAGAATTCCACACTGGGTCGAGTGAGCTGAAGGCTTGCTGTGCTTTTCGTATTCTATTAGGAATGTCAGTTTCTGCACCCCCACTTTTTGTAGTGATACTTCCCAGGTAGGTGAATTCCTCAACATCCTCTATTTCTGTGTGATTTATATGAAATGGGGCATTGTATTTGGTGTTAATTCTCATACATTTTGTTTTATTGATGTTGATTTTTAAGCCGATCTTGATGGCTTCTATTGAAAGTATCTGCAACCGAGTTGCTGTTTCTTGAAAAGTTTGGCCCATAAGGCACACATCATCTGCATACTCCAGATCGCTCAGGCTGGAGGTAAAGGTTCAGCGGATACCTTGTGCATTGCTATTGACTCTAGATAGAATATGATCTATTACAATATTAAATAGGAAGGGGGAGAGCATGCATCCTTGTCTGACCCCAGAGAGTATTTCAAATCCTTCACTATTGGTTCCACCATGCGCTTTTATGAGGGATATCACTTTTTCAGGAACCCCTCTTAGCTTTAATATTCTCCAAATTGCACCATGTGAAAGGTTATTAAAAGCACGTTCAAAATCGACAAATATTAAGTACAGTGACGTCCACCACTCTACAGATTGCCCTACTATCATTCTAATCGTATTTATGTGGTCTATGCAGGAGCAATTTGGTCGAAAGTCTGCTTCATAAGGTCGGAGCTCTGGTTCGATCACATTTGTGAGTCTCCTAGGTACTATTGTGGCTAAAATTTTATTTATTGTATTTAGCAGGATTATACCTCTCCAGTTCTGAAATTGAGTGAGATCTCCTTTTTTGGGTAGTTTTATTATTATTCCTTCCTTCCAGCCAGCTGGAATGGTGTTTGTTTCTCACATTTGCCTGATTATGGGCTCTAGTAACGTTGCGTTTAACTGGAGATCTGTCTTCAAAAGTTCTGCCGGTATATTGTCCGCCCCTGGGGATTTGTTATCTTTTAGTGTCTTTATGGCACACTGTATCTCTGCCTTAATAGACGGTTCAAATTGATCGGCAATTCCTCTGCATTTTCTTCCACTGTATTATGTAAAGCACCCAACAGTTCCTGAAAGTGTTCCTTCCACCTATCCCGCTGCACATCCGGTGATGTTAACAACTGGCCTTCCTTGGATCTTATTATTTTTGCCTCATTAAATACTTTGTTGGTCAACCTTTTAGTGATCTGATAAAATTCCCTGCTGTTATTACCTTGTGCAGCTGTTTGTACTTTTTGGGCTAGTTCCTCTGCCCACTTCTTCTTGTCTTTCCTTGCTGATCTTTTAGCTCGTTTGTTTAGCTCCTGATAGAGCTTCTGTTTTTACGTTTTTCCATCTATTGATTCGGCCTGTGTAATATCCGCTTTCTTCTTTTTTCTCTCCTTAATAAGATTCCACGTTTCATCTGATATCCATTCCTTTCTGTTTCTCTCCTTTTTCCCTAGAGTGATTTCAGTTGTTCTTAGCAGTGTTGTCGCAATTGTCTCCCAGTCTCTGTCATTCTAGGCATCGATTTGTTGGCATAGTTCTTCCTTCAATGTCCTCTTACTTTGTTGTGTTTTTAATTTCTCAATGTTATATCTGGGTCTATTTGTCATTGATGGTGTTTTATGTGTGGCTAGCTTTATTTATTAAACATTTTAGCATGCAAAAAACCGTTATTAAAATTTTAATATGGCCAATATATTTTTCAGTGTACATAGGTATTCAGTGTATTGTCTGAGATACAACTTTTGTAACGCCTAGATAATAATAAATTTCCATTAAATACTTAAACACTGTAATATTCTACAAATTTTAACACTGGAATTCATAATATTCGTGTCTCATATCTATTTTTCACGACTTATCTTAAAATCGCATTTTTAGCAGTTTGCTAAAAATATTATTCCCGTTGAAAATATAATGGGTGATTATGTGAACAAAAATGTACAAACTACTTAGAATCTAATCATTTTTAAATACTAGTACCAGTTTCTAATTAGAATTAAATAATATATATTTTTAGAATGGTCTGCTTATACTTAAGATACTTATAATATATGTAAGAACATACACAGTGTATGTTCTAAAAAACTGCTAAAATATTCATTATAAATCATATAGGCTTATGGGATTTCAACGGTATTGGCGCCTGTTAATGCCTCCGGCTGAACATGACGTTCTTAATATATTTAATTAATGGTTCCGTTTCATTGCTTCGTTTACTTCGATCAGTGTTTTAGAGCACGTGTTTTGGAAGGCGTTTTACATTAACTTTTGCAATCTAGTTTCGTTACATATTTGTACAAGATACAGACAGCGTATGGAATGTATAATTTAGAAAATAGTAATTATTCTTATGTATCCATATACACTGTGATATATATTTTCTATATAATTTTGAAGTTTCAAGCAAAATCCCGAATTTTGTCACTATTTGATTCTAACATAATATTATTTGAGCAGAACTTTATACATTCTTCTTTTACTAATTTTAAACCCTTGAACCTCCTTTAAGTGACATTTTGAAAAGTGTTTTAGTTCTCTGTTCAATGATGTGTACTTTTTTAAATGTTATTTGTTCTTTAACAAGAAGTATAGACTCTTTTAAAATGTATTTCTTTGCCATAGAATAAACTTCTGAATAATGTTCTGAAGCTAAAATTGATCAACTGTTTTTACGTATTTTTTCCCAGTTATCTACAAGAGAATTGTTTCATATAATTTAATAGACGTCTTCATCAGACACAAGAACTAAATTTTGTATACTTATGGGATAGTAGCACAGCTATCTACCTTCTAACTCGCAAAACAACTCTCTCTGTGAGGGATGTATAAGACTACACTGATGATTAGTGTCCTTGCTGAGTGAGCAGAGTGAGCGCACGAAAACTTTGGCAAAGACCAATATACGTCCTTTTAATTGTAGGAATAACAAGGTGTAAGGAGATAAGTAAGAATGGTGTTTTATTAAAGATTTTTTAATAGCCAGCGATTACCTCTGTATATCTGTGATACACATTTATAAATCGGCACCTTTCAAAATAAATTCAGTACAATGTAATTTAGGTTTACGAACATTGTAGAAAACGTTGCGGTAATTTCTTGCTGTGACTATGTTAAGTGATGTACGAGGGGGTATCCAAAATAAACCAAACTGCTGTTGTGGTGGGCAGAGTTTTTGTAGTACCACGTTCTGCCTCTAGGAGTGTGTAGAGCTATCATTCCGAGTCAGTAGGCCAAGCGTCGTCGCTATAGAATGTTCCGTTCGGCTTGTGTGATTTTTTTAGTGAGAGTTGTTTTGAGTGCTGGTCATTTTTGCAATGACTGATTCTCATGAACAGCACGTGGTCGTAAAGTTTTACTTCTTCCTCGAAAAGCTAGCACAGAAACTCTTAGAATGCTAAAAACCACCAACAAGGATGATGCGTTTGAGAAAATTCAAGTGTTTGAGTGGTTTTCCCATTTCAAAAGAGGTAAAATGTCAATTGACGAAACCTCGCTCTGGTCGCTCTTCCACAGTTCGAATTAATGGAAATGTTGAATAAATGCACAAAATCATCCAAGAAGATCGACGACGAACCATTAACAAATTTGTGGAGCTGTCTGGAGTGGCTTGGACTTCACTTCAACGAATTTTAACGGAAAATTTGGGGATGGAAAGGGTGATTGCCAAATTCGTGCCTCGACTGTTGACTACTGAACAAAACTTTTTTCCAAAAATTGAATGACTCCTCTGCTCCATTCTCCCATTCATCCGACCTTGCCCCTACGACTTTTTTTTATTTCCTCGGATGCAAAGAGACATGAAGGTCAAGCGTTTTGCGGACATTGCTGAGATGAAAAAAAAAACGACGGAGGCGCTGTCGGGTATAACTGACGACAAATTTCAAAAATAGCGAACAATGGAATAAAAGATTAGACAAGTGTATTAGTATCAGTGGAGAGTACTTTGAAAAGAATTGAAGGTTTTGTGTTTAAAAAATAAATAAAGTAATAAAAAAAAATCTCGGTTTTGTTTGGGTACCCCCTCGTATATACGAATGTATATATTATTTTCAACGATGACTGATAAACGCTAATATTACTGTTGGTTTTCTAGCATTATTGTATGTACTACCGTTTTTTATGGTGTAACAACGTCGATATTTCCTTTAATATCTACATAATATCGAAACTGTTGTTTAACAGTTATCCTACTCCTGTGTCCCTATTGGTAAGAGAACTTTTTCAAGTAGACGTTTGGCGAGACGTATCATATTACATTATTAACCTAAGATATTTAATTCGAAAACAAATGTTTTCAAATACAATGTACAATTACTTCTGTGACCTGTTTTATTGTTGGCTATAGTTAATTTCACTTGGCGCACAAACCATTTGTATCATTACAATTAAATATATTTATCTAAATACGTGCAAGACAAAAATATAAAGGAGTTCAATATGAAAACATATACATTAAATGTACTAAAGTTTAATTTACTATCAATATATTGTTAATTGAAAGTAAATTCGTTAACAAAGAACTGAACTCTACTATACGTTACGAAAATAATTAATCATTTATATACAATACGTTACGAGTATATGACGAATGCAACTACTTCGGTAAAATGTTTTCATATAATAGTATTAAAAAAAGAACCGACTTAAAAAAAGTAACTTAACTAAAAAGCAAGAAATAAATGTTTTCTACAGCAATTTAATAGTTACGAGTAAAAAATAAAAGTTACCACGTTGTTTGCAAGGGTCGATTTACTATAGGTATTGATTTTGTCAAAATTCCGAAATTCGAACGAAAAGCATTTCGTACATCAACCTAAAAATTTCGTGACACACACACGAAAACAGCCGTTTAGTAAATATAGACGAGTAAGCAAATCGCAGTAATATTGCGCCGCTCCCTCGCTCATATCGAAAGCACCTCCAGAGCATGCCTCTGGAGGCTTTGGATAAAAAAACAAAAGTTATCACGTTGTTCGCAAGGGTCGATTTACTATTTTGATTGTCAAAATGCCGATATTCGAACGAGAAGCGTTTCGTATATCGACCTAAGAATTTTATGACACACACGAAAACAGTCGTTTTTTAGTAAATATAGATTTGTTGTTCTGTTTAATGTAGTTGAGAAATTATTGTTTATTATGTAATTATTACTAATTGTTTTATATAATTTTGAAGTCGGTGCCAAGTAAAACATAACAAAATATATACCTTGCTACTATAACAACGAGTTTACATTTAAAATTACCGAAGGCCGGCATTCGCATTACTGATATTGGATGGCACCGACTTCAAAATTATATAAGACAATTAATAAAAATTACACAATAAACAATAATTTCTTAATTACATTAAACGGAACAACAAATAAGTATCAAATTGTTGTATAAAGCATTTATTTCTTGCTTTTTAGTTGTTATTTTTTTTAAAGTCTTTTTTTTACTTATTATTTTACAATTTTAAGTAGACCTACTAAGGATGCTTTGCGTATGAGAAAACAACGGCTACTTGAATAAGAAGTTCCGTTGTGTATCTTCGAAGTCCAAAGTCCAAAACTAGTTTAGTTTAGATGGGATCACCTTGAAGCTATACTGAACCCAATGCAAAATAAATAAAAAAATAAAAGAATAATTAAAATCGGTTCATAAACATAAAAGTTATACCCGAACATACATAAACAAATATGTATACAGACGAATTGAGAACCTCCGCCTTTTTTTTTTTGAAATCGGCTAGTAAATATGAATATCCAACGAATATACACAACATGGGTGTTTAAGTTTAATGTGAAGTCATCTATCACATATAATAAATGTATTGTTTTCTTACAATACATACATGCATCTCAGCGGAGTTTTTTAGTGAACAATACTATTTCAAATTATTGCAACTTCGTATCACATGTAATATATCAAAACTATCAAGTCTATCAATCAAAATTATACAGTTGACGACACATCCAGAATACAACCAGCAATAAACTTAATCTAATACGTTAATCATCTACATACGTCATAACAGAAACATTTTCTCCTAAACAAAAAACAATGTCTATCGAGATTTTATCAAATTGCCTCAAATAGTCGTTTTGTGCTTAATCAACAATTCATTTATATGAACTGATATTTATCAGAAACTCTTCAAATTGAAATTTTGTTAATAAGCAGTTACTCTTTTTGATATATCTTTAGTATACTCCTTATCTACTATGATTTTACTATACTACTATTGTCATAAGGTTGTTAAATTATGGGAGGGACAACAACGCGAGGAGGCCCATCAATAAACAGTTCAATCTAGTCAGCACTCCACAATTCGCCTCGATCAGATTTTGGAGTATTTATGTGGCCACGTTCTACATAAATCTGCAAGTACGAAGCAATTTTTTTCAAAGACCAGCAAAGGATATCGCGTTTTCAGGGTCCCTGCAAAGAGCCGTGCACCGGATTGCTGAAGAAAGTCTGACGGCTTCCTTCTACTGGAGAAGCTTCCCAAATACTGTCAGTGAGTTCGTTACTTTATTTCTACTCCGAGTTGTGCCCACTGCACAACCTGCCTGCTGCGAACAGCACCCAGGGCCAGTGAAGTCCCCAAGTGTTGGTGGAGTACACCAGAGGTCGCCCAGTATTATACTGGGCGAATGTCCAAAGACAATAAGTGACGCAAGAGAATGGATGGAGCGTTAAGGTGAAGAAATGTGTGGACTGGAGTGGTACGAAGTCATTCTTTCGAAGAAGAGGAGTGATATGGAGTTGAAGGGGACTACTTCTTTGAAGAAAATGTTGTCTCTATATATTTAGAATTTCAACGTTTCGAGTTTGTTCCAGTCTTAGCAGTTTTCATCTAAATAAAGAGGATAATAATTTTCCTTGACAAAGAATTTGATTTCAACAAGAGGAAATTCTTTCTCATTTTTTGTCCCATCATACCTTGATGATAGTTGTTCTTTTGATCACACGTAGAAGATGAATACAAGGAGCATTTCAATGGACACCATGTTCACCTGTTTTAACATCCGGATTTGTTCTTGTGAAATCATTTAAAAGCTCAGAATAATTTTAATGGACCCAATCATTTAGAAGACCTAAAGCATGGATTGAATTTGAATCAGAATATAAAATATCAGCCCGAAACTACTGAGCGTTCAATACAATATATGTACATGCGTGCTAGCTAATCTCTGATTATTTGTAAGGGGTCTTTTGAACAATTTATCTACCATCGAACATAATTTATAATATAGAGGATATTATAAATGATAAATAGAAAACATCTAATATGAGGTACCATTATTAAAAAATAATTTTTATTAGAAAAAGAGGAGGGTTGTAATTTAAAAAGCACTATGATCACGTCACAACTTAAACACAAAATCTAAAATAAAAATTTGTGTGTTAGTCAGTATATTTAAAAAAAAATTAGGTTGAAAGTATTTTGGAAAATCATCTAATAATAAAATTATGAATATTGCGTGAAATTTTATCATCGCGCTGTATGTATACACAATTCAACAAAAATCCATTCATATTCAAATATTCTTGTAAACTAATTTAGATTCACTATAAGCATCATTAAGATATAATGTATCAAATAAAAATTCCCCAAATGCGAGATTGCATCACTTTGACCGTTTTACTTGTTTGGTTTCAAGTCAACAAGATGATATTAATGTTTTGGCAAAGATCGTTACTAAAAAGTGAAATGGAATCTTTAAAGCCAGTAAACATTTCATCAAAAGGTCATAATTAATTTACGATAAATAGAAAGTCTGGGAGGTTAAATTTCACTTCTTTGTAATAGGTATTTCCACCTACATGAAAATATACATTTTTTAATCGTAAATCGTGCAGTCAACAAGCAGGTGACGGAATCTCAAATGGAATTAATGTCTTTTATTTTTACATCAAGATAGATAGAGTATTACTTGCGCTTTTTGGTGAATAGAACAATGAAAAGGGTATCAGGTTAATTTTGATTTATATGAGATATCAGTTAAAGCATTTGGTTGTTACGAAATTCATTTAGGATTTGCGTAGAATTGGTTGAAATTGCTCATTCTTAGTTTTCTGAAAATATTAAATTATACCAATTGAACTTTTAATAATTTTAATATAAAATCAATTGATATATTTATTTCGTAGTTTCAGTTAAAGCAGATAAAGATGCCAGTTAAAGCATCCTTTGGTTGTTATGAAATTTATTCAAAAACTATGTAAAATTGGTTGAAATTGCTTACCCTTAGTTTCCCAAAAATATTATAAATTATACCAATTAAACTTTCGTTAATCATTTTCAACTCAATAATGTTCGCAACAGAATTACATGCTCTAGACACAAAAATTCAGAGATGTAAAAAAGACCAAAATTTTTAGGTGATTTTCAAAAAGCTGTAACTTGAAAAAAAATAATGCAGAGTAATTAAAAAAAATTGAAGCTCCAAGTTTGTAGTTCTCAGGTCTTGAGTTATTTTTTTACCAGCAGTTTTTGAGTAATCATAAGAAAACAATCGAAAACAAATTTTTCCAAATTTTCTCTTGCCTTTCAAAAGGTCCACAAACTTCATAATACAGTGATTCTATCATAAAGCAATTTAGATAATTTTATACTCTTTAATTTGAGTGGTATAAAAGCCTTGTACGATGATTTTTTGCTGAGTTATCGTTCAAAGCAAAAAAGTCAGTTTCGAATTTGATAAAAAAAACTGCAGTAATCTTTACAAGTCTTAATTTCATACTTAGTGGTATTTAATAAAAAAAAAATTGATATCCTAGCGAGTGCTAGGATATTGAATGCAAAAGAGGTAAAAAATTGCGTATTTTGGGATATTCACTTAATTTGGCAAATAATGGATAGACTAAGTATATTGACTGTTAATTCTCATTCTCAAAGTATTCCAAATCCCGAAAATTTCAAAGCGCTGCGATTTTTTTTCATTGTGTTTGGAAAGATTGAATTTGTCGTTTTTGCAAGAAAATCAATTTAAGGATGAATTTTTAATTTTTTTATTCATTTTTTGAGGTTGAAAATATTTTATTAGCAATAATCCATATCTTGTTGATCAAAAATGTTAATTATTATAAGAAAAAAAATTAAAAAACAAATCCAAAGTAGTTTTTTTTGCTTTGACCGACGACAACCCAGCGAAGAATCATCGTACAAGGCTTTCAGATCACTCAAATTAAAGATAATAAAATTATCTAGAAAATATTTATGATGAAATCCTGAAAATAAGTCCGTGCGTGGACCTTTTGAAAGGCAAGCAAAAATTTGGAAATTTTTGTTCCGGCAGCTTTTTTGTGATTAGTCAAAATCTGTTGATGGTACAAATTTTTGAATTCAAGATCTGAAAACTACAAACTTGGAGCTTCAATTTTCTTTTTTCTAAAATTATTCTGCAACTATTTTTTCCAAATTTTCCTTTGAAAATCACCTAGAAATTTTGAATTCTTTTATATCCCTTAATTTTTGTGCCTAGTGTATATAAAGTCAATAGATATATTTTTCTCGTTGTTTTAGTTAAATCAGTTAGAGATGTCAGTTAAAGCATCATTTAATTCTTATAAAATTTATTTAGAAACTAACTAAAATTGGTCGAAATTACCCACCCTCAGTTTTTCAAAAAATTTTAAATTGTACCAATTGAACTTTTAATATTTCTTTACAACAGATTTACATATACAAAATAAATTGGTATATTTATTTCGTTGTTATATATCCTTTAATAGTTACTAAATACTTTTGTGTACATAGTTTTGTGGGAACATTTATGCATATTTTAAATGGGTGTATGCAACCTAAAGAAGCTATTCAAATTGTGGACAATACAAATAATTACTCTATCTTCAAGCGGTGTAAAATTCGGCGATCTCTGAAGCGAAACCTGTGGACCAGCTCAGTGAATCTAAGAAACACCAAAATGAGTATTAAAAAAAATAATACGATATTAGCAAAATGTGAAGGATTACATTATTCAAAATTTCTGACAAGTATTCCTGAAAGTGTAAATATTTGCCTGCAGTAAGGCACCCATATAATATAAAGGGGCCAAATAATTGATGTTTGAGTATTTTGCATTATATGTGAATATAGAGTGTCTTAGTTGAAACTATAGGGTTTGATTGCGCCTCATTTGTGTTCTTTTAAAGGGCGTCAATATTTAACGACTGTCATCTACAAACCATATGACGTCAATAAGCAGCAACTAACAGTTCAATAACGAATAGTTTGTGTACAACTGATTTATGGAAGTGAACGATCATTTCTTACAGTTGCATTAAGAAAAATTCGCACAAAATTACAACAGAATGAAGAACCTATAGAGTTAACAGTTCGTAACTTAATCAATAAATTTGAAGAGACGGGTTGTGTTATTGATAAGGCAACACCAATGCATCCTCGTGGTGGTCGGTCAGTTGAAAATATTGCTGCAGTAAGAGTCTGTGTACGGGAGTATGCAAACACATTCAACGTCGTGCACAACAATTGATTCTGTCAAGATCCACCATGCATCCATGCATCCACCATGTATTTTAAAGAAAGATCTCCATCTGTCAGCATACAAAATTCAATTGACACAACAATTAAAAGTTACAGACCATTTACTATGTCGCATATTTGTTAACTTTGTGTTACTTAAAAAAGGAGGCGATGCCAATTTTTGCAACAAATTATTATTAATTGTTTTTATTCAGAATCTTTTTGCCTTGACGGATATGTCAGAAAACAAAATTTTCGAATTTGGGGGGTGCTGAAAATCCACATGCTGTTAAAAAAGGAAATATATCCACAGAGATGCACGGTTTAGTTCAAATTTTGGAATGGTGGAGTAATTGGACCATCTTTCTTTGAAAATGAAGCTGTTGTTGTATGATTTGTAGATGAGAGTCGTTAAATATTGACGCTCGATCTTTGACAGAACACAGATGACGCACAATTCGAAGCGTATAGTTCCAACAGATACTCTATAATATGTAACTCATTCTAACGTGCCACAGCGATTTTAACGAAACCGTTAATATTACATTTGAAGTTCATCTCATTCAGAAACATTACCATTAGATTAAGGATAATGGAAAATATTTGGATAGTAAAATTAAGTTGAGTCCCATTAGAAACATAAATATTTTAAACTTTTATAAAAGAACACCTTGAAAAACATAAAATATATTTTATATATTGTATTTCTATAATTTCCATATAAAATTGTAAATAATAACATAAACAGCATTTTTCTTGTTTAAAATCTATTAAAATAAAGAATATTCATGATTTCCTTGTCATGTATAGGCTTATTTTATTTATTTTAACTACTTTACTATTTTTAGTAGTAGGTACTATTTTTCTTCGATCTGCATGTTATTATATTACACTAACGTTCTTCATATGTACATATATTCATTTATCATGATAATAAAACTAAAGTATCTATACTTTTCATGATTCATATTTAATCGTGCTTTTGTGTATATAAGTTTTTCATGTACTTTTTTATGTTCGCTCTAGTAGTTCTTGCATTAATACATTGGACAAAACATTTAATGTCTCGCTAAGAGATTACTTTTTCAAACAACTAGCTATGTTTAAAAAACAAACACGACGTTTCCCTTCAACCTTGACATTACGAATTCTCTAAAAAAAAAAGCATATTGATTGATACAAGCGGTTATTTCGTAACTGTACACTGGCTTTTATCGTAGGTGGATATGGATCTGAGATGAGTTAAATCTATAAATAGTGACATTAAGACAATTCCTTGAACAAGATAAAGGGTGTGATTCATATATAATTTATTAACATAGCAGGTGAACTCGTCTCACGGTGGTCCCATACGTTACAACAAACAGTGACTTTTATTTAACACGCTTTAGTTTCTTGTCTGACACACCTAGCTATTGTGTTTTTAATACTTTTGTTTTCTTAGTTTATATACCTTATTTTATTCTCTCATATATAAACATTATCAACCCCTTCTAATCCAACTGCCGGTAGACTTTGTAGTTATATTTCACTTCTATTGCCTCTCTAACTAGATACAAGGATTTTACCGTGGTACTTTTTGTTGCATAACTTACGAGGCACTTTTTAAAAGTTGTTTCTGTATTTATTATACTTCCGACACAACCTCATTCGTGACTATACAATGGCCTTTTAGACTTTATATTTGGATTCACTTTGATTAAAGTTTTTATATGCTCATTGTCACCTGAGTAAAATTTCGGTCATAATACGTTTACGTAACGAAACTAAGAGTTTCATACTGTTTTGATATTTTATTTATTTTCCAAGCATTGTGAACAAAAAATAAAATATTTAAGATTATCACCTTAATTAATCTAAGAACAATCAATTCAAATAATGGGAGTAGACTGACATCTTCAATATCAGAACACAAAAAGACGACAATTAGTTTTCCACAACATAAAAAGTCAATGTATTTTTATTGTCAAAACGTTGCGAAGATTATTAAAATTAAATTTCAAATTACATCAGGGGCGTAGTGTGCATCTTACGCAGTAACGGTGGAACATCGAGTGGGTGCTGTCGTTATTTCCGGACTCAGTTACGCGATTATGTGAACGCATCTTGGCGACTGTCGCCATAACATAAGTAAGATTTGGAAGCTCTGTTTCAGATAATTGTGGAAAACGAAAATGAGGAATGGAATCGAGAAACCGTTACTTGTGCTAGAGGCCTTTTAACTTTATTGAGCGACTTTTATTTTAATTTTTTCTTCCTTTTAATTGCTTCCTGCAATATTCCCACATTCCGAGAGTCTGTTTAAAATTCTACAGACAAAAATATCAGATATTAATTACTGCAATAAATAGATCGCCGATTGCAAATCACATATTCAAGAAATGAGAAACGAGTTTAGTGACATTTGGAACGTATGGACAGATTTCTGTTACAAAATCGACCACCAAGTAAAATAATACGTTTGGATTTAATTCCTGAAGAAGATAAGAAAAGCACCTACGCACGATTATTTTATGAAATTTTGGACGTTATTACTTTGAACATTAGTGAACGGTTTAGTGAAATTTCTAAACTGAAATTCTTAAATCTAGATTCCACATAATTTACTTCATTCGTGAAACGTTTTCATGATGAACTTTTCTCATCTTTAGTAGAAACATTATTTGACGCAAATTGTTTAAAAAGTGAAATTTCAATGATCTATGGTGATCCCTGTATGAAAAAGAGTACTGTGTTTGAGCTTCACCAATATATTATCTCCCTTCAATTATCTTCTGTTTTCCCGGAGTCATAAAAATTGTGTCGTTTAATTTTGACTATGCCTGCCACAATCACTTCTGCGGAAAGATCATTTTCATGTTTAAATGGAATAAAGACTTACCTGCGAAATTCTCAAAAGCAAGAAAGACTGTCAGCTTTAGCAATAATAAATATTGAAAGTTCCTTGTTAGAAAATATGAGATCGTCTCCAACATTTGAAGAAACAGTGATAGATGTTTTCGCTGGACAAACAGAAACCGAAGAATTGATCTTCATTTTAAAAATTAGGATATATACCTCGACACAATCATTTTAGGTTAGTGTCTTTCTTTACTTTTACCATTTTCATATGGTCTACCATACATCTGACTATACCTCTTCCCCTTATATATATTCCCTAGATCCTTTTCTCACGCTACGCCGCTGAATTACATAAATAATAACTTTAATTTTCTTACGTTCTGGGAGACTACACAAGAGTCAGATATAGATTGGTGATCTCTCTACTATTGTCGGTATTGCCAATGAAACAATTGACTTAACTAGGCAAAATATTGAATTATATTCTATAATCTTTATTGATTTAATTCGCATTTTAAGAATTCAAGAATTACAATATTTTATAATTATTTCTTTGATGTTTTAAATGGTCCATGCGTTTATTAATCCTAGCTAAAAATTAGAACAGATAAAGCTCAAACTAGATAAAACTCGAGAACCAGTCTTAGAAGAAAATTTGTGTAAAGTATGTATTTGTATAAATAATAACCATTAAAAATTTTAATAAGAAGACATAAAATACAAAATCTAAATCTGTACAAAGTACCAATTACTTTGTATTATTAGTACCTATATTAAAGACCACGAAGCTAATTGTACTTCTTTGAGACGAGCTGGGGCAACGTGTCTTACTAACAATAAGTTGTATGTATCTAGCTTGATCATTACCTGAAAGTGAACTTTAATATCATGATCTAAATAACAATATGTTGTATTATGTATAGGGTGTCTCAGTTGGAACTATAGGATTTGAGTTGCGCTCTATTTGTGTTCTGTCAAAGATAGGATGTCTATATTTAACGACTGGCATCTACAAATCATGCAACGTCGGCATACCGAGATTAACAGTTCAACAACGAATAGTTTCTGTACAAATCTTTTATGAATGTGAGCGATCATTCACTGTTGCATTAAGAAAAATTCGCACAAAATTAGGACAAAATGAGACGCCTATATGGTTAACAGTTCACAACGTAATCAAGAAATTTAAAGAGATGGGTTCTGTTATTGATAAGGCAGCATCAATACATCCTCCTCGTGGTTAGTCAGTTTAAGATATTGTTGCAGTGAGAGAAGAAAGTATACGGTACGGAGGAAAATGTATCAATTGGACGTCGCGCACAAGAATTGAATCTGTCGAGCATGTCGAACGATCTACATCAGTCAGCCAAGAAGACTACAGAACAGGAGACATAACTCGAGTGGTGGGGATAGCACGAAAAGCGTCCGCCCTGTGATCACGTGGTGTGCTTCATCATGGCGGTCATTGCGTAGAATCGAGCGAGGTTATTTTTGTTTGCTGTGTTTTGAGCAGTTTTTCTGTTGAATATGTCAAAAGCGTCGACATACTGTTGCGTTGCGAATTGTTCCTGCAAAAGCCCTGATCGTGGCTCAATGGAAACCGACATTTCGATAGTTTGAGAAAGAAACCGCGATAGACGAGGATAAACGGCATGCGCATATTCCGCGCGCTTCTACGCGAGCCTGCCATATTGCCGACGTTTTTCATACCACCCCCACCACTGATTTTTCGAGAAGCTATGTCTCCTTACTCTCTAGTCTTCTTGCAGTCAGCATACAAAATTCTGACATCAATTAGACTGCAAAACCATATGATTTAACACCACTGTACAGTTTTCTTTGGGTTTATATCAAAGGAACTTACACCACCCCGCCAACGACAATCAGTGACCTCAGAGCAAACATTCAACGCGTTATTTCGGAAATAGAGCTGGCTTTATGTACCCGTGTTATGGACAATTTTGCTAAACGAATTACATCATCCCAGATGAGTCGAGGCGGTCATATGAACGATATTCTTTTCCAGTTGTAGGCGTATTGTCTCCATTTTATGTTGAAGAATAAAAACTTTAGTTTCTCAAATACCATTTGTTTCATTCACAAATCACATCCAATAGTTCCAAATAACTACTCGGGCATATACACGTCGTATGATTTGTAGATGACAGTCGTTAAATGTTGACGCCCTATCTTTGACAGAACATAAATGTAGCGTAATTCAAATCCCAGAATTCCAATTAAGACACCCTATAGAATATAAAACGATATTTTTGTAAGCAAAGACTTTTATAAATCATTTCCTCTAAATCACAACGTTTTTCCTTTACTCTAAATGACTACTCATTTGAAATAGAGACATACAGAGACCACTTACGATCATTTAGACTTCAGAGGAATTCATTCTTCTTATACAATTTTAATCAGTTAAAGCAAATAATATCAATTAAAAACAGCGTTAGGAAGATCCTTCTAGAATTTAGCCACCTGATTAGCTTCATACTGGTACACCGAGTATTGAAACGTAGTGGCACTACGCCGCAATAAATAGAGTAATAGCAACGAAATAGAGCGTGACTTTGATGTATCGTTATGATCAACTATTACAAAGTAACGGCTAACTCCATTCAGTTTTTCAAAACCAAATGAGTTACTCGCCTGGAGGAAAAGGAGAAGTGACTTATTTCACCCAATAACTAGATAATCTACTTCAATAAATTCTATATATTTTCCGACCGCCTTTATAAATACAGTAAATATGGATGAGGAATAATTTTCAAGTCCGTTAGCTCCGATCAGTATCGAGCAATGTCTTGTATATATAGCCAATTGTGTCACATAATTTCGTAAATAAAATGCGATAAATAAGAAGTAAACAAGTTCGACGAAACACATTAGAAATTATGATGGTATAAATCCTAATCAGTAAAGTATTGTAGAGCGTACGGCCACATTATGCAGTGTTTGTTTATTCAATCCGATGGTTATACGGGATAAGCGGGCATTGTTCGAGGCATTAATTGCTTTCTTCATGACGTTAGATATCTGGATCTCATCCACACTATATTAATAATAATTGGTCACGAACAGAGGCGTGAAACGCGTCCCCTTGAAGTGAACATCCCCTGTTATTTTGCGTATATTCTAAATACACGCCCGGTGTTGCCATCTCTACTTCTATCAGTTATTCTGCGGACTATCTCTTCAATGTATCCATCTACGGAAATAACACTAACTTCCACCGAACTTTTTGCAACTTAAATTACCGACTGTCAATTGTTTTATCAGCTTTAACACAATTTTCTTCAGGAGATTTTTAAATTAAAAATTTGTCTAATATCACCTAAAAACTTTGCCTAAATATCACCTGCGCGTAATATCAGCCGAACAAGGTTGTCGAGCAATGGGGTTCTGTAGTTAACTGAACCTATGCTCTATTTCTATCATCATTATTTGACATTTGGGGAATCCCTGAATTCGAAATATTTTTGCGAAGAACCTTCTGTAAAATCCCTTAATAAAATCTCTGACTAGAAACTTGCTTTATCTCTACGAAAAAAAAATATTTGAATTGTTGAGTGTATGTGAATTTTATTGAAACTTTAAAGTTGTGTACATTTTTTTAACTACTTACTCCATTTAATTAACTGTATAACAAAATTTAATAATTTTACTAAAACTATTTAACTTCTTTTTAGGAATTTCAATAGATCCATTCATTGATTCGAGTAATTTAGAAGGTCCTTTCGCCAACAAAGAAGAAAAAAACATTCTCAAAATTACAAACCTGAACGGGATGCATATATCCGTTCGCTATACTGGTATAGGACTACCCGTTGCCATACTCGTATAGGAAATGAATATCTATTTCATGAATTCCGTTCTCTAAACGTTTGTAGCTATCCATATTTATGTGTATATCCCTAAGTAGCTACAATGGTATAGGAAACGTATTTTCCTATTCAGAACTCCATTGCCTATACCAACACAGCAAAAGCAAACTATAGCATGATTATTAAACAGTCGCAGATATGATCGCATTTAAATTACCCTTGATAAGGATTTTTGTAGCGTGTGAATTTAGTATTTTATTTTCAACTTAAAACATATTTTTATATAGTTGCTTCGATTTTGCCTTATCTTAATTTTTGGCACTGTGTTAGCACAGAAAGTCTTTTCTAAATTCTAACTTCTGAATATTGGGAGAATTTTTAGCCACAATCTATTGTGTGCAAGGAAGACTTGAAAACTGTTGCAGCCAATTCATGCAGCAATCACTGTCACTTGGTTCCTTGGATATAATTGTTCTAATTTCATACGTTTCCCCATCATTTTTAATAATTTTATGGCTAGTATTAAAGTATTCAAAGCTTGTTGCACCTTTTTATATAATACTAATAACGTACTTAAAGTAAATACAAGCATGCAACACTCACTCTCAACACAACTGGTAACAATTTTCTAGACAAAGTGTAGAAAACAATGTTTACGCCAAAGTTGTACAATAATACCGAAGCCGTGATCGTGTAGTGAACGGAACTTTAACTGGTCAAAGTGAAATATGTATATTTCATTTTATATACTATTATAGTTACCTACGGATATATAGAATAAGATGGGTAGCTAATAACGTTTAGAGGATGGAAGTCATTAAACAGATTTTCATTTCCTATACGAATATGGCAATAAGTAGTCCTACCAATGTAAGGAACGGAAATATGCGAACGGAATCAAATTCCTGAGTATTAAGTATTGGCTTACAAAAATTCGTATGGAAGAAACACTTGTAGCTGCGACAAAGAAGTTAACGTTTCCAATGGGAAAGATGCAGAAGAATGAAACACTGAAATTATAAATATCATTTAGAGATATCAAACATTTACGTGCTCAACAATCGATTGGTAAGTACTCCGATGTTATGATATCCCGAACCTAGAAATCAAATTTTACAGGTCTAAAAGTTGTTTTCCAAAAGTTATTACTTAAATTTCCATCGAATTTATTCGATACTACTTACTGTATTTCTTTATTACTTTCTGTTTTTTTTATATATAAATTCACAATTTTTAACAAATAAAGTTATTCAATTACGTTGTTATTTGTGGCATAGTTGACACTATCATGTAAAAAATCTACCACGAATTACCGAAATCTACTGATTATCTATGAATAACCTACCGAATTTATTACATCTGAAAGGAGAAATACTGTACATAATACTAGAAAAACATAGTTAAATAAGTCAAACTTCATATTAACTGATGGTATTGGAGGAACAAAGTATCATATTCATACAATTACATATAATTCGAACTGAGCCGATCTTAATTAAATATTGATTTAATCACAAAAATACCAAAGTAGATAGGTAGGGTCATAACATGAATATAATAAGAAACTAACCAAACCTGAAACTTTACATTTTCAGAACACTCAATTGTTAGCTTAGATGTAGAAGATGGTGCTGTGGATCGTTACTGAGAAAATAAGAAAAATATGCTCGGGCAAATCGATTTTGTTTTTTGATACGTATTTTTTTGACGTCATCACTATTGGAGTTTCGATGGTATCGATAGTTCTTTTTAAATGGCTTATCTGGTGATGGCACTTAAGAGAAAACATTTTTTATATACAGTGCGTTAAAATTTGTGATAGGTTATATAACAACTATTTAGAGAAATTTATTCTTAACATCACGCATTTCCATTTTCTCGTTTTTGGCACTGGTTGTTGCAGCTTTTTTGAGAATTCTTCTTTTTGGTGTTATTAAATTGTGTTATTGTTTTTACGTTACTTGATGAGACTATGGGGCTAGAGACATACCAAAATTCATCCTGCCTTTGCTGAAGATTGTTCCAGTTCATTATTTTCCCATTGGATATGTCATCTGTTTTTATTGTCATGAACGCTTCGAGCGATCCCGAACGCCGGGAATATTCGAAACCTTGAGAGCGTGTAGTATTAACTTCCAGCGCGTTCTATACTAGAAGGTTCGCCAAAGTTCTTTGTCTAGAAACGCCTGGAGAAACGTTCCACCGCCTATATAAGAATTGTGACGTCCGGCCAGCAGTTAGTTGAATTTGAACCGCGATGGTGAGCGATATACAGTGCGAAAGTGATATACAGTGCGAAAATTAGTTTATAAAGTTAAAGTAAAAAGAAAGTTAGTTAGTTAGTTTGACTTGTGAATAGTTGAGTTGTAAATAAGTGTACAAGAAATAAAGAACTTTCTAGTAAATTCGTTACATTGGTGTGAGAAGTGCCGAGAACGTTCTGATAAGGCCTGAGAATATTCTGGAAGGTTCGACAAAGGACGAGAAAACCCACAAGTGTGACATACCACTGAACTCGTCTCCTCGTGAAGAGGTCGAAGTTCGACGTTTCAAAAAGGTCAGAGAACATTCTAGATTTTCATAGCAGTCAAGGAAAGCCCTAAGTGTGACGCATCACCGGAATTGTCTCGTCAAGAACAAAACGTCTACTGGGTTTTGAGAAATTTCTGAAGAAAAGCGAATTGGATGCCCGTAGGAACTAGAAGCCAATCCGCGGCCATGGAGGAACAAATGAATGAGCTACTAGCAATGTTAGCTGCAATGAAAGCAGGACAAAGTCAAATGAAACAAGAAATAAAAGTAGGATAAGATGAAATGAAAGCAGGACAAGATCAAATGAAACAAGAAATTAAAGCAGGACCAGGCGAAATGAAACAAGAAATGAAAGCACACCAAGATGCAATGAAAGCAGACCAAGAGGAAATGAAAGACAAACTTAAAGCTGTACACAATACCATGAGAGTGTTTCAAGATGAGATAAAAGAACAAGTCACGATGGACCTCCAAGTCTTACGGGAAGAAACAGAAAAGAAGCTAGAAGCGAGTATGGAACAGGTAGAAGCGGGCATGAAACAGCTAGAAGCGGGGCTAGCTAAGCAGGAAGCCGAAATAGACGAGAAGATACAAAAAGCCAATCAGTCCTTAGCATCAAAAGTGGAAGAGATCCAAAGGGAGGTTAACCGACTAAGAATACGTCCTACAAGTGCTGCACCTGGGGTCCAACAGCCAGCCAGAGTGACCGCACCAACTTTTAATGGTTCGATTCCTTGGTCGGTATGTCGAAGACAATTTGAGGCTGCTGCTTGCGCAAACTATTGGGACGATCAGGGAGAGGCTATAGCTCTTATCTTTGCCTTAAGAGGGGAGGTTCTCGATATACTCCGATCTATTCCGGAAAGTCAACAGACTTTTACAACAATAGTAGATCGTATGGAGATGCGCTACGGTGACAAACACATGCAACAAGTCTACCAAATGCAACTGAAGAGCAAAAATCAAAGAAGCAGCGAGACATTGCAACAATTTGGGGCAGACGTCGACCGACTAGTACAGCTGGCATACCCAACAGCGCCTCAGGAGTTTGCAAATCAACTGTGCGTGCAAACATTTATCGATGGCTTGAGAGACCCGAACTTGCAGGAGGTGCTGAGAATGTCACGGCATGACACTCCCAGCAAAGCATTAGCGCACGCACTAGAATTTGAAGCCGCAAAGCAAGCATCGAAAGGCCACGTGCGGGTGCGCATGGCCGAAGTCAACGGTGAGGAAGAAACCAAGCAGGATCAAATTGGTAACTTCCTGCTAGAGCTGAAAAAGGTTTTGTTAGAATACCGAGAGCCACGGAGACTAAGGTGCTGGAATTTCTGCCGCATGGGACATGTTCGACGTGATTGCCGAGCTCACGGGAATCGAGCGAGCAGCAGAGACAGGCAGTCGGAAAATCTGTGACAGTTTGACAAATCATTCATTGTAGATACCGATGCCAGCAGTAAGGGAATTGGAGGAGTACTGTTGCAAGAACAGGATGGACAGGAGAAAGTAGTTGGCTATTTCAGTAAAGCCTTGTCCAAACCCGAGAGAAACTACTGTGTAACTCGACGGGAGCTTCTAGCCGTAGTGAAGACTTTGGAGCATTTCCACAAGTACCTATACGGACGAAGATTTCTGTTAAGAACCGATCACGCTTCTCTCAAGTGGCTACTCCAATTCAAAAATCCAGAAGGGCAAATCGCGAGATGGCTCCAGCAATTACAGATCTTTGATTTCACCATTGAGCACAGAGCTGGAAACCATCACCACAATGCTGACGCCATGCCTAGAAGCCCATGTGCAAATGATAACTTCCAGCGCTGTTTGAATCTGGAGCAAAAGGACGGATTCCCTCAAGTGACTTGTTGCCTAACAACTGTACAGCCGGAGGAAAATTGAGATGCCAACACACTGGCCGATGATCAAGGAAACGACGAACATATTGGGCCTATAATGCGTCGGAAAGAAACAGGAGAGAATAGACCATTGCGGGCGGATATCAGCGAATTCGGCGCAATTACGAAATGTTACTGGGTTCAATGGAACTCACTGGTCATTGACGCCGGGGTTCTGAAAAGAGTTTGGGAAAGTCTGGATGGTGTAAGGAATCGACTACAAATCGTGCTACCCAAGAATAGAGTGGCCGAGGTTTTGGAAACTGCTCACGGCGGAACTGGAGAAGGACACTTTGGGGTAGCTAAAATGATGGGTAAAGTGAAGGAACGATTCTACTGGGCAGGAAGACGGTCAGAGGTAGAAGATTGGTGCAGGATATGCGACGTCTGCGCTAGCAGCAAGGACCCAAAAACTCGGCGCCGGGGACGCAGGAAGCAATACAACGTCGGTACTCCCTTTGAGCAAATTGCTGTCGACGTTGCCGGGCTATGTCCACGCACTAAATCGGGTGTGTTCCAGGGAGTGTGTCAGTTGCCCCGAATTCGGAAGACCAGATTGGAGAGCGACCGAATAAGGACAAGGTATGACCGAGTGACGAATACTGAAGGCTTTCAGGAAGGCGACCTAGTATGATTATACAATACGTCTCGCAAAAAGGGCCGATGTCCGAAATTGCAGAAATCCTGGGAGGGTCCTTACAAGATTGTGACCAGAATGAATGACCTAGTTTACCGGATACAGAAAGGACCACGCACAAAAAATGAAAGTTGTTCACACCGACCGCTTGTCACCATTCCGAGGGCGATCTACTGATCGGGACGATCAGTACTTGGAGGGGGGCAGTGTCACGAACGCCTCGAGCGATCCCGAACGCCGGGAATATTCGAAACCTTGAGAGCGTATAGTATTAACTTCCAGCGCGTTCTATACTAGAAGGTTCGACAAAGTTCTTTGTCTAGAAACGCCCGGAGAAACGTTCTACTGCCTATATAAGAATTGTGACGTCCGGCCAGCAGTTAGTTGAATTAGGACCGCTATGGTGACCGATATATAATGCGAAAGTGATATACAGTGCGAAAATTAGTTTATAAAGTTAAAGTAAAAAGAAAGTTAGTTAGTTAGTTTGACTTGTGAATAGTTGAGTTGTAAATAAGTGTTCGAGAAGTAAAGAACTTTCTAGTAAATTCGTTACATTATAATAGATGCCTGAGAGAGAATATAATTCCTTCGATTTATACGCGTTGGATAGAATTTTCTGAGCTATTGATTGTGCAATGTCAATTTCCAAACCTGTTATTTTTTATAACGACGATTCTGCCTTATTCACAACATTTTCTGTTTAAATAATGTTGTGAATAGGCAAAATCATAGGTACTGGATCCATGACAACCCTTATTAGATGATACGCCGACATACTACATGAAGTTTCCAGAAAGTCGACGCGTTGGCGGGAACTCTTGATGTGTTCTATAGTTATCATAGCTATCATAAATGAAAGGCCTGAAGTATATAATTCTTAATCTAAGTACCCTAATACTTCCTCATCTAGACACTATGAAATTGGCGAAATCTACTTCCTCTAGCAATTCTGAGCAATATGTATTGTTATATAACAGATTATAGAACGACAATACCAACAGTATATTGTCTTCTGGTAATTAACAATACAAATTGACGTCAATTAAGAAATAAATAAACAGTTTTAAAGCCTTAAAACGGACTTTTCCGCGCGTAGAACATTATCTCGAAATTAAGTAACCGAGAAAAAATAAACTAACACATAAATGCAGAATATCTGTTTTATGCGACAGTGTTACTTTTTTCAAATAGTCCACCCTCGTGCTCCCTCATGACCCATGAGCAGAGTGAGGTGTGTCCTATCCACCGCAAAATCAACAGATGTCGTCTGGTAGACGTCCGTAATCAGAATCAGTCGAAACCCGACCAATCCGACACGATTTAATTGAGTGATCGTGCTAACAAAAAAATTCTGAAATAGTCCACCATTGTGCTTTCTCATGACCCATGAACTGGTAGAGTGTGTTCTATCCATCTCAAAATCAATTGGTGTCACCTGGGAGACATCCCCAATCAGAATCAGTCAAAGACCGATCGATCCGACATGATTTAGTTGAGTTATCGTGTTAACAAAAAAAATTTCTTAATTAGTCCACTGTCGTGCTTTCTCATGACCCATGGACAGGGTGGGGTGTGTCCTATCCACTTCAAATAAATAGATGTCGTCTGGTATACGTACCTAATCAGAACCAGTTGAGATCCGATCGATCCGACACGATTTAATTGACTGATCGTGCTAACAAAAAAAATTTCAAATAGTCCACCATTGTGTTTTCTCATGACCCCTTAACATCATAGAGTATGCTCTATCCATCAAAAGATCAATGTCGTCTGGGAGACGTCCCCGATCAGAATCAGTCAAAACCCGATTGATCCGACATGATTTAGTTGAGTTATAATGTTAACAAAAAAAATTTTCAAATAGTCCACCGTCATGCTTTCTCATAACCCATGGACAGGGTGGGGTGTGTCTTATCCACCTCAAAATCAATTGGTGTCATCTAGGAGATCCCGAGTTCGGGAGTTCCCGATCAGAATCAGTCAAATCCCGATCGAATCGACACGATTTAGTTGAGTTATCGTATTAACAAAACAAACTTCTCAAATAGTCCATCATCGTGCTTTCACATGACCCATGGACAGGGTGGGGTGTGTCCTATCCACCCTAAAATCAATAGGTATCGTCTGGGAGACATTCTGATAGGGGCTCAGAATTAGTCAAAACCCGATCGATCCAACACGATTTAGTCGAGTTATCGTGCTAACAAAATAATTTCTCAAATAGACCCAAGGGAAGGGGTGGTGTGTGCTATCCACCTCAAAATCAATAGGTGTCATCTGGAAGACGTCCCCGATCAGAATCAATCAAAACCCGATCGATCCGACATGATTTAGTTGAGTTATCGTGATAACAAGAAATTTTAATGCCGACGACACACACACGGCAAACATTTTTTAAAAGCCTTTTTTTTTGTTTTTAGGTCGAAAAACGAAAAATAAACCCAAAGAAAAATTTATTTTTTTTACTTTTTCTTTACACGATTACATTACTTTTCCGCTAGTATAGTGGAGTGCGGAAAAGTAAAAGTATCTCAATCTCAAGCATCGTATCCGAAGAAAACATTGATGATACATTTTTTATGACCTTTTATCTTTTGTTGATCATTGTGTACAATAAATATTGTATTCTACAGCTTTTCCATAATTTTAGTAATTATCCAGATATTATTATTAAGTTTTACTTTTTGCTTAGTAATTTGTCATGTAATTCATAATAATAAGCATAAAAGCAGGAGACTAGTTTTTCAGGAGATGATTAAGACTCTAATTTTTATAATCTCCCGATTATGCCAACTTGGTTTGTGAACCGTGCGTTGAAAAGCGTGTAATCTTTCGGCTTTTGTGGTAAACTGATCTCTTCCAGGAGAACTGGTTTTTGTTGTAGCATCGAAAATTCCAGCGCTTTACCAGAAATAATAAGCAAGATAAATATCTAAGCAAATAATTTATCCAATGTAACTCAGTACTTTTTTTAATATAGAACAAGCCAATAATAAACCGGCGTTGTATATTTCATTATTTCATTTTAAATAAAGTGTTTATTACAATGCATTCCAAAGAAAAGTGTGGAAGTACAAAAATAATTTTAAATGTCATACAGGTTTTGTATTTAGAAATTTTATATATTAGTGTTTTATATTCGAGTTCACAATAGACCAGGTAAAAAATAAAATCAAATACGTTAATCGTTTGCTTGACTGACATTTCCCAAGAACACTATAAAAAGTATGGGATGCGAAAAACCCATTTCCGATTTAAACACGTTGTTTCGATATTCAAGGATGTCTCGCATGATTTCAATATAGATTAAAGTTTTATCTGATTTTAGATTGTAGTGATTGATCGATGCTAACTAATTGATCGTGTTTTTAGCCGCATACATAATGGTGTCGCAATTAACCATTATTCGGCTACAAACTAAATATTTCGAAACCTGTTTTAGGTGTCGATGTAAGCTATAATCATATTTACATATTGATTATATTCAAAATTTATTTCGTAGCTGTCGAAATATAATTTACAATTATCAGTCAAGTCGGCTTACAGCAACTGTATGTAATGCATGCATTGTGCTTTGAGCAAGTCGGTTATGTTTTTTTTTCTGCTAGACTAGTTGACGAGAATATTGCCGTTGACGAGAACGATGTATCAAAATTAAATCACTGTTATCCTCGCCTCTCATTGTCAGTTGCATTACACTGACAATGCAAAACGCTTCCATAATAAGTAGGCACATACGCAGCATGTAACTTAGTTAACAGTATAATTATTTATTTGACATATACATTTTAATGGATTTCTATTTATAAAATGATGAAATACAATTAAGACTATTGTGATATACATATACTTTATCTCTACAATAGAAATGTGAAAATAACAATGATACACTGTAGAAAGTCTGCTGTGGTAAAACTTTACACCACTTTTAATGGTGTGAAAATGGTGTAAAATAGGACATAATTAACTCGAAATATTTATTTATTACCCTGTTATTTATACTGTATATCTGGAGTTTTTACAACTTAATAAGTCGATAGTCAAAACATCGAATAGCTTAAGGGGGCTTCTGTTCTTTTAATGCATCTTTTGCATTTTTACAACCCTAAAACGAAAGGAAGTATCCTAGTATGTCAGTTAAGGAACTGTTAAAGAATATGGCGTCGAAGAGTACTCTTGTAACCCCGGGTTTCGCATACTGCTTCCTGAACTTTGCGACCGTGTTCTCCTTCTCATACGCAAAATAACAGTGAGTCAGTAAACGCGATGATTTGGAGCATGGCGCCCTAACATCAGCATTCTGGACTCACTGTTATTGAGACAGCGATTCAATTGGCTGCAATGATATTTAACGAGCGCACATCCCTACTTGTATGGCCCAGGCATTGCAGATTGACGATACATTTACCTGCCTTTGAGTAATTAGCTTTCAAAACTTTAAACGCATTTTCCTCGAAAAGATGATTTTTAAAACGGTGAGCAAGCTTTCTCTAAAGCTATTGAACCGATTGAGCTGAAATTTCGTACACAAGTTCTTTAAATATTTGACTATCGTGTGACGGGAGCTGTTTTTCTATAACAAAAATTTTGTACCTATAAGTTTTTATTAACAATAACAGTTGAACAAACGTGTGGAGAATCGGGTTTTTTCGAAAAAATCCCTCTATTTTGTTAATTTTTCGAATTTTGGAAAAAGCTCGTGACACGATAGCCTACTGGATAATAATTAATTTCCAAGAAACCGTTTTTGTTTCAGATGAACTAGGCGGCCTGAAACATGCTCAGTGGAGGCAACGGTCGCCATTTTGTTATTTGTAAACTAGTATTCTACTAGTACTAGTAGAATAAAATATATGAAAAAATCGGAATTCTCTACCTCTATTACTTTTCCCGTAATGAATTAAATTAAAACACGTAAAAAAACAGAATTAAATCGCAATATTAACCCTAACTTTTTGAACACAGAATTTATTCTTAAATAAACAATTATTACATTTAAGGTAATGATTAATCTTTAATTTTTATATAATGTGTTACTATAAACACGGTACCATATAAAATTTACAAATTCTATTCCTCTAAGAACTGTCTTAAATAGCTAAATAAAAA
The DNA here is from genome assembly GCA_037954035.1 of Rosalia funebris. Classification (NCBI taxonomy): domain Eukaryota; kingdom Metazoa; phylum Arthropoda; class Insecta; order Coleoptera; family Cerambycidae; genus Rosalia; species Rosalia funebris. The sequence goes on from JAZFAV010000002.1 coordinate 31,831,318, forward strand.
TGACACAAGAATATGCAGTGTCAAATGTTATTAATTAGGTTTACACCAATAGTAAAAATGTATAATTACAACTTAAATTTTCAACATGCTATTTTGAGTTGAACATAAATTAACTGTCTGTATTACTTGTGTCTGCATTAACCAACGAAAATGTAGTATATTCTACTCATCAAGAATAGAAAAAGTGTGAGATTATCTAAGTATGTGTAGAAGAAGAAGTGAGCTAGCATGAGAGTGAGGGAAAAGGATGCACTTTACGCGCAGCCAGATCGAACTCTGTATACAATCATATTCAATATACGATCCCAGGTTCATAATAGTTTGGCCAGGCATAATTTTTCAATTAATATATTTGTATAAAAGTAATAACACTCAAAACTATTTTACTAAAGAAGAATATTGGTAAGAGAAACAAAGTATAGACTCTTATCTTAAATACGATGAAATATTACTACGTTATGATGTAATGTACGCAAATTTTAATGTTTTTTATTACCAAATTTGTCATTAACACATTATAACGGAGTAATATTTCATCGTATTTGAGTTAATAGTTCCCTTTGTTTCCGTTACCAATATTTTTCTTTAATAAAATAGTTTTGAGAGTCCTATTACTTTTATTTAAATATATTAGTTGTAAAATTATACCTGGTGGAACTATTATGAGCCTGAGCTCGTATATTCGTCGATATTCACTCTAGTGTAGGAAAATTAGCTTTTTTAGAAGAAAAAATTTATATAGTTTTTAAATTTTGGTTATGAACTCTCAGTAGGAACCCAAATACAGATCGGAAGAGTTCCCACCTCTCCGGTGGGAGCTTCATCCCCTTTTGCCCAAAAAACCACCCCCAATCGTGACCTCGCGACATTTTTCGGCGCTTTGCTCGTAAACCGCAACTTCTACAAAAAGATGTTATAGGACTTTTTATATTCTCCATTAAATTCTCTATAAGAATGTTCCTTACTGTTTTTTTTTGTATCTCCCACCCAACGCCGATATCATCAATTATATTGATGTAAATCATTGTGAAAAGATTCTGTCAGAAGAGAATTTCTGACATGCCAGGATATAGAATAAACTAATTCTTATAATGCCTTACAGAAATACAATCAACATAAAACTAACACTGGAGTGGACACGATACAAAGTAATGTTGACATACTTGCCAGTGACAAGGACGTAGGATGAAACAGATATAAGAAATATACGTTAATGGAAAGGGTATTGAAAATATTGTAATGGACATTGATTAAAATAATTCAGGAAGTCACTTGGAACTTAAATGTAATTTTGGCAAAAACATAGCCATAGAACAAAACAATAATCAGTGAACGATACATTTCGCCTAATAACTGCACATACAGGATACCCAGCAAATTTATGAGACATTTTGAAAAGTTATTTTATTTAACTTCAGATACAACTTAAGGGAAAATGTCTTTTTACAGAAATTACAGGGAGTTAACAGAATAACTATTATATATTGTTATTATAATATTATGCATTTATTCATGATATTATTAATCATCTCCCGATGATTCCACCTTGGTTAGTGAAACGCACATCGAGAAAAGTCAGAGTTTGTTTGAGCTATGACATCATTACAGTCTCTTCTAAACTGTAACCTCTTATTTGTTTAAGATAAATGAATTCCATTCCATAAAATTAGTCATGTGCAACGGTATTCAATATTAAAGGTCTCCTATTTACCGCTTGTAACACACAGGCTGTTTTTTGCGAAAAACAAAAGTCGTATGGGCATTATTTGTAATTCCCATACGATTTTATTTTTGACAGAAGTTTCAGTGGCAGAAGTGGTTCAAAATATTATTTTTAGAATAATCTCTGGGCTGACATTTTCCATTTCGATTATAATTCGCCGCTTCCTTAATCCTCTAGATTATTTGATCTATTAAAATAGACCCCCCATTTTAAATACTCTTACAAGCAGAAATTCAAAAAACTTAAATTATGTGAATATGGTGGCCACTCAATTGATCGTTGTTGCTATATGTTAAAAAAGTATCATCAATAAATGGCCAGATAGCAACAGTAAAATGAGGAGAAGATCGATCTTATTGAAACATAATATTTGTGTAGAAAACATCATCCACTGTTTTAATAAAGAAATTTTAAACAAAAAATTATTAAAAATTTTGTTAATATAAAATTTTAACAAAATGGCTAAAGCTACAACTAAGTTGAAAAGTAGAAATTATAAGTAAGTATCTAGCAGCAGCTAAATTGTCTTCAAATAAATCCTAAAATAAACAGTTTTAACCCCCCCTAGGGGCTGTAAGACCTTGCAGTTGGTGGAGGGTCTTGTGGGCTGGGGGCGCTCTAAGGGTCCATACCTGTATGAATTATGGCACCTCTTTAAGTAGGGGTTGCCCAAGCGAATGGGAGTATGAATGAGGCGGCCCTGGTAAAGAGCCCGTCCATGCGAATGAAGGGATGTGGCTTGGTAGCATCCCGGGTATGAACCCTTCTTGAGTTTACTCAAGGGGGGCGACAAACTCGGTTCACAACTAAGAAACAGCCCCTCATTCAGCCTGATGAAACTGGATAGGTATGACGCACCCCCCTAATCCGATGGTGTGAGATACCGAGCCTATCGGACTGGTTGGCTCTCAGGGGATACCAAGAGTCGCAATCGGTGCCTCAGAGGCACCTGGTGCAACTCCTGAGTATTTAAGTCGCCTTACCCCCGCATGCGGCACTCTGCGGGGGAGGACCTTTATTTCCCTAGCTACTCGTGGGACCTAAATGGAACCAGTCCACAAAGGAAAAAGTTCGGAGGATAAGGAAGTCGAAAGTGGGCCTGTACCGCGGACGCCTCCATCCTCCCTCCCAAGCAGTTGCTCCATCGCCGACACCCAGGCCATACCCGGGACTTTGCCCTTGATCTCTATTGAGGGAAGGGGCGAGGGAAACCTGAGTAAACGGGGGGACGAAAGAGGCGCAACTGCTAAAAAACGAATGAGCGGAAGCCAGCGAAGGAAGCTGGCTAAAGCTAGACTGGAGGGAGCAACTCCTAGGAGTGTTGGCTACCTCAATGATTATGATGATGTTCCTAGCCCGTCTAAAATGGGACCAAAAATGGAACCATCAATATATGAAAGAATCTTGGAGGATAAGGAGGTCGAAAGCAGGTCTGTACCGCGGACGCTTCCATCCTCCCAGACAAGCAGTTGCTCCACCGCCGATACACAGACTACACTCGGGACCTTGACCTTGACCTCTATTGAGGCAGAGGGCAAGGGGAATCTGAGCAAACCAGGGGACGAAAGTGGTGCAAGTGCTAAGAAAAGAATGATTCAAATTACACCTGGCAGGATACGTGCGGAACTGGAGAGTCTCGGATGAACCCACACTCTCGGATTACTCCGCCATTAAGTTTGATTTGGGAGTGAGGGAGCATGAGGAGACGAAATGAGTCCGCAACCCCAGATTCACAAACTGGGAACAGTTTAAATCGGATCTTCTAGTAACAGTTCGGGGGATCCCCTCCAGAATTAGTGAGAGGGAACTACTGGAGGTGGCAGCCTCCGAACTGAGTAGAGGATTGATAGAAGCCTATGAAGGGAACTGTACACCTAAACGAGCTAGGCCGAGAGGCCAGGTAAGATGGTGGAACAATAAGCTGGAAAACCTTAGATGTAAGGTAAGGAACCTTCTCAAGTGAGCCAGAAAACGTAACAGCCGTACAACCTGGGAGGACTATAGGACTGCTAGGGAGCAGTATAGGGCTGAGGTTAGGGAAGCCCAAAGAAGTAGTTGGGTTTCTTTCTGTAATGAGATAAATAAGGGAGCTGAGGCAGCACGGCTGAACAAGATCCTAGGCCGCAGCCTGGAAGCGATACTGGGATCGCTCAAGCTCCCTAATGGTAAATTCTCGGAATCGGATGAGGAAACCTTAAACCATCTCATCAAAGTACATTTTCCGGGCTTTTATAGACCGGAGAGGGGAGACATTTCTGACTCGCTAGTAGGGGCACATAGGACCTGGGCGGTAAACCGAGAGGGGGACGACAGGGAACTTGTGAAGAAGATAGTCACACCGGCTAAGATGAGGTGGGCCTTGACGTCCTTTGATCCATATAAATCGCCGGGACCGGACGGCATTTATCCGGTACTTCTGCAGGAAGAGATAATCCTCGGTCCACTCATAAGGATCACCAGGGCCAGTTTGGCACTGAAGATGGTCCCGAAAGTGTGGCTAGACACAAGGGTTGTTTTTATAGCTAAACCGGGCAAAGTCGGATACACGTCCCCTAAGGACTTTCGGCCGATTAGCCTTACTTCTTTTTTACTAAAGACGGCCGAACGATTAGTTGACAGGTACCTGCGGGATACTGTCCTAATAGAGAGGCCGCTTCAAGGGAGCCAGCATGCTTATCAATCTGGTAAATCAACAGAAACAGCTCTGGATAAGGTTGTATCATCGATACGGTCACAACTGGACTCCGGAGGATACGTTGTCGGCACCTTCCTTGATATTGAAGGAGCCTTCAACTTTACATCTAGGGAGGTGATTAGGAGCACTAGGCAGCTGCTACATCCCCAGAATAATCGCTGAACAGACAGCTTACTGCCAATAAAGGCAAGACTACCATTGAGGGCTGGGTCGACTCGGGCTATCTACAGGGAGGGGTATTGTCTCCCCTTCTGTGGTGCCTAGTAGTAGATGAGCTGCTTGAAAGGTTAATGGATTACCAAGTAATTGGCTATGCCGTTGACTTAGTAATAATAACGAAGGGCCCTTTCCTGGAGCCGATTCTCGATATAATGCAGGGAGCTTTAAACAAGGTTGGGAAATGGTGCAGGGAGAGGGGAATCTCGGTCAATCCCTCTAAAGCTGAGGTGATGGTGTTCACCAAGAAATATAAGTGGAACAAAACATGTCCGCTGAAACTTGGTGGCCAAGAACTAAGCTACAATAGCGAAGTGAAATACTTAGGAGTAATCCTGGACGTTAAACGGTCATGGGGAAAACATCTAAGTCACATATGTTCCAAGATCACAGCAACACTTTGGCAACTGAAAAGAGCCATTGGTAATAGCTGGGGCTTGAAACCGGAAACCATGAAATGGATGTATGAGGCAATTCTCAAACGGGGGTGTGTAGGCGACGCGACGGGATAGGTAAAACCTTCCCCTTGGGCAAATACACTACCGCACTCCGGGCCGAGCTAGTTGGAATTACATACGGTGTTCTGGGGGCCAACCAAAATCGGACCCAGGAGAAGGTATGTATCTGCTCGGATAGCAGGACGGCGTTAGCAGCCCTGAATTCAGCAACGACAAAATTGAAGATGGTCTATAATTGCTATGAAGCATTGAATCACTTGGCAGGGAAGGGACCGGTGGAACTCTTATGAATACCTGGGCATAATGGCATTAAGGGAAATCTAATTGTAGATGACCTTGCCAGACTAGGGACCAGGGAAAACCTCTACGGACCAGAACCTGCAGTGGGAATAAATCGGAGACCGCATCAATGTCTGGGCAAGAGACCAGCACAATAAAAGATGGAGAGGAGTAACGGGTTGTAGAATAACCAAACTCTTCATCGAATACTCAGAGATTGAGAAATGAGCCCAAGAATTCATTAAATTGAACAAGCACAAAACCAGAACCCTGGTGGGAATCATAACGGGCCACCATAGTATCCTGAATGCATATAAGCACAAGCTGAGGCTGACTGACAGCCCGGCCTGCAGATACTGTAAAGAAGACGAGGAAACCTCGATTCATCTTCTTTACACCTGCCCCGCACTGGAGGAGAAGAGGTATCTTATATTAGGGACCCCTGTTATCCCAGAGGAGGCGAGGCTTAAGGCGGGGGACGTGCCTAAGTTGCTTCTTTTATAGGATAGCATTTTTGGATAATGACCCGGATAAGAGGGGATCGCCAAGGGACTACCCATGCGATCAGTGGCTGATGAGGCCCAAACCTATATGATATAATAATAATAACAGTTTTAAAACTTTATAACGGACTTTTTCGCACGTAGAACATCTCTATCTCGAAACTGAGTGGCCGAGAAAAAATAAACCCACACACATAAATGCAGAATATTTGTTTTATGTGACAGTTTTATTTTCTTCAAATAGTCCACCATCATGATTTCTCATGACTCATGGATAGAATGGGGTGTTTCCTATCCATCTCAAAATCAATATATGTCACCTGGTAGACGTCCCTAATCAGAATTAGTTGAAACTCGATCGATCCGACACGATTTAATTTAGTGATCATGCTAACAAATAAAATTCTCAAATACTCCACCATTGTACTTTTTCATGACTCATGTACATGGTAGAGTGTGTTATATCCACCTCAAAATGAATAGCTGTCGTCTGGAAGACGTCCCCGATCAGATTCAGTCAAAATTCGATCGATCCGACGCGATTTAGTTGAGTTATCGTGCTAATAAGAATAAATGCCGACGACAACGACAACGACAACGACACACACAGCAAAAAATTTTTAAAACCCATTTTTCTTTTTGTTTCTTGGCCGAACAGCGAAAAGTAAACCCAAGAAAAATTTAGTTTTCTTCACGCTGCGCCCCTGGTTCGAACCCACTCTAGTATATATTTATTAAATATGCCATTAGTTGCAAAACCGTTTTATTTTTTAATGGAACTGCGTTTTATGCAATTTCATTGAATTCTGAACTTATGCCAAAAATTATACATATGTATATTACTGTACCTCTTATGCCATTGTAACTCTTACAAAAGTAATTGTTGATGAAATCAACACTTTTTAAAAAATCTACCCTAAACATATACGAAAAATATACACCAATAGTATTTTTTTTTCTAAACTATTTAACATACCTTATATGAACATAGAGCAAGATGTTTAACATGTATTAGTCATCTCGCTCTTAAAACATCAATTTTATTTTTAAACAGTTGCTTTTAATATAATGAAAAATCACTATTATTTGCCATAGGATAGCAAATAATAGTGATTTATGGATAATATAAAATGTATTGAATGTACTGCATTAATATATATTTTAGATAAATAAAGATATAAAACAGTTATGTCGAAACAACCATTACTTAAGGTAAAATCACCGCAAAAAACGATAGCCCGTATTCGTTGTGTTACAGTTGAATAAGCACCTAACTATCCATAATACTTATATTTACAAGGCATTAAATAAAGAAACAATACACTGAACGACACAATAGTAGATTGTGGTTGGATTCGAATTCAGTTTTGAAAAATGTTAATAAGTATAAACTTATAAATAAGTATATAATTAACATCAGAAATTATTTTCGTTGCTAACAGAATTACGTTTAAGTTTATTGCTTTTATAAGTAACTACACTTGACCTATCGTTTTCACTTGTTAATAAACTTTAATTTACTACTTGTGGTGCAATCAGATGGTAACGTTTTACTGCATTAACTTATTCAATTGCAAAATGAAACGACCTGCAGTAATAGCCTCGGAATTTTATTACCTTGTAAAAATTTTCGATCTCGATATTGCAATTTAAAAATAAAGAAATAAACAAAAATTGGGATATATTTCAGTAAAACATACCACTCTTAAAGATGCGAAAATATCTAAGGTAATAAATTATTATTTTTGGTATAAACTTATCATCGATGCAATTGACAACTAAATTCCAGTCATTTAAATATATCACAGTGTAGCACACTTAAATCTGCTTCGGGTAGATTATAATCCATGCAATGTAACTATTCTACAGTATGTACATAGTCATTATATTGACAGTTGTTAAAATTTGATAATGTGTTTGTTTGTAATTTCAAGATAATCAATTTATCAAAAAATCATGTTATATGTATATCCTAAAAAGCAAACACTAACAATGATGACCAATGTACCAATAATTGGTTGCGGTTTGACCTTTAATCTTATTAACCTTACCGAAAAGGTAAAAGTTTATCAAAAACAGTCTTAACAAGATTATAGGAAAGGAAGCCTTATAACAAATTTACCTTACATAAGAATATCTGGGCTCTATCGTAAAATGCTCTTAATTGAAATTAAGAAAAAAAATTGTTTCTTACCCTATAGTTTATTTAATCGCTATTTTCCAAATAAAAGATCCCAAGCGGCTCTTATCTCATACCGTTCTTATAGCTAGGCTCAGGTAGACTGTTCCATTTAGCGGCAAAATAAAAGAATTTTTTATTTGGCAAATAGCGATGAAATGAATAGTACATCTGCCTCTCGTCACCTGTCGTGATTGTTCTAGTTCCATTTCAGAACAAATATTCACTGGATTCACCTCACCTTAATTACTCTTTATGTTCGAACGCTTATACTAAAATGAACACTAATGAACGAGATGAAACACTGACTTAATAAACAATGGAAAACGTTTAATTTAATAACAGATAATAAACAGATAAATTTAATTTAATAACAGAAGTTAACAAACATGCAGAAAGAAATAGATATTAAGAAAATGAAGACAGTTAAGTTACTGATAAATATTTGAGAACTGATACAATAAAATATGGTAAAGTTTTATACTGATTTAGAGAGATAATCCGAAACGAACAATAAAATTTACAAAAGAAATTACAATAATTAAAATATTTACTGAAAGAAGACCGAAACAGAACTGCCAACAATTGTACCTCGTTCAAAGGCTCAACATCCCATGTGAGTGGTTTAGTCTAACCGGACCGAAGCTGGTTGAGATCTTGAAGCTTATATATTATTAACTGTATCGCGATTAACTGTATACGAGGGAAGATTTTAAACTTTCCGCGTATTCCGCCACGTGACGTAACTGACGTTTACACGATCAGTTTATGATTGTCCATGTCTGTTATTATACAGAGAGAGAAACGCGACAAAAGCTCTCCATGGACCAATCGGCGGGCATTTACTTAAATACTACAGCATTAATTATTTTAACTTGGTCGTTCTTCTATTTCAGTTAACTGTCCTGTTATCCAATATAGTTTATAACATAAATTTGATGAATTTGTGTCTCTTCAGATATCCCTTATGTTACCTCATTAAATATTAAGTTCTTCATTTAATTGATCTTTGTTATGGGAATTTGTTCACAATTATGTGAATCTGACTGAAAGGACTCCGTACTTAGGGTTTCAACAATAAGAAAAATATACAGTTAGCATCTTGTTACACCAAGTTTGTCAAATTTTGCAATAAAAACTAACTCCCCTCACTCTTAGAGAAGAAATGTTAGTAGATATCCAAAGACTTCTGCATATGAACAAGGTGTATATATATATATATATATATATATATATATATATATATATATATATATATATATATTGCCTACTAACCCAAAAGAACCCCTAGAGCGACTGGACCAAAAAACTTTAATAGTGAACTAACTGAAAGAAGGAAAGATAAGTATTACAAAAGTAATACAGAAATAAATATCAATATTTATCTTATAGAAGGGTAGCTATGAATTCTAAAATAATTGTCGAAGTAACGTTGATTGTAAAATCAATCACGTTTTGATTGTCAAAATTTATAAAGCGATTCTACTATAGCTTTATTAATATTGTAATCTTGAGCAGTTTCTAAGTTATGATTTTCTCCACAAAAGATAATATTTACACGATTAAAAACTATTTGTGAAATGCGATGCTAGTTAATGGAATTTGGATAATGTTCAAGAGCATTTCCTAGACCTATTAATAGTATCAAAGGTATTATTGTTAAGCTACCAAAATTCTTTGTTGGTGTATCAGTTCACGAAACTATGTGACTCGTAGAAGTGGTCGCCATTCGTGCAGAAGAAGTTGTTAATGACCTTCGTCAACGTATGGAATAAGACCTACAACTATAACGATACGGTTTGTACTGTAGTTTAGGGTGATGGACTGTGCTCAATATTGGGGAGTTATTGCATGATTTGGTTCGTATCCCAGCTGAGGGACTTTAGCACCTCTCCCTGGGTATGGATATATGTGTCCTTGTCTTTATGTGTGACTTTCTTCTCTGCAATTTGGGGCTTTAAAGGAAGGAAGTTAATTTCTTTGTGTCCAAAATAAATATATTTATCTTCATATTCTGGGGTATTTGTGTAGGTACATTAGTTTTTTGTTTATTTTATGATAAATTTATTATATAACTTTTATATCTTATTTTCAATCTTTGATTTTTTTTTAAATTAGTTGTATTTAAAATGCTGTTTATGCAAACAGCGTAAAAATAATTACAATATTTGGATTAAAATGAAAGTGAACTTTAAGGGTGACTTTAATAACTGTCTGTTTTAGTGGCACGCAGTGCCTTGTGGCAACCTGCAAACATGCTGTCAGCATTTGTAGAGTTGTCACAAACTTGCATATTTACAGAAATAGTTCACAGAAAGTAATTTATTATCTGTAGATAAAATAAATGGGATGATATCTTTAAATATAATATATAAAAAGGTAAACAATTTACACGTATAACATATCTATTTTTAAAACAAATACACAAGCAAAAGATATTTTAAAATTTTACGTTACATTACACTAGTGAAATATAATTTAGTTGAGAAAAGTTACATGAAGAAAACATTGTAAAATATAAATTCCATTAAAACTCTATTATAAAACCAATTTTTATTTTTTACCTTCCAAGAAGATCATCTAGATCAACTAAATTTTATTATAATTCATAAGTTATTCGTACAAAATTTCCCACCAATATAATAATATGATAAATGTTATGACAGACTTATGTCCATTTTATACCAAATTCGTATATTCTCATACACACCCTACTCATTATAAATTTGGTGTGAAATTTTACACCATATTTTAAATGGTATATTAAATTTAAGTTATTCAAATCGTCCCATTTTACGATAATACGTAAATCAATAACGCTCTTTGCTCAGGAAATCTACGCTACTGTGGGTATTTAACTAAAATAGATTATTTCAATTGGAGATTTCTGTTACTAGATTTTAATGACTGCTGAATGAAAATTTCAAGAAAGATAAATATATAAAGAAGTTCCTTTACTGTAGCAATATAGAAATAAACATACATGTATGGCCGGCATCATCGACCTCTCCGCAGGACCAGCACTCTCTGATTTCGCGTTTGCCTATATCCAATAGGTAGTCCGCGAAACAGCCGTGCCCAGTAGGGACCTGGGTTAAGTAATACCCGACATAGCCATGTGCCCTTTCGCACCATGGCCTCTCCTGTCAGTGTTCCCATAGGCTCTCCTTTGCTGCACCTCTGTCAGCGCCTCCGTACACCTACCATCTCTCCCTTGCCAGAAGATCGATGGGTGGTATACAGGCTATCACCAGCGTTGCCGCTGCCGATACGGTTCTGTATGCACTACAAACTCTTAGCGCTGCTCTTCTCTGGACTTTGGTAAGCTCTTTCCTCCACTTGTCTCTTCTCAATATATCCACCCACACCGGGGCAGTATACAGCAAGATCGACTGCACCACCCCACTGAGAACTCTCCTTTTTGATGTCCTGGGGTCCAATGATGTTTGGCATCAAACGACCAAGGGCCGAAACAGTTTTTCCCGCCTTTTCCAGCATCTGTTTGATATGTTCCCTAAACGACAGAGTACTATCAAACCAGACTCCCAGGTACTTAATACTCTGCTTCGGCACGATTTCAGTATTCCCTACTCGAAACGTGATGCATGGAAGCTTTCTCCACCTTGTCAGGAGGATTGCTTCCGTCTTTTCCAACGCCAAAGTCACTTCCCTCTCTTCAACCCATCCTCTGATTCTCTCGATAATGAGGTTGGCGTTTTCCCTCACATCGATGTCACTTCTTCCGGTAACGACCACCGCGACATCATCAGCGTATCCCAAGACTCTCACTCCTTCGGGCACTGTAAGTCTAAATACCCCATCGAACATCATGTTCCATAGGTTAGCACCCATAACCAACCCCTGTGGCACTCCACACGAGATTCTCCTCCTCTCGCTACCTTCCCCGGCAATCAATATCAGGCCTCTACAGGACAGGTAGCTGGCGATCATGTTTACAACATACGGTGTTATTTCTAGCTCCCGCGGCCTCCCCATGATCTTTCCCCATGAGGCCGAATTGAACGCGTTTTTCACGCCAAAGTGATCAACGCGCACAAATTTTTGGACTCCCACACCTCATGTGCAATGGTCTTTATGACCATGACAGCATCCACCGTAGATCTCCCCGCCCTGAACCCGTACTGGTTCTCCGACAGACCTCCCTTTCTCTCCAGCTCACCTAGGAGTCTTCCTAGGATGAGATGTTCCAGGAGTTTCCCGAGCACATCGATCAGACATATCGGCCTGAAAGATGTGGGCTCCTTCACCGGCTTGTTCGCCTTGCAAATTAGAATTAGCCTGGCCATCTTCCATCATTCAGGAAAGTCGCCGCGCCTCATGACGTCATTCGTGATTCGCAGCACCAGCATTTTTTAGTACCTACTACTATCGTATTACTCATTTAATTTATAGTTAAAGCACTCTCTTGTTATATAATACAATTAAACTTATAAATCTAATATATATTAATATAGTTTTAGTCGGAGGATGCCGGAGGCCGGAGGATTATAAGCGGAACATTATCGTTACTATACCGAAAAAGAGAGGAGCCGACAAATGCGAGAACTTTAGGAAATACTAGAAGAAGACCAATTCGGGTTTAGGCGAAATAGGGGAACTCGCGAAGCTATTCTGGCGCTAAGAGTAATGTTAGAGAAAACAATAGAAAAAAAAAAAAAAAGGAAAGAACGCTTATATAGGATTTGTAGATTTAGAAAAAGCTTTTGATAATGTAAGATGAAAAAAAATGTTCGAGATACTAAAAATCGCGGGAATGAAGTATAGAAATAGGAGAGTAGTACACAATCTATACAAAGAGCAAACTGCTGTTATAGAAATAGAAGGGGAAAGAAGGGAAGTAGGTATCAGGAAAGGAGTAAGACAAGGATGTACTATCACTACTAATTTTTAATCTGTACATCGAAGAGGCGATTAATGTGGTAAAAGATAGAGTGGATTTCGGGATTAAAGTACAGGGACAGAAACTAAAAATGCTGAGATTCGCGAATGATATAGCAGTATTAGCATCTAGAAAAGAGGAATTAGAATCAGCGTTGAACGAAATGGAGGCAGTGTTGACAGAGGAATACGGAATGAGGGTGAATAAAAACAAAACTAAAGTGTTAGTGTGCAGAGGGCGCGAGAGCAGAGCAAAAACGAAAGTACAAATTAATAATGAAAGATTGGAGGAAGTTAAAGACTTCACTTATTTAGGAAGTAAAATAAATTGGGATGGAAGAAGCGATAAAGACATAAAACAAAGAGTAGCGCAGGGTCGAGTAGCTTTTAACAAAAAGAAAGCACTTTTATGCTCGGGGGTAATAAACTTAGAAACAAGGAAGAGATTTTTGAAAACATATGTATGGAGCACGGCACTATACGACTGCGAAACCTGGACAGTAGGGGAAGCAAATAGGAAGAAATTAGAAGCTTTTGAGATGTGGTGTTACCGAAGAGTGATGAAAATACCATGGACTGATAGGGTTAGAAACGAAGAAGTATTGGAGAAAGTCGGCGAGAAAAGAAGTATGTGGAAAAACTTAAAGAAGTGAAGAGATAGAATGGTAGGCCACTTGCTGAGACATGGGGGAATAGTCCGCGATATTTTGGAGGCAGAAATAGGAGTGAAGAAAGGCAGAGGTAGGCCTAGATTAGACTACTGCTCACAAATAGTAAGGAATGTAGGTTGTAGCACAATTAGCGAAATGCGTAGGTTAGCACAAGATAGGAGAAGCTGGAGGTTAGCATCCAACCAGTCTTAGGACTGATGACCTCATGATGATGATAGTTTTAGTTTATTATAGAGATAAACGCAACATTATGCATTAAAACTTTCTTCTTTCTCAAAGCCTTATTTTATTATTTGCCGCAAAAATAACTTTGAGATACCTTGTATATTCAACTGTAACGTAAATAACTACATAAAAGAGCAACAAATATATAAACAAAATAGATTTATAATAACTCTAAATTACAATAATTACGTCGATATAACTTTCTGTGTTTAGCATGTAGTCATACTTCAGAAGTGACGGGTTTTAAAAACATACATAAAATATCGTTACAGTGGTAAATGCATAAGTTAGTACCTAATTTCACTCCTTATATGTAAAACTGGTCACCGAAATACATAGTTAATCTATTGATATTATACCATGTCAAGGTTTAATAATAAAGTAATAAGCTGACGTGAATCAATGCAATTAAAGCTACATACAAATCCAGAAAATTTCTTAACTGATGATAATACATTCGTACTTGATTAATAAAATTAATTAACTGATGTTATATCATATCTCACGTAATATTTTTTGTAAAGGTATTGTAACAAAGAAATGCTATTATAATAAGATATTTATGTCTACGAAGACGAGGAAACCTCGATTCATCTTCTATACACCTGCCCTGCACTGGAGGAGAAGAGGTATCTTATATTAGGGACCCCTGTTATCCTAGAGGAATCGAGACCTAAGGCGAGGGACTTGCCTAAATTGCTTCTTTTATGGGATAGCATTTTTGGATAATGACCCGGATAAGAGGGAATCGCCAAGGGACTACCCATGCGATCAGTGGCTGATGAGACCCAAACCTATCTAATATAATAATAATATGTCTACGATCATAATATGGGACACATACATAAATATCATTCTGAGGTTACAAATTTAGTCATCGCTAATCATTTATTTAATAGCATTCTAAATTGCTCTTCAAATTATTATAGCGTAAAGTAAATTGTTGTTATCAGAAATCATATTACGCAGTAACAGTGAGTGTAAATTAATGAGTAAGAGAGTAAATGGTATACGTAGGGATGTTTTACCATTTTAAGTATATACAGGGTTCCTCACGGTAGCCGTTCGTTAGAAGTTTTCGTAGTTAGAAAAAGCTTAGAATTCTGAATTTCTGAACTCCAGGGTTATTTAAGATTCTCTTTCATTTTGAAATATTTTCAAGGTCGTACCACTTCCGGTTATCCAGGAAGTCGCCAGTAACTTCCTTGTTTTAAATAGAACACCCGGTATATTATTTCATTCTTGGATTACTGAGAAAATTTCATGAATTCCATCAGGTTTTCCTATACCTATTTTCAACTGTTTCTTAGATATGTTGATTATTTTGAAAATTTTGAAAGACGTAGCCTTCTTTTCAACACTGTGCCTTTTACCCATTTTCGACTGGTGCTAAGCGCTTCTGGGGTAGATGGAAGCACAAGAATGGTACTTTCAGAATCCACATTGACAATTAATTTATCGCAAACAAGGTGTCCAATATTTTATCACCAATTACATAATTTTCAAAGTTCGTTATTTTAAATGTGACACCCTGTATATTATTGGATGATCGGATGCAGAATTTGATTCTGCGTCGTTTCGCTATAACTTTCCCTATACCTATTTCCAAAGGTTTTCTTGTTAATCCATATTTTCTATTTTGTTTTTCGAAACAAAATGAACAGGACTGAAACGGCAGAAATTCACTTTAATTAGAACATAAAAATAAACAGGAACATAACAAAATTTAGAATGTTAAAGCTAGGATCGAGGATTAAATTCGAGGATCGGTGGACAGGAATTATTGAACTAGACAGGAATTATTGAACCTTGTTCACGATGCGTTTACTAATCTAAGTCCTGACGAACTTCGGAGGTATGTTTTGCGAGGAGTATATGACAGAGTTATCCAGTGTTTGAACCAAAATGGCGGTCATATAGAACAATTATTGTAATTTTACATTCATTTATTATTTCATGTCATTATGTTCCAATTTTTTTAAATTTTTCATTTGTTATTACGTTCTAAATTTTGTCATGTTCCTGTTTTGCTTTCATGCTTTCACATAAAGTGAATTTCTGTCGTTTCAGTGATGTTCATTTTGTTCCGAAAAACAAACGATGTTTCGGTTTCTGCCAAAAATCACATTAAAATAAAAAATATGGATTAACAAGAAAACCGATGAAAATAGGTATAGGGTATAGGGTATAATAGCTATTTAAGTTAGAACGAATCGATGCAGAATCAAATTCTGCATCTGATCATCCTATAATATACAGGGTATCATATTTGAAATAACGAACTTTTTCAACTTTAAAAATGATGTAATTGGTGATAAGATTTTGGACACTCTGTTTGCGATAAATTAATTGTCAATGTGGATTTCGTACCATTCCTGTGCTTCCGTTTATCCCAGAAGTGCTTAGCACCAGTCGAAAATAGGTAAAAGGCACAGTGTTGAAAATAAGGCTACGTCTTTCAAAATAATCAAGATATCTATCTAAGAAAAAGTTGAAAATATTTTTAGGGAAGTCTGATAGAACTCATCATCAGAAATTTTCTCAGGAATCTAAAAATGAAATAATATACCGTATATTCTATTTAAAATAAGGGAGTTATTGGCGACTTCCGAGATAACCGGCAATGGTATGACCTTGAACATATTTCAAAATGAAAGAGGATCTTGAATAATCCTAGAGTCCGAAAATTCAGAATTCTAAGTTTTTTCTAACCACGAAAACTTCTAACGAATGGCTACCGTGAGAAACCCTGTATATATTATGCCTCTGAAGTTTGGAATTAGAGTAAATAAAATTAAAAAGATAAAGTAAAATTAACGTTTTGTGAAGAAATTCCTCCAATACGTCGATTTCAATTTTCAGAACAACATCCATAGAGGTTGTTCCCAACTCCTCTCCATCAACCTTTTAGTCCCTAACAAATTCAAATTATAAAAATAAAAATACATGAGGTATTATAATGCCTCGTTTTAAATAATTTTCTGCATAGTTCTACTAAAAAAAAACCTCGAAATTTGGTTAATAAATAAATATTTAGTATCGAAAATATTTAGTAAAAATATGTTGATGTTTCATTTCACAAGTAAATTGAAAATCACACTTGTCAGTCATTGCTGTTCGTTTTGTAATTATAGAGAAGATAAGTTTTCAAATTCTGCAGCTATTTTCAATATATCATATATAATTAAGATTATGGAGATAAGGGATGAAATGAAAAATCAGCTTGAGGGTTACAATATGTGTAACACTATTTTTCTATATCAACATTAGGGCAAATGAGACAATCAACTGTGAGTAAAATTTACTACAGATTTGAACAAACGAGCTATAAAATATATTCAAAGATAAAGTTGACCACCTATCACAAAATTAAATAATCTGAGACTTTAAGTAATGCCTGATTAAACAGAAAACGAAATTAATTCAATTTAACAGTGAATTCAACAAAACAACAAAATGTTTCGAAATCAACAGATCATCATTTCCTAAAGAAACAAAAATGGTCCCAATTTAAAATACATGAAGTTCAGAAGCTCTTGCCTAATGTTGCTAACAGAAAACTAGAATTTTATAAAACTAGTGTCGCGCAAGATATGTTCTTCAAATTTGAACTTGGTTTTTTAAAAACACTTTATTTTCATTAAAACGACTTGTTACAATTTTTAGAACTTTATCTAAATTTATTTAACGACTTAAGTACAACAGTGACGTGAATACTATGAACTGATGATCATATATTATTCTTTACTACGTGGGGAACTTGCTTAAATAGACTAAACTTATCTTTTGCTCTATAAGCATTTCATAGAATATAACTCCTCCCGACGTAGTATGAAAAATCAAGGAAAAACATCGTTTTTGTCATCAGTTGACTGATTTTTCAGTTTTGTTTCCAGTGACTCTGATGGTTTTCCTTTCTTATAATTAACAATGAATTTAAATGGGTTTGTTTTTGTTTTATAACATTTTACAATATGATATATGCTGTAAAGTAATAACACAATTAATATAAATATAATCACATAAGTCCAGATAGATGTAGCCATTAGTTTCATTTCTATTAACGGTTTGACTTCTAACTGATTGATTTGTTTTTCAATCGAAGTGAGGTGGTGCAGATCTATTTCTCGATAAACATGGACCTCTTGTTGTGCTGATTCCGGCCTAACGATTGGAATTTGGGGGAGTGTGTATGGACTACCTATAATTTTAGTTTGATCGTTGATGAATACGTCGTTATTGACGTCGACTTTACATTGGTAAGGGATGCGAATTAGTGATGGTTGATGAATGTTCGTAAAACCTGCTTCGTCGCATGTTTGATGTACTTTCAATGTTTCTTGAGGGATGGCGATTATGTATTGGGCGTTGACAGGGCTGACCAAGTCGATGTTGACGTATATAGGCGTTAACGGACACTCTTTGACTTGACCTCGAAGTAGATTGGCTATACAGTCGGGTTGAGATAACAGTTTGTCGACATTTGCGATACAATATTCATCAATAAAATGGCAGGGTTCTTCTTGGTATAGATAATTGGTTGCATTCAATAACAGGTAAGGTTTTTCAGATAACAAAGTGAGGTTATTTATTGGGATTGGAAATAAGTGATATA
This sequence comes from Rosalia funebris, assembly GCA_037954035.1. Taxonomy (NCBI): domain Eukaryota; kingdom Metazoa; phylum Arthropoda; class Insecta; order Coleoptera; family Cerambycidae; genus Rosalia; species Rosalia funebris. The sequence goes on from JAZFAV010000002.1 coordinate 31,849,781, forward strand.
AATCAAGTGTTATTGATGCTATGATAGGGAAGTGAATTAATATTAGAATTTCTGAATCCATGTATTTTACTTCTGTGAATAAGTATTTATAATAATTTCGTTCATTTTTGAATAAAATTTGATTTTTGTATAATTGGTTCATTAAAATTTTTATTTCTCTAATTTCTTTAATACTTAATATATTTGTAGTTAAGGTATGTATTTGGGCTAAGGATACTGAAATTTGTAAATTTTCTATTGATTCCATTAATATTTCACAATTTTGCATTAAAGAGTTTAGTATATGATATGACGTTAAATATGAAGCTATTCCGTCAGTGGTAATTTGCAAAGTTGAAATTTGGTTTTGTACATATTCATTATTCGTTTTAACTTTGTTTAATAACTGACTGGTTTCATTTACAAAATCTTTCGTGACTGTTACTGATTTTTCTAAGTCATTATAAATAGAAAGTTGATTTTTTCTTAAGGTTTCTATTGCATTGTCATATCGTGTTCCATCTTCATCAGATAGGGTACCAAAGAGCCATTTTTGAGTTCTGCCTACGACATTAATTAGGGCTCTCTTATTTCTAGGTTTTATCTTGAGATTTTCTAGTTTTTGATATGTAATATTCACAGTTTCTTGTATTGTAATTTTGAGTCTTTCTAATGAAGGTAAGTTTCTTTTTGTTTTACATATTTTTGTATCTATCAATAAATTTTGAATCTGTTGTAATTTGTTTTCGTAATTAGTTAAATCAATATGTTTGATAAAAACATGAGAATGTGTCGTTATATGAGCTTCTCCTAAGGAGAAAGGGAATAAAGGGTTATTTAAAGGTGTAACCGTAATTTTATCTGTTTTAGTCGATCTTCCTAGAAGAGTGACTAGAAGAAGCAGAAGAAACATGACTGGATGGCCCTGCAAGTAAATTAATGTTTTTAGTTCCTATTCCTAAACCTGTCCGTCGTGTAGGTTTTATAATTTTTTTATGGTAATTTCCCTTTTCGGTTTCTACTATAGCATCTTTATCTTTAACAACGATTTCTTTAGTGTATCGAGGGGTGATTTTAGGACGTCTATCTGACTTAACAAATACTTCATTTCCTACCGTAATTTGCGATGGGTCTAATCTGTTTTCATTAATTTTGGATAAGTCTCTAGCTTTGGTTTGTGCGTCATTAATTTTGGTTTTCATTATTTCTAAATTTTGTGCATGATTGTCTAGGTAATTAGTAAATATTACTTGATCTGTGTAATCAGTTGGATTTTGATCGTTAATATTTCCTTTTATTATTTGTAAGGGTGTAAATTTCGTACTCGTATGGGTACTGTTATTATAACCAATGAGTGCGTACGTCATCAATTCGGTAATTGGAGCTTGTTTTTGTGCGGCACGTAAAATTCGTAATGATTCGATTAGTGTCGAATGGAATCGTTCGACTGGGCTGTTGGAATTTGGATTTCTGACAGTTGCATAATGTAAGTTAATCTTATGTAATTTGCAAAAATTTTCAAGTTGTACATTTTTGAATTCTGTACCTTGGTCACAGGTAATTTTAATAGGTATTCCATAATGTGAAATAAAAATTAACAAATTGCGAAGTATCTCTAAAGCATTTGTAGTGGTAGGGTAAGCCTGGGAAAATTTGGAAAAACTATCCGTTATAGTTAGGAATTTTTGTTTTTCGACGGAAAATGTGTCAATATATATATATATATATATATATATATATATATATATATATATATGTTCAAATGGGTTTTCTCCAATTGGTGTATTTTTATATATAACTTTATTTGGATGTCTTTCGTATTTATTTTGTTGACATAATGCACATGTATTTATATAATTTGTAATAGAGTCTTTCATTTTTGGCCAGAAATATATTTTTGAGAGGGCAGATAATGTTTCTGTAATTCCTCTGTGAATCGTTTTAGTTTCGTGATGGAATTTAATTTTTTCAATTTGGTCTTCTAATGTCTCGATATCTTTTATGAATACGGGTGATCTAATAAATTTAAAACTTTTCGCTTGAAAATGAGTTTGTATGATTTGTGTTATTTGAGGAATGTATTGATCGGGAATTAATATACCGTATGTGGCTTTTGGTCTGACGTAATTTTTTATATAATTAATTACATCTTCTCTAAAATTACGTATTCTGATAGTTACTAGGTGACGAGTATAGTTTTCAAAAGGAGATTTAACGCGAGTAAAAGAGGATAGAGTGTCATTTCCGATATGGAACAAAATTTGATTATGAAAAGAGTTAAGTGGTTTTTCGGTAACTTTTATTTCGAAAATAGGATTTTCTACGGCTGAATGAATTGTTTCATTATCGAATTCATCTGGGGGTATTATTTCATTTATTGGATTTATTAAAATATCTTGTATCACGTTTATTTTTGGGGTCTCGTCTATAGATTGGTTTTCTAATGTTTCGTTTATTAATCGATCTATTTCTGAAATATCATTAATTGATTCATTTTCTGAAATTTGAACTATCGGTTGTGATTCATTTGTATGAATATTGAAGTCGGCTAATCTATCAGATTGTTCTAAAGGATCAAATTCCCCGTTTAATGAAGAATTTTCATCACCTGACGGTTTAATGCGTGAAAGTATATCTGCAACCTTATTATTGCCTCCCTTGATGTATTTGATTTCTTTATAGTTATAATCTTGCATTTTGATTTTCCAGCGTAAAAGTCTAGAATTAGGTTCTTTTATGGAGGTTAACCACTTTAATGGACGGTGGTCAGTGAAAATAGTAAATTCTTTACCGTATAAATAAGGTCGAAAATAGGCGCAAAAATTAATGATAGAAAGCATTTCTTTTTCAATTACTGAATAATTTTGTTCGGCTTTGTTCAATGTCCTCGATGCGTAAGCTATCGGTTTATTATTTTGAGATAGGACCGCTCCAATCGCATAGTTTGAAGCATCGGTGGTGAGCTCAAACGGTTTAGAGAAATCAGGATAGATCAATATCGGTTCATTTGTTAAATAATTTTTTAATTCATCAAAACTTTTTTTATAATTTGGGTTATTAATATCAATTTTGGTTCCCTTTTTTAAATATGCTGTCATTGGTTTAGCGATTTTTGCATAGTCTTTAATAAATTTTCGGTAATAACCGGTAAGGCCTAAAAATGATTTAATTTCAGTGACTGTTGTAGGAATTTTCATATTTTTAATAGCACTAATTTTATTTGGGTTGGGCTTGACACCCTGATCGGTAATTATGTGTCCTAAATATTCGGCTGATTTCTGTAAAAATTCGGTCTTATCTAACTGGATTTTTAAGTTTGCTTGGCGCAAAACGTCAAATACTCTTTTTAAATGAATCATATGCTCTTGTAAGGAAACTGAATAGACGATAATGTCGTCTAGATAGACCATACATATATTATGTTTAATTAGATCCCGCAAAATATGGTCCATAACTCGTTGAAACGTACTAGGCGCATTTTTGAGGCCGAAGGGCATACGTAAAAATTCGTAGTGTCCTCGGTCACACGTAAAAGCCGTTTTCTCAATTGAATCACGATGCATAGGGATTTGATGATACCCTGAAGCAAGGTCTATTGTCGTGAAATATTGACTTTTGCCTAATTTTGCTAGTGTTGTATCTATATCAGGAATTGGGTATCTATCGTCAACAGTTTTAGAATTTAACGCGGAGTAATCTATTACCATTCGAAATTTCTTTTTTCCAGACGCGTCCATTTTTTTGTTTACAATCCATATAGGATGAGCGTAGGGGCTTTCGGAGTGTCTAATGATTCCGTCCCTGAGGTATTGATCAATTGTTTCGCGGACTAACTCTTTGTGTACATGGGGGTATTTATAAATGTAAGGGTGCGTAGGAACTTCATCGGTTGTTCTGATAGTGTGACATACTTTATTTGTAGTCGTTAGTTTTTCATCGGTTTTATGAAATAAGTCTCGGTATTTGGTACACAGTGTATACAATTTATTTTTTTCTTCCGGGTTAAGATGTTCAACTCGTAAAATTTGTTTCAAATCTAAAATTGGTGTTTCTGTAGATACAAAATTTTCTGTGAGCTGTTCTAAATTAAAAATTTCATGATTTTTCCTATTTAAATTTTCGTATGTGATATCAATTAATTTTAAAGTACGCGGTATATTTGTATGATTGTGAATGAGAACCGGGGCGAAATAATTGTCTACGGTTGTGATACCTTCTTTAATTAACAAACCTGATGGGTTTTGTTCATGGATAAGTATCGTTCCTTTTTCTATTTGAACTGGAAATTTTGCAAAACGTTTTTGAAAGGGTTCGATTATAATTTCATTATTTAGCGGTAAATTTTGTCTATACAAAAATGGAATAGTTATATAGCCGTCTGAAATAGTTTGATTCGAAACTTCAATATCTAAATTTAAATCTTTTAATATATTAATTCCAATAACTCCATCAAAGAAATCGTGAAATTCAAATGCTACAACTTCAGGTACATAATTAAAATAATAAGTGGCGGCATGATGAAATTTTGGATCCTGTATTTTTGGATGATTTCGTAATAAAATTTGGAATATAGGGATATAAGCTACTTCTTTCGCAATTACTGTGCCTCCTGTAGTTTTAATCTTTGTTTCCGTGGAATTTAAAGTACCGGGAAAAAAGTGGTTAATTAAGTTTGGTTTTAACATGTTAATGCTACACCCTGTATCTAGTAATAATTTTAATTCTGGATCGTGATCAGTTGCCGGTATATAAATATATGGTAAAGGGGCGGCACCGGAAGTATGAACTTCTGGGATTATTTTTAAATTTGTTATATTTAAGTTGGATAATTCGTTTGCGTGGTGTTGCAAAAATCCTGCTGTTCCTCCGGTTCATATGAATCAGTATCATATGACGAGTAATAGGGTTCTGGGTCATTGCTAGCTGTGTAAAGTCGTTCTTCGTATTGTTCCATATTATTTTCTACCGCATCAGCTACTTGGTACGTATTTATCTCTGTGTCCTTGCTTGCATAATGTGAAGGTTTCGACGTAAGCCTCGTATTAGTTGACACTGGTTGATTATAATTATGTCTATTTGGCACATTAGAAGGAACTGTTGAGACTCCGGACATAGGTAGCGGTTTATTATGATTAAACGATTTATTTTGTGGATTCCACACATTTTGTGGAGGGCCAAATATCTGCCGATTTGTAGGTAATTGTGAATTTATTAGTCTATTAGTTGGTTGTAAGTTAATCGGTTGCGACGGAAAATTTGGTCCATAATTTTGATACTGAATATTTTGTTGTGGTCTTTGAGAAGTCTGTGGTTGATTTCGAGAAATATGAGGGCCTGGTAAAAGTTGATTAGGTCTTATTGGTCGCGGAATTAATTGTTTGAAATGGTTTTGGTTTGGATTTTGAAAAAGTTCGAAATTTTCATCCTCCTGTACTAGAGCCATTGCCGCTTCTAAAGAATTTGGGCCCTGAACTATTATTTTATCTCTTAAACGCCTATCTAAATTTCTAACAAAAATTTTACAAGCTAAAGTATTGTATTGCCGAGTATGTACTAATTTAGTGGCAGCATCCATACTAGTTATTGGTATTGTAGTAATTTTTTGGGCTAATTTAGAGCGTAATATTTGTAGTCTTTTACCGAAATTTTGATAATGTTCATTTTTTTGAATAGTACATGTCATGAGCATTTGCTCCAAGTTATCTAAAGATAGTTGTTCTCCGTAAACGTTTCTTAATTCTTCGCGTATTAAAGGCCATGTATTTAATTCAGTTCTTGAACCTATAATTAAGAGAGCATCCCCTTTTAATTTACCTATCAAAGCTTGGCGAATAAAACTACTCATATCTGCACTAGCAGCATTGTATTGATTGTAAAAATTATCTGCAGCCGAAATAAAAATTTCTAAAAGGTCTCTATTTCCTTCAAAAGATGGAATTGTTTCTAATACTAATCTAATAAGAGTGTAATTTATCTCTGGCATTTTTATTTAAAAAAAGTAATGAGAAAGAAAATGAATAAAATAAACGAATAATGTATTCTTAGAATTAATTGTTTAATTATTTAAAATCTAAATGAGTTCTCAACTTGAAATTGTTTTTCGTTTTTTGACTTAATTAGGTACCGAAGATAATTTACTTATTCAGTACTTGTACTGATTATATAAAATAATTGTACACGTTTTTTCCGAAGCGAATATTAAATGAATATTTTGTCGAATATTACTTGATTTATATTGCTTAGGATGGGATGGTACACTGTATCGACCTCACCTTTGGCTCACCTCGCCACAGAGCCTTAAACTGCCTCCTCTCTGTGTTATGCTAAGTTTGTTACTGAGTTGTTGGTGACACAAATGCGGAATAAAGGATTAATTGAATGCAACTTACCCTGATGGTATCTGGATCCAATTATGTCCTCTGGATTTTGGGTTGTCACGTTGTCCTTGCAGATGGAAGGTGTCGTAGATCCCAGCCAAATCGTTGAAACGAACCACTGAACTTCTTGGTGTGTTGGAATCCTGTTCGCAGCGCCAGATATGTTCTTCAAATTTGAACTTGGTTTTTTAAAAACACTTTATTTTCATTAAAACGACTTGTTACAATTTTTAGAACTTTATCTAAATTTATTTAACGACTTAAGTACAACAGTGACGTGAATACTATGAACTGATGATCATATATTATTCTTTACTACGTGGGGAACTTGCTTAAATAGACTAAGCTTATCTTTTGCTCTATAAGCATTTCATAGAATATAACTCGCACAATGACTAACAACCAAAACTTCTTACATCATGTACTATTCTCAGATCAAGCCACATTTTACCTGAAAGACTGCTTAAACTGACAAATAACAAAATACTGAATCTACATAAATCGTCACTGAACGCCTACAATTAACGTTTTAGATCTATAATTAACGTTTGTTAATATCGAAGATGTACTCGTATTTCATATGTTTAAAATTCGATTTATTTCTGACTTTAATCGTTTGTTTTTCAAATGATAATGAACCGGATTTGATACATGAATATATTTGCTTTCAGTAAAATGATGCCTCTGCATCTTATGCTACAAATATCAGAGGATTCTTAAATGGAATGTCTCCGAACATATTGATAGGTAGACAAGGAGCAATATAATGACCTCCAAGATTTCCCGACATAACTATATTAGATTTTCTTTGTGGAGTTACCTGAATTACATGAATTAGCAAAGAAACATTGAATCACTGAAGATAAGCGCAGGAGATTATTTGTAAAATTTTGACTGGAAAAATTAGCTATTTCATAAATGATGTCCAGGATCGAATAGATTGTCGCCAAGTGTAGAGTGATAGTCACTTTGAACTGTTATAAATATTTTAGTTTTGTTCAGTTTCGTTGATTGTAATAATGAAATCAAAATTCCATTTTATAGTCCCTGAATCCATTTTGTCCAATATTTTCGTTACTTATGAGTCAAATTTCTATTTCTCTTTAAAGAATTTACTGCAAGAGGCATTAAAACGATTATTACATGGAGCAATTATTACATCTTTATATTTTATATTTTAAAGTTGGTGTTAAAACTTAGAGAGTTGGTAGTGAGAAGATAAAAATAACCCCTGCAGATGTTGAATAGACACCGAAACAAATCGAATCTTAGAGGGTGTCCTCTTTTTGAAACAAAAAAGACTATTTTTTGTTTCGACAGAAAAGTCCATTTGGGGAATAATGGATTTAGCCGTCGAAACAAAAAGCAGTCTTTTTCATATCTCACGTTTTACTCTTTGCCGAATTTCATGAAAATCCACTATCTAATAACACTGACAACAATACATTACGAGTACATTCTCGTACAATAGAACTCGTATATTCTTGAGAAAAGGCTGGAACCTTTTATGCATCAACAAATATTTATCTAGAACAGCTTTTCACGAACATTAAGAGATTATACGTTACTTGACGCGCGTCTCTCCAATCATATTGACATCGTCAGGAGACGATTAAAAGTGATAATTATGTTTTAATCATCTTATAATTATGTCAACTTGGTTACCGAAATTCACACTCAATATATTATAGACAAGCCCATATGTGAAATCCACAATGTGGTTAATTTAGAAAAAAGTTTTTAAGATATTTTAAATTACAAATTCATATTTCGACTTAAAAACCAATATACAGTACTTTTATATAGTAATAAATAAATAAGTTAAAAATTCAGGGAACAATTTTTGGGAAAAACTCTAGGACCCGTCAAATTTCATTTCGAGTTGCGCGTTTTTTTTTTAATATAATTAATACATGTAGGGTGATTCCTGTAGGAGGTATGACGTTATGGATTTTTTTTAATGACAACCTCCTTCTTATTATGGAATATGAAATGGCACATTTTTTACATGCGTTATGGTAATAAGTTAATAACTACATTAGCACAAGTATAGATTAGATAAAACAAATTAAGAAATGAACAAGAATTGAACAATTTGAACACTTAATTTAGTTGATTTTTTGAATAATTATATTAATTGAATTTAGTATTTTGAAATTACAATTTCATTTTCTTCACTTTTCTTATCTAACCCATACTAACGCTAATATAATTATTATAATAGCGCATGTAAAAATATGCTCTATCACATTTCGTAATAAAAAATGAGGATTCCATTAAAAAAATATCGATGATGTCATACCTCCTACACGAATCATCCAGTGTGCATCTTTTTCCAAAATTTCCGTAAGTAAGTTTCCGAATTTATTCATTACCTTACGAAAGCATTGTATATAGTTACTATTCGTTTCATCGTTATTTGCCAAATAAAAAACTCTCTTATCTTGTCGATAAACGGAACAATATACCTGAGCCTAGCCATAAAGACAAGCCACGGTATGTTTTGAGATCTTTTATTTGGCAAATAGCGATGAAATAAACTATACTTACTATTCATTTCATCCCTATTTGCGAAATAAACAACTCTCTTATCTTGCCGATAAACGGAGGTCTACCTGAACCTAGCCATAAAAACAAGCCACGGTATGTTTTGAGATTTTTTATTTGACAAATAGCGATGAAATAAACTATACTATCTTTCGTTTTCATACATTGATGCTATTTTAGGTAATAATTTGTAGTGTATGTTCTATTACCTTTTGTTATATATGTATTAATTACTTAAATTTATTGTATAATTTTATATTATTTTCCCTCATCTTAAATAATGTTTCTAAAGTTTTTATACATTTAATTACAATAAATAAATACAAAATTATACAAGAGATGGATATAAAGAATATTTAAATTAGATTATAGATATTATGACTTACAGATATTATGACTTGTCGATATGATTAGAAACTAAATACCTGTCAATGAATTCAGTTTAGCTTTGTATTTCGGAACAAAATATTTATATACAGATAAATATAGAGTTATCCTTCTAAAAATAAATATAAAAATAACAGTTGCGGTAGTATTTAATAATAAAACACAAAAGTATTATAAATATATAAAGTTTATAAAATATGTTCCTTCTAATCCGGAAGACACGTGGAAGGTGTGAATTTTTTATTCCAAAGAATTACATGCATATATTATGATATATGCATAGTTTTACATTAGAATAACAAAGAATTTAACAAACATAAATTCCGCCCATTTCATACAGATTCTATTCCATTGTTTTCAGTTTCCGCCTTTATAAATTCTTATGCACATAAGATGATTCAAGGGACATGATCTATTTGAGAACTAACCAACTGATGAGAAGTGTTATTTAAATTAGATTTAACAGTTGAATACAATTAAACGGTTACCATGTGAATTAAGTTTAACAGTTTACACTATGTTATTCCTTTTTATGTATAAGAGACATGTACATAGGGTAGACCAAAGAAAGAATGGAACAGAAATATGTATATAGGGTGGATTAAAGTTTTAGGACTTATATTTTGTCAAATATTTCACATTTGTTCATGGAATTAAATATGAATTTAAATTAGTAGTAATTTTATTAAAGCGAATAATCAGTTATTCATACTCGATAACATATATTTATATACATATGAATGACACAGGGCGGTCCAAACTTGGTGGAATTTGGGGTTTTCTCGAAAACTGTAAAGAATACAGAAACATGGATTTATGATTTTTGATGTTATTTTCTGTTTTAGAGATAGATTGAGATAATGTGCATCTTAAATTAACCTTTGTATCTCAATATCTAAGTGTCGGATCTTAAGGGGCTACATTCACCTAAAGTCTTAAAAATTTTCGATTCCGAAAGCTTGAAGTCGATATATTTAAAATTTACATAGATATGAAGCTTTCAGTCACGAGGTAGTGGGCGGCTAACGCTGCTACGTGCGCCCATCAATGAGCGCCCTCGTCGGGTGCATAACAATGATCGCCTTAACTAATCAGCGACAACTTTGAGGAATCATTGTTTGATGCATGTGTCAAACAAGCACGAGAATTCATCATCCTGAAAAAAGTCCATCGTCCTTTGACTCCAAAACGGTGCCAGTCATATCTCGAAAACCGATAGACAGATTCATTTAAAGTAGGCATAGTGACGCATTAAGCCATTGTTAATAGAATGATGATCGTATTTTTCAAAAATAACCAAAATTGTTTAAACAAATTACGGTAACAACTGAGTTATTTACCGAATTTTCATACTTCAGTTCCATGTGTCGTTATTTTTTCTTTTTTAATAACAATTTTCGGAAACGGCGATCGTCAATCTGTTTCGTATGCACTTATTACACAATATTAACTTTACGATAGCTTACTATCTTTGATTTCAGATGATCAGTTTTCGCAGGAGAAGGTGCACTGCAAACCGGGTCGCGAAATAGACGCTCCACTTCCGGCGGGCATATCTCTTCCGGTCTTAAAGATTCTTAAATTATGTTCACTTCACCATGTTTATAATAAATTTATATTCAATTAAGAGAAAACATGTATATTTATCATGAATAGTCCCCAAGAAAATTCATCCGAAAATTGAATATTTCCTCATGTCTCTAGGTGGATGTAGCCCCTTAAGTGTCAATATCTAAGTGTCATAAGTAAGTATCAAAACATTGTTAAGATATTTTTCTATTATCTTAACTAGAATGCAATAATTATACAACTTACTGCGTGCAGTAATAATCTATTTTTTTTTCAAGGATATAATAAACATTGTTAATATTATTAATAGAATAAATTAATTAAAGAAACCTGGGAATTATTTGAAAAAGTTATAGACATAATGATTTAGACATACTGATCTATCAATATCTAATAATAGTAAATTAGTAAGAATTTAAGTTAATTAATAAATTTAATAAAAAATAAAAGCAAGACAATTAATTAATAAAAAATAAAAGCAACAAAAATCCATTTACTGCATTTCTTGTTATAATAATATCATATAAAATGCAAATAATATCTTGCAAATAAGAGTCTAACTGCTGGATATTGTTTCACACACATTCTCTGGAAGTAAAGTTTTTTAAGTATCCCCAAGTCAAAAATCTAAATGATGCCTAGAAACTTGACCATAAAATATAAGCATTCGCTTATAAAACCTAATACTCCTACTATTCTATGTATTAAACGATAAATATATTTATTGATACCTATCCAAATCTCTAAAAACCGAGTATCTAAATAATCAACCACCTTCTGCCGGGTTGACATGGGGCCCAAACAAGTTAAGAATAAGAAATTTTGTGCTATATAAAAAAAACATTTTATTAACAACAGAGTTAATTTCGGTTTGTATAATAAATGGTTCGTCTTAATATTTGATTTTCTTTCAAATCATACCAGACGCTAAATCCATATCTTTCGTGTTGATTTACTGGAGTTGCTACGTGGATTTTTACTTTTCCGCACTCCACTATACACGGAAAAGTATGTAATCGTGTAAAGAAAATTATTTTCTCTAGAGTTTATTTTGCGTTTTTCAACCTAAAAACAAAAAAAGGTACTTAAACCATTTTGTGTGTATGTGTGTGTGTGTCGTTGTCGTTGTCGTCGTCGTCGGCATTTATTCTTGTTAGCACGATAACTCAACTAAATCGTATCGGATCGATCATATTTTCACTGATTCTGATCGGGGACGTCTCCCAAATGACACCTATTGATTTTGAGGTGGATAAGACACACCCCACCCTGTCCATGGGTCATGAGAAAGCACGATGGTGGACTATTTGAGAAATTATTTTTGTTAGCACGGTAACTCAACTAAATCGTGTCGGATCGATCGGGTTTTGACTGATTCTGATCAGGGTCGTTTCCCAGATTAATTTTGAGGTAGATAGGACACACCCCACTCTGTCCATGGATCCATATTCTGCATTTATGTGTTGGTTTATTTTTTCTCTGCCACTCAATTTCAAGATAGAGATGTTCTACGTGCGTAAAAGTCCGCATTAAGGTTTTAAAACTGTTTATTTAAGACCAGTGATAATATTATACGTACTAAAGATTCCAGCATTACTTACATACATCTCATTTATAAATATAACATCTCATTCAAAATAGGGAATCTAGTTATATTCATACAATGTCTTATAAAGTGCCATTTAATAATATTTCTTCTTATATTTGTGCATTTAATTTATTGATCATGTCTGAGAAGGAATTTATACATGTTGAATTTATCTTAAATATTATAGAGACTAATACTCCTGACTATTTATCCAATAAGTTAATGAAACAAACTAATACTCATAGTAGATAAGTAAGACAAATAGAAAATAAAATGTTCAAACCATCTCATCGAATTGAAATGTTTAAATCCTCTTTTGTTGAATAAAGCAGCGTATGTCGTCACTAACTTATTCAATATCATAATATGTCGGTGGCGACAGTAAAAAATCAGAGACATACTACAGAAATAAGGAGATTATACTCCAACCCATCTGCAAATGCCTTATTATTAAGTCCTTAGTCCTTATTATATAAGGCATTTGCAGATGGGTTGGAGTATAATCTCCTTATTTCTGTAGTTTGAATATTACACTCTGTGTAGTAAATCTTTGCATTATACTGATGATCAGAGACATACTTTCATCAATTTTCAACATTGTTCTACGCGAATATTTTGAGTTTCATTCGTATTTTTCGTTTTGCTTATTGCCATGTACATATGTATATAAGCAAGTAAATATATTATCTTATATTTATAGAGAGTTGTAAATCAAATTCGTTGATGCACTTTCCTTTCGGAAGAAATTTCTGCTTGTACTTTTCTTTCAATATATTTAGATATACTTGCCCATGTACTACTGGCAAAAAGGCTTCATTGGTTATTATTTAAATACAAGTACTTATTGAATCTTATTTTATATGGCAGAAATTTATTTTTCAATTCACATAATATCGTTGGTTTTGGAACTACCAGGTGGTTTGGATTTATTCGAAAGGAAGTATTGCAATTCTCTTTGATATGTTGATATTATTATATATTTTATTCTATTATATATTACATTTACAATATTTGCCATAACATTAACATTTTTCTTTGTAATCAAATCATATGTAATCAATGTACGATATAGTGTAATAAGATATAAATTATTCCATATAAAACTACAAGATATAATATATGTACGCCATTAAAATTTATGGGTTTATAATTTTTTGATAACATTATTGAATTCTATTTAAAAAATCGTTTGTTCAAAAAATCGCCATTACGTCAAATAATTTTTTTAAAGAATATTTTTGACATTTTTTATTTGACAATTATATATTAGAATAGAGTGGTTAGTTTAAAGTGCACATTTTTTAGAAACACTCTGTATTTCGGAAACGGAATGAGATAGAAGGCACAGTTTGCAGGATTGATTTGCTCGAACTCAAAAACTGATCTCAGAACTATTCATCTAATTGTTCATCGATTTTACTGTATCTTTTATAAATTTCTAGAAAACTCGAAATACCATTGAAATTGGGCCACCCTATACAAAAGTTTGCGTTTATATCGTTTCCGCTAACATGAAAAATTGTCACTCTCTACTAGTTTATATCAACTTTGAATTATATTTATCACAACACTATAAAATATAGGTACCGTTAAACTCTATCAGAGATCATTAAAAATGTTGTAGTTTTCTATTACATATCACTCAGGTATAGGCTGTCAAATAAAATAAAAGTAACAAGTTGAAAAAGGTGTTTTATTGGCACTAAAATTTAAATACCTAATACTTCTTATTAACTGTTTGGTTGGCTGTCCAAACAAGTGTCGCTTTAATTATGTTATTTAATAAGAATTTATGTTAAAACTGAAATTTCATGCGGACCCGAGAAGAATGCTCAAGACCACATTTAATTCTATGATATATATTAAGTAATGTAATGAATTAAATTAATAAACAATTTAAAAGGTTTATTGATAAGACAAAATATGTTACTATAAACGAAACCACTCAACTCAAGTACCAAAATAAACCTAAACGTGAGAAAAATGTATATTATAAACTGAATTAGAATTATAAAATATAGAATTAAAAGAATTTTGTAATAAAATCTTAATAAACCAAGAATTTACACATTTATGTATTATGCATACATAGAATATCGTACCGTACATATATGATATGTCATCGAATATATAAATAATATATATAAGTATAGATATACATAATGTAAATGTAGATATAGATAACAAATTTAAATGTGTATGAAAGAATGTAAAAATATCCGGAGGCAATTCAAAGGTTTGGTATGTACCATATTATTTAATTTAGATTTTATTTATAACTATAACGTATCATTATTATTATTTCTTTTTAATTTATTTGTTTAATTTTTTACTTATGTATTTTAAATTTTATTTATTGGTGTTTCTTTAAAATTACCTGTCCTTTAAACAGAGTAGTAAAAGATCCCAGCTTTAATGCCAATCAATTATCAAATCTAGTACTACTACAGTAATACTAAGTAAATAAACTCAACTCGTAGTTTTCCAATTTTTTACGGATAAAAAATGTCTATAAAAAAATTAAGAACGTAAGTAAAAAGTTAATATAAAACCCCACAAAATTTTGATTTAAACTGAACAAAAAGTTCAAGTGAAATTATTTATTTAATTCATATTTAAAGTATTCAATAAATAAACAGTTTTAATACCTTAAAACTGACTTTTCCGCACTTAGAACATGTCTATCTCGACATTGAGTGGCCGAGAAACAATAAACCAATACATAAATACAGAATATGTGTTTTATGCGACAGTTCTACATTTTCAAATAGTCGAGCATCGTGCTTTCTCATGATCCATGGACATGGTGGGGTGTGTCCTCATCATCATTAGGTCATCAGTCCTAAGACTGGTTGGACGCTAACCTCCAGCTTCTCCTATCTTGTGCTAACCTATGCATTTCGCTAATTGTGCTACATCCTACATCCCTTACTATTTGCGAGCAGTAGTCTAATCTAGGCCTACCTCTGCCTTTCTTCACTCCCATTTCTGCCTCCAAAATATCGCGGACTATTCCCCCATGTCTCAGCAAGTGGCCTACCATTCTATCTCTTCTCTTCTTTAAGTTTTTCCACATACTTCTTTTCTCGCCGACTTTCTCCAATACTTCTTCGTTTCTAACCCTATTAGTCCATGGTATTTTCATCATTCTTCGGTAACACCACATCTCAAAAGCTTCTAATTTCTTCCTACTTGCTTCCCCTACCGTCCAGGTTTCGCAGCCGCATAGTGCCGTGCTCCATACATATGTTTTCAAAAATCTCTTCCTTGTTTCTAAGTTTATTACCCCCGAGCATAAAAGTGCTTTCTTTTTGTTAAAAGCTACTCAACCCTGCGCTATTCTTTGTTTTATGTCTTTATCGCTTCTTCCATCCCAATTTATTTTACTTCCTAAATAAGTGAAGTCTTTAACTTCCTCCAATCTTTCATTATTAATTTGTACTTTCGTTTTTGTTCTGCTCTCGCGCCCTCTGCACACTAACACTTTAGTTTTGTTTTTATTCACCCTCATTCCGTATTCCTCTGTCAAAATTGCCTCCATTTCGTTCAATGCTGATTCTAATTCCTCCTTACTAGATGCTAATAATGGTGTGGCCTATCTATCTCAAAATCAATAGATGTCGCCTGATAGACGTCCCTAATCAGAATCTGTCGAAACCCGATCGATCCGACAGGATTTAGTTGAGTGATCGTGCTAACAAAAAAAATTTCTCAAATAGTCCACCATTGTACCTTCTCATGACCCATGTACATGGTAGCGTGTGTTCTATCCACCTCAAAACCAATAGGTGTCGTTTGGGAGACGTCCCTAATCAGAATTAGTCAAAACCCGATCGATCCGGTACGATTTAGTTGAGTTATCGTGCTAACAGGATTAAATGCCGATGACAACGACACACACAGCAAAAATTTTTAAAAACCATTTTTCTGGTTTTTAGGTCGAAAAACGAAAAATAAACCCAAGAAAAAATTTGCTTTTTCACTTTTTCTTTACACGATTACATTGCTTTTCCGCGTATAGTGGAGTGCGGAAAAGTAATAAAAAACAGTTTTAATACCTTAAAACTGACTTTTCCGCACGTAGAACATATCTATCTCGACATTGAGTGGCCGAGAAACAATAAACCAATACATAAATACAGAATATGTGTTTTATGAGACAGTTTTACATTTTCAAATAGTCCACCGTCGTGCTTTCTCATGACCCATGGACAGGGTGGGGTGTGTCCTATCTATCTCAAAATCAATAGATGTAATCTGGTAGATGTCCCTAATCAGAATCAGTCAAAACCCGATTGATCCGACACGATTTAGTTGAGTTATCGTAATAACAAGATTAAATTCCGACGAAAACGACGACACACACATAGCAAAAAAAATTTAAAAAACGTTTTTTTTTTTGGTTTGTAGGTCGAAAAACGAAAAACAAAACCCAAAAACAAAATTTGTCTTTTAACTTTTTCTTTACACGATTACATTACTTTTCCGCTTATAGTGGAGTGCGGAAAAATAAAATGACCACCACTAACGTCCATGCATAGTACAATCATTGTTCGAACAGTGTGGTATTATTCGTTAATACTGCTGTACAATTCATGCCAGTAGGTTATCTAGATTACCAGGTTTAGTTCAATATACTTTTGATTTCAGGTGTCCCCATGTTCAGAATAGAAATTTAATGATGTAGATCTGGCCATCTGATCGGTCAATCTATTGGACCTCTTTGTTTGATCCATTTCTAAGGAAAATTCTGGTTGAAAAGTTCCTCAACCGGCACATCTTAATGTAGGGAAGCCCCATCCTGCTTCCAACAGGATGGGGCTTCTCTCATCGTTATACAGAATATCATCGTCATTTAATACTTTTCTGATCAAGGAATCTATCATATTTTCTAATAAATCAATATTAATTCCTTATAAAGATAAGGGCTTTTTATCATACCGATACCTATAGTTGTTGTTTGACACCTCCAATCAAAGAAAACGTACCCTCATCACATCTGAAACACAGATTTTATGACCCAAATGTTGGTTTTCTCAAATACCATCGACACGAGCTCGTAGAACTGCGAGCGGCAATTCTACATAGTCTATAGCGCCATAGTTATTGCAGTAATATAACTTGAACAATTATTATTTTTCTTCGGGAAAATAAACCATTAATGGCTGAATTATTTGAGATGTTTCCGATCACAAATATTACATGGCTGAATTAATTGACGATTTAGGAATGAGATACAATAGGCTACTCTTTGTGATAAAAAGCCGCGATATCTTTAATTGAAAGATAAATTTTGATTTCCGCTTTTGCGTTATTATCCTCATCTGTATTTCAGGTCACTAAATTTAAAAGGTCCATGTGGAACCAATGATTTCTGAAATGGTTTTTATCAAATATCCTAAATACGGTTTCGCTAACGAACAAAAATAAACCATTACTATTATTATGGCCGAGAGATTTTTAAAATGATGTATGATTAGATTTATATTCCCACTTGAATGTTCTAAGGGTGTAGTTTGTTACGGTTTTAAACAGATGAAAAACAAATAAGCTTTACTCTAAATTACTCTTCCCGCCTGCTTATGCAGTTACTGCCCCATTCGATTCCTTTTTAAGAAAAACTGATAACATGTGTGATGTATGATATGTAAACATTTATTGACTGTCATCCAAATGGCACACTTGTGACTTGACAGTTGATTTAAAATTAAAAAGAATCTACAATTGCCAGGAATTTTAATATTTTTGTAGATAACAAAGAAAAAAAAGCAGACACTTTTATTCCTCAGAGTGCTTCGATTCAGATTCTCGTGGTGTTTAATTATTTTGGGTATTTACTTTAGCGTAAAATTCTCAAATCCTCACCAAAATTAGGCTTACTTATCCAAGAATTTGGCTTCAGTGTTTGGCGGTCGTTCACAGTTTTCGAGAAAATGAATTTTCAACTTTTCCACACGTGATACCATCTTTTCTTATCAAATAACTATCACTTTACTTTACGTAGATACTAAACCTAATATTAATGTAAGTAGATGCTATAACACTTTCATTAAACATATACACTAAAACCGTCATAAAACTTACTATATATTACAATTTTCTATTTCACTGTTTACTATTTTCATGTTGCCGTCCATTTTCTATCTAAACGCCCTCTATTAAATCCGATGTTATTTAGCCACTGAGCATGCCTAAAGTTACAATCAGAATACAGGGGTTCCATAAATTATAAATAATATGCATATGTAATATAACAAATCGGAAATTCAATTATGGAATTAATGTGTGAGGAAATCATTACTAAAATCATTCATCTTTCCAAAGTTATTTAAAAGATGTATACCGAATAATAAATAAATATATGTATGTATGGTAGATACAACATAATATTTCAGAAATATGTATTTATCACGACCGGTATTAAATTATCTTGAATAAGAATATGATTCAGTTATTTTGAATTTAAACTATTTACCTACCTTTTTAAAATGTATTAAGGGTTTTAGTTTATATTTTATACATGCATTATTGCCCATAAATTATTTTTCAATCAGTTATATTACACATACATCCATATTTACTAAATGGCTGTTTTCGTGTGTATGTTAAATTTTTAGGTCGATGTACGAAATGCTTTTCGTCCGAATTTCGGCATTTTGACAAAATCAAAATCGACCCTTGAGAACAACTTTTATTTTTTGATACGAAGCTTCTAGGGGCATGCTCCGGAGGTTCCTTCGATATGAGCGAGGGGGCGGCGTAATGTTATTGCGATTTGCTTACTCGTTATTTTATTAATATATAACTATAAATATTGTTAATGGAGCTCCTGTTCGACGAAGTAATAACCTTAGGCATGCTCAGGATGGCTGCATAAAATTAATAATTTGCAAGTAAAAAGAAATCGTAATTTATAATATGTTTATGACTATTTTAATGTATGATATGTATAAAGAATGTATTGCTGTACAGCATATTAGATATCTACATAATATAAAGTGAAAGTTATTTGAAAAGAAAGTGTGGTGATACGCGGAGAAAAGTTGAAAATTTATTTTCTCGAAAATCATACGCGACCGCCGATGCCCCCCTATTTTCGCATTTTCAAAAACAGGGGGGCAGCCAAATCTTAGTGAGGATTTGAGAATTTTACGCTAAAGTATATAATTACCTTATTTTGAATATAGTATAAATTATGTATCTCCATTAGTGTAACAGTGCACATTTCACTTGTTTTGGTGGATTTGCCATTGGAAATAATTGTATCTTTCACTGAATATTAATACAGAGAGTGAACTTAATCACCACAGGCCACCCAACATCTCAGGATTTTCTCCATTTTAATTTCATATTCTCAACTTGTCTTTGTTAGACTACATATCCCTATATAGCTACATACAGCTGCATATCCCCTTCCTGGATATTTTCCATTTGGAATCGAAGAGTGGACAACAATATCAGTCTGCAGCAGAACTGTAACCAGAAAACGTTGTAATGCTCGAATATGAGCTCTTTTTGTTGGGAATCCTCTTCTTATTATCAAATATGTCTCTTGGACCTTGCTTAGGTTAACCATTTCAATCGTTAGTCCACAGAATTTCACAATACACAGGTACGAATTAGGACACAGATCAGTGCGATTACTAACTCTGGGGATATGTATGATAAGTTTAAGTTGTATGGTTCTCATATATCCTGTGATAATGTAGGAATAAGGACAGTTTTTCAATTTCCGAGATAGGGAGGTTTCTAATTTTTTGTATCTCTCCTCATAAAGGCTACAAATTGGGCGGCGCTTCATTGGTACCCATTTCGACCTCCACTGTTAGCTAGCTGGCAACCAACATGAAGGAGAGGGATCACTTTCACGCTTTTCAAAATGTTCACGTTTACATCCCCTTGTTACGGCAACACACCTTCTGGGTGTAACAAGTTATGTAGGGGAGGGAGTGTAAGTGAAACTAATGAATTGTGTGTCAAAAATCCAAGATATATTCCAAGATGTGTTCCCTCGAAAACAAACAATAATTATTAAATAAGTTATTTAATAGTTATTCCGGAAGTTTTGCTTGAAATGGAGCACCCTGTATATCAACCTATTTAACAGTTGACCATTTCAGAAAAGAGAACTCGCCACGGGTAGAATTCAACATCTGTCCCTGATGGGAACCGAACGACAGACAGCTGTTTTGAACTTATTAGTTCTCATCAGTGCCGTTCACGGTGCACCAGTCCAGGACAAATGCCGAATAAAATCCGTGGAGTATTCATCTAAATCGATACGATATACGTCAGTAACTTATAAGTCGGAAATCGAAAAATGAACCACCAAATCGCAAACCGGTTATCAAGTAGGTCCCGAATAGCAAGGCTATTACATAATGGCTATAGGAAACAACTGCTCTTCGAGCTAAAGCCTCGCCAGGCATTGAATTATACCTAATAGCGATCCTCGACCCCTATCTTGTGTTTCTGCACGATCAGCAAGGTTGCAGAAAATAAAACCCGCCACGATTTTCTGAAACAGAAATGGCGCGCAATTCAAATCCTATAGTTCGAACTGTGACAGTCTATATTTGTTTGAGTAATTGGATTATAAACCGTGGAAAAATTAGTGTCAATTAATAATAATCCGTTATTATCAAAAATATATTAAGTTATTTTCCATATTACTACATCATTGTAGCATAAATAGGATCAATACTGAAATATTCTAAGTTTAAACTCACATACACGTTTTATGTTAAACACCATTCATTAAGATCACTCATCAACAAACCCGTAAATGAGAGTAGCGAACTAAAACGTCTTAATGTAGATTTCCTATAAGTAGTCAATTTATGAACGATTATAAACAAATCCATAAGCCACTTAATGTAATATTTAGGTACTTATACTCATAAATCCTTTAATATACCCATACGCCATTTATACGAGACGTAAACAACATTTAGTCAAACAACTCTATTTACGTCAGCTCCATATAGCATAAACACAATAAAATGGATTTACATAACCTGACGTAAACATTTCCTAAATCAGAATAAAAAATTCGAATAAATCACTTAAAGGCTTAGGTCAAAGTTGGGATTAGCGCCATCATTTTTATTTAACGCAGCGTGTATCACATTTTTGCGGCAGCCGTTCATTGTATACATACTATTTATTATATGTACGAAGCATTAAATTGTTTTATTGGTTTTTTATTACCCTTGATCGCCATACTATTTTATTTTAAGCGCAGTTAGAATTGTATATTTTTACTTTTCCGCACTACACTATACGCGGAAAAGTAATGTAATCGTGTAAAAAGATGTTTTTTTCTTGCGTTTATTGTTCGTTTTTTGGTATAAGAATCAAAAGAAAATGGTTTTTAAACCATTTTGTGTGTGTGTATCGTTGTCGTCGTTGTCGTTGTCGTCGACATTTATTCTTGTTAGCACGATAACTCAACTAAATTGTGTCGGATCGACAGGGTTTTGACTGATTCTAATCAGGGACGTCTCCCAGACGACACCCATTGATTTTGAAGTGGATAGAACACACTCTACCATGTTCATGGGTCTTGAGAGAGCACAATGGTGGATTATTTGAGATTTTTTTTTGTTAGCACGATCACTCAATTAAATCGTGTCGGATCGATCGGGTTTCGACTGATTCTGATTAGGGACGTCTACCAGACGACATCAATTGATTTTGAGGGGAATAAGACACACCCCACCCTGTTCATGGGTCATGAGAAAGCACGATGGTGGACTATTTGAAGAAAGTAAAACTGTCGCATAAAACATATTTTGCATTTATGTGTTGGTTTATTTTTTCTCTGCCACTCAATTTCGAGATAGAGATGTTCTACGGGCGGAAAAATCCTTTTTAAAGTTTTAAAACTGTTTATTTTCTAACACTTCAACAATTTGTAACAAGCGAGATACGTTACTGTTGTAACCAATCTTCTTTGCTGTGACATTTAAACTATGAGTTTAAAAACTAGAGAAATAAAGTAGTTCCGAATCTTGCTTCTCCAAAAATTGCAAATATTGAATAGTGTAGTTAAATTTCAGTTCTCTATTCGACAACAGCTTGCTTCACAATTTCACCGGTTTATTTTAAAGTTACAATCACTTAAATATAGTTCCGATATAGCAAACACATGAATTACTTTATTTTTTACCATTGTTTATTGTAACAAAAATGTGATTGCAGTTTCGACACTAAGGGTGCCATTTTCAAACGATTCATAAATAATGAAAATTACAAGTGGTCTAATAGTATTTATAACAAAATGTGGTAATATGGGAGTTATACAGTAGTAGGCAATACAGTAGGGCAATATGAAACTCCCTGGTAGGGAATTTTTGAATAATTTTACAGGTAATAAAATCAAATAGCAGAGGTTTTTTCGCTTAGGAATGTTTTATAGGGTTATTAATGGGGGGACCCTACATTTAGGTTACAAACAAATGGTACTTCCGAATTGCTTAAGGGAATTAAGATTAAACATATCAAATACTGAAGTTTGAAAAAGATCAACTTGGTCATTAAGAAGATAGTTATAGGAGTTACTACATGATTTACGAACTTCAAGAAATTCTAACAACTTTAATGAATATCCTTTTCCATGTGTAATATTTTCATGTTATTTGAATTTGGAAAAGTATCTGTAGTGACGCATTAAAATTGGCGCATTAGCAAGGATAATGAGTGTGCCTCGATAGCTCAGCGGTCAGAGCAACTAGCCGGAAACTGGGAGAGCCGGGTTCGATTCCCGGTCGAGGCAAAATGCACTTTTATCCGTGCTATCTCCAAATATCTAATCTGAATAATAAGTAAGTAATCTGAATCTAGAAAATGATTAGAAAATGTTGAGTCAGTTTAAGTCTGAAAGATCGACGACAATGTTCTTTATATCTAGTTTCATATGAACGACCAGTTTGACCGATACGAGTAGAGGGCACTACACTCTGGACATGTTAGCTTATAAACTCCTGATCTTAATTGTTTTTTCGATATTAGCTGTTGAATGATTTTTACTGGAGTATCCGTTATTGTAACATATTTTTATGATTGCGTTTAATTAGGTTTTTAATTGTTTTTCTGATAAAGAGAAGCCCTTTATCAGTTTTACCCCTGCTACATATATAGTTACCACATGTTGTTATAAATACTATTAAACTCTTTGCAATTTCTTCATGTTCATTCTTTGTGAATCGTTTGAAAATGGCACGCTAAGTGCCGAAGCTGCAATAATGTTTTTGTTACAAAAAACAGTGGTAAAGTAATTTGTATATTTTACTATATCGTAATGATTAATTACGACAAAGTAACAACTTCCACCATCCAATTCATAAATATAGTTCAATAGAACTATTAAATAAAATAGGTATCTTATATGCTATTTTAGCTTATAAGTTTTTTAAAAACAATTTTTTAATATTAAACACTTTATTTATAATTTTTGTATAATTTTGAAATGAGTCGTAGACGACGAAATGAAGTTAAAATCTAGACTGACTTTGTGCTGGCTTGGATATAATTTATAAGTTTAAAAATGCTGACGCTAACGCGTTGCTAAGCGTGGCTTTCTGGGAAGGCCTTGGCAATACTCCAAGCCATCACATTTAGTGATAAATGAAATATACAATGTTATCAAAGGTTAAGTAGGTATTGTATGATGTCTGGAAAGAGAACGATAACAGATTCCCAGAATATCATATTACCTTCTCACAAGATAATAGCTAAAGTTACATACTGAAATATTCTACAATGTATTAAGTTAATAATGTACATAAACGGTATTTTTATATAACAACTCCCCCCTTATAATAAAAGTTGGTGTATTACAGCAACTTTTAAGGAAGTTGAAAGTAAAATTAAATTGAAATAAAAAAAATTGAACAATATACAAAGCAAAAATAGAAATGAATAAAATACAAATTGTCTTTTGCACAACACATTAGTTCAGTTCAATGGTGTCTTGAGCGATGTCTTCTTCGGGTCGGATGGAAGGTCTTCTCCTAGGAAGGATACTTCCAAATAGTCTTTTTCCAGGTCTAGGTGGAGGTGGAGGCGAATTCGTCGTAAAGGCGATTGCGAGTCTCTTCTTCTTACGGCATTTACAGAAAATGTAAAGTATGACAATACCGATTATGAGGGTAATTGTAAAATGTGTTTAGAAACGAATGGTTCATTTATTAAGTCGTCTAAGGTTTTCGAGTACTCGTCTAACTTGTATTTAGCGATGTCCAAGTCTTCTACGTTTAAGTTGTTTAGTTTTAACGGTTGCAATTTCGGCATTTCGATGTTGTCAGGAAGGTCTTCACAACAATCGTATGGAATTATAATTGGGTGAGAGTCACTGGTTGTTTCAGAAAAGTCCTTGGGATCTGCTTGTACTCTGGTAGCTCCAATGAATGCATTGCATTCTGGTTGTAATTTTAATACCGAGTTTTTGAGAATCAATTCGGTTTTTGAATTTCTCTGCTTGCAGTTGATTGTGATTTGTAGAGGCTCTGAATTTATAATTAACCAAGTATTTCCGGTTAATTTTTGAACTTTATAACCTTTTACAAATATCAGCGAGGTTTGGCAATTTTCTGGTATGGATTTCAGATTCTTCATGATTTGTGCTTCACAAATGGCATCTTTGTCGATTGGGTACGCGAACTGGTTAGAACAAATTTGGGTTTCATGAAACAGTAGTTTACAATCATCCAGGTTAGACATAGGAATGTACATCAAAGAATTGTCATCTCGCGCAATGTATTTTTGAGATGTTGATAAAATGTGGTATAGACCAGTTCGGTTGTTTAGAATTGGAATTGGAAATAATCTAAACAAAGTATATACTTGCTGATCAGTTAATGGAATTTTTAATACAAAAATTAAATCATCATTTGCTTGAAAAACTTCTAGTTCCATTACATCTAGGTATTCAGCAACGTTTGATATTCTAGTAGGAAGTGGTAAATTATTTTGGTGTAAATTTTGAGCAATTTGGTGAAGTGAGGTAATCAAATTTTCGGGTGTAATTATGGAGCTATGGATTATTCGTAATCTTGCAAAAGTAATTGAATTTAAAATATCATCTAACTCATTTTCGATATATAGATAACTTTCCATGAGCATTTCGCATTTTTCCAAATATTTCAATGTTAATCGAATAATTTTGATTTCATCTGCTGTACGATAAATTGTGTCTGAAATCAATTTAATGTCGTTATTAAACGTCCGCTCATCAAGCTGTAGTTTTTTAATTGTAGCGTTAAAATTTTTTATTACTGATGTTGTAACTGAAATTTGATTTTTCATCAGGTTTTCTAATTGGTGTTCATCGTTATTTAATTTGTTAATGCAATTATTATAATACTCGCCATCTTCAGCGTCTAAGTTACCTGTGATCGCTTTAAATATGGTGCCTATACCATCTATAATGCCACGCTTGTATCGCTTTTTGACATCATAATTAATTATGTTTAATTTTTCTCGAATTGATTTTGAAATTTGAGTTAGGAGACTGACATGCGTTTTAACCTCGCCTTTAAAGAGATTCATATTTTCAAATGTGGGACTAATTGTTTTTACAAGTGTACTCAGTAGTTTTTCATTGTGTTCATAAGCGATTTTTATATTAGAAATGTTCTTGTGAACCAGGAGAGTCCATTTTTTGTTTGTTGTTACTAAATTTGATTCTTGGTGATAATAAATTCCAATGATGTTGTCAATGGGTTTAATGGTGTATTGAGTGAGTACTGTGCCAAACAGCAAGAGAAACCTGAAAATAAATTTTAATTTTCATGATAAGGCTTCATTCGATCGAAATTTACTTTTGTTTTTTGTGATGTTTCTAAATTCATGAGTATTGCAGAGTTTTTGAATATTTCTTGTACTTCGAATGGACCATTAAATTTATTACCTAATTTGTTTTTAATTTGAGATTCTTTAACGTAAACTTAGTCACCGATTTGAAATTGATTGGGTTTTTCTGGTACGTGTTTATCGAATCGAATTTTTGACTTTTCTTTTTGAGCTATGGTTTTTGATCGGGCTATTTTGTAATAAAATGAAATTTTATTATTTAAATCTCGTATGTACTTTGATATTAACTCCTTTTGATTATATAGGGTCTCTGGAGGACGAGTAGATGTGTGTCCGAAGACAAGTTCGTATGGCGTGAAGCCATGTGTTTTATTTACGGAATTATTGTAACATATAATGGCGTATGGTATTATTGACAAGGGATGGTCGTTTGGGTTTTCGGAAGTATTTGCTCGTATCATTTCAAGCAATGTTGAGTGAAAGCGTTCAACTGAACCATTAGATTGAGGGTGGTTAACGCTTGAGAAGGTTAGTTTAATGTCATATAGTTTACATAAATCTCTTAGTAAAGTGTTATCAAACTCTCTGCCATAATCGCAGTGTATACGCAGAGGCGTACCGTAGTGCTGAAAATATAACAGTAAGGTGTTTACGATAGATTTTGCAGATTTATCTTGAACAGGATAGGCCTGTGTGAATTTTGTCGATTCATCTCTGATCGTTAAAACGTAATTTCTAGTAGGGATTTCTAAAATCTCGATATTGATTCGTTCAAATGGGGTTTTTGGGGTTTCTGTGATTACCAATGGGTTATTTAAATTTTTTCGTAAAGCTTTAGTTTTCTGACAGATTTCACAATTTCCAATAAACCTTTCTACATCTTTGGTTAAACCGGGCCAATCATATTTGTTTCGTATTCTACGCATGGTTTCATTTATTCCTCGATGTAGGTTTGCCTTTCCGTTGTGATATTGATCTAAGATCAAGGGGATTTGATCATCGTCAGGCTTTTGAGTAATATTTTGACATACTACAAAATTTAGATTTTCTTCGCTAAAAATGAAAGAAAGCATTTCTAAAATAGGAAGTTCCGAATTTTTTTCGACAAAATACATTTTTGAGGGTTCAAAAATGTCTTTGTCTCTATAAAGAGTTAAGAACATTGTCTCTATTATTTCTTCGGGGTCGAAGGGTAATAAAACAATATAATACTTTCTGTTTTTAACAGTTTTACTTGAAACGATATTAATTTTGTTGTGACAAAATTTTGGTTCTTCTTCGAAAATGTCTTCGATTATTGAATAATGCAATTTTTCTAGTTTGTCTTTTTGAAAAAATGTAATGACGTCTTTATGTCTTTTGTCCAGTAATTGATTATTTGTTATTTTGATTTTATTGTAGTTAATTAGTGACTGAGTTTTATATAAATTGACAAAGGTTTCTAGTTCTTGTACGATAGCTTCTGGAGCAATTTCGGTTGCTTCAGATGCGTTCGATTCATTGTCAGAGTTTGATGTCAGAATTTTATTTTGAAATTTTGAACAATTTTGAAAGTGATTGATTTTTATACGACTAAGAGCGTCTGCGTTTTTATTTATTTTACCGGGTTTGTATATAATTTCATACTCATATTCCTCGAGTTTTAATCGCCAACGCGCTAGGCGACTGCCGGGGTCTTTTATTGATAAAAGCCACGTCAAGGGTCTATGATCTGTCACTAATTTGAATTTCCTGCCAAAAAGGTACGGTCTGAAGTATTTTACGGACCAAACTATTGCAAGGAGCTCACGCTCGATTGTGGAGTACTTAGTTTCAGCGCTACACAGTGTTCGTGAAGCATAAGCTATTGGCAGATCTTTACCTATCGGTCCTTGAGATAAAACGGCTCCGATAGCGAAAGAACTAGCATCGGTTGTGAGTATAAATTCTTCATCAAAATTTGGATAAATAAGAATAGGAGTGGTTACTAAGGCTTCTTTTAGTTGATCAAATGATTTTTGACATTCTGAATCAAAATTAAATGCAACATCTTTTTGCAATAATTTTGTCAATGGTTTTGATATTTTAGCAAATTGGGGTATAAAACGTCTATAATAACCGGCTAAGCCTAAAAATGATTTAATGTCTTTTTGGTTTTTTGGTTCTGGAAAATTCGCAACACATTTAATTTTATCTGGGTTCGGTTTTACTCCTTCTGGTGTAATATAATGTCCTAAATACGCGACTTCCTTTCGAAGGAATTCACATTTGTCCGGTTGAATTTTGAGATTTGCATTTCTTAAACGTTTGAAAATTTCGGTTAGACGATCAATATGCTCGTGAATTGTCGGGGAATAAATAATAATATCGTCCATATAGACGAGGCAGCGTTCATTTTGTATGCCTAAAAGTATGTTGTCCATCACACGCTGAAAGGTAGCAGGAGCATTTTTCAATCTGAATGGCATACGGATAAATTCAAAATGTCCATTCTCTACAGAAAATGCAGTTTTGGAAATGTCTTTTGGTTCTATTTCTATTTGATGGAATCCCGAAGCTAGGTCAAGGGTTGAAAAGTATTGGCATTTTCCTAACTGGTCTAATAAGTCTGATATGTTCGGGAGAGGGTATTTGTCTCCGACGGATATTTCGTTAAGCTTACGATAATCAACTACAACGCGGCACTTTTGCTTACCAGAGGCGTCTAATTTTTTCGGTACGACCCAAACTGGGGATGACCAGGGTGAAATAGATGGTCGTATAATACCTTGTGATAACATTTTCGAAATTTGGGTTTTAACCTCTTCTTTGTGAATATGTGGGTAACGATACGATTTAGTGAAAATAGGTTTCGCATTACCAGTATCAATAGAATGTTTAATTTCGTTAGTGAAGCTTAAGTTATCTCCTTCCAAGTAAAAGATGTCTGAAAATTCCAAGCAAATTTCGGAAATTAATTCTTTCTCTTCATAATTTAGATGATCTAACCTGAGTTGATTTTTTATTTCTGCTATACGGTCAGTTTGACATGTTTCTGAGCTTAAAATGTTTGAATTTAGTAAAATAGAATTTTGAACTGGTTCTAATTTTAATTCTGAAAAATCTATCATTTTTGGGATTGCATTTGCATTAATAACGGAAGTGAAAAATTCACCTTTGTGATTAATTTTGACAAGTGCATTTGGCAAACGAACCTTTTCTACTTCTTGAGCTGATAATATAGCATCAGTGTTTACGAGGTTGCAATGAAATTTAAAAATTTGCTCCGTACGAGGGGTAATCGAGATTTTGTTTGAAAGAATTTTAGTTACAGGGCGTAAAATATTATTTTGTGGAACATTTGCTGATTTTAAATTTTCGGATGCCTTAAAAAGTGGAATGATTTTGAAATTTGTGATCAATTGTTTATTTTTTATGTCTATTACACAATCGTAGTGTTCCAGAAAATCTGATCCCAGTAGTCCGTCAAATTCAATGTCTATATCGTGAATATAAACTTTGTGAGAGTTACCTTTTGCAAATGGAATTAAAGAGGATTCAGTGATTAAAATTTTTTCGTCAGTTATACCTTGAATAATAACATTTTCAGGACAACGTTGATTAAATTTTTCGCAAGTTTTTGGTTTAAAAATCGAAAGTCCAGCGCCTGTGTCTATTAAAAGTTTAAATGTGTTTGTTGCATCCTTAATATAGTATAAATTTTTGGAGCTTACTGTCAAAAGAGAACTTGTAAATCCACGATTTATAGAAATATCTGTTCGTCTGGTTGATTTTGGTTGAGGTTTATTGCTCGAACCTGCGTTTGAATGTTGGATATTTGGGTTTCTAAATTCGGGGGTTGGTCTTGGGGTTGAATTAGTTGAAAATCCTGATTGGGATTACAATTGTATTGGTCGTCAAAATTTTGAATTTGATGAACAGTATCATCATAGCAATAATTATTGATTTGCTGATAATCAGTATTATCAGTGTTGTTAAGATCGTAATTGTAATTATTTGGATTGGAATTATCGTGATCGTAATTATAATATTGGTATTGATCAGTTTGATCAGTCTCATATTGATTTTGATTAAAACTTTCATCATAATATTGATTATCGAAACTGTTTACATGATGGGCTCTCTGATTGAAGTTTGGGTTTGGTCTGATGACCGGAGGTCTTTGTTGATTTAAAAAATTTGGGTTTGGCCTGATAGCTGGTTTGATTTGATAGCCTGTTTTGTTGAAAGTTATTTTGAGCAAAGTTTTGATTAGGTGGTCTGAATGAGTTGTGATTAATTTGAGGTCTCTGAAAATTACTAGAGGCTGATTGTTGACTTTGGTTGTTATTGTTATTGTTAAAATTATTAAAACTTGGACGAGAAAAATTTTGAAATTGTGGTGGATAACCACTTTGTTGCTTGGTACGGCATTCATCAGTAGAATGACCAATCCTTTTACAAAAATTACAAGTTTTTCTAGTCGAGTTATTTTGTGTTGGCATTGATGTTCTAAAATTTGAATTTACAGGTTTTTGATTTCTTAATTTTTGTGATTCAAAATACGACAATTGCAACTCGCGTTTGATACGTGAAATTGCAGTTAACATGTTCATAGGGTTACTCGCTCTAATAATTGATCCTAATTTTGGATCTAGGCCAGTTAATAGGGTGTTAAGCGTCATTGTTTCTATTAAATTAGATTGAGCGGTTTTTTGCTCGGGTGTTAACGTTTGTTTCTGCACGGCTGCGTGCATTTTCGCGTTATGGGTTTGTAATCGAGACACAAAATTTAACGCACTTTCGTTACTTTGTTAATGGATTCTTTGAAGATCCTGTATTAGAGACGTAAGGTCTCTGGAATCGCCAAAATGAGTTTCAAGTAAATTTTTAATTTCTTCCCAAGTGGAAGGATTGCGACAGTTAACTAACTCTGCAGCTTTACCGCGCATTTTATTCTTTACATGGAGAGTCAAAAATATACGCTGGTCAGCAACGGCCATACTGTAAGCACATCTTACAGCATTCAAAAAGGTTTGCAAAAAAATTTGATTACCATCAAATTCTGGTACAATAGAAAATATTTCGGAAAGTTTGTAGGGTTCTACGTGTTCTCCTTCATTAACATTATTAAGATTTTCAGTAGACATTTTTGTTAATTAGTTAAAATGAAATTTTAAATGTAAAAATAACCTGGACTGGTCTATGTCCTTTTTTGTAACGAATAAAATATCGTTAAACGCACAAATAAATGTGAATAAAATGTACACAATAAAAATGGCAAGCGAGACAATTCCTTGACTTACCAAATTCCTTCCATCTGTTCCGCCAATGGGTCCGAAGCCAGTGAGGTCAGGTCCGTGTTCTAGCGACGGCGGGCCAATGTAGAGGATGGGCTGGTGTCGGCTGAACTCGCGGGTAGTTAGGCAAGGCTCCGTGTTCTACTCCGAAGTTCACCGCTGTTGATTGATTTATTTTTCTTTTCTTCTTTCTTCTTGAGATTTCTTTTCTTCGAGAGTTGATTTGTATTTCTTTCTTGTTTCTTCTTCGTAGCACTTTTTGTTTATTTTTCGTAGCACTTTTGATTCGAATACCGCTTTTAGAGATTAGAATCTCACACCACCAGTGAGGCAAAGTCCGTGCTCTAGCGATGCGCGATATCCTACTGACTGCGCCAATTTCTTATATGCTATTTTAGCTTATAAGTTTTTTAAAAACAATTTTTTAATATTAAACACTTTATTTATAATTTTTGTATAATTTTGAAATGAGTCGTAGACGACGAAATGAAGTTAAAATCTAGACTGACTTTGTGCTGGCTTGGATATAATTTATAAGTTTAAAAATGCTGACGCTAACGCGTTGCTAAGCGTGGCTTTCTGGGAAGGCCTTGGCAATACTCCAAGCCATCACATTTAGTGATAAATGAAATATACAATGTTATCAAAGGTTAAGTAGGTATCATATGATGTCTGGAAAGAGAACGATAACAGATTCCCAGAATATCATATTACCTTCTCACAAGATAATAGCTAAAGTTACATACTGAAATATTCTACAATGTATTAAGTTAATAACGTACATAAACGGTATTTTTATATAACAGGTATATATCCTGTATTTACGTTCAATCCTGCAGATAAAACATAATTTGTAACTGTAACTGTAATTGTAACTGTATATTTATGGAATTAATTGTATTACTAGTAAATCGATTAGAGACGTATAAGACAATAAATAATATCTACAATAGCCGATGTTGAAAATCAAGAGAATAGAAAATGAAGAAATAAAAAATTAGATATTCTCATACATATTTTAATGTCGTGTATAATTTTAAACCAATGTTACAACCAAATGGAGTACACACACCAGAGGGACACACCAGTTTGGTGTGAAATAAATACCACAAGGCCGTGGTAGAATTTTACAATTAGCTGGTGTGAATTGTCATATCAGGAATAGAGTAAAATCAAAACGACGCCGACGCGCGACGTCTGGTGTATTTCACCATTTGGTGTAAACTTTATTTCAATTTTACACTAATGCATAAGTCGGGAATCGAGAAAAGGACTAGCAAACCGCTAAGCGGTTATCAAGTAGTTCCCGAATAGCAAGGGTATTACATAATCACTATAGGAAATAACTACTCCTCGGACCAAAGCCCCGTCAGGCATTGAATTATATCTAGAAGCGATCCTCGACCCCCTTCTCGTGTTTCTGCACGATCAGACAATGTTTCAATGCTGTAGTTTCAATGTTTCAAGGTGGCAGTTCCTTTCTCGATTTACGATTTATATGTTACTGACAGATGTATACCCCGCAAATTTCATTCGGCATTTGTCCTGGATCAGCGTAACGTGTACGGCACTGATGGGAACTAATAAGTTCAAAACAGCTGTCTGTCGTTCGGTTCCCATCCGGGACAGATGTTGAATCCTACCCGTGGTGGGTTTTATTTTTTGAAATCAATTTTACACCTTTTACTGTCTGTATATCCTTGGAAAACAAAACGGTTTTGAAACAGAATATACATTATTGTATTTTTCTTTTTAATATAAAAAAATACTTTCTTTATCGCAATAATGAAATATTGATGAATATGTCTGTGCTAGTGCAATTTTATAAAATATTTATTATATTCGTGAACAATGCAACTAAATTCCGAACAATCATATTTAAAATAATATTTGTATTATCGAGCTTTCCTATTAAATATTATGATCATATACTAATGTGAACTATCATTCAACTTAGTAAGTAGCAGTACATCGTTGATATCCAGATTCCTTTGGATATTTAATATTTTATCTTATTACGAAAGGATTATTTAGTTCTTACGGAAAAAAGAGTATTTAGACAGTGATAACGTAATATTAACGAAATTCTAACAATATGATTAATATGTTGTTATTAGTTAGTTCATAATAAGAATGGCAAATACAAAATATCCTTAGCTACATACCCACCGAAATCCTCCATTAAATTTGTTAAAATTGCAATATTTTTCAGAAATTTAACATCTATTAATTTTAGTTAACTTGGCAGTATGCTGACAATACATGACAATATGACAATACATGATAATAACTACGCTTGCTTCTTAGGACAAATAAGCCACTTGAGCATTTCGTTGAGTACTCATAAATCATGAATATGTGAATTGCTTCCTGTTTTAAGAAATTTTAATAATTCTTCTTATTGAGATTTAGTTCTCGCTGAAATTAAAGATTTAGTAATATCCTGGGTAAAGTTATGTGTATATCATTATTAAATAATACATAGCGAATAAATGAGAAACAGCTACAAAATGTGCATTTACATCACCTTATTTACTTGATCTCGTTTTAATTTCTATTTAATTTATTCAGATATTAATTACGCTTCTCTCGAAAAACACATAAATACATATTTCACCTGGATATTGGAACGTGGTCTTAGTCACGTGGTGTTAGTCACGTGGTCATAGTCATATACCATAACCCATTTATTTGATCACACAATATAATCGTATCCTAGTAAAATAATATCTCCAAAGGCATTTGTGTTCAGAAATTGTTTTTATAGATGAGTATGAAATATTTGATACTGATGAGATGTTTAATCTCATCAGTATCATATATTTAATACTACATACGAAGAAATAATATTTATGTCACTGTACTGCAATATGTTGTCTGAGGCCTTGTATGCATTAATATCCACAAATATTTCTGTTATTCGATGCTTGAAAGTGAAAACAAAAATAAGATTAAGAGTTTCCAATTAAACACATTAACATTAATACACAACCCTTTGTGGATTTTTATCTCTTCTACTATGTTACTCCATTATTTTCTACTTTCTGCTGTGGCTGTACATTTTCAATCTTATTCCACAGAAGTTATCCATATATTTCTAAATCTATTTACAACAGGTACCAATTTAGTTATTTAGCTTCTTATATTTCAATTATCCATTCTATATATTATGTGCCCGAGCTATATTATCATGATTTTAATCTCATAATTCATTCGCATTCTGTATATTCTTTCTAGTTCTCTTACGGAACTATATACCTGTCTTAGTATTATCCTTTCCAATCCCATTAGACTTTCCCCGTTTTATTTTAAGTAGTGTCCAAGTTTTTCATTCATGTTACGATAGGTCTCGTTATATTTTTGTATATTTTTAGTTTAGATTTCGAAATTTTCGAGCACAGTAATTTCTTATTTACATAGTGGGCAAATAGATTCGGGCACTAGCGAAGTATATCCTTTTCTAGTTTTTATTTTTATTTCTTCACCTACCAAATTAATTCGATTTACTAATGATTCTAGAAATGCAAAACTTATTGATACTGTAGTCATCTATTTCCAACCTCTCTCTTTCACCTCCTCTTCGTCTCGATTTAGCATATATTTTATTTAGATTTATTGATGGTTCTACGAGTTTTGTTTCTCTTTTCAAAAGTTTAAATTTCTCTTTAACTGCATTTTCATTTCGACCGGAAATAACGGTATCATCAGCACAAGCACTAATCTGTTGACTCTTTATTCTCAAGTACCGGTTTCATTTAATTTAGATATTGCTGGAAGTACTATAAGGTTAAATTGAGTAGATGACAGAGCGACTTCCTGCCGTACACTACTACTACTACTAATTGCAAAGCAATCAGTTCTCGTGTTTTTTTCCTCAATTACTACCGCTGCTTTGGTATCGTTAGTTAACTCAATGAGATTGACTAGTTCTTTAAGAATACACATCAATGTTAGATTCAGTAATAATTCAGATCTCTTTATAAACTTAAATATCTGCAAAAATCAATGAATAGATTAATTAAAGATAATCTCGTGCTCTGTTTTTAATACACACCAAAGATATCCTTTGCAAGCATCTCTAACCTTTTGTGTATTATGTATCTCTTTTCTTATGAACTGAGTGTATAAGCTACATTCCATTGTTATGGAATAACCTCCAATATAAGGCATATTAATTTATGTAATCTGTCTTATAGTATCGATCTACATCAAATGCATTACTATTAAATTTAATAATATTGTATCTCTACTAATCAACCTGGCGCTAGCAGAGTCAATTTTACAACATAATTTTACAAAATTCAATAACTACAGACCAGTCATGAAACATAACAAGCAATTATATGAAAACGATATATGAATCCCCATAATTACATATCATCCCAAAATATCAATTTACAATGAGAATACGGTGGGCATTCCGATGATACACCCAACTAAGAATAAAAGTCAGGTGCTTGCTATTCATCTACATGAATTGTTTATCTGTGGTATTCTTCTATATTATAGAAAGATCTCCAATAAGTTCATTCGCATTGTGATTCTGTATAGCGGACTGGACCCAGTAGTAGGGGTGTTATTGCGTGCCTAATTTCGATTCTTAATGGGGAAATTTTGAGAATTTAAGCATATTTGTCGTACTCTGTATGTACAACCTTTCCTCCGGAACCTGGAGCTTTAGGGAAAAGAAGTTGATTTCTGCGTGTCGAAATCCTGTTTAAATGATTCTCTAATTTCTAAAAATGTTACAATATTTATTTTAATGCTACATTTGTCAAACGTTTTCCCCTGCATTTCAAATTCAAATTTTATTCAGGTGTTACTGCATTTGTGTGTTTCTGCAATTTAATTCATATTGTAATTCCGCCTGGAAAGAATTAAATTGCAACAGACAAAAAAGGTCTAAATGTACAAACCAAATTTGAGTACTATATAGAATATGTATGAAGACAATGTAAGAAAGATACATTATGGACTTGTATTGTACATTTAATTTTCAAATAAGGCATTATCCTTATACAGCATCACGATTTTAATAAACGGATTTAAATGAAAGTTTCTTTTACATATGGCATTAAATATGTGAGTCATACACCAAATTGAGTGACTATAAGTTTTGACAACGTGTCGACATTTGACCTCACAATTAATATTATTTTCGTACGTAACTGTAGAAGTGCATTACATTCGTGGGTGTATTATTTGACCCCACCGACGTAAGTAGGACGTAAAGCCTTTTATTTATATGTGTTGATTTCGAAATTATTTTAAGTATCACTGCTGCTCTTCGTTTCCTTTTTTGAACAAATATATTCTCATAAATTTTAAATCAATCATTCAACAAAGGTTTAATTTATCATCAAGCTCTATGATAGTGTATGGTAAAACAGGCATAAAATCGGCTTTGTTATTCCGAAACAATGGGCGTTTCATTTAAGACGCTTCTTCTTTAAGTACTGTCAATACTTCAATTTATGTAAATGTTTTTGACCGAAGTTTACGGAAATAATGCTACTAGGTGCTACTGATCCGAGAAAAGGGGTTCATGTTCTTATAAGATTAAGGAATAGATTTATAAATATAACTACTTATAGACACATATAATATGATTTTAGAACCATTCGATATTCATGCGCCTTTGAAGACTATCAAAATAACTAAAATGCGAGCTATCTAGCTTACAGAAAATATATCTATAGTTTTTTCGCGATTAAGAGACAGATCACACCTGAAATAAAAGAAAAAATCGAAATCCTGAGCATTAGGAATACTATAGAGATATTATGAATTAATTGGAAACAGCTGTCAGTAATGAAGAAAAAACTTATTTATATTTTCAACTAAAAAACAACAGTACCTACATCTACGTGAAAAATATACGATGAGCTCATTATATATAGCAAATCTAAAATGCAGGACATACCTGAGACTCTAGGTTATGTTAATGTCATAAATACAAATTTCATCAATTTAATCAACTTAAATCACTTAATTAATTAATCCAGAAATTGTTACTACTCATTTTAACATATAATTAATTTTTGTTTAGAACACAATATATTCTCTTCATAACTGAAAATGTGACATATACCATTGTCAAAAATCTGTAATTCTAACCGATGTTAAATTTCTTAAATCAACAAGTATATTACGTTTTATTAAAGCAATTGAGAAATTAATGTAGAGTCAACTAAAAGGCCATATATCCTCATACGGATTGTTATGGAGAAATCAATCAGTGTTTAGGTCAAACCATAGCTTAAATAGCTGCTAAAGATTATATCTGGGTATCAGTTGATAGTAATAATTTACAGTTATTTGTATTTTTCGATTATTCTAAAGCATTTGATACAATTAACCATCGATTACTTTTGGCAATGTTACATTATATGGGTTTTGATTGAAATTTAATATACTTATTATAAAATTATTTATATTGTAAACTGCAGAGAGTTAAACTAGGAGATGAATTGTCTGATTGTTGGCAAGTGAAACCTGATGTGACTCAAGGGTCTATATTGGGTTCCTTATTATTTACTTTATCCACTGTAAGTTTTCAAGAGTTACTATCATTTATACATTTCATTTTTGTGTTCACCATATGCAAATCTTCTATTCTTTTCAATATAATGATGTTGATATCACTTTTGCAAGAATCGATGAGGATTTAAGGTCTCTTGTATAAATCCCACAAATGTTTTGCACACAGTTAACCCCTCTATATTCCATGTGATGTTTTTTGGTAAATACACAGCTTATTCTGCGATAAAAGTAAGTGTTTAGTGTTTTTCTAACATGCAAGTTGTAGTGGTTTTACAACGAAGAATTCCAACCGAAAACAACGACTTTTAACAAATGAAGAACTTCAAATGATTAAAAAAGTCTACGAAGGAATTCGGGCGCGAAACCCAGATATTAGTACAACCGAGAGAGTTGATATATGCTCTTCGTTAACAAAAGTCTGTGGAAGTTGTGTGTACCGTACGATGAAGTATGATGAAGAAGAAACAAGTGCAAAAAACGAAGAAAACAGAAACCCGCGGTAGGAAGGAGATTGAAGTTGAAGATGTTAAACACATAATTCGTAGGATTATTCATGGATTTTTTTAATGAACTTCCGACGCTGAATAAAATTCACGCTACCGTCGCTCAAGATGAAAATTTACCGAAGTTCTCTCGTAAAGTTCTTTTGAGAATTATGCATGAAATGAATTTTCATCATTTAAAACGAAACCGAAATAGTCTTCTTATTGAAGAACATGAAATTGTGTTATGGCGAAGAAGTTATTTGGAAAAGCTAAGAGATTTTCGGAATTCTGGAAGATTTATTATTTGGATGAAACTTGGGTAAACGAAGGTCATACGGTGACGAAATTGTGGCAAGACTGCAATATTCTGAATAACCGACAGGCATTTGTAGAAAGATTATCTCCGGGATTGAAAGCACCACCTGGAAAAGGACGAAGATTAATAATAACGTATATCGGAAGCGACTCAGGTTTTTTGGAAAATGGTTTAAATGTATTTGAATTGCGATGAACAGGGGATTATCATGAAGATATGACTAGTGAAATTTTTGAAAAATGGTTTTCATCTGTACTGTCTTCCATAGAACCTGGCGCAGTTGTCGTGATGGACAATGCACCATATCATAGTAGGCGAATTGAAAAGTAATCAACATCAGCATGGAGAAAAGGACAGATCCTGGAGTGGTTGAGATCTAAAAATCTGGATTGTGGCGATACCATGTTAAAAGTGCAGCTATTAAAGATTGCGCAGCGAGAAAAAAGCCGGTACATTAAATATGTAGTAGACGAAATGGCAAAAGCCCATGATGTGACCATACTTCGTCTACCACCATATCATTGCGAATTGGACCCCATAGAGCTGATTTGGGCGCAAATAAAAACGGACGTAGCACGAAATAATAGAGGAACAACGCATGTGGGCTCTTGACACGAGAGTGGAAGCGTTGATAGATCCAGTTATAATCAATCTAGGCGATAGCAGTTCCAGTGATTGTGATTTTGATAGTGACAGTAGTGACTAGTAGTTTTGATTTTGATAGTGAACTGTGGAATGGTAATATTGCAAGTGGAAGTCGTGTTATCTGAAGTGAGTGATTCTTGTAATAATAACATTAATGCGACGCAGCATAGTGATATTACGATAGTGACAGTGATTGGTAATATAAAATAAAATATGTGTGATAAGTGTGGCATATATGTATAGTGATAGATATAGTGACTGTGTTGTTGATACAATAAAATAAAGACTGTGTTAGTAATGTAACATATATAATGATTGTAATAAATGTAGTAACTGTGACGGTATTGATGATACAATAAAATAAAGATTGTGTTAGTGGTGTGACATAAATATAATGAAAGTTTTAAATAGTGAAAGCGGTAGGTCAATATATGGATTCAGAGGGGCCACTTGTGTGTAGCTTGCTATTCCTACGT
This sequence comes from Rosalia funebris, assembly GCA_037954035.1. Lineage (NCBI taxonomy): Eukaryota > Metazoa > Arthropoda > Insecta > Coleoptera > Cerambycidae > Rosalia > Rosalia funebris. The sequence continues at coordinate 31,889,766 of JAZFAV010000002.1, forward strand.
CTCTTTATATGGCACATGTTGCCAAAATGTCTGTTTCATCAGGATATGCTGACAGGAGATGTTCTGACTGGGTAAGTATGAAATAAGTACATTACATAACTTAAGATACTTACATCGATTATTAACTAAAAAACTGTTACAAATCCATTTAAAACCCTTTGCAACTGTTTTGGTATTATTTTGTTATTTTTTTATATTTTGCCCCCTCCAAATTGATACGCCTATGGAATCTCGTTCCCCGCACACTTCTTGCCCCTGAGCCATCCATATGTCATCGATAAGTCACTCCATATTATTTCGACACTGAGGTATAGATGTGGTATATACGGCTTTACATTCTATCCCAGGGATGGTATGTCTTATATACGAACCTCTACATTTGTCCAACTTGTGTGAATCAACTCGCAAACAAGTCGATTTTTTTTGCAAGCGAGCCGGTCTATCACTCATCTAAGGGATGGTCGCTACGGTTTAAACGATATATGTTCAAGGGAAACTTAGGCAACTACCAGCCCGCTTCCGAAGAAGATGTGTATAAAATTTTCATATTTGACGCAAAATGAAAGCAATAAATTAAATCCATTTATGACTGTGGTCAATCACAAAGGAACCATTATATCCATTTGTATTAACGCAGCTTAAAAATAAATAAATCGAATAATTTTACACTAGGTATAACAGGGATATAAATATTTTTATGTTTATAATAAAACCTAACCTATATACAAGTAATTTTTTAATAAATTTATTTTCAGTTTATTTTCACCACTAATTATGGAAGATATACTTATATAACCTGAAATTTTTATGAAATGATGTATGGTTAAAAAACGAGTCTCTATATTAAAGGAACATATAATCTAGTCTTGAATCCTGCTAGTACCATTTAAGAAACTCTTCACTATTTGATATTGATTTGATCCAAGGTATCTTTATATTATTTACAATATTATATAACCTGTTGTAACTTGACTGCTTAGATAAGATCTCATTGTATAGTTTTTATAAATATTCCAAATGTATTATGACAAAATATATATCACTGTATTATAAATTATACTTACAATTTGTATAATGGATCCTTGCGCGTGTATTAATTTGGTGACGATGCACGAAATACATTTACGCCACTCGCAATTGTTACTAATATGCCACAATTACCAGCACATATGTCTAGCGATATATGTTTCAATCATTTATGTACGGCATAGACAGTTAATAATTTGTCGAACAAGATGCAATTATGAAGTCACGTCTTAGCTTTATTGTATATTTTAATTCATTGGCGTGTCGATATTTCTATAAAATTATTTAATTTTTGCTTCATTTATTTTGATTTTTCTTGAATTTATATAATTTATTTTGATGAAAATAATACTTCCATTGAATGTTTTTGTGGATAATATTTTCATTACTGTCATATGTTGATAGATTTGTATTGTACTAACTGTTATCCTCAAATGTGTTTTCGTCACGACACTGTTCAAAAATGTCAGTTGATTGATTCATTCGATTGTTACCTGTGACGCACACGCAAATAATCATTATATAAACCATACTTGTATTACAAAGATGTAACTTGTAAATGCTATTACTCCGTGAGCAATTTTGTAATACGAATTCATAGTACTGAAGTATAAATATCGCATGTCTGCAGTACGTATTTATCAAACTAAGCGTTTAGTTAACATTAATAAATAGACTGTAACTGAAAATGTATACATAATACGTTTTATATGACCTGCTACATTATCTACTACACCTTAAAGTCATTTATACAGATGGTAAATGATCCTACTTTATAACTCGCTTTAAGAGCTAACTTACGGAATTTTGGGATCGTGTACCATTTGAAACCTTTAGCATACCTTTTGTCGCCATAATTCTCTCACCAAAGCTTACGCGTAGTTTCTTGTGTAAAATGAGTTTTTATTTTAAATACTGGACATATTATTTATATTGCAATAAGTAGACGCGAAATACCATTAACCTAGTGTAAAGTTATCTTTTCTAGAATAGGCAATTAAGATTTGAACAACATACTGTTAATGCAAAACATATCTCTTTCTTAAAACTAAATTAATCACGAAATATATCAAATCACTTTAAATACACTTTTTATACATGATGCATGATTTTTCTAATAAAAACTGAGCGGGAAAGTTAAAAATATAAATGTTTCACTCTACATATAAAAATTTAAAATATTTGTGATAAACGTTAAGTAATTTGTGAATCAAACTGAGTTATTTTAGATATAGTACTATCACATTGACTTCTGATAACTAAAAACTATACCATACATGAAAATTAGTCAACACATAATTAAATAAGGTACTTAAATTTTGAAAATGCATTACAGAAATGATGAACCTTTTGCTAAAACCGTCAATAAAGCTCAACTACATAAGTTTAGCTATTGTTAAAAATCCGTTAAAAAACGGAAGTGAAGCTAAACCGAAAATTTTTAACATTTCGGCAGTGTTGTTGTTGTGAAAAACATTGCACGTCCAGCAAGATCAATTAACAGCGGTATTGACTTATGTTCAGCTGGTAGAAGAACTGAAGCCCACGGATTATAGAAAACGTGATAGCTTTAGTGATTGAGTAGCGACATACGTATTTGGTCCGTATTTTTTCGATAATAAAGCTACTGCCACCGTGTCAATGAATAGACTGCATTAGCAATCGATGCTAGCTGATCTGTTTTATCCTATGGTTGCTGCTTTGAACTTTGATGATACCTATATTCATTTGTACGGGGCTAAACTCTCCCCAATAAAAAGTCGAGTTATTGTATCAAACATTTCCTCTATGCGTGATTCCTCCATTAGGAAACAATTGGTTGTACATATTGTATAATTTGACACCTCACGATATTTTTTTAATTATGTGAGAGGTAAGATCTGGTGCTCCAGAAGCGATTCAAGCACTTATGGGTAATATCTGCGCTGTTATTGTTGGAGCGAACTTTTAACTAATCAAATACATGACGCATATTTTCGTCAAATCACTGGTTTGTAGAAAAATCCGAGACGGTCTTCTGTCACATTTTGCATTCTTGGTACAAGCATTGGTAGGTGTGAAGGCAGATCAACAGGTTTATTCACGTATGCACAACTACCTATGCATGCATACGTAGACACTTTTCAAGGATTTTTGATCCTATTCCTTTGTATGTTTGGAAGGACGTTTTAATGCTAGAGAATCGTACTTCTGCATGGTTCTCCTGTTTTAAATATTTTTCAGTCAATATGCACCCATCCTATCTTTCAATTTGATAAATAATGATCCTTAAAGGTGGTAAGTTTACAAGGGTAACCATGGCGGCTGTCGGAGTGGCATATATTGCTTCTATTATACAGAGACATAGGTACTAGTCTCTGTACACCCAGCAACCAACGCTTCCATACCACTGTTCCAATTTTGGTCTCAAAATCAGGGAGCTCTAATCCACATGATCCACATAAATTTAAGCACCTTTTTGGGGTTATTCCTTGCAGAAAATAGGAAGTTTTGCTTTTTCTAAATTTTTTCCACAATAAGATTCCTCAATAATTGAAGTAAAAACCTTCCCATGTATGACCAATCCTGACTGATATTTGAAAACATTTATGAATGTAACTACCTACTATGCAATATAAGTTGCTAGGTACATGTATCATCTACGTAACGGATTATTGCCCAGGCATTTATGGATTCTAGGAAGGTATCATATAATGCTCTTTCAATATCAAAAAATGTTCCAAGGGTTATTTTCAGATTTTCATGTAAATAATCAATTTTCAAAACCAATTGATGTAGGGATAGATTATATAGTTTTTCTATTTTTTTATTATGATAAAATACTTTCCTGATATGTATATTACTCCGTATGCCTATAAATTTGATGAACATATACTAATACTGTATTAAAGCTGTTTAAATATAGTTTTTTTTTTACAAAATTGACTGGCTCGCCTATAACTTCAAATATCTTATAAGCTAGTAGACCGACAAAAGTTCTACATGTTTGGTCAAGATTTATATAGAGGACACCATTCCTCGGATAAGATGTAAATCCATTAAATTGTCAAACATTAATTTTCAAAACAAGGGAACGAACTCGGATTTAATACAACGTGTTAATTTCTTACAAATAGGTATTTCAAACGCCCCAATGCCTAGCTAGGATACCGATATGTATCACATGTTAGACAAGGAAAAGTTTCCTGCTACCAAACTGGTGAAAGAAACTGAAAATATATTGAAAAAATGTGTAACATTGAAAAACGGTTAGGTTACATGTTTATAAAAATTTTCACATAGCTGATAAACATACTTATTTGATGTGCTATATATTGTAGACGTACCTACACCTCAATAAGTAGAATGAAACCAGCATATACAATGTTAAATTCAAAGAAATATTCACTTAACTTTTTACAAAATATTTCATTATTTATAAATTGTTGCGTGTTAGAAAAGATGTTAGCGCATAAATTAACAACGGAATAAATTATCAAACCACTTTTTACAGAAACTTATAAATAGACAAAGGCCATAGACAAACTTATAAATAGACAAAGGACGATAAGCATAGTGAATCGGCCCCAAAAGGACATCTGAATCATCTTTTGAGAGTATATCAGTACTAATAAGATACGTTGATTCTGCATGTTTCAAACCTCTATCTATTTTGGTTTTTGAATAAATCGAAAAAAATTAAAAATCAGAAAATATTTTTTTAAAGCGGCTTAACCGATTTAAATGAAAGTCTTCTTCATTTTGTGTCAAAACTTCAACTCCTCTCTAGGTAAAAAAAAATTATAACGGTCATTACCGCGTATATGACAGATAAATAGTCGGTTGTTCTCCACAAACTACTAATTGAAAAACTATAACTATAATTTGAAATACTTGTCTACAATTTTTCCAACGAAAAGCAATCCAGTGTTAATTAATAGCATCCTGTGTCACATCCCATAGCACGTAATTAAGAAAAATAAATCATAGGTTTTTCTGCTTGTCGATCGGTAACAATTATTACATACAGTATATCATCTTGTTGACAGTTTAAGAATTCCAGCATCCTTTGTTAATTCTGAAAAAAATCAATTGAATATTAAACGCTTTTCATGAATGAGAACAATTTATTTTATAATATTCCATTTAAATGCAAACTATAGAATTAAGCTGATCAAATTATTCGAGAGTTTATTACAAATACAAATTGATGCCAGAAAGTCACTAAATAGCGGCAATTGAAGAAGAATTTATCAGCAGTATTTTGCGGTTTATTAGACAGAAATCGATTCTGTTTCTTCAGCGGCAATTAAGAGTAAATAATGTGAACAAGTTGCTTATAGAACGTGTTAATTATTGTATGCGTTGTTGTTTGGTTACATATAACTTTTTTACAGAGAACGTTGATATAACTTATATGTACTTATATCGAAACATACAAGTAAAAACAATATCGAAACATACAGTAAAATACTTGTTGATATTATACACCGGGTGGCCCATGACTTATACTTTTCCACGCTCCACTATACGCGGAAAAGTAACGTAATCGTGTAACAAATATTTTCTTTTCTAGTGTTTATTTTTCGTTTTTCGGCCTAGAAACAAAAAAAAATAGTTTTTAAACCATTTTGTGTGTGTGTGTCGTTGTCGTTTTTGTTATCGTTGTCGTCGGCATTATTTCTTGTTAGCACGATAACTCAACTAAATCGTGTCGGATCGATCGGGTTTTGACTGATTCTGATCGAGGACGTCGTCCAGACGACACCTATTGATTTTTAGGTGGATAGAACACACTCTACCATGTTCATGGGTCATGAGAAAGCACAATGGTGGACTATTTGAGAATTTTTTTTGTTAGCACGATAGAAATTAAATCGTGTCGGATCGATCGGATTTCGACTGATTCTGATTAGGGACGTCTGCCAGACGACATCTATTGATTTTGAGGTGGATAGGATACGACACACCCCACCCTGTCCATGGACCACGAGAAAGCACGGTGGTGGACTATTTGAAAAAAGTAAAACTGTCGCATAAAACACATATTCTGCATTTATGTGTTGGTTTATTTTTTTTCGGCCAGTCAATTTCGTGACAGAGGTGTTCTACGTGCGGAAGACTCCGTTGTAAGGTTTTAAAACTGTTTATTAAATAATCGATATCGCGAAGCCACTTTACACGATGAAAATAAAATTTGGAGGACTTATACTGCAAGAACTGGCGCATGTGAATAGATTTTCTTCTCAATTTTCGTGAAAGCAACTTTTTTTGTAACAGCAAGAGTTTTTTATGAACACCCTGTATATTACAACATTTTCTATATTTTTGTTACAAGAAAAAGTTATGATATCATGATTGTATATATTTTATTGTAAAATTACAAAAATATCGATAGTTCAGACTTGTAGGGAAATGAATTACGAATGAAAGTGATGTCGATAACAATTATGTTATTAATAATAGAACTAACATAAAAGTAATAAACTAAAATTAAAACCAGAACTTCCCATACCTGACAAATAAACTAAAGGCACTTAAATAGTTAAAATTATGTACAGGGTGTTCCATTGAAAATTCTGAAGTTGATGCACGTAATCCAAAATAGAAAAATTGAATAGAAAGTTTAATCCCAAAAAAACATACACCACTGATGGCAGAATCCTACTCCATAAATTTAATTCTAATTGTCCTAAGCCTTTTTAAGATATTGCTTGTTTAAAACGCCGTGGACCACCCTATATATAATATACTTTAAGTTTATTAATTAACATATGTTCTTTTTTATTATCGTTTTATATCTCAATTTCTAGCATTATATCAATAGCAATCAAGGCAATAGCTGTATACGCTAGTAAAGTATCTTTGACGGGCAGCCTTTGCGCCATCTTGCGTTTGTTTTTTTAAACCTTGAGTAGGTCGAAGCCTCAGTGTCATATATTATAAATGGATTTTAATAGGGACTTGATACTAAATAAAATAGAAAAGAAACAATCAAGACGTAAGTGTTGTGTTGTTAATTGTGAAAATACCAGGATAATATATATAATATAAAATAAAAATTGAGGACCAAAATCCAGAATTACAATTTTACCGTTATCCTTGACAATCTTACGAATCAGAGAGGAATAGAAAATGGATTGTAGCAGTGCATCGTCAGAGGTAATTATTTTTTTTAGATCTCAAATCATTATTATGGATGAAAAATGTGGATTCTGTGGCATTCGGCTCCTCATCATTCTGACGCTCCTCCTCAGATATTTATAGCCTCATTACATTAGGGTTCCCAATTTAATATAAGATCACGTAATAATGTAGACTTATATAAAAATTTTAGTTAATTATCGGATGTAGCCTCTCTCAACTAATCCTCCTTCAATTTGAATATATCCGTAAATTCTTTTACGATTATGATTGCCTAATCTTCTCATCTCTGGAATGCTGATTTTGCGACAGGCTCATTTTATTTTAACACAAAGGTTGTCTCGATTTCTGGACTTTACTTTGTAAACTTTATTGTTCGGTATTCCCCAAAAATAAAAGTCTAATTATGTAATATCGGAGGACATAGGAAGCCAGAGTTCAAACGAACTATTTCTTCCTATCCAGCGCATTGGGAAATATTCGTTCAACGACTAACGTACAATTTTGCAATTATGGATTGACGCACCATCTAGCTGGAAAAACATCTGTCGCATATTACGAGGAAGATTTTCAATTGTATCCCATAATTCCGGATCGAAAAAGTTAACTAAACGCTCAGCATTTAACGAGTTATTAAAGAAAAATTGACGAATTATTCTCCTAGTTTCCTAAAATTCCACACCATACGTTAAGTTTCTCTGAATATTGGTCTTTATAATTAATAACCCAGTGGGGATTTACTGTAGCCCAGTAAATACAGTTTTGAGAAGATACCATCCCATTAATGGTAAATGTAGCCTCAGCGGTGAACAAAATTTGATGTAAAAAATTCCGGTCGTCTAAAAAATTTCCCTGGGCCCAATAGCGATATTCTAACCTTTTATTTTCATCGCGTTCTTTCAAAGCATGTAAATATTTTAGTTTAGAAGGCTTGATTTTATGACGACTAAAACATCTTCTAAATCTCTCTTTGTCGATATTCAGTTGAGACATTAAATCTTGTAGACTCACACTTGGATTCGCTTGATTTGTTACTAAGGTTACGTTGTCTTCAGGATGCGAATGTACTCGACGAAGTTGGTTATTCTAGGATCTTTTAATAAGAGAATTTATGGCGGCTACAGTTCCATGAGTTGTAATAGCGACCTCGTAGAGGATGTCTTCGGTTAGGTTTTGCAGCTACTTCTCTGCTGATATCAGTTCCACCACCAAAAAACCTTATTATATTGATTTTTTCTTTAAAATCAGACGCATTTTACAATTGCAAACGAGAATTTTACACAATATAACTCAAAATTTTGTGTCTTTAGATTTCATGGCATCCTATTAAATTGAAAACCAAAATTGTAACCATGTGTGGACTAAAACTGAGAATTATGTAATTAAGTTTGGTATTGAGACATACTAAACAGTTTTTTCTAATAACTTTTTTCGATATCTTCAACATGAAGTAAAATATCGGGAATGGTCCCCGTGTGGAGGGCTGCCGTGGAGTCAGTTTGTTACTTAAATTTAAGTTGGTTACCTCGAAATATACGTCTTATATAGCACCACAATAATTGTGCCAAAAGTTAAATCTCGATTTAAAAAAATGACGGAAATATCCGGGTGTCTTCATTTTAAATGAGACACATGATATATATAGTAGACACATAGTTTATTTGTGATATATATTAGTTAGATATATAGATAGTTATGTAAACTAATTTATATACCTATAAAATTTTTGGATTGAGATATAAGAACAGTTGTCTGCATTTATCGACATCTACATCTAACATTTCAATCATTAAATTATTAAATTATTGTTAGCGACGCCTTCTTTTGTACATCGCTGCATCTCGTATTAATTATCTGTATTTTTTAAATACTTTAAATTGTGGACTGTAGTTTTTTATTTTGTATTATTCTTGTTATATATTTGGATTAGAAATTATAATTCACTACACCAGTCACTATTTCACTTATTTATTAAGAATATGTACACTAAATTACAAACTTATTCTACTGTACAGAAAATGCTGTCATTAGGCACGCCGTTAAGTTACATAGAGGGTGGTTTGTTTCCCTGTATGGCTTCACCCCAAATGCGTACATGCGTACTGGATTTATGTTGATGGCATTATCCTCAACAATTATCTAAAGTTGCAATTGACGATGATTATTTCCAGAGAGTTGTTTTATCGTATATTCTATAATTAGTTGTTTAAGATTGCTAAAGGCCTGGCAATTACTTAATTGTAAAACAGATGAACTTGTGTGTTTGTAAGAATGTTGTTATTAAAAAGAAAACTTTTGGCGGTTATTTATTACAAATTATATGCAAAGTATTATATACTACCATACAATGAAATTCTAATAGGTATAAAAAAATACTAACAATTATAAAAATTGTAGATTGTTGAAATATTATAATACCTACCTACACAGTGACTTGCAATATAGAGATATGAAGTTCTACAAGTGACTTAAAAGCAATACATTTTATCCATGACCACTGCTGCTTAAATTAAAGTATGTATCGTTTGATGTTTTTTGATATTTTTGATGAGTCCAAAGATGAACGAGCCCAAGAAACTAAGAAAATATATATTTATTGAAAATATTTACCGTATAAGCCAAACCTACCCTAATAAGTATCTTGCTAATAAATAAATAAATAGAAAATTAATATTCATAAACGATTGATAAAAAAGAACTTAATCTCCTAAACAATAGATTAAATTTTCAATAACTGTTCCTAGCAGCACTTTGGATAAATTGTGGTTTAGATAAATATTTTTAGAAGAGGACCTAGAAATATTCTTCTAAGGAGTTGGTAACAGAAATATGTAGATAACACATGTGTGTTAATATAACTGTTGTCCACTATAAATTAAATTAAAATCCTGAAAAAAGCGGACAAACTGGTTAAGCGATTGTGATAAAAATATTATTTCTAATTAAAATAAGATAATGGTTATAAAGTTGTTATATTAGATAAAAAATACTATCTTGAAAACCTTAGGAATGTAATCGACAATTGTTCTTATTGAAAATTACCTAGAGGTCATTTGCCAAAATGCATAACAGGGGAGTCAAAATGGTTAGTAAAGGAGTTCGCAAATTTATCTACTGTATATATTTTAATTGCTTTCTCTGCGAAGGCATCAGTTGGTTTCTTTTTCCGTTAAATATATGTTCCCTTTTAAACACCCCAAATTATTTTACCTTAATTTGAGTAGATAAACTACGTGCATATTGACAGCCACATTCGCATTTATATTGTAAGCCTCATGGCAACCGATAACAGTTACTATGATTTCCCGCCATCCCTATTTCAAACAAGGTATGAGAAAGATATCACCTTTTATTACTTTATATGTGCAAAAAACTGAACGTTAAGATTTGCCAGGTGTTTTATTGAATAGTCGTTAAAAGGTTGGTGAAAATGTGAAGTACAGTAGTGATTTTTATTTGTTCAATTTCATTTAAATTGTATTTTAATTAAATAGAAAATATATGCAATGTAAATATATAATGGGTGCGCTTAAAGAATCTTCTGGACATATTTTGTGATTCGTGTGTGATGGAAATTGGTTTAGATGATTGAATTAGGGAAGGAGTTAAGGTAAGTATTTAAGTAGTTTAGTTTTAATTAAAATACAAAATAATTTTTTAAGAAAAATTTAGCAGTCGAACGGGATTGATAGCTTTCATGAACGAACTTCAAAGTCATAACTTACTTTGTTGTAAGTAAAAAAAAAATATTTTAATTTAGTTAGACATAATACCTATATATGAATAAGAAAAATTACGTAACAACATACAAATATTTAATTGTTAACTAAATAAAAATATTTTTCTTTGCAGACAGGTTCCGAACGCGCTGGACACCGTTTTTCGTACAATGTAAGATTTTTTCCTGTAAGGTAGATGCACCGGTTATAGCCACTGCCCCATTTATAGCCATTGCATCCGTTATTGTAGTGTTATTTAGCTATGATCCTTAAAATATTTTATCTAAAGCTTATTATTGCTCGACTATATGTTCTAGTTTGTTACAACATATTGCGCATGGTCATTGTCTGCTTAATTTAAAAATTTCACCCGTGTGTATACCACTTCCACCTGCGCTTATTGGCTTCTTATCGTTTTTCTTAAGCTACTTAAGGTCAGTAAGGCAATCGTATTCAACTATATTTCAAGTTAAAATGTTCTGAAACTATTTTTAAAGAATTTGTATATTGTATGGCATGCATTAAAACGTTTCACATTGCAATTTTTTCGCAGGATATAGTATTATTGAGTGTGGCTCTAAATGGAACACTCAGCAAAATTCATTTATACTCATAGGGCTGGCTATATTAGGACAACATATTTCTCTTTTTAGCCACTTTACTTTGAAGCTCCGATGTATAGATATGGCACCACCAAAAAAGCAGAATGCAAAAGGCAAAGAAAAGGCAAGATAAAAAAATAAAGGGCATATACATCAATATACCCAAAAGCAACTCATTCTTACATTACAAGTAATTCAACGTGACGGATTGACAGTAGCCACAGCGAGTAATAGATTTGGAGTGCCTAGGACAACACTACGTGATAAATTAATTAGAAGAACTTCGGCTACTATAGAACAAGTAAGAAAGAAATGCATCCTAGGAAAGAAATTGAGGATGAACTTGAACTTTGGATACTGACTAATGCCGTCAATGGGTTCTCTGTAAACAAACAAGGATTGAGAGATGGATTAGAGGTGGAACCATTGGAAATGATTTCTTTGAACCTAAACGAAGCTGAAATTAGCTTCCCTTTTCCAGAGTGAAATACTGCAACTACAACGAATACAGAGATACCAAATGATGTCAAAACCGATGAATACAAAAACGAACGCGCCGCAGCTGAAATATACATTAACAACGGAGAGAATAAAATGAATACACCTGACATCGATACAAATCCTGAAGAAACATTTGAATCCAATGAAATTAAGCAAGTCGTATGTTTGAATGTTGAAACGGAAACACTAGGCAGAGGAAATTTGTCCGATGTAAATAACGATAAAGAAAATCGATCAATTAAAATTCATCAGAACATAGTTATTAACCAAGCCAACCAAAGACAACTATAGCAACTATTCTGCAAAATGTGCTTCAATATCCCGATCCTAAACCGTCATCAAAAAAGCGAAATACTAAAAAATGCCTTGAGTTTTAACCACTGATAAGTGGATTCAATTAGCATAAGCTAAAGCAGATGAATTGTTATGAAAAGAGGAGGAAAAAATTGAAAAGAAGCGAATGAAAGAAGAAGAGAAAAGAGACGTAACGCAAAAAAAGGAGGCGCCTACAACAAAAAGAAAAGAGATGGATGAGTTGCTGTCTGAAATTGGAAAAAAATTCCAAAGTGCCAAGAATAAGTGAAAAGAAGGTGGTGAAGAAAACTGCTAGCAATAGCGAATCAAAAGTCGACTGGACTGTGGGTTCTCACGTTAGAGTGCAATATGATGAAGAGTTATATCCTGCCAAGGTATTGCAAATGGATGAATTAAATACACAGTGTACAGCTATGGAAAAAAGCGGGTTACACTGGAATTGCCCAACGGTACCGGATGTTTTATGATATCCAAATCATGATGTGATTGACGTTATATTCTAGTCAAAAGGTATTAGTTCACATGGATTATTCTCTATAGAAGAAATGTAATTTCATGCAGACGTTTAAGTTTTATTATTAAAAAAGTATTTTATTCCCTTTTTACATTTTTTCTTACCTGAGTATACATATTAATACATTTTTTTAAATATGCTATTGATTTTTATCGTTATAGATTTGTTGGCTATATATGGTACATCTGTCTGGCTACTTGTAATTGGTGCCGAAGTGGCTATAATACGAAAATAGTACTTCTTCGACTTATTTTATTTATTGTATTTCATCGAAGTAATGCTTCATCTCTTTCTATAAATAGTAGTGAGTACAAATGTACAGGCTATCTCATAGCAGCATCGAACGTAAGAATTGTTTGACACTACGTCATGTACATTGAATCAATTTCAAGAAAATCCTTAAAGTGGCTATACCCGGTGCGTCTACCCTAATAGGTAGTGTAACAATAAATAATGAAGAATTACGTAAAAAAACTACTATAGCTGTAGTAATCGATGTACCCTTTATCAATTAAGTTAGTATCTGCAAGGTATGAATATGAAAATAATACAGCTTATTTAATGGACACTAATGTAAGATGTGGGTTGTGACCTCTATAAAAATAATTTTCGCAGTTTCCTGTATTACGTTAATGCGTCATTTAACGAATCATCAATTTATATGTTTAAAAATATATGAATAAATATGAAAATCATAAGAAAAATATAATTTGTGTACATGTAAGTTATTAATATCACCAATAGTTCCTAATCTAGTCTGATATATTTCAACCGACTTTGTTATTACTATAAATCACTTAAATGGCATATACATGACATAAGGTTATAGTAGTAAACTTTCATAGCCACAGGTATATTGTAATAGAATGAGATCAAACATATTATTTTGGTTAGGGAAGTTATTTATTGTTGATCGCCCGAAATAGGTAATAAAAATGAAGGTGATAGCAATAGACTCCCGGGGGTCTGTTGGGTTGGATAGTAACAGCAAAGTTTACAGAATAAATAATACAGAATAAATTATTTATTCTGTAAACTTTGGTAACAGTCTTTTAAAGTCCTTTACAGTCTCTAAAACAAGAATCTTGAATCTTTTATAACAACAATAATAATGTTGTATTGATATCCTATTTTAAGAATAGAATATTCGTTAACTATTTATTAAATAGTGAGAGGTGTATGAAATATCATAGAAAATATATGTCTTCACATGAAACCAATTGATAACCCCTACAATATACAGTATAACATCAGTAGAAATATAGATAATATTTTAAGACATTTAACTCTAACAGCAGATAATATTCCAAACACTTAATAATAGAGATGGAGAAATAGTATGTCGTACATACATACATGTATATGTATTTCCATAAGTACTGTCCATAAGAGAATAGAGATAACACTCTTATGTGTGTAATATGCGAAGGATAATAAAATAAAATTCTATATACGTGTCGCATTATGTTATAATATCACGGAGATTCTTTATAAAATTACCGGAGAATACCTTCATTTGTAACTCCCCAACAGTAATTATGTTATTATATACAAACACGTTAATACATTTATTAGGAATTATGAAATTTTATGAAGACAGTCAGTAAATGTTTTTCATAAATACTATAATAAATAATAACGTCACTATCCTTAAATAATAATTATTATTAAACTCGAATAACTGGATATACACGGATCATTTTTTAACAATATAGTTGATACATCTCACATATACAGAAGTTAAATACATCTCACATATTTGTATATACATATATCCAGTACACTATTTTTTTATTTCAGACTTAGTGCATAGACAAATATTGCTAGGAATAGTGGCGAAAAATTCATGGAAAGAACATAAAAATTAAAAGGGTTGTACTAATATGGCCGGCGTTGAAGTAAAAGAAACAGCATTTTCTGGAGTAGCATATTGCAATTACATAAATCGAAAATAATCCTCTAAATGTTTAAATTCTGACCATACACCTTTGTTAATAATCTCAACGACATTCATATAATTATGTCCATGTCCATCTTTGGCTCTTAAGTGGGCATTGTTTATCAGAACAATGAATATATATTGTGTGTAGAACTTTTATGCTTATTAGATAATTACTTGCAGATAAAAATACACACAACGTCAAAAGTCTTGGACTCCCGTATATTACAGATTTCGACTATGTTTATTTTGTTTTCGTTGCTAGACAACAAAGCTGTCAAACAAAATCAAATTAATTGCTAAATAAAATATTGTTTATTAGTTATAATTTCTTTTTAATATTCGTCAGTTCTATTGCATATTTAGCAAAGCGACTTTGATACTTTTCTTTCGTTATAATGCCAGGACGTGAGGTTTCTAAATTTAATAGGGCAAGAATTATTGCTTTGTATGATGCTGGATATTCTAATCATCAGATTACGGGAAGTTAATCATTCCTAGATCTTCTGTTGTGCGAAAGTTCATAGGTTTCAAGAATTAGGGACAGCGGAAAGAGGACCACATAGTGGTCAGCCTCGAGTGTCAAATGAATGGCAAGATTGGTATTTGGTTCAATATGCCCATCAGCATCATCATCATTAGGTCATCAGTCCTAAAACTGGTTGGACGCTAACCTCCAGCTTCCCCTATCTTGTGCTAACCTACCCATTTCGCTAATTGTGCTACAACCTACATTCCTTACTATTTGCGAGCAGTAGGCTAATCTAGGCCTACCTCTGCCTTTCTTCACTCCTATTTTTGCCTCCAGAATATCGGGAACTATTCCCCCATGTCTCAGCAAGTGGCGTACCATTCTATCTCTTCTCTTCTTTATGGTTTTTCACATACTTCTTTTCTCGCCGACTTTCTCCAATACTTCTTCGTTTCTAACCCTATCAGTCCATGGTATATTCATCATTCTTCGGTAACACCACATCTCAAAAGCTTCTAATTTCTTCCTACTTGCTTCCCCTACCGTCCAGGTTTCGCAACCGTATAGTGCCGTGCTCCATACATATGTCTTCAAAAATCTCTTCCTTGTTTTAAAGTTTATTACCCCCGAGAATAAAAGTGATTTCTTTTTGTTAAAAGCTACTCGACCCTGCGCTATTCTTTGTTTTTGTCTTTATCGCTTCTCCCATCCCAATTTATTTTACTTCCTAAATAAGTGAAGTCTTTAACTTCCTCCAATCTTTCATTATTAATTTGTACTTTCGTTTTTGCTCTGCTCTCGCGCCCTCTGCACACTAACACTTTAGTTTTGTTTTTATTCACCCTCATTCTGTATTCCTCTGTCAATAATGCCTCCATTTCGTTCAATGCTGATTCTAATTCCTCCTTACTAGATGCTAATACTGCTATATCATCCGCGAATCTCAGAATTTTTAGTTTCTGTCCCTGTACTTCAATCCCGAAATCCACTCTATCTTTTACCACATTAATCGCCTCTTCGATGTACAGATTAAAAATTAGTCGTGAAAGCGTACATCCTTGTCGTACTCCTTTCCTGATACCTACTTCCCTTTTTTCCCCTTCTACTTCTATAACAGCAGTTTGCTCTTTGTATAGATTGTGTACTACTCTCCTATCTATATACTTCATTCCCGCGCTCTTTAGTATCTCGAACATTTTTTCCCATCTTACGTTATCAAAAGCTTTTTCTAAATCTACAAATCCTATATAAGCGTTCTTTCCTTTTTCTATTGTTTTCTCTAACATTACTCTTAGCGCCAGAATAGCTTCGCGAGTTCCCCTATTTCGCCTAAACCCGAATTGGTCTTCTCCTAGTATTTCCTCCGCTCTATTTTCCATCCTCTTCTGCACTATTCTGGTTAAGATTTTTGACGCATGGGAAGTTAGGCTAATCGTTCTAAAGTTTTCGCATTTGTCGGCTCCTCTCTTTTTCGGTATAGTAACGATAATGTTCCTCTTATAATCCTCTGGCATCTCGCCCGTTTCGTATATGTATTTTACCAGTTCAAACATCCTATTTACTACTTTCTGTCCCCCACATTTCAAAATTGACGCCTGTATTTTATCTACACCCGGCGCTCTATTATTCTTTAGCCCCCTTAGTGCTATTTAAAATTACTCTCTCAATATAGGTTTTCCTACATCTTCCCTATCGATGCTAGATTCTTCCTCTAATATCTCTCCTAATTCCTGACCCTCATATAAATTTCCTAAGTACTGCTTCCATCTATCCGCTTTCTCCTCTCTTCCTATCAGTATGTCCCCCGATTGACTCCTAACGTTTCTACTTATTGTTCCTATATCCCTGAAGTTCCTCTTAATTATTTTGTAAGCCTCATCGGTCTTACCTACTTGCAACTTGTCTTCTACTTATTTGCATTTATCCTCTATCCATTGTTGTTTCGCTTTTCTACATTTTCTAATGATTTCCCACTTTATTGACTTATAAGTTTTCAGTCCTTCTTCGTCTCGTCTGTTTTTGTAGCCTCGTCTCTTTTGCATTAAGTTTAAGATTTCGTCCGTTATCCAGGGCTTCCTAGCTTCCCTTTTGTCGTGTCCTAAAACATCCGTAGCCGCGGAATCTAGACTATTCTTGATACCCTCCCACTCAGTTTCTGCGTTCTTGATTTCGTCCTTACTCGCTTTATTTATTAATTGATCTGTTTTCTCCTGGAACTTGTCTTTCATATTCTGATCCCTCAATATGTCTACATTTATACGTTTCTTATCCTTCCGGGTTTTCAAATGTTTGAACTTTAATCTTGCTTTCATGACTACCAAGTTGTGGTCGCTGTCTACATCTGCTCCTGGATAACTCTTACAGTCTTTTACTTGATTTCTAAATCTCTTCCTAACCAAAATGTAGTCTATCTGATACCTGTCTATCCCTCCTGGCATTTTCCATGTGTACCGCCTCCTAGCGTGATTCAATATGCCCGTAGACACCGAAATGATTCAGCTCCAACTCTCAGGGCTCACTTTCAAGGTACGTTTCGCCTTGTTATATCGACCTCTACAGTTCGAGGAAGACTCCATCGTGCAAATGTACGTGCAAGAAGGCCTTTAAGGGTACCCATTCTACCTCCACTACATCGAGCGCCCGCCTTCAGTGAGCATGGGAACGTAGTAATTGACTTTTGCAGCAGTAGCGATGGGTCTTATTCACAGATGAAACCAGAATTAGATTGGCGAGTGATGATAATATGCAACGGGTCTGGAGAGAGCCAGGTCATTAAAAGAGACTAAATTTTCCCCGTGAGATTGCTCCCTACAATGGTGGGATAGTAATGGTTTGCAGAGGAATAATGTTCAATCGCCGTACGCCGTTAATTCCCATAAATCAGAATACGACAAGACAAGTTTATATTGAAAGTGTTATCAGGCCCATTATTTATCCCTTACGTGACGAATTAGGTAACAATTTCATCTTCATGGACGACAATGCGAGGCCACATCGTGCAAGAACGTTTCAAGGGGTACTTGAGCAGGGGAGATATTACCCGATTAGATTGGCCAGCTAATACCCCACATATGAATTCCATTGAAAACATGTGGGATTTTGTTTCTAGAGCAATTCAGAAACGCACGAACCCACTCCAAAATGCGAAATAGTTAGCTGCAGCAGCAATAAGCAATAGAGGAATGGAATAATATTTCTCAAGAAATTATCAGTCGTTTGATTGTTTCAATGCATAGGCGTGTCGATATATACTGAGAAGCAGAGGAGGCCATACTGACTATCAAGTAGTTGTTTACTTTGTTAAAAAATATTTTTTGTTAATTTTTGTTAAAATAAATTTTCTTAAAAATTGCTAATTTTGTTTCTTATTGTTTTTTAATTGAGTAAATTTTTAAAAAAATATTCCTGTATTACAAAAAAATACATTTAGAAATACGTACTTTGAAAAACAAATACAATATTAAAAAAAATGCTAATACAAAACATCGGGGGTCCAAGACTTTTGACGGGGTGTGTACATTATGAAAATGTGATCATTTAGATGGTTGTTTGGCGAGTTGCACGACAATACCTTTATATCAAATATAAATTTCGTATATTAACACAATTCTTCAAATAATAATAATCATTTTAACTTTTAACTGCATTTCTCTAGAACTTACTCAGTTGTATTAAGGACGTTAATATCTACATTTGGGGCAGATCGAACACGTATTACGGATAAGTGTATACGTATAATATACCTATAATAATAATAATGTAAATTTTGCTATATGCTTGCTAATTCTTCTAATCAATTTCTTTACTATTTAATACTCCTAGTTGTTTTTCCATCAGATTTTCCTATTTAGTATAACTATTTGCAGTGGCGGCCGGTGACATACAGAGAACTCGTGCTGTAAACATCGGCAGGCCTCTGGCGCGCTTATTTCGCAATGCTTTAAACACGTCTTCCGTAATTCGTACCAGACGCAGGCAGGCCTGAAAATATATCCGCTCCATTGACCGTTTAAAATACAATGTAATGCTGTTTTAGTTAATACGAATACATAAATTAAATGGAATTACTTTCTATGTTTTATGACAAGCAAAATTTAGTCAGTGATGCAGCACGGCAGCTCTTATATACCAGCCCTCACTGAATATTTGTAATATATACTTCTAATAGCTGCATATATGTACATAATAAGAAATTATTCATCAGACAGTTAAGACTAATTCAATACAACGTGTAATTTAGTTTCAAAAATTACATTAAGAGGGCACTAACTGTTGAAACCAAGATTTAAAACCAAGGGTTAAAATCAAGGGACTTAAACAAAGACATCAATATGTATTGGTGTAAAATGAACTTAATGGTAATATGTAGCTTGACCGAAAGTTGTATTAAATACGTATTTGTCTTTCTTACGATCTCGAGGGGTCGTCTAAGAAGAAAGGATTATAATCATATATTCTATTAAATAGAAGTACTTCTATAATATGATCGTTAAGGTCTAATTAACCAAATACAAGATTAACTTGGATATTATAAGCAAACTTAATTTGTTATTTTATTTGATTCGCATCTGATTCGAGCCCATAGCTTTGTAAAAAAGTTAACACTCTTGAGCTTACTTCTTAATTCTTTTTTAATTTTACTTAACTCTCATATTGTTCAATAGAATACACGTAGTTATGATGACATTCGTAGTTTTAGTACAAGTTAAATTAAATACAATTATATATAATTTAAAGGCACATGTACTATGTTAGTTTATATTAACTTCCTTGTTTGTAAACCCTTTTTTGGTAAGACTCATTAAGACCAAACGTAATAGATCTTTAAGGTAATCAGGGTAGAGGTTATGTGAAGTCGAGTTCATGTTTATGGAGAGTGTGCTATATAGGGTATCTCAGTTGGAACTATAAGATTTAAATTATACCCCATTTGTGTTCTGTCAAAGATGGAGCGTCAATATTTAACGACTGTCGTCTACAAGTCATACGATGTCAACATGCCGCGACTAACAGTTCAATAACTAATACAGAGTTAACAGTTCATAGCTTAACCAAGAAATTTGAAGTGTCGGGTTGTGTTATTGATAAGGCAAAACCAATACGTCCTCGTCGTGTTTGGTCAAATTAAAATATTTCTGCAGAGAGAAACAGATTACGGGAGTATCAAAAAGTCAATATCACTTCCTTTCTTTTCCAACACCCAGTTAACAAATGTACAACGTTGTAAATGGTCTGTAACTTTCAATTGTTGTGTCAATTAAATTTTGTATGCTCACATATGCAGATCTTTCTTTAACCCTCCGTTGGGCGCAGCCGATCTGTGAGATCCGGCAGTAATTTTTCATTTCCCATTCGTGTGTATTACGAATATTAACTCGAACTCTCTCATAACTTCCTAGCTCCCCACCATTGTTCTCAATATGGTGTCAACTTTTTTTAGTTTTGTATGGTCCACCCGAATCTGTCAGATGCATTGCGCCTCATTGCGTCATTATTTTCATTTTTATATTTCGTTATATTTCTTTTATTATTTAAATAGTAGTGTATTAAGTAACTGTAGGGATTCCAAAAAATGTTATTATTTTTTGGAATCCCTACACTTACTTATTCTGACTTGTTATGGTATTATGATTCAAAATTAACACATTTGGGTGTTAAATTATTGGTTTATATACTAAATATCGTTATCAATAATGCGAGGTATATTTTTGTTTGGAACATGTTAAAATGATGAAGAGGATCTATAATTCTTTACACTTAAAATATGCAGTTTCTTTGTAATTTGCGTCCAATATTTTTTTATATATAACATTATGACTTTTTCATGAAAAAAATAGTTCAATAAAATGTTATTCAATACTAATTCATGTCTGTGCTTTGTTATTAAAACAGAAAAACTTGTCAATAGCTGGTTCTCCTATAAAAATCCTCCAAATTTATTATTTTACAACATTAAATGAGTTCATTTATGGAAATTTAATTATTTCGATTAAATACTAGTATGAAATATTTATTATTGTCTTGTATTAATTAAATAATCGCTTAATTAAGTCTTCACGTTATTGAAATCTAAATTGTGTAAAGTTTAATTATGGGATCTCTCAGATGCATTGCGCCCGAATGTGTTTGGATTCATACTGCGCCCGACAGAATGTTAAAATCCAATATATGGTGGCTCTTGACAGATTCAAATGCTGTGCACGACGTCGAATTAATGTGTTTGAATCCTTCCGTAAGAATGTCTCTCACTGCAGCAATATTTTTATTTGACCAACTATGACGAGGACGTATTGGTGTTGCCTTATCAATAACAGAACCAGTCATTTCATATTTTTTGATTAAATTACGAACCATTAACTCTGTGTAGGCGCTTCATTTTATCCTAATTTTGTGCGAATTTTTCTTAATGCAACTGTAAATGCTCGCTCACATTCATAAACCAGTTGCACACAAATTATTCGCTGCTGAACTGTGAATCATGGCATATTGACGTCGTACGGCTTGTAAATGACAGTCGTTAAAATTGACGCCCTCTTCTGACGCCTCGTCGAAGATTTCGACGTCTGTCGAAATCTTCGACAGACCACAAATGGCGCTCTATTCAAATCCTATGGCTCCAATTGAAACACCCTATATAAAAAAATTACAGTAGCAACCATCAATATGATTTACCTATAATTGTAGATTTAGAAATTTGAGAGAATTTGAGACATATATCTACAAGTATAGAAAAATAGGTATGCAAAAATATTCTTGTGGTTATTTCTAATACAATATATTGACAACATTAACTGTTTTAGTTGCATTTGATTCCTTCATTGTTCGATGGCAAAATTCGATATATAAATTCGATGCACTATTTTATAATTATTGAAACATATATTAGCTATAATGCGTCTCAGTTTTAATAACAAATGTATTAACAATATGGCTTTTGCTAATTTCGCATTTTACAATTGTTATGAAATACATATGTAAATTGTAAAATTTCCATAATTGGAAATAATTTTAATTAGAGAAGTAAAATCCTTTACTATTAAATCATTTCATATTTCCTTAAAGCTAAACCGCATAAACCATAAAATTAATTGAACGTAGAAAAGTGCGGTGATGGTTATTTTATGAAGTTGCTGAAAGCTAAGAAACTATTTTAATTTTCGCACACTTCTTGGCAAATTCAATAAATGTTTATGGGCGTAATGTATATAAAGTTATGTGAACGTAAGCGAATTTCAATTTAAAATTATTTAATGGATAATTAAGTTGGTTATTAGGTGTAAATATTACCGAGTACAGTACCGATGAAATGTAAAGCATGCAATTAAATCGGCTTATAAAATTCACTTATAACTAATAGCCTTTCCAGTATGAACTTATGATCATCGCCAATTCATAAACGTTAACTGTTTCACCTGAGCTGCACCTAGTTTAGGAATGCTAGAAGAAAATAGTAAAAACGTAAGGATATATGTTCAAGATATGCTCAAATCGAAGAAGTAACCTACATGAAGTAAGTAATCTAATCGGGCACAGGTGTCCGTCCATGAATATTACAGTCGCACCGAGGCGTGCAATATTTTTCTGTGTAGGACGAATATCTATGACACAAGAATGTCATTTTCTTTCGCAACTTCGTAAATGAAATGCATATTTTTAATAATATAGATGATATATTCGTTTCGAATATTAGGAAGAATAAGATATAATAAATATTAAAGTAGCTGTAATCGATTTTATGATCGAAAAAAATCATAAAATTTTACATAGAAATTTATCTTTCTCACCATACAAAATAACCATAAATTATTTGCTAAGGAGTACGTTTAAATATAAATTCTTCTACAATTCCCTTAATTTATGAATAGCGCCATCCTGCAACTCGAATATCCGAAGTGGTCGAGAAGAGGAAATCTATTTAGAAAATATGATGTTTCCAAAATGAAGTCAAATGGTATTGTGTTCAATTGACTATAATGTTGTAATAATTATAGTGAATTTTATTTACTATATTATTTTAAAACAGTACTATACCCTTCAAAACTCATTGACGTTATAAATCAATAATGAGATACAGATATTCATAGAACAAAAAATTGTTTTAAATATATATGTTCCGATGGAAATTAATATTACAGTCATAAGCACAAATACTTAATACTGTATACGTTAACGCTAACAACATATGTAGTTACTAAATTAATGTCCAACAAATCCATATATAGGATATCTCAGTTGAAACTATAGGATTTGAATTGCTCGCCATTTGTATTCTGTCAAAGATAGGGTTTCAATATTTAATGACTGTCATCTACAAACCATACGACGTCAACATGCTTGCGTGTTTGGTTGTCCATGGCATTGGCACGTAAAACTGGCTCTATTTCCCGAATAACACGTTGAATGTTTGCTTTGAGATCATTGATTATTACTCGCTGAATGGCATACACTTTTCCCTTGACAACCCCAAAGATAATAGTCCGGTGGTGTTGAATCACATGATTTTTCACGACAGCATTCTGCAAGACAACATGACCAGGAAATTTGGAATGCAGTTATGGTGGTACGTGCTGGATGACATGTTATACCGTCTTGTTGTTCAAATCCAAATTATCGATTTGGTGGAAAAACAAATTATTTGACATGCCATGATGATAGTGTTTCTCATTTACAGCAATAGCATTACCAGCTCCATTTTTAAAGAAGTATGGTCCAATTATTCCACCACTCGAAAACGCGCACCACACTTTACCTTTCTCGAGATGCATTTCTTTATCGTGAACAGTATGCGAATCTTTAGCACCCCATATTCGATAATTTTATTTGCTGACGTATGCGTCAAAATGAAAATGTGCTTCATCGAACAAGATTTTGTTGCAAATCAGCATCACCTTATTTCTTTTCTAACACCTAATTAACAAAAGCACTACTATCATGTCAGCTGAATGTCGTATGCTGACAGATGCAGATATTTCTTTAAAATCCGATGCGTGATCGCTCTTGACAGAGTCGATTGTTATTCATGACCTCGAATTGATGTGTTTGGATAATCTCGTACACTTTCTCGCACTGCAGCAATATTTTCATCTGACTACGACGAGAACATATTCGTGTTGCCTTATCAATAACAGAACACGTCTCTTCAAATTCCTTCATTAAGTTACGAACTGTTAACTCTGTAGGCGTCTCTGTAAACATTGTGTCCTAATTTTGTGCAAATTTTTCTTAATGGAACTGTAAATAATCGTTCACTTTCATAACAGTTGTACACAGACTACTCGTTATTGAACTGTTAATCGCGGCATATTAACATTGTATGGTATATATATGACAGTCCTTAAATATTGACGCCCAATCTCGGCTGAACACAAATTCTGTGCAATTCAAATCCTATAGTTTCAAAGCAGACACCTTATAGTTATTGTAGTAAGTATTATAGTTATTAAGTTAGTAAGTAGTAAGTTTAATCACAAAATTACGAAGTTTTAAGATTTCAATAAATTTTATAAACATAGCTGAAGTAGTGATCCCATATATTAGCAACTACGTATATACGAGTATTCTAAAAAAATTGTATATATAGGAATTCTTTATGGAATATATTGAACGAAAATGGCCGATATTTATGCTTACTACCACCGAGTACTCTTGAATACACGAAATGGAATGGTTGCAGGAGGTCGGTATTGACAACAAAATGGCGGCTAATCGAAGTAGCATAATGGGCTCGATAGAATGGCCTGAGTACATGTGGACTCTATCGACCTTATTCGAATATGATCTGTTGTCGATGTAATACGCAATCTACTGTAATTCGGAAGATTCGCACTATCACACATACTAGCATCGATGAGATAATTTAATACATAATAAATAATTTTTATTGCTATTACGTTTTTTCCATATATTTGTTTTAGATTATGGTGATTAGATATTTATTTCTTAACCTTTATGTTAAGTATGTTAATAATGTATATATTGTGGTATAAGGTTGTCTGGTGTTACAAAGATTAATTATATGAAATTTAATTTCTGTTATGTTTCAGAAATTAAGTTTTTAATTGTTCTTCATGGCTTCGTAATTATTAGCTATTACCATGTATGTAAATATGAAACCGGAATTTGTCCATAGATGGCATAGCTGCTAATGTAGTTACCGTCATACCGCGTCATTGACGCCATTTTCTTGTTTTTACATCTAATAACACAAGATAGGAGAAGCTGGAGGTTAGCCTCCAACCAGTCTTAGGACTGATGACCTAATGATGATGATCTAATAACGGTTATTCCCTCACAATATGACAACATCGTTTTTAATAACGCTAAACATGTCGAATGTTGTGCCTGGAAACTACGATTTGCGGACAGTATTGGTTTTCTGTTATCATTTGAAGAAAATTGCAGCAGAATCGCATTGAATGCTTGTCGAAGCCTACAGTGAGGATGCTCTTAATAAATCACAGTGCTTTGAGTGGTTTAAAAAGTTTTAAATTGGGAATTCGCCCAATTCGGAAGTTTTAAATTGGGAAAAGTATTGTTGGATAAGAATGAAGTTCAAACCCAACAAGAACTCACGATTCAATTAAATGTGACACGAGAAGTCGTCTTCATACGTTTGAAAGCCATGGGAAAGATCCAGAAGATGGAAAAATGGATTGTACATGAACTGAATGAAAGACAGCAGGAAAACCGAAAAACCATTTGCGAAATACTGCTCGCCGGGTACAAAAGAAAGTCATTTCTCCATCAAATTGTGACTGACGATGAAAAGTGGATGTTTTTCGAGATTTCTAAGCGTAAAAGACCATGAGTAACTCCAGGTGAATCATCCACAACAATTGTGAGACCAAATTGCTATGGACGGAAGACAAAGCTCTGTGTTTAGTGAAATCAGAAGGGTGTTATCTATTATGAACTGCTAAAACCTAACCAAACCCTTAATACTGAACGCTATGGACAAATATCATCGATTTGGATCAAGCTCTGCGTGAAAAACGACCAGAATATCAAAAAAGGCAACACAGAGTGATTTTTCTTCATGATAATGCGCCATCACACATAGCAAAACCGGTCAATGAAACGATTGAGGCATTTAGTTGGTAAATACTTTCGTATGCGGCTTACTGGTCAGACTAGGTTCTGTCCAATTACTACTAATTTTCATCGATGGAACACGAACTTGTTGAGTAGGGCTTCACTTCTTACGAAAATATACGAAAATGGCTCGATGACTGGTTTGCCTCAAAAGAGCTAAATATTTTTTTTTTTTGGCATGGAATCCACAAATTGTCAGAGAGATGGGAAAATGTATACCTAGCATTGTATAATACTTGGATTAATATATTTTTTATTTTCATACAATAAACGTGTATTTTCAATACAAAAAAATCCTGTTTCATATTTTAACCCCGTTTAACTCGGCTTATTATTTTTATAAAAGAGGAAGTACCTTGATTTAAAATTGTCTGTATGTATAAAATTGTTGCTTTACAGTTCTAAGGAAATACACGAAATTTACCAGTTTGACTACCTATGTAATATTTTTAGTTTACCAATATTTTTATTATCAGTATCTTCATTTCAGATGTATGATTCATTCTTTTATATAGTGTATTCATAAAATAATGAACAAATTCGTTAGAAACTCAAATAACGACTTTTGGGAAACGCTCATGGACCAGTATAGTTTTATTTTCAGTTGCGTATTTTTTAACATATAATTAATATATGCGGGGTGCTTCGTGTAGAAGGTACAACATCATCGATTTTTTTATTACCGAATATAATATAGCATATCTTTTACATGTGCTGCGGTAATAATTACATTAGCGTGAATATGAGTTAGATAAAAAAATAAGAAAAACAATTTAATTTCAGTTTCAGAATACTAGATTTAATGGCAATGATTATATAAAAAATCAATTAAACTAATGTTCAAATTATGCACTATTGGCTGCCCGACAGTGACCAAGACTATTAATAAATTCTTTTTGCACATCTCAGGAGTTAGACATTGTATTTCGTGACGAATTCTTTTAATCTTCTAAATTATCCAACCTAGTAACGTACACTTCGCTTTTTAAGTAGGTATTCCCACAAATACTAATCTATGGGGATCAAATCTCGATGGCGCTGGCCATCTCAATCTGACTGGCCGTTCAATCGGCCCCCTTCTCCCTATCCAACAATTCGGGAACATCTCATCTAAGTACCGGTGCACACTTACTGCAAAAGTTATCGGGATGTTGCGTCATTTTCTAAGAAATATGTTGGGATTCCCACGTGACGCCGATATCTATCTGACGCCGGCGTCACTCTTGATAGTTATAAGTAAGTTGTTTTTTCATACTTAGTGTATAAGTACGTAAATTGTGAAAGTGAAATTAGATAAAGAAAGTACTTAAAGGTTTCACAAATGTTTCCCAAGCAGACTGTTTTTTAATTCGGTCTTTATAGTCCTCATGACTAACATCCCAAATTACCGGGCACGTTTTTACTTTGTCGATGAAAAGTTCGACATACATATTTTCATCAGACATCGTGCAAAGAGACTTCCACAAGGTCGATAGAATGTATGACGCTGTGGCAAATATGCACTTCCCCATATACAAATGAGTACTGCTAGCTATCGCAGTACAGGATTGTAACGCGCGTTTCACAAGTACCTGCGGCAACGTCGATAATTACCAAGACGCCGGCGCCGGCGTCAGATTGATATCGGCGTCACGTGTGAATCCCGACATAAGTTGCTCTGCATTTCTTCTTATGCGATTGAAAATGACGCAACGTCCCGATAACTTTTGCAGCAAGTGTGCACCAGGCCTAAATAAGCGCAGGAAGGTGCTGCACATTGGGGAAGTGTACCATTTTATTTATATAAAAGGCCATTTCTCCGAAAATGGGGTGTTCCAACATTTATATATAAAGTTATTAGTGCAGTAATAAAGACATCCCGAAGAAAATCCGAATATTTGGCACCAGTTAGGTTTGCATTAAAGAAATAAGGACCCAGAATTATTTGTATTCCATGACTCTGAAATTACACAATTATTTTCCTTCGTTTTTTTTAATCTAACATACAAGTATACTTACACTAAAGTAATTATTGATGTAGTGTATGTAAAAAAATATGCTCTTTAACATTCAGTAATAAAAAAGAGAATTTCCATTAAAATATCAATGACGTCATAAGATCTACACGAATCATCCTGTATGTACTAGTTATATTTAAAAGAATGTGAAAATTAAAATATAATGTTCGGGTATTTTTGGGAGTTTTTTCCAAAATTTTGTCTCTGAATTTTTAACGAGTTTATTCATTACTTTACGAAAACATTATATGCTATTGTATTAATCACATAAAATGTGCATTCTGCTATAATTTATAAAAACTAAGTAAAGTTTTTAGACCACAACTTGCAGTTTATTTGTTGAACAATTGTTCATTTCTTTGTTAAAGAACATTATGAAATCATTGCAATAAAATAAACGTATTACCAATCCCTTTTCTTTTCACGACAGGACATTAATCTTAATTTTCACTTTGATGAGTTACAAAGCTAATTGACTCTTGAGTTCTAGTTGTTTTTGTTCAGAGTGAAGTGTTAATTGGTAGGTTACGAAAGCAATTCATAGACAACTAGTTTAACGGACGGACCAAACTTCAACGCTTCACCACGATGAAAAAATAAACCCTCTTTCTATCACATTGAATGTCACCGATACCTCGTACAAAATATTTTGGCAGAAAGTTAATTTGAACTCTTATATATGAAAATACACCCAATACAAATCACCTTTGTCCTCTTTATTAATTTTACGTCAAACTATGAAGCAAATTATTGCATATTGATCTACATTTCACTTCTGCTGCTATTGGACATAGGGTGGGATTATGATTGCGAACTTTGATATTCAATGGTTACCCTATTTATCCAGATGTCATTATAGCCATTTCAAATGAATGACCATTTATTTTTAAGTAACTACATAGCTACATATTTTTTAAACTATTACAATAAAAATTAATATGCAGGTGTGCACTGATTTTATTACAAATATTATTTAAAATAAAAAATAAACTTATATTTAAGCAAAATACTTAACACCCATATCAATCTGTTTGTTTGTGCTCCTATTTACTTAAGAATAAGTTTCAAGCTAAGGTTTGGTCTTATTTCATAAGACACTTACTTGAATTCACGCCCAAAGAAATTTATATAAATGTTTTATATTTGAGGTTATTCGAGCTTCTTCCATTTACTAAATATCTTAAAAAGTCTACTACAGTTAGCAATGTACATTCACAGCTATTTCATTGAGCTAAATTAATTGGATAACGTTTTGAATGTCTCTCTTTTTATATTCAGTTTCCTAAAAATTTCAGGTATCATTATCTTTCAAAGAAAAGAACACTTGTATTAAATGCTTATTTTATCTTTTTATCTATCTATAAACTATTTGATTGTTTCTAATATCAGGGACATTCCAATCCTTTTAGTACCTCCCCTAGCTTCAGTCCACATCTCATTTACGGATCAAGATCTGTATTGTCAATTAAAGATAACATAAATTGATAATTTTATCGTCATTATATATTTATATGACTGCTAGCATTATTATGATGAATCTTTATAATGTCTCTATTTATATAATTTCCCTCGATTATATCCCCTATATTTTTCGGTGATATTCTGTAGTAGATAGTCTATCTCGTTCTTTGAATGACCTCCATTGTAACCATTACTATTGTTTTAATCAAAATAAAATTAAACACATTGACAAGCTGTTAATTTATTAGATTTTTATTAATTCCATAAGAGGCATTCATAAATTAAAGTCTCTTATGGAATAACTAATATTGTAGAATAACTATAATAACTATTAATAACTATATTGCCAATTAAATTAAATAACAAATAATATTTATACTTTCCATGGAATATTACATTAATCGATATTAAGACAGAAACCGACGATTAGATAGATAATATATTTAGTTTTCACCAAGTTTGATAACATTTATTGATTATAATATATCATAATTCTTACCATGATATTATATCACTGCTTTGTTTCTATTACAGTTTTTATTGAAAGTAATTTTTTTTGTTGAAAACATACCGGCATTGGCATATTCACACATTACCCGCACCTTCTTTCATTCATTTTCATCTAACCGACATATTGTAGGAAAAGCCGATATATTACAAGAAAAATATTATTCTCATTAGTAGTTTTAAGGATATTTGAATTAGTAATGACCCATGAACAGGATTGGGTGTGTCCTATCCACCTCAAAATCAATAAATGTCGTGTGGTAGACGTCCATAATCAGAATCAATCGGAATCCGATCGATCTGACACGATTTAATTGAGTAATCGTGCTAACAAACAAATTTCTCAAATAGTCCACCATTGTGCTTTCCTCATGACCCATGAACATGGTAGAGTGTGTTCTTTCCACCTCAAAATCAATAGGTGTAGTCTAGGAGACGTCCTCGATCCGAATCAGTCAAAATCCGATCGATTCGACATGATATAGTTGAGTTATCGTATTAGCAAAACAAATTTCTCAAATAGTCCACCATCGTGCTTTCTCTTGACCTATGGACAGGGTGGGGTGTGTCCTATCCACCTCAAAATCAATAGGTGTCGTCTGGAAGACGTCCCCTATCAGAATTAGTCAAATCCCGGTCGATCCAACACGATTCAATTGAGTTAGCGTCGAACAAATGCGACGACAATGACGACAACAACGACAACAACGACACACACACAGCAAACAAATTTTAAATACCATTGTTTTTTGGTTTTTAGACCGGAAAACGAAAAATAAACCCAAAAAAAATTTGTTTTCTCACTTTTTCTTTACACGATCACATTACTTTTCCGCTTATAGTGGAGTGCGGAAAAGTAACCGATTGATCCGTCACGATTTAGTTGAGTTATCGTGTTAAAAAAAATTTTCTCAAATACATAGACCCAAGGGAGGGGGTGGTGTGTGCTACCCACCCACCTCAAAATCAATAGGTGTCGTCTGGGAGACGTCACTAATCAGGATCAGTCAAAACCCAATATATCCGACACGATTTAATTGAGTTATCGTGCTAACAAGAATAAATGCCGACGACAACGGAGAACACACACACAGCAAGAAATTAATAAAACCAATTTTTTTTGTTTTTAGACCGAAAAACGAAAAATAAACCCAAAAAAAATTTTTTTGGGTTTTTTCACTTTTTCTTTACGATTACATTACTTTTATATCATAATAATTATGATATAATGAAATTATTTCATTATGGCGTCAATATCTTAGAAACATTATATACTTTTTTTATGGTTTGATGTATGATGTACATATGTCTTAAAAATTATATAGGATAACATATTGACGTTATTTTAGATATACGTATATATCGAAACGCTTGGATAGGTCAATTTTTAATCTAAAAGGTGCGCCTCCTCAGCAAAATTTTTAAATACACATTTTGATTCATGTTTTTGAATGTTTAAAATAGATCTATTTTGTGCACTACAAAATATGTATTTTTAACCCGATATATTTATAGATAGATTATTTAATTACTTTTAATGATCAGGTGATTGCAATGACCTATAACACTTACAGATACACAATATTATCTAACTGTATTACATATACTTTATTCTTGAGATAATGACAAAAAAGAAACGACAGCGTCGATGTAACGTCTAGATCTAGTGATCTAGATGGCCACTCAATAATACCTCTTTGTCCAATCTATTTATTAAGAAAGGTTTCGATTAGACACCCTCGATTACAATTATGGAATAATAAAGTGTTATCTGTAGGTCTTTTCTTAATAAAAGAGAATATTTTCCCTCTGTAGTATTTGATCCAATGCCTTTTGATATAAGGACGGCAGAACAAAAAGCAACTGCATCTGAGATTTAAATATTCTTCAACTGTCAAATTTCATTCAACAAAAATTAAACGAATAATATAGTTTCCAATGATACCTGGCCAAAAGCTAACCTTTTGGGGATGTTGTATTTTACGACTGTCATGTTGATTTTCCACTAACTAAACCTACAGTTTACTTTCCCATTCGATATGAAAATTCATTTGTTGTAAAATTAATGAAACAAAGATCTCATTTCTATCCAGCTTATTTATTATTTCTTCGGAGAAATAAAGTGTACGATCGGTATGGCCTTCTGTTGACTCCTAGGTAAAAATCATATTATACAGACTATGAAAAACAATTGTCCTTTATGAAAAGAATTCAAGATAGTTAAATGTCTGATATTATTTTCTATAGCAATTTTGTATGATCTTTATGTACAATTACTTTCAATTTTAAAATAATGTTTTTCAATTATAAAATAATTGAACATTATTCTAATCTATTTCTGTATTGCCTTCTGTGATATCAAGTTTTCTTTTTAATGGTGTAATATGTGTAAAATCTCTGGATAATGCATAAATTTTGGGCACCGTCCCTTCTGAAACACTGAGAAAATTAGTATGGTTGTAATTAAAAATGATGTCAATTGCGGGTATGTATTTAAATACTGCTTTTGTAAATGAATAAATTCGTTAAAAATTCAAGGAGTAACTTTTTGAAAAATTAACGGACGCGCCAAATATTACTTTTATCCACGACCACTATATTAGGAAAGTTTAATACGTCTGCTTTCCGTGGATTAGAGGTATTCTAATACACTAGTCGCTAATGTAATTATTACCATAGCTATGTAACAAAATGTGTTTTTACATGCCGTAATAAAAAGGGAATTGCCATCCCCAAAAAATATCGATAATGTCATATCTACTACACAAATCGTTCTGTATATATTAATTACATTTAAAAATATGCACAACTAAAAATAAAGTTGTGACTTCGAGAGTTTTTCCCAATAGTTATTTCTTGAATTTTTAATGCATTTATTCATTAACTTAGGAAGGCACTAGATAATACAATGAACATTGTAAAATATATTGATTCCCAAAATCTGAACTACTTTTGCCATTTTACGTAAACTAATATAAATAATGTGTTACCTTTAAAACTTCGCAGACCTCAGCACTTCGCAGAACTCAGCATTTCATCATGCGACCAGATATACATTTGTGGCATTACATACGCCTCTACAGTGAACTCCTTCAATGATGTTCGACGTGGAGAAAAAAATGTTTTTATATATAGAGAAAGACCATTCCGCATCTAATGACATAATTTTTGCACATAATAATTATTGTTTTATATCACTAAAATGTTCACAGTTGTTACACTTTTGGTAAATAGTTTCCAGAACACTAAAATCAGGGTTTTTTATTGAAACATTTTTGAACTTTTCACCAGTAACGTACTCGCGTAGAATCAATTAATGTCTTTAGTTTATTGTTTACAGTTTTTACTACATATAGCTCTTCATTCAATAAAAGTTCCTTTTTTTTTCAAGAAGCTGTAAGGCTTCATATATTTTGTAATCTGCTAATATTGTAAGTCGTTCAAAATCTGTGGATTTTCAAATTGCTCTTGGCTCTTAACTGCTTCCAATGCATTTGAATTAAATGTCATTACAACACGGTTTATCTCTTGAAAATGAATGCAGTAGTAAAGGACCGCCTCTAGCCACGTGCCCTAGCGTGTAAAAATAGGTTGTGGAGGTTCGGGAATATGTGAATAATGTTTTTTCAATTCCCTAATATGTTTGGGAGATTCGTGAAAAACTCTATTGGTGAAACAACTAACTGATCAGCATATTTATAACTTTGCCAAGCAACGTCTACCACTAAATGAAAGGCACGAAGAAGACAAGTTACATGTATTAAATTCGGATTTATGAGTTTTAAGAATCCAACGACATGTAACATTGTCACTGCACCATCAGTCACAAGCATAACTATTAGCTCTATGTCAATTTCAAATATGTCTAAAGTGCATGTTATTTCGTCCATAGTGTTATGAGCAGTGCATTCTTGAATACACGTCAACAGATATGGATGTGATATTTTATTAGGACACACTGTACACACAAGTATACTTAATATGCTATTTTTTTGGAGTTGGTAGTTTCATCCACAGTCATCCATAGTTTTTCATAATGCACTTCATTTTTAACTTCATTTTCCAACCTCTCCTTTACATCAGGTAAGTACCTACGTAACGATGTATTCGATAGTAATTTCCATTGAGGAACATATTTTTCCAGAATACTTGAAATGGTATTGTTCTCATTAAATGAAATGGAGGATACACGCGGTTAATATAAACAGTAAATCGTACAAAAATATTGCGTAGATTATTGAACTCTTTTTTCGTTGCATGTGAAGTGAACTTTGTACATGCTATTTGCACTGCCATGCATCCCGAGCTAATAGTTATTTATTGCATATCAAACACAATACTGTAGAACCATATTTCAAATCTGGGAATCGAGAAATAAATTCTTGCACTGTATCAGCAAAGGAACGTTTGCGAGGTGTAGGCGACATTATAACACCGGACGCTGAGTGATTTAATACCATATCCTCTTTTACATACGTGATTCACTCTGTATATATAATATTTTGATTTACCTTTTCAATTAAAAATCTAATTTTCCACGTGGTGTTCATAAATCTCTGAAATAAAACCGACATTTCTCCAATTTTATTCCATAAGTGATTTCAACCCTGCGTATTATTAAAACTTATAGATATTTATTTTTCTAAGGATTGATCTACTTAGAACACAATAATGTGTATTTATATTTTTCATACCGATGTCGAAATAACATTTAAAATATGTAACAGGGAATTTCCTAATGAATTCTATTGACAACTGAACAATTTATTATAAGACATACCTACCACACCGGTAAGCTGTAAATTAAGCGGGGTCGTAGGTTGGCCATGCTTGGCATTCTCTCGGCTGTTAAGAATGAATAAATTTTTAAGTGGTAGGGGCACAAAACAAAAGATGTAATTTCCGTAGACAAAAGCTTGTTTTAAATAGACCGTATGCTATACTATTAGATAGTTAACAGTATAGCCATGTTATGTCAATTAACTATGGCACTTAACATTTACAACGTGAGTTTTATATCCGTAACAATGTAGTCTGATACAACTTTAACAATCAGAATATATACTAACTACAAGACCGCTCAAGTTACGTTGCATTAGCAGCTTTAAAGACGCGTGTAACTGTAACCTTTTTCGATTAAACTAGACGTGTATCCTCCAATAAATTTTATTAAACACTGTTTTAAGAAGTGTTCGACACATTTTTTTCTTTCCGGATTTCAATCCTTAATATAATACAAGGCAAGTTGTGTTTCAACAACGTTTTGTATAACAGCAACATCGATAATCAATTATATATCATACATCCATTATTTTATGATTATTAAAAAATAAAACGCACTTGACAGAAAAGAGATTTAGCGACTATTTCTTTTATTTTAAAAGATTACTTTAAGGAGTAGAACACCACTCCAATAAACTAAAAATATAACGGCTTTTTGACAATTTTTTCTGTATGGAGGAAAAGTTAATAAGATAATAATATTTAAGGAAGCTATTAGGCATATATTTAAATATAATACAAAAACTTATTGTCAAAAAATATTCAACAATAGCGACACTGGAGCTATTCTCGGGAGGCATGCCGAATTTAAGGCGCTCTGCAGTACGCAGTGTAACTGGTGCAAATATGGATCTGGAAATAAATCACTTAATCTACATGTTTATAGTTAGTTGCAGATTATAGGGGATTTTGAAAATGTTGACTTTTGTATGATTAGCGGGTATCTAAATAAAAAACGTAAAATTTTCGACAAAAAGGACATTCACTTGTTAATAAATAATGTTTAAATTAACTTATCGAAAATTTCGTACGTATTTCACTTTAAAATGTTATTTTAAAAATATTTGTTAAAAATTCGCATGCAAAGAATGAAAATTGTTGGAGTTATGCTACTTGACATTTTGAAAATTCATGTTTGAGCAAAACGCGTTTCAAGTTTTGAAATGTGTTATAGACATAAAAAAATTTAAAATCTGACTGCTTCAAAATTTGTACCATTAATCAGCTATCCCAGGACCATAAAGCTATCCTTCTATATTTAAATATTCTTTTTCTTTCTCTTTGCTCGAACATTTTATGTTAGAGCATGCCTCTTTCGCTGCATCTGTCAAAGACATCTCGGCGTGCTTGATCCACTTATCATCGGCTTCTAGACAAAAATTATATGATTGGACACCGGTATCCATCTCCAAATCTTTCATAATGCGAAGAATACTTGCCACTTGAGTAAGATTTTGAAGCCAATTTCCAAACAGTAGCACTGAAACTTTCATTGCTATTTTACATGTAGCCTTCCAAGCAACGTTTTAGCAACTCGTCT
This sequence comes from Rosalia funebris, assembly GCA_037954035.1. Taxonomy (NCBI): domain Eukaryota; kingdom Metazoa; phylum Arthropoda; class Insecta; order Coleoptera; family Cerambycidae; genus Rosalia; species Rosalia funebris. The sequence goes on from JAZFAV010000002.1 coordinate 31,926,355, forward strand.
TGGCTCAGGTTCTCACAAATCGGCTTAATGGCTTTAAAAACTTTCTTAGGAAACTGCGGCTTGTGATGGAAGGTATCCAGAGAATCAGCTACTTGCGTCTTCTTCCAGTCACACCAAGACTCTGAGCACTGGGCACGCTCGGGTGCTGCGGATTTTTGTCGGTTGATAACTTATGAAATAAAGTCGCCCAGATTTCAGTTTTCATATTTTCCAAGGAGTTGGATTTCGACGTATTGCCAAGCTATAATAAATTATTGATTGATCAATTAATTTACCTTTTCCTCCGAGGCTGTGCATGTTTTTTAATGCTTCTGACTAAACATAAATATATCTTAACGACATCTGTTGTGTATTAGAGAAGTTAGAAATCATAATTTAAATGGGCGAGTAGGGAGCAGTGATCTCGCTCGGCTCGCCATACGAACCCATCGAGGCCATTACGCCAGCCAATGGATATTGGCGATAAAGTAAATCATTAGGCTATACATAGACTGTACCTTCCCAATAGGTATTTATTTGACGCAGGTGTCGTTTCGGAGCAGTCCGACGGGCTTAGGAAAGAGTGCGAAATTTTGAGAATTTTTTTTTTATTTTCTGTCCCATATTCTAAAAGGTTATTCACTAATAAAAAAACTCGATTTTTTTAATTTACAGTGGTGTTACCCCTTAAAAGAGTATCATTAGAGCATAAAATACATATAATTACACTAATTTTCGCTAACACAGCTACGCCTAATTACACTACGCCTAAATCTGAAAAACCCAAAATTTTCAAAATTTGTATGATCTCATTTAATCGACCAAAGTCTTAAACTCGCAACACGGATTACTTAATTTAGTATTATTTAATACAGGGTGGGGCATAGGAACCTGACTGTTTTTCATTGGCGTATACTGGCGACTTTCTTAGCTGACGTTGCAGATGTTAATGGAGGTGATAGAGTATCTGACACCATTTCAATAGCCATGAAGCAGTGAATTGGGCAGCATCGTGAGTTCGTAATTAAACCACTTCTTAAGAACGGTGAATTAGTTATTTCAACTCAGCAATTATTTCACATGTATTTTAATACCCTCGCCGAGGTGCAGATCTCAGTAGTAACACCATAAAGATGTAAGTTTCGTGCATTGCAAAAATTTTCCCAAGATTTAAACTTTCATGCATACAAAGTAGGTAGTTGTTCAATAGATAATTGATGTGGATTTGATTCACTGTGTAAATTTTGCTCAACAACAATTTCTCGGTATTGGGCATTTGACAATCCGAACGAAATGTACTAACATCCTCTTCACAGGTAACTGTATAGTATGGAGTAGCATCATTCAGCATTATTGGTCCCTATTTCCTTGAAAATTATGTAGGCAATATCGTTACAATAAATTCAGACCGCTATGTGCAAATGCTTCGTAACTTCTTAAAGCCACAATTGCGTCAACGTGGAATTGAGCGAAATGCTGTATAGCTCTAATAAAATGGTGCAACTTCACGTACGGCAATGGCAACAATAGTTATGTTGCGTGAAATATTTCATGGATATTTAATTTGACTTCTAGTTATGGGGTTACCTTACAAGGAAAGTGTACACTCCAGGACCTGCAGTATTAAGTCTTAAACTAATGAATTCAGGATGAAATTAAGGCAATTCCTGAAGCAATTATTGAGCAAGTAACAAGAACTTTTCAAGTCAGACTCGACCAATGTATTCAGAACTGTGTAATACATATCACTGATATCCTTTTTGAAAAATGAAATGACATAATAGTGGACTGAAGATAACATAATGTATCAATAAAAGGTTTAAAGGCAAAAGCTCTTTTTCATTTCAAAAACCGGCATGTTCCTATGCCCCACTATGGATAATCTCTGTACGGGACAAGATTCATGCTATCGTTATCTCAAAGGACCATTATCATCTCCCAGTCGTTATAAAATGTAGTGTAGTGTATAAAATGTAAATATTCCTTGTAAAAATATTTTAAATATTATTTCTGAAAAGCGACTTTTATCACATTATTCTTAAAGATTTCAATATATTTATTCATACATATTTGTTGGAATATTTTTCAATATAAATAACTTTTTGTGAACGATCTACTAAATAGATATGAACCATAGACACTGCATGCTCTCCAAAACCATACTAATGTAAACCTTCGTATTAGAAACGGCTATATGGAAAATATATATCCCGCCATATGTAAAATGTGTAGGGTATGTCTAGATCACAAAAAGGGTAATAAGGATTATGTAATCAAGTATAGGTCTGTCACCATAATTTACAATTTTAAAAAATAATATGTAGGGGTCGACGCCATGTAAACAATATTACTTTGTAAGGGAGGGACCGACAATGATGAATCTTGTCTTGCGTAAAACTCAATTTATTAGTGAAAACTTGGACGAATTGATAGGCCAACATAATATAAACCGATTTTACAAACGCATTTGACAGTCTTGATCACGGTACATTGCTACATAAATTAGATGTCTTTGGCCTTTCGTTTACTTCATGCAGCTCTTTAACTCATATTTGCAGAATATATATCAGTTTGTGCAATACTGTGGTTACAAGTGTGATAAATTTCTTTAACATCTGGAGTATCACAAAGTTCTGTACTTGGATATGATATTTTAGCATATACACACGTGCGTGATGTGATTTATGTTAACGATACCAAATTGATGTGTGAAATAAATAATAATAATATAAACTACAGGTGTACGAAGACTAATTTACCACTAAAACACAATGAAGTGTAATGTAATGACTTTCAGCAGGAAAAGAAATTCTATCAACTTTACCTGTAGATTAGATTATACCACACTATGAATACTTGCGCTGTATGAAAGACTTTGGAGTAATTTTCTACTATTAATTCACTTTCTTATAGCACATAAAAATCATAAGATAATCTACATACAAAAGCTTTAAGTTTATTATAAAAAAATCAAGATCTTTTAAGTACATGTACATGTACATTAAATCTGCAATATATTTATTCGATATGATGTTCTCACACGTTTCACCATTGAAGCAATTTAGTCTTTACGACCTCGCAAAATAGAAGTCAACTCATCAGATTATTTAGTCATATAAAATTATGAATAACTTAGATTGGTTCAATATTTAAGCAAAATTCAAACGAGGGACAGAATGTCAGTGGGAGAATATCAGCGCGAATAAAATAATATTCTAAACCTCCCTATAGTACATTTATTAGGAAATAGATATGTACCAAACTAGACCAGCGGGGTGTTAATGGGGCAGTGAAGCGCAAGATACAGCCTTTCCTGCCCAACTATCAACCTCACCCTCTGTCTGGAATACACTTGGTATACCCTGTTACTACCAACGAGGCTCTGGCGACCGAGTAGAGGCGGTATAACCTAAATACCATCGACAGAGTAAATGCTGTCAATACAAGCTGGTCTGGAAGCTATATAGTCGGCAGCCCCGACACCAGACTCGGGTGCAGAAGGCTAATAACCTACTCACCTTAAACCATATTATTACAGAAACTTCGGTAAAAGAAAGCAGGACAGATCATACGTTAACGACTTTGGCGACACCTAAAACAAAGATGCGATTTGGATCATGGAATGTGAAGATTAAATAACTACGGGTTGTATTTTCTGGGAATGTCGGAAGTGAGATGGCTAGGAAAGGGCGAACATTACGTACCAACAGGAGAAATTCTGTTATACAGTGGAAAAGAAGAAGGAACCCATGAGAGTGGCGTGGGGTTACTCCTTAAGAAGCAAGCAAGAAAGAGTCTTTTCCTGCAGAAGAAAAACTCATATTCTATGAGCAACTAGAACAAATTGCTCAACAAACAGAGATAGGTGATATATTGATAGTAATGGGAGACATTAATGCAAAAGTGGGACAAAACAACACAAATCTCGAAAATGTAATGACAAGGCTTAGGAGAAACGAACGAAAACGGAGAACTATTCACCCAATTCTGCTGCAATTACAGTCTCGTAATTGGTGGCACGCTATTTCCACATAAAAATGTTCACAAAGTGACATGGGTATCTCCTGATAAGAGAACTAAAAACCAAATAGACCACATCGCATTAGCAAAAAATGGAGGTCCCCTCTTATCGATGTACGCAACAAAAGAGGAGCAGATATTGCAAGTGACCACCACCTCCTCATAGGAGTTTTAAAAATAAAGCTAGCCACACATAAAACACCATCAATGACAAATAGACACAGATATAACATTGAGAAATTAATAACACAACAAAGTAAGAGGACATTCAAAGAAGAACTACGCCAACAAATCGATGCCCAGAATGACAAAGACTGGGAGACAATTGCAACAACACTGCTAAGAACAGCTAAAATCACTCTAAGGAAAAAGGAGAGAAAAAGAAAGGAATGAATATCAGACGAAACGTGGAATCTTATTAAGGAGAGAAAAAAGAAGAAAGCGGATATTACACAGGCCGAATCAATAGAGGGAAAAACAGAAAAACAGAGGCTCTATCAGGAGCTAAACAAACGAGTCAAAAGATCAGCAAGGAAAGACAAGAGGAAGTGGGCAGAGGAACTAGCCCAAAAAGCACAAACAGCTGCACAAAATAATAACACCAGGGAATTTTATGAGATCACTAAAAGGTTGACCAACAAAGTATTTAATGAGGCAAGAATAATAAAATTCAAGGAAGGCCAGTTGTTAAAATCAACGGATATGCAGCGGGATAGGTGGAATGAACACTTTTAGGAACTGTTGGGCGCTTCACACAATATAATGGAAGAAAACGAAATAGAAAACGAAGAAAATGCAGAGTAATTGTCGATCAATTGTGAACCGCCTACTAAGGCAGAGATACAGCGTGCCATAAAGACACTAAAAGATAACAAATCCCCAGGGGCGGACAATATACCGGCAGAACTTTTGAAGGCAGATCTCCAGTTAAGCGCAACGTTACTAGAGCCCATAATCAGGCAAGTGTGGGAAACAAACACCATTCCAGCTGGCTGGAAGGAAGGAGTAATAATGAAACTACCCAAAAAAGGAGATCTCACTCATTGCCAGAACTGGAGAAGTATAACCCTGCTAAATACAATAAATAAAATTTTAGCCACAATAGTACTTAGGAGACTCACAAATGTGGTCGAACCAGAGCTCCGACCTAATCAAGCAGCCTTTCGATCAAATTGCTCCTGCATAGACCACATAAATACGATTAGAATGATAGTAGAGCAATCTGTAGAGTGGCGGACGTCACTATACTTAATACTTGTTGATTTTGAATGTGCTTTTAATAGCCTTTCACATGGTGCCATTTGGAGAATATTAAAGCTAAGAGGGGTTCCTGAAAAAGGGATATCCCTCATAAAAGCGCTGTACGCAGAAGCTAACTGCAGGGTAGCGCATGGTGGAATCAATAGTGAAGGATTTGAAACACTCTCTGGGGTCAGACAAAAATGCGTGCTCTCCCCCTTCCAATTTAATATTGTGCTAGATCACATTCTATCTAGAGTCAATAGTAATGCACAAGGTATGCGCTGGATCTTGACCTCTAGCCTGGGCAATCTGGAATATGCAGTTGATGTGTGCCTTATGGGCCAAACTTTTCAAGAAACAGCAACTCGGTTGCAGATACTTTCAATAGAAGCCAGCAAGATCAGCCTAAAAATCAACATCAATAAAACAAAATGTATGAGAATTAACACCAGATACAATGCACCATTTCACATAAATCACATAGAAATAGAGGATGTTGAGCAATTCACCTACCTGGGAAGTATCATTACAAAAAGTGGGGGTGCAAAAACTGACATTCGTAGTAGAATACGAAAAGCACAGCAAGCCTTCAGTTCACTCGGCCCAGACAATACTCCACACAAACAAAATTACGAATTATTCAATCAAACGTCAAGTCAGTTCTGTTATATGGTTGTGAAACCTGGAAAGTCACAAAGGTACTATCACATAAACTGCAAGTCTTTGTCAACAAGTGCTTACGAAGAATACTTCGTATATTCTGGCCAGACTGCATAGCAAGTGACGACCTTCTGCATCAAACAGGGCAGAAGGAAATTGCATTTGAAATTAAAAGCAGAAAATGGGGTTGGGTGGGACACACACTCTGCAAACCCAACAATAGTGTTGCGAAACAGGCTCTAGAATGGAATCCACAGGGATCTAGAAAAGTAGGAAAACCGGTACAGACATGGAGAAGAACAGTGATGGACGAGTTAAAAAGGGCAGGAAGGACATGGAAGCAGAACCAGATGGCGCCCTTTTACCGAAGCCCTATGTTCTGTGTAGGAGTTAAAGGACTTAATAAATAATAAAAAACTAGACCAGCCGTATGTATGTATTGCGAAATATTGTAGCAAGTTATAGAGAAAACCTACATAGGACCTGAATCATACCGGAAATATCCATATGTTTTAGGACAATATATTATTGTTATTACATTTTATCGGTTATAACTTTTCGATCTTTTTCTTTCGCAACGTATTTATTTGCAAAACCTAAAAGCAATATTAGGTACACGATTCATGTTGCTCTCTCTTAAACAGTTAATTAGTAGTTATGAATCTCTTGGCATACTTAAACTTTAACTTTTTAATGTCATATTTTAATACTAAGCGCTCTTATTCTTGTCGGATTAATTTGGATATGCAATGTGTCTTTCTTTCTCCTTAATTATATACCGCATAAATTGCAGCAAGCTTCATCTATACATATAAAACCCGTAATATGAAGTGATTTGAATAAAACCATTTTAATTGGCATTTACAATTAATATGCCTTATTATAACGAAATTGGATCAAGAACTGTCCGCATAGTAGCGCTTATAGGCTGGTTAATATGTTCAATATATCTGTCAACAAGGACTATCCATACAAGTTCCCATGGTATAGTGGTATTATTTAAGTAAATTATTGCTTCGACACTATAAGTATATCTTGTGGCATTCATATAAATTATTTGCAAACTATATTACATAATGGTTCTTGGAATATTTAATAAAATTTGCAGTACATTCACTGATCTCTTTATAAAAAAATGAAGAAAAAAATCGCTCATAAAGGTCACCCTTAGTTTTTAAATATACGTTATGCCAACATATATCTTTTCGTGGCGTTAAAATTGTTCCGGTCATGTCGTCATCGTCGATAACTTTTTTAAATAGAAATCTCCGTTTAGAATAAAGCGGCACGAATAATAAAATATGCCTCAAGTACATATGTTAAAATACTTTAGCGTATTATATAATAAAATTGCCGAAAAAAAATTTATTACCTATTTCAATGTAATTATTCGGTCCTGGTATGTAATTTTATACTCGTCGGAAGAATTATATTCATACTTGCGATTCTTCCAATTTTTTATTCTGCCTTCTTGTTTCTTTAATAAACACATATTTCTTTGTTATAATTGTCAATTTATACAAAACTATTCCTTATATTTTCAATTTTAGAGACTTAAAAAGCTTACATATAGCCAAATAATCTTATATGGAGCACTTAATATAAAAATAAATGTGATTTTGTTCACTTTATGTTAGATTATTTTCCTTGATTCCAAATACAGGGAAATCTCCTATAAGCGAACAGCGACCGACAGTGCCATCATATTTGTCCGGTTAACAGAGGTGTCTTCTTAATACAAATAATAACTTTTTTCGATTATATTTATTCGATTCTATTTATTGTAATAAAAATAAAGAATCAAATTTATAATTCAAGAACAAACTAAATTTTTAAAGATGTGTTAATGACTAAGTACCTACATATGTAAATATCTGTATAGCAAAATAAGTATTTATGTATTTACATTTTGGGGAACAAATTCAACAACATCGTCTGTGTTTTATGCATGTCTTCAAATATTGAATTAGCATAATGAACTTTCAGGTTCGCCTTCAAGTCGCATTGATAACTTGCAAACGATTTCAGATTTTTCACTGCCGTCAGTCATGGCATGTGTTTTGTTCTCTATTCAACAATCCATCAAAACAACACCCTCTGTTTCATCTTCGACCTCCTCAGGTTCTGAAGAGTTCTTCAGGTTCTGAGAAACAGCATTTTGTGTTGCAGAATCAATGTCATCATTTTCAATGAAAAGGTGATCGTCCAAATTAATAAAATCGTCTGGATCAACGTTGATGTTGTCCGTTACGATAAATGCTCTCTGCATTTGTGCATAGACAGCTAATTCCTTTAAAATTTCGGATAATGCCTTGGTCCAAAGGCTGGAAATTTACTGCTGTGTTAGGTCGAATATTTTTATGTTGCTCAGCTTCATATGTTTGGGATGCGAAAAAGCATTATCCATAAAAAGGAGAATTTTTCTTTTCTGGAATCTTATTTTTTTATTGAGCAGGAGTAACCATTCCTGCATAATCTCACAAGTCATTCAGGCCTTTTTGTTAGATTATCAGTCGACAGGTAATGGATTACTACCCAGTTTCTTAAATTATCTGGGCCTAGCTGACTTTCCGATAACTAGTAGCGGTTCTTCATCTCCAACCATACTGATGTAGTGCAAGATTGTTATTCGGTCGTTGCTCATTTTTCCGCCTGCATATTTTCTCGTTTCAAGGCGATGGTTTTATTGACCAATGCGCGAAAGAACAACCCAGTCTCATCAGGGTTGTAAATATTTTGTCGTTCATAACCTCGAATTAGGGATGGTAATTTCTTGGCGACATTTCCAGCATTTTCTTCGTTAACAACAAGCAGATTCTCCAGAAACGCATTTAAATGTAACGTAATGACGAATTCAAAAATTTTCGGGTAATCCTTCAGATGCTTTGAAAGTTTCACTACCCAAGATGTCTGCAATCTTTTTAACTTTGCTTTTTATGATTGGTCCAGATAGAGGGCTATTTTTGTTTTGCGACTTTACAAACCACTCATCAGTGAGTTGGTCGATTTGCAGTTCTCCAGGTTTCAGAAAGCTTCGCTTTTCACTAATGTTTCCATTTCGTTGCGATTTCTTCATTAGTTCCCTCTTATTTTTAACAATATTTGCAGTTTGGGTTTTTCGTATTTCAAATTTATTTGCCAAATTGCTCGCACTAGGTTCATATTTGTCAAACCTCTCAAGAATTTGAATTTATTCTTTTAATGTTAACATGCGCCTCTTAGCTGTAGTGATAGCCATGGTAATGCTGTATGAGAAATTCAATAAAACTATTAAAATACTTTCTGTACATCTATTCAACTGATGAACTTAATGCAAATTAGATATCTACTTCTAATCGTTGATGGCCCAAACGTATTAACAAAATCATGAAATCATCGAAGAATGGAGCACGCACTCAGTTATGTGGCTCCCCGACCTTCCTAATCATATAGTCGTAGATATCACATGTGCACGCATTTTGCTATCTTCTTAAGGTGCGTATACATTTGCGAGCCCAGCCGTTTGTGAACCGTTTGTGAACCATTCGTTAAAAATAGTTTTACAGCGAACATCCGCTGAACTAAACACGATCCATGGGAAAGAAGTAACTAACCACAAACCTCCAGCAGTCTTGCTCGGCGCGCTTACTTGTAATAAATAATGTCTTCGTGCGAGGAAAATTATACGACTTTAGTTATGAATGGTGGGGCTTTAATGATAGCAGAAAATTTGTGCAAAATGAAGAGGAAAGAAACACCTATTTCTCTCTAAGCATTTTCTTTTAAATTTTTTTATAATGGTTCTTGTGATTAGGATTCCACAATAACGATTTCATTTTATAAATGTCAATTAGTATGTCAATGTCAATACATTTTCCTCTGTCCACTCCATTATAATAATTAATATAATATAAAAATTATAAAATTAAATTATAAGGGTAGGTAGATTATTAAAAAAAATTATACAAAAAAGCACAAGAAATAAATAGAGCCAGCCCCGTGGTTCGCGAGCAGAAGAAAAACAACGAATTGCACACGACGCCGTCTCAATGTGAACTGCGAATACCTTTGTGTTCGTCAAAAAAAACCGACAGGTAGTTGTTCGCCATGAGCGGTTTACAAGCGGTTCAGTCGGCGCTCCAAACCCCGTCCCAATCTTGCGATCAAATGGTTCAAGAGCGGTTCGCCTCGCAAATGTATACGCACCTTTACGGGAGAGATTGTTTTCAAAATTACCGAGTCGTTCTGTCCGCGTTCATTTAACGAAAAGTCCGCTTAATAAAGGGGGCATACCATTTGAAATACATTAGCTCGAAATGGTGTTAAGAAAATCGTCCGTTTGAAAGATTAGTCCGCTTATTGGATGTGTCCGTTAAGGGAGAGTTCACTGTATGTAGTACGAGGATTTAGTGTTACCACCGTCCTTATTTAACTTTTTTACTTTAAACACAAAAGATAAATGTTCGAACAGATCAATTCTTTATTTGACACAAGCATGATTTTATGCATTAATCTCTCTAGGGAAAAGATATGCACAGGGCTCGATCGCTTCTATTTGTGTCGCTCAAAGGTGTATTACCGCTGAAACAAGGAACTTCTGCATCCTTAGTTTTCTATTATAGCGAATCTGAAGTGAATACTCCGGCTACGGTTCTTTTCATTTGGAAGAAAGACAAAGAATGGTTTAATATTATGAGAGGTTAGAGGTTAGATAAAACATTAAATTACTAGCAATGTTACTGTGCTTTCAATGGTTCTTAATCCTGTCCATTTAACTGTATGTATAACTGACAGTTATTATTAAATATGTAATACAGAGTTATCTAAATAAAATCATCCACCTCGTCTATATCGGGAATGAATCTATAGTGTGTGCTAACCTCTAGTAGAATTTAGGTTATTAGAAAATTAATATTACCAGCTAAAATATATATTTCTTGTATATGTAAAAGTAATTATAGATGGCTAAAGAGGCTCACTAATTAAATATTGTATTGGATAGTTAGCGATATAAAATGTTTTCTTTCTTGTTTTTAATAATCCTTTGCATCATTGTGCCTTGTGTTGAAGATATATTAAACTCTTTAAGAAATACTTCTGTATTGTACACAACTGATTCAAATAAATATCAGTTCTGGGATGTAATGAGTTCCAGTATGTAGTCCTGCAGTATAATAGATCACCTACAACGCGATAATATTTCAAGAAAAATAGAGAAGCTCGACTGCTTATGGGATAAATTAGTGTTTAATAAATCAGATTACATTTCGCTGAACTGTCTAAAAAACTGAATCAAACTTGAAATCTACGCTGGTTTGATGATTTTTGTAAAACGGTCATGCTACGAAGGACTATAGGATACTGTCAGATATAGCAAAAAGATAAAAAATATACTAAGAAACAGTGCCTAACAAACATATATTTTAAAAAATAAATGTGCTTGTGATAACAAATTGTATTCAATTTTTCATTTCAACTAATAATAATCAAAATCATTGCTACTAGAATGTTAATGTTCAAAACGCTCTACCTACACGCAAAATAAAATTTGACTTATGTTGCCTGTCTAACTTTTTTGTAGGGCCTCTTTACTTTTCTCTAATTTGGGTGTATTCCCCAACTACTTGTCACCGTAATGTCAAGATTGTTTCATGTTGCGTTACTAAGATTTATGACATTAGATAACCCCATAAAGAACTCAAGAGGACTAAGATCTGGTGACACTGGAGGCTATTATATTTCGCCACAGTATCAGATTCATCTTCCCGAAAAAAATTATATTTTTTCGGGATGTGATATCTTACTTGCAGCACATGGTGTGGAGGTGCCCCTTCTTGTTGAATTATTATGTCCTCAGTAAACTATTCTAGACAATTTTCGGCATTATTGTTCAAGGATGCTAAATTTCTCTAACATACTAGTACATTATGGTCCTGTTAAATTTTCCTCAATGAATAATGGACCGATGATGTGATCTCCTAATATTCCTGCCTAATATTTAATTTGTCAGGAAACTGAGTATGAACTTCACGAAAGTGTCAAAGATTTTCAGCAGACTGATGAAATTTAATAATTCTGACAACGAATATTAAGAAAAATGTGCTTCGTCGCTGAAGCAATAGTTTCTCAGGATTATGCAAAATACTATTAGTCAGATATCCATAATATGCATTTCGTTAACCGGCATCATTTTCTGCTACTTCGTGAACCATTCTTGTTTGATAGGGTTGAAGCTTAGTCTTGTTTGATACTTTTACTTCAGCACAATTTTCTGTGAATCTTCATAATTTACAGATACATTCCTGCTCGAAATACGTAGATTGATGACAAACTTCACTTACAATATTGACTTGCTTGTCTTCCGTAATGGTATTTCTGAACCAGTTTCATGAAATGTTTCAATAAGAATTGTAAAATAACTTCTGTGATATTGACGACCGGGAAACCTTTCCTTAAAAATTCTTATGGCTTCATGGTAATTACGGCTGGTCTCATCAAGAGGTTGGCACCGGTTTACATTTTTTTACCATATCACACGGCTGCCCAATTTTCAAAATATTGTTTTCAGCCAGGGACGGCTCGTGTACAGGTGCTGCAGAGCTGCAGAACTGCCAAAAAAATTAGATATTTGTATATTTTCGCGAAATAATAATTACTAAAATTTATTAATAAAATAATTTAGTTAGTTGGTGCAGCTAACCAAATTATTGCGTTAAAATCGCATTCTGCCCGCCGTCCTCTATTGAGTAGTAGACCAGATGAATTATCTGGGTCTCTACACGAGTGCGTCGCGGTACATTGAGCTGGGCCACACGAGGTAGTTCTCAGCACGGCTCGGCACACCCGTCCTCCCCCTCAACTCCCGCGACAATCCACACTTGGCGTTCGTAAATGCGCGAATTTACACGGTCAGTGAGCTGTATTTTTTTCAGCTAAGGCAACATGAGTGAATGTTTACTCCTTCCTACTCCTCGGGCGGTTGTAAATCGTACCTATTTCGTATTTCGTGTTAATTTGAGATTTTAAATACTGTTTTGTGTATTTCTGTAGTGATTTATTGTACTAATTATTAATCTTTATATACTGTGATAGTGACAATGGATTTAGTTTATAATTTAGTTCATGGGAAGCGAATTTTTAAATACTTTTATGAAGAAAAAATTGATTTAAAAAATAATGGTACGCCATTGCCCGATATTGTTATTGAGACTGCAGATGTTAGCCGCGGAAAAGCATATAAACGTCAATTTAATAGAGACATTTATTCGAAGAACAATTGGATTTGTGGGTGCAACAAAAAAAATGCGTTATTTTGTTTTCCTTGTTTACTTTTTGGTGGTGATAAAGCATGGACGGAGGTAGGGGTGACAGATTTGGTACACTTAACTGAAAAAATAAAAAAGCACGACAACTCCAAAAGCCATCTACATAATACAATGGAATTAGCTTTATTAGGAACAACTAATATTAAAGCGCAGCTAGATTCAGCTTATTGGATAAATGTGCAAAAGCATAATGATAATGTGACAAAAAAGAGATACGTTTTGTCAAAAATTATAAACCGCATAAAGTTTTGTGGGGCCTTTGAACTGGCGCTGCGAGGACATGACGAAGCTGAAACCTCTCAAAACCCGGGGATATTTCGTGGTTTGATAAATTTTTCTGCTGAGCTTGATGTAACTTTAAGCGAGCATCTACAAAATGCTTCAGTATTTAAAGGAACTTCTAAAGAAATACAAAATGATCTTTTAGACTGTATATTAAAAGTATGTCATGAAGAAATAATTAAAGAAATTAACAAACCTTCATTTTTGGCAGTTATGGCAGACGAAACAACTGATGTATCTGCAAGAGCTCAGTTAGTGGTAGCTTTAAGATATATTCTCGATGGTGAACCGATTGAACGTTTTTGGACATACCTGAAACCTACAAAATGTGACGCTGAAACTCTTTCGGAAAATATTTTAAGTGTTATAGACCTTCTAGTAGAAAATTCACCTTACAAGCCTTTTCTCTTAACCAAAGAATATGACGGCAAACATGAATGTTCTTCAAAAAGGTATTAAATTCCAAAAATGTTTCTTGTGAAAGTCTATATTTTTGTATAAACGGATTTTACATAAAAATTCAGGAAAACGCGTGACGTTGAAAATTTTCAAAATTTTTTTGCGGCCCCTACTACGCCAGTAGTTTGGATACGTTTTAAATTTGCACACGGGCAGCGAATACCCTAGGATCGGCCCTGTGCAGAACACCCGTTTCATTTCATTACCAGCCGCCACTGTTTTCAGCAATAGTAATCTGTATTTTTTTTTCCAATTTTTGGTACGATGTTTTACGTTTCTGAAGTTTTTATTTAACTGTCAAAATTTACTTAAATATACAAGTTTGCCTTGTTGATGTGTAATATAATATGTAAACTAAATATTATTGTACTACTCTAGTAAAACTGTTTCGGCTTGTAGTATTTCGTAAGTTCTTTTACTGGTAAACATTTGTAAGGCAAGTTATTTGTTTCCAACATGCTTTAATTTTTTATACTAATCATATAACTCTTGGATTATAAACGCTTTAAAAACTCTTACAATACGTCTAGGGGCAAGACAACTAAACTTTAAATATAAGTTTAACCACTAATTTTTAATTATTATTTATAACAAAATTTATATTTATTGATTTGTATTTATTTATATAAATTATAGCAAAATTACATTCCATATATAGCAGTTTTTCATTCTCGTTTGCTATCGTGCTACATTCTTCTTTTTAAATTTCAAGTCTAAGTACATATTCAGCAGAATTCAAAAAGTTTTAGTATAACATTTTATATTATCTTCTCGATTTCTTTTCTCTTTTATTTCTTATATGAAAGGAATTATATTTATTAAAATTTGTCTACTGTTTTAACCCATTTTATACGAAATAATGCAAAATTTAAAACAAGTTGAACAATAGTGTAATCACCATAACTCAATCACTTTTGTTTTGTGTTTTGTTTTTGAGCTCTCAGAGCTGATATTTCCTGGCATCCTTTCTCCATTAATTATTGACAACAATCCGCATCTAACAACAAATGGAATAATAATCTCTATCAGTTTCTTATTGATAAAATTTTCTGTCGTATGAATATATTAACTTATAATGCTTATGATAACATAAAAAGAATTTAAATTTGTTTTAGATTAGAATAGAATTCATACAGAGCACAAAATGTAATAAACCAATAGATAAATTTATTTCTAGTAATTACAAATTAATAGTATATATAGTAATTATATACAAATATTATATACAAATTAATTAAAGTAAAAATAACCAAACAGATATAATCTATGTAACTAAATAACATTATGTTTCTAAACTATTTTTATTTATGTAAGTACTTTAAACCATTACTTGAACCTTTCCAACTTACACTTTGTATGTATATACACTACGATTTCTGTCTTTCACTACTATTGAATTTCAAACTCATTACTGTATTTGAAGAAAATATATTATGAGGTACAATAAGACTTACATCGACCATTAATTTATATAAATCTACAATAAATTAGCTTTGTTGTAAGAAACGTTGTATCGACTAATCTGACGGATGTTGGTTATTCATTTTAATTAAAATTTATTACAGCTCAAAATGAAATTCATTGAATACACTTTCTTCTAGTATCGGAAATAAGTCTTTGTATCTGTCTCCCAGTGATTTGCTTTATTGCGTTGCTGCAAGATAATTTATGTCCTGGTTTTTTCCTTAATATATTCTCCTGTATGGTTATACTGTCATTGTCACAATTATCTAACACACATATTTGTATCGCCATTATCTTAAATTCTAATATACCTGCCTGTCACTTGGTGTAATTATAACATATTACAGTTTATGGCAAATTTTACTAATAGTAGATCATAATAGAATGTAGTTTCCTTTGACTACAGCTTATTTCGATTTTTTCAATTCATGCAATGTGTGAAGCTAAAAATTTCTATGATCTTTAATTAAAATCAAAAGAATAATAAAAGTACAAAAAAAAAGGAATACGTAGAAGCTCTCTTCTATCACATCATAACGAGTGTATATGTATTTTTGTTAGTAAGCAATTCTGCATAGGTTATACTTCACCTAAATTTATTATAAATGTGTAGTTTATAACAAATGTAGGTGTTGCAAAATTTGATGCCAATTTCACATACAACAAACGGAGTAGTAAAATTGGCTGGTGTGAATTTTTATGCCAGTGTAATGGAGTAAAATCAATACGATGTATGGTGTAAACTTCACCATCATTTGGTGTAAAGTTTATTAATTTTATACTTTTGACTGCCCATATTGTGTAATGAAGGAAAATAAAACTCCTTTGAAATAATATATACTTTGTTATATATATTTTTTTAATATACAAAGTTAATTTCTTTATTACACTAATTAAATATTAGTGTATATTATATGTATATGCTAGTGAAACCCGATCAAGACATATTTATATGTTCGTGAACAACGCAAGCAAATTCCTATCATATTTGAAATAATACTTGTATTATCGAGCTTTTCAAATATATATATTATGATCTTATTCTAATGTGAATGTTCTTCCGGGTTAATAAGTAATAAATATGGTTCGTGAATATCCAAATGCATTTGAACATTTACTAATATTTTTTTATAATGAAAGAATTTCATTATACGTTCTTACTGAAAAAGAAAATAGTTTTAACAGTGTTAATATAGTAGTAACGGCGTACTATGAACCAATTATTAAATTTATTAGTAAACAATCGGGAAGACTCTTGATAAGATTAATGTGTTATTATTAGTAAGTGAATAATAACAATGACAAATATAAAATATCACTCCACTATCTATTCAACGAAATCCTAGCACATACTTCAGACATCTAATATCTATTAGTTTTGAATAAACTTAGCCATGACAATAACTATATTTGCTTCGTAGGATAGACAAACCATTTGAGCATAAGTTGATTATTTAGAAATCATAAATAGACGTATTGATTCAGGTTTACAGTTGTTAATAATTATTTTTATACGGATTTTTGCTCCATAACTACTAGTACTAATACTAGTAACACTCGGCGTGTTACTCATTTCATTTTATTTCAAAAATTCTATCCTAAAGTTTTTTTTGTTTGTGTTATATAAATTTTAATTCTCAACAATATTTTTTAACTGCATATTACATAACATGATTTTCCTTTGATTCTATCACTTACTAAATAATAATATATATTTTGTTACTTATTAATATAAAGTTACACGCTGCACTCATTGCTAAATAAAAACAATCCTTGTAATACTTGTAACTTATTACAAAAATAAACTTGAAAGATGTTTTTACATTAATTAAATAAAACTTTAATATTAATTATGTTTATTAGGTTCACCATTTAAATGCCAGTTAAATTTTACCAAAACTCAAATTTATAGTCTTACACGAAGTTTTTCATAAGTGCACGTGCAAAGCTTGCTGGTAAAATATTTTAAATCTCACCGAAAAAGTTTCTATGAGATTTAAAATATACATTAAAAATTATTCCTTTCCTATAATAATAATATTGGCATCAGTTAAGATGTTGGCATTAATAAAGATTTCATGTACATTTTAATTTTTGAATATATTGGTTTTTCGGTCGTTGGGTTTACCATCTTCCTACAGCATACAATATATAATGTATGTTGTATGTCTCGATGTATATCCATCGAGGTTGTTGACTATACCCATCTGTATAGTATAGAGTCCCGAATTTACGAATGTCTAATCTTTAAACTACCAAAAGAACTACCAAGGTTTGATGGTAGA
This sequence comes from Rosalia funebris, assembly GCA_037954035.1. Lineage (NCBI taxonomy): Eukaryota > Metazoa > Arthropoda > Insecta > Coleoptera > Cerambycidae > Rosalia > Rosalia funebris. Next base: position 31,944,050 of record JAZFAV010000002.1, read on the forward strand.
ATACAAAATGCTGTGAAAATTGATGAATACATATTGGCTTAAATGTTATTCTGGATATGGATGGATATGTCAGTATTATATTTATATCCTTGTCGATACCATTCTAAATTACCTGTTTCAGTTTACATTAGTCATATATTTATTGGACCAAATGTCACATGTTTTATTATTTATTTATTTATAATACAGCTCCCCAACAGAAATTAGACATTTCCAATTATGTATAATTTCTATTGTTTTTCTAATGTATTAGAAACATAATAGAAATATTACAAATACAATAGATATACCTTATAAATATACAATATTGCAGTTAATGCAGTTAATATAGAAACTAATATGCGTAGTACAATAGTTACATAAAAGACAATAGATATAGTAACTATGTATTCCCAATAAAAAATTTTAAGTATTGTCATTAACAAGAGGAAAAGAAATAAGCTTTTAAATAACGAGCACAGAACTGTTTTATTATATATCACTTTATTTATTTTTTGCGACTGCACCTTCATTGTTACTAGATTACATTTTCAAGCATAATGAATATATAAATTCATATTCGTTATTTAATATAAATGAACATCACGAAGTAACAGACAAGCACATCCAGTTTTTATAAACAAACTATATTGCAAAACCGTATATATCGTACAAAATAATATATTTTGTTTATATTAAACATTTTATATTTTAAAAATAATTTTTAAAGTTCGCAATGGTACAACAATAAATATCTAATAGCCATATTATGAATTTAAAAGTTGATATCAGTATCAACTTTTAAATTCATAATATCTTCCCTTTTAGTCAAGAATTACAACCAAATCTCTAAAAACAGACAATTCTCAGAGATTCATAGAAAGGTTTTTCAGCGTGTAATTACAAGTTATGTCATTCATTTTCCTTGTGAAACTCATGGCATTGCATTTTTCTACAATGAGAGGGAGTTGGTCTAGACCACACTTTCTTTTCCAAATGACAGTCGTATGTAATTTATACAATTTTAAGTCATTCATGTTGTACTTTTCAGACAGCAGTATGATAGAATTATATAAATGGTAAATAATAGAACGAATAGAAAAGAACGAAGGCCTTTGAAGTACAACAATACATATAACACATAATTTGATTACACCAAAATACAATACCTTCAAGCACTTATTTGTGAACTTGCTAATTGGAAAATATGTAGTATTCGATATCAGTTTACATTTTCGTAAATCTTCAGTAAATATATAATTTATTCTAGTTCCCAATTTTAATTTTATATGATTTTTCACCAAGCAGACGTTTAAATATGTATATTTAAAAACGCAGTATAAGTAGTAACGAATATGCTTGTAATAATTATATAACATTAAACAATTATCAGTTTTAATTTGTCAAGAGTCGTCTTTACGAAAATAGAATGCAAGAGTGGGTTGCTCGTTAAATAATTCGCAGTGACCTTTCTGCCCACTCTCAAAATTTCAACTTAATTGTACACAGCAATAAATCTTGGATTGATAAAATACTAACACGTATACAATTAAGTTCCTTGTAGCGCAACCCATACATACATACATATATAAATGATAGTTGTTACGACAGAAATATATGTCCCTTCATACAATATTATATACTCTGTCATACTCTGAAAACGATTTAATAAAAATGGCTATTTTATAATCCGATACTCAATTAAAATATATATATTTTTCAATTCTATGAATAAGGGTCATAAATAATGTGTGACTGTTAACCTTTCTCAGTTCAATTTATAGGGAGATTTTGTCATAACTTTAATTTTTTTTTCAAAATGTATGGTACGTTATAGGCACTGCACGAATTGTCTGGAGATGTGTAGAAAGTAGTTAGATAGGTAGTAATAAAAAGCTGTAAAGTAAGCTTAATAATGACAGTCATACGTACTAAAACTGAAGTAGATGTATATGTAGCACCCTATTTTTCTAAACTTCGCTTAGAAATATGGTATATTTCAACAAATAGCACAATATTGAATATTGAACTAGCAAGTTCAATAATTGTAACTATTATCAAGAACCAAACAAGGCCACTTCGATTCACCAAAATATCTTATCATATTATAATCACTCATGTGTTATAATCAGCGCACAGTCAGGTTAATTGGAATTCTGTATCATCTTATTTTACTTAAAGTATTTTTGCATAAAGCCTAATTACTAGTATTTACGAACACATGAACATTATCTTTTTTTATCCTTTAATCAGGCTGTGGAAACTATATTCCGATTTAAAATTTATACTGTTCTAAATGAATTTTGGTCGTATTTGTTCCCACAATATGTCATAATCTAATAACAAATGTTTGTTGTTGTCAAAGTATATTTTTGAACATACTCCGTGGAACAGTTGTCCACTGTTGAATAGCACATAGAATGTGTGTAGCAACAGTGAACACTATACAGATATAGAACAAACGGATTCGGAGTGGTGATGAAACCCTTATTCCTAACTTGGATGCGCCCGTACCTATAATTAGACAACATAGAGTACCCTACCGCTTCGAAGAGAAATAGCCGCCGCGCGCCGTCACTACTGTTAATTCAAAGGCTGTGACTAGAGTCCCGCCTCGGGACCCAGATCAACTCCCGAATAACATCATTAAATGACGTCATAGGTATCGTTTCGGAACTGATATTCCTTACAGACTCGGGACCAGCATCCGGTCCCGAATAACGGCATCAGTAGCTTTATCGGAACTTTATACCGCCCCGACGCAGGACCCTCATCCGGTCCTGAATTTATAAGGAGAACTGTACCTTTACTAGAAACATTTACATACTATATGGTGTCCGAGTTTTAGACATCCAAACTTCACGGACATGTAGACAATCTTATTCTGAGTAAAGAAGTTCCCATAAACATACCTATTACCTGGCTTCCTAAGGGAGATACAGGGTGTTGAAATTCAACTATTCTTATAATATTCATTAATATTTTCCGTTTCCAAATTTTGTACACTTGTTTACGGAAGCAAGGCTAATATATCCTATTGTATTCGTGGTCAGTGAGACACTGGATGTTAATTTTCTGAGGTCAGGGCAAGATTTCAAACGCTGGAACATTCTCGTCGTACATCACTGACGTTTCTCTATACACCACTTTTAAAACATGATGTATATTCGCAACATTCTGCTCTCTTGTAAGTTTGAGATTTCTCGAACGGTTTTCGAGATTTCTCATTTCTTGCGCATACTGCAAGATTTTCGCGTATCTCTTTAAAATCCCTTCATGAAGGGAGAACATAATAAAAAATGTAGATCTTTGCCTAGATGTAGTAGATGCACTTAGAGTATACTCGGTTACTCAAACTGTTATTTCCTCAAAAATTGTGTCTTCAAAAAAACCTATTTGGATTCCTCAGTTAAACTAGAAAGCCAACTTATTTCTCTTACAATTACGCATTATAAGCTCACAGTTTACATCAATTATTGACTTTAAATGTATCTAAAGTGTTTTAAAAACATTTTTCTCGCGTTTTTCTTCTGTTATGTGCAAAAATTTTGCAGCATGCACAAAGAAATTATAATATCTCAAAAACCGTTCGAGATATCACAAACCTACAAGAGAAAAAAAATATTGAGAATATATCATGTTCGAAGTACTTGGGAGAATAAATAATTAAAGATGCAATTTGAGGACAATACGAGTTTATTGATACCCTGTATAACAACTAAATTACGTACAAAGAAATTAAGATGTGTATTCTAACGTATAATCTTTCAGACTAACTTGCTAAATAGACTATTTTTATTTCAACGACATTTGAACAGTTAAACATTCGATATTGAGTTACCCGAACTCATAAATGCTGACCTAATGTTTATGTTTAATTTCAGGCACCGCATGAAGACTATTTTTAAAAATAATTATTGTTGAATGTAATATTCCAACACCCCCTCGCAACTATAATTATTTTTCAATCAGTCAACCAGACCACCCTTGGTATTTAAATGTTCTAGCTTTACTTTATTTAGCGGCTTGGTTAACATAGCTATCATTTTTTCAGTCGGAAAATACTCGAATGCAATAACCTGATTTTCATACAATTCTTTTAAAAAATGATACTTTGTATCAATATGCTTCGTTCGATTGCTAAATTTATGGTTTGCTAGCTGCTTTAAACAGCTTTGATTATCTTCGTACATAACCACTTTCGGTTCTAAATTTGTAAACTCCTTTATCGCCTGCTTTAACCAGATTGCCTCTTGGCATCCTTCGGCCAGTGCTATGTATTCAGCTTCGGTCGATGATAGTGATACGCAACTCTACTTTCTGCATCCCCAATGAATAGGTGCACCCCGAAACATAAATATGTATCCACTATTTGACTTTCTATCCTCTTTATTTTCCGCCCAATCGGCGTCTAGATGTTTTATTATTAGTTTTTGATTCCATGCCTCTGTTAACAATATTCGAAGAGTTGCTTGCCGCACTACAGGCGCAAACACTTCATCGTAATCCACACCGAATTTCTGACTAAAACCTCTCGCTACCAATCGTGCCTTGTACTTGTTCGAGATCTTATCTTCACCTGTCTTTAGCTTAAACATCCATTTACATGATATGATGTTTTTGTCTTCCGGTGTAAGTACTAAATCCCATACTTCGTTATTCTTCAAAGATTTCATTTCCTCTTCCATAGCTTTCCTCCATTTTTCGCTATCACTGCTGGCAAGAGCTTCTTTAAATGTTTTAGGTTCTATTTCCCGAAGTTCAACTAACTTTGCTGTGTAGCGCTCAGGTGGAACTCCTTTATTTATTCTATTTGATCTACGATCACCTCCGTGCTCTATGTAGAACTCTTCACTTGGTTGATAGCTGTTATTGCTGCCACAAGATTGTTCTGTACCTGAACTTTCATATACATTAAATTCCTCCGTAGCTTCTTCTAGTTCTTCAGTTTTTTCGAAATCTGCTGCCTCATGTCTCCCAGTGTCATTTGGCTCCGTTCTTTCTTGCTCCTTTTTGAACTCAATAGTCGCTTCTTCATCTTTTATCTTTTTTTCTTTAACACGAATATTTCTTTCAGGAAATACCGCACTACGGCTAATTTTTATGCGCCCTGTATCTAAATCTAACAATCTATATGCTTTAGATTCATCAGAATATCCTACGAAAATTAGTGATTCTGCCTTTTTATCAAATTTATTTTTAATTTGTTCCTTTGGAATATGACTATACACTTTAGATCCAAATATTTGCAAATTCGACACATCAGGTTTGACTTTATGCCACAACTCAAACGGTGTTTTCTGTTTTAACTGAGTAGGTAGTCGATTTTGCAGATAATTGGCTGTAACAACTGCTTCCCCCCAAAATTTCTTTGGTAAATTCGCATCGATTAACATGCACCTAGCCATTTCGACTAGCGACCTGTTCTTTCTCTCTGCAACACCGTTTTGCTCTGGAGAGTACCCCGCCGTGTACTGTATCTTTATGCCCTTACCGCTTAAATATTCCCTTAACGCATTATTTACGTACTCGCCACCCCTATCTGACCTAATAACCTTTGGTACCCTGCCTGACTGATTACTCATTAACTCGATAAACTCTTTAATATATTTTTCAGTTTCATTCTTATGTTTCAGTAAATACACAGTTGTGTATCTTGAGAAATCGTCTATTAAAGTAAGAATGTACCGTTTACCCCCTGGAGTAACAGTCTTCATGGGACCGCAAACATCTGTATGTATTAAGTCAAGTATATTAAATGTGTTGCTTTGAGAAAATTTCGGTAAACTCTTACGAATAATTTTACCTTTTACACAGCAGTTGCAAGTTTCCCTAATCCTACAATCCTTAATATTAATCCCGATTGCCATTTTTCTTTCCATCAAGCGCTTGACTGCTTCTATGTCCCTGTGCCCAAAACGTCGATGCCACGTATGCTGACAGTTGCTGGAGTGTTCATTCACGATGCTCAGTGCCTGTTCTACAGTTGACAGCTTGTACAAGTCGGGCGCCGGCCTCGCACTCGCAATCACTTTTCCGCCTGAGACAATTTTACAGTTATTGTTGTCGAACTGCACGTTATACCCCGCACTAGTTAACTTTTTCACAGAAAGTAAATTTGAATATAAGTCCGGCACATACAACACGTCGTCGATTTTTAGCTTATTCACTCCCGCACTATTCGCGCACTTGATGAATCCTGTTCCTATACCCTGAACTTTGGAGTGTTGCCCTTTCTCCGCTAACCTCATAACGCCTTTTTTGCTACCGTCAAATTGGGTATAAAATTCTTTGTAGTTTACCATGTGACTCGAAGCTCCTGAATCCACATACCACGAAGCAGAATCCCTGTTTACGTCAGTTGAACTTGAATTTACCATAAGACACGCTTCATCACTGTCACCAGTATTAATTTCAGTAACTTTATTGGCCTTTTCTCTTTTAAACGCTTTATACTTGAAACAGTCCCGTTTAAAATGACCTTTCCTGTTGCAAAAGTAACATTGCTTTACATCTGTACTTGCAGTTTGATTACTTTGGATCCTTTTATTATATACTGATTTCATGGCTGACTCGTTTTGACTTTTCAAAGCTCCTTGACGCCTCCTGTACTCATCGATTAATTTACTTTTTACGAATTCAAGCGTGAATTCACTCGATGACTTACTTTCCAGCGCTGTGATTAAAAAACTGTATGAGTCTGGAAGACTTCCCAGCAAAATGCCTGCCGCAAACCTGTCCTTAATTTCTTCCCCTAAAGCGGCCAGTTTATTCAATAATTCCAAGAATGAACTTATGTGTGCTTCCATATCACCATTCTCATCTAGCGATAGCCTGCAAATTTGCTTTAACAGAAAAACCATGCTAGATAAACTCGATTTTTGATGATACTCCTTTAGTGCTTCCCACGCATCATGCGCGTATTCCTTATTTCTGATATGCACTAGTTGACTAACATCGACAAGTAAGGCTATGGTTGATAAAGCCTTGTCATTTTTCTTCTGCCAGGTGCCGTTTCGTTCCTCCGGTGTTAGTAATTCAGTCGAAACTACATCCCATAAATCCGCATTTATTAATGACATTTTCACTAAATAGTTCCAGGACTGGTAGTTTTGCCCGTTCAACTTTTCGATGTTATACTTAGCACTTTCCGCCATTTTCCAGTTGTCTATACAACAATAGTTATCACTCGCGATGTACCTTTTAATTATTCTCCCTTACAAGTGAGCTTACGCGACGCACCTGGGCCCATAACCTGTTCGAAGTACTTGGGAGAATAAATAATTAAAGATACAATTTGAGGACAATACGAGTTTATTGATACCCTGTATAACAACTAAATTACGTACAAAGAAATTAAGATGTGTATTCTAACGTATAATCTTTCAGACTAACTTGCTAAATAGACTATTTTTATTTCAACGACATTTGAACAGTTAAACATTCGATATTGAGTTATCCGAACTCATAAATGCTGACCTAATGTTTATGTTTAATTTCAGGCACCGCAGAAGACTATTTTTAAAAATAATTATTGTTGAATGTAATATTCCAACATATCATGCTTTAAAAGTAGTGTATAAATAGACACACGTCAGTGGCGTACGACGAGAAAGTTCTAGTGTTTGAAATCTTGCCTGGACCTCAAAAAGTGAACATCCAGATTATCATTGACTACGAAAACAATAGAATATATTGGTCTTGCTTCCGTAAATAAGTGTACAGAATTTGAAAACTATATCTCTATTTTTTCGAAAACTATTAATGAAAATAAAAAAAATTGTTGAATTTCAACACCCTGTATTTCCCTTGGGAAGCCAGGTAATAGGTATATTAATAGGAACTTTTTTACTCAGATTGAGATTGTCTACATGTCTGTGAAGTTTGGATGTTTAAAACTTGGACACCATGTATACCATGTATGTAAATGTCTGTAACTAACGAAGGTGCAGTTCTCCTTATAAATTCGGGACCGGATACGGGTCCCGCGTCGGGGCGCAATATAAGTCGCGAAACGCTACCTATGACGTAATTTGATGACGTTATTCGGGACTTGACCTGGGTCCCGAGGCGGGACTCTAGTCACAGCCTAATTCAAAATTCAAACATGATTGCAGCAGCGCCACAAAATGAACAGCGTAAAATGCGATGCAGGTATTGCTCCATCATAAAAAACCACTTTACTATACAACGCTGTGGAACATATAAATTTCCTATTTGCAAAAATCATACCATGGCATCCATATTGACATGCACCTCTTGCGCCGCCCATGATTGAAGATTCCGATAAATAAATATTAATCTAAGTAAGGTACTATATTGGTCAGCTTAATTGTATAGAGTCAAAATAAAAGATTTTAAGTCACTGTAGTTTTATTTAAAATCAGTTAATGTTAAGTCAAATCTAACATGCGACTTTTAACATAATTTTTTAACGCGACTGTACCCGGGTTAATTGCTAACAATCTTTTTTGTTTTATACACAAAACGTCGGCAATAAATTAGTACATTGTTTATCCTGTTCCCACAACTATCAGGGCTACCACAATCATCATTACGTGTCCGAGTCGAACTGTCTAAAACGCATTCAAGCAATATGGGAAGAGGAATACAATAGAGCACTTAAAGCAACTGATAGAAATATTTGGGTATTTTGTTCATACAAAAGTAACAAAGTATTTATTTTAGCGCAGTAATTTTATTTTCGTCTATTATTTACGATTACATAAATTAATTTGAACTGCTATGAGAATATCGTGTTTATAGCCAAAGATTATAGCAATAAAATTTATGAATATATTTATGAATGACAGTTATATTTTAAGAGAAAGTTATAATTTAATTATTAGTCTATTGCATATAACGATATTTTTCTTAAATATCAGTATGTTATGTTTGTAATGCCATCATAGAAGGGGTTACTATATAATTACTGTACATAATAATATATATATATATATATATATATATATATATATATATATATATATATATATATATAAATATATAAATGATGGTCACTTTTATATCCACTTTGAACTAAATAATGTTTGTTTATATATTTCATGCGACATTGGTTTGACATTTATAACATTTATTTTAAATGATAAGGTAATAGATTATTTATTAATAATAATATACCTCATGAGTTTTCGTTCTACAATCGAACTTTTCAACGTTCGAGCAATTTTTAATGCATTTTCCCACAATTAAAGTACTTAAAAAATAACTGTTGTATACGTCTGTACTTGATATATGTTCTATACATTAACTTTATAGAAATGCATATATAGCATTTTCCTCAATCCTTTTTATTCATAATAGAACACGATTTTTAAATTGAAGTGATATAGGTAATTGGTGTTCGAAGTACTTGGGAGAATAAATAATTAAAGATACAATTTAAAGACAATACGAGTTTATTGATACTCTGTATAACAACTAAATTACGTACAAAGAAATTAAGATGTGTATTCTAACGTATAATCTTTCAGACTGACTTGCTAAACAATCAATTTTTATTTCAACGACATTTGAACAGTTAAACATTCGATATTGAGTTACCCGAACTCATAAATGCTGACCTAATATTTATGTTTAATTTCAGGCACCGCATGAAGACTATTTTTAAACCTAAAATAATTATTGTTGAATGTAATATTCCAACACCCCCTCGCAACTATAATTATTTTTCAATCAGTCAACCAGACCACCCTTGGTACTTAAATGTTCTAGCTTTACTTTATTTAGCGGCTTGGTTAACATATCAGCTATCATTTTTTCAGTCGGACAATACTCGAATACAATAACCTGATTTTCATACAATTCTTTTAAAAAATGATACTTTGTATCAATATGCTTCGTTCGATTGCTAAATTTATGGTTTGCTAGCTGCTTTAAACAGCTTTGATTATCTTCACCTGTCTTCAGCTTAAACACCCATTTACATGATATGATGTTTTTGTCTTCCGGTGTAAGTACTAAATCCCATACTTCGTTATTCTTCAGTTTTTTCGAAATCTGCGGCCTCATGTCTCCCAGTGTCATTTGGCTCCGTTCTTTCTTGCTCCTTTTTGAACTCAATAGTCACTTCTTCATCTTTTATCTTTTTTTCTTTAACACGAATATTTCTTTCAGGAAATACCGCACTACGGCTAATTTTTATACGCCCTGTATCTAAATATAACAATCTATATGCTTTAGATTCATCAGAATATCCTACGAAAATTAGTGATTCTGCCTTTTTATCAAATTTATTTTTAATTTGTTCCTTTGGAATATGACTATACACTTTAGATCCAAATATTTGCAAATTCGACACATCAGGTTTGACTTTATGCCACAACTCAAACGGTGTTTTCTGTTTTAACTGAGTAGGTAGTCGATTTTGCAGATAATTGACTGTAACAACTGCTTCCTCCCAAAATTTCTTTGGTAAATTCGCATCGATTAACATGCACCTAGCCATTTCGACTAGCTACCTGTTCTTTCTCTCTGCAACACCGTTTTGCTCTGGAGAGTACCCCGCCGTGTACTGTATCTTTAAGCCCTTACCGCTTAAATATTCCCTTAACGCATTATTTACGTACTCGCCACCCCTATCTGACCTAATAACCTTTGGTACCCCGCCTGACTGATTACTCATTAACTCGATAAACTCTTTAATATATTTTTCAGTTTCATTCTTATGTTTCAGTAAATACACAGTTGTGTATCTTGAGAAATCGTCTATTAAAGTAAGAATGTACCGTTTACCCCCTGGAGTAACAGTCTTCATGGGACCGCAAACATCTGTATGTATTAAGTCAAGTATATTAAATGTGTTGCTTTGAGAAAATTTCGGGAAACTCTTACGAATAATTTTACCTTTTACACAGCAGTTGCAAGTTTCCCTAATCCTACAATCCTTAATATTAATCCCGATTGCCATTTTTCTTTCCATCAAGCGCTTGACTGCTTCTATGTCCCTGTGCCCAAAACGTCGATGCCACGTATGCTGACAGTTGCTGGAGTGTTCATTCACGATGCTCAGTGCCTGTTCTACAGTTAACAGCTTGTACAAGTCGGGCGCCGGCCTCGCACTCGCAATCACTTTTCCGCCTGAGACAATTTTACAGTTATTGTTGTCGAACTGCACGTTATACCCCGCACTAGTTAACTTTTTCACAGAAAGTAAATTTGAATATAAGTCCGGCACATACAACACGTCGTCGATTTTTAGCTTATTCACTCCCGCACTATTCGCGCACTTGATGAATCCTGTTCCTATACCCTGAACCTTGGAGTGTTGCCCTTTCTCCGCTAACCTCACAACGCCTTTTCTGCTACCGTCAAATTGGGTATAAAATTCTTTGTAGTTTACCATGTGACTCGAAGCTCCTGAATCCACATACCACGAAGCAGAATCCCTGTTTACGTCAGTTGAACTTGAATTTACCATAAGACACGCTTCATCACTGTCACCAGTATTAATTTCAGTAACTTTATTGGCCTTTTCTCTTTTAAACGCTTTATACTTGAAACAGTCCCGTTTAAAATGACCTTTCCTGTTGCAAAAGTAACATTGCTTTACATCTGTACTTGCAGTTTGATTACTTTGGATCCTTTTATTATATACTGATTTCATGGCTGACTCGTTTTGACTTTTCAAAGCTCCTTGACGCCTCCTGTACTCATCGATTAATTTACTTTTTACGAATTCAAGCGTGAATTCACTCGATGACTTACTTTCCAGCGCTGTGATTAAAAAACTGTATGAGTCTGGAAGACTTCCCAGCAAAATGCCTGCCGCAAACCTGTCCTTAATTTCTTCCCCTAAAGCGGCCAGTTTATTCAATAATTCCAAGAATGAACTTATGTGTGCTTCCATATCACCATTCTCATCTAGCGATAGCCTGCAAATTTGCTTTAACAGAAAAACCATGCTAGATAAACTCGATTTTTGATGACACTCCTTTAGTGCTTCCCACGCATCATGCGCGTATTCCTTATTTCTGATATGCACTAGTTGACTAACATCGACAAGTAAGGCTATGGTTGATAACGCCTTGTCATTTTTCTTCTGCCAGGTACCGTTTCGTTCCTCCGGTGTTGGTAATTCAGTCGAAACTACATCCCATAAATCCGCATTTATTAATAACATTTTCACTAAATAGTTCCAGGACTGGTAGTTTTGCCCGTTCAACTTTTCGATGTTATACTTAGCACTTTCCGCCATTTTCCAGTTGTCTATACAACAATAGTTATCACTCGCGATGTACCTTTTAATTATTCTCCCTTACAAGTAAGCTTACGCGACGCACCTGGGCCCATAACCTGTTCGAAGTACTTGGGAGAATAAATAATTAAAGATACAATTTGAAGACAATACGAGTTTATTGATACTCTGTATAACAACTAAATTACGTACAAAGAAATTAAGATGTGTATCCTAACGTATAATCTTTCAGACTGACTTGCTAAACAATCAATTTTTATTTCAACGACATTTGAACAGTTAAACATTCGATATTGAGTTACCCGAACTCATAAATGCTGACCTAATGTTTATGTTTAATTTCAGGCACCGCATGAAGACTATTTTTAAACCTAAAATAATTATTGTTGAATGTAATATTCCAACAATTGGAAAGTATTTACAACGAACTTTGTCAAAACGCAAACATTAAAAACATATTCAGAATATCTATGACAGTACTTAGTATTATGAAAGGACTGTTTTTTTTAATTGTGATTTCTATGTAGTTTAAAAGAAATTCTAGACAACTAATCATATTTCTCAAAACTATGTAACCTAGAACCCAATCACACTATGATTCCAATATACTGAGCCTAATCTGTTACTGCTATTACTACAATACAAATGACTCTGCTGAAGACTCTATTGGAGAATACCACAAGCCGCCATAGGCCTCAAGGAATATCATATATATATATATATATATATATATATATATATATATATATATATATATATATATATATATATATATATATATATACCATGTGTATATAATACTATAATCGAATAAGGTAAGATTCAAGTGTTTGAATTCTTTATTAAGCAGTAACTTTGTCATTTTGTAAATAAGCATTGTTAAATTAATGAACGAAAAAGAATTGAAATACGTTGGAGGCAGCATGTTATTGCATCAAAAGAGAAGTGCTTGAATTGTTCAGTGCAACTCATACTGGTCGATAACTTATTAGCCAAAGAATGGTAACCAATGTTGAATCTAAATACTGCGAATTGTTCATGATCTTCCTAACTCTGATCGACCCTCACCATCAAAAGATCAGCTTAGTGTTTTGTTGGTAATGTAAGAATATCATCACTCAACACTTACTGAATTAGCTTCAATATGGCAGCATCTAATGTACACAAAATTCTAAAAAAAAAAAAACAAAGCACGATATTTGTTAGATATGCCTACTCGATAAGTTGTCTGAAGACGACTTTGATCGGCAAATCAATTCTGCAAAAAAATTCAACATTTATGTAATAGATAAAATTGAATATTTTATAAGTTACCTTTGTTTGTAACGGTTAATAGGCAACACCCAGGAATGATGGAGTATTACACTCAAAATCCCCAGAGAGTCAATATGTGGTGAGGCATAGTCAACGGAATAATTATGATTAAACCTAACTGGTGCAATATATTTCAATTTTTTTCGAGACCACCTTAACAGCAATATATAATGCACTCCCCCCCCAATTATACATAAATGTTCCCGAATCGTTGGATGGGGAGAGAATAGGCGAATTAAGTGGCCAGCCAAATCGTAATATTTGACACCCCTAGAGCCCTAGATTAATTTTTGAGGGGATATTTAAAAAGCAAAGTATACTTTACTAGGCCAGAGGATTTACAAGATTTAAGAGAAAGAATTTGACATGAAATACAACGTATTCCTTCCTTATTTTTTTTGAATAATCATTGTCATTCACTTTAGTATTTTGAAATTGAGCAACGTTTTAATGTTTACATATTTGTAATTATTAACATAACGTATGCAATATAAATATACTCTTTCATATTCCGCAACAAAAAGATGGTGTTGGCATTAAAAGAAAACATATATAGAACGTCATACCTTCTACACTAATCGTCATACCATGTTTAGTTTATTTCATCGCTATTTGCCAAATAAAAAATCCCAAACGGGTCTTATTTTGTACCGTGACTTGTTTTCATGGCTAGGCTCAGGTATACTGTTCCGTTTATAGGCAAGATAAGAGAGTTTTTTATTTGGGAAGTAGCGATGAAATGAATAGTACTAATTTTATCTTAAAAATACGCAACTAAAAATAGAATGATCTGATCCGAGAATTTTTCCCAAAAGTTATTCCTTGAATTTTTTACGAATTTATTCATTACTTTACGAAAGCACTGTATGTTGGTTTTAAAGTGAATACCCATGTCATTATTTTGAACAATAATTCTTAGGTCATTCATTTAATTTAGTAATTTAGTAATTTTTTATCTCTTTTTGTATAGGGTATCTACATCAATATAATGCAAAGTTTTACTATGCAGAGGGAAATATTCAAACTACAGAAATAAGAAGTTTATACTCAAACCCATCTGCAAGTGACTTATATAATAAGGACTAAACAAATTAGGCCAAAACACCTATTTTCCTGGCTATATGCCAAACGCCGAGCGCTGAATTACATGACAAAATTTATCATATTTTTCGAAATTTAGGAACTATCACTGTATTTTTAGTGCCAACTCTGTAGGACAAAAATACGACAAATTTTGTCATGTAACTCAGCGCTCAGCGTTTAGCATATAGCCAGGAGAATAGCTGTTTTGACCTAATTTGTTTCGTCCTTATTATACAGTGCTATTCAAAAGTCCCCTCCCCCCCCTCTTATCTTTTTAACGATTATACATAAACTAGTGAAATTTGGTAACTGAATATTAAGGGTTGTAAACTTCCCTACTAGTGATGATAGATGACGTATGCGTCAAAGATGACGTCACAAGGTCATTGTGACCAATCATTTTAAATGGAACCCTATGGCAAGCGACACCTCTTTTAAAAGGTATCGAAAAAACGTATTCAATGATACTAATATTGTTTGTATTTATGGTAGTTTTGATGGATTAAATCAGTAATCAGTAAACTTGGATAATAATTTTAATTACAGATTCAAGAATCAGTACCTATTTATAGTAATTGTTCGAAGTGAGCTCCATCTACTTCCTGACAGTAAAACATCCTATTGCGATACTCTTCTCGTACTTTTTCAAATGTGTCTGCGGAAATAGCCCTACATTCTGTAACAATACGTTGTTTTAAAACATCAATACTGTCAGGCTGAGTGGCGTAAACCTTCAATTTAAGATACCCCCACAGAAAAAATCTAAAGGTGTGAGGTCCGGTGATCAAGGCGGCCATTCCATTGAACCTCGTCGTCCAATCCATCTACCAGGATATTTTTCATCCAAATATCGTCTTACTGCACCGTAATAGTGTGGAGGAGCACCATCCTGTTGGAATGTTATTTCCAAAATGTCGAATTCATCTTGATTATCTTCCAAAATTTCAAGGATTAACGGTTCTATTGCATTTTGCAACATCTGCAGATACACTTCACCGGTTAAGTTGGTATTTAAAAAAACAGGCCCAACGATGAGGTTTCCCAGTATACCTGCCCAAACATTGACCTTCTCGGGATACTGAGTATGTATTTCACGAAACATGTGAGGATTTGCGTCACTCCAATATCTCACGTTTTGTGTATTTACATTTCCATTTAGATAGAAAATACTTTCGTCACTAAAACAAATTGTTTTGACATAGTCTGGCTGTTGGTTAATTTTAGTCTCCATATTTTCACAAAATTGCAGTCTTCGGTCTGGATCGTCGTCTGAGAGTTGATGAACCATTTTTAATTTGGATGGGTGAAATTTGTTTTTTTTCAACACCCTGTGCACTGTACTTTGACTGACTTCACAGGTTGATGCAACTTGAGTTGTTGAAGAAGTAGGATTTACTATTACTTCTGCCAGTATATCAATTTTTTTCTCATCAGAAATTTGTGGTCTGCCAGATCGTTTTGCATCATTAATACTACCCGTTGTTTTAAACTTATGAAGAGGTTCTCTCAAATAAACTGGGCGATCGGGAAACCTTTCATTAAAAATGCGTTCTGCTGCATGAATATTTTCTCCAGTTTCACCAAGTATTAGAATCGCTGCTACTTTATCACCTAAAACACGTACTATTTCTCTTCTTGAAGCACTTAAACGTTCAGCTCACAACAGTTTAACAAATTATTGAATGTACAAATATTTTAAAATTACCACAAGGTACTAAAACAGTTAAACGTTCGATCAACAATACACAAATTATTAAATGTATAAAAACTTTGACAGCTAAAAAAACATCAAATTGGGGAGACTTGCAAAAACGTCAGATTATTTACTATCCAACTATCCACTGGCGGAGCTTGAATTTTAAATTTTATTATTAACTGATTTAATTCATCACAGCTTTGCGGTTTTTGAAAGCCAGTTGTCAAAACTGCCGTAAACAGACACAATATTAGTATCATTGAATAGGTTTTTTCGATACCTTTTAAAAGAGGTGTCGCTTGCCATAGGGTTCCATTTAAAATTATTGGTCACAATGACCTTGTGACGTCATCTTTGACGCATACGTCATCTATCATCACTAGTAGGGAATTTTACAACCCTTAATATTCAGTTACTAAATTTCACTAGTTTATGTATAATCGTTCCAAAGATAAGAGGGGGGGAGGGGACTTTTGAATAGCACTGTATAAGGCATTTGCAGATGGGTTGGAGTATAAACTCCTTATTTCTGTAGTTAGGTATCTATATATTCTCCTTCCCTTCTTCAAAAATATTATAAATATCTTTAAGGGTTTCACTGTCTTACAATATAAAAACATAACATAACAATATCAAACATTCCGTTCATCAAATAAATCTTAAATGGTACCACAGATAAACTGTAGAAATAAAGCATCCACAGAACGTGATTCAATATAAACATCCATTATTCAAGATGGCTATCTAGGTAATGTTTTAATTAAACACTCTAATAATGAGTTGAAACCTAATTTTATACGTTGTCTTATAATGGATTGGGAGCCAACGCCGTATGAATATAAAAAAAGAAAAAGTCGATGACAGACACTATTAAGATTCCCATTAGTGCATCTATAATATACAGGAATATTGGTTTATAACCATCCCGCCTCCCCAGCCCAACCCTCCAGTAATTACAAATCTTAATGCTCGCGCCGATCGGTAGCTATCGAATAATAACTAATTAAAATATCTAGACTAATAATCTACTAGATAAACAGTGCGACAAGTCCAGCCGCGGCTCATAATAGGATAATTTATTATATCGAAATCGATACCCGTGATATCAGAAGAAGTCATCTTAATTATTATTTTTTATTGCTGCTACTTGTAACACGTCATACTTTGAAATTATACTGCTCAATTCTCACATCAGTTAATTACGGGCAGAACAAATCGTTATCGCCTGTTAGTTATCAGTAGTTCCCGCTTTAGGATATTAATATCAAGTTTTTACTAAACTATGTAAAAAAAAAGTATGTCAATGAATATATTATTTTTTATCCCGTGTTCTGATAAGCGAATATTGAATACAGGTACGCCCATTTCCTTATGGGACTATGTTGCGTTGACATGATTATTCACCATTATTAACAGTAATTATATGCTAATTCTTTGTGATTTGTGATTTATAAGGAGCCGTTCCTATTAGAAAATATTATGTTGATTTCCTCTCACTCTTCTCAAGGATCTACCGAATAACCATTCTCTCATTTGTTCAAAATCAATGCCACCATTTTAATTTAGGTAATAAATTATTATTTTCTTTTTGTAATACACAAGTTTAGTTTATTTCATCTCTATTTGCCGAATAAAAAATCCCAAACAGCTCTTATCTCATACCGTGGTTTGTTTTCATGGCTAGGCTCAGGTAGACTGTTCCGTTTATCGGCAAGATAAGAGAGTTTTTTACTTTTCCGCACTCCACTATAAGCAGAAAAGTAACGTAATCGTGTAAAGAAAAAATGAAAAAACAAAATTATTTTTTGTGTTCATTTTTCGTTTTTTGGCCTAAAAACTAAAATTAAATGGTTTTTAATTTTTTTTTTCTGTGTGTGTCGTCGTTGTCGTCGGCATTTATTCTTATTAGCACGATAACTCAATTAAATGGTGTCGGATCGATCGGATTTTGACTGATTCTGATCGGGGACGTCTCCCAGACGACACCTATTGATTATTAAGTGGATAGGACCCACCCCAACCTGTCCATGGGTCATGAGAAAGCACGACAGTGGACTGTTTGAGAAATTTTTTTGTTAACACGATAACTCAACTAAGTCATGTTAGATCGATCGGGTTTTGACTGATTCGGATCGGGGACGTCTCTCAGACGACATCTATTGATTTTGAGGTGGATAGCACACACCATCCCCTCCCTTTGATCTATTTGAGAAATTTTTTTGTTAGCACGATAACTCAACTAAATCGTATCAGATCAATCGGGTTTTGACTAATTCTGATTGGGGAGTCTCCCAGACGACACCTATTAATTTTGAGGTGGATATGACCACTCCATCCTGTCTATGGGTCATTAGAAAGCGCGATGGTGGAGTATTTGAGAAATTTGTTTTGTTAATACGATAACTCACCTAAATCGTGTCGTATAGATCGAGTTATGACTGATTCTGACCGAGAACGTCTCCCAGATGACACCTATTGATTTTGAGGCGGATAGGACACACTCCACCCTGTCCATAGGTCATGAGAAAGTACGATGGTGGACTATTTGAGAATTTTTTTTTGTTAACACGATAACTCAACTAAGTCATGTCGGATCGATCGGGTTTTGACTAATTCGGATCGGGGACATCTCTCAGACCACACCTATTGATTTTGAGGTGGATAGAATAATCTCTACTATGTTCATGGGTCATTATAAAGCACAATGGTGGACTATTTGAGAAATTTGTTTGTTGGCACGATCACCCAATTAAATCAAGTCGGATCAATCGGGTTTCGACTGATTCTGATTAGGAACGTCTATCAGACGACATCTATTGATTTTGAGGTGGATAGGACACATCCCACCCTGTTCATGGAGAAAGCACGAGGGTGAACTATTTGCAATACGTAAAACTGTCGCATAAAACACATATTCTGCATTTATGTGTTAGTTTATTTTTCTCGGTCACTCAATTTCGAGATAGAGATATTGTACGTACGGAAATGTCCGTTTTAAGGTTTCAAAACTGTTTATAATTTGGCAAATATCAGAGAATGGTCGTCTTATTATGTATCCTTCTATTATATTTTCGAAAGTGTTTTAAAGTATATTAACATGTGTAATAATAAATCCTCAAAAAGTCACTTGGTTGATGGTACAATAAGGCTGTTTTCTTTAGTTTTCTACATTTTTTATAATAACGTGAAGAAGAAGTGAATATTGAACAAACTTGAAAAAAGTATTTTTTTCGAAATAACTCAAAAACGAAAAATATTGTTCAATGTTCGTTAAGACCACTGGGGTCCCTATTAAACAGAATTATTAATCTACAACTGAAACTGTAAATTCAATCTCTAGGCACTGCAGATTGTTCGTAACAATAACACTATTGTTCTGGTTAATAATTAGAGGTATTATTTATTTCAATATAAATTTAAACTTATGTAAAAGTTATCAAGTGTGCCACCGATAAAAAGGAATGTCATTTAAGCTTTTCCTTTATTTACATCTTGTATAATTTCAAATGGTGAAACTTAAATAACTATTACTTGTTCGTTTGAATTCTGGTACACTTATATGATAATTTTTATACAAACTGAAATTAGTGTTAATAAATATTTAATTCACTTCCTTCATCAAATGTTGTGCAAATATCAAGTTGCGTTACATCGTTTAATTAAAATAACTTTCTAGCATACTAGTTGAAAACATATTTCATCTAAAAAAAAAGGTTGACTATCGCTTAACAGTAACGTTGCAATAAAAAAATGGGTGGTAGGTTGTAGCATTTGTAGAATCACATTATTTTTTTGTTATAAAATCGAACACGAAATATGGAAGACAAAGCTTACTGTGCCTTTTATAAGACTATACCGGGTGGCCCACGAAGTTTTGGCCAATCGATATCTCGAAACCTATTTGAACAGTAATTTTGAAAGTTGGCGATATTAAACAGTCGAAAGCTTTACCCATTTTTAGCATAAAGGGACTTTATTTTACCTGCACATTTCCGGTCACATGACATCAACTTAAAAAGTTTAAATAAGACACTCTATATGTTATTACAATTTTGTGATGGTCTATCTAATACCAATCCAACGATACCATATTTATTAGCACGCTTATGTTAAACAGTGATAATCTGAGTTGTTAAATGAATGGACTGATTTTTTAAAACTTTTATTAAAGAAAATAAATAATTACACAGCAGAATACAATAATTATAAACATCATTACAGTTGATGCTCAAATTGATGTCCACCTTCATTAACTCAATACTTAAATATTTTTAAAACATTTGTGTAGCATGCTGCTCTAATCATTTTTGGTGTAACAGATTGGCACGCTGCTCCGATTTTGTTTTGCAAATCGTCTAAATTTCTAGGCTGTGTATTGTAAACCAAACCTTCTAAGTATCCCCATAGAAAGAAATTTAAAGGTGTTATATCTGGGGAGCGAGCCGGCCAAGATATTTTAAGGGAATATCTTCAAGTAATTAGGGAAGCATATTCTGGAGAAGATCTAGATATCTTTCGCCGTTCAATGTTTCTTAAAAGAAATATGGCCCAATTAAACGGCCATTGAATAAACCGCACCAAACATTTACGCCACAATATTTTATTTAAAAAGAACTGGTCATTTTCGACTTTCACTGGCATTTCAGCAATAAAATTAAGTCTTCTTTCAGGAGCTTCAGGGGTTAAACCTTGCGTTAAATGTATTTTGAAAGGTTCATATTTATTATCTTTTATTACTCTCTGGATTGTAGTTCTACTTACTCATAATTCTTTCTGAAGACACCGGGTTAAGATATGGGGATTTACTTGAAGATACGCCAGAATATTAATTATGGTATCCTCTTTTTGAATAGGCTTTCTTCGAGGAGTTCTCTGTTTTCCACTAGGAAAAGAACTACGTCTTAATGTTTTATCCACGTAAGCAAAATTATTTTTACCTGGAGCTATTCGGTCAGGAAAACGATAACTATACAAATCTCTAGCACGTCTGCTATTTTTCCACATTCTCCATATATCAACAACATTTCAACGTACTCGTCGTAAGTAACATGTAAGGCATTATAATCTTATTACTATTTTTACAAACACAAAATCTACTAACACTACTTGACAGCTCTTGACAAGTAGTGATGTCTTTCTGTTGCTAGGACAACTTTCTTGTTTCTAAGCTACCTACGTTTTTTTTTATAAAAATAAAGAAACGTTCATAAACAGTTGTTTATCATTACTGTAATGCGGAAAAAACGTGACAAATATGGTATCATTAGATTGGTATTAGACAGACTATCACAAAATTGTAATAGCATACAGGGCATCTCATTTAAAATTTTGAAGTGGATGTTACGGAACCGGAAATATGCAGGGGATATTAAGTCCCTTTATGCCAAAAATGGGCAACGATTTAGGCTGTTTAACATCGCCAATTTTCAAAATTATTGTTCAAATAAATTTCGAGATATCGACTGGCCAAAACTTCGCGGACCACCCTGTATATACAATTTACCAAGTCAAATCGTTCTGCATAATATCATATAAGAACTTATCGAATATTTATGTACACCACATGTAAACATTTGAATATAAAATTACTACGTTCACTTGAATTATAAAAACGAAATCTTTATTAATCCAGCAAGTACATAATTTGCAACTCACAAACCCCTGTAAGGGTGTCAGAATTATTAAAAAAACGCAGTTCCATAAAATTATGCGCCGATGCTGAAGCGTGATAACATCGCCGCGGCTTCGAATATGTTAACGCCCATGCTGGGCTCTGTGGCGATAGATGGTTTTTTAACCTTACGGTTCTGAGATCTACGAGATCAATGTAGCAATTTAAAGAACCAACATGGTCCGAATTTGTTATTGAAATCAGATCGGCTACAGCTACGTACAGTACTTGATAACATCTTTACATCACCTGCAAAAAGCAGACAAGTCAACAACTTTACAATTCCCTTTAAATGACATAAAAACTGTGCAATTACTGCAATTGTTTGCGAATGAGTTTCGTTAAATTCTTAATTACATCCGCATTATGGTAAACCATATATGCCACTTTTCTTTCATATCTCCTTTTAGAGAAACTATCAAATAACTATACAGTAATGACATATACAGTACTTTCAGGGAATAACTTTTAGGAAAGGCTCTCGGATCCGTCGAATTTTATTTTCAGTTGCATATTTTTTAAATTATAATTAATACCTACAGGGTGATTCGTGTAGAAGGTATGGCGCCATCATCATTTTTAACCTTTTGAAGCCCACATTTAATTGTTCTTTCTTTTTTGAATTACAAGTATTGAAAACAGCTGTAACTTGGTAATATATTAAGAATTTAACGAAATTTTCTATTTTTAATTTGTTAAATGGACACGTGGAACGTGGTTTCACAGTGAAACCACTGGGCGTACTACAAAGTGGTTTCAAGGTGAAGCCACCACGTGGTGAGGAATAAAGAAACTCTAAGTATAAAACATCAAATATTTATTTTATAAAACAATGGTTTTAATTATTTGGTACGATGTAAAAACAATTTCTTTTATCATTGAGGCAAATTCCAATTACACAAGTTGAACATATCCATCTTGTGAGGTGTAGCTCTGCACGAGTGCTGCATCTGTTACACCGTAGAGAACTGCCATATACTGGCATATGCACAATCTTGTGATACCTGATCTCTTGCGGAACAATAGTTTTGAACTTATTTTGAGGAGATTGCGTGCTTTTCCTTCCTTTTTTGGCTATAGCTGGATCCGCTCGAAGTAGTTCCATCGCGATACTGATACAAAATGTTTTTAAATTTATACAGCCTGTGATATGTGATCTTTCATTTCTTTTTCATGTTCCAGTATATTTAGGACTGGGCGTGTTTTGTATAGCTTGTCGAAACTGGGCTCACCTCGACAGGGTTGCACAAAATTGTCATTGAAATATACGTGATTTAGTGAAACTATTAAAACTATTTTATTAAACTATAAAATATATTTCTAGACATACACTAATAATAAATGTGTCCCAAAGTTCTGGTCTTCCACACCAGTAATCTCTATAACTGGGAAGTTACTTTACACTCATTATAAGGTTTATGACGAAAAATGTCTGTAGATGTTTCACATTTGTTCGAGTGAATGAGTTTGAATTCGCTCCATTTTCCTGTATAGTAAATAGATTAATTTGAAAAACCATATATTGAAAAAGTTGTAAGGAAATAAATGTAAAAATACGTCTACAGGAGATTCAACGGAACGTTAGGTCCAAAACTTTTAGTATATTGTTGTGGTTGTACGCAACTTTTTTCCAGGCAAACATATTCTGCATCAATTTTTTTAATTACAGATAATGGTTCTTCGTCTTCACTTTTCCAATTAGTGTTGAACCGTTGTTGTATTATATTATCTTTAAATAAAACTTCCATGTCCTCAATATCTAGTAAAGGACTTTTACGTAACTCATCTATAAAGGAAAAATCTTGTATTACATTTTCTTCCTCTAAATCTGATTCACTGCATGAAATCGATTCTGTGTGTGAGAGTATTTCATCTAAGAGTGTGTATAAATCCCCATTGGGTAAATCTTCAAGTTCAAGTTCCTTGAATATCCACTGCTGTCCTAAAATGATTCACAAAATAACTATAAATATTGTAGCCCCACTGGCATTATTACTTAACCACATACTTTAGGCAACAGATTTACATACATTATCAAATGATTTCAACGTTTGAATGATTTAATGATTTTGATTGACATTTTATTCGAACATTCGTCATATACACTCTATTTAAAAGTAAAATTTACAAACTTGCTTGACATAATTGACGAAAACGTGATGAAACAAAGGAACAAATTTGGAACGGTGAAAAGAGCACATACACATCACAAGCGACATATGGTCTTATTAAATTTATGTACGAAACCGACTAAATTTTACATTATTTCCATAGATGGCAACACCAGCAAAGCGTATTAATACTGTGGTATTCTCTTAAAACCACAAGGATGATGGAACAATTAATTTAGCTTTGTGGTTTTATAGCGAGACCACTGGGCCCCAAAAATTTGACAACCCCCTTTTTTATACAGCATGTGAGAGAACACACTTTTTTGCATATGTTACAGCAACAATTACGTTAGCGTGCGTATACATATAGGTTAAATGATTTTGCAATTTAAAAATATTAAATTTAATGGCAATGATTATTTAAAAGAACCAACTAAATTAAATGTTCAAATTGTGAACCGCTGGCTACTTGATAGCCTTCAGGGCCGATAAGGGTTTTTTATTTCTGTCAGATAGCAATTAGAATTTACACTACATTAAACAGTTGTTTTGAAAGAATTGAAATCTCTCGGTTGTGACAGAACCAACTGCAGGCAAGGTTTCCAGTTTAACGCCATTTTATGATAAGCCTATAAGACTGGATAAAACGAAAAGAAAGGCCGTCTTAAGCTAGTTAAAAAAATACCATACCAAAGTTCTATGCGTTTTCTTATAACGGATTTTAAATTAGCGATACTGTATTGATCTTATAATTTTGATAAAAAAAATATACCAAAGTTTTATGCGTCTTTTTATAACATACTTAAATTAGGGATACTGTATTTTTGTCTTATTAAACAATAATTTTGATAATAAAATTTTGCTTCTTTATTGTTTTCCTTTTACATGAATTACCTTCTATTTTTTATAAAATGTTAAAAGTAGTGTATGAAGATCAAAAGTGATATTGTGATTGAAGAATGACACAATTCAAAAAATTATTAATTTTTTCACACTCATCGTTGCAAATATTTAAAAATCGATAACGATGTTAAAACTAATATACTTATATCCTACATAATCACTATGAAACAATACAATATGTTTCATTTTAACATAATACAAAAATAAATTCCTTCAGTGCAAAATTTTTCATTCACATTCCTGAAAATTACTATATTTTGAGTTGTGTCATTATTACAGAGAATTACAACAGAGATTCAACTATATTTGAGCTGGGGATTTCTTTATTGATGATCAAATAAATTATACACTCCATTTTAATCTCGTGAACAAAACATTTAGAATATACGGTTTTGCGAGTATTATAAGACAATGTCAAAATCTCAGGAATATTCCGGCTATATTATTATTTTTTAACTATTAATGGAAGTATTATAAGATCCACACTAGAAGTTTCCGAAGTTTTTTATATTAATACTCATTATAACCCGAATGACATCTGATATTCCGCAAGACTTAGTATATTAAGTACTGATTCGATATAAGTACATAAATCAAACGCAGAGAACGATATTTATGTTTAAATTATTTAAGAGCATGATGTTTGTCAAGTTTATTTTATTTAAATGCGCTCTCATATATATGTATATAACCAAATCTCCCGAAGTAAGTCAGAATCTACTCTATTTAATAGAACTAATTATGGTCAAAACAGTTCAATAAGATAAACAAAATGTTTAAAAGAATGTAATGAAATCGATATTTTTAATTTATTATTACCTAAATTAATGGAGCCGACAAATGTGAGAACTTTAGAACGATTAGCCTAACTTCCTATGCGTCAAAAATCTTAACCAGAATAGTGCAGAAGAGGATGGAAAATAGAGCGGAGGAAATACTAGGAGAAGACCAATTCGGGTTTAAGCGAAATAGGGGAACTCGCGAGGCTATTCTGGCGCTAAGAGTAATGTTAGAGAAAACAATAGAAAAAGGAAAGAACGCTTATATAGGATTTGTAGATTTAGAAAAAGCTTTTGATAACGTAAGATGGGAAAAAATGTTCCAGATACTAAAGAGCGCGGGAACGAAGTATAGAGATAGGAGAGTAGTACACAATCTATACAAAGAGCAAACTGCTGTTATAGAAGTAGAAGGGGAAAAAGGGGAAGTAGGTAATAGGAAAGGAGTAAGACAAGGATGTACGCTATCACCACTAATTTTTAATCTGTACATCGAAGAGGCCATTAATGTGGTAAAAGATAGAGTGGATATCGGAATTAAAGTACAGGGACAGAAACTAAAATTGCTGAGATTCGCAGATGATATAGCAGTATTAGCATCTAGTAAGGAGGAATTAGAATCAGCATTGAACGAAATGGAGGCAGTGTTGACAGAGGAATACGGAATGAGGGTGAATAAAAACAAAACTAAAGTGTTAGTGTGCAGAGGGCGCGAGAGCAGAGCAAAAACGAAAGTACAAATTAATAATGAAAGATTGGAGGAAGTTAAAGACTTCACTTATTTAGGAAGTAAAATAAATGGGGATGGAAGAAGCGATAAAGACATAAAACAAAGAATAGCGCAGGGTCGAGTAGCTTTTAACAAAAAGAAAGCAGTTTTATGCTCGGGGGTAATAAACTTAGAAACAAGGAAGAGATTTTTGAAAACATATGTATGGAGCACGGCACTATACGGCTGCGAAACCTGGACGGTAGGGGAAGCAAGTAGGAAGAAATTAGAAGCTTTTGAGATGTGGTGTTACCGAAGAATGATGAAAATACCATGGACTGATAGGGTTAGAAACGAAGAAGTATTGGAGAAAGTCGGCAAGAAAAGAAGTATGTGGAAAACATAAAGAAGAGACGAGATAGAATGGTAGGCCACTTGCTGAAACATGAGGGAATAGTCCGCGATATTTTGGAGGCAGAAATAGGAATGAAGAAAGGCAGAGGTAGGCCTAGATTAGACTACTGCTCGCAAATGGTAAGGGATGTAGGTTGTAGCACAATTAGCGAAATGCGTAGGTTAGCACAAGATAGGAGAAGCTGGAGGTTAGCGTCCAACCAGTGTTAGGACTGATGACCTAATGATGATGATTACCTAAATTAAACAACTCGCAACTTGAACTGTTTAAATGCATAATGTTTATTTAATCCTGCTTCCTTAAAAAACGTATTTCTCTTTCTTAAACTTTCTCTTACACATACTATTCACATATATATATATATATATATATATATATATATATATATATATATATATATATATATACATATATATATATATATATATATATATATATATATATATATATATATATATACATATATATATATATATATATATATATATATATATATATATATATATATATATATATATATATATATATATATAGCAATCTGCTATAGCAGTATTAATTGTAACCAATTTCCTATTATAAAAAGAGTAATTATAAGTTTTATGTCATTTGGGTTCATTAACATGAACTGTGCAATAAGTAAATAAATGATTAAATAAATTCACTTAAAAATATACAACTGAATGTAGCTAGTAAATTTGATACTAATTTTAATCAACATATCATCACAGTATTGATGTCGTTTTACAGAAGTTTTAATTTTATTATTAGATATTCTTACTTCTATTTTCAACGATAATAAAATTTGGTTTCTACTATTCAATGCATTTTTATTATACAAACTGCTTTCAAAAATATACAACAAAAGTTCCTAAATTTTTTCATTACAAAACAGACGGTTCTTATTCAGTTATTGGTACACCTAGTCGAATATTGTTGACTAGGCACAATATTTTATATTTAACTGCTGGAAGAGAAATGCATTCTTATATTTTTGTTTAAAATTATAAATAATGATCTTGACTGTTCCCCTATTTTAGAGCAACTCATAGCTATTGTTTAATATTTCTACATTTGCAAGTCCTGAACCCATTTACCATGCGATTGATATGTAAAAGTTATGCTTTTGAAAGAGGCAAAGGTTTTTTAAAGAAAATTATTCCATTACTATTACGATTATTATACCTACTGTCCCCAAATTACATACTAGCTAAAATATGTTTCAGAGAATAAAACCCGCGACAGGTAGGATTCGACATATATCCCGGACGGGAACCCAATAATAGACAGCTGTTTCGAACTTATTAGTTCTCATCAGTGCCCTACACGGGTTTTATTTTTTGAAACCTTGTCTGATCATGCATAAATACGAGAAAGGGGTCGAGAATCGCCTTTAGGTATAATTCAATGTCTGGCGGGGCTTTAACCCAAAGAGTAGTTGTTTCCTATAACGATTATGTAATAGCCTTGCTTGCTATTCGGGAACTACAAACCGCTTGGCGGTTTGGTAGTTCCTTTCTCAATTCCTGATTTATATGTTACTGAGCTAAAATATGATTTGAGGGATAAGCTTCGGTGCCTAATAAAATTATTTTTCTTATTTGTGTCCCCCTATCACTATAAGAAATTGTGTAAAAATCGAGAACAATCATCTTGAAATGCCTCCATATAATTTGTATATCTCTGAAAATGTTTTCAACAACCACCTCCAATCAGATCCTCAAATAAAAGGTGGTCCAACCAAAACGCACGATGTTAATTGTAAATAAAACAAAAAGTTTTCAGAGAATTATCTTAATATTTTTTATTATGATAGAAGGATCTATGACAATTATGTGTGAAACAAAATATCGGTCAAATGCTAGCCGCGGCTTCGGTGGCATACATCTATCCAATGGCCCATATTTTCAATGACTCTGAGACATAATTGAGGTTCAATGTCGTTAATGTGTCGAATTATCTCATCCTTTAGCTCTTGAATTGTTCTTGGATTATTGATGTACACTTTTTCTTTTAAATATCCCCAAAGAAAGAAGTCCAACGGTGTCAAATCACATGATCGTGGCGGTCAATTAACATCGCCACGACGTGAGATAACACGACAATTGAATTTCTCGCGCAAAAGTGCCATTGTTTCGTTGGCTGTGTGGCAAGTGGCACCATCCTGTTGGAACCACATATCGTCCAGGTCCATATCCTCAATTTCTGGCCACAAGAAGTCCGTTATCTATCATCTCGCGATAGCGAACACCATTCACGGTAACTGCTTGGCCGACCTCATTTTCGAAGAAGTACGGCCCGATGACGCCGCCAGCCCATAAACTGCACCAAACAGTCCCTCTTTGTGGATGCATCGGCTTTTCAACAATCACTCGTGGATTCTCATTTGCTAAAATGCGGCAGTTCTGCTTGTTAACGAATCCACTAAGGTGAAAGTGTGCCTCGTCACCATTCACTTATGTCTGTTCAACCAACCATTCGGCGTATTGACGACGCTTGAAATGATCATTAGGCTTCAGCTCTTGAGTCAATTGAACCTTGTAAGCGTGTAAATTCAAATCTTTATTCAAAATTCGCATCAGTGATGTTCGTGAGATGTTCAATTGTTGGGCACGACGACGAGTCGAGGTTGACGGCTCTTCTACTACACTATCGCGAACAACAGCAATGTTTTCCGCAGAGCGAACTGGGCGAGCATGCACAGGTGTTTTCACATTTCCTACAGACCCGGTTTGCTGAAATTTGCGCACAATTCTCCCGATTGTGGACACATTTGGTCGATTATGCTAACCAAAAAAGTCACGAAGTGCACGAAATGCATTTTGATTTGAACGCCCATTTTCGTAAAAGGCTTCAACAATCTTAACGCGCTGTTCAATTGTGTACCTCTCCATGGTTGAATTTGTCAAACACTGAAACAAAGAAATGTCAAATTAAGTTGGGCAAAAAACTTGACGTTAAGGTGTG
This sequence comes from Rosalia funebris, assembly GCA_037954035.1. Classification (NCBI taxonomy): domain Eukaryota; kingdom Metazoa; phylum Arthropoda; class Insecta; order Coleoptera; family Cerambycidae; genus Rosalia; species Rosalia funebris. The sequence continues at coordinate 31,973,891 of JAZFAV010000002.1, forward strand.
ACTCACAGTTAATATCGTGCATTATGGTTGGACCACCCTATATAACATACAAGAATCTTGAGAACCAGAAAATTCTAAAAATGAATTTGAAGGAAATCTCAGTACTTCAATCAATTGAAACTTTTCAATATTGACACCTATAATATGTCCTATAACACTTATAATTTCAATATGTCCAATAACTTAGAGACATCGTTTTGCATGAGAAATTAAGTAAAACTGAAAATCCGTTTTCTACGAACGTTTATGAAGAGTAAGCCTCACCGACCTGGATTCTACAGCGCAAACCGGGTTGTTCAATACACAGCGATCGCTATTGTAGTTAACTACTCAAGTTTATATGCAATAACAGTAGTTGTCACAGCGCATGTAATTTTATGAATAACAGGTAACCCCAGTTGCTAATAACTCAATTTAAATTATTTCAATATATGCGGGTATCAGCTTCTTCTGTGGGAGATTTATAAGGTGGTGTATAATTGGCGCCTGTTCGTTTGCATGGGCTTTAATGGGGCAGCAGCCGCGAGAACATGATCATGAATCAGCTTAACTATGCTCTTTATTCTTTTATCTGGTAGCCTATTTAGCTGTACTCGTTATTGCAACCTCAAACCATATCTCAGCACCCACCTATGCAGACTAATTTCGAACGGTAGACAGATTAAGTTATGGTCTACCGAAAAAATCAAGCTGATTTCTTGACAACTTCCTCCTTGCTATTTTACGATGTAATTTGGTATTTCTTATTTGAGCCGTGATATAAAAGGCTTTATTGCTCGTATGGGCCTGGCATCGGGTAACGGACTCTGGACATAAATCACTGAGAAAAAAGTATATATATTCTCTTGGGTCTCCGATTTGTTAACAATAGATTTACGGTTACGCTCAAATATTTAAAAATATCTGCAGTGAATACCGGGAATTTGATATAATAATTTTTCATTTTACATATTGTATAATTTATCTTTTTACATTTTTACCACAACTTCCTTTGATTACGTGTATTAGTTTAAAGTACATTTGTTTAAATTGTAAGGTTCGAAATATTAAATAAATAATTAAATAAATAAGTAATCTAATATTTCCGACAGTAAAAGAGCAACTAATTTTATTATATCTTAAAGCTGCTCTGCCTCCAAACAGTCAGAAACGAGACTAAATATTGTATTTGTGCTGCTGTTACTTAGCACAACGGACAGTTTGTTGCAAGGTCTCAGTAAGCACGTGTTTCGTACTTGATTAAATTTCATTGTAGAATGTGTATTTGTTACATTATATTTTGCAACATTACCTTAGTGGCTGTTACAAACTGGGTTTTTGGTTGTCAAAAATAAATCAGTGTTTCAACTCTTATTTTTAAAATGCAATAACTCGCCTCAAACAAAACTTTATTAATCGAAATAAAAACCATTCGAATCAACATATACAGCCAACGAGAAATAAGTTTACTGTTTTCAGTTGCATAAAATTCTGAACATCTGGGGCCGATGAAATCCTTGAAGAAGGCAGTTTCAGTATCGTCGTGGTTAGTGAAGCATTTTCCTGCAGGAAGTTGTCGAGATGCTCGAAGAAGTAGCAGTCGGTTGGCGAGAGGTCCGGTGAGTATGATATATGGTTGAGAGTTTCATAGCTCAACTCATGCAGCTTTTGTCACGTGATCTGATCATTGAAGTGTACGGTCTGGCGTTGCATTGTCGTGGGGAAGAATTGGACCTTTTCTGTTGACCAATGCCGGCCGTTATTGTCGAAGTTTGAAGAGCATTTCGTCAATTTGTTGTACTTCACAGTACTTTTCTGGCGTAATCGATTCACCCAAGAAAGCTAGGCCGGATTAAACCGACATAAGACCACTAAACTGTCACCATATCCATCTTTTCACCATCTATTAAACCGCCTATTTAAACCGCCACCATCTTTTGGTGCAAGTTCGGCTTTGAGAAGTATCGTGGAGCTTGGTTGTGGTCCAACCACTGAGTCGAACGTCGTTATTTATCGCAGAGAATCCACTTTCCGTCACACATCACAATCCGGTCGCTTTTGTTGCCTAGTAGAAGAGCAGACGACACTTCGAAACGGCTCACACTTATTAAGCTTTTCTGACTTTCCAATTCAACTTAGGTGATCGTAAGCGAGACTGTCGTTTTGTTTACGTCAAGCTCCTCTGCAAGTTCACGAACAGCGCTCGTGCACGGATTTTCTTCCACTAATGCTTTCAATTCGTCGTCAGCGACTTCAGTAGGACGCTCACGACCTTCTTTATCTTCGAGGTCGAAATCGCCAGTTCGAAATTTCCAGAACAAAGTTCACACTGTTGGTTCGCTTACACTTCCCTGGCCACAAACTTCATTAATATTTCGAGCTATCTCGGTTGCATTCGAGGATTAGTTTCTGAAATCTAAAATTGCAAAATTTAAAATTGTTATAAGAATTAATTTTCAACAAAATATAGCAACCTGGTCAGAAACACACAAAATCAGTTTAATACTTATTTATAACATTACAGGGTACAGAAAGTGCTTTATCGGTAAACATTAATTTTAAAAAATAAAAACGCTCATTTATTTCCAAACAACCTTACATCGTCATTCTTATTGTAATTGAAGATTTTATTTATATTTTACTGATTTCTATTAATAAGCTAGAAATACATAGTGAAATAAATAAAGAACTCTGGTGATAGCGTAAACTTTTTTAACAAGATTTCCATTTAATCGCCTTTCAAGATTAAACTTATATATTGAAGAATTGGATACTCGACGCTCTAATTTAAATACTTTTAAATAATAAGCAATAATTCCTAGATACAGGGTAAATTCTAGCCGTGACATTACTACTACATAATAAACTAATTTTTCATGCTTAATGGGGACAGTGAATAATAAATTATTTTAGTGGACCATGACGGAAAGAACAAAAAATATGCTCAGGATCTTCAAAAGGAGGGTACTGAGAAAGATACTGGGATCAGTTAAAGACGATAATATCTGAAGATCCAGATTCAATCATGAACTAAATAGTCTTTTCAAGGAACCCCCACTATCAGAATTTATAAGACTGCAACGGTTACAGTGGGCAGGGCATGTGATCAGAATGAAAGATAAGAGGCTACCAAAAAGAATGTTAAACAGTTGAATGTACGGAAAGAGGCCAGTGGGGAGACCCCGGAAACGCTGGGAAGACGAAGTACAAGAGGATGCACGTGATCTTCTAGGAATTCGAGTTTGGAAAATAGCGGCAGGAGACAGAGAGGCATGGAGGCGGAAGTTAAAGGAGGCCAAGGTCCAGATTGGGCTGTAGTGCCATAAGAAGAGGAAGAAGGTGTAGTTAAGAATTTGTTATGAACAGTAAAAGATTATTACAAATGTTCAAATAATATTTGGATTGCTTGCAAATTAGATGTGTAGGAAAACAAATTACAAAGTTATAAAATCGTAATTCAAATTTATTCCGGGAAAATTTCGCGTAACGAAATGTTTTGTTAACTAAGTAGAGTTCCTTTTCAATATATTCCACCAATATATTTGACCACGGCCGGGTCCTGATTTGATGATAGGATAATGCACTTTTTCTGTTTTAATTACGAATCTGTCAAATAAGTGACAACTTTAAATCATCATCTGGTGTTGTGGAATCCACTTTAGATGATAACGACTTGAACAGAAGATCTTAATTCGCATGTCACCAAAATGGAGAAGAGTCCCACATAATATTAATGCTATCGTAAAATTGGTGAGCTAGGTCAGAAAGATAAAACAATAATCAGACCAAATTCACTTAAATATTAGAAGATTATAAAAATATTTTTATATATTCGGAAAATAAACGTTCTATTTCTAGTAATATCTTTACATAACTTCCACAATCTTGATTATTATTTGTAAACTGACATGTAAACCCTATTTTCGAGAAATCCAAATCTTTAGTTAAAGGTGCATTCAATTTATGAACTAGTAGAATTATCTACGAACGTTCTTAAGTTATCAATTACATTAGGCGATGTTTTACTACTATAATTTCACAATTCTAGGTGTTGCTACGTGCGAACATTGAAGCTTGAAAATATTTATAGGTAGTCAATATCCGAAAGCAGTTGGTAACTTATCTGAATTGCTTCAGACTATGAATTGAATTATAAACTGAATAATTAAATATTCTAAAGTATTTACTACTATAAATTGTACAATATCCACTATTGTTTCGAATCACACTCCCTATCTGGCTGATATAATGCAAATAACTTTAATTCACGAAAATCAAACAACAAACAAAACAAACATTATAATCTTATTTCACGATATACCAAAAATTGAAATAGTATATTTAATACTAAATTCTTGCACCATGGAAATAAAGAGAATGAATATCTACGTATGTAGTGTAGTGACTATGAAGTCACTACACTAAAAGTGTGTGGAAACATTCATGGTATTGTACCCTAAATCCTAAAAGTGCTCGAATTATACTGATACCTAAGCCTGTAAATCTCACAGATGTTGCATTGTACCATCCAATAAGTTTTTTACCATCTATCTCCAAACTTATTGAAAAGGTCGTTCTCAAACGTACCAACGAAGACCTCGATCAGATAAAATGAATACCAAATCACCAATTTGGATTTCAGCAACTGAACTCTACAGTACAATAATGCCATCAAATAACCAATATAATCAATAAAGCAATATATAATCGACAATACTGCTCAGCTGTATTCTTGCACATCTGCCAAACATTTGATAAAGTATGGCACCCGGGATTATTATATAAAGTCAAAACACTTCTTCCCATAAAATATCTCAATATATTGAAATCCTAATTAAACGAACGTCAATTCGAAACTTAAGCTAACAATGAAACCTCTGATCGTTATAATACTGTATCAGGATTACCACAAGGAAACATATTTGATCACATACTTTATGTTCTATATATGTACACTCGATATACCAACGACCACAGAAACATCAATGCCCATTTTCTGATGACACAACCATATTTTCAGGTCACGAAAACCCAATAATTGTCTCACGCAATCTTCAAATGCATCTCAACCTCATAATATTGTTACAAAAATATAATATTAAAGTCGACGAGACCAAGCCATCTTAAATAACATTCACTCTACGAAAAAGTCATTGTCCCACACCTCATAGAGATATACCACAACAAGGAACAGTAAAATATTTGGGATTTCATTTGGACTCGAAGCTAAATTGGAAACAGCACATAAGTAGCAAAAGAACACAAATAGGCCTAATGGTGCCCCTAGACGGTAAAGCTGCTTGATCAAACAGTTCTGTGAGTTGATTGAAACGAGCTTCAATCACCCTTCAAACAACCTTCAATCGCCACTTCAAGCTTCTCATCAAAACTCAGTCGCAGTTAAGTTTCCAACGTGAACACGTGGAAATGGTTTCAAACACAGATGTGGCCATTCTTGCCGTGATACTTGTTGCCCTCAAGCGAAGAACAGAATTAAGGAGGACTCGACGTTGATCCAAAGGGTGGTATAAATTGAGAAACCGCTTCACTCATGAACACCCGGGCGTCGTGCTGGTTGCGACGCCCACGACAAAGACCTCCCGGGGGGCTGATGCTGGCGAAGCGATGCTGCAAAACAAGGCGACCAAAGGTAGAGAAAAAGTCGAGAAGAAGTCCCTGCCAGCGGGACTTATAGGCGTCAGGACCAAAAGATTTCGAGGAGAGCGAACCGCTGCCGCTTCGCGTGGGTTTTGTTTGCGGGCGGCATCTTGTCTCCTGCGTTGAAACCCGCGAAAGCGGAAGCAAAGCTCGGCCCATCTTCGAACGACAGTCCCGGTCTACACGATGGGCGAGTAGGAAACGGTAATCTCGTTCGGCTTGCTGACAAACCCATCAAAGGCCATTACGCCAGCCAATAAATATTGACTCATGAACATGAACATTTACTTAACTTTCTGAGCGGATCAGAATCTGAAGGCTATAGGAATTTCATCAAAATGGACCAAGACAGTTGTCTTGTCCCTGTTGAAATTCGTTCTTAACACATTTTTTTTAATTCCTGAACTGTGAAGTCCGGTTTTAACGTCCTTAAAGCCCCCACTATTTTGTTCAAATGGTGCACCTTTTTTACTTCTGTTAAAATAAGCTTTACTTTTCACTGCCGGCGGCTGATGAACTTGCGGTCCAAATTTCGCCACTTTTGCATTGTTTGAGAGAATTAAGCATGCTCGACGATGTACTCTCCACTGCTGCCAGCGACTGATTGACGCAATGCTTGATCAAAGTTGCCCTAGATGGTCCAGCGCAGCGGCTTGTTCAACCGCTTGAGTCATTCAAACTTTCTATCAATCACCGTTAACGTTTGACTCAAGCGTCAAACGGGTTCCTACACGATCAATCACGCTTGATTCAATCCTTGAGCTCCAGCTTTTGATCAAAATGATTGACCGTCTAGGGACGTCTTAACAATAAAAGAAATCACTGGCTAATAGGATGTAAATCTCGTGTGAGCATTGACAACAAACTTCTTAATTATAAACCGATACTATTTGCAACCTACTCACTCTTGAAATCTACTCATAACAGGATATTGAAAAGAATATGGCCCATAGCCATTACGTCGATGGATAGACTCCTCACCACGTCATGTACAAGAATCTTCAAGAACCTTCTACAAAGTTTTCAAAATTAGCTTATAAATTGTATATATCTGATTAATAATAAAAAATAGAAATAATAAAAATATATATTTTGTTCATTTTTAGTTTACACCATGCGAAAATAACCTAAAGTTATCTACGAGTATTTGATAATACCTAAAAAGAGCATATGTAGCCCAAAATAATTATTATTTATTTATCCATTGACGGTTATTACAAAATAAGATAAAAAAAGTTTTATAAAATATCTAGTATGATATCTGATTCGAATAGATATTCATACAAATATATTCCAAAACCTAAAAACGTCTTTTCAATTATTAATTAATCACATCCATTTAGAGAAATGGCAAACTATAGTTTTCCTAACCATTTTAAAAATATTTTTTGATCTTGGACCCTATAAACGTATTACGAGAAATTTTAAAACTTGCTTCCAAGAGGCCTATCTATGAATATGATTGGACTGTAAGTTATAAGAAACTTGTATTTGGATAAAATTTTGCACCCTAACACCTGGCCTATAATCAGGCGGGTGGAACAAAGAGTTTATTGCTTATAGCCGCGACAGGAAATGCATGGTCGGGGTCTAATAGTTCCTTGTGTAATTGGAGAGTTATAGGCAGCCGTATTGTTAGAAGCATTCCAATACAATGCCCAGATAAATGTAATAAAGTTATGAGTATGTAAATTTTTGCATACTGTCTAAAAACTCATATTATTATCATCATAAATTATGAGGACCATTAAATCACGAAACTTCCTAAATTCCTCTAAAATTCTTTAAATGGGATTTATAGACCTCATAGTATTTACAGTCGAGTATAGAGATGTATTTACTATCAATGAAAAACATGTTTAAAATATTGCCACATAATGTACGCAGCAATGTTTTAAACATGTTTTCACTTGATTCTAAATACGTCTGCATACTTGATTGTAAATATTATGAGGTATGTATTCATTCATGTATTTAGACGTAAGAAATAAGTTGTAACCATAGTATTCTTTTAAAGTATGTTTATTCGTCCTTCGACAAACGTGAGAAATTAGAGTGTATATAATGAGTAGATAATTAGTTATATTTAATGTTATAAATTTAATATTTAATGCTTTAACGCTAACACTAGTTTTGTATTATATACTAATTTTATTTTCAAAATTGAAAACGTAAATTAAATTAGTTTGTGGTCAACAAAACATTTTTTGCTCATAAACAAGAAAGTAACAAAACTAAATCAGAACCTGTTCAATAAATATTAGTAACTACATATATTAATATAAGTATAGTTAATAACTTTATTGATTATTTAATTATTATATTGCAGTTGAAGACCTTGGTGAAAGAAGTTAATAAGTTGCAATATGTAATTTTTTCAGGAGAGGCAAAAAACTTTTATTTTGAAGGTATTTAATATTGTCATATGATATGTCTAAGTAAGTAAAATATTTGCATCTGAGTTGAAGTCAAATCTTCATGTAAGTGATGCAAAAAAAAACCATTTGCGGTGCAACAATGGGATATGTAAAACGTGGAAACCAATAATGGGCGTTTTTAAAACTTTTCAGTTTTAAATTTACAGCAGGTGCAAGAAGGGGATATATAACATTTAAAACTTTTTTTGCACACAGTTTATTGTCTACATTACTTACAAAAATTAAAATATAGTTTAAATAAAGAACATTGAAACCTTTCGAAAATATAGGGGCATATAATTCCCGATCAGTTTACAAGAAAAGAGCAGATTCTCAAAAAAATTAAAAACAAAAGCATTGCTTATTAATCAGATTCAAAATAGCTCGATTCTGTAGCATTTGAATCTACAGACTCTAATGTATGTAAATCTGATTTAAAAGAGTTCTAAAAATAAATGTCGTTTTTTCCTACATAGTCATTGGTTAGCAACATAACATTTTGATATTTTAAATGTGCCGTTTTATATCTTCCCAAATTAAATTGATCTGTTAGAATGTCGGCCTCGTTTGTCTTGCACAGGTATTTTACTAGTAGAAAGATGGCTTGCAATGCGCTCCAGACGTTTTATTCCTATACCGTGGAACATATATACTGCCATTTTACTAAGTTGTAACTCAAAGGCACCTTCTCGTAACTAAAAGTTACCAGAAGTAAAAAAATATATAATATTAAAAATGTTAAAACCTTATACTTATGGGAGCGATATCTCAATAATTTTGGGTTTCCATCAGTTTTTCGGCGTCTGAAAACCGAACATACTGTTATTGAACTTGATAAATATGAGTTTTGTTTATCTTGATCTTCAAGATTATTAAAAGCCGTTATTATTTATTGCTTCTCTATCTCTAAAAGTTTTTTATACAGTCTTTTGCACAATTACATTCACTGCCTTGTGTTCTTTCGGGCATTAGCTTTCCCGTTGACATACCTTTGTAACATTCACCTAAAGCTCTTTTAGCTTTTTGCACATTTCTAGTCCACATCTTCGGGTTTCTCATTTTTTTTTCGCCCGTGCTTGCTGATAAATATGAGTTTTGTTTATCTTGATCTTCAAGATTATTAAAAGCCGTTATTATTTCTTGTTATTCTGCCTCTGAAAGTATTTTTATACAGTCTTTTGCACAATTACATTCACTGCCCTGTGTTCTTTTCGGCGTTAGCTTTTCCGCTGACATACATTTATAACATTTACCTCGAGCTCTGTTAGCTTTTTGCATATGCCTAGTCCACATCTTCGAATTTTAATTTTTTTTTTGTCCATGTTTTTTCACAATACGCTCTTCATTATTCTCTGTATTATTCTCAAGACTCTGGTTTTTTACCTGGTGGGTTTCAGATTCAGCTAGTGTCCTCGTTTGATGGGTAAAAATCACTGCCCGTGTCTTGAAACGGTTCACTCAACTCACTTTCACTGCTGAAATTCATACCTAGATACTAATGTCTTGCTAAACTTTGAAAAGATCCCTGAACAATCGTTATCCTTACCCCGACTAAAAGACTCGAAATGTACCAAGTGTAAAAAATTATGAAATATATGGTGCAACAACGGAATAAGCGACACATAACTTATCCCATTATTGCACCGCTCTATAGCATGGAATAAGTGATTCTATCTTATAATTTCATTTATATTTATCACATATATCTCATATTTGCACCAGACGATAGAGCACACTTTTAAGCCAATATTTGCAGTTATCTCATTTTTCATATATATGTACATATCCCCTTCTTGTACCAGGGCCTTCAATTACTCTCATGTTGACTTTGTCAGGCAGAGTTCAAAAAAGTCATATTTAGTAAACCATAAAGTATGAATACAAATGGCTCATTTAACCGAACGGTGAGAATTCATGTGTTAATGTTGGTTGGATATGGTGATAGATTAAATATCACGAGGAAGCTTATCAAGTATTAAAGCAAGAACTTCCTGAAAACCCGCATATTTTAAGAACAGTAAGTAGACTAGTCCATAACTCCTTGGAAATATACAGTCTGAAGATTTATATCGACAAGGTTAACCTCATGTCAGTGAAAGTACTAAATTATTATAAATCTATTGTTTGAAATTTAAAACAGACAACAGCATTTATACATCATGTCTAGCATCCCACAGTTAGAAAAGTTCCACATTTATGAAGTACATTTAGTACAAAAATTGTATGAGGAAGATATCATGTAAGATATCAATACAAAACTTTTTTATTTCTTGTTATTTTTAATGACGAAGAGACTGTTCCCTGAGTACCCGTAGAATGGTACATCGTCATAACTGGATACGACTATATTGGTCTCAGAAAAATGCTCACTGAGTTCACACGCATCGCATGCCAGTATCAAGATAAAGGAAATGTATAGACAGCAATTATAGGAAGTCGTCTTTTAGGGCCTCACTTATTTGAAAGAAAACTTAACTGCTACTCAATATTTATAATTCCTACGTTTCGACTTGATTCCAACTATAACAAACAGCACTTCTTTATCCAAACAACGATGATGATGATATTCCCCACGAAACATTATGGTTTTAACAAGACGAAGCTCTGGACACCAAGACTCGAGTTGATTTTGGTGTTGATTTCTAATTTCCTGACGATACTTTCCCTAACAGATCGATACGGAGATGGCGAGAAACTAAATGGCCACCTCGATCACGTTATTTTGCCCCCTGGCTGTATTCTTGCAGGATTACTTAAAATTACAGAACAGAATTCTAACTTGCTTGGGAGGATCATATCGGAAATGCTACCTACCATTTAAACCATCTGGTCGTTGCCATGAAGTTATCCAACGTTTAGTATATCAACTGTTGGGAAGTCGTTATAATGATATGGTATTTCGGGAATAATAACTCGCTATTCAGCTTTCGTAAATAAATGCCTTGAATGTACGTTACTGTCACGTGACCGACAATTTAAATTTCTCCGTATTTCTTTGCAATAAATACAACCCATTTATGATATATGTCTATTTATCTGTTCATTATGTCCATCAAAATGGCATATAATTTTACTTATATAGGGTATCTCATTTGGAACTATAGGATGTGATCTGGGAATAAAACTAATAATATTTGACAAAATGAGGTTTTTTTATTCTTCAATATAAAATGGAGGCGATACGACTACAAATTGAAAGGAATGTCGTTCATATGGCCACCTCGACTCATCTGGCATGATATCATTCGTTTAGCAAAATTTTACATAACACGAGCACATAAAACTGTCTTTATTTCCCGAATAACACGTTGAATATTTGATTTGAGGTTATTGATCGTTGCTGGCTGGGTGGCGTAGACTTTTTCCTTTTACATAACCCCAAAGAAAAAAGTTCAGCGGTGTTAAATCACATGATCTTGCAGGTCAATTGGTGACAGCATTCCGCGAGATAACATGATCAGGAAATCTGGTAGCATGTTCAACCATAACTGAATTATGCACGTGCAACAGCACGTGCAACCATATTGGTTGTATGACACGTTGCACGGTCTTGTTGAAACTACATGTTATTGGAATCCAAATCATCAGTTTGGTGGAAAAATAAACTATTTAACATATTACGATAACGTTCCTCATTTGCTGCGATACCATTTCCAGCTTCATTTTCAAAGAAGTGTGACCTAACTATTACACTACCCAATTAATAAATTTACAATGCTGTAAATACCCTGTAACTTTTAATTGTTGTGTGTGAATGACGCTAAATTTTGTATGCTAACAGATGCAGATCTTTCTTTAAAGTTTGATGCGTGGTAGATATTGACAGATTCAATTGTTTTGCACGACGTCGAATTGTGTGTTCGGATACTCCTGTACACTTTCTCCCACTGCAGCAATATTTTCATCTGACCAACCACGACGGGGACGTAATTGTGTTACCTTATCAATAACAACCCATCTCTTAAAATTTCTTGATCCAGTTACGAACTGTCAGGACAGAATTAAGAGCCTAGAGAGTTACTGTATGCGCGACTGTGCGAATTTTTCGTAATGCATCTGTAAATGACCACTCACTTTCATAAAACAGTTGTACACAAACTATTAGTTGTTAAACTGTCTATCGCGGCATAGTGTGGTTTGTAGATGACTGTTGTTAAAGATTGATGCCCTATCTTTGACAGAACACAAATGGCGCGCAATTCTAATCCTATAGTTTCAACTGCGACAACCTATATTTTATGCACAGGTATGATTCATGTACAGCTAGATGAGATTAAAAGCATACCAAGAAGACATTTGTACTTCTACTACATATTCTATGTCCCCTATTAATCATAATAGTTCTGCATCTATAACCTTTATTTAGAATATAATTATACGCAGGGGCTCAGTATCTAACATAAGAGGAACGCTCGAGGTGTTAAGAGAGCACTTCAGTGACCCTTGATCCTCAATGTCTTCGTTATTACCGCGTAGGAGAGGCTAACCTCTCGCAAACATATATTGACTATTAAAATATTTCGTACGAGATGCGTTTGAATATAAGCACTGCCGGAGGACAGCCTACGGAAGGAATTTTTAATACTTCTCGTGAGCAATATGGTTTATTACCTATTTCGTTTTGACGGCTTTGACCATAATGGTTTTCATGAGGCATCATCTACATACTTTAATGCATAAAAATCGTCAAAGAATTGTAATATATCGCTTCTACATCTATGTCGTGCCAAGAGGTTGTTGCAATAAAAATTAATATATGATTATGACATTCACCTGATGACAACGGGAGATATAATAATAACTTAATGATATCGCTAATATTTTACAATGTTTAAAGATAAGAATGGCTTTTTGTTTTTCCTCGGGCGTACACGACTTCTTAAGAAGGAGCAAACTGTAAACGTGTAATGGATTAGCTAAACAAGGCAATCAGTAATGTTTAATTTTCATAAATATCAGAGGCCTTTGAGAGTAAAAGAGTAGAAAATATTTATGTGAAAGGGGACTATAAATCCCAGATTAACTAACCACAATTTAATCACTTTAGGCACTCACATCATCATACGAGTATAAGAAAATATTATATATTACGAGTAGTGCAATACATGATAACTTTCAAAATAATATGAATTACTTACATTAACTTGCTTCTTAATTATTATTATACAAGGTTTAAGTGAGTAGTTCGCTTACAGGAATATAGTAAATGGTTTTAGAAATACAAGAAACTGTCATTTTCTATTGCAATGAAACGATTTGTTAATAGTCCACATTAAAAATAATAATATTTTCCACGATTAAAAATTACAACAAAATAAGACAGTAAAATAAGCTGTGGTTTGGTGTAGTTTGATGGGGCTATAATAAATTACAATAATTAAAATTAAATAATCACGAACAGATAAAAACTTTGGAGCAAGAAAACTAAATATAATTGATAAAATAGATTAAAAACAAAGCAAATCTCTTTAATGTCCAAATTCACGTTTAAAATATAAGAAATTATGCAGACATAAACTATGTTTATCACATTGTATAGGTATAATCAACTGATATATAATAGTTAATGTAAATGATTGATTTTTTTACTATAATTTACGAAACTGACAAATATAGCGAATGTCCACCACGCTTCTTTCTCTTTCAAAATATTCACCAAAATCAATTGTTAAATTTAATACAATTTCGTGCAAGGCTAAAGATTAAGTTATAAAGTTCGAACAACTTATACACCTATAGGGTAAATCAATTAGTCTTCTGATTTAAGACACAAGGAACATCTGAAACGTTTCTTTTAAAAAAACATACTACACATTCCGAAGTATATCCTTGAAATAGCCCTCCGTTTATTGGATCATCAGATTAAATGAAATTCAGTTTACATTGTAAGAGTTATAAGAGTGTTTATTAAATTTTTAATTATATAAGATTTCCTATTATTGTTAAATTAATGATTAGTCTATTAGGAGCTATATTGAACGATTTTAATATATTTTACTCTTCTTAATCACAGCTAATTTAAAATATTACAGTAATTTGTTCATCTTTATTTATTTATTTAAACTATACCTAATGGTTAAATTTTGTAATAGTAACTAAGCCATAACTACCAATTTATAATAAACAAAACAAAACATTAACATATGATTGCATAATTTTCATTTCAAGTTAATGTTAATTTATACTGTACTTAAGCGAAACGCTATTATGTTAATTATTATTAATTATTTTAATTGTCTGACTATAAAAATGAATGTCAGTAATTATGTAAAGTTTGTATTAGTTACACTTACATTGATCTTCAAATATTGTTATGGTGCCACGCTGAAGGAACAAGGATAAGGATAAGAATAAAGTTGAATGTACCATTGTATTGTTTAACGAAAGTAGTGTCTATTTATTGTATTTAAAGTTTATAGTTAAAGTGACTACTCCTATTTTGGCGATAGCAAGGATAAAGAGTGCTTATGCCTTGACCGGGAATCGAACCCGGCTCTCCCAATTGCCGGTTGGTTGCTCTGACCGCTGAGCTATCGAGGCTCACTCATTATCCCTGCTAATGCACCAATTTAACGCGTCGCTACAGTACTCCCTCCCTAGAGACACGGTTTGTCTCGATACAATTAACGGAATGTGATCATGTTCGCCATTCTTACGAACCGTTGTTCGGTAACCCCCGGACTATAGGGCGATGGATAGGACGGGAATCGAATCCGCGAATTTGCGATGTAAGGGAGGTTGGATGTACTGGAACGAATCACATCACGTTGGGGTCACCACTTTGGCGATAGCAAGGATAAAGAGTGCTTATGCCTTGACCGGGAATCGAACCCGGGTCCCCAATTTCCGGTTAGTTGCTCTGATCGCTGAGCTATCGAGGCACACTCATTATCCTTGCTAATGCGCCAGTTTAACGCGTCACTACAGTACTCCCCCCCTAGAGACATAGTTTGTCTCGATACAATTAACGGAATGTGGCCGCGTTCACCATTCCTACGAACCGTTGTTCGGTAACCTCCGGACTATAGGGCGATGGATAAGACGGGAATCGAATCCGCGAATTTGAGATGTAAGGTAGGTTGGATGTACTGGAACGAATCACATCACGTCGGGGTCACCACTTTGGCGATAGCAAGGATAAAGAGTGCTTATGCCTTGATCGGGAATCGAACCCGGCTCTCCCAATTTCTGGTTGGTTGCTCTGACCGCTGAGCTATCGAGGCACACTCATTAACCCTGCTAATGCACCAATTTAACGTGTCGCTACACTATTATAAAAAAGTCTATGCCGACTCGTATATAGTGTCTACAATTAAAAATTATATGATCAATGTCGCCGATAGTCACTACCACATGTACAGTGACAGTGTTCAGGATTCCAGTTTCATTTAAATGCTCTGGAATTGACCATGATTTAACCTCATCCTTGTAATATTTACTGATAAAAATCTTGTTACTTTTTTACAGTTTATGTGGGACAGATTTCATAATAAAGAGGGCTGCAGTTGTGAATAGTTTATTTCATCTCTATTTGCCAAATAAAAAATCCCAAACGGTTCATATCTCATACCGTGGCTTGCTGTTATGGCTGGGCTCAGGTAGACCGTTCCGCTTATCGGCAAGATAAGAGAGTTTTTTATTTGGCGAATAGTATACTAGTTATTTGAGTGTGACACATACCTTTTCCAATTTTACTACCATTTATTAGATAACTATTGATTAAAAACATGATTGCCTCCTATTTTGCGAGTTGGTCCGCAATACAATTGGCAGCTATGTCTTCTGCCGGCTTGAAATTATATTAGCTGTTAAATTGTAATTTTTTTATTTATATTTTAATAAGTAAAATTATTTGCAAATCTGAACTGCTACTATAAACATAATATCTAGTGCTTTATTCACTAAAATATAGAAATTAGAGAAATGATTATCTAATTTACGTATAGAAATACGTATAATTCCAATATATAATAACAGACATAGTGTTTCATTTAAAATTATGAATTTATCGCCTTCCTTAGTATACCATACCAACTTTCTCTTCCTTCAAAAGCCTTTCACCGACTGAAGTGTGCAATATGTTAAAACAAACCAATTCCCACAAAACCCCTGGGTACGACTTGTTAGTTTGAGAGATCCTCAAACATCTGCCCAGAAAAGATGTAGTACTGCTAACAACAATATACAACAGTATGCTTTAATTAAGCTACTTCCCCTTTCAATGGAAATTTGCAAAAATTATTTTGATTCTGAAAACTTCCACCAATCCGCAAACTACCCACGAAAACTACTTCATATAGACCAATCAGTCTCCTCCCGATTATGGCGAAAGTACTTGAAAGACTGCTTCTTGTCAGACTTAAAACAAGCGGTTCTCACAGAAGATCTAATACCTGAAAACCAATTCGGGTTTCGATAGAAGCACTCTACTAGACAACAGTGTCACAGATTAGTTAATAGCATTAAAGAAAGCATAGAAAAGAAGACATGTGCAGCTATCTTTCTTGACATCCAACAAACCTTTGACAAGATATGACATAAGGGCCTATTATACAAACTAAAAATTCCTTTTTATGACCAATTCTACCTGCTATTAAAATTATATATGGAATACTACTACAGTTTCATCTAAAGCTAGATAATGGTTTAGCTACTTATAACTCTATAAAGTCAGGAGTACTATAAGGAAGTATACTAATATCATATTTGTACAGCATCTTCACAGCAGATATCCCAATGACAGAACACACCACAATTGCAACATTTGCGGACAATGCTGCCATCTTATCATCAGACACTAATCCTGAACTAGCTTCCGAAAAGCTCCAAAACCACTTAGATGTCCTGCAAGATTGGTTAAAGAAATGGAAAGTCAAAGTCAATGCCGAAAAATCTACTGAAACCACCTTCACTATAAAACAAAGCTCTTGTCCTGAAATCGGCATAAACAATACTCCCATACAAATAAAAGAGAAGTGAAATACCTGGGACTTCATTTAGACAGAAAAGTGAACTGGTCTGCACACAATAAAGCAAATAAACAACAAATCAACATAAATATTAGAGAAATGTAGTGGCTAATAGGCAGGAAGTCACAGTTGTCCCATGAAAATAAATTACTCATCTATAAAACCATACTGACAGCAATATGGGCATATGGGATAGAACTGTGGGGATGCAGCAAACTCTCAAATATCAAAATTCTACAAACAGTACAATCTAAAATTCTCCGTTTGGTAACAAATGTCCCTTAGTATATATCCAATTATGCTCTTCATAATTACTTGAAAATTCCATTTATTAGACACGTTATAAATACACATGCCAGCAGATACAAAATTAACAACACAGAACACACCAACACACTTGACTTAATTCAACAACCGCTGATTGAAACGCCGACTAAAAAGACTATGGCCAAAAAACCTAGGTGAGTGAATGTGGGTTACCATCAATGGATGGTAACCTATTCAAGCCAACATCTCATACATCAAATTTAGTTATTACACTATGGATATGTGTACATTGTAGATAGGCAATAAATAAGACAAAAAAATCTTCCAGTGTAATCGGAAGTCGCACGTAATCACATTCTAGTATATTTAAAATGATCATAAGCAGCTATCCTATATACCAAATTATCAAAGTTTTAATGTTCTGGGCGCATGAAAAACTGTTTCTTTATTTCTCTTAGGTTACGTGACAAATCTTTTATAACATTTACATTTATTACATAGAATAAACAATTAATAAACATTTATTCTCTTCCTACTCTACACTGGATATTCTTAATATCGAATGGAGAAGTTTCCTCTCAAGGAGAGGAAACATATCCGTCACATAAGATTATTTGACTGACAGTAACATATATCCTGTATTTATTAATCCGACGTTTAATAAATTCACTAAAACTCAATGAATATATTTCAAAGCCATGATATTTCATAAACAATGGAAATTTTATAAAATTTCTTCTACTCTATCGATTCCGATAAATCTGTGTACGTTCAGGTTCAACCAACTTACAACAATAGTTTCTTGTATATCTGGTGCGATATTTTTAGTTTAATAATAGTGGTGGTGTTAAAAGTGCAAAGGCATAATAAAATTCCTGGTTGCACTAATAAATATTACATGTGGCGATCGATACCAATACCAATAGAGCAAGTAACCAATTGGCTGAGGTAACTACCGCCATGTATCACGGTCGGGACATACGTAACACAATACGCCGTATATTATACACCCTATAAAACTAGTTACTGCAACATGTTACAAAGTATCATTTACCGATATGCATTAAACATACAAATCCAGGGCTTCGACTCACTATATTTTAAATCGTAGTGTTTGATTTCGCCGCCAGGGTGCTATAAAACGCACCTCTTGTGAGGCAGTCACGCGATTATATTTGAATTCAATGTGTATTTTATTCATGCCTCCCTGCCAAAGAAAACCAACTGCTTAAAGCAACTATGCTGCTTTTTGCACACAAAACCAACTTCTAAAAGTAGGAATGCAATAATAAATATTTTAGCTGCAAGGTCTCGAGGACACTTTTAAATTACTTCCTAGTAAATGGGCTTTTAATATTAATGAGAGATTGTTTGGGCCGTCGTGTTTCATTAGTAAAAGTTACGAGAGTGTGTGAATTTAAAAAAATAATCTACCCAACTCTTTAATAATTAATATATCCAGAGCCTATTATATTGGTTTTAATTAACACAATGGCAGCTGGTTAACAGGGGTTAACGCATTAGATTAAAAAACACTTGTTTTCTGTATATTTTGTAGCACAGTAGTTATAAACTTTCTAAAAGTTATAATAATATTTAATATATAAACTTTATACCATTATACCATAAAGAATTTTTATAATTTCAATTCTACACGCTAGACTTTTCATCGGACCACCGTAGTTTAAATTTTTTAGGATTTTGGGTCATAAGGGTTACGGGCCACATTTATATCGCCCTCGGAGTTGTACCCAGTTTTTTGTTAAGCGGTGAAGAAAATTTTATTGGTAGTTGGACAGCAAAGGCATTTAACTAAATTCGATGATATTAGGTCGAAAATGGCCACATTTTAGTAGGTGGTCGTCTCTCGTGGTTGATTGTCATGTTCCCCGCGTTACGTATTGTGATCGTCAATAGTAAATTTAAGCGATTAAAAATTAATTCAGTTGATTTCAGTGACTAATAAAGCAAAAAGTTATGAACAAGGGGCGGAAAGTAAATGATTAGGCAGGCTGACTACCGATTTAAATATTTAAAAAATCGAGGTTAGAAAACCTCATAATTTTCCAAGAATATTTAATAGTACTGTGAATGATAAATTTAAGTAGTTATGTGAATTTCCTAAAAGAAACAAATCATTTTATTTATATTTATAGGCGAACTGATTTCCTCTACACGGTAAAATATGTTTTTATCAATTTGCCACCCCATTTGTGATGTCACATAGTATTACTGTGCCCACCCATGTGCACACATGGGAGCAAATGGACCCTCACTTTATTTCGTCAATCAACCAATCCTGTGACATTTAGGAGAAATCATTTCGTTTATTATGTTTTGTTCTCGTTTCCAATAAACTGTAGAGTATATTTAGAGTATTATATTTAGCGTCGCAATATTTATTTTTGATATTATAAAACCAGTAGATGAAAGGGACGGATACTTAACAGATATTGTTTAAAGACTACTGTACTTTTGTTAAGGGAGTAGTGATTTGAGGTAGCATTTTTACAAATGAAATTCATAAAAGGAATAACTAGCATCACAAAGCTTAAACTAAATTAACATAAAAATTGAAACGCAAATTACGTAGTAATATGTCCAACTTTAACAAAATTAAATGATAAAACGTTTTCTTCTCGATTATCGCATGGTCTTCGCTAAATTTGTGATGGCATTTCGTTAATCATCCTATATCTTCACAAGAAATACAAAGAATAATGTTACTGTCTTCTGCTCCTCGCTATATATCGTGTTTAGAAAATGAATTTAAAGCGTAATCAAGTACCGATGGAAAAGAAAGTTATGATCAATTGAACACGACTGCAGTCATACCACATAACCGCGAAAAGGGAACAGAACCACTATATATAACAGCAACAATAGTCATTCGATTTTTTCTGAAGATACTATCAGTTTCTGCAGATGGTGAGCAAAACGTCAAGTTCGACGATGACCATTGCACATGCCGGAAAAATTTACTACACTGGACAACAGCTATGAAAATCTGCTACCACGATAGAATAACTTTTCATGGTATACTGTGGAACAGTGAGTTCTATACTCAATTATCTTCACAATATACAATTAGATTCTTATTTCTTAAAATATTTATTTTTTTGTATTGGGGATAACGTAAGGAACGTAATATTATAAAATAACACCTTCTATCATCATTATATTCCTGCAGAGATAGCTGCAGCAATGTCATTTATAAATTAGAGTAGTGAACTGGGTCCATTTGGCTTACCATTCCTTGCTGGGGTTAGAGTTCCAATGGAAAGATTTATCTAATTATTAGTGTAACTTTCCCGTGATCCGATCCGCTTCGTGATGTTTTAAAAAAAGGAAGTTCGTTTTATGTATTTAAATATATTAACTGCATATTTATATATATATATATATATATATATATATATATATATATATATATATATATATATATATATATATACTTTAAAATTCTACCAGCATAAAGGGTATGGTAGAATATCGAACTGAGCAATAATTTTTTTAACTTCTAGGAGATTTGCAATCTGCCCCGTGGAAAATAAGCGTTTTTTGTGGCTAGAATATAGGGTCATGTAGAGTGTCACTCCAGTGAATGATCTTTAAAAATTAAGTAGTAATCTTAAGTCTAAACCTATCTGACTCTTGTAACCAACTCGAGTGGCAGCAAACGTTTTAGACTACGCACTGCACTGATGTCAGCAGATTGGCTAGCACATTAGGATGCACTAACACTCTCTCACTGTATTTCTCACTGAATCGTTGTATGGATTCCTTGATGTATGCCAGGAGTATGTCCCTCTTGTCTTGCGGATATCATGCTGACATCCGCAAAGAACAAAACTGAGGAAGGTAATTTTTTATACTTACAGGTTATATCTGATTTCAATTGAATTAGATTTAGTGGAACCATCCATTGCTATATTGTGGGCGTCCTAATTAACGATTTTTTAAAGATCAACCCATAAATAATTCATATGTGTAAAAAATCAGTTACAAAAAGTAGTGCGACATTCTGCGCTGTGTTCAAATATTTGCAAATCTAGGGAGGCTAAATAAATCAAGAAATAGTTTTAGAGATACAGTAATTCTAGTCAGCGGCCTTCAGGCCAGCGGCAGTCAATCCCATGAAAGATTGATCTTCGAAATATATCTTCTCAGATTTTTCTAAACGGCCGAGATTCTGTAACGGCAATAAGGCTCGATATGCCCTTGATTTTATTATGTAACTTGTTATCAACTTATCATCTACTGTCTATGTTTTCTGCACCGGTGTCTCTGGGCATTTTGTAGGCAGATATTGCACTAGTTCTGGTCAACAGTTTTGAGCGAGCTAAAAATAATGATGACGAGCCAAGCTTTGACGAATTATGATATGACTATATAAGGTAATGTATAAATTAGATTCTTATGTATGAATACTATAGGTTATATGGTTTACTTGTTACGAAAGGCACAAAACTTTGAACGATTTTGATCAAACCAGCGAATATAATTGCATCTAATCAGTGGCGGCTCGTGATGAATTGAAACGGGTGTTCTGCACAGGGCCGATCTTAGGGTATTGGTCACCCGCGTGCAAATTTCAAACGTATCCAAACTACTGGCGCCGAAGGGGCCGCAAAGAAATTGCGCCGCAGACGAAAATTTTGAAAATTTTCAAGGTCACGCGTTTTCCTGATACTTCAAAATTTTTATGTAAAATCCGTTTATACAAAAATATAGACTTTCACAAGAAAAATTTTTGGATTTTAATACCTCTTTGAAGAACATTCAGGTTTGCCGTCATATTCTTTAGTTAAGAGAAAAGGCTTGTAAGGTGAATTTTCTACTAGAGGGTCTATAACACTTAAAATATTTTCCGAAAGAGTTTCAGCGTCACATTTTGTAGGTTTCAGGTATGTCCAAAAACGTTCAATCGGTTCACCATCGAGAATATATCTTAAAACTACCACTAACTGAGTTTCTGCAGATACATCAGTTGTTTCATCTGCCATAACTGCCAAAAATGAATGTTTGTTAATTTCTTTAATTATTTCTTCATTACATACTTTTAATATACAGTCTAAAAGATCATTTTGTATTTCTTTAGAGGTTCCTTTAAATACTGAAGCATTTTGTAGATGCTCGCTTAAAGTTACATCAAGCTCAGCAGAAAAATTTATCAAACCACGAAATATCCCCGGGTTTTGAGAAGTTTCAGCTTCGTCATGTCCTCGCAACGCCAGTTCAAAGGCCCCACAAAACTTTATGCAGTTTATAATTTTTGACAAAACGTATCTCTTTTTTGTCACATTATCATTATGCTTTTGCACATTTATCCAATAAGCTGAATCTAGCTGCGCTTTAATATTAGTTGTTCCTAATAAAGATAATTCCATTGTATTATGTAGATGGCTTTTGGAGTTGTCGTGCTTTTTTATTTTTTCAGTTAAGTGCACCAAATCTGTCACCCCTACCTCCGTCCATGCTTTATCACCACCAAGAAGTAAACAAGGAAAACAAAATAACGCATTTTTTGTTGCACCCACAAATCCAATTGTTCTTCGAATAAATGTCTCTATTAAATTGACGTTCATATGCTTCTCCACGGCTAACACCTGCAGTCTCAATAACAATATCGGGCAATGGCCTACCATTGTTTTTTAAATAAATTTTTTCTTCATAAGAGTATTTAAAAAATCGCTTCACATGAACTAAATTATAAACTAAATCCATTGTCACTATCACAATATATAAATATTAATAATTAGTACAATAAATCACTATACAAATTCACAAAACAGTATTTAAAATCTCAAATTAACACGAAATACGAAATAGGTACAATGTACGCCCGCCCGAGTAGGAAGGAGAAATCTTTCACTGATGTTGCCTTAGCTGGAAAAAATACAGCTCACTGACCGTGTAAATTCGCGCATTTACGAGCGTCAAGTGTGGATTGTCGCGGGAGTTAAGGGGGAGGACGGGTGGGCCGAGCCGTGCTGAGAACTACCTCGTGTGGCCCAGTTCAATGTACCGCGACGCGCTCGCGTAGAGACCCAGATAATTCATCTGGTCTACTAGGGTAAACACTATAGTTATTGGACATTTAAGGGATTATTTTAGTTGAAGAATTTAGAAAAAAGTATTATTTGTATATATTTACAAAAACACATACCAAATGAATACTCAAAATTTCAGGCTTTTATCCTTTACATTTACATTTAAGAAAATAGTACATATAACAAAAATCTGTAGTCTCTAACATAAAACCCAAAAAAGCACAGTCAATGGACACATTTTACAGTCATTGGACAAAGAAAATATAGTTACTGGACACAATTTCTATAAACCAGTTCATTGCTAAATGGAACGAAAAATACAGATTTTTAACAATGAAACGCACAAACCCAAGAAGACTAGCTTAATGAACATATTCAATGCAAACAAAAACAATTAGCAGTTATTCTCCTTCTGCGCTGACAGGTACATAGAATAAAGATCATGGATGTCATTAATGTCATCGTTTACGCTCTCATTTAAATCGTCACTACAACTATCATCAGTATTCTCTTTATAGCAAGAGTGGCACAAATAGTCATCTTCTTCATCGTCTGGTATATGCTCACGATGTTTAGTAGGAACACAGGATCCATGGAAATGTTTTTGGTAATTAGAGCATGTTAATCGTGTTTTTGCCATTTTCTTGAGACACATACCGCAAAGGAAATCGGTGTTTCGCTTCTTTTTTACTTGTTCCTGTTTTCTTTCCTCCCGTTTCTTTTTCATTTCTTCCTCTTCTTTCTCATGTTGGAATTTTACAGCTCTATTAGCTTCAAAACTATTTTGATACTTCTCTGAGGTTAGAGCATATGGCGTCCTTTCTATAACGCGTTTATTTTTCCTTTTCGGAGATTTGGGCCACGCTAAAAATGGTGAAAGTTTGGATGACGAGCAGCTAGGATAAACCTTCTCTATTATATTCGGTGGTGTTGGATGAATTCTTGTGGTAGAAATTGAAGGAGTGAAACAAAAGTTTTCCTAGAAATCTATTTCACTAAGTTCGGATGAAATACATTAGCTATGTATTCATAAAACACTTCTGCGGTCATTCAACCACGCTCACTTTTTGCAATACCCCAATTTGATGGAGCAGATGTCATAATTTTTTCAGGGATTCTTTGATAGGGGTAAACTATCATTGGTGAACAAGTATGGCCAGAGGCAGAAAAGGCAAACATAATGGTTATGTTTCTTTTGAGTATCCTTTTTCTAGGGAATACAAGTTTTTGGTTCCTTTTTCGGCCAATACTTTTCCTGTAGATGGGCATATTTGAAAACCAGTTTCGTCTCCATTAAAAATACATGATGGATTACTTAAAACCGTTCCCAAATATTTCTCTGTGAAATACTCATTCACCTCTTGAAGCCATTTGCGTATATTGGACTCAGTCATACACGCCCTTGCAGAAGAGGCAGCCTCACTCTGCCTTTTTTGTAACAGTTGGATTTATTTTCAAAAAGATTTTAAGCTAGCCTTTGCCTGGACGATTATCGTTAAAAGGATTAGGTCTTGGATTATGGTCCAGAAAGTTTTTTACACTTGATAGGAGATCTTCTACATTTCTGGGAAAGCTCATTTTTCCCATACTAGATATCCAACTTACTAAACGTTATTCTTCATCTTTAGACAGATACGGTGTAGGTCCAAAAGTATTCTTGCTGTTAGGATTTTTAAACTTAAAATGAATTGTAGACTTTGGAATGCCATATTTTGTAGATACTGCCCGCACTGACAATTTCTTGTCCTCCAGCTCCTGAAGCGCCAATTCAACTTTTTCTGGATCACGTTTTTGCTTTGGCATCCTATACCTCAGATTTCTGAAAACAATTTTATTTGTATTCTTCAGGATCTCATACAGCAACCATCCAAAAACTGTCCACGATTATTTTTACTGAGAATCTAGTAATTGGACACGCTGTCCAATTACTAAAAACAGATTAATATTTTGTACACAGTTATTGGACATGAACAAATGTGCGGACGGATAAATGTGCTTCATCAGACATCCATAAATTGTGAACATCAATTTCTTGCTCTAACATAATTTCAGCAAAATGGAGGCGAACAGGGGGATCTGTTGGTTTCAGTGCTTGGATAATCTGGATTTTGTAAGGATGGAAATGGAGATCCTTGTGCAAAATTCGAAGAAAAGTGGTTCTAGATAAACCCAAAGCTTGGCTTTGTTTTCGGCTTGAACGTTTTGGACTGCGCTCTATAGCTGATCTAACGCAATCAATGTTATCAAGGCTTCTGACGCTTCTGTTTGGTCCTTTATGTTTGACATCTTTAGCTGATCCAATTTCTTCAAATTTACGAACTCATTCCTTTATGGCATGGGCAGATGGAACTGTTTCGTGACGAGGAATATTGAAATGAATTCGAAATTGACACTGCGCTGCAACCACACAGTCATGATTTTTGTAGTAAGATTTAATCACAAACGAACGTTGTTCACCGGACCATTGTTTCATGATTACTAAATGGCATAAAATAACAGATAAGGTGACAAGCAGATTCACAACAACCTATGCATAATTACGAAATAGCAACATTTTCAAAATGTTCGGCTCCCGTGGTCCACCTTGTATATACATTTGAAACTTTATATATTTTTCCATCACACATAAACATTCATATCATCAGTTGACTTAAATATTAAAATATTCAGATATTATATGATTCAAAATAACTTCTACATTGTCACCAATTTTATAAATTATTATTATGATTTAATATCAAAGAAAACATCAACTTTTATTGACTTATTAGCTAATATTTTAGCCTTAAAGAAAGAATCGCCAGATTTTACTTTCCCGAGCTTATAAGCAATATGTTGCTTTTATTAATTAATCTAATGTATTCATTTTAGAGCTGACATAACATTATCTTCATAGCAACAGTATCTGTTCATTTTATTTGTTACTGTGAAATAATTCAAAACATATTGGGTATCCATGACTAAATTGTGCGAATGTGGAAGTGAAACTGTTCTAAATTGTTGAAACTATTCTAAAATCTACGATATAATAAACAAAACTCCGTATTCAATATATTATGGTATGTGCCCTGCTTTGAAATCACATCGTAGGTCAACTTTAATTGTTATATCTACATAGATACTGCTTTGAAAATTAAAAACAGATCATATCATAACTGAATACTGTAATAAATATTGACAATAAAAGCTTTGTTTTATGTTCGTACTGCCCCACAATAGATAAAGGAAATATATTAGGTATACCTATCATAAATATATTACAGCAGCCGTAGGGTACACTGCATTATAAATAATATACTTTTATGCTCTATCTATACAACGCAACTGATAAATTGTTGTTTGTAGGTAGGTTAATTATGCAGTAAGTAGTTCATTTCTGTTAATTAGCCCTTGGTGGAAATGGTTGCAATCCGTCACCACCGATATTGTAACATTAAATAAATTACTATTTGGTTTATATTATTTATATTTTTTTTCTAGACGATGCTGATGTGTCTATTTTAATATGTGTATGCATGATATCTTTTTATTTTTTTTTTGTTCCGCTTTCGAGTTGTACTTTCTACATTTTTGTATTTGATAAGATGATAGTTGTGAGAAATAATACAGCTTCCATTGGAACAAACAATGTATGTTCTTATTTGTTCATAGGCGTAAATGAACTGACTTAACAGCATCACAACGAGATGCAGCACACAATATCCAGAGATTGCGCAATTAAATATACAACTCTAAACATGCCATTGGCATAGACAATTTTAACAAATTTAGATATAGTTATACGTACAATAAAAGGAAGAAAAGGTGTCAGAAAATATGAACAGAATATATATCTGTTAACAAGAAAACATACTTAAGAAAATTTCAATATAGTTATACGTTCAATAAAAAGACGACAAGTTATCAAAAAATATGAATAGAATATACATTTAAAAGCAAGAAAACATATGTAAAACAAATTCTTAGGACACTAATAATATATATATATATATATATATACAAATAATAGAAAATATTTATTACAAATATAACAGTTTATGATACTCACACAATCCCCACGATTAGAATTTTAGAAACTGATCGTTTATATTTACTGTACTGCGCATTGCTGTTACTATCCACCGTCTTTGATAGGATGGATCTGCACCACTCTGCCAAGGTGGCACTTCATAAGAAGTAAGTTGTCATCTTTTATAACTACTAAGGTTCCATCTTTTTGATAGCCTTGTTCCATTTATTCCTTTGCTGTAATTTATGAATATATTCCTTTGATCATGTTAAACAGAAACTCTGAACCTGTTTTCAGGCACCTGGATGAATTTAGGATATGGGATTGAGGTAAAGAATCAGCCTATTAGAAATTAAAATTAGCAATTCTAAATCATTAGGATCTAAACTTAATTGTGTCAAGGACCTCGAATATAAAAATAATAAGATTTGAGTAAGTGTTGTTACAATTTTTTTATCTTATATTTTTAATGACTCGTTTCAAGCAATGTTTAACTTTAAGTTCAAACAAACCACCAAATTGTGCGAAGATAATTCATTTCAGGATTGCATATATTTTCAATTGCAATATTATTGATTATTCAATTATAATTATTTCTTAGAAAGTTTCCAATTTGAATCACTATTCTTCCCATTGTCACTTAAAACGCATAAAGGCTTTCCGTGTCGTGTAATAAATCTTTCAAATGCTGGAATAAATGCATTTGTCGATAAAGCTGTTGTTCTAAATCGATTGCGTTAATTGAGAAATAAACATCTAAACATATCAAACCTTGGCGACGCTTAAGTAAATATGGAACTGCACACACTGCTTGATGTTAAACTTTTACACAATATTTATAATTTTTTTATCAAATAATTTTTTGATGAACTCACTTTCTAAAACACGTTAACATTATTTCTAAAAAAGTCATCGACTAACTTACAAGTTCTATTTTGTTTAACGTAAATGTGTTGCGCTATATTGTTTTTTACAAAGCGACTATTTCCTTGATTGGAACAGTATATCATCATACACTGTCTGAATTGCGGTATAATTTGATATCAAATTTGCACCACAGTTTTGGGGAAACATATAAACACCAGTTTGTTCCAGTCTGGTGATCTAGGAGACTAGGGTTGATATGGCACCTTTACATAAACCTTAAATTTTTACTATATTGAAGTTACTTGTCAATATAACAAAAGAGCTCCTAATAACATTTTCATCATTTGGTTGAATTTCTGATTAATGATCTAAGGTAACATGAGACTGATCATAACAAATACATTTATTAAATAAATAAATTTTGTCACTAAATGGTAAAAGATGTACTATTCATTTCATCGCTATTTGCCAAATAAAAAACTCTCTTATCTTGCCGATAAACGGAACAGTCTACCTGAGCCTAGCGATAAGAACAAGCCACGGTATTTTTTGAGATTCTTTATTTGGCAAATAGCTATGAAATAAGCTATAAAGGAGCAAAAAGTGACAAGAAATCAATGAAACATATGAATGATATAAGGACATAGTAGACTTATATTTTCTGTAAAATGATATAGGGTGGTATTTTTTTGTGCAAAAAAACGTGATAGTTTTATAGTTCCGTCATTAGTTATTTTCAAATGTTATTTTTTTTATTTTATATCTACCAACATACTGAAATCATATACCAAATTTTTTGAAAATATTTCAAGCGGTTCAGAAATTAATTTTTCTATTAATTTTGAACATCCTGCAGATTGCAGTTTTACTTTTTAATGCCATTAAAAAGTAAAACGAAATGGACGACGACAAATGCATCAGAATTGCATTTGAAGTAAATTAAGAAAATCGTAATAAACAATAGGTTTTATGACGGTTTATTTAATATATGATATGTATAAAGGAAGTGTTGTAGCATCTACTCATATTAATATTAGCTATCTCCGTAGTGAAAGTGAAAGTTATATGATAAGAAAAAGGAGCATCTCGTACGGAAAAGTGTAAAATTAATTTTTCTCGAAAACTATGTCCGAGCGGATGAAACTGAAGCCAGATTCGTCTTCAGCATCCTCGGAAATAGGGGGTAAGAAAATATTTCATAAGAATTTTCAAGGGTTTCACACTTGTAAATATTTACCATATTATTATAGCACAGATTTCACAAATGAAGTGGGGTCAAATATACATATATATCATCCCTCAATAGTAAATGTAGTAGACTACCTTACCACTACAGATACCTGAAGAACTTGTAACTACATTCAGATTTTCCTAGAATATGCCAATTTCCTGTAATTTCGGATGCGACTCAGTTCTTGGTTGAGTGTAAGTGCATACATAAATAATTCAACTTAGTAGAGATTTATTTTCCTTCAAAACTATTAAATTGCGGCTTTTATATGCGGGGATGCACGCCCATAAAATGCTTCATTGGCGGCGCTATTATCGGAATGTATTTTTAATTGTAGTTTTTTCACATTATAACTTTTAAACACGGAATAACAATCGGTTAATAATATATTCATGGACAATTTAAATGCAACTATGTCACAGACGTTTGTTTAAGTCCGCATAATAAAATCTCTAAGTTTTATAAGTACTAACACAATATAACTTCTGAATGACAAACACTTGCCTCTATTGTTTTATCCTTGTGGGTGTGGCGTTATACCCTCAAGGGCGTGTATTTTGCATAATTTATTATGGAAGGTAGATCGTTAAATAGTTAATAGTTTATCTTTGATTATATACTATTTTTGATTACTGATTATCCATCACCATCAATTTATCTATGCATCATCCTTGATGTATGAAGATGAGAATATATTTTTTTTAATACTGAAGTGGAATACGGCAAGTATATCACTTATATTTATTTATATATTATCAATATATATATAATCTTCGTGACGGCTCGCACGTACGGTGGATTTTCTTTGGAAGGTAGTGGATTAAAAATTTGTCAAGTTATATACAATTTGTATAATGGATCTTTGCGCGTGTATCAATTTAGTAATGACGGACGGATCACATGCTACACCACTCGCAATTGTTTCTAATATGCCACAATTACCAGCACGCATATCTAGCGACATATATTTCAATCAACTACGTACGGCATAGATAGTTAATAATTTGCCGAACAAAATGCAATTATGAAGTCACGTCTTAGCTTTATTGTGTAATTTATTTCATTGGAGTCTCAATATTTCTGTAAATTTTATTTAATTTTTGTTTCATTTATTTTGACTTTTGTTGAATTGATTTCATTTATTTTGAAGGAAATATCACTATTGAATGTTTTTGTGGAAAACATTTTCATTACTCTGTTATATGTTGACGGATTTGTATTGTACTAACTGTTACCCTAAAATGTGTTTTCAGCACGACACTGTTCAAAAATGTCAGTTGATTGATTCATACGATTGTTACCTGTGACGCACACGCAAAAAATTATTATACAAACCATAACTAGAAAGGCGGTCCTTGAGTTATTTACTTATTAATTCTAATAAAATACAGTACTGTCATAAAACAATTTAAGTTAAGAATACAATATTTGAAATGAGATGAAAATATTAGACATATGAAAGAAGTACCTTTATATACAATACCACAAAAACTCATAAAGATTTTTAAGTGCTAATGAAGTACATTTCAGTAATGTCTAAGACGTTTATTATCCACTTTTAATAGAAACTAACTTTTTGCCCTGAAACGAAAACTAACTTAGATAACTACAAATATTAAAAGACAGTCAATATATATCTCTGAATTACATGTCTACATAAATAATAAAATTTTTGTAAATTATCTATTGCAAAATAATTTTATGTTTAATAAACAATGGAAACATAAACAAAACCATACCTAACAGAAACTCTTCGGACAGAAATTTTGATCATGTAAGGTTATGAATATACATGTAGACGTGAAAGTTGTTAGCTATACTGTTGAAAATCTGTCGTGGTAAAATTTGTGAAAATGGTGTAGAATTTCACTATTGCTGGGATGCAACTTATCACCTGTAATTGGTAAAATATTACATCATATGATTGTAAAATTTTATACATTCTAGATATAAAATTAATATAAATACACAACAATATAGTACACTTTACTCCCCGTACTCTAGAGTACACATCCATGTAGTCTTCACGTTAATACTGTTACAACTTAGCAAGAATACTGTTATAGTACAAGTCTCAAAACTGCAATATGGAACCACCCACGAAGTGCGCAGTGCCTGGTCTTTACTCAGTCGAATCGAAACGGTGAAAATCGATGAATGTACATTGAATGTGTATGTACACAGAATTCGATCTGTCCATGCGTAAATTGTATTATTTTCCCTGCCTCACTCTTTCTTCTAAGCATACAGAGAGATTCTTACACTGTTTCCTATTCTTGGTAAGCTATACAACGTGAGGAAACATAACTGTTCGTTATTTCTGATTAACTAGCATACGCCAAAATGTTGTTTTGTGAATCTCATGATGCAAAATTTATTATATTGGCCAAGTTTATTAAAATATTTTACCAATATGACATATTTGTGTTTCGCGACGATGAAGTAAACAAGGTAGTATAAATATATATTTTGTATCTGTCATTTCTCATTTATTAAATGCTTATTATTAAATAATAATAGTATATAAATTTGGTCAAGAATATTACCAAATTTTTTATTTTCAATGAGAACTAAATCTCAACTAGAATAATTATTATTAACAATTGTTAACTTAAATCAATACGTCTATTCATAATTTCTACATAATCAACTTATGCCCAAATGGTTTGGTTTATCCTTCGCTGGAGAATTTCGTTGGGTTGGTAGTTAACACATATTTTATATTTGTCATTCTTATTGTGCATTTACTGATAATAACGTTAATCTTATAAATTATTAAATAATGAATTTAATAATTGGGCAAGGTGCCCAATTATTAAATTTATTATGATTATGTTATTACGTTACTATTACACTAAACATTATTATTAATTTAAATTATAATTTTTCCTCAATATACGCCAACTTTTTCCCAAATTGTCCTTAGATAACGTCAAACATACAATTAATTTGAAGTGTCTTCATAAACGAAAACCAGCCCTTTAAAATTACATTTCCCTAGGAACTAGTAGCATACAATCCAGATCATATAGTTCATTTCTGCGAATAAGTAAGGAACAAGCTGGACAGAAATCAAATACCTCTTGGTTCCATTCTTTTTCAGACGAACCATCTTTCACATTAAAGAGGAAGAGAAGCAGTGGAACTATGAATACTGGTTAGCAAAGAATCCTTTTGGGATGCGTGAGACATACAGATGCTCAACAGGTTAACGTTTGGGCAGACCATATTTTTGATGGATTTGCTTTTGATGCTTTTGATGGATTGGCCGAAGTTATCAAACTCCGATTAATAAAAATCTGATCTGAAAAGTCTCATCAGAGATAAAATTGTTCGTATTCTGACAACTTATCCCCTTTTTTTCATTTTGAACCCCTAAGAAGTATTTAAATTGAGTGAGGATACGTGTGATACCTCAGTTGGGAAGAGATATATAATTCTCTATGCACGTTACTTCTTAACAGTAAAAGGTGTGATTGAAATCCTTCGAAAACATTTTATATTGCTTCGAGTGTGATTTAATTAATGTTTTGAGGTATTCGGGATACAAATCAAAACCACAATGATGGTTGGTAAGTTGAAGTTTTATATTATGCAGTTATTTAAAATTTCAACCGGGGCTAAATCGAGAAAACGGGCTAGCAACTCAACTTCACCACGTCTATCGAAAATCTATGAAACTTTATTAGGAAAACTTGTAGAAGTAATAAATTGCGCAAAAAATTCGAGTAACGCTCGTCAGTTACTGTGCCCTCACGGAAATTTAGTACGAAAATTTTATTATATGTCCAACATAAACGTTCACTGTTTTAGTTAAAATTAATAAAAAAATCCAAATGTACTAGAACCGCCCCTATCAAAAGAAACCTTTGACTTCAATAATACGACGTCATACCCAATTATGCTATAATTATAAGATAACACATAAGCGAAACTTTTCTAATAAATGGATTGAAAGAAGAGGTGTTGTTGGATGGTCATCTGGATCTTTACATCGTTGAATTTTTGTCTGTGGGTTCTCCCAAGAACAAAGTGTGCAACAAAGCTGGATAATGTTGCTGGTTTCCAACCTGTTAACCAAAAATAATTAACAACAAGTAAATAAAGAACATTTTAAATATTTTTGTTAATTTAATACATTGAAATAAATAACGTTCATTTCATAAATTAAATACATGTAAATAAACAATATATATATATATATCAGTTAGATCATAAAATTTATAAATATCAGCATAGTTAACTCACCAAGAGGAATTCAGTAGATATAAAAAATATACAGGATGTTTCAATAAAAAGTAAGCATCTCTAGTAATATACTTAAGTGAATCACTCAGTATATTTTCGTTTAGAAGACGTACCTTTTAAATTAAACATTAATATGTCCTAAAATATTTCATATTAATTTCAATTAATTTCAATTTATGTTCAAAAATATTTCATAAATCTCTAAAATAAGAACTAAGTTTTCACAATGTATATTTTCGCAATATCGTATTCATATTTTATCAATTAATTTGACTGATCGAGTATCTGATCACGGCCCTGTAAATGTTTCTCTATGATACATCAAATCAACTATAAATGCAGTACGACTCATAACCACTAATGTAATTCCCTATTTTGTTATCCACAACGTTAATAATTCAGATCAAACAGATAAATAGTTTATTCCAATATTCTAAAAATTTCATTTTGGCATAGAAATAAATCATTTTTCAAATTATACACAGTTTTGCAGTTTCAATTTCCAAGCAGGATGGTTAAGCATTGGCTTGTTTATAGATTGCGTTATTTATATAATAAACGATCAATTTGTTTAGTAAATACGTAATTAACACTCACAAAGTCAATAGTAAATAACAACAAGCGGTTATTTAATTTCTTGTGGTACTTCATTTAAATGATTTATAAAACCGCCCTCAATACGTACTGACTGCACCAGTGCTGTTACAATAAGGTAGCTGTGCATGCGAAAAATTTAAATATTTGAATCGATGTAGGCACAAGTAGCAATAAGAAATTTTGTGTAGCATTACTGAGGCAATAAATAATGTGAACAGCTCTGTTTATTACACCTATTTAAAATGTGTATCCAGTAAAAACTCATGACATTGAACAATCTGTTCTAATTTTACACAGTTTTGTTTGTGTGTTTGTGAAACACAGTGTGTTTCCATCCGTCCTCTATTTCGTTTGATAACTAAAAGACAAAGATATGTAGGAGTAAGTGGCCTTCAGTATCTATAAGAAAATTAATACAGTATTGATGAAAATGTGAAATAAGAAAGTTCTTACTGTAAAAAATGCACTTAGGGACATTGTGCTGAAAGCCCCAATAAATAATTTCAAAGGTCGTTGTGCTCTCACCATAACTATTAACAGTGATTTTTTAAATTCTTCAGACTCATCAATCCAGTTTGTATTATAAACTTCCATAGCTATGTCTTCACTCTAAAATAACATGAAGTTGCTAAATGTTATTAATTTGGTTAATAGATATAACTTTCGCAAAATAATAATTGTGCTTCTTGAAATAATTATAGTTCGATTAGAATTAAAATTTATCCTTGATTAATTGCAAACTATTTTGTTTTAAAAGATATACTACTAAGATATATAAAAGATATAGATGTAAACAGTCAATAATATCGACCCTCGCGCTATAGTCGGGAGGATGGCCGAACGGAGGCGTAACGGACCGAGCAACGGGACAATTGGGGAGTGAGGCGGCAGTCTAACCCAGAGAATTCGCGAGTACTGTTGTAGATGTTGAATACAGTCCAAAAATAAAGTCTGAGGTGATAAAAACCCCTGATTATTATTTAATCTTCCCTAAACGTTTACATAGATATTGGCAACAGAAACAAAGTATAAACTTTTAACTTAAATACGATAAAATATTACTACGTTATGATGTATCAATAACAAGTTTGTTCATAAAAACATTAAGTATCGCGGTTCAAAGTAGTTTGGCTAGTTGCTAAAATGCTAATTATGTTAAACGTTTGTAGCGTTTTAAAACAAAATAGTATCTCAATTGTTGTCAAAGTGAAACGGATATTATATGTGCTTTGGACGCGTCTTTTAAAATTATTTAAAGAAAATGGCACGTGGCGTGGCATTAAGTGACAATATGCAAAAATCAATTGTTAGTGCTCATATACAGAAAATTTCGGCTCGAAATATATCTGCTACGTATTTTCTGCCTAACTCCACAGTGCGAAGGATCAAATTACATAAAATAAACAGTTTCTAAACTTTAAAACGGACTTTTCCGCACGTATAACATCTCTAACTTGAAATTTAGTGGCCGAGAAAAAATAAACCAACACATAAATGCAGAATATGTATTTTATGCGACAGTTTTACTTTTTTCAATTTTTCTCAAATAGTCCACCATCGTGCTTTCTCATGACCCATGGACAGGGTGGGGTGTGTCCTATCCACCTCAAAATTAGTAGAGGTCATCTAGTAGACGTCTCTAATCAGAATCAGTTGAAACCCGATTGATCCTATACGATTTAATTGAGTGATGATGCTAACTAAAACAATTTCTCAAACAGTCCACCATTGTACATTCTCATGATCCATGAACGTGGTAGAGTATGTTCTATCCACCTCAAAATCAATAGGTGTCGTCTGGAAGACGTCCCCGATCAGAATCAGTGAAATCCCTATCGATTCGACACGATTTAGTTGAGTTATCGTGTTAACAAACAAACATTCTCAATTAGTCCACCATCGTGCTTTCTCATGAACTATGGACAGTGTGGGGTGTGTCCTATTCACCTCAAAATCAATAAGTGTTGTCTGGGAGACGTCCCCGATCAGAATCAGTTAATGCCCGATCGATACGACACGATTTAGTTGAGTTATCGTGCTAACAAAGAATATCTCAAATAGTCCACCATCGTGCTTTCTCATGACCCATGGACAGGGTGGGGTGGTGTTCTATCCACCACAAAATCAATAGGCGTCGTTTGGGAGACATCACCGATCAGAAACAGTCAAAACCCGATCGGTCCGACATGATTTAGTTGAGTTATCGTGCTAATAAGAATAAATGCCGACGACAACGACACACACACATATACAAAATGGTTTAAAAACCATTTTTTTTTTCGTTTTTAAGCCGAAAAACGAAAAATAAAGCCTAGAAAAAAAATAAGTTTTTTTACACGATTACATTACTTTTTCGCGTATAGTGGAGTGCGGAAAAATAAAAACTGGATACACAGCCCAAAGGAAGAAAGCTGGTCGACCAAATTTCACACTTGAATTAACACCCAAACAAATTTGAAATTAGCTTGAGTGATACCAGAAAACGTGTGCTAAGGACCCCACAGGAAACTTATCATCCTGACTATTTGGTTAGGAAAGTGAAGTTCCCTGCGTCTCTTATGGTCTAGATGTGTAGGAGTGATATGGGCGTAGAAGAATTGCATGTTGTAGATGGAAATGTGTCAGCGGAAAAATATAAACAAATTTTGACAAACAATGTATTGCCCTTAATGCCAATATGTCAATGCACTGACACGCAGTGCATTTTCCAGCAGGATGGTACTGCATGTCACACAGCAAAGACTGTCAAAGCTGTCAAACTGTCGAAACATAATGTCCCTGTTATAAAATGACCCTCTAGCAGTCCAGACCTCTTGCCAATAGAAACATTGTGTCATAAAATGATAAAATGGTTACGCAGACATCCAGCCTGTTTAGTTAATAATCTACGCACCAAATTGCACGAAATTTAAGACAGCACGCTTCCTGAAGAGTGGTAAGCTGGTAGGTACCATGCCTAATTGTAGAATCAAAGCTGTTATTGTTAATAAAGGTGATGTAACACAGTTTTGATAAAGCGGCCAAACTATTCTGAACCGCGAATGTTTTTTATTAACAAACTTGTCAGTGATACATCATAACGTAGTAATATAAAATTTTATACTTTTTCGTATTCTTGACAAGCTGTATCTGTGTGATTTTCCAGGAATTAGGTGGAAGAGTAACTCTAAGTTAAACCATGTCCTCGTAAAACTAATGACGCGAATAAATTATGATCATTAAGCAAATTAAATTTGTTAAATTATTGTGAATTTTATGTACTATAATATGTATGTTCTTTAAAGTAGCAGTTTGAAAAAATTTTTATTCTTGAGCTGAAGCTGTCGAATACTTTAACAAAGAGTAATATTACCTGTACAATAACTTCATTTGCATTCCAATACGATATTAGTACTCTTATTAGCATCAAACATAAGAACTGCAAATTAATCACAATCATGGAGAATTTAAGCTGGCTCTGCAAAATAAAAATTATCATTATAACGTAAGCACCTATTTTCGTCATCTACAGAATCTATGTAGACTTTCATTGACTATATAGTCTTTCACACTTCCAACATGCAACATATATATAGAGGATGGACCAGGTTTTTCGTGCCAAACTTTGAAAGTCGATAGGAAACGTTTTTTTATAAAAAAAAATCATATAAATAAATTTACTAAATTGCTTTGTTTTCGATATACCTACAAGGTGTTAAAGTTTAATTATTTTTAAAATGTATTAACAATCTTTATTTTCAGAATAAATAACTAAAACTAATCTAAACAATAATTGAAAACATTAACAAAAACAGCTATAAAAATTGTTCAGTTAAAATTAGTGAAGGACTCAAGCCTTGAACAGGCTGTAGGTGAAATGGACGCCTGTGTACTCGTCTTAGAGTACAAAGTACATTGGATTTAGAGGTAATGATAATACGAGGAGCTATACGGAAACTCGTTGTTGGATTTCTGTCAAACTCTTTTAATTCGTCGAGAAATTCTTCTTTGTCGTTGGTGTTGGATGGCATTATTTCGATCACCATGTAAATTTCCTAAACCTTTCTCTATTAATTGATGGTGAACTCTTGTGCAATTGAAACAAGTGCAAGTGAAACAAAGCAATTTTGGAAATTTGTTTATATTGATTTTTTTTCATAAAATAACGTTTCCTATCGACTGAAAGTTTGTCACGAAAAACCTGGTCTACTCCTGTATATATATATATATATATATATATATATATATATATATATATATATATATATATATATATATATATATATATATATATATATATATATATATATATATAACTAGGTATATACAAAAAACATAAACACTTACTAGAATTTTGTAAATTAAACATGTTAGCTGTACTGAACACTGCAAAAAATCCATGAGAATAAAATTCTTCATTTCATCGTTGAAGTCTTCAATGTACCTAAAATAACATAAACATGACATGAAGACATTAATAGTAACAAGCTTGGCAAAACTTTTACGAGTATGTTGCTTCAATTAAGCTACGGTGCCAGCTAGGCAGCTGGTCAGAAAGACCGGTGGGAAACTGCCGATCTTTGTGGTTTAAGCGTTTCCAGATATCTGCCTGAAGTGGTGTTAAATTTAAGTGGTTGTAATATCTGTCCCACTCTCAAATAGAATTATTACTTTCCACCGAAACCTAACCGCTTCCTTTTAGAATCTGATAGAGCTATACATATGGTAACATATACCATATTCTATATTGTTGCTATATAGTAGCATAAATACAGTCTTGAAATTGTGATTCTAAATTATATTGATGATACAGCTTGTGTTCATTGAAACACCATTTGTAAGTCACTTTACACTAATATCGAAATTATTAATAGTTCTTTTTTCAATATATTACACATCTTTCAATGTTATATAAAATATTTCTACATAACAAACATTTTTCTTGCAATATTCATGAATTTTGCATTTTCTATAGTTGTATGTAAGAAATAGGAAGAGCGCGTTTCACATTGTGATTTGTATATTTATTGTAAATCTGCAGACTAGTAAATTTTGTGAAGCATTTGACCTTTAAGAAATGTTTGTGTAAAGCATGTAATATTTTATTTATTTATTTTATTTATTTATTTATTTACCAGTAAAAATTTACATATAGTTATATAACATAACAGTAAATTATCGCAGAGATAAACACAGTTATCTGTTCGCGACACCAGTTTGCTTAAAACTAATAAAAATAATAATAATCTAAACTAAAACTATGACCCTTATGGTCGCAACATAGACTAAAAATTTTTATTTTTATTTTCCATACAAATTACAATAAACAATTGAAAGATTGAATAAATACTTTTATGTATTACTTTTGATCCATCTTTTCAAAATTGATTTATAATTCTTAGTATTGATAACCTTTAATTCATTTGGAAGATCATTATATACCTTAACTGCTTTAATATAACTATTTTTATTACTTATAGCTTTGTGACTAATCGGTAACTGTATACATTTGTTTCTAGTTTTACTACTTGAGTTAATATATTTATTCTTCAGTAGCTCGTAGTGATAGACAAGGGATTCATATTCAAATAATTGCCTTATATTCATTGGGTTATCATCAGTTATAAATTGATTCTTATTTATAATTTTTAAAATTCTATTTTGTAACGATTGTAGTAAATTCAAAGTATTCGAATATGCACCTCCCCAGGCAGTAATGCCATAACTTATAATACTATGAAAGAGTGTATAATACAACATTCTCAATGTTCTAGTATCCATGTAACTTTTCAATTTTCTTAAAATAAAAATTAAATATTTTGTCTTATTAATTATATATTGTATATGTTGTAACCATGTCATATTATAATCGAAGATTATACCTAAATATTTTGAGTTTTGAACTCTATTTAAATTGTTTCCATTAATACTTATATTTATTTCTTTTGGAACACTGTTACAGTAATTTCCAAAAGTCATGAATACTGTTTTATTAACATTCAAAGATAGTTTATTTAGTGTTAGCCATATATATATATTTTGTGCAGGTATTGATTCATTTTTGTTTCCACCCCAGACCATGTATTCTCAGTAGATATTATCGCTGTATCATCTGCATATGAGACTATTGAATTATCTGGCATTTCCTTTAAGAGATCATTAACATATACAATAAATAGTAACGGGCCTAAAACTGTACCTTGAGGTACTCCTGTCGTTAATATTATACTTTCGCTTTTACAATTATTAATCTTTACACTTTGGTGTCTATTTTCTAGGTAACTAGTGATCAGTTTGTTTGCTGTTCCTCTAATTCCATAGTTATATAATTTATCTAATAAATTTCTATGATTGACTGTATCAAACGCTTTAGCAAGGTCAAGAAAAGTAACTGCAATCGGTTTGCTCTTATCTAAATTTTCATAAATCAATTTTGTAATTAACGTAATTGCATCTTTGGTTCCTTTATTTTTCACAAAACCAAACTGTTTATTTGATATTATATTACACATGTCAAAAAAATTCCAAAATCTAGTGTATATAACTTTTTCAAATATTTTGGCTAAATTAGAGATTAATGATATAGGTCTATAATTTGATGCTGACTTTTTACTACCAGCCTTGTGTATTGGTATTATTTCAGCTTCCTTTAGTTTATTTGGCCAAACAGATTGTTGAATACTCAAATTAATTATATAGACAATCGGCTCAATAATATATTTTTTCAATGCTTTGAGTGTCTTTGAATTTATGTTGTCAACTCCTCCGTTTGTTAGCTTCATTTCTTCAATTATTTTATTTACCTCTGTAAAATTGGTTGGATATATAAAGATTAATTTTTGATTCATTTTTGGCAATTGAATTCTTTCATTATTTAAGATATTATCACTCAATTTTTTACCCATAATAAAGTATTCATTCATATATTTAGCTATTTTTTTGTCGTCAGTTATTATGTTGTTTTTTTCATCATGTAATTGATTTATAAAATTCTCTTTTTTATTATTTTTACCTAGCTTTTGATTAATTAGTTTCCAAATATTCCTTGGCTTATTACAGTTTTCTTCAACTTGCTTACGCTCATGTAAAATTTTGGCCTCTTTTATTACTTTATTTAGAATTTTCGTATAATTTTTGTATTCTGTTTCCAATATCTCATTACCTGGATCCTTTCTCCAAATTTCATACAGAAGCTCTTTCTGTTTACATGAATTCAAAATCGCTTTTGTAATCCATTTATTTCTAGGAATATATTTACCTATCTTTTTATTAGAGTTACTGTTAACAGTTGCCATTATTACACAGTTGTTCAATTTTCTTACTAATTCTTCAATTGCCAGATCAGGATCAGACATTTTTAAAATCATGTCCCAATTTTCTT
The DNA here is from genome assembly GCA_037954035.1 of Rosalia funebris. Lineage (NCBI taxonomy): Eukaryota > Metazoa > Arthropoda > Insecta > Coleoptera > Cerambycidae > Rosalia > Rosalia funebris. The sequence continues at coordinate 32,015,546 of JAZFAV010000002.1, forward strand.
TTTTAGCTAAATTATCTAATTTTTTATAGTTTACAAATTTCAATTGGTAATCCGATCTCCCTTTCTTGACCTTACTTAATGACATAAATAAAGGATAGTGATCCGTTAACGAGCTTATAAGTTTAAAATGCTTGTTTATAATTGTTTCTGCCTTCGTAAACATGTTGTCAATACAAGTTCCTTCTGTACATGTATTGCCAGTATGATTATCAGATGGTCTAGTAATTCCACTGAAACCCGGTTTATACCCTTTGTCTAGAAAATTCATCAATAGTTCTTGACTATACCCATCTATTTCTAGTAAATTAATATTAAAATCCCCAATAATTATGTGATTCTTAGCCCTTTGTTTTATCTTTAATAATTCTTTAATGTTCGAAATAAAATTAGTTTTTGGTATTTCATGAGATCTGTAGACAGCAGATATCTCAACATTCCCGTTACTTATATATAAGTTATATATAAGTAACATAATAAATAAAGCATGTAACATAATTTTTTTTTAATTTTAAAAAACAGTTTTAAAACCTTAAAACGGATTTTTCCGCACGTAGAACATCTATATCTTGAAATTGAGTGCCCGAGAAACAATAAACACACACATAAATACAGAATATGTGTTTTATGCGACAGTTTTACTTTTTTCAAATAGTCCACGTTCGTACTTTCTCATGACCCATGGACAGGGTGGGGTGTATCCTATCCACCTCAAAATCAATAGATGTCTGGTAGGCGTCCCTAATCATAATCAGTCAAAACCCGATCGATCCGCCTCGATTTAATTTAGTAATCGTTCTAAGAAAAAAAATTCTCAAATAGTCCACCATTGTGCTTTTTCATGACCCATGAACATAGTAGAGTACCATCCAACCTCAAAATCAATAGGTGTCGTCTGGGAGACGTCCTCGATCAGAATCAGTCTAATCCCGATCGATCGGACACGATTTAGTTAACTTATCGTGCTATCAAGAATTTTTTAAAATACGGACGACGACACACACAGACAAAAAATTTTAAAAATCCTTCTTTCTTGTTTTTAGGCCGAAAAACGAAAAATAAACAAATATGTCCTCATATGGAAATCGCCCAGTAAAAATACGTCGCAAACACATCTACTATCTGTGCGTAGAGACTTGAAGAAAATTATATTAAATCCTAAATACTTAATAAGAAACTATACTTTGCCATGGATGATGAATGAACAAAGTATAAAAATGATTATTTGGACAACTTCATATGTACACTTGATCTACCTCCACCATCATCTTTGTATTTACTAATACGTAAGAAAGATTAGAAAAATGTATTAATAAAGCAATTCAGCATCTCATTTTTTATAACTACGTTATAAAAGTTATACGACATCAAATGGTACTATTTCTTAGGGACGATATGGCAATTATGGTTCCTAAGAGTCGTTCCTTTAAAAATGTGTATTAGAGCGGGAGCTGGATGGAGTTAAGTTTACAAAATGTAAGGACCGCATTCTGTCAATTGATGCAAGTTCAGAAATGCTTACAGACTAATATTTTGGATGTTGCCAGAAGCTGTGTTGGTCCAATTTTTTGTTATTCCCCTTTCCTTGCGTATTAAGTAAATCGATTGAGCGCATGCTATGGAGTCCCTTTTGTTGCACATAAATATGGAAATAAAACGTTTTAACCATACCTATTCATGGTGAATTTCATTTATAAGCTTCTCAAATGCTTCCTCCAGTATTTCCTGTGGAATATTCAGATCGACCTGCAGGAAGTTCAGAATTTCTCGGTAGTCTTAAATAATCCGGTAACAATGTTTGTGGTAATTCACTTCCATCGAAAATAAATCCTTTGGTGGTTTACTAGTGCTAATTTGTGTAAAAACATTATCTTGTTTTTTATGTGCAGTATTGAAAATTTGTTGCGCCGCTAAAAGATCAGAACATAAAAAAAGTTGTTTATTTTTGTTCCTTATTAATTTACCGTGGATTAAACATTTTTGCTGTTTATTAACTATAGGCCCCCTTAATTACTACAGGCCCCTTAATAACTATAGGCCCTTAAACTATAGGCCCCCATAATGACTAACGAATATTTTTGCTACCTGAAACACTTGTTTCTGCATTCGAGGTAGACACACTTTCCCGTTTTTTTTTAATGCAATTTCTCAACGCCTTATATTTTCTTCACGGATATAACTTATCATGCAACCTGGATGTCATCTTTTTTCTTTCACGTTTGTCACTTGTAGCAACATCGCTCACATTTTTTTAGTCAAATAGTCTTTAATTAACCACACAAATACGAGAAAACACGAGAAGATATACCATTACTCACAATTAATTTTTTCCTACCGCGACGTATAAATACGCTGAACGACTAATCAAGCTATGCGCCATAACACTTGCGGGAAGCTAGGGGAGGGAAGGAAAAGAGACCAACACAGCTACTGGCAACATCCAGTTTATTATTATTTGGGGTCTGAAGTATAAGAAACTGAGTATAGTTGCCGGTCCTCACATTTTGCAACTACCTTTGACGCCTGCTCTATATCATAACATATCATGTGTTACATGTTACAGCAGAAATTATTCGAGAGTGTAATTCGAATGTAGATTCATTAATCCCACACCAAAGTAGTTTAAATCTGCTGAACGCACTCAGGAGGCTCACAATCAATGTCCTGATATGTTAGAACACTGGTCTGATATACCAGGAATCATTTCATCATATCTCCATCATTTGCTTAGAAAATATGGAGAACATATTTAGAGGCAACATTTATATCATTTGCAAAATTTTTACAACATAATGTTCTTAGTTTTACAAATCAATGTTAAAGAATTGGTTACCCTTAGAGAGTCAGATAAAATTTGAAAATACTCAAGTGAAAGTAGATTTAAGAACTATTCATAGTAATTTCGCAAGACTATCGCGGATGCCATGAACAAATTACAATATATTTCATACAATATGGCCATTATTGTTGTACATAGTGTAGTTGCAAGTAAAAGTTGCCATTGAGTTTAAATGACGAAAAGAATGTTTGTGTTTGAAAAACATTCTACAGTATAATGAGAAAAAATATAGAGTCCCCCAAATTTGGACATATTTGTACTAACAAATATGACAGATTCGTTAAACAAATGCAGAGCCCATTCTAACTATGCAAACCCAACGTCTTTATACGCCGAATCATACGTTTCTTCTATAATAAAATTTTTTCGCCGTTTTACTAACTGAGTAAATATTACATAATATATAAATTATTATAATTTCTTTTAATTATACACGGTGCCACAAGTGATGAGTGCCACATGTCCTCAAATCGCTCGCGCAGAATGTGCATCGTAGAATACGCTGTGTGGCACGTACCGTCGTCTTGTTGAAACCACATGTTGTCGGTATCCACATCATCCAGTTTAGGCCACAAGAAGTTGCTTATCATCGATCTGTAGCGTCCTCCGTTGACGGTTATGACAATGCCAGTTTCGTTTTGGAATAAGTACGGACCGATGATTCCGCCAGACCAAAATCTGCACCAAACAGTGACTTTCTCGGGATGCATTTGGTGCTGGTATATCTCATGTGGATTGGTATCGTCCCATATCCGACAATTTTGCTTGTTTACATATCCATTCATTCTCGTCGGCCTCGTTGCTAAAGATTACTTTTTTGGCAAAATATGGGCCAACTTCCAATTGCTCCAGAGCCTAATCAGCGAACACATGGCGTTGTCTATAGTCGTTTACTTTAAGTTCCTAGGTCTGTTGGATTTTATATGGGTGCAGGCCCAAGTTCATATGCAAAATTCCCTAAGTTGAAGTCGCAGAAAGGTGAAGTTCTTGTGGACGACGAAAAATTTACTTTCTTGGGTTTTCCCGTACACTCTCATGGACAGCAGTGATGTTTTCGGCAGGCCTTGCGTTTTGATGACGTACGGGTGTTGGCTAATTATTTATAAACCGGTTAACTCGAATTTGGTCACCAAACGTCGAATAATCGACTCGGTGAGACCGTTGTGGTGATAATAAAAATCACGTAATGTGCGAAACGTTTCTCGAACAGAGCACTGATTTTGAAAATAAAATTTGATAATTTGCACACGTTGTTAAACTCTATAACCTTCCACCGTAATTTGGCATAGACTACTCAATAATTCACAATAAATTTGACAGATGTTGCTTTAATAACATGGCCGCTATAACCTAACAAATTTTGACCGTCCCTAATTAAAAGATTCTATATTATAACGCGATTATTATTACTATTAGTTTATTTATATACTGACCTTATGATTTCTTTATGTTTCAAAACAAACTCCTTGAGAGTAAGTTTAGTAGCGGCATCGGATGTTAAATTCAATCTCTTCTCAGCATTGGCCTTGTAAACATCGAAATGCCTCAGTACATGTTTCAGAATTTTCATTTGTCCAATAGGAAAAGTAATTAGACCGAACGTTAGGATTTCCGTAGAGATGACAAAACATGAACCCATATAATTAACATTAAACAGCATTAATGAGTAAGCCCCAAAGAAATATTTCTGTGAATCAAAAGGCAACCAGGAAGAAACCGGTATAAACCTGACTTCGACTGTAACATTATTAATTTGTTTGATCTGCGGATCGGCAACAAGTGGCCAAAACACGTAAAATAAATCCAAACAGACCGCAGTTGAAATGAAGAATGAGCTAAATAATTTATTTCTACGAACATTTTCCCTATAAATTTCCACGATTCCACTGTCTCCGCTGTTCAGTATCTCTTTCTCGGATTTCATAACGCCCGTTATCATATTTTTGATACTGGGAGCCCTACAGGCGTTATAGCGTAAAGCAGATGTGAGATATATCAATGTTATACATAAGTTATCAGAGACTACCTCAAGACTTGCCCTTTCAACTAATAACAGTACGAAAAATTGAATTATTTCTGATAATACGAAAAAGGGAAAATAGAGAGGAATGAATTTAGTCAAGAGTTTGTAAAAATTATTGATGAATTTGTTTTCACTTGATATAGTCGGCCATAAACCAATCAGCACTGAAGCATACATAGCCAATTTAAAATGTTCTTGCTTGGGTAGAACCTAAAAAACATATTTCTATTTTAATTTTATGTAGAGTATGTCTACAGGTAGTAGACTCAATATAATATGAAGTATTATATAGATATATATCTAAGTAATAGCTGTAATTTCATTTAGATATTTTCTACTTGGCAACATATTATAGAAAATGAGTAAGCAAATGGCAATAATTTTGCGCCGCCCCCCCGCTCATATCGAAGGCATGTCTCTAGAGACTTCAGATCAAAAAACAAAAAACAAAATATTGGTTTTGTCAAAATGCCGAAATTCGAACGAAATGCATTTCGTACATCGACCTAAAAATTTCGTGACACACACGAAAACAGCCGTTTAATAAATAGAGACATCTATATTTACTAAATTTAGAATTTCGGCATTTTGATAAAATCGATATAGTAAATCGACCCCTGCGAACAACGTCGTAAGTTTTGTTTTTTAATCCGAAGCCTCTAGGGACATACTCCGGAGGTGCCTTCGATATGAGCTAGGGGGTGGCGCAATATTATTGCAATTTGCTTAATCGTATTATTATTAAAAATATATCCACATTATTATTCACGAAATAAATTGGTTTCATCTTAACAAAAGCTTACATCGTATTATAAATGAAAAATAATAAAACAAAAGTTATAATAACAATGTATGGATTTGTACCACAGGACCTTCAAAATACCAATGCCACTTAACCGCAAATCTAAAAGGCAGTTATTTGATAGTCACTCCATAAAAATTCTATATATAACTTATATATGCGTTAATTGTTAAAGAACATTATTCCACTGAAAGTTATTCCTTAAAAGGTAGTTTTTAAGCGCAATGTATGGAGAAAGTCTCCAATTTTGAAATACAGAAACTTCTTTAGTCACCAAGAATGATAAATAGAAATAGTTTCATAGTATGATTTGGAGTAGTAGTCTTATATTATTGACAATATATTCGGTTACTCGTTGTTTAGTTTGTTTTAGTTGTATTAAATATGATGAAAATATATATCAAGTATGAACAGAGAAGGGTTTGGTTTAATTTGAATATATATGTTTAATATTTCTACCACCGTACAGTATTTACAGTTAATATTACACATTAAAAATAATTAGCTATATTCCTCTAGCACAATCTCTCAAAGAATACCAAATACTACTACGTTGTGCGAGAGATAACAAATACTACTTTTGCCAAAATAATACCACTTTCTTTTTCTGATTTTCATTTCAAAGATTATATCAATTAAACTTTCAAATGTAGAATAACGCAACCTATCATATGATTTGTATAATGGTTTTTGGCGTGTGCGTCACAGGTAACAATCGTATGAATCAATCAATTGAAATTTTTGAACAGTGTCGTGCCGAAAACACATTTTAGGATAACAGTTAGTACAATACAAATCCGTCAACCTATGATAGAGTAATGAAAAGATTCTCCACAGAGACATTCAATGTAAGTGATATTTTCATGAATATAAATTAAATAAATTCAACAAAAAATAAAATGAATGAAGTAAAAATTAAATAAATTTTACAGAAATATTGAGACGCCAATGAATCAAATTATACAATAAAGCTAAGACGTGGCTTCATAATTGCATTTTGTTCGGCAAATTATTAACTGTCTATGCCGTACGTAGTTGATTGAAACATATGTCGCTAGACATGCGCGCTGGTCATTGTGGCATGTTAATAACAATTACGAGTGGTGTAGCAGGTGATCCGTGCGTCGTCAGTAAATTGATACACGCGGAAAGACCCATTATACAAATTATATTAGTTTTTCAGTCATTTATGGATGAAGAGTTTATGGTTTTTAAGAATATTGTACATGAATACACTTGAATGAAAATCAATATTTTTCAAATTGGGGAGTTTCATTGTTTCTTCAGTTACATACAGGTCGTCAAGAATAGGAACAAGTCTGAAGACTGCGGTCTCAGATCGCCGACGAGGTGCGCAGTAAATAGCCAGGTCTTTCGTTGCATTGAGACCTTTGCAGAGTGAATAGCGAGTGTATCAAATGTACACAGAGTTCGATCTGGCCACGCGTAAAGTGCATCCTTTTCCCTTTTAATGCTATCTCACTCTTTCTTCTACGCATCATAGATAATCTTACTATTCTTTACAAGCTTTACAATCACTCAACAGGTAATTCCACAACATAATGTCTCTAAGGTTCTTACACATTTCATAATTAATTAAGCTATTTAGGAAATACTTCTGTATGCAACTTATTCCAGAAAATAGTGCTTCCATAAATTATTTAGTGATTTAATTTATACTGTATCGAAATGGAAAATTCTTTATATTATGCATTCGATATCATTATTAAAAATGTGATATAATTTAAAGAAATGTGATAATTTACAAAACTGTATCTAATTCTATCTCACTCTTGTGGTGTACCTGATAACTTTCATTCTTTATCCTAATCCATATGGCTTTCTATATTTTAATACGTTGCCAGTTTTAAGACTATACATTAACACTCCTTGAAATAATTCGAATCATACTATGTAAATATAATATGTTCTATTTAAATAAGCTCTAGAGTGTATATGAATTCAATTTCATTACCAAAATCATAGGTCCTTTTCGTATGATAGATAACATTCCTTTAAAGGGTAAAGGTCCTTTCCGTAAGTACTATACTTTGTATCTGTTAATGAGAATTATTGCAACGTAAAATAATTCAATGTTGAATATACTTTGTAAAGTTTGGCGATAGCAAGGATAAAGTGCATGCCTTGACCGGGAATCGAACCCGGATCTCCCAATTGCCGGTTGGTTGCTCTGACCGCTAAGCTATCAAGGGACACTCATTATCCTTGCTAATGTTGCCAGTTTAGCGCGTCGCTACAGTACGCCCCTCCTAGAGACATGGTTTATCTCGATACAATTAACGGAATGTGGCGGCCGCGTTCACCATTCTTACGAACCGTTGTTCGGTAACCCCCGGACTATAATAGGGCGATGGATAGGACGGGATCCGAATCCGCGAATTTGAGATGTAAGGGAGGTTCGATGTACTGGAACAAATCACGTTGTGGTCACCACTTTGGCGATAGCAAGGATAAAAGTGCATGCCTTGACCGGGAATCGAACCCACGTCTCCCAACTGCCGGTTGGTTGCTCTAACCGCTAAGCTGTCAAGGGACACCCATTATCCTTGCTAGTGTTGCCAATTTAAAGGATCGCTACAAACGGATTCCTAAATAATACTCCTAACGAAGAATCATTGAAAAGTTTAAAGGAGGAATATGAAAAAAACATCTTCTCTATGTTCTTCTAATACTGCTAAATCTATTTTCTAAACAACGATATAAAACACTGAATTCATTGAAATTTGACCACACAATATCAAATTGTTGACATAGAGTTACTCCATATCAAAAATAATTGCTTTATAAGCCTATTTTCCACTAGAATTCATTACTCAGAAAGTTTCCGCTAAGCAATAACTTTCACAATTTACTATAAAATTTCATATAAATTTACCTCAAGCTATTGTAACGCCTTTTCGACATTGGTGTATCACCTTTTACAATGGCATTTTTATAAAAGAGATGTAATCAAATCTATGATTTGATTATATTTTTAATTGGTTGTATTATTACTAATATCGTCATATCACCAATAATATAATTTGATTTTTATGATAAATAGCTAACTAAAAATGACTTGTTTCAAATATAAACATATATTTTTCTTGCATCTTTTGGGATTGTACGTTACAGTTAGCGATTTAAATTTTGTCACCACTTGAATGTAATTTGCATAACATTTTCCAAGAGAGTCTCTTTGATATCAATTTTAACTCACTTGCAATTTATTGTATACAATTTACATTACAATTACTACACAAATGTTATAAATGGCAATTTATTGCATAAACATTTGGCAAAGAATAATATTAAATTCACATATTGAAATAATTATGAAATTGGTCGAGGAATCCGTTACTATATGGTAGTTCATAATTCCGTAATTGAGTAAAACAACTACTAAGTGTTATACAACTATATTTATACCACAGTTTTATACCACTAAATATAGTGGTATAAAACTTAGTAGTTGTTTTACTCAATCGCGTCATAATTAAGAAATATTAAATTTATAAAAGTTGTAATACATAAAGATGTAATAAAAATTTAAAGGTCATCTCCAATTGTCACATTTTTGAAATCTATTGGAAGAAATGTTTTCTGTAACTACATTATGTATTTAAAATAAATACAAATCAACTATTCTAAAGAACATTAGAAGATTAGAAGAATTAGAGAACATTAGAAGAACATTTTACGATGATGATGGTAAAAATGGTATAATTTAGTAATGGTTATAATTTAGTAACATAGTTTAACAATAGTGAAAAGACATATTAAAGGCGTTATATTCACAAATACTTTTACAAGAGAGTAAATTTCTATACGTACCCCCATCGTATCGGTGATTTTTACTTAAAATGTATACCTAACATTTATAACAATACAATAAATAGCAGCTTACAGCCATTAAAATGACTCAATGTCTAATCAAATATTTAGATACAGAAAAAATAGTAGAATTCTAATAAAAAAGGCATAAAAATGTATGAAGTTAAATAATAAATGTCGCCAGATTTATTATGCTCAATATTAAAATAATTTTATTTCGATGTTTCAATTAGTTTATCGGATTTTGCTTTCTACAAGCGCTCTACATTACAGCAACCGCGTTTATTAATTCATTCAAATAAGAACTTTTATCAACGCTTGACGGGCTACATATAAGATTATAATAACTGGGATTAAGATATTTCAGACATGACACATGTCGCAACAGTACAAAAAAAAACTATAATCCTGGAATTAATTTTGACGTTAGAGTTAATCTGTATTAGTGAAATCTAGTACGAAGACTGAGGAATGGGAACTTAAAATTTTGAAATAGGTTATTTATATTTCCATGTAGTAAGTCAGTGTAGTATACAGCGAAGTGATCCAAAATATATAGTGTCAATAAAAAGAAAGTAAAAGGCTTTACTGATTATCCTATAGAATATATTCAAAGAGAAATATATTATATAAATTAAACTATATAAATTAAAGATAAGTCGTTACAGTTACTAAATTGTTACTTTTAACGAAAATTGGGAATAGTATTTGGCAAAGGGCTAATTTCATGTGCAAGAGAAGTTTTAAATAAACTTAAAATAATGAAACACTAATTTTCAGACCTAATCACGCTATTGTAAGTATCTATATTATATTGGATAAATGTTTTCTTAATTTAATTTTATTGTTGTGTTGTTCTGTGATAACTGAACTTATTGTAACTAAGGAATGACAATATAATTTGATTTACAATGATAATAACAAATCAATTACATATTAGGGGTAATGGATGTTTTATTATTTGTAAAATTAATCCATTGGTCAGACAACCAATATTGTACAATCTTCGCATGAAGGCAAATAATATACCTGTACGACAATTTATATTAACAGCAGAACATACAAAACTCATACATTTTTTAGATTTGTAAATTTTATGTCGCTTAGTTAATATCATGTCAAGCAATTATAGTAAACAAGTTTAAGTGACAATTGGAATATCGGCATTGGTAGTAATTAAAAGTATTTGAAAATTATCATTGGAGTAATCAGATTGCGCAGAAAGTTCAATAAAGACTCTCAAAACTACGAAGAGATGGCGTTTATTACGTTCTACTGCGGTAGAACGTAGCAACGTCTACTAGATGTGAGCCTCATCTGTCAAAGGTATACTCGCTTACACTGCACTGACGAGACCCAGGATAAGGTCGAAACCGGTCTGTTGTTAGCGGTATCCCGAGATAGGTGACACTTTGCATCTTCTTTGTGATTTTGGAACAATCAGAATCACTGTATGTCAGTGTTAACTCTGTTAGACAAAATACGGCAAATTTTGTCATGTGATTCTGCGCTCGGCGTTTGGCATATAGCCAGAAGAATAGCTGTTTTGACCTAATTTGTTTAGCCCTAATTATATAAGGCATTTGCAGACGGGATGGAATATAATCTATTTATTTCAGTAGATAAATAAAGATATTTAGAATATAGTTTCTTCAAGATTTTTTAATTATTGCACAGATTAGATTGGTTGACCTTAAAAAATGACTATCAGTACAAATGCATTATTTATATAGTAAATCGAAATGTTAAAAATTTAAATACATTTGAAAAAGTCAAAATTGAATTTTATAATAAGAACATAATAGTCCTTTTTACTTCGACCTTTACTGCTGTAATTCCATCTTTCACAGAAAATAAGTATAAACATGTAACAAAAGTCACAAAGGCACGGTTCCATAAACTGTTTTATTTTTTAATAAGTCTGCATAAATATTGATATATACAATTACACAATTTGACTATTATATCGAAAATTGTTGTAACAATGGTAATTTTTTTTTGAGTTTCTCACCATAACACTCTGAGTTTATTAACCCTAACTGAAATGAACTTAGCCTTACTTGTAAAAATAATTTATTTATTCTTACATCTAAGACAATTGATAACGTCTTGATGTTGATATTTGATAATCTTAAATGGTATTAGTGCCAGAACTCAAAAATTCTTCATACTTTATTTAATCTCCCCATATTTATGTAAACTGCATATTCTTAGATGAATCTACAATCACGCTGCTTCTTCGATACACTATGGCGTACCTCAGTAGTAACTGTAGGATTGAATTGCGCGCCACTTATGTTCTGTCAAAGACAGAGCGTCAATATTTAACGACTGTCATTTTCAAACCATACGACGTTAACATGCCATATCACGATAACGTTATTCATTTACTGTGATAGCATTACCAGCTTCATTTTCAAGATATATGGTCCAATATGAACCATCAAGATGAACATTTGCTTCATCGCTGAACAAAATTTTGCTGCAAAAATCAACATCGCCTTATTTCTCTTCTATCACCCAATTGACAAATGTATGACGCTGTAAATTTTGTATACTGACAGATGCAGATCTTTCTTGAAAATCCAATGCTGATAGCTCTTGGCAGACTCAGTTGTTTTGCACGACGTCGAATTCATGTGTTTGAATACTCTTGTATACTTTACATCAGTACAGTAATATTTTCATCTGACTTACCACGACGAGGACGTATTGGCATTGCCTTATCAATAACAGAAATTCTTAATTAGAAATTAGAAGTCTCTTAAAATTTCTTGATTAAGTTACGAACTGTTAACTCTATAGTAGCTTCATTTTGTACCAGTTTTTCTTAATGCAAGTGTAAAGGATCGTTCACTTTCATAAAAAAGCTGTACACAAATTATTCGTTGTTAAACTGTTAATCTGATGGTTTGTACTCGTAGATGACAGTCGTTAAAGATTGACGCTCTATCATTGACAAAACACAAATAATGCTCAATTCAAATTCTATAGTTCCAACTGAGACATCCTATAGTCGACACCGCTTTTCAAAATGCGTTTTTCTCGAGAGGAACAAATATTCCTATAATAGGAACATCGACTTTAACTTTGAAAAATGTTGTAGCAATTCTCATGCTTTTTTCTTTATGATACTTTTTAGTATATACAAAGTTGCTGTTTTAAACTTATAAGGAATTTATTAAACTTATAATTTATAATTATAAGGAATTAAAATATCATTCCATGATTCATCAATTGGTTTTATTTATTATTAACATATTATTGCCATATAGACCAATTGTAGTAATTATAGAGGAATAACACTACTTAATGTCCCTTATAAAATATTATCAGGGGTGATCCATAATCGAATGACACCCTACTCAAAAGAAATACTAGACGAATACCAATGTGGATTCAGGAAAAATAGATCAACCGCAGACCACCTGTGTACGTTAAGACAAATACAGAAGAAATGCTATGAATATGACATAGATATGTATTATCGGTTCATACACTTCAAACAGGCATTCGACAAAGTACATAGGAAGAAAATATTACAAAGTTTAACCCTCCTAGGAATATCCCGAAAATTAGTAAAAATGGTAGAAGTAACCATGGCAGACTCAACAGCAACTATAAGAGTACAACAGCAGCTCATCGAAGAATTTAAGGTGAAAGCCGGGGTAAGACAAGGAGACGCTCTCTCGGCAGTGCTTTTTAACTTAGTACTAGAATCAGCTATCAGAAAAGTGAATAGAGCTGGAAGCACCATAAATAACTCCACACAAATACTTGGGTATGCGGACGATATTACGATAATTTATTGCACGTGACTTTGCCTCCCTGAATCAAACTGCCACAGATCTTGAGCCACAGGTAAATAAAGGAGGTCTACAAGTGAACAAAGACAAAACGAAATATATGTATGGCTGCAGAAATCTCCCAATACAACTACCAAATATTAATATAAACGACGGTCAGATTAAAAGCGTCAAGACGTTCAATTTCTTTGGCAACAAAATTGACAATAATGGTAACGTCTAAAGTGAAATAAGGGCAAGAATCCTAAAAGGAAGTAAATGCTACTATGCTTATTTAAAATTAATAAGGACCAGCATTCTAAGTAGAAGATCCCGTAGTATCCTATGGATGTGAAACATGGACACTAACAAACAATGATGAAAATCAATTAAGAATATTTGAGAGAAAGATCATTAGAAGAATATACGGCCCAGTGCAAGAAAACGGTATGTGGAGAATAAGAATGAATCACGAAATTGATGCACTTATAAAAGGAGAGGATATAGTAAGATGCATAAAAACTCAAAGGATAAGGTGATTAGGACATGTATACAGGATGGAGGGCAAAAGAATTGTGAAGAGAATCCTTGAATGGAAACCTCAAAACACAAGACCAAAAGAACGACCCAAGAAAAGGTGGATAGACGATGTGGAGGAAGACCTAACTGGAGGAGAATAGCGGTAGATAGAACCAGATGGAGGAACATAGTAGAGAAAGCCAAAACCCACCAAGGGTTATGAGTTAAAAGAAGAAGAAGAACATATTATTGCACATTGTGTATCATTGCTGTATTTTGTTTGGCTAGTTTTGAATATATTTTATCAATAAAATAATCATCAATCAGAAACATTTTTATAAAATAGAACAATTATTGTTATCTTTATTGTTGTCTTTAGTATGTAGTACCAATATTGAGCCATGCATAAGACTCATGCAGTATTATATGTGGACCACTTTTATACTAATAAATAGGTACCATATACAATAATATGTTTTTTTAAATAACAGTATTATTCAGTAAAAAAATGTTTGTATATATTTCTCATGAGTAATACCTTTCAGTTATTAATATTTATATACATATTTACTATCACTATTACTAATAACTATCTAGGTAACATAAAAGTTCCAGTGTGTTTCATCGCTCAATAAATATTCTGAAAAGAACTGAGGATTAATTTTAAATTTGTTTATGTTTACGGACACGAAAACCTGAACTGTTGAAATAGCAAGTGTTTATAAACATTATATGCTAAATAAATACCTTTATAACCAGATGATTGACAGGCAAATATTTTACAGATTTCAAGGTGTTTATATAGGTCAGATATATTATATAATATGACTTATTTTCCCGCAATGCATGGCCCATATTAATTATATAGAAACATTAAAATTATTAAAAATCGCACGTGATATAAAAATAACATACAAACAATTAATAAACAAATGTGAAAAATATAATTGTGCAACAACTACATGAAGTACAACAAAAAGCTAGTTAAAATGAATTTGAATTTATTGTAATAAATCAAAATTTAGTAGGAACAGTGGTAGAATCTTAGAAATAATATTTTGAATATAACTACACAAAAGTGACATAAATTATATTTATTAATTAAATAGCAAGAACCACTAACAAAAAATAAATTTGTATCTTTCTTTACAAAATTCTCTTCTGCTCTATATGAAATAAAAACGGCAGAAAATCTAGATTAAGATTTTATTTAAATATAGCAAAAGGTCTAACAAAAAAATTTAGAGAGGGGGATGAAATAGGGAGAGATAAATCAAAACTTGAATCGATATTAAAAGTGTGGAATAAAGATACATGGATGATAAATCGATACGATATGGGAAACAAGCACTATACAAGAGAGATCAAGTATTAAACCGAAAAGAAAATGAATGAAGTGATCTTTTCCCATTTAACTTTCATATACAGGGTTTTGCATGACGTACTGGAGAAACTTAAGCAAGTCTCTGAGGTTACTTATAGTTAAAAAGCTGTGATAAACAAGGGTTCCCGCACATCTACTGCGTCAGTTTTGTTCTGCTGTATTATGCTATTTCCTGATAATATCTTTTTGCGATTGGCAAATAACCAATTTAAAAGTTCGCGCCGAGAGTCATTTCCTGTACTTACAATAAAAGAGGTATTTGAACATGATGCTCCTGCTCATTTTAATATGTTAGTGAAGGAATATCTTAATGAAAAAGATACCAATAGGTAGATCGGATGTGGAGGACAATATTATTAGCCCCCAGGATCACCGGATCTCAATCCTCTAGACCATTACCCTAGTATACAAGACACCAATTAATTCTAGAGAAGAATTTAGGCAGATAATTTTATATGAATGTCAGGAAGTCAGGAATAACCCAGATACTTTAAGATCAACCAGTCAGTCCATCCTTGATCCTGCTGTACAGTGTAATAATGTTGAAGGGAGATAATTTGGATACCTTAGATAATTATGTTATTTTTTATTATATTGTCATATTGTTTGTTGATTAGTAAGTTCTGACAATAAAACTTTAAAACAGCTTAAAATCTGTGTATATATTTCCAAACTTTAAATATCCACAGCTCGGCAACCATAGAGAATTAATAATAATAATAATAATAGTTTATTTACATAATACAAGTACAGTCAAAATATAACAACAAACATTACAAAAATACATCATATGTAAATAAAGTAGGAGACCACAAAAGTTATGTTATAACTTGTTTGCGATAATATCTATGTACCCAAGTATAAAACATCAAAGTAACAAATATAACAATATCATCACAATATGCAGTTTAAAATTCCATCCACAACTGCATAGTAACACACACAAGTATTTTTATTGATTATCTACATAATATCTATTTTTTATATCCACAAGTTGATGTGCATAATTTCTAGGTTTATGAATGATCCATAGATTTATTTGTTTTTTAAATAATGGGTTTGAATTTATTAGTTTTATTTCAACTGGTACTTCATTGTAAATTCTTGGAGATAGGAAATAAGAAGATCTTTGTGCCATAGACTTGATAACAGAAGGCACGACAGCAGACATGTTTTTGCTCTAGTGAGCTAAGTATGCGATACAACATTTTTATTCTTACTTTTTTTCAAAATTAGAGCCATGCAAAATAGTTGCCTTAGGTCGAGTACCTGGGCGAGCTTGTATAGATTATTAGAGGGGTAAGTCATTTCCAGTCTAAATATTATTTTTAATACCCATTTTTGTATATTCTCTACATATTTTAAGTGTTTGTTATAAGCTCGCCCCATGCAATAATACTATATCTTAAATGTGATTCAAACAACGCGTAATACAATATTAGTAGGTATTTTTTATCTAGAAATTGCTTTAGGTATTTCAGTTTTGGTAGCATACATAAGTTGTCAATAATAACCCCAAGATATTTAATTTCATTAGCTTGTGTTATCTGTACCATCCCCGATTCATCATTTATTTCCAGAGGACCCATATTAGAAATTTTTTTCTTACTTATTGTAAAAGTTAAAAATTCCGTTTTTTCAAAATTTATTGTTAGTAAACGTGAATCAAACCATTTCATTATTTTTGCAAAGTCAATTTTCACTTTTTGTATTAGATCATGCCATGTATCCCCATTATAACAAATTGCTGTGTCATCTGCGAAACTGATGATTAGTCCTTGTGTGTTTACCTTATACAGATTTAACATATATATATATATATATATATATATATATATATATATATATATATATATATATATATATATATATATATATATATTAAAGAATATAGGCCCAAGTATGGTTCCTTGGGGGACTCCGTACTCCACCTCTTTCAGTTCACTAGTAAATTCGTTAATGCTAACACATTGTTTTCTCTCCGTCAAGTAGCTCTTATATAGTGTCAGCGCCATTCCTCTGATTCCTACTTGCTCTAAAGTTTCTGGAAGTTATACATGGCTAACCGCGTTAGCCATGTATAGATGTTAGTTGTTAAGAATTCTATTGCATCTTGCGTAGATCTGGCATCCCTAAAGCCAAATTGGTATTCAGACCAGTATATTGTATTTTTACGAAAAATAAAATATATTATACCAGGTATAATATATTGTATTTTTCGAGAAAATTAACCAGTCTTTTTTTTATTACAGACTCTAGTATTTTTGCCAAACTATTAATAAGGGAGATGAGGTGGTAATTTACACATTGGGATTTGTCACCACTTTTATATATGGGTTTTATTACGGCAACTTTTAACGCTCGAAGCCAGTAGCTAATAGTAAGTATCCTGTTTATTAAGTAGGACAAGGGGTTTACAATATACTGACTAATAACTTTAAGTGTTGTGCTGTCAATATTATCAATCCCTAGAGCTTTATGATCTTTTAAGTTAGATGTACAGGTTTCTAATTCTTTTGTATCTGTTTCACTTAAATAAAGTGTCTTTACTATCCTTTTCTTATTTTCTACTTAATTATTAGGTTTTTTTATTTTCGCATTTAGAATTGAACCAATAAATTTATTATTATTATTATTATTATTGTTATATTAGCATAAAGGAATAACAAGTTATGCTCATATTATAATAATGTAATACTTATGAAAAGATGTTGAGGATGATGTTCAATAGTTCGTAAAGCTTGTATTTTACATTTGATAAGAGCGTTTATGTTATGAATATGATAATTATTTGATTAATTTTCTTACTTATTAAACATAACAAATTTATTTTAATACAAAATTGTGTAGTGTTATTATTCGTAAAATTTATAGGAAATCAATAAAGTTGGTATATAAAGCATATAAGATGTACATCATTAGTAGATAATTTATGTTAGAAAAAAAATTGACTAATAACCATAAAGATAATTGCCAACAATAAAAGAAAGGTGGAAAATACTAAACAGATTTATACAAAAAAAAAAAAAAAAAAAACACCGCACGTAGTTATCGGACTCCCACATCAGGCAGTTAAAGTGTTGTGATTTTTCAAGTATACCATCATAATACCTCTGCTAATTGGTTAATATTTTCCTGACTTGACGTACTAATACACTACTATTTTCACACTCGCATAATGTGCCTATTTATTACGTTGGCGCTTACTGCTAGCCGATGAATATGGTGAATTTTTAAATTTCCAAACGTGGCCATTAAGTGGAAGGTTCGAGGCGATTATATTTAACAGATTCTTAACTTGGAAGACACTGACAAATTGTTAGCGCATTAATATAGACATATAGATAGTAAAACAGATCACATTTCACTCACGAATTTCTGCAAGAGTCGATAGAAGACTATTAAAGTAAATCAAATTACTATCTTGAATTAAATTCCGCAATAATATACCAAATATATTAATAATAGTTACAACCGAATTCAATTTTTACGGCTGGATTGCCTTATGACCAAACTTTCTCTGATGTAATTGACTAACCTTATGAAAAAGCAGTTGAACCATATATCCGGTTTTCCAGGTAACTTGACTTTAGTTCTGGAGAATATTATGATGTCGAGGAAGTTAAATATTTGTAATAAAGAATATCAATACAATACCAAAATTAACAAAACTAAAAAAAAAAACTAGATAATTTACTAGAATTTCTTAAATTAGGAAGGATTAACAATATAAAAGGTAGAGTTGCTGGTAAATATGTGAGTCCATAAAGGAAACAAATTCGATAAAAATCGTTACTGGGCAAGTACTCAAAAATTTTTCGAACAGGTAGATTTTTACTTACAGTTTGAAGTTACAAGGTAAAAAATATACACATATACCAAAAAATGTATTTGGGTATATTTGTATATTTTTTGTTGTTGTAACATCGAACGGTAAGTAACTCAAGCACAGTTGGAGTTATAACATAATTGACAGTTTTCTTCAACGATAATAACACAGGAGAACAAAATTTGTGTTCCATTTATTACAGCACTTATCTAATTTGAAGGCGCGATGTTCAAATATGTAGGTAGTTTTTCTCTGTAAGCTCTAAATTTTTTTAAAGTTATAATTCTCGTATCGTTCGTTAAGCAAAATTTAATGATTCATATAATGGCATAGTGGCAAAAAAATTAGTTACGCAGAATAAAATACATATACAGGGTGGAACGTAAAAACGCCGCAAGCCATAACTCTGTTATTAATAATCCGATTTTAAAATTGAAAGAAGACAATCAAATGATTGTTTACAGACTATTTTATAGTATTCATTAAAATTTTATAGAATTTCATTTCAAGGTCACACGATAGTCAACTTTTCTTATTTAAATGGCAACCTATATATTTTTTATTTCATTAAAATCAGAATATTTTTCTATTTCTAATGATGTATAATAAGTCGTATTTTAATGGACCTATGATTCAGAAAATAATTAATTATTTATTAATTCCAAATGGAACATGGCATAGTAAAATGTTCAAAGAATAATTTGTGTAATATAACAAATTTAAACAACAAGGAACAATATAAATTCTGTTCAAAATGTCCGCCATTTTGTTGAATACATACTCCTAGTTCACATCTTCTTTCTATTTCATTAATGAAAGAAGCAGGTAACTATAATTCTCTGAATCAAAATTTCCATGTTTTTAGATAGGATCAGATATGCCTTGAAGTTGAAAATCAATTGAAGCATGACAATTTAAAATGTCAATGCGTTGTTTGACTTAAGACTATTAGTTATTTAACGATAAGTTTTGTAAATCATCTTGTTAATTGTTACTTTTGTTCAAAAAAGTTAATAATGAATAATAATAGCGAATTGACAGACATGATTCAAGTATATTTTGAATGTAGAAGAAACAGTTATGCAGCTGCAAGACTCTATAGAGAGCGTTTTGCTGAAAGAGAAGCATTTATATTTATATTGTTCGTTGCAAAATAATTTATATTATTCGATATTGTTTAAATTTAGTATATTACATTTATTATTCTTTGAAAACTGTTACTGTGATGACAAATGACATTTTATTATGGCATGTTCCAATTGTTTTTCAATTTAAAGCCATCTTGCCGTGTTTTAAAATTTGATGAATTAATAAATAATTTATTATTTTATGAATCACACGTCTGTTAAAATAGGACTTGTTATACATCACTAGAAATAGAAAAATATTCTCCTTTTTATGAAATAAAAAAATATATAGGTTGTCATTTAAATAAGAAAAGTTGACTATCGCGTGACCTTGAAATGAAAGTTTATAAAATTTCAATGGATACTATATAATAGTCTGTAGATAGTCATTTAATTATCTTCTTTCAATTTTAAATTCGGATTATTAATAACAGAGTTATGGCTTGCGGCGTTTTTTACGTTCCACCCTGTATTTAAATATGGGTAGGTACAAACGATTTTTATTTTAAATTAACGTATACATATTTTAACATTTCAACATAAATGTGATATGTGACTCGTAACAACTGATATGGGTGAAAATTTATATACTCTTATTCGGGCAAAAATTGATGCTTGTAGCTCTTACTGCAGATCTTCTCAGGGCAATCTCGTTTGATGCTCCAGTAGTAGTGTGCCACCATATGCTTGCCCAACGGCCTTGGTAGTGTTCTTTCATCGTCAAAATATCTTGATGGAAACGCTCCCACTGGTCGTGACTTACAACGCCAAGGTTATCTGAAAACTAATCAACTCATACACTAGCAATTTCAATGTAAGTACAGACTACTTGCCCACAAACAAGCAGAAACTTAAAGACAGATCACGTCTCAGTTTCCCGTGTTGGGTAAAAATGGGTTAGGGTTTTTTTTTTTTTGAAGCTACGATATTTCATATTTAAGACTGTTAGTACATAAATTATGTTAATAAATAAATTAAATGTTCCTAAGGGCACAGTACCCTGCACTAAAAAAGTGTTAGTAGTTACAGGATAGGTGGTGGTCCATCATAGGGTTAATATGTTAAGTTAATATGATATAAGTTAATATGAAATCAGAGCATGTAGCGAAAAACCAATTTCAGATTTGAAATTTGTGATGAAAATCAGTTAAAAAAACTGTCGCAACAGTGAATGACAAAGACTTGTTCCCAAGTGTAGTTTTATTTGATGATGCGATTTAAGTATGTACATACCTTTACGTACAGTGCGTCAAATGTTTACGTTTAGTTTATGGTGTTACATCTATCACAATTTCGAGAAATTTATTAATTTTGTTTTAATATTCAATATTATGTATTTTCATTCTGACATAATAGTTACGTCATCCCACTGCACCGCAGCTATATAAGAATAATATGATAATATATTGCTGACTATTAAATTTCATTATACTTTTGTTCTAGTTCCGTAGGTTACACAGTCAGTCTGTATTATACTCTCTTGTAATTAACATAAAACATATATATTGTATAATTAATCCAGAAATAAAGTTCGTTCTGTTCGTTTTAAATCAAATTGTAAAAGTTTTTAAAAACCGTTCGGTTGTTACACGAAACGTAACTGGCGCAGTCGTGCGGATTTCCAAAAAGACATCCATACCGGATAACTTGTGAAGTGTCATCTTCTTAATTGGAAAGAACACAGCAATCCATAGAGGAATTGGTCCATCGAGGATCTGGCGAAAAAGACGAACTTCAGAACCATCACACAGAGAGCAGTATCCACGAGAAGAGAGAAAGGAATGAAGAAAGTACTGTAAGTCACTTGCTTTCCTTTTTAATTTCCTTGTATGACAGACTCACAAAGAAATCAGGAACTGCCAAACTCTAGTGTCGATATTAATTCGGAAATAATCGAATTAACAGATAAAATATTTAAACTCTTTTTAACGACAGAAAAGTCACAAAAATCTAATAAATCAATATTACCTATTAGTAATATTCAAAGTAATTTAATAAATATTAATTCAAGTAATTTAAATATCACAATGGCAAGGCCAAGAATCGAGGTAAAACCATTAGAGTTAGTACCTGAATTTGACGGGTCGCCATGTCGCTTATTTAGATTTATATCAATGGCATCAGATGTATTAAATACATATTGGGATTCCACACCAGAAAATGAAAATTGTCCACAAAATCGTTTTATTTTTAATAGTATTATATCAAAATTAAAAGGACGTGCTGAAGAGGTTATCTCTATCAGTGGCGCACAAAATTGGGAGGAAATTAAAAATACTCTGATCACTAATTTTGGGGATCAACGTGATGAAAATAGTCTTTTGGCAGATTTAATTGGCTTAAGACAAAAACCAAACGAAGATTGTGTACAATTTTATTATCGAATTATTGCAAATTTAAACACATTGCATAATTATATTAGCTTACATGAAATTGACGAAAATATTCGTAAAAGTAAATTACTTACTTATAATAACCAGGCTTTGAGAACTTTATTTGTCGGCTTGCGAGAACCTCAACAATCAATGATACGGTCATTGAAACCAACAAATTTGGCAGAAGCTTTAAAATATATGATAGAAGATAATAATATTAGATATATGTCCCGCCAGCAAAATTTCCAAAAACCATCGACAAATAAACCTAATCATAATAATAATATTAGACCAAATTTTCAGCAACAAAATTTTAATCAAAATGTAAGATTACCATTTAATTCACACATGGGTTCAAATATTAACATACCAACACACTCTCAATTTCCAAGAGGGCCGATTCAAATTCAGCCTAGACAAAATTTGCCCCCTCAAAGATTCTTAACTAATCGACAAGTTTTCGGAAAACAAAATAATAATGTTTGGAAACCAGGACAAAATAATAATAACGTTCAGTACACACCAATCCCTATGAGTACAACTACTCGTATTAGTACTCCTAATCGTCAACAAAATTTTAGATCAAATAATTTTCAATCAGCTGGTCCTTCTAATTTTGTTTCGGAAGAATTATTTAATGTCGATCAAGAAGAAAATTACGATGAAAATTCTTTTTATGAAGTACCAACTTGTGACGAAAATAATTACTCTGACGAAAATACAGATGTGTATGAAAATGATATCGAAAACTTTCAAAATTTTCATATGACCCAGGAAATCGAACAAGGACACATTGTAGAATTGCATGTTGTTTCAGATAAGAGAGAATTGCCATATATTGAAATTAAAAACCCGCCTTTAAAATTACTCATCGACACGGGCGCAACAAAATCTTTACTTAATCCTAATATAGCACAAAAATATTTTTGTAACGAAATTTATACTGAACATTTTTCTCTTAGTACAGTTTTCAAAAAATATAATTGTAAATCTTGTGCAAATATTCCATATTTTCCAGAATTCAAAGAACAAGGATATATTAAATTTCATTTGTTTAGATTTCACGATTATTTTGATGGATTGATTGGATTTGATACAATGAAAAATTTAGGTGCACGAATTGATATTGCCAATCGTTATATTATAACACCAAATTCAATAATTAAACTTAAATATAGAGAGACACCAAGAATTCTTACGTCATGTCACGAAATTAATTCTCATGAAATTGCGAGAATAAAAATTCCTGTTAGTATCGAAATTCATACTAAAGATATTTCAGAAAACCCAAATTTAAATAAGAATTTAGGCAAAACTCCCTTTGAAGAATTCATGGATAGTTTTAACAAAATGTTATCAACTGGTGACAATCAATCAATCGATATTAATAATACACCTGAAACAAACAATAATCTTAATGATGATCAATTACCTGACAATGATAATTTATCAATGATAGCAAACATTAGCGAACCACCAAATCAAAACAATGGTGAAACTACAGAAACAGCGTATACAAGTAGTCATGATAATGAAAGTACTGAAACAGTTTTAGATGAAAGTACTGAAACAGCTCACAGTAGTACTGAAAATCCTGTACAACTTATTGAAATTTCAGAAAAACCTTTAAACTACTATCAAAATCAAATTATAATAAAAACAGTGAATATGCCTGTAGGAGAACCTATTATACAAAAATTATTTTCTCAAACAAAAACCAGAACCATTGTAAATTTTGTTAAAAATCAAATTGAAACCAATACAATTAATTTCTTTAAAAATTATATTGAACCGAACAAAACTTACGCAATTTTTATTGAAAATGAAAATATCATACCAGACCTTTGTAACGTAATTAAAAATACATTTAAAAATTCCACCTTTAAATTAGTACGATGTACCTTTCTTTTGGAAGATATTCAGGACTCAGAACGACAAAAAGAGTTAGTACAATATATACATGATGGCAAAAGAAACCACAGAGGTATAACCGAAACCGAACTACAGATTCGCAGAAAATATTACTGGCCGAATATAAAAATTGATGTTCAAAATCATATCAATAACTGTGACATTTGTCAAACAACAAAATATGAAAGAAATCCTCATCGTATTATTTTACAACTTACACCTACAGCAAACAAACCATTTGAAGTCGTACATTTAGACACACTTCAAATTAAAAATCAAAAATTTTTAACAATCGTGGATTCATTTTCTAAATATGGTCAAGCTTATCCAATGACAAGTGCTAACATGATACATACTATACAATGTATTGTAAAATATATGTCTCACCACGGATTACCAATAAGTTTCGTATCTGATAATGGTAGTGAATTTAAAAATAAAGTTATGAATGATTTTATTAAATTACATAAAATCAATATTCATTACATTACGCCACAGAATCCTAATAGTAATGGTGTAATCGAACGTTTTCATTCGACCATTTTGGAACATTTAAGAGTTTTAAACATAAAAATGCCAAATTCCAATATTATAGATTTAATGCCATATGCAATTTGGGGATATAATCATTCAATACATTCTGTTACAAAATTAAAACCAATTGAAATTATTAATGGTCACTTAGATACCAATGATCCTTTCGATATTGATCTTAATAAGGCACTTATCACAAATTATATAGAATTACACAAAGAAAAAGTACGCTTAATGTACGATCACATACATAATATCTCGCAAACACGCAAAGAGAATATAATAAGTAAACAAAACGAAAAGCGCATTGAACCTCCTACGTATACTTTGGAGAAACCTGCTTACAAAATTTTACCAAATCGTGATAAAATTGAACCCAGATATAGAAAAGAGATAGCTACAGGACAAGATGATATTAAATTAACAACAAAAAAGCGAACATTGCATAAGCAAGTATTTAAAAAGCCTCGATTACAACGAAAAACATTGTTACAGGCTCATCACTCTAGGGACCCTCGTCCTGGCCCAAGTACCGAAAATGGAAATAACTAACCTAAATAAAAATCCAGGCATACTTCCGTTCAAATTAGGGTATGCAAGAGTCAAAATTGCCACCCACACCTTCCTTCATTATTTTGATTTAATTCCTATATCAAATCAAATTAATATAATAAAACGACAATATGTTAATGTTACAAAAACTATAGAACAAGAACTAAGTTCACCATATTCATTTGCGTTGCAAAACTTTAATCAAGGTATACAATTCCAATTAGAATCGGTAGAAAATAAATTTGATTCTATATATCCTTTTTTCGATAATAATCGTCTAAAAAGGGGTTTAATAAATGGATTGGGATCAATAATTAAATCAATTTCTGGAAATCTAGATCAAGAAGATGCAATAAAATATGATAAAGCTATTGAAAATTTGCAGGACAAGCAAAGGCAAATAATATCTCAAGTCAATAAACAGATTTCTTTAACAACTAAAATTTTAGATAATTATAATAAAACACTTTCATTAGTATTACATAACCAAGATGTAATTACTAATGGTATAGACAGAATTCAAAATAATTTGAACAAATTTGTATTCAAGTTTTCACGTTACATGAGGATTCGCGATGTACTCGATCAATTAAGTATTAATCTAAGTATGGTTATGCAATTATTAACAAATATTGAAAATAGTATATCTTTCGCGAAATTGGGAACTTTACATCATAGCATTTTAAAATTAGACGAGATGGAGGCCATTGTCGAAAAACTTGTGGAATTTCATTCACAAAAACAATTGATGTATTTTAACAAAAATGACTTATATAAGTATTATGATATAGTTCAGGTAAAAGCATTTTATTCAGGGAAACGGTTAATATTCGCACTAGAGTTTCCTCTTGTACATCCTGATAAATTTTTCCATTACCACCTGTATTCCATACCTACCTCAATGTCTACCACTATTATACCTAAAAATACTTACCTTACCATGGGCAGTGACTCTTATCAGTACCAGCCGCTGCCATGCCGAAATATGGACCCTGTATATTTTTGTGAGGACAATAACCTAATTAATGGAATTCGGGAAGAAGACTGTGTATTCTCGTTACTACAACTATCTGGCAACAATACTAAATGCGAGCAAACACCTATATCAATTAACAGCCACTTTGTTGAACAAATTACTAATGGCTATTATATCGCTATATTCCCAGACCCTCTAAAGGTCCAAATTCAGTGTGAAAAAATGGACTTTACAACATTACAAGGCAATTATCTCATTACATTACCACCAAAGTGTATTTTTCAAACTCCAGCATACAGGTACATTAATGAAGAAGAAGTTCTAGAAGGTCAACCATTATTATTACCTGAGATAAAAATATCGAAAATAAAAAATAACGGTTCCACTATCAAAGTAAACATTAAGAATATCCCGCTTGATCAATTACATACGCTTCAGCAAGAGCAACAGCAGATAAAACTGATTAATCCTGATGACAACCCCTTAATCAGACCTAATCTATGGACAATCCCTTTATATGCTATAATCGTAGTTATTTTTATAGCATTTATTATTCACAAAATTTGGAGATGGAGATCGAGAAAGCCGTCTATCCAGCCTGACGAAGAAGAATCCCAAAACTCCGGATCACGTGGAAAATCCAATGTGAAAGTTTTATTTGTTCCCGATAAAACTTCCCTCTAAGGGTGGAGGAGTTACGTCATCCCACTGCACCGCAGCTATATAAGAATAATATGATAATATATTGCTGACTATTAAATTTCATTATACTTTTGTTCTAGTTCCGTAGGTTACACAGTCAGTCTGTATTATACTCTCTTGTAATTAACATAAAACATATATATTGTATAATTAATCCAGAAATAAAGTTCGTTCTGTTCGTTTTAAATCAAATTGTAAAAGTTTTTAAAAACCGTTCGGTTGTTACACGAAACGTAACTTAATTGTAAATACTTTTTCTGTAGACAATGTTTGCTGTTTATAAACAGTGTCATTGTCTTTACACTACATTACGTGACTTTTCTTAAGAATATTTGTACTCTTTCTAAGTTGTATTATTTCTATGTTACTTGATTACATTCCTTATCTAGTACCATAAGTTTCCAAAACATGATGCGTTTAAGTGAAACATAACGAATAAAAATTTTTGCAGTGATTATCAATACAGACACGACCCATACATAAGCTGAGGTTTTAAAGTTATTTAATAATAAGTATCCTGAATGATATATTACATACTCAATTTGAAGTAAAATAAAAGCAAAATTTATAAATATGAGTTACAATTATATTAAAAGTCGTCCTGCCATTTAGGAAGGTATAGATTTGGACGTGTAGAACAATCCTCGTCAACCAACTCGCGAAATTCAATCGAATCTTGGCAATATGTCAGTCATCTGTCAAGTGCAAATAGTTGAAGAGCTCTGAATAAATACTTTCGATCGGAAGAAGATAATAGAGTTAGTGAAGGGACAGTGTATTAATAATCCTCAATTCCAAAACCAGGTTGTTTTCTGTGGCGTCGCCACTTTGTATTTAAATAGATAATTGCATTAGCAGAAATGCAATTATTGGGTTCCTGAAAGTCCTCATTGGATAATAAAGGGACATACACAATTTCCAGAGAAAGTCAAAGTCAAAGACAAAATTGTTAGTACCACAATTGATTTTTCGTTGACAGTACATTAAAAAATAATAAAAGTAAAATATTTGGAAGTACATATATGCTACAACAGCACATAGTTCCCTCACTTGTAACACTGCGTCCAAATAACGAAAAATCCCAGATACCAGAAGAATTAGTATGGTATCAATATGATAGCGCCACCACATGATGACATTATGTATTTTCCAATAAATGGATTGGTAGAAAAGGAACTATTGAGTGGCTAGCTAGATTTCCTGCTATAACTTCACTGGAGTATTTTTTGTGATTCTTATATTCTCGACTTACACATTGTCACGATGTGAATAGCGGACAATACTTAATTTAATGATTTCTGTTTGTTTTATGTTGTTATATAAATTCCACCATAGATTTAGAAGAGTATTTTCGGGCAGGAGTATCGTCAAAACTTTTTCTCACCGGCGTAACCATTTTTGTATTTCCTCAATAAAATTGGCTGATGGAATAAAGTTGCTAGATTTATCTAGCTGGACCCTCGGTGACGGTCTTTGTGTAGAAATACTCCGTACGTAGCTCGATGTTAAGGAGTTCTTCCAAGGTGGATGACCAGACTAGTTTAGCGCCAGTTGAATATAATGTACGATAAATTTTAGCTCCACCGGATTAGTGTTCTTAAAACTGCCTGATTTGAACAGATTCCCTGGTACTTCGTCTTCGATAGTAATGAGGCATTTCCACTTTTAGATAAAAAAAAATGTGATGGAAAAATTCGTGGAGAAAAAATAATATTTTAGTTCTTTCTTAAGAATTATAAATATAATTCCTGATTCTAAAGAAACTTGAAAATATTTGACAATCCATGATCAAAATAATTGTGATATCAATGAATATCAAGTTTCGTTTATTTGTGAAAACAGTCAATTCAAATTAATTAAATAGTTTTATATAGGTAAGTCTAGCTTAGACTCAAAACCTACAGTAATTGTAATTTAATTAGTACCAAAAGACAACATTATTAATTTTTAAATAATGTAGAATAAATAAAATTGTAGGATTAATAAAAGTATTTAAGAGCACACCTAGATCACAGATTCATACCTAGAGCATATATTCGTGAAGAGAAAGTAACTGGGACTAACACAGCAAAATTTACTAGCTCATTGCAAAACAGTTACAACTTACGCTGAGTAATAAACTCCTAATTTACAAAAGTATTTTAAACCCCATCTGGACATATCGAATTTAACTATGGGGTTCAGTCTCCAATTCCAATATTGAAATACTTCAGTCCATAATGAATAATCGTAGATGCCCCATGGTTTGTTCCAAATGAAGTGATCAGCCGCGACCCAAGTATAGTGAATGTGAAACAAGAAATAAAGAATCATAGTGAGATATACTTACAAGGACTAAGTATCCATCTGAATAGTTCGGTGGCACAACTTCGTAGAAGACTTTTTAGTAACCGGAGACTTAAATATTATTTTCTCAAAACTTACTAACTTTTAAATTAGTTTCTAAGCAAAAACCTAGTAGTTAAATATTAATTGTGTGATCAAATTCAAAAGAAAAAGCCTAGTCAACTAATATTGTCATCTAAATTATTGATTGTCCGACTAGGATAGATTGTTATAAACTGAGATAACAAAAAAATAGTAACAAAAAATAGAAAAACTTCGAGTTTAAGGAACTTAAAAATTAAGAAGAAAAAAGATTACTTCAGTGATCACTTGACAATGCAACTAGGTAAGGTGATACTAATATTTCAATAATTTCAATATTAAATATTTGATCCACCATAGAATCAAAATAAAATGCTTATAGTTATGTAGCGATAATTGTTACACTTCATGACTATGATATTTCTTATT
The DNA here is from genome assembly GCA_037954035.1 of Rosalia funebris. NCBI lineage: Eukaryota > Metazoa > Arthropoda > Insecta > Coleoptera > Cerambycidae > Rosalia > Rosalia funebris. The sequence continues at coordinate 32,045,531 of JAZFAV010000002.1, forward strand.
TTAAGCCTCGTGGACTACAATAGAAAATACAGATACTAATATAGCAAGTAAATATTCAAGAAAATCCACCTGTCATTGACGGAAATTATGACATTAAGTAGAACACTGATTTCCCGATGAACAGGATTAGCTTAATTAATAATCATGAAGTGAATATATGGATTCAAGTAAAAGGGAAGTTTGCCAGTATTAATTACAGATTTTTGAGAAAGGAGGAAAGGAAAAGAATTCATAAATTTTCGATGAATATTATAGAAACTGATGAAATACATTGATTAATTAACTTCAATATACTCTGTAATTTTATTTCGGGACCATATTTGACGCAATTTATATTTCAGTCTATAGGATGTCTAAGTAATGATATGAATTGACTGACTGAATAAATTGTATAAATTGAATGATGAATTAAAGATGATACGATGGGCATTCAGGGCATTGCTCGACGGAGAGCTATAAAAGTGCAGCACCTTGCTCCGCAATCACTATGTGGATGAGTGACTCATATAATATTTGTAATATTATATTTATAAATATTATTTCTAATATTTTCCTATAAATAAAGCCGTGATAATGTCATTCATACTGCAGTCGGGTGTGGCGGACCCCAGTATTGAGAGTGTATTTGTCTTTATCCCGCTATGTAACCTTTCCCTTCTCAGCCTACGAATCAGGGCAATTTACATGTGTGCATTTTTTTTTTTAAGAATACCATAAATTCTACAATAATCAATATAATTTATCTGTTTTTAAAATACCCGAAATCAAGTATTGTCTACTTAAAAATAAGTCTCTGGCAACAGTAAATCTAAGCTCCTAGTCAGTACCTGCCCTCCCATCAAATAGATTAATAGACGACAGATATAAATACATTTGAAATTTATAAAATACGACACAATATAAATGTATTTGTTAATAATTAATCAAATATGTATCATACTTCACCGATAATGCGATATCTCCGAACTATTGTTATTATAACTATGTAGATATGAGGTAACTCAACAGAGCAACGAGTCCACCCAGATGTTTACTCTATAAAATAATACGAATAATGCATAATCAAATCCCAAATAATCTCCCTCGGGCATCAACGAAAGGTGGGGCCCGTCAGATTGGCACCCCCTATGTTATTAATCCCGATAAACAAATGTGGTACTGTCAACAGTTTGTCAAGGACAATTGCCTTGCGTTGCGCCTCCTGAAAGATTGTTATTGAATACTCATCTTTGATATTCAAATGTAACTCGACTATCTAAGAGAGAAATGTAAATTGAGAAAATAAATAATTTTTCATAATTGGCTATTGAATACTATATTTATTGATTTAGTACGATAAAAATAATGATTCTGAATATTACGCAAGAATTTTAAGTAGGTATGGTATTTTATTTAAATTTATTACAACGATGGCAATTGTATCTGTCGATCGGTACGAAATTTCAATGGGATAGACATTAAGCAAAATAAATTATTTAGGAAGCAATAATATTCTTGTCTACAATACCTCCCAGATAAGAAACGTTAGCTACCTTATCTATAATTTTCAACAATTAATCTACACCTGCAGATACTGGCCATTGTATGCATATTTATTATCCAGTCTGAACGTAGTAGTAATTGTGTAGGTGTCCAATTAAAATTGAATCAAGTTAATTTGAAATGCCTTCTAAAACAATTATTAACAGTAATGAACATAATTCTATTAATAATTAATATATACAATAATACAGGTACAGAACCATATTCGTGGTAAGTAGTTCTTCCACTCTATATTTTGAATCATCCTAGAATAAAACATGTAAGGTGTTTGAACGATGTATGGAAAATATACCAAAATTTTATAAGTAAAACCAAAAAGTGCTTAACCCATTAATGCCCAGCGTATGATATATCATGCGCAAAATTAGACCGTTTTTGAGGTTAGATTATTTTTATGTACTGCAACACGTTCAGTATTGTTTCCCTTGTTATTTTGAAAATAATAGTTTGTTACTTATTCTTAGTAGCAAATAGGAAAAACTTACTGCACATTATTTACTGTTGTGCAAGAGACTTGAAGTTGAGGATAGCCGAAGTATAGCCGGAAATGAGTTTGAGGTAAGTTTTAGGTTACATATTTCAATACTGAATTAAAAACAAATGTTATAAATGGTATTATAGTATTCAGTATGATATATTTTCACAATTATTGTATATATACATACATATATATATATATATATATATATATATATATATATATATATATATATATATATATATATATATATATATATATATATATATATATATATATATATATATACATATAGATTAATTGACAGGATTACGTAGTATATTGCTCTTAGTACCTCGCTTTGTCTTACAAGGGAATGACTAAAGACATTCCCAACTTATTTCGGATACATATTCCACGTACTATTGTCTAGAATTTGAGTAATTAAACTACTAATAAATATAGTAAATTGACTAATGTTGTCTAGAATTTGAGTAACTAAATTTCAAAGGCATAAGAATTATTAGATATTATTTTGTGTATATAACAAGTAATACGAGGGATAGTGATTACTGGTTATGCATGAAAAACAGGAGACCAGTTTTACATAAACACCGAAAGATAATATATCTCTCGACGCGCATTTTACCAACCAAGTTGGTATCATCGGAAGGTGATTAAACTCATGATGAATCTTAGTCGTTCGAATTTTATGGTTCCCCCTCTCCTATTAAGCATAACAAAAATAAGGAAGCGCCTTATGTTTGGAAGCCATTTAATACACGGTAACCAAAGGAAATGTGAGTATAAAAGATATTTTTTTCTTTTTAAACCTTATTACAAGTATCAAATTATACTTTTAATAAGGTCATTATGGTCATACTTCGTTAATTTAATGATACAAAGCATATTGTTATTTAGGAAGGATTTACCATAATTTATTTTTTATGTATTTTATGTAGGGAACATTTATGTCATGAGGAGAATACATATATAAATAAAAATATTAAACATATTTTTAATATTTTTAATATTTCTCATGGTAAAGAAACAAATTGACAAGCTATATTAAATAGGAACGTTCTTAGTTAATGAAATATTCCTTTATATAATTTTTTTACGAAAACAAACACTCAAAATTAAATTTTGGTATTCTTCGATGTTTTTTTTATTCATGATAAATGTATCTATACTTCTACAAAATATGTTCATATGAAAATAAATAGTGCATAAAAATGACTTATTTTTCACTCATTCTCACATCAGCCAACAAAATTTTGTAAACCACATATTAACAAATAGGCTAGAATTTACACTGTTTCCAAAATGTTATAGCCTATTAAAAATTTACTTATATCAGAACATAGAATCCCCAAGTTTTAGTATACAATTTATCATCATATAAAAAGTGATTAAATGGGAATTTTGTTAAAAAAAATCTACGGTATTATTATAGCTTTTAGTAAAAACCAGCTAAAATAAACAGGACCATTTTAAGGTTTTAAAACTTTAAAATGGACTTTTCCTCAAGTAGAATATCTCCATCTCGAACTTGAGTGACCGATAAAAAATAAACCATCACATAAATGCAGAATATGTGTTTCATGCGACAGTTTTACTTTTCTCATTGGCGACTGCTTCAGTGCCTTATCAACACGTTTGTGATCGAACGAAATTATTTTTTTCTCATTCATTCGTATATGATATGATATAGGCCGAATATTTTTTTTTCGTTCAATGCAAAATCAGCAACGCATTAAATGTTTATGTTTAAAATCTCAGAATGAACATAAACATTTACATCGTGTCTTCTTATGACCCATGGATAGAGTGTGGTGTGTCCTATCCACGACAAAATCAATAGATGTCGTCTGGTAGACGTCCCTAATCAGAATCACTCGAAACCCGATAGATTCGACACGATTTAATTTAATGATCATGCTAACAAAAACAATGTCTCAAATAGTCCACCATTGTGTTTTCTCATGACCCATAAACATGGTAGAGTGTGTTTCATCCACCTGAAAATCAATAGATGTCGTCTAGGAGACGTCCCCGATGAGAATCAGTCAAAACGCGATCGATCCGATACGACTTAATTGAGTTATCGCGCTAATAAGAAATTTTAATTACCGACGACAACGACAACTACACACACACAGCCAATCTGTAATCTGTACGACTAGGGTTGCAAATATCTACCATATTTTGTATTATTTGGAAATCTATTATTATGGAAAGAGTGGAAGGAAACCTACACATTAGTTTTAGGACTTGTAAAATAAAAACACTTTTAGTATACGTACGGGCAATCTAGGAACATGAAGGATAATTTAGACAATAAAGCCCCCCATTCATTAGCGGACCGGTCCGTCGCAACTTGTCCGCCGACCGATTCGGCAATGAATGGTAATGGTGGACAAGTCGCAGATGGGTCTGGGTCGGGTCGTGGGTCCGCTAGATTGACAAGCGGACCCACAACCCGACCGCGACCAATTCGTACTATTTTTGTAATGTGTGTGATCTGCCGAGACTTGTCCGCGGCGGCCTGCTACTCCACACAACAATCTACGGCATATCTGCAGTGAAAATGTCTTTTGAAGATTATAAATTTTTTTGGGAGGAATTTATCCTATTATATCAAGACAATCCGTGCCAATGGGACATTAAAAGGATTACCGCAACAAACAGAAAGGAAATGCTGCTTATGAAAATGTAATCGATAAATGCAGAGTTGTATATAGCACTAGTTTCTGGAATGATTTTTCCAAGTAATTGAGGCGAAATTATAGAAGAAAACTTTAAGTCCTCATAACTCCTCCCTGTTGCCAGAAACCTCAGAGTTGCCAATGAACGTTCTTCAGCACTTACTGCTTCTCTAAATAATAAAGTGTTTTTCTTTTCCATGAGAGGTTTTATTAGAGTTAATAATTCTTGAAATATCTCCATTCAAAGTCCATTCCAAGATAATTTATAACGTCAAGTGGTTCACATGACTGGATACAATTCAGTAAATGAAGGTGAGTGAATTGTTGTCTCTTTTGAAATCACTTTTTCACCCAAACACGTTTTTTCTCTTTTTCTTTTTCAAATAATATAACTGTACCAACATCCAAAGCAACTTTTGCCTTTTTGGAAAATACGGGGGACATAACTAGACATCACCACGTTCAGTGTACGAATGAGCTCTTTTGCAGAGTTCGTCTCAGGTTCGTGTAATGTATTGATAACCGTGGATTAGTCATGAGTCGGGTCTGTGTTGCGAGTCGTGTCGCGGTCCGCCTAGTGAATGGGGGGCTTAAGTGTGGACATCAGTGGCGACCGGTGGAATTTTTGTCTGGGGGTACAATGGATAAAATAATAACAAACGAAAAATTAAAATAAACTTACCTATGTCCAAGCCTGAGGTTATTTATATAGAAAATCCATTCATCTGTTCTTGGAATTCGCAAAAACGTCAATTACAAGATCGTTAAATTCTAGACTTTAATACTCTGGAATCGCTGCAATTGGCACTTTCTCCATACTTATCATGCAAAGTGAATTTTAGTCTGTCTTGCGCCATTGTATTTCTCAAAAAGTTTTTAATTCGTTTAAGCGTCGAAAGATAACGTTCACCCTCAACACTTGTCATGGGTATGGTACAAAATAATTTTAATAATAAAACAGTATCACTAAATCAGTCCGTCAGGTTACAATCTATAAATAATTGCAAAATTGCTAAGCAACTTGCTGCTTCACGAAAATCTTCCCTGCTGTATATAACCGTTAATTCACTTTTCAATTTAACTTTGTCCAAAAATCTTTTCGTTACATTGTCAAAATCTTGAATGTGGAATTGTTTCTCATAGTCACTAAATTTATTGGAGAAAAATAGTTTCGACGCTAACAGGTGTTTACTAAACTTAAATCTGTTTTTAGTTTGGGTAATTAATATATCACACACTTCCTTAATTTGTGCAGAACATGATGTGTCATTATGGAATCGTATTTTTTTTCAGGCGAATTTGAGGAATTAATTGTCCGGATTTTTATAATTGCGTCTTCAAAATTATTCAAAGAACAGCTCATCTTGACAGCACCCAATGATCGACTGAACCCCTTGAAAAAGGATTTCACACTAAGGCATGAATTTGGCAGTATTTAAAGTTATCATTATTTAAATAACCCAATAACATTTGAGCCGGATTTTTTGTATTGTAATCATTTCCCGCTCTGTCAAAAATACATTCTAAGCATTCTTTTAAAAAGTTCAGCATTTTCAGAAACGGTTCGTACAGTTCGCGTATTAAAATTCCGTTATATATTCCACCGAATATATAATGTGCAATGCACGCAAATCTCATATACATGCGTATAGAAATCTCCTGTTTCACGCGCCCGAGTCCTCTCTTTCTAACAGATGGTTAAACGGTCCTCTAATGTGTGCTAGATGAAAACTGAACACGCTATGTATTTGGAGTTGCAGATTTAATATCCCGTAGATAAATCTGATAAATTCTACGGCTGGCGACTCTCGCGACATCTAGCAAGCTGTAAGCGAGACTGTTAGATATCGGAATATTCTATGTATAATGATAATGTAAACACCTAATAGGTATTTTTAGGAATTTTTAAGGGAGCTCACTGCACAAATGCACCTACAATAAAACCGCCACTGGTGGACAGTCAATACAATTATTTAATAATTATACAAAATTATAAAAATTGTAAACTATACAAAAACATTACATCTAAATACTGTCTTGGAGTTTCTAAGAACTGAACTATAAATCTATTCAATGAACTTTCGTGCGGAATACCTATAACTGGATAAACTCACGTAGGTACCTATATGAACATTATAACCCGGATTCCGTACAACAAATCCATATCCTTGTTTCGATTTCACAAAAATATAAAATAGTTGTTATAACGTATTAGGCATTGTATGCCATTTTCAAAATTTCAGAAGAAGTCTGCCAGAATTTATTTGTCTTGCAATTTTGGTCAATATCAATTAATAGAAATTGTAAAGAAAAAGTACTTTCTATTCTATAAATCCAGTAACAATCACAAAGGAACTGCATCTACCAGCAACGATATTTCATTTCATATATTATGACACTAAGGTTTACATAACATTATTTAACTCATTGTGAAAACGAAATATATGCTTTTAAAGAAAACATATTGATCTCAACGATCGGAACCAAATATGTTCTCAACGCTCGCATCCCGAGAGTAATGAATTCATTTTATCGCATCTATTTAGACGTCAATCTTTAATCGACACGAGCCATAAGTCTATTTTATTTTTAAAGAATAACAAGACCCCGTCTTGTGCCTTAATCCCGTGAAGTCTTTGATGCTTGCAGTGTTTATTATTACAAGTTCGGTTTGTTTGTAAAAACGTATATAGTTACATTCATCAACGGGCTCGTTTGTTGGAATTGAATGCCATTATTTTCCGCTTATAATGAGAAGATATTGTAATGCTTCTGCTGCTTTACGGTAGCAGTATATGTGTACATTTTTATTACTATCCTTGTACAGAAAATTTTATTTTATTTGATGAAAATGCGGAAAGAATGTTGAGATTTCAACGTGTTTCCAATCACCGTAGTACTGAAACAGATCTACTGATTAGTACCAGGAGCCTTTTCTATTTTATAATACCATATCATTATTGATATCAGAATATTGTTTTATATTGGCTTTTCTAAACTAAATGGGACTACAAACTAGCAGAACTATTTAGACAGATAATGTTGTAATTACATTATTATGTTAGACCATAGTGGTCTATTTTAAGTTTACATAATACAATTGTATATTATAATACACGTATACATAATATAATAAATGTACGAATACAATTTTCCGAAATTAACTTTGACTCTAAAATGAGTTAATTAAGTGGTAGAGGTATATATAATTTCAGGCAAAAAAAGTAAGAAAACTTAAATTCGTCGAACTGTTGCACCAAAAATCAAGCTATCTAGATTTAAAGGTTTTGTTAATCAGTAACAGTCAATCCATGGATGAATATCATACCGATATTTTTTATTTCACCAAATACACCCGTAGACAAAATTTATGCATTAGCAAAATTTTTCATTACTTCTTATATGTTTTGAATCCTTAAACATTTTATCTAGGTAGATTAGAATATCATCTATCAGTACTGATAAACAATTTCAACTGTTTGACAGATCTAAAGTAACATTTTGTAATTGTTTGTTAATACTACATTTAACACTGTTTAGAGTGGTTTATAGAAAGCAATAAATTCAGTTACGCTTGATTTTTTTTATTTAATGACATCAAGTGAATGAAACACTTTGTCCAGTATACTGAGAGTAGAAGGAACGAATCGTTCACGCAACTTAAGACAGGATGAAGCAATGAGAGCAGTAACTCTGTTTAACGAGGGATGTAGCCAGCGATATGTGGCTTATGTGTTAGGAGTTAGAGACAATCAACAATTAGTCGAATATTCATTTTTATGCAGGATAATGCTCGGCCTCATATTCCTAGAGAGCACTACCTTAGGATTTTTAAATATTCCTATTATGGACTGGGCACCGAGAAGCCCAGGTATGAACCCCATAGAGCATCTATGGAATACACTAAGACGACCAGTTAGGTGCCACTTACCTGCGCCTGTGACTCTTAGAGAACAAGTCGTTCTTGTTGAATGGGAGCGACTTCCTCAGGAAACCATTCATCATTCAGCTACTGAATTCAAATTTTTACGATTTATTTTCACCTCCAATTTATTTTCTAAAATTTTTCATTAGCACCGTGTTCATTGCATTTGACATTATTGTACCTTTCTGTTATTTATTCATGTATTTTTCTCGATAATGCCATTCTAATTTATTAAACATTAGTTGAATTCATTTAATTATAATATCACGTTGGTATAATGATATGAAGAAATCTTCGAAAAAATAAAAGTAATAATGTGAAGTTTCACTGATATGTTAATTTTGCCCAGGAGTTTAGCTTCTGGATTATAAAAATCAACCACTGAATATTGACACATATTTGATTATCACCCTTATATAAGAGCCATCTACGTAAATTATATCTAAGAAGGTATAGGCACTAAATAGTCATACTCCTTTGAGGGATTACTGCGAGGTAAAAGTATCCGCCTTTTTTTTTCCTCGAGGGGAAAATCTTCAAAAGACACCTGGCCTCTGATGTTCTGTTATTATTTGGCCAGGTAGTGTCGGATTCGTGTACCCCTACCGACTATGCTATCAGTGTAATGCTGAAGAAGATCCGCTCTCGCTTTACTTCTCTTCGGCATATCAATCAGGATGCTTACTCGTTTCCCACTTCCCTCTCATCTTTCTCCTTCTCTTTCATGATGGCCGTTACCATATGCTCCACCATTGTCCATCCGTCCCTGGTCTCGAGCATGATTGGGATCATGTTATCAACAGTGATAGCATGTCCTATCTTTTACTCTGCGGCTCTCCTTTCACCTATCCACCTTTTGCAGCTGAACACTGTGTGGGCGGCATCATCAGCCTCCCCACAGGACCAGCACTCTCTGCTCTCGCGTTTGCCTATTTCCAATAGGTATTCCGCGAAACAGCCATGCCCGGTAAGGACCTGGGTTAAATAATACCCGACATCGCCATGTGCCCTTTCGCACATTGGTCTTATGTTCGAGATTAGTACCCTCGTCCATCTTCCTCGGGGTTTCGCGTCCCACTTCTCCTGCCAGTGTTCCCATAGGCTCTCCCTCGCTGCACCTCTGTCAGCGCCTCTGTACACCTCCCGTCTCTCCCTTGCTAGAAGGTCGATGGGTGATATACAGGCTATCACCAGCGTTGCCACTGTCGATACCGTCCTGTATGCGCTACAGACCCTTAGCTCTTCTCTGTACTTTGGTGAGTTCTTTCCTCCACTTGTCCCTTCTCAATATGTCCACCCACACCGGGGCGGCGTATAGTAAAATCGACTGCACCACCCCGCTAAGGACACTCCTCTTTGCCGCTCTGGGGCCCTTGATATTTGGCATCAAACGACCAAGGGCCGAGACGGTTTTGCTCGCCTTTTCCAGAGTCTGTTTGATGTGTTCCCTAAATGACAGGCAACTATCGATCCAGACTCCCAGGTACTTGACACTCTGCTTCGGCACGACTTCAGTACCCCCTACTCGAAACGTGATATACGGGGGATTTCTCCTTCTTGTCAGGAGAACTGCCTCCGTTTTATCCAAAGCCAGAGTCAATTCTCTTTCTCCAATCCATCTCCTGATCCTATCAACAGTGAGGTTGGCGTTCTCCCTCATGCCGATACCACTTCTTCCGGTAACGACCACCGCAACATCATCAGCGTAGCCCAAGACCCTCACTCCTTCGGGCACTCTGAGTCTAAATACCCCATCGAATATAATGTTCCATAGGATAGGACCCATGACCGAACCTTGTGGTACTCCACACGAGATTTCCTCCTCTCGCTACCATCCCCAGCCGAAAATATCAGTCCCCTACAGGACAGGAAGCTGGCTATCAAGTTTACAACATACGGCGCTATTTCTAGCTCCCGCAATCTCCACATGATATTACCCCATGAGGCCGAATTGAACGTGGTTTTCACGCCCAAAGTGATCAACGCGCATAATTTCTTGGACTCCCACGCCTCCTGCACGATGGTTTTTATAACCATGACAGCATCAACCGTGGATCTCCCCGCCCTGAAACCATACTGGTTCTCCGCCAGGCCTCCCTTTCTCTGCAACTCACCTAGGAGTCTACCTAGGATGAGATGTTCCAAAAGTTTCCCCAACACATCAATCAGACATATCGGCCTGAAGGATGTGGGGTCCTCCACCGGCTTGTTCTCTTTGGGGATTAGAACAAGCCTGGCCATCTTCCATCCTTCCGGAAAGTTGCCGCTCCTCATGACTTCATTCATAATCCGCAGCTCCTCCACAGGACATAGCTATGCCACGGCCTTCAGGATCTCAGGGGCAATACCGTCCGGACCGGCGCCTTGCCATTTTTGATCTTGGCACAAGCCCTTAGCAGTTCTTCCTCCGTAAGCGGGTCAAAATCTGCTCCTGGTTGGCGTGCCCATTCTTCCACCGGTTTCACGGGGAAGAGCGCGTCCATCGCCTCTCTCATTTTTCCTAGAGGGATCTCTTGTTGGTGACTATTCGTCCTCTTCACCACAAGTTTGTACGCTCTGCCCCAGACATCTCTATCCAGGTCGGCGCACAACTCGTCCCACTTTCTCCTCTTCTCTGCCTTGATAGCGTCCCTCAGCTTTTTCTTTTCAGCCTTGCACGCTACCTCCGCCTCGATCAATATCCGTCTGCTTGCTATTTCAAAATGTTATCTAATTGATGTTTTAAGTATTAATTTAACAAGACTTTTTTTAGACATAGGTAATTTATTTTCACAAATGCTTTTTGTTAATAAGCACCGCTGAATGCAAAATCCATAGGGTGATAGTGGAAGGCCTCATATTATCAAATTCGTTGGCTCATATTATCAATAATTAATAGTAAATTAATAGTAAATATCAATAATAAATGTTACTGTTATAATACAGTAACAGTTGACAGCAGTTGAGAGCGTTTGTCTAGGGGTAGGCAAGGATGACAAATGATTGAAAGCGCTCGCACCTTGAGTGTTACACAAAGTTTCTCAAGAATGTCCTAAATGTTTCCTTCAAATATTTCTTAGAATATCCTACATTAAAGACAGTGTCCAAATCTTTAAGATTAATATTTCAAAAATGTCTTTACTTTTTTAATTTAAATATATATCTAAACAGTTTAATATAAAATCCATACAAAGTAGGTAAAAGTATTTATTTTATATGATTATTTACATAAAAAGCTATAAATTACTAAAATAACTACAATTTTTAATGTCCGATATTTATATAATGTATTTGCTCTCATTATATTTATATGATGACCAGACATATTGAAAAAAGTAGAACAATTGAACACAATGTGTGTTTGACATGTAATCGTAAAATAATAAAGAAAAGCTGGTCATTGTTGCTCTTAAATAGATTAGTTGTCTTAGATAAATTCATGTGTCTTGCCCCTTGGATTAATTATGATTAATTGTAATCGACGTTCTGCTAAAGGGTGGTCCAACCATAATGCACGATGTTAATTGTGAGTTACACCTTAACGTCAAGTTTTTCGCCCAACTTAATTTGACATTTCTTTGTTTCAGTGTTTGACAAATTCAACCATGGAGAGGTACACAATTGGTAGAATGGGCGTTCAAATTAAAATGCATTTTGTGCACTTCGTGACTTTTTTGGTCAGCATAATCGACCAAATGTGTCCACAATCGGGAGAATTGTGCGCAAATTTCAGCAAACCGGGTCTGTAGGAAATGTGAAAACACCTGTGTATGTTCGCCCAGTTCGTTCTGCGGAAAACATTGCTGTTGTTCGTGATAGTGTAGCAGAAGAGCCGTCAACCTCGACTCGTCGTCGTTTGAACATCTCACGAACATCACTGATGCGAATTTTGAATAAAGATTTGAATTTACACGCTTACAAGGTTCAATTGACTCAAGAGCTGAAGCCTACTGACCATTTCAAGCGTCGTCAATACGCCGAATGGTTGGTTGAACAGACAGAAGTGAATGGTGACCCTACAAAGAAAATCATCTTCAGCGACGAGGCACACTTTCACCTCAGTGGATTCGTTAACAAGCAGAATTTCCGCATTTCGGCAAATGGGAATCCACGAGTGATTGTTGAAAAGCCGATGCATCTACAAAGAGTGACTGTTTGGTGCGGTTTATGGGCTGGCGGCGCCATCGGGCCGTACTTCTTCGAAAATGAGGTCTGCCAAGCAGTTACCGTGAATGGTGTTCGCTATCGCGAGATGATAATGGACTTCTTGTGGCCAGAAATTGAGGATATGGACCTGGACGATATGTGGTTCCAACAGGATGGTGCCACTTGCCACACAGCCAACGAAACAATGGCACTCTTGCGCGAAAAATTCAATGGCCGTGTTATCTCACGTCGTGGCGATGTTATTTGGCCGCCACGATCATGTGATTTGACACCGTTGGACTTCTTTCCTTGGGGATATTTAAAAGAAAAAGTGTACGTGAATAAGCCAAGAACAATTCAAGAGCTAAAGGATGAGATAATTCGGCACATTAACGACATTGAACCTCAATTATGTCTCAGAGTCATTGAAAATATAGACCATCGAATAGAGGTATGCCACCGAAGCTGTGGCGAGCATTTGGCTGATATTTTGTTTCACACATAATTGTCATAAATCCTTCTATCATAATAAGAAATATTAAGATAATTCTCTAAAAAATTTTTGTTTTATTTACAATTAACATCGTGCGTTTTGGTTGGACCACCCTTTATAAAGAGAATTTATAATGGAAGTACAGCTCTTCAAGAATAGGCCAAGTGTGAGATTATCTATGCATGCGTAGAAGAAAGAGTGAGACAGAATTAGAAGGGAGAATTATGCACTTTACGCGCAGCATATCGAACTCTGTGTACATTTACTTTGCATACACATCACTCTGTAAAGATCTCAACACGACTAAGTAAAGACCAGGCTATTTACTACCCAGCTCGTGGGCTGTCCAATATCGAAGTTTTGAGACTTGTTCGTATTCTTGACAATCTGTATATTTCTCGATAAATGCTCGAGCAGCATGTACAAATTAACTATTCGAATCTTAACGACTCCCATAATAATATTAATACTGTAATCACTTTTTATTTTCCAATTAAACAATATCGAATGAAGTAAAAACCAGTATAATTCTCAGATAATTTAAAAGATCCCCTTTTCAGTAAAATACTCTTGCTATAAAGAATCCTTAGAACCAAGGAAAAACTCCTAATCTAGCATAACTGGAAATGGCCGATGTTCACACTCATAAGAAAGTTAGCATATAATTACAGTTCATTAACCATTTCGATATTCAGTTTTAGAAAAAGCTGGATATTTACCCAATACATTCACGCAAGTAAACCTGAGGAGGATGTCAAAAGATCTCTCAATGGGCGCTACTCTACTGCATGAGAATTTTCAGGACAGTAAGTCTTACAAGCTTTTAATGACATTTAAATTTTAATGACTTTTAATGATATTAATTTCCTACATTAGTAATCCACGTTATTAATAGTTTAATATACTCTCACATTCATTGAATTTAATACATCAGTGATAATAACTACTCTTCATATAATTTTTGCGTTCACAAAGGTAGAACGTTTAAACCTATTTTTATTCAAATGGCAATGAATATAATATGCTACCAAGTATTTCATCTAGCCTTATCTTATGACTTCGAGATAGATATTACATAAGACTATGGCGATCTTCAGGATGTATGTAGTGAAATGATACTAGCGATTATGTTGGCCACGTTTATTTGAGTAGATAAATAGCGAACAAGCTAGTACCGAAAAACGAGACAATATTTCGGGGTGAGTTGTGGAAATTTGCCAATTGAAAAACTTATCCCGAAAGCCGCGAAAAAAAAAGGTGCGGTTATTACCAAACGACACACTTGTCATAAACCATTGACGTAATCTACAAGGGTTTTAACAAGTGGATGGCTGGAGCAGTAAATCACGTAACTTATTGCCTAGGATGATTGCACTTTCACCCGTAAGAAACAGATGTGTCCTGGTTCTGAGTACTAGCACAATATACAAGGGTTTCTACATTATAATATTTACAAGACTGAAAACTAATATATACAAATACCATCGGGGCTATCATAGGCGTATGTAGAGCCACGTGTGGCCATAAGACCTTTGACAGAAGATAATGTTTTGCGTAGACTTTAGATTGTAATGTGAAATATTCTCGTCCACTATAGCCAAAATAAGTAAAGAAAAATAATTGTCATTTTTCATCTATTTCTATTACGTACCATCGTCTTTATTTAAAAATTGAAAATGGATTTTAACAACATATTTGTAGAGTTGGACTTTTTCTTACACGTATTATAAAGTTGGTATGCTGTTGCTTTTCATTAACTGTCCATATCCATTATACCCTTAGATTTTTATGTGAATTACTGGATACTAATACAAACTGATAACTATTTGTTCTTCAATATACGCATATTATACTGCCTGGCTGAACAGCCTGTTTCGTCGCTCTATTACCTTGAATTTCGAAGTCACAGAAGTAATTTGTTGGTACATCAAAATTAGACATCTTAAAAGATAAAATGAAATATCTTAACGCTCCCTTTAATTTTGTTGTATTTTTAGTTAATTATCTTATGTAATAGCATTACTATATTATTACAAGTAAAATGATTCACGTTTCATAAAAATTGTTCTTTTTATCATAACGCTGAAATCAGTTTTTTACCACATAAATTGATATCCTATGTTCAGGGTTCAAAGGCTTATCGAGATAATTTTTGACACTGCATGGTGGCTGCATAATTGTTTACGAGAAAGACGACAATAAAAAGAAAGTAGAGAGTGGCATTAGTGTTATTAATAAAAATATGGCGAATCTAACAATGCCTATCTTTGTTAATAAGTTAACAGGTTGCTGCACACCTCCGCTGTTTATCTAAAGTACATTAAAACCAGCTTCCTAATGATACAATACACTTAACTTCTGTATATGCCGAGCCTTATCTTCTACTAACCGGGGTATATCTGCACTCTATGGGCTTAAGCCATTAGTCGTGGTCATAAATACTGATCGCGGTTATCAAAGACTATACGGTATATTACGGTTTAATAAAAAACCATAATACAGAAACGGTTGTATTGTACTTAAGTAGTTTTACTCGTGAGAATACCATATATATCATCGGTAATCTCACAAAATGGCCTATTCAGTTTTTCCAATTTTACAGGAAATCCTTTTAAAGTTCAATATTCGGTTTAAAGGTTTCGTACGATGAACATTTTAAGTCACAGTAATTTTTTGTATGTACAGGGACGGCCATAATCAAGCACCCGATTTGAAGCGTTCGTAATTGTTTTATCTGACAGCTTTCGTTAGTTTACTTTTGACATTTCTCCAGTGCACATATTCAAGTTTTATTATGAATCGATGATACACACTAGAGGAACGTGCAGAAATATTAATTTTATTTATTAAAAACAATGAATCGGTTATTTCAACACAGCGAAATTTTCGCCGAAAATATCCTCACAGTCCTGCTCCAACTGGAAAGACAATACGCCGCTTATGTCAACAATTTCGGCGTAGTGGGACAACGGCTGATGCAAGGCATATTGGACGACCACGAACAGGATGCTCAATTGAAAATATCCGGCGTGTAAGAGAAAGCATTGCAGAAAATCCAAGAACGTCAACAGAAAGACGCGCCACACAATTGGGCATGTCTCGGACGTCCCTGAGGCAAATTTTGAAGTTAGGTTTGCACACATTTCCATACAAAATCCAGGTGGCACAGCAGCTTCTTCCCAGAGACCATCAACAACGCCTGCAATACTGTCACAGTCTCCTAAACCTTAACGGCGATTTTCCACATAAACTGATTATGACCGACGAAGCTCATTTTCACTTAAATGGATTTGTAAATAAGCAGAATTACCGCTACTGGGGTACAGAAAACCCTCGTATTCTTCAGGAAAGACCACTACACCCTTCACGAGTCACTGTATGGTGCGGCGTCTTTACCCAAGGTGTAATTAATCCATATTTCTTTGAGGACGATGAAGGCACTGCTGTTACGGTCAACGGAGAGCGCTATAGAGCAATGCTGAATAACTTTTTGTCACCTCAGTTAGAAGTCCTAGGATGGAAGTTGCGCAACATGTTCCCTGCGCGATTACTTTCTCGATTTGGCGACTTAGCGTGGCCTTCGAGATCGCCAGATCTTTCGGCTCCTGATTTCTTTTTATGGGGCTATTTCAATGGAAAGGTATACGCCAATAACCCTTAGACGCTACAGCAGATGAAACATAATATCCGTCAAGAAATAGAGGATCTAACGCCAAATGTCTCGACTCGAGTTATAGAACATGCCGTAAAAAGAGCTCAGATGTGCATCGCAGTTAGAGGCGGTCATTTGACTGACATCATCTTTAATTGGGTTTAGGCTTAAACTTTAAATACAAATAAATGTCCTACCCATATTTTTTTGCTTTTTATTTCCTTGCATTGTACACGGCTGATACTTAAAATCGGGTACTTGATTATGGCCATCCCTGTAGGTAATATAAACTGTTTGTCTCAATGTTGACGTTAATTATCGAAAATATAGTGATAAAAGATTTTTGAATGAGAAATGAATTGTGTGGCCAAGAAATTCTAATATACGATAACATACATTTGTTCAACGGCATGACCAAAAGTATATTTTACACGCTTAAGTGATACTACAACTAAATTAGACGAGTTTTCATTTTATAAAAAATGAACCTGTATAAATAGTGCAATGAATATCGATTTTGTCACAAATAATATACACACAATGATTATCCTAAGAGAGGTAATCAATGTAAAATTAACAAAAGTGAAACCCAATTATTTGCAAAAAAGATCTTCCAGGTAAAACATAAAGTAATGCAAAATCTAACAAGAAAATAAAAAATAATTGATGCAGGAAATATCAAAAATTATAAAAAGTTTTTTGTACGATTTTCTTTTATATTTTTGCTGTGAAATGTCCCTCTGCAGATTCCTACAGTAATCGGTCATCATGTAACGATCCCACCTTCTTTAATACGAGGGTTGTCTCAAAAATAAGGGTCCTACAATTTTTTTAAATAGACAGCATTATTTATTATCTTATATTATCAGCATTATTTACATGGTTGGAAAGCTTGAGCATTAACCTAATTTTTTTCATAATCGCCATTATCTTCGATGCATTTTTGTAGACGTTCTTCCAACTTTTATATCCCCGTGTCATAGAACTCCACCGCCAACCTGTTGAGGTAGCGATTAACCTCTTCCTTGACTTCATCGTCAGTCCGGAAGCGCTAGCCACTTAAGTGTTCCACCCAAGTGACTACCAACAGGTAGTAGTCACTAGGGACTAGGCCTGGGCTGTAGGGAGAGTGGAGAATGACAGTCCAGCCAAATTTGCTCAGGAGATCCTGGGTTTGCCGAGATACATGGGGACAAGCGTTGTCGTGGAACAGCTTCACACCTTTGCTCAGTTTTCCTTTCCGACGGTTCTGGATGGCTCGTCTCAGTTTCTTTAGTGTTTCACAATACCTCTCTAAGTTTATTGTTATCCCAGGAGGCATAAAGTCGATGAGAAATATTCCCTTACGGTCCCAAAACACAGTTGCCATGATTTTCCCCGCAGACTGCGTTTGCTTGAATTTTTTCGGTTTAGGCGAACTTGAGTGGCGCCATTCGCGTGATTGTTCCTTTTTTTCGGGAGTGAAATGAAACACCCATGTTTCGTCGCCTATAACGATGGAGTCCAACAATTCCTCCCTATTGTTCCCACATTGTTGAAAAAGTTGGCGATGTCGATGGCGACACAACTGACGATGAATGTCTATGGGTGGAACACTTTTTGCGTTCAAAAATTGGATCACTGCACGTATTTTGCACCTGGCGGTGATGGAAATCGGAAGGTCCATCGCAGACAGCTATCAGTCGAACACTGCGCGGCGTAGCTTGACAGAAAAGGTGGGAACCGAGAGAGGGAGAAACGGCGCGCGCACGACAGTGTTGTTAGATTTCACCTAATACTTCTCCTTGCGGAGCTATCGCGATGGGAACCTGTTCCATTATTCGGATGCCCTTGTAGTGACGCGTTAAACTGGCGCATTAGCAAGGATAATGAGTGTGCCTCGATAGCTCAGCGGTCAGAGCAACCAACCGGCAATTGGGAGAGCCGGGTTCGATTCACGGTCAATGCATATGCACTTTTATCCTTGCTATCGCCAAACTCTAATGACATCGTTCACCTTATTCCTCACTATAATGTTCTAAGTTAGAGGAAAATTTGTCTAAGTGACAATGCAGAAAATGTAATTTGATACTGTAATTCTCCCAATTTTTCAAAACATTTTAGCATCTCATATACTAGTTTTTGATAGTTATTTGTCTTATGATTGCTCAAAGTATTTTGAATTACATATACATGAACTACAATATCAGATTCTACAATGATCATATATCTGTTAAAATTTGGATGTTTTACCAGTTTTAGATTTGTGGAGCGTTAAAGATTCTTTCATTCTCAACGCTAGAAATGCTTGACAAATGCATTTAAAACAATCACCTGACTTGCCCAGTACTTTTACAAATTGTTTCTTTAAACCCCAGTTTGATGTAAACAGGTGGCAATATTATTTTTCCTCTCTTTATTAATGGCTCATGAACAATGTTGGTTTTTCGAACGGCCATAGCGTCTCTCAAAGGCCAAATAGTTAGTGCCAATGGTTTCCTTTTGCACGACTATCCCATAGACAGATGTGGCAGGATATTTGATATATCCACTTTGCTATCCAAGAAATATGGTGACCATTCTTAAATCGACACAAACAAACCGATGATGCTGAGGATAAGCAATTCCAGGATTTCATTATTTTAACAAACGTAGTCAACTTAGATAAAATGAAGATATAATGTGAAATTGAAATTCTCAAATACTCAGAAACCGATCTTAAATTTGTGGCAACATATTTTTTTGTTCCTCAGTGTTATTGATTCATAAAAAAAATGATTGACTATTCTTCAAAATTATGCTTTAACAATATTTGTTATGGGTAACGTTTTGACACTTGAACACTTCAAATCCCACAATTTTATTTCACTTGAATAAT
The DNA here is from genome assembly GCA_037954035.1 of Rosalia funebris. Taxonomy (NCBI): domain Eukaryota; kingdom Metazoa; phylum Arthropoda; class Insecta; order Coleoptera; family Cerambycidae; genus Rosalia; species Rosalia funebris. The sequence continues at coordinate 32,065,290 of JAZFAV010000002.1, forward strand.
TCTCCGATTCTTATTTGCCAGTTTAGCCGATATCAGTGGCGGCTCGTGATGAAATGAAACGGGTGTTCTGCACAGGGCCGATCCTAGGGTATTGGCCGCTCGCGTGCAAATTTCAAACGTATTCTTTCAAGCTACTGGCGCCGTAGGGGCCGCAAAAAATTGTGCCGCTGGCGAAAATTTTAAAAATTTTCAAGGTCACGCGTTTCCCTGATACTTCAGAATTTTTATGTAAAATCCGTTTATACAAAAATATAGACTTTCACAAGAAAAGTTTTTGGAATTTAATACCTTTTTGAAGAACATTCATGTTTGCCGTCATATTCTTTGGTTAAGAGAAAAGGCTTGTAAGGTGAATTTTCTACTGGAGGGTCTATAACACTTAAAATATTTTCCGAAATAGTTTCAGCGTCACATTCTGTAGGTTTCAGGTATGTCCAAAAACGTTCAATCGGTTCACCATCGAGAATATATCTTAAAACTACCACTAACTGAGTTTTTGCAGATACATCAGTTGTTTCGTCTGCCATAACTGCCAAAAATGAAGGTTTGTTAATTTTTGACAAAACGTATCTCTTTTTTGTCACATTATCATTATGTTTTTGCACATTTATCCAATAAGCTGAATCTAGCTGCGCTTTAATATTAGTTGTTCCTAATAAAGCTAATTCCATTGTATTATGTAGATGGCTTTTGGAGTTGTCGTGCTTTTTTATTTTTTCAGTTAAGTGTACCAAATCTGTCACCCCTACCTCCGTCCATGCTTTATCACCGCCAAAAAGTAAACAAGGAAAACAAAATAACGCATTTTTTTGGTTGCACCCACAAATCCAATTGTTCTTCGAACAAATGTCTCTATTAAATCGACGTTTATATGCTTTTCCGCGGCTAACACCTGCAGTCTCAATAACAATATCGGGCAATGGCCTACCATTGTTTTTTAAATAAATTTTTTCTTCATAAGAGTATTTAAAAAATCGCTTCACATGAACTAAATTATAGACTAAATCCATTGTCACTATCACAGTATATAAATATTAATAATTAGTACAATAAATCACTACACAAATTCACAAAACAGTATTTAAAATCTCAAATTGACGCGAAATACGAAATAGGTACGATTTACGCCCGCCAACTGTACGAGAAGTAGGAAGGAGTAAAAATTCACTGATGTTGCCTTAGCTGGAAAAAATACAGCTCACTGACCGTGTAAATTCGCGCATTTACGAGCGCCAGGTGTGGATTGTCGCGGGAGTTGAGGGGGAGGACGGGTGTGCCGAGCCGTGCTGAGAACTACCACGTGTGGCCCAGTTCAATGTACCACGACGCGCTCGCGTAGAGACCCAGATAATTCATCTGGTCTACTACTCAATAAAGAAGGGCGGGCATAATGCGACTTTGACGCAATAATTTGGTTAGCTGCACCAACTAACCAAATTATGTTATTAAAAAATTTTAGTAATTATTATATCGCGAAAATATACAAATATCTAATTTTTTTGGCAGTTCTGCAGCTCTGCAGCACCTATGCACCAGCCGCCCCTGGCCGATATTGTTCAATTCTAGATGAACATTTTGGGGTACAGCACATCAGCGATTTGGAAATAAAACTATTATATCTCAAAGAACCTGATTTCTCGGTTTGTTTCCATAAAATAATAAAGTTGATTCATGGTTTATGGAAAAGCCGCGTCTAAGACTCATCATACTATTGTATCATGTTTTCCCACTGTACTTTTTAAAGAACTTTTTGATCACACTCTTTTCCAAGAGATAAGTGCTGTTTCGTGCTGTTTCTTGAACGAATAGCATAGTATTTCTACATATAATACTTGAGCATATTATTATTATTATGTTCTGTGGGTTTGGGCCTTATCAGCCACTGATCGCATGGGTAGTCCCTTGGCGATCCCCTCCTGTCCGGGTCATTTTCCAAAAATGCTATCCCATAAAAGGAGCAATTTGGGCACGTCCCTCGCCTTAAGCCTCGCTTCTTCAAGGATAACAGGGGTCCCTAATATAAGGCATCTCCTCTCCTCCAGTGCAGGGCAGGTGTAAAGAAGATGAATCGAGGTTTCCTCGTCTTCTCTGCAGTATCTGCATGCCGGGCTGTCAGTCAGTCCCAGCTTATGCTTATATACATTCAGGCTACTATGGTGGCCCGTTATGATTCCTACCAGGATTCTGACTTTTTGCCTGTTCAATTTAATGAATTCTTGGGCCCATTTCTCAATCTCTGAGTATTCGATGAAGAGTTTGGTTATTCGACAACCCGTTACTCTTTCCCATCTTTCTCTATGCTGGTCTCTTGCCCAGTCATTGATGCGGTCTTTGAGCAGATTCCGACTTATTCCCACTGCAGGTTCTGGTCCATAGAGGTTTTCCCTGGTCCCTAGTTTGGCAAGGTCATCTGCAATTAGATTTCCCTTAATGCCATTATGCCCAGGTATCCATAAGAGTTCCACCGGTCCCTTCCCTGCCAAGTGGTTCAATGCTTCATAGCAATTATAGACCAACTTCGACTTTGTCCTTGCTGAATTCAGGGCTATCAACGCCGCCCTGCTGTCCGAGCAGATACATACCCTCTCCTGGGTCCGATTTTGGTCAGCCCCCAGAACACCGTATGTAATTGCAACTAGCTCGGCCTGGAGTGCGGTAGTGTATTTACCCAGGGGGAAGGTTTTACCTGTCCCATCACGTCGCCTATACACCCCCGCACCCGCTCTGTTCTCATTCTTGGCTCCATCCGTGTACCAGATGTCTCCATTGAGCGATAATCCAGCTTGAGCATAAATATTGCTAGAATTTTAACTTAAAATTTTATTATATTTCGATTATCATAGTTTTGACAAAAAATAATCAATTTATTTTATACTTTGTCTAGAAATATAGTCTTCCACCAAAATATCGTGCTTTTATTTTTAATTTATATAACTTGCCACATACCTTGTGGTATTGTGGTATATAGTACAGTGGTATCCACATAACATTCTACCCCGCTTAACTGTTTTATTTTTTGAAATAGAAAAAAGTAGTAAATACGAAAGTTGTAGGAAATTTTATTGCAATCTCAGACATATATTTAGAGAAACAATCGAATCTCGCGTTTCGGAGATCCAGACTTATGTTTTTTTTTTTAATGGAACACCCTGTTTATTTTTGAAATGTACGTGCTTTTCCGATTACAACAGTATATATATATATATATATATATATATATATATATATATATATATATATATATATATATATATATATATATATAAGTTATAATATCTTTGCTCTAGTAGTTTGCACAGTATCGCCTACTGAAATATCGAAAATTAAACAAAATCAAGATCGCCATGGAAAATTTGAAACAATAATTACGAGAATTGTTATAAACAGAGTTTGTGAGTTCAAATTAGATTTTATTTTTGATGTTATCATAGTTATATTAAAAAGCATATTCCTGGATGGAGCGTAACATTTTATTAAAAACTATAATTATAAATTATAGAAAGTGTTCTATAATACCTCCATATTGTGCGATGCAGACAGCATACCTCCTTAACAAATTTCGTTTGTAAGCCAAAATACCAGTCTCGTTCATGTCTCTGATCTCCCGACATATTTTTTCTCTAAGTTCTTTTACATTATTTGACTTTTCCGTATATACCCGATCTTTCAAAGTGCTCCACAGATAGAAGTCCAGTGGGGTCAGGTCAGGACTTCTGGCAAGCCATAAAATAGTTCCATTTTAACCTATTCCACTCTATAAAAGTATTATTACCTAAAAGTCGCTTAACAACAATGCCAAACAATATTTGGCTCATTTAATTGGATTATTAAATAAGAAATCTCTCCTCTTAAAAGATCTAAATGTGTTTGTCCAGTTACCGCCTTCAAAAGACACTGGTACAGTAATTGAGTTTCGAAAAATACCACACCAAACATTGATTGAAGTACGACCTTCTCGATGAACTGATATAAACGGGTGTGGATTATCTGATCACCAGTGGTGAGTATTTCTACTATTAAAAATACCACATGTTGAAAAACTGTCTTCATCAGTCCACATTATAGAATCTGTAATTATTTTAAGTACCTAGTAATAGAGTAATAGAAGTTTAGCAGTAGTAGTAAAAGTAGCATAGTAGTAGTAGTAGCATTAGTTGTAATAATTTATAAAATAATACGCACCTACAAATAGTTCATTTTCCGCTTGTCTTTCCAACATCAAACGGCAATATTCTTGTCTTCTACAATTATCATTTCCATACAATGTTTGAACTGGATGGAAGCAATATGGTTTAAACTTATTAATTTTCAATATTCTCTGGATCGACGTCCATGAAATTTTAAGTTAAGGGGGTAGAATATTATGTGTATAACCCTGTACATAAGAATAATAAAATAATAATAATATAAAACAGTTGCATAAACTTAGAACACTACCATACAAAATGCATTTTTATAGAAAAATGAGTGGCGTTCGAGAATGACGTATGGAAGATCTAACTACCAGTATAGCAGTAGAAGAACCCAATTTAAATGATACAAGCCTTGCACTGAGGAGGTGACAATAGGTGACAGTACGAAATGCAACAACGAATTCAAAACCCATTATATTTTAGACAGCCTTCCCTGAAAAAGTCGGAAAATGAAAAAATAAAGCAGTGGTGGGAAAATGTAACCAAAAGTTTGAGGAATAGTGGTTTTACGTATTCGTTAATTGAAGTAGTGGTGAAAATATTAGGCGGGGATAAAAAGTGAGCATTAATTGAAAGATAAACTATTTTTTCCCAGTTAGCACTCTCATCTACTTCATCCAATATTAAAGCGATTATCGCCAATATTTTATTAGGAAAATATACCAAAATTGAAGTTTAAAATCAGGCTGGTGATATTTTGTTATAGTATTCGAGCCATTGGAGGTTCATAGAGGTGTGAACTACAAGCAAATTTGACACGTCGTCGGCCCGTTACATGACGCTGACGTTCGTATAGTGTAAATCGACCTTTAGTGGTTGACTAATACTAATAATAAGAGCAACTTCACCTAAGTTGTATTCACTTTTAAACTTGGAGTGGCCGTTATGAAAAACTTTGTAATTATCTTACACATTTACATACACGGTATTCTTTACTTTACGTGTAATCTCGAACGTAGAATAACTACACTTCAACGAACTGTTCAACTACCGAATGATGACATAGTAACGAATTCAATTATGCCAACACACCCATCAAAATTGTGTACGCTATGTGGTTCAGTGATTATGATATGTCATAGCCAAATAATTCCTCAACATGTTAACAATGTATCTAATATGCAGTCTGATGTTAATTTTTGTTGCTGACACAGATTGAGCAAATAAACATCACAATGTGTAATTCATATCAGATATTAAGTCACTATTCATTAGAGTACTTCGGGTATCCTTGTGTATACCGTATACAGATTTTTTATATACAACACAGAACGACAGCTAATATAACATGACGTATGTTAGACGTGTTAAATAAAAAAGTTACAAAAATGTCTATTAATTCAGATACATGTTTTTTTCGGTTTTTTTTTTATATAGTAATAAACATAATTCTTATCATATAATCTTATACATCAGTAGAATATTTGGTGTATTGTAGTCGTAAATATTCCCACGCATCCTAAACGTTGTAATAGTATCATCTTATAGTACATTTCTTAAAACAAATTACAAATGTATACTGTCGAAATTTTAAGTGTAAAAGTATCTTTAACTTTATAACGTTAACTAGTGATGGATATTTTTGCAATGATGTTTCTAAATTATATTTACCCAGAGAAATGCAACAATTCATTTATGATTTTTGAAATTTAATATAATGATTTTTTCATATACTGTGTCACATAATATCTCTTCAGTCATCATTACGAAACTCAGAATTAAATATATTTATTTTAAATATGTCAAGCTATTAAACGTAAAAAGTAAAGTAAAAATGGAGCATTCGATATCAACAAGATGAAGCCTTACCACTCCATTCTACCCCTACACTATAATGTAACTCTTTATCGACTTTTATACACTTCTTTTTTCTAAAATAATTGAATTGGAAAAAGTGTCTCAGGGTAGTGCTGAACATAGATATATTTCAAAAATGATGTAATAAAATACGAATACCTAGGACTTCAATGAAACCTGACAATCTGAGATCTGTCACTGAAAATGTTATACACCGAGAAAACAATTAATTTACTGTAAATTAATAATTTTGTATATAGCGAAACAAATGTTCTCTTAAAAGAACTTCCAATATATATTTCTTATGCAAAATAAATATTCTATTTGCCAAATAAATGTTTCTGTGAAATAGTTTTTAGTACGTTATTTCTTAAAATTTCATTATTTATTTTAATATCTTTTTATATTTAATATTAAAAATATGATGAGAAATCTATTATCCTTTGATTAATACATGTTAGTCTACATGTTAGAAAAGTCTCTTGCTAGGGAATAAACTACAGAAGTGGGGGGAGTTGACAACATTTCTAGATTGAAACTTTTCTCTTATGGTAACGGCATTACCATCAAAACCCATTAAAAAATATCTAGTAGACAGAAATTTTGACAGATTAAAATAGTACGAAAGGAACTGTCATTTTATGTTTCTCTCTTTAAAAAAATATTTTTAGAACTTCTGTCATGTAGTAATTTCTCCGATGTAGTAAATTTTCTACAGTATTGTAAATACTACCATCAAGTATTCATCAATAAATGTATTCGAAATAGCACATAACCAAATGTATCTACATCTCAATGGATTTAAAATCAACATGCAGACCACATTAGACTTTTTCTTGTGGGGCTACGTTAAAGGAAGAGTCATGCCAATAATCCCGTTCCGATTGAACAGCTGAAAAATGACATTAGCAAAGTTATTGCGGACATAGGGCCACAGCTATGCCTCGAAGTGATGGAAAACTTCATTAATAGAATACACTGCTGCCAGAGACAGAGGCGACCACTTACAAGATATTGTATTCCATGTGTAATGACGTAGTTTAAATAAACAATTGAACCGAAGATTATTGTATTTGTCCAATAATTACAAACATAATCCGCTACCTCTCGCGGGAACACCCTATAGAATATATCTAACCTTATATTCTGACATACCAAGTGTTCTCGATTTCCAAATATTCATGTTTTCTTTAATTTGATCCGTTTCTCCTATTCTCCACGTTATACAGTATTAATAAAGGTGTATCCAAACATACAACATCGAAGCGTACCGTAACGCCATCCCCCGTGACAATTTAAAGGGCTCACAGTGTAACATCGTAACGTCCTCGCGCAACATCAGAGCGCGAGCGTTCCGTAGCTTGTTGGTTTGTCAGCGTCACATCAAAGGCTTGTACTGCGGTCGCGTTACGCATGCCACTTCCACGTCTCGACGGAACTGCAGCGACTACGATGGATGGAATACGAACCTATGTTACGCGTCGATGTCCTGTTAGCAACGCTCAGTCTCAGATTATCATCATACATCAGGGATGAACACACCTAGACTTCATTCATCTCGCGCTCTCCGATGCATCTACAACTATGAGTCCTGGATCCTACACAAAGCCTTGTAGAGTGCATGTCCTGCAACTAGAGACATCGTTAGTAGAGATACACGTAATCCATGGTGAATTCTGTAAAGTTCTGAAAACTTGTAGGATCCAGTGACTCACTTTCATCGAGTGTCGCGAACATCTAACATAATCGGTCCAACCCGATCGCGAACGCTCTTTCGTCTACTGCAGTCTCCGTGGTAGCCTTTACCACTCCGTGTAATGCGCCAATACTATGCCAGTCATAGCTTTAGACTGTTCCACCATCCAGGGACCGCATACAATGGACACGATATTATTTCCAACCTACCTACCGTTGCGTTGCGTCGTCGTTTACCCATTACGATCGCAATAACGGAACATTCTCGCAGCGAGAGATACCTCGCCTCTTATACCTGATGCGCCACCATCTCCAGGGAGACGACTTCACCTTCCATTGTCAAGCGGCGTGAACAATACCCCTCGAGAGACCCACGGCGAAGAATAAGACCCCTTTGAGCATGATGCCACCAAGAGGTCAGAGCCCAAGCCACTCTTCATGATCTTAGGCTAAGACGACCGACTACAACAATAATTAACAGAAATTAGTTTAGTACCGCTGTATTAAGAAATTCTTAAAAATGCGTAAGAATTTTACGCGGATAGCATTTCGATGACTATGGTCAACTTACACAGCTCGACGCGCAATATGACAACTATTATTGTAGATCATAGCGCTATAATGAATTTTATGTCCATCTTCTAAGGTTTATTAACATTATCATTGGTTATTACTACTTTTTAAGTTCATTATTCCCGGATCAGATATCACCTCGATATATTAAATGAATAGACTGGAAAAAAATTTAAACTGGAACTGTTCGATTGTATCATTAATCGGATAATACTGTCAGATAAATAATATATCAGTATGTCAAGAAAGTAATGTGTTAATAGATAAATAATGAAGCAAAAAGCTTTAAAAAACTTTAGACACAGTATTATAGTAATAAGTAATTAAAATATTGTATAAAATATCATCAAAATAATATATTGTAGTGTATTATAGTAATAAATAAATAATTAAAATATCATTGTATGAATAATAAATTTAATACTTTCTTTAATATCGGCATAATTCCTCTATCACCATCATCCACGCTAGGAGGTAAGCTAACTTCAAAAGTGGCAGTTTTTTTTGGACATGAAAAAGCTGAACAATTATCAAAATTTACATTCTTATAGTATAGATCTCTTATTTACATATTACATTATAAATGTAATAGGTATAAACCTCCGCCTGTTTTTACATCCTATTTAAACGATAATATATTTAAAACATAACTCTCACCTAGGTTTCTGTAACTTCTGTGAGTTTAGTAAGTTACAAGCTACTAAAAGTTATACGAAAGGCGATATAACATCGCCCATTCAAATGATAGACATTACAGCCGTTACTTGATTTATAATATCAGTACTCCATATCCGCTCAGGTAATAGCCCGCTCTGTTTATACATATTTGCTTAATTAAACCTTTTTCTTTCCCAGTGTTTACTCGTTTTACACAATGGATTATTTGGATAATCTATCAATGATCTAAATTTCTAAATTTAGCTAATTTAGGGCGTCAATACTGATGCGAATAAAGACGAAAATTTTATTATCTTTGTACAAAGTTTTGAAAATTCAAAAAATAGATAATTTTATATTTACAGTTTGTAGCGTTTCTCCATTTTCGTTAACATTCTACGGGATTCTATTACGTTTTAAAATTTACAAGTCAACGTTTCATCTTTGAGCATCCATCGTCAAGTTTAATTATGTAATTGCGATTTTCTTACATATTTTTTACGTCAACGGTCATAGTACATAGAAACACATATATAGATATAATTTTTGTGTAATAACATATACATATAATTATTAATGGGAAAAGATCGAAATCAAAAGATATATAGAATATCACAGAAAAGGACATTACATTAATTATAAACTTTTTGAGGCGTTGTGTTGACTTAAAAATTTAGCAATACTCTATACTCCTATCGAACAGCTAACTTATTTTAATGTACAAAAAGCTACGCCGATTCGGAACACTTGAAACTAGTTTAATCTGGATTAATGAAAAATCCTGGTTACTGGATCATTTTTTCTCAAAACCATATATAACATAGTTTTGAGAAAAAGTGATTTTACGTGTAAGAAAAGGTGATATAACTTCTAACGAAATGTCTTGGAATATTCAAGATAATGCTAGTAGTGCTATATCAAGTTAATTACTTCAAAGTTTTGAGCAAAATTACGAAACAAATCTCGAAATTTTACAAAGACAATTTATCATTTCAAGAAAAACTATACGACCTCTTGATTCTCAAACACAGTAAATTTTTCAAAGTGTTCTATTTTTGGAGTCGATGTTCAATTTTGACAACTACAGTATAATATGAAACGTAAAATAAATGTATCAAAATACTACAACTTAATAGCACTTCTGTATTTAACATGGGAGGAATATACGCCTACTAAAAAGATACTAGCAAAATGTGATATGGAAAAACGTAGACGGCAAAACTTACTTACTAATAAAAGTAAGTGTTTATGAAATTTAGTATTTAGAAACCCAAATACTAATTATGTCTACATATAATTTAAGGTTGTACTAAGTACTGGTTATTTGAAGCCTGTGCAAAGGAAGAGCTTAACTATATGGGAACTTATTAGGTTAAAAAATTTCGTAAAAGGAAGGGTATCTAATACAAAAACAAAATAATAGTGGCAAGTGGTACCTTTACCCTTAGTAATATTACAATTACTAAGGGTAAACTTAATTTAATGGATGTATTTGAAAAATTTGCCAGTCTGCCATCAAATCATACTGATTACCTACGTTTTCCTCATTGCTTAAAAAAATGGTAATTTTTGTATTTATGCAAACATGTTGACAATTGCAGTTTTGGCATATTTCTGTTCTACTTCTTCAAGTGTTATTGTTTTAGCTATAGGTGAAGGTAAGAGGAGGCTTGTGTGGGCTTAGCCCCCACAAAACTAAAGTTAGACTCCCAACGGTATTCAGCAGACTTGAGATTATAGTTAGCAGCAAGTCCGAAAGCACAATTAAACTAAACGTGACAAGCTACAATACTTAATTGAGAATAAAACTATAACTGAGAATTTTTATTGTTACGAGTTTTACTTATTTTCTTTTTTGTAGCAATAATACAGGTACTAATAATCTAATCGGTCTTTCCTTCTCGTTCTATTTGGACTGTTAATTTACTGAACCATGGACTTTAAGTATGTTGAGAGCTTCCGAACACTATACCCACCGGTATAGGGTAGTATAGACCGCGATCAACCACCACACGATGACGCGATTGAGCGTTCAGGAAAGGGAAGAAATAATTAAAGTGTTCTCAAAAAAAGGAGCCAGAAAGTTGCAACTAAATTTTTGATTCAGCTACTTACTACATATAATACTTTTTGTTGTGACATTAGTTAATTGTATTACTGTGCTTAAATAAAGTTCTGTTGGTCTTAATACTCTACACAATTTTTTTAAGTATATGATATACTTTTTGATATGCATACTACATGATATCCTATTTTTAATTGGAAACCTCCTTTTCCTCGCTAGAATTGTTTTTTCTTCTGGGGCTTCCACAGGCTTTTCTACAAACAGAACTTTAACCCCCCAAAAAAATGTATTCTAGCTTCGCCAATGGTTTTAGCATCATATTAGCCATTCATCTTCAGTTTCGCAGATTTTTCGCTACATTATTGGCTGTTGCTAGGTCAAACGTAATCACCTTCAAAATGCATGATATGGTGATTGGAGAGGTACCTTTGTTGGAGAGTTTCGTTGAGAGGTACATAGAACAATTACACAGTAACTTATACACATATTGCCTCATTCATTAAACTACTCATTTTAATATCTACACCATCAACATCCTTGGAACTTGATCAAGTTTGCCATATTGTTTTCTACTGTGTATTCTACTACTATTCTCCTACTACCTTTCACCGCATAAAAACTAAATTGATTAAAAAACTAGACAAATTATTATTATATCAAACGAAAAGTCATTGACGTGATAATCGATGCCCATAGACAATACGCACTGCGAAAAGTATCTATTAATTTCATTGGGACTAGCTATGTCCTCTGAGAAAGTACTGGGTGAGGAATTATTATTAAGTCGTTTCAGCATACCTATTCTTCAACATTCTTTATATTCTTCACAAGCAATATGAGTATTAACATCTTTATAGTTAGATAATACATTGTTCATGAGGACGAATCATTAATTTAATGTTTTCAGTTCTCCAAAGCTCAGGAGATTTTGTAATACAAACTATACTGTAAGATGCATGCGTACTAGAAAGAAAATTTGCCATCTGACTAAAAGTATTGACTATATTTTCCACGTTGTTTAGCGAATATAAGATGTCCCAACTCAAGTAATACGAATCATTTAAAAAATTATAATAATCAAAAATTCTAAAGGGTTTTTTTTTGGAACTATAGGATGTAATTTCTGAATGAAACTAATAATATTTGAGAGACTGAGGTTTTATGTTCTTCAACATAAAATTGAGACGATACTGCTACAAATGGAAAAGAATATCATTCATATGGCCATCGCGATTCATATGTTAATCTGGTATGATATCATGGGTTTGTAAAATTGTCCATAACATGGGAACATAAAAACTGGCTCCACTAAAACCCGAATAACATGTTGAATGTTGGCTTTACGGTCATTGGTTGTCGGCGACTGGATGGCGTACATTTTCTCCTTGACATAACCCCAAAGAAAAAAGTTCAGTAATGTTAAATCACATGATCTTATACGCCAATTGATATCAGCATACCGCAATACAGCATGGTCAGGAAATTTTGTATGCAATAAAGTTATGGTTGCCCATGCTGTACGACATATTGCTCCATCTTGCTTGCATGACAGACGTTCTTGAATGATTGAATTATTGTGCATAACGTCAAATGATACGTTTGAATCCTACCGTGAATTTTCCCTCATTGCAGTGATATTTTCATCTGACCAACAACGGTAAGGGCGTATTCGTGTTGCCTTATCAATAACAGAACCTATCTCTTTAACTCTTTAAGTTCACTTCATTTTGTCATAATTTTGTGCGTTATTTTTTTCTTAATGCAACTGTAAATGATCGCTCACTTTCATAAAACAGTTGTACACAACTATTTGTTGTGGAACTGTTAATCGCGACATGTTGACGTCATATGGTTTGTAGACGACATTCGTTACATATTGACGCCTACCTTTGATAGAATACAAATGACGCGCAATTCAAATCCTATAGTTCCAACTGAAGTACCCTATAATATATTCATGATATGGTTTTAATTTTATACGTGCAGTAAGTTTTCAAATAATATTTTAGTAGTATTTATAACAAGAAAAAAATGTTTATCACAATATACCCCTAATTTATTCATTTATTCAAACTGTAACTTTTTCGCAATAATATGAAAAATTAACGCAGTTCGATACAAAATAGAATATCAAAACGATCATTATACGGTGATTGCAAAAAAATATGATTCTAAACTTTAAACATCTTATAATTACGGTGGAATAAAAACTGGACAGAAATTAATTTACGCTCTGCACTTTATGCCCAATATTAATTACATTTCATCCATGTATCCTGAGTATTGTGCTGATGAAACTACAAGAAATAATATTTACAATGCCAAATATGAATACAGTGTATATTTCTCAGTATCGTATCTACGCGGCATCGCTTAATATTGAAATAAATAATAAAATCGTTAAGACCTTTTGTCTCTAATTATTTATTACAACTACAGGCGACAAAAACCAATAATTTATGTTTACAAGCCCGCCTTAAAACAAACAAAAAAGTGTCTCGCAAAACAGACATACCAATTAATTTCAACGACAATTTCAATCTTTCACGGCTACACTAAAGTTATAACACTGACAGCTTTAACGCCAATGAAATAGCCGTCTCAGCGGGACCCCTTATGACATGTGGTTATATAGTGTCGTATACAAGGCTTCCTCGTTCTGATGAGACAAAGCTTCTCTGTTCCGCATCAAATTTCACCCTTGCTGGGCTAACAGAAGCCTAATTAATGAATAGGTTTTTTATATGATTGAGAGACATGTGAGACGAAATATTATATTCAGTATTTAGTACATTTAATGTATATTACCCTGATTATACAATCAAAGAATATCGAAAAATATTTTGTTCTTTTGTATCATCTATACTAATTTAAATATTAGTATTGAAATTAATATGTTGCAAATGACAGAATAATACAAGGATCTGAGAGGAAAAGAGGTGATCCCTGGATGAGGTGCCATCCAGGGATCTGTAAAAAATGTTTTGCGTCATACTCTGGGGTCTGGGGCAGAACAGGAACAGGAACTGTTGTAAACCTAGATTTTTAATATTATTGCCCACAAAACATAAAAGTCACCATGGGCTCACCATCATCACTATACAAACCACCGCAATATACAGGGTGGCCCACGAAGTTTTGGCCAGTCGATATCTCGAAATCTATTTGAACAATAGTTTTGAAAATTGGCAATGTTAAACAGCTGAAAGTACTGCCTATTTTTGGCATAGAAGGACTTTATTTCATCGATACATTTCCGGTCACGTGACATCAACTTTTAAATTTTAAATGAGACGCCCCGCATGTTATTACAATTTTGTGCTGCACTTCCTAATACCAATCCAATGATACCTTATTTGTTAAGATTTTCGGGCACTACAGTAATGATAAACAATTGTTTATGAACGTTCCTTTATTTTCATTGAAAAAAAAAACGTAGGTAGCTCAAAACAAAACAGAAAGCAACAAGACATCACTACTTGTCAAGAGCTGTCAAGCAGTATTAGTAGATATTGTGTTTGTAAAAACAGTAATAAGATTATTATGCCTTTACATTTTACTTACGACGAGTATGTTCATATGCTGCTGATCTATGGAGAATGTGGAAAAAATAGACATGCTAGAGATATGTATAGTTCGTTTGTGTCGTTTTTCCGACCGAACAGCTCCAAGTAAAGATATTTTTGCTTACGTGGAATAAACATTAAGACGCGGTTCGCTTCCTAGTGGAAAACGAAAAACTCCTCGAAGAAAACCTATTAAAACAGAGGATACCATAATTAATATTCTGGCGTATCTTCAAGTAAATGCCCCTATGTCAATGCGGTGTCTTCAGCAAAGAATTAGAAGTAAGTAGAACTACAATCCAGAGAGTAATCAAATATCATAAATATCATCCTTTCAAAGTACATTTAACGCAAGGTTTAACTCCTGAAGATCCTGAAAGAAGATTTAATTTTATTGTATTGCTGAAATGTCAGTGAAAGTCTCAGATGGCCCGTTCTTTTTAAATAAAATGTTATGGAGTGATGAAAGTCGTTTTCACAACAACGATACCGTTAATAGACACCATTGTCACTACTGGTCGGCTGAAAATCCAAAATGAATGCGAGAAACCAATTTCCAGACAACATGGAGCATAAATGTTTGGTGCAGTTTATTCAACGGCCGTTTATTTGGGCCATATTTCTATCAAGAAATATTGAACGGCGAAATATATTTAGATTCTCTCCAGAATATGCTTCCCCATTTACTTGAAGGTATTCTCTTGAAAGGACGATGTGGTAGCAGGATGGTGCATCTCCTCACTTTGCCCAGCAAGTTAGGACATGTCTTGATGCTACTTTCCCTGAAAGATGGATTGGGCTCAATGGTACAATCTTGGCTGACTCGCTCCCCAGATATACCACCTTTAATTTTTTTTCTATGGGGATACTTAAAAGGTTTGATTTACAATACACAACCTAGAAATTTAGACGATTTGCAAAACAAAATCGGAGCAGCGTTCAAAGTGTTACACCAGAGATGATTAGAACAGCATGCTACACAGATTTTTAAAAATATATGAGTATTGCGTTAATGAAGGTGGACATCAATTTGAGCATCAACTGTAATGATTTTTATAATTATTGTATTTATTTATCTTCTGTAATAAAAGTTTTAAAAATCAATCTATTCATTTAACAGCTCAGATTATCACTGTTTTACATAAACGTGCTAATAAATATGGCATCGTTGAGTTGGTATTAGATAGACCATGACAACATTGTAATAACGTATAGGGTGTCTCATTTAAAATGTTGATGTTAATGTCACGTGACTGGAAATGTGCAGGTGAAATAAAGTCTTTTTATGACAAAAATTGGCAACGCTATCAAATGTATAATGCCAATTTTCAAAATTATTGTTAAAATAAGTTTCGAGATATCGACTGGCCAAAATTTCGTGGGCCACCCTGTATATGGGCCCATTATTTGCAACTAACATTGCAAGTAATTATATAACTTTGGAAGTATAATATTGCATATAAAAAAAACGGAAATAAAATATTATACATTAATTAATAAATATTATATTTATAATACTGAAGGAAGCTTCCAAATTTTCATCATCGGCCTCAATATATTTCTCACACCTTTTTACATTCGATATATATGATTTTTAATATTGATACTCTGATATCTGTCTGGATTAGCTACTCCACTTGTGAGAGGGGAGGAGGGCACCATACTCTTTGTTTTCTTCACGTGTACTTATTTCCATGCTTTTCTGTGTAGTATAAAAATAGGTCCCATTGATTTTCATTTGAAATATTGAAAGGATTTTAACGTTTATCCTAATTTTGATGTACTCTCGTTCAACATCTAATTGAACCCTATTTTGTTAAATATCTTTTCGTACTAAAATAATATTATAAGTATCTTGCATGCTACTGTTGCATACTCTAAATGTATTTTCCTTGCGTAATTCAAAACCTGCCGATAAAGCATGGATATTTTCTATATTATAATAAATATTCGGCTTGTCTAGTTCTCGTTTTTTTACTTGCTTTAATCCCTTGTCACGATATCATTCTTCATTTATTATTGTCGTCTCCTGGTCACTCTTCTAATATTCCATAACATTTTTTATGTATTTTCGTTATTTCTATAATTCGTATTTATAAATAGTCAAACGTTGCTTATCTTCTCAGGGATTGTCAAGTAAAGATTATAACGGGTGTGTCAGCAAGAGGTAGCCGACTTAAACTTGCCGCCATTACTCTTGCAACAGGTTTTGGAAGTTGATGCTTCGTAGTTATTACGTGGAGAGTATGCCATTACATTATGGAGAACTATACTGTTCAGCAATGCATACTTATTGTCAAAGTATACTACGAAAGTAATGGTTCAATTGTGAGCACTGAAAAAAAATTACGTGCAATTGTGGGTTGTCGTGAGGCACCTGCTAAGAGGACCATTCAACGCATCATGACGAAATTCAGGGAAAGTAGCTCCGTGTGTGATAAACAAACACCTATACGTCACCGTGGGCACCGCTCAGTTGAAAATATTGAAGCTGTCAGTGCAAGTGGGGCTACAGATAACACTATATCCGTAAGACGTCGTTCCCAACAATTACATCTCTCAAAGTTAACATTACAGAGAATTTTGACAAAGGACCTTCATTTTCAAGCATATAAGATCCAGCTAACACACGAGTTGAACTTACGGGACTATGCACGACGCCGTGAGTTTTGTGAATGGGTGTTAGAGACCATCGCAGTTGACGGCGAGTTTTGGTAAAAGGGTAAAAGGGTACGCAAACAAACAAAATTGCCGCATCTGGAGAGCTAAAAATCCACGTCGCATCTAAGAACAACCCATGCATCCGACAAGGATTACCGTGTGGTGCACCTTGTGGACAGGAGGAGTTGTTGGGCCATTCCTCTTCGAAAGCGAAACAGGCGAAGCGGTTACTGTAAATGGTGTACGTTACCGTGAGATACTAAGAAACTTCTTTTTCGAACAAATCAATGATTTGGATGTAGGCGATATATCGTTTCAGCAAGATGGTGCCACATGCCACACAGCTAACGAAACGCTGAATCTTTTGGGTACCAAATTTCCTGGGCGCATAATTTCTCACAGAGCTGAAGTTGATTGGCCACCATGCTCTATTGACTTGACCCCATTAGACTTTTTTTTGTGGGACTACGTCAAATAAAAAGGCTATGCCAATAATCTCGTTACTATTGAACAGCTGAAACATAATATTAGCGAAGTTCTTGCGGACATAGGGCCACAGCTATACCGCGAAGTGATGGAAAACTTCATCAAAAGTATCCACTGCTGTCCGAGACAGTCAATTCCTCGCCGTGCACAAGAACTCGGCCTTTCGCAGACTACAACTTGGCGAATTTTGCATCGGGTCTTGGGCCTACACACGTATAAGATTCAACTGACTCAGGAGCTCAAAGTTAATAACCATAGACAACGCCGTTTGTTCTCTGACTGGGCTTGGAGCGTTTGGAAGAGGACCCCAATTTTCACCGAAAAATCATCAGCTATAGTGACGTGGCGCATTTTTTGATGAATGGCTATGTTAATAAGCATAATTGCCGTACATGCCATACAAGCATAATTGCCAACCCATACAAGGTTCACCAGGTATCAATGCACCCACAAAAAGTTACTGTTTGCTTTGGATTTTGAGCCGGAGGCGTCATTGGCCCGTACTTTTTCGAAAACGACGTTGGTGAGGCCATCACAGTCAACGGCGAGCGCTACAGAACGATGTTAACCGATTTCTTTTCGCTCAGATTTAACGATATGGACGTGAACGACATGTTGTTCCAGCAGGATGGCGCTACGTGCCACACAGTGGACGTCACGATGGCCGTTCTGCATGAACGATTTGAGGGTATGGCCATCTTTCGCAGAGGTGACGTAAATTGGCCACCAATATTGTGTAAACATTTGAATTATATTATATTCCACACATAAGGTCATACATGGGCCTTTCAAATAAAAAAAGAATTTCGTTAATTCCTCACAAACCGCTTGTTTTAGTCCATTTCAAAATCGACCCGCCCTTATTGAAAAACCCTTCATTCTGTTATTGTGATATTCAGCACATGTTTATTTTCCAAAAAGAAACGAAAGCGAAGTTAATTCTCAATAGTTTTATTGGAGTTTTATTCCTTTCAGTATTAATTTTTTCTATCAGTAACTGTACTAGTTCATAGTGTCTTCCTAATTCTATCTATTACTGCGTTAACACTGTTGAAATCCTCGATACCGAAATTTGTCCATGCCGATCGTTGCGAAAATATCTATCTATTATTTTGAGCTACACATATTTGCATATATTAAGAGATTATATTAGCTAGTTTCCTCGCCTCATTAGTATTACTCTTTTTGTCAATTATATAAAACAATATTTACTTCCTATTTTAATTTGCCATTCCACATGATTCTTTAGTTTCTGTTTAATTTATATTTATATACTTCAATTAACAAAAAATACAATTAAAAATATTCATTTCTACTAGGAGGATTCTTGCATATGGTTTCATTTCTTCTATTGGTAGTATACCACCTAAAAATCTTATACCTATATCATTGTTATATTATCATTGTCAGTGACAATAACTATTATCATTGTTTCTGATAATTTGATATTCTTGCACTTAATTTATCTCTAAATTTACTGAAAGTAGTGCATCCCTCTATATCGAATGTATTAGTTTAGAACAGAATACGTCTCAATACTTTTAATTGGTTAAAAAACTGTTGTCACTAGTGGGCGAATAATTTAAATAATTACAAAAATATTTACAAACATCTTTGCGAAATATCACTTAAATATGTGTTTATATCTATATTTGTGTGTGTACATATAAGTCAAGCCTCTAATTTATCTAATAATTTAAATGCATACACTTTGAATATTTATAGCTAGGAACAAGTGCTATATTAAACGATGTCGCAATATACAATAATTTTAAAATTAACATGATAGCCGCATTATCCTAATATATCATGGTAATGTTTAAATAGAATAGTTTGTATAATTTTATTGTACAAAATTACAGTTATTATAGCAAATAACAATAAATCTAACAGAATTAAATGATTTGTTAAGAATGTCTTTATTAAACGAAATTATCGAACATCGATCTAGTAACTTAACGAATGAGATCGAGGCTAAATAAATAAATAAATTTTGATTATTCGGACATTTCCTCACATTTTGATTCTAGTAATTACTTGTAAGCTTAATTTTGTGGTTCACTGTTTTATGCCACAGATTGTAAATGCGTATCTAAATTAGAGTCTCAAAATTCTAAACTAGATCATGAAATAATCATGACTCAGTTTAGATTCCGAAAAAAAGTGTAAAACAACGTCGGTGGATGCAACGTACTAATGATATTGATGATAAATATTATTTATGGCACATGAGGTAATTGGCAAGACATCTATTTGTTGTTGAGCCTCTATTAGGTTTTCCGATAATATACTTTTAGGAGATACATTCGGTAATTTCATAGAGTTCACTGCTACACCCCAGAGGTCTTGTCTTTACAAGGGGGTGAAAGTTCTGAAATTTCTCTAAGTGACTTTTCTTCTCCACTTTATCTGCCAGCTAGCTAATAATAGAGGTAGCAGTGGGTGCCGATGGAGCATCACCCGTTTAACGGCCTTTGCAAAGAGGGAAACTCTAGCGAAACAAAAAATGGGAAACGTGAAAATCTCGGCAATGAAACTGCAGAACTGATTATATTATGGCACTGATATGTATCCTTATAATTAATGCTTCTGTGTTGTCAACTTCTGTAAGTTAAGGGTTAATAATTAACCTTTAAAATATGGTCCAAGTGACAAACTTGCCAACAAAAGGAATCACCAGATAAAAGGGCTTATATTATTTTAGCATTGCGATATTTTCCAGTCACGGATCTACTGAAGGCTGGTATTATTGTCCGCTCTTTGGTGTCTCCGCCAACCGGTTGGGTGCCAAGTAATACAGTGGAACCTAAGCAAAGATCCGATTGCTGGTACCGCTTATGTGTGATGAAAGAAATTACACTCAAATTTCAAATGGAAAATATCCAGGGAACAAATATATGTATAGGCAACAAGGCGTAATTCAGTCAAAAACATAAATACGAAAAGGATATACACAATTTATACTATATTCAAAATAATTAGTCACCAGATTAGAATCTATATCGAGACACTCTGAGGAACAAAAATGTCTGATCCTTTTTTTCCTTTTTACCCAAAAGAACCTTAAAATTCGCAGTGAGTCTAGTTCCTTTTTAATTTATAATCAAATGTTAAGTGTTATATTTGGATGACAGTAAATGAATGTTTACATATTGTAAGGAATTTACTAAAAAGTTCTTTATTTCGAACATTCATTTACAACTCAACTATTTACAAGTCCAACTAGATAACTAACTTTCTTTCTACTTTAACTTTATAAAGTAACTTTCTCACTATATTACACTATGTCACTTTCTTCGCACCGTATCACTCACTATCGCGGTCCAGATTCAACTAACTCCTGGCTGGATGACACAATTATTATATAGGCAGTAGAACGTCTCTCCAGACGTTTCTAGATAAAGAACTTTGGCGAACCTTCTAGTATAGAACGCACTGGAAGTCAACTCCGCACGCTCTCGATGATTTCGAATATTTCCAGCATTCGGGATCGTTCAAGGCGTTCGTTACAATATTTTACATGAAACATGTAGTCGGTTTTTTATAAAAATAAATAGAATGGGACAATAACTGCATAAACAGGTTGGGAGAGTTATTTAAAGTAGAGCTTATATGACTATTTTCTAGTTAACATGTTTTTACTGAATTGCGGGAGGTTTCCTCATTACTGTTTATAATATTTAGGATATTTTTTCAACAATTTAACATTTGTTAACACATGTATAAACACTATGTATTAAAACTTCAATACATCCTGGCTGATATCTTTTTTTTTGATTCGTTGCTTTAGATCCTCTAAATTATTTGACCTATTAAAATATACCCCCAAGATTAAGGAACGCTACAAAAGGAACGCTACTTTTAATGGTACTATAATACCAGAAGCCTCATCCAGAAGATATTTAGGAATGCGCCTAGATAAAAAATTGAACTGGAGAGAGCATTTAACAAAAAAAGAGAGAACAAATTGATTTAAAACCAAAAAACTTGTACTGGTTACTCGGGAGAAAACCTTCTCATCTTCTCATTATCATTTTTTATTATACAGCAAAGTTCTAATATATGAGGCGGTCATAAAATCCATTTATATATATGGAATAGAACTCTAAAACAAGCACCAGCAAGTCTAATATGAACTTCGTTCAGAGAGCCCAATCCAAAATACTCCGATCAATAACAGATGCACCGTGGTATGTATCAAACAATACACTACACAAAGTTTCTAGGAATTTCATTTACCAGTGATGTCATTCAGGACAGGAGCAATAAACACCACAATAGACTCGAAACACACCTCAATCCACTCTTACGACCACTCCTTCGCCAACAAAACTAAGCTACAAGATTAAAAAGACGACTACCAATGGATATAAAATAAACCAAAATGCAAGAGGGTTTTTCGCTGTATCCTCATCCCGTCAACTAAAGGACTTCTAACACTGACGTAGTTTTTCACGAAACACTATACACTACACTCGACGCACATTTCGCCAATAAAGTTGGCATCATCTAGAGATTTAAATGTCTGAGAAACATCAATATTCTCAGATATATTCTTAATGATTCCCACCATTGTGTTCAATACAATACAAATTGGTGAACCTCAATTTTCTAGTCCATCGCTTACTAAGCTTTCCTCTCAATAATCATGGGTTTGAAAAATAAAAAGCGCTAATTAAGGACATAGCTGAGTGTAATGGATATTCTGTTGGTATAGTTGAAAAAATGATTAAGAAACGCAAATTTAAAGAAACACTTTGAAATTTCTCGACCTTTCAAACTGAAAGATAACATCCAAAAAATATTTATCTATTCCCTACGATCCTCGATTCACCCGTAGTATTAGTATGATTTTTAAAGATATAGGGACGATGGTAGTTCTCCTCGAAAATTAAATTAAAACAACTTTTAGGTAATCCAAAAGGTAAAATAAACACAAACGACTTAGCTGATTTACAAAAGCAGCTATAACAACTGTACTCAAAGGCATGTTGGACAGACCAGACGATTTATTAAAACCAGGTTCAAAGAGCACATGGCGCATATCAAATATGATAGAGCAGATAAGTCCAGTGTTGCCAAACATGCCTTCGAGAACAACTATAAGATACATATTAGCAACTTGAGAGTAATTAGGAATGTAATAAATACTACACAACTAGATGTAGTGAAAGTTTATAAATTGGAAAGTGTAAAAATAGTATTAATAGTGACAGAGGGTCTATTCCACATAGCCCGTTTTATTGATTACTTACTCACGGCTCACTGGGCCGCAACCGTGAAGGTCAAGGCTTCCTAAGCTGTAACTATAATTTAATTATAAATAGAATACGTTATTAGCACAAGATTAGTTTTAATCATCTCCAGATGATGCCAACTTTGTTGGCGAAGCGCGTGTCAAATGTAATGTATAGTGTTTTGATGTTTTGTGGAAAACTATGTCAGTGTTATCGGTCCTATGATATCAAATTAGCTTATAGAAAATACTTTATTTCTGATTGTTGATATCTTGAAATAAAAAAGACAATATTCATAATTTTTTGTATTAAATATTTTTTTAAAGACATAGATGGACTTAAAAATGTTATTTTCAGATTTTATGAGCTATGACGCCATTATAGCCTTGTATATAATGACGTCATAGCTAAAACAAAATCTGAAAAATCAACATTTTTAAATTAGTCATATCTTTTTAAAAAGTAAGGTTGTCATGTTTAAAAAAATCGTTTAATACAAAAAATTATGAATATTGTGAGAAATTTTATCATCACGTGGTTCAATGTCTAGCAAAACGTAGAGCTATTTAGTACATATTTCAAACAATTTTCAGGATTTTGAAAAACAATTATACAATCAATTTAAATTAGTAGGTACATGTAATTCAATTTAATTTAGTACATGCTTCAAACAATTTTATTGATTTTTTACTATTTTTATAACCATACATGTAAACTTATTCTCTAAATTTATGATTTAAAAGAATAATTATATATATATATATATATATATATATATATATATATATATATATATATATATATATATATATATATATATATATATATATATATATATATATATATATATATTACATTTTTTTCCATTATACTGTATTTTGATATCCCCAATAAAACTTATACCAAAAATCAACTTATACCACCTCAGTGCAGTATACCTGGTTATGTACTACTGCTACTGAAATTTCCTATTCACTGACACAGAAATTAAAACTTGAAACGTGAGAATGAAGCGTTTGCAGCCTCTGCAAACAAATATAAATATTTTGTGAGTGAGCGGCATTTTCAAGTTAAATACGATACACTTTCCAACAGGAGTATGCATTATGCAAAACAATGGTGAGTTATCACAAGTGGAGGGCATTAATAGCAAGGTAGGCATTAGTGGATAACTCGGCGCCGTCCAACATGTTGAGAAGCGCAGGATAATAGACAGCTATGATCAATAGTGAGTTGCGAGCCTGTATTGTTTGGTTCGAAGTCGTCCTATCGATGACCGTGGGAAAAGCAAAGGTTTACCTATATGCAGTAACCAGAAGCATCCACGTTTTAGTAGCTCAGATTGCCCGTAATGATATTGACTACAATCGAGTGTTTTAGTAAACTTACCAAACCATGATAGCACTACTACATTAATATGCACAGACAAAACAAACATAAATTCTGTATTGTGTATTTACCTCTCGTATGCGATGAATTTTGATTCCTTCTAACACCACTAATAAAAGTTACGACCTCTTTTGTAAGCCTCAATTAACAATTCCCTTCCAAAAATGATGACTGTGTAAAAGCTGCCTCGAGAGCATAACTAAATGACACGTAAAGCAAACAAATAATTTCATTACAATATCAGATCCGTGGGTATTAGAAGTAACGAATAAATAATATGAATAATGATGATCCTTTTTACATTCTCCCTTTTAATTGGATACATTGAAATAACTATATCAGTGACATATTACAATGCAATAACTGTGTAATAATATGTACTTAAATCATATTTCCATAGTATTAATTATACTTAATGTAAATTAAGTAGCAATGTAAGTAGTTATTGTGGTAGACAGACTTCACGAGTTAAAATTCTCAGTAATTATACAATCCTTCTAGAAATAATTTTACCAGGTAATGTAACGTATCTGAGAAATATATATTAATTATAAGTAGAGCTGTATAATCGGTGCCGCTTACATGTGGCTTGCGTATGGGATGGTGTATCGGGGGCCTCGAGCAGATGACGCGGAGTTTAATTAACGCTGTAAACAAACTAGGTATCACAAAACACTCGATTTGTGGTAGGTATCCAGTTACTGTTTAACATGGAGACTGTGTGCATCTGCTTCGCGAAAGAACTAAATGACTTTATGTGCGATCGTAATTAAATATATAATTTGTACAGAATACGTGCGTTACAAAAAAATGTCTACAGTGCCAACGGCGAAAACACGGCCGGTTACCGACAATGTGAATAAGTTTATTCGGGACTTTCCAGATTTGATGTATGATGGGGCGGAAATAGTGTGTAAAATTTGTGGAAAAGATTTATTGTATTGGGACAGGATAGACTGCAAGGGACATATAAATAGTACGGAATATATTAATATAAGAAAGGGTGTGGCACGGAAAACGGAGTTCATTTGTGATCTACTTCTCTTATTAATTACCTGTAATTTACCACTTACATTACTTAACAAACCAGCATTTAAAGACTTTAAATGCATTTAAGAAAGAAATACAATCCTAAGTACCCATTACTGGATTAGGACCACAGTGCGCAACAATGTACCATATGCACGTGAAAAAGTTGAAAATCAGATTAAATCGGCGGGAATTGAACTCAGCGTCACGTGCTTGAGGCCCCCGCTACACCTTCCCGTGCACAAAATACATGTACGCGGCACCTGCTCTAATTATTATAAGCAAGGCTGTGGAAAATATGGTGCGCGCCATAGATGTTCGCATGATAGCAGGGGTAATAAAATAATAATACAAAGCAATTAGTAACAAGCGCACTAAACTGTTACAAGTAAGTACATAGCACTGTATGTACTTACCCTCTTAACTAGCGTGTTGAATTGGCATTATCATCATCAGGAACTGAAGACAATCCGTTAATACTTTGCAGCATCAGGTATGTTTCCATATTTGTCTCAGAGAATGAT
This sequence comes from Rosalia funebris, assembly GCA_037954035.1. NCBI lineage: Eukaryota > Metazoa > Arthropoda > Insecta > Coleoptera > Cerambycidae > Rosalia > Rosalia funebris. Next base: position 32,091,162 of record JAZFAV010000002.1, read on the forward strand.
GTTCGCTGTGGTGAAAATATGTTCTTATATTTTGAAAACGATCTTTCGACATCTACTGATGTAATACAGGCACACGTAAAGTGCTCTTTACACTCACTTAACGGATCTATAAGTGCACTATCACTATTAGCAATATCATCACAAACTTGTCTTCATAATTCTGTTAAAATCCGTGCCTTTCATTAATACACTTTCGAACTTTTGTTTCACACGCTCATTTTTTACATTATCTATAGCGTGCAACAATGAATTTACTTGGTTCACTATTTGCAGAGACTCAGCTAACGACAGCGAACTATTTTGTAATTTCTCTATTGCGTCATGCACCGCTTTATATGTAGTTGGTATGAATAGTCTTTAAATCAGTTTCAATGGAAATATCTAGAAATTGTGTCTGGTTTTCCTTAATAACTGCAGCCTCGGCAGGATTTAACTATAGTATTACAAATCTTATTTGCTGGATATTTTCAGCATAATAAAAAGCTGCCTCCGACCATGTGCCCCAACGTGTAAGGATCGGCTCTGGTGGGTCGACACTTTCTGTGAAAACTCGTGATGACGTTTAGGATATTTTAGAAATACTTCTTTTGTACTTGCTATTAATGCATCTACCTTAGGAAACATTGTCGAATACATTCTGCTACAAGATGCATTTTACATGTAACAATCTAGAACCGTATTGTGAAAGAGAACAGCCTACGGAATAGTGTCGAGACACTATTGGTCACAAACATCAATAATTTTATTCGTTGAAACTTTCTATTTGTCTAAGGTCTCCATCACGATCTGCGTAATTGTATTTCCAGTACACTGAGTGAGTCTTTTGATTCGATTTTTGCCCCGGATTGAAACCAAACGATATACAGCTGTTTCGAACTTATTACTTTTCATCAGTGTCGTACACGGTAAGCCGATCCAGGACAAATGCCGAATGAAATTTGTGGGGTATACATCTTTATCGATACGATATATGTCAGTAACGTAAAAGTCGGAAATCGAGAAATCGAATCATACCTGTGGCGGGTTTTATTTTTTGAAACCTTATCTGATCGTGCATAAACACGAGAATGGGGTCTAGGATCGCTTTTAGGTATAATTCAATGCCTGGCGGGGCTTTAGCCCGAGGAGTAGTTGTTTCCTATAGCGATTGTGTAATAGCCTTGCTATTCGGGAGCTACTTGATAACCGCTTGGCGGTTTGATAGTTCCTTTCTCGATTTCCGACTTATATGTTACTGACATAGATTGTATCGATAAAGATGTATTCCCCACAAATTTCATTCGGCATTCGTCCTGGATCGGCGTACCGTGTACGGCAGTGATGAGAACTAATAAGTTCGAAACAGGTGTATGTCGTTCGGTTCCAATCCGGGACAGATGTCGAAGCCTACCTGTGGTGGGTTTTATTTTTTGAAACTTTCAAAATGGTTCTTTATCTAGTATGCGAAGTGAAATATTATAGGCTATCAATATGAACAATAAATCAAACCTAAATTGAGTTTGCAAGGGCACGCCCTAGTATCTATGTTGATGTTACACAGAAGTCACGTGACGTGTACAGTCGAATTTGGACCAACACATTAAGGGTTTATCACATATTTTACACTTTACTTTCGCTCCATTGTAGCGAAATCATGAAATTCACCAATAAACTATTTCACTTAGTGAGCATATAAACGTTGTCTGGGCTCTTACACGTGCGACATACTTTATTATTAAATGAAAATGTTTTAAATAACACAGCGGAGACAGTACGTACGCCTCGATCGATAAATCAAAATCAACTATGGCTCTATGACCGTGAAAGATGCATTGCTGATCCCCCCTATTACGATTCGTCTACCACTTGCCTCATTTCAACGTTATCATAGCACCATTAGTTAAAACTATTTAGAAATTAAAAGACAGTTACCTCGGTGAATTACCATACATCGTTTACAATCGAATAGAAATTTTATGACGAAATTTTAGAATGAAATTTTATGAATATTATTATTTTAGGATAGCTAGATATTTGTGGATTTGATAAACGAAACGTTCGTTGCAGTAAATATATTCATACCCCACATGAAGCGCCAATGCTACGCAGCGCTCGCCCACAGCATTAATTACATATTTATAAGAGATCATACATTTGATATAATCTATTTGTTTATTATTCTGTTATCAAAAATTATTATTTTACACACTCAAGATCTTAGTACATTAAATTTACTAATGTGTTTCTTAGTAATACCATTTGTTGGTAGTAGAATTTAAAACATTCCATTTTTTGAGGCAGTTATGCAGTTATAGGTGTAATTTAGTTTTTCATATTACTCATTGACACCTTACATTGACCTATGCTATTTATTGCGGCACATAGGAGTGTTTAATAATTACCACAGATTCAACGGCCGCGGAATGTTATCTTGGATGTTTAACGGATATTTATTTCCACATTTTGTTTTAGTTCCCAGTTACACGTTATTTTCTTTAAAGGTGTTTATTTTATCGCACGAGTACTTTGTTCGTGTGGAAATTTATGCACTTGCCACTATACAACGGATAATTATCCTTTTATAGTAAAATATGTAGACGTTTAAGTTTTCTATCTTTTAATTTCACCCGAGAAGCCTCCAAAGCATATTTCTTCAACGACTGGAATTAATAGCTACTAGATTATTCTAAAAAAAAAATTAGGAATTTATCTTAAATGCGAAACCTGAACCTTAGCACTTGATTACATGTATAATCGTATAATCGTGATTACGTTAATGTTGCAATTCTAGATCTATCACTGATACTTTCTTATTGCTTACTTGTACTCATATGTTACAAATTGTGATTCCAAAAGATATCGGGATAGATTTAGAACGATAAATAAAGGTGAATAAGAACATAAAGAAGATATACATACACTGTGGAAAGAAAGTCTGAACACCTGAAAAATCTTGCAAAATATTTTTTTCCAAAAACGCCACTTTTTTCTAAACAAGTCAAAAGGTGTTTTAAATTTCCCGTTCTTTGAAATACTTTAATTCTATGTACAGTGGCATACGTTTCCGCGATCAAAGGAGTGCTTTTTTTAATGACAAGAGTGCTTTTTTTAAGACTCGCATCTTCTTTTCGGTACAATGAAAGATCAAATTTTTTTGAATTTCACTATGAAACTTTCATTAACTTGCGAAAAGTTATGAGTTTCGAAAAGAATACAAATAATTTTTTAATTGAAGAGCATAATGAGGCTGTGCGCCGTCCTGTTGATACCAAAGTCTGTTATCGCATATGTCTGATTCAGTTGCATTTGGATATAAAGTTGTCAGTGTTGGAATCAACTCTTATTGTAAAAATTGCCATCCAGTCACCAGTCAAATTGTCATAAAAAAATACGAGACCAAAATTCTGTCTCTGACTATACTTACCCAAACCTTTCTTAGACATTGAGTTTGGGACTTCTGCATCCGTCGTGGATTCTGTGAGGCCCAATACCTGCAATTTTCTCTATTTACCATTAACTAAAAAGTCTTCATCCAAAAAATATTTTTATTACAACGTAAATATTCAGTATTACAACGTAATACTGAATTTCCTCGCAGAATTTCACTCGACGGTGAAAATCATCTTCTGATAATTTATTGAGTGGGTGAAATTTATATATATATATATATATATATATATATATATATATATATATATATATATATATATATATATATATATATATATATATATATATATATATATATATATAATATTAAGCTTTGTAGCATGACTCAAATGTTAAGTTGTGCACCTGCATTGATTACTTGACCAGCTCCGGGTAAACTATGTACATGTCCGTGTTCTATGTATTTATCTACAATTTTACTGACAGCATATTGTACTATAGGGGGACAATTTTGATGAGCCTCATTAAACAGAGCGACGATTTAAACTGTAGTTCTTCTCCTATCTCTATAACCATACGCGTCATTAGAATCATTTTTCGAAATAGACATTATTACTAAAAGTTTTTGACTCAGATAACAGTAAATCACAAACATCAATTCTGCCGAACGCTATCTTGACGTAATTGACATTAAATAAAATTTCAATGCCTTTTAGCAGCGCTAACATAATAAACAATTCAAGGTTCACAATTAAACCTTTATTTACATCTTAATAAAATTTGTATAACAACATTCAAAAAATTGTGTTATTTCACTGTATTGAACAAAAAATAGGGATTGATATTTAAAGAATGCGCCCTCTTTGACTCTGCAAATGTACACCACTATACATAGAACTAAAGTATTTCAAGAAACGGCAAAGTTAAAATACTTTTTGTCCCCTTCCAGCATTTTTGCAAGAAGAAAACTATTGTTCGAAATTCTCCAGGTTTTCCAGACTTCTTTCCCGCAGTGTATTGAGAGAGATCCGTAACATGTTCAATTAACCATTAACATTTGTGATAATTTAGTTACATTACTGGTTGATAAACTGATGAAATATTATGAGATATATCGACAATTAAGATAGAAAGCCTACAAATCTTAACATAGGGATAATACGTCAGCAATCCAATGTAATAGAGAAATAATCTACTAAGAAGTAACAAGCTTTATGAATTCTTAGTACTCTGAATGAATATAAGCACAAGCTGAGGCTGACTGACAGCCCGGCCTGCAGATACTGTAAAGAAGACGAGGAAACCTCGATTCATCTTCTTTACACCTGCCTCGCACTGGAGGAGAAGAGGCACCTTACATTAGGGACCCCTGTTATCCTAGAGGAGGCAAGGCTTAACGCGGGGGACGTGGACGTGCCTAAATTGGTCCTTTTATGGGATAGCATTTTTGGATAATGACCCGGATAAGAGGAGATCGTCAAGGGACTACCCATGCGATCAGTGGCTGATGAGGCCCAAACCCATATACCATAGTGTAATGTAACAAGCTCTATGCTGAAATGTTAAAAACAGTTCTAGTCACAACTTTTTGACTGTGTGGAAGATTTACAATTTTTAGAGAAGTGCAATGATTTAAGGATGTGAAAAAATTATACTATTTATAGATTATACCGCTGTAAAATAGATAGTATTTGTGTTTTACCATAGTTCAAAACGTTAAGTCTACAGGTTATCAAGAAATCCAATGAAATTCCGCCTTAGGCAGAACCGAACATCACAATTTTCTTTAATTTATTCAATTAATGTTGTTTATGGTATACGTCAATTTATTTTCGAAATCTGGAAATCCGCTGCTATTCATACTGTAAAATTTTTCAGAGACAATAGAAGGAACTAATATAAATACATCAATCTATAGTACACTTTAGCCCACGTAAGGTAGATTATAATCCCTATGGGGTACACATCCCAATCCCAATAATCCCAATCTAGAGTACACATCCACGTAGTCTTTACGTTGACACTGTTGAAACGTGAGGCAGTATGAATAGCTATTCGTGATAATCAAAAAGCTCAAATTAATTGCCAAATTTGTGAAAATGATTTGCCAAGGTGACTCAATAATGTATTGAATTTTATGTCGCAATATAATTTCACCCAATAGATATTATATATAGGTACCGAATCTATTTGTGTTCCACGATAACGAAGTAAACAGGATAATATAACGCATATTTTGTATATTTCTCCTTTATTATCTGCCTGTTATTTATTAAAAATAATATAAAAATTTTACCAAGAATATCACCAAATTTTTATTTTTAGTGAGAACTAAATTCCAATAAGAAGAATTATTAACAATTCTTAAAACCTGAAGCAGGTTTAAATACTTAACTTTTGCCCAAATGGACATAAGTTAATTATTTGTCTATCCTAAGAAGAAAACATAGTCATTGTCATGGCTAAGTTTCTTGAAACTAATGGATATTAGATCTCTGAAAAATATATTTTATTTTGATAAATTTGCTGAAAGATTTTGTTGGGTGGATAGGCTAAGAGATATTTTATATTCGTGATTCTTATTGGACAGTTATAATTAATCATTAATCTTAGTCAAGAATATACCTAATTATAATATAATGAATTTAATAATTGAGTACTGTCTCAGTTACGTTGCTATTACATTAACACTATAACAAGGACTAATTCCCCTTATTAAAAAAAGAACTATTAATAAATACTCAAAGGCGTATGGATATCAACGAAGCACATTTATAACTTATTAAACTGGAAGAACATTCAAATTAGGATAGAATCATAATATTTAATTGAAGAGCATGGTAATACCGGTTCTATTTCAAAAATAACTTAACAACTTAACTAGAAATTTGGTTGCGTTGTTCATGAACATAAATATTTTCAAGACTTACACTAGCACATATATACGAGTATAATATTCACCATATTTCTTGTTTTAATAAAAAAAATAACTTCGTATATTAAAAACAAAAATATGATAAAGTGTTTTATATTCCAAAGACGTTTTATCTTCCTTCATTGTACAATATAGACAGGAAGAGATCTAGAATTGAACTAAAGCTTCCACCAAAAGCTGGTGAAGTTTACACATGGCGTCGGTATCGATCATGTTGATTTTATTCCATTATTATTTCATTGGTATGAAAATTCACATTTCAGCGAATGTTAAAACTCTACCACGACTTTGCGGTGTACATTTTATACCGAACTGATGTGTCCCCTTATACGAGCCCAGGATCATAATAGTTCAGACAGGCATAATTTTACAACTAATATATTTAAATAAAAGTAGAACACTCTCAAAACTATTTTATTAAAGAAAAAAAAAATTGGTAACAGAATCAAAATATAAAATTTTAGCTTACATGCGATGAAATATTACTGCGCTATGATGTATCAATAGCAACTTTGTTAATAAATAACATTAAGATCAGAATAATTCGGCCGTTTCAGCAAAACGTTACATCACTTTTAATTAGATAACAATGTCAGCTTTAATTCTGGTAGGCATTGTATCTACCAGCTTAGCGCACTCTTCAGGAAACGTGTTGTCCCAAATTTCTTGCAATTTCGTGCGTAGATGAACCGTCTGGATGTTTGGGCTACTATTTTTTTCATATTATGCCACAATTCGGATCTCCGGGTGAGGACTGTTTCGGGAGACGTGATCGAGTGCAATAACAGTAAGAAGTGTAGCATTTCACGAGTCGGAGCGTGGAATGTCAGAAGCATGAGACAGGCAGGGAAGCTAGAAAATCTGAAGATAGAAATGGATAGGTTAGGATTAGATATAGTAGGTATAAGTGAGATGCGCTGGCCGGAAGTAGGAGATTTTTGGAGCGGTGACTATAGGGTTATACACACAGGATCGGTAAATGGAAACGCCGGAGTAGGGATCGTTATGCGGAAGAACGCAGAACAGTGTGTAGATAGCTACCTACAATACAGCGAGAGAGTAACGATGGTTAGGTTAGATTCGAAGCCAGTGGAAACAGTAATAGTGCAAGTATACATGCCTACTTCTAGCCACAGTGAGGAAGAGTTAGAAGCCGTTTATTCGGACATAGAGCAGGTCATAGGATTTGTGAAGGGTCATGAAAATTTAATAATAGTAGGAGATTTTAACGCAGTCGTAGGTGAGGGGTAGAAGGAGAATTTGTAGGTCCTTATGGATTAGGAAACAGAAACGAGAGAGGTAGCAGACTGATAGAATTCTGTGAGAAGCACAAGATGGTAGTCGCAAACACATTGTTCAAGAATCACGTTAGGAGGCGGTACACATGGAAAATGCCAGGAGGAATAGACAGGTATCAGATAGACTACATTCTGGTTAGGAAGAGATTTAGAAATCAAGTAAAAGACTGTAAGAGTTATCCAGGAGCAGATGTAGACAGCGACCACAACTTGGTAGTCATGAAAGCTAGATTAAAGTTCAAGAATCTGAAAACCCGGAAGGATAAGAAACGTATAAATGTAGAGATATTGAGGGATCAGAATATGAAAGATAAGTTCCAGGAGAAAACATATCAATTAATAAATAAAACGAGTAAGGACGAAATCAAGAACGCAGAAACTGAGTGGGAGGGTATCAAGAATAGTCTAGCTTCCGCGGCTACGGACGTTTTAGGACACGATAAAAGGGAAGCTAGGAATCCCTGGATAACGGACGAAATCTTAAACTTAATGCAAAAGAGACGAGGCTACAAAAACAGACGAGACGAAGAAGGACTGAAAACTTATAAGTCAATAAAGTGGGAAATCATTAGAAAATGTAGAAAAGCGAAAGAACAATGGATAGAGGATAAATGCAAAGAAGTAGAAGATAAGTTGCAAGTAGGTAAGACCGATGAGGCTTTCAAAATAATTAAGAGGAACTTCAGGAATATAGGAACAATAAGTAGAAACGTTAGGAGTCAATCGGGGGACATACTGATCGGAAGAGAGGAGAAAGCGGATAGATGGAAGCAGTACTTAGGAAATTTATACGAGGGTCAGGAATTAGGAGAGATATTAGAGGAAGGATCTAGCATCGATAGGGAAGATGTAGGAAAACCTATATTGAGAGAGGAATTTGAAATAGCACTAAGGGGGCTAAAGAATAATAGAGCGCCGGGTGTAGATAAAATACAGGCGGAAATTTTGAAATGTGCGGGACAGAAAGTAGTAAATAGGATGTTTGAACTGGTAAAATACATATATGAAACGGGCGAGATGCCGGAGGATTATAAGAGGAACATTATCGTTACTATACCGAAGAAGAGAGGAGCCGACAAATGCGAAAACTTTAGAACGATTAGCCTAACTTCCCATGCGTCAAAAATCTTAACTAAAATAGTGCAGAAGAGGATGGAAAATAGAGCGGAGGAAATACTAGGAGAAGACCAATTCGGGTTTAGGCGAAATAGGGGAACTCGCGAAGCTATTCTGGCGCTAAGAGTAATGTTAGAGAAAACAATAGAAAAAGGAAAGAACGCTTATACAGGATTTGTAGATTTAAAAAAAGCTTTTGATAACGTAAGATGGGAAAAATGTTCGAGATACTAAAGAGCGCAGGAATGAAGTATAGAGATAGGGGAGTAGTACACAATCTATACAAAGAGCAAACTGCTGTTATAGAAGTAGAAGGGGAAAGAAGGGAAGTAGGTATCAGGAAAGGAGTAAGACAAGGATGTACGCTATCACCACTAATTTTTAATCTGTACATCGAAGAGGCGATTAATGTGGTAAAAGATAGAGTGGATTTCGGGATTAAAGTACAGGGACAGAAACTAAAAATGCTGAGATTCGCGGATGATATAGCAGTATTAGCATCTAATAAGGAGGAATTAGAATCAGCATTGAACGAAATGGAGGCAGTGTTGACAGAGGAATACGGAATAAGAGTGAATAAAAACAAAACTAAAGTGTTAGTGTGCAGAGGGCGCGAGAGCAGAGCAAAAACGAAAGTACAAATTAATAATGAAAGATTGGAGGAAGTTAAAGACTTCACTTATTTAGGAAGTAAAATAAATTGGGATGGAAGAAGCGATAAAGACATAAAGCAAAGAATAGCGCAGGGTCGAGTAGCTTTTAACAAAAAGAAAGCACTTTTATGCTCGGGGGTCATAAACTTAGAAACAAGGAAGAGATTTTTGAAAACATATGTATGGAGCACGGCACTATACGGCTGCGAAACCTGGACGGTAGGGGAAGCAAGTAGGAAGAAATTAGAATCTTTTGAGATGTGGTGTTACCGAAGAATGATGAAAATACCATGGACTGATAGGGTTAGAAACGAAGAAGTATTGGAAAAAGTCGGCGAGAAAAGAAGTATATGGATAAACTTAAAGAAAAGAAGAGATAGAATGGTAGGCCACTCGCTGAGACATGGGGGAATAGTCCGCGATATTTTGGTGGCAGAAATAGGAGTGAAGAAAGGCAGAGGTAGGCCTAGATTAGACTACTGCTCGCAAATAGTAAGGGATGTAGGTTGTAACACAATTAGCGAAATGCGTAGGTTAGCACAAGATAGGAGAAGCTGGAGGTTAGCGTCCAACCAGTCTTAGGACTGATGACCTAATGATGATGCCACAATGTTTCTATTGGCGAAAAGTCGAAACTGCTAGAGGGCCATTCCATAACAGTGACATTATGTTCTGTAAACCAAGCTTTGACAGTTTCTGCTGTGTGACACGCAGCACCGTCCTACTGGAAAATGTACTGCGCGCCAGTGTCTTGACATATTGGTATTGATGGCAACAAAATGTCTATCAAAGTTTGTTTATATTTTTCTGCTGTCACAGTACCATCTACGAAATGAAATTTTCCTACGTCCATACCACTCATACACCTCCAGATAATAAGAGACTCAGGGAACATCACTTTCCTAACCAAACGCTCAGGATGAAAAGTTTCCTGTCGGGTTCTTAGCACACGTTTTCTGGTAGCAACCAAACAGATTTCGAATTTGGTTTTCGTCACTCCAAATTACCTGGTACCATTGTTGTAAAGTCCAGTGTCTATATTCTCTGGCCCACCGTAACCGATTGATTTTATGTCGTTTAGTTAATAATGGTTTTTCTTTTGCATGAAAGAGAAACCGATAAATTCAAAAATAAAATGTAAAGAATTAAACTTTATTTTGTAGAATTTGTATCCTATTTTCTTTATTGAGCGGTTAGTTGTGGATACAGAAATGTTTTTTCCAATGGCTTGCCTCCGTAAAACCATAATTTCTTTTGCACTGGATAGTTGGTTTGTTGTTACAATCCCCTTGAGAGCATGTTGATTTAAGCATGAAATTTGGGATGATTGACCAAGTTCCTTTGGGCTGTGCATTGAGTTTTTTATACAAACTGATAGTGCCTTGTCCTGTATATTTAGGCAGAGAATATGTAGCAGATATTTTCCCGAGTCGAAATTCCCTGTTTATGAGAATTAATAATTAATTTTTGCATATAATCACTTAATGCCACGCCACATTTTTTTTTTTAATTTTAGCAGACGTGTCCAAAACATACATTATAATATCCGTTTCACTTTGATACGTTTACCTACTGTGCATTTCGGCAACTAGCCGAATTATTCTGAACCACGAGAATCCTAAATTTAATTTTATATTAATAAGAATCTTAATGCTTTTTATTAACAAATTTTAAGTTTATACTTTATTTCGGTTACCAATATATTTCTTTAATAAAATAGTTTTGACTAGGTTTGAATAGTTTTGTTATTACTTTTAGTTAAATATATTAGTTATAAAGTTAGTTGTAAAGTTATTCTCGGCCAAAATACATCCTGGGCTCGCATACCCCGTTTGGTGTGAAATTTGTGTCAAAGTTCACACCACATTTCAGACAGTGTACAATTTACAAATTTCTAATTAAACTGAGATAAAAACATTAACATCAATTTTAGTGGAAAGCCTGTATCGAACAAAGGACTTTGTATTTAATAAACTTATTTCCACTATTTTTACGATCACGTAAAATAAAACTTGCCAACTCATTTTTAACTTGCCAATAAATATCAAATATTACATTCAAGAGAAAATGTCCTCCAGTCAATTCCCAAGATTTTATTTAAAATATAATTACGTCCACTCGTTCTATCTACACGTTACAGTTTTCTGAATAATATTAATTAGTCAGATAGTTCCTGCAAATATATGTACACATAAAATACCATACCACGCTAAGAGATAACTAGCTTTATTAATTAGTCGGTCACAATTAAAATCTTTTGCTGTCTTCAAGTCGTAGTCGACAATTTAAAAAGTAAGCATGATTTATGTCCGTAGAATTCGGTATGCTGTAAGCAATCACTTCTAGTTGTTAGGTGAAAAAAAAGTGAGTTACATGGGAGATAATGAGGCGCCACAGAATGTACTGCTTATTGCTGCTCGCTCATTAACAAGGTCTTGGAGTACTTGCGCTTTATTAATTATTCTATTCCTGCGCTCCGGGTAAGAACACTTTAAGTATGCCTTGCCTGGTTAAGTTAAATGTTGCGTGAAAGAGGTTAAAATTGAGCTATTATGTATCTCATTATTAACTTCTTAGTAAGACTTTATTTCCACGTTATGTGATTCCTATGTTTAAAAGATACGAGCATGAGGTATTGTTTTAATGAGAAACAATTTCGTAATACGCATGGAAGGATACGTAAAATATTGACGTTAAAATATGTTATAAATCAAAATGTCTATTTATGTAGACAGTTTGATACATAACATAATAAATAATGTAAATTATTATGTCATTTCCAAGAGATTTACATAATAAATGAAGAAGTAACTGAACACCAATAGAACTAAAACTATTTATAAGAGAGTATTAACAATAGAATTATTATAATGAAATTTTTATGAAGGGCTAATTTAAACTCGGCAAGAGAATAGATACTAGTCTAACTAACCATTTGACAGTAACTGTAGATATATAGTGAAGGTGGCTGTTACTGTGTAGACACCAGTTTTCGTACTCCTTCATTTTAATAATTTCGAACTGATACAAATAGAGAAAAACTGTACATTAAAATATAAAGTGCCACATAAACCTAAGAGTTAAATAGTGCAAGTTTAAATTCTTGTAAACAATACTATATGCAGTTGATAAGTTCGTGCAGCTATTAAGCCGGGTCCACACTTATAAAAATTTTCGCCGAATGCGCCCGTCACAAATATTTTCGGCGCAAATTGAAAATTATTTTCACACAAATATTTACGGCGTGCGGTGTGTATCTCCGCTCCAGTTGTGCGTTGTTTTTAGTTGTAAGGGAATCCGTTTTGCTATCTTCGCTCCTTAATAGGTTGGTGCGTGTTTGTGTCCGTGATTAGTGATGGAATTAGACAAGAAATCTGCAATTCTCCTGATACAAAAGTATCAAGACCATAAATTGCTATGGGATCCTAAACATAAGTAGCATAAATAGAAGACTGACGGACAATCATTCGTGCCCCAGAAGCGCCCACATCGAGAGCCATTATGCGGTGAAAATCCTTTGATGTTTGTCAAACAAAACCGACTAGGTCCCGGAGCGTGTGCGTTAAATGTGGGATAAATTCTTGCATGCGTTGTCACGTCCACACTTACAGAAATTCCCGCACATACACAAAAATTTGCGCTGTGTATCGTATTCGGCGTAAATTTTTATAAGTGTGGACCCGGCTTTAGGTTATAATCCTAGAAATCTAGTCCAATCATAATAATTAAAATCTACCAGAATAAAGGAGTACGAGAAATAAAACAAAAATACAAAGTGACTTTCGATTGAAGACCTAATAATAAAAGTTTGTACAGAATTTATAGAAAGAATATAATGTATCATGGACAAAAAGTGTTCTATATTCCATGATAAGTTAAATGATCTTAGTAATTCCATTAAGATTGTAAGTAAAACAATAACTTAAAACTAGAATAGTATCCTAATTCTAAATAAAAAATTAATACACCAAAGCAAGCCGTCAAAAACAATACTCTAAGAATTTACGGATTAGCTGAGGAAACAGAATGTAGTTTCTGAAAATGTGATTAATTTCTTTTCGCTTAAACTTAGAATGAACCGTAGTAAAGAGGACTTTATTAATATTTATCGTATTGGTAAATTCAATGGCACCAAAAAATAAACCACGCACAATTGTAATAAATTTTATTAACATAAATAAACGTCTGCAAATTATTAAAGGCTGGAAAGTATTAGAAAAAAACTCTGTCTTTATCATTGAAGATGTTACTAAAAAACTATTTGATTTGCTCAATGTTGCGAAAAAAAAACTATGTTCTAAAAAGGCATGGTTATCAAATGGCAATATTTGTGTGTGGTGTGATCAAAAGCAGAAAAGACGTCTAGTGTTGTGCGAGGAAGACCTACTTTTTAACAACGTGGTCGGCCTATGTGTTTAATTTAATCTAGTTAAATTTTTGTCCGCCGCGGCTTTGCTTGGTAGCACGTATTTTTGATAACTTTGTCGCATAAATCTGGCTGAATTTGTTGGATGGCGTTCGTTATGTTGACTTTGAGGGGATCAATTGTTTGCGGTTTATTCGCATAGACCTGCGATTTAAGATAGCCTTAAAGGAAAAAAATCTAACTGCGTTAAACCACACTATGAATTGCTCGTAATTTGTGTTCTATCCAAGATAGGGCGTCAATATTTAACGACTGTTATATACAGACCACACGACGTCTACATGCCATGATTAACAGTTCAACAACGAATAGTTTGTGTACAGCTATGTTATGAATGTGAGCAGTCATTTACAGTTGAACGAAGAAAAATTCACATAAAATTAGGAGAAAATGAAGTGCCTACAGAGTCAACAGTTCGTAATTAAATCAAACATTTTTGAGGATCCGGGATCTGTTATTGTAAAGACAACACCAATATATCCTCGTCCTCGTCAGTCAGACGAAGATATTGCTGCAGTGAGGGAAAGTGTAGAGGAGTATCCAAAAACATCAAATCAATATTGGGCATAACAATATGTCGATAACCACCACGCATTGGATTCTAAAGAATAATCTGCATCTGTCAGCATACAAAATTTAAATGACACAACAATTAAAAGTTACAGCATTTACAACATCGTACATTTGTTAACTGGATGTTAGAAAAGAAGAAAGGTGATGCAACAGAATTTAGTTACATCGCCTTGGCGGATACGTCAGCAAACAAAGTGATCGAACTTCGCATAATGAGAAGCCACATGCTGTTCACGAAGAAGAAATGCATCCACAGAGACGTACGGTTTGATGTATATTTTCAAGTGGTGGGATAATTGGACTATACATCTTTGAAAATGACGCTGGTAATGCTATCACAGAAAATGGGGAACGCTATCGCGACATGTTAAACATATTCCTTTTCCACCAAATCGATGATTTGGATTTAAACAATCTGTGGTTTCAGCAAGACGGTGCAACGTGTCATACAGCACGTGCAACCATAACGCTATTGCAAAGCAAATTTTCTGATCATGCCGTCTCACGGAATGCTGTCATCAATTGGTCTGCAAATCATGTAATTTAACATCACTAGACATTTTTCTTTGGGATTTATTTTGTCCTAATCTTGTGCGAACTTTTCTTAATGCAACTGTAAAGATCGCTCAGTTTCATAAACAAGTTGTACACAAACTATTCGTTATTGAAATATTAATTGCGATATGTTAACATCGTATGGTTTGTATATAACAGTCGTTAAATACTGACCCGCCTATCTTTGACAAAACACAAATGGCGCGCTATTCAAATCCGATAGTTCCAGCTGAGACACCCTATAGTTAGTATAGTAATTAATACAAATGACATTATTGCAGCTACCTCTATAGGACGACAGGTCACTCACCTATCATGTTTCCTATTCTATTCATTGTAATTAAAACCAATATCACAGAGATATATCGTAATAATATTTCTCATTTTAATACCCATTTGATAATTATTAAAGAAAACTCTGCAGCAACTCTTGTAACGTTGTCCGTGAGTAGTACGAGAAGTTCAAATAAGAGCTGATATATTACCTCAAAGCAAGTCTCTAATTACGCTCATTCTACAGAAACAAGTAATTAATAGATAACAATGATGATAACAATACCACGGCTCATTAACAGGTGTTATAGAGAGCCGTTAGTGGGGTACTTTATACTGGTACATCACTAATTAAAGACATTGAGTAATTAACATAGTCTGTGAGTAAAATGTATTCAGTTTACGCTGCATAGTGCCAAGAAAACCCAATGAGTAATTGATTTCTACTAGTTAACACACTTCATCGATCAAATGAGATAAAATCGGTAATGAGTGCGTTTAAGAGAGTTGAGATTTCATAACACAGTGATAGGTATGGGTAATACACGATTGTGGCGGTGCTAATGATAAACAAATTACGTATTCTACTTATACGCCTCCTTAATTCAAAGCCAGTACGTTCGATAACCCTGGACGTGCATATTTTTAGAAATGACTGTAGGGCGGAATAATTTCCGTAAGATATCTTCCTACTATTCGATTTATAGTTTGGTCTTATTACACCCCACGGATAAATAAACTCCCAAAACATTATAGCAACACCTGTTACAAAAAATATTTTCTCGTATTAGCATTTATCGAGCTCCTAATATTAGTGTTTAGCGTGCTTACCTGAGGTTATGTCTTTCTTCAGTGAATGAAATGTAATAATTTATGCATAACAATAGTGAACCCGTAATAGTATATTTAACAAGATAAACTTATGATACGGTACCTTGCAGAGGTAAAATGTTGACATCAAATTTCGCATATTTTTATCACAGTCATGCCCTTAATCTCTACTTATTTTCTTTCATATTCATGCTATTTAATTCATTAGAGTCCATTCTACGACATTTTCATAAGTGAAATGAAACAGGTCACATATTTCGAGCTATTATAATGTTTAATGTAAACATTATTTTTTCAAAAAATAACACTTTGAATGCCAGAGGTGTTTTAGTGTATTTTTTTGAGTGGCCTTGTCAGTCAGACTTTAATAACCGCCTGGCGGTTTGGTGGTTCCTTTTCGTGGTGGTCGATTTCCGACTTATAATGTTACTGACAGAGATCGTATCGATAAAGATGTATACTCCATAGAGTTCATTCGGCATTTATCCTGGATCGGCGTACCGTGTACGGCACTGATGAGAACTAATAAGTTCGAAACAGCTGTATGTCGTTCGGTTCCGATCCGGGACAGATGTCGAATCCTACCTGTGGCGGGCTTTATTTTTTGAAACCTTATCTGATCGTGCAGAAACACGAGAGAGGGGTCGAGGATCGCTTCTAGGTATAATTAAATTCCTGGCGCGGCTTTAGCCCGAGGAGTAGTTGTTTCCTAGAGCGATTATGTAATAGATTTGCTATTCGGGAACTACTTTGATAACCGCTTGGCGGTTTGGTGATTCCTTTCTCGATTTCCGACTTATATGATAAACATATATTATGATATTATAAACATTATGATGTTATAAACATTATGATTTAAATTAGTTCCATCAAGAATTACGACATTAGCTATTAAAATAAATAATAAAAAATGAGTGTTGAACCTATTATATCTAGATAAACAGCCCATGTGTGAAAATATTGAAATCCATGCCAACATTATCGAATATACTAGAAAATTGATGAAAATAGCAATTACAGATAAAATATTACCAATAAATATGGATTACATTATCTTTTTGGGATGACAACATTTACAATACTTCTTTATCCAAACTCTCTATTCAAACCTAGATACTTGTATTGTATTATCATGAACTATGAACACATTTTTGTTATTTTAAATTAACTTCAAATTTATATATTAATTTTCTTGTTTGCAGATTTCATTCAATTCGATGATATTTATATAATTTTATTTATAGTGCATTCTAGATAAGTATTATGTCAAGGTATAAATATACAAATAAATCATCCAAAAACATCTAGGAGTCTAATAATTGCTATATCTTTAACTTATTTGGTGATTACGTATTACTTCTAGTTTCCTCATTTATACAAGAGTTAAAAAAAAGATTTACAGGCCAAAAATTAAAAATGACTTCTTCATTTCGAATGCTTGGAAAATATTATAATATTTCTGTTTATATTTAAGACAATATTTTTTTTTATTTTAATTTTTTTTATTTGTAGTTTTATAAGATATTTTTTTATAGAATGCTGCACGTGATTGATACCTTCCAAACTGCCCCTGTATAGCTGAGAATTCAATTAACCCTTTGAAAAATACGCATAACATAAGATTGAACAAAAAGTTGGCTAATTAATAAAAGTCTTTTAAAATAAAAGTTACTATAAATATACTTTACTTAAAAGGATTATGCAGACTGCTGCACGAATTTCGTACTTTCCAAACCCCCTTGTGTAGTTCAAGATTCAACCAACCCTTTAGAAAATAAGCTCTTAGTTCAAAAAGGGTGGTCCCCAATTAATAACTGGCGCCAATAAGCATTTTAAAATAAAATTTTCTATACGTTATTACGTACATGTCTGAAATAAAAGTAAACATATTATTTAAAAAAAATACAATAAAGAATTTAAATGTTGATATTGAAACGCATATAAATAATCTGATGAAAACTCAACAATTCTTGAAATGTTTACAAAATTCAACTTCCACAAAACAATTCTTTAATGATGTAAAAAAATGAATAAACAAATATAAAGAACAGTGTTAACGAACGCTCAGTGTTAAGGAACGCTCAGTGCTCCTTAACACTG
This sequence comes from Rosalia funebris, assembly GCA_037954035.1. Lineage (NCBI taxonomy): Eukaryota > Metazoa > Arthropoda > Insecta > Coleoptera > Cerambycidae > Rosalia > Rosalia funebris. The sequence continues at coordinate 32,109,291 of JAZFAV010000002.1, forward strand.
TTTTATAAAATTGAAAAATATGCATCCTACCGATAATTAGAATATGTCAGCAAAGATACAATTAATCAATGTACCTGTTTATAATCAATCAACTTGGTCAAGCTAATAGTGATATTGATTACACTGGGGAAGAAAAATGTTGTTGCATTTATTACAGCACTTGTTCTTACCAAATTTGCTGCCGAATTCAAATCTGTAGGTAGTTTTGGTCTGCAAATTGTTTGTAACTCAATATTTTCATTATTGCGAAAATTGACTCTTCACTTAATGACATGATGGCAAAAGAAAACATTCAAATATAGATAGGTACTGATAGGAATTCTTATTTTAAATTAACTTGTACATGCTTTATCATTTCAATATAAATCCGATAGATAGTAGGTGATTATAACAACTGATATGGATAAAAATTTAGATACTCCTGTTAAAGCAAAAATTTACGCTTGTAGCTTTTGCGCTTGTAGACCTTTCAGGGCAATACTATCGCCCTCTCTGCTGTCGTATGCTTGTCCCAATGCCCTTGGTAGCGTTCTTCCATCGTCATGAGGTTTTGATTGAAATGCTCTCCCTGTTCATCACTTACAGCACCAAAGTTCTCTGGGAACTAATCGATGTGACTGCTCGTATACAGATACTTTAATCTCATATTGTAACCAAGATTTCAAAAAAAACAACAACATCATTTATAATAACCAGCACTTCATAGTTATGAGTTTTTTTTGTGAAGAAAGTTTTGTATAACTTCCATGAAATATGAATTTATAAAATGGATTTATATACCGTCTCAAATAGGCAAGAAGTCACAACCTGCGTATGCAGTCGATGTTATATATTTACACACATAGACTTTCAAGCATATCAATACAGATCATAAGGTTATCATTATGGTGCATCGGTGATGGTGCATGGTGCAACATAGGTGGTGCATCATAGGGTTTATTTAATATGATATAATTTTAATGATATAATTATAAATTTAATTAATTTATATATATATATATATATATATATATATATATATATATATATATATATATATATATATATATATATATATATATATATATATATATATACGCTCTATATTTAACATCAAATTCCATGGAAACCACAGCACACGAGCAAGAAACCAATTTCATATTTTCATCGCTTTCAGTTAAAAAAACTCAAAAAATTTTCCCCAGTGTATTAGTAGGAAAAATTCATATTCTCGTATGCTTCGTACTGAACGACTTTCCACTTCTCCCCAGCAATTCAAATCCCTGTCCGTGTCCTATGTCCTTGGATAGCAACTCAAGTATGTGCAGGCGTGGAAAACAGAATAACATATCGTCCACGTGCCCAACAAGGTGCCGGTACCGACGTTAACACATCACGTACAAAACACAACAACAGCATCCAGAATAATGTCCAGTTCCAGGACATTATTCCAAGTAAGTCCATTTACCAATCCTTGTCTTCCTGCTACGGAGGTAGTCCTGTTACGCCTATATCGGCATTAAACATAAATTTTAACTATAATCTTCAATCATTATCCACTACCGTATTTGTTTTGCCATATAATATCATAAATTAACTCGTCAACTGTTTTATAAGCACATCAATGGTTAGAGGAGAGCCCATCAGATGCCACTACATTCCCCCGCTTTATTTCTGTCGCACTCTTATGTATGAAGTCATCTAAAACATAAAAATACGTATATGCAAAAACGTCAAATACCACCCAGGAATTGCACGAATATGGCATTAATACGTGACATAGCATCATGTATGGTCCAAAATTTTACTGATTTGAATTAAATCAAAACGAATAAAAAATATAAATCCATTCCTTACTTTGGTACACAGTGTACACATATTTTTTCATTATTCGACTTATTCAAAAAAACATTTGAATGTACATTTCCCGTAAAAGGATTTACGGTTCTCTGAAAGCTTAACAGCTTATAGACAATATGAGTATTTACCTTGAAGAGAACGCGTCGAGTTGCTACTAGCAATATTTCCCGCGGAACAGGTACTTAACAGTCTAGTTGAAGGTATAAGTAGTAAATTCTCAATTGTTTTTGTTACAGATTCTGGTCAGTTTAGTCCAAGGTCACTTGTTTGATGAGACTGATACAATCTGCCAATATTCCAGAAATGCAGACGCACTATGTACGCTATTTTTTCTTGCAGGAATATATCACCCAAACTTTGTTTATTATTATTTAATATCGTTAATACCATTGAAAATTTAAAATAACGTTAATTTCTAAATATATTTAATAAATTATCGTATAGTGCTATGGCAGTACTACGGGAAACTTGGTTTTAGTTACTTCCAAAATGTTAAAATGGTCGAATTTTATTTTACTGACCACCACTTACCTATATTAATAGTCACTGATTTAATTTTATTTTTAAAGAATACAAACAATTGCAAATAAATTGCACTGAGTACCGTTGTTATCTCCTAAAAACTTCGAGTAATTAATTTTTGTTAAAGGAAAGAGAAAGTTACAATTAAAAAAAGCCTACAATAACGTTACAACTCAAAAAAATCCTTCAATGTCTTATTAAGTGTCTTCAAGTATTTTCATTTTAACACTAATAATATGAACATCCCAGTTTTATATCAAGATATTCTATTGTCTCATGCGTTGTAACAGTTTTTTTTAATTTATATTAATGTTAAAATTATGATTGTAATTAAATAAGATTAAAATTGTAATTTATAAGAAGCGAAAACGACTAACTCAATAATTCTCTTATTTATACAAAATAGGTCTTAGCTTTAGCTTTTAAGAGGGGGTGACCGTTTTTCATTTAAAAAACGGATTTTACAATTTTTTTTTCCTGAAACTAGAACCAATTCTGAATTTATTAATGTTGGTCCCATAAAAATCTGTACACTAGAAGTGTTCTAAATATTTTCTTAAACTAACGAAATAGTTCATTTTTAGTCATCGGTGTGATGTTTCAATAATCTTGATTCCAATAGCTCTTCTAGGCAAGATATATGTACAATATTATAAACGATTAAAGGAATATTGAATAAATGAATTATAACCTCATCCTTCTTCTATAACAAGATCTTTTTACACATTCTTTAGCAATCTTCTTCAAAAAATATTTCAATTGTATATTTTGTTTGTCATTCTTCTAATACATATCACATATTTAAAAAATGTGCATACAAAAAATATTAATATTTACTAATATACAGGGTGACTGGTACCGCGACACTTTGCAGTCAATTGAATCATAATATGCATATGCATAATATGCCATTGTTGGTAGTTTTCGAGATATTTCAATTTTTGTGTTTTCTTAGAAATATACTCCCTAATACTACTAATTGTAAAATAAAAAAAGGATCGTTTTTTTGTAATTTTTTTGCTTCTATCGATAATACACATAGTAGTTCATGTTACGTAACAGATATTATGTTAAATCGTTTGATATGACAAAAATACAGGAGCTAAAACCTGCAAGGGTTATTAGAGACTTTAACCTACATTACGGGAGTACATTAATTAGGATTTATTTAAAAAATTTGTGGACACATTAAACGTACAAATTATTTTAAAAACTTCTATGCTTCATCACCTTTCCAATGAGGTATAAAATTTTAAGAAATTTCCTGTTACTTCCAGGAATAATACAAAAATAGCGTAAGCAGGTAGGCGATCACAATGTTCTCTAAGTTAGAAGATAATGATTAGGAAAGTTTCTATAATACCTGATTTTAACAAGCGTGTTTAGACAGGAAAGTGCAACCCAACGATGTTACCCACCGACCAATAACAACTCGGTGTGTTTAGCACGTGATTCCTGACGAAAGAAGTTACATCTTTCTTCTCTTCTCTGACAAAACTCGCAACGTGTCTCGTACACAAAAATACTATTCTAATAGAATAGAATTCTAATTATTAACTTATTTCAATAAATGTTTCATTGACATTCATTTTTATGAAAAAAAAAAAACAAAAAAGTTGACGATGCGCATTAATAATAATCTTGCGCATTATTATCGGCCTATAAGAGAATTATTAGATCAATGGTTCCCAAATAGGTGGATTGGGAGAGGAGGGCCTATACCATGGCCTTCTAGGAGCTCCGACCATACGCCTCTGGATTTTTATGTATGGGAGCACATGAAAGAACTCGTGTATGCGACTGAAATTACAACGCGGGAACAATTAATACATAGGATACAAGAAGCAGCAATAACTCTACGAAATAATTTTTCCACCAGAATGACTAGAATCTAAATAAGTAAACGGTCTCGTTTTTGCATAAGGAGTAGAGGTAGTTACTACGAAAATCTGTTATAAACGTGATCAAATAAAATGTAAAATAAATTTATGTCCTTTTATTTACTTTTCCAATTTTTTTATGACTAAATTGTATCTGCACCTACTATTTTTGTATTATTCCCAGCAGTAACAGGAAATTTCTTAAATCTTTATACATCATTCGAAAGGTGATGAAGTATAGAAGTTTTCAAAATAATTTGTACGTTTAATGTGTTCACAAATTTTTGAAATTAATCCTAGAGAATGTACAATTAGGTTAAAGTCTTTAATAACCCTTGCAGGTTTTAGCTCCTGTATTTTTGTCATATCAAATTATTTAACATAATTGTTGTTACAGAACATGAACTACTATATGTATTAACGGTAAAAGCAAAAAAAAATATAAAAAAAACTATCCTTTTTTTTATTTTACAATTAGTAGTATTACGTAGTACATTTCTAAGAAAACACAAAAATTGAAATATTTGCAAAACTATCAACAATATTATGGATCAATTGACTGAAAATTATCTCTAGTAACACCTCTTCAAAGGAGTATGTCGCGGTACTAGTCACCCTGTATACTTATACTCGTATCTAATAAGTCACCACCAACATCATATTATCAAGCCATATAAAGACATAATCGTTTTTACATTGCCTATGATTTATGAATCGTCAAAGGACTAATATATAATATTTCAACGTTTTGTAAATAACATCACTGAATTCAACTGAAGAAAATATTAATGTTATATCGGTCTAATTACTCCTAATTACAGGACGGTTTATATAGCGCTACAAAATTACAATTTCAAACTTACTTTAATAACCATTAAAGTACTTTAATATGCAGTTTGCTTTATATTATCTCTTTAATGGTAATACTTCACAATGTGTTCTTACTATTGTTCTCCAAGGGAAAAGACAAACAATATAGGCATTATTAATAGTATGGTAATCGGTGCATTGTTCAGTGAACATTGTAAAGGCGTTTAATATTATTCGAAATAAAATAGTTTCGACTAATATATGAATAGATGATCCTACAAGAATATGTACTGAATACTCTATTTAAAATTATTTCACACATAACAACATTTTTTAAACACACCCTGATTATTTGATACAAGACATGGCTTAAGCAACATCACAAATATACTGGATGTTATAATGCCTTGTCTTGTGTTGTTATGTATCCATTATCCATAATGAAACCAAATAAAATCAAAAATAAAAATGGTATGTTTCAAAAGTGGGTCTGAGTATGGTGATAATTGGCACAAACTTTTGTTTTATTGTTTTGTTGTTTTGTTTTATTGTTAATTAAGTAAATCGTATAACTATTGGTTGGTCATAAAAGGTGTTACAATCGATGTTAATAAATTTTTACTATAAATACTTCTCAACAGGAACCAACTAACGAGATAAAAATATAGTTTACCACTTGGAATGCTGCTTAAATAGAAGTATTTTCTAAAAAGACAAATCCGGTTAATCCAGAGATAATATTAAATAAATTTAAATAATTTTGTTCATTCATAAAAAAACAACTATGGTTGGTTACATGTGGATAAAACAAAAGGCAGTACCTTCAAAGAAAACACAACCGCTTTTATATGTTAATAAAATCATTTTTATATCACGTTTACCTTGTCTTGAAAATATTACATAAAATAATTACTACTATATGGTATATTTTACTATATAGTAAAACTTTGCATTATATTGATGATCTCAAGTTTTTACTTCGATTTAGATTGTTCGAAACTACCAAGAGATGGCGTTTGGTACGTTCTACTGCGGTGAAACGTAACACCGTCTACTAGATGTGAGCTTCATCTGTCGAAGGTATACTCGTTTACACTGCACTGACGAGACCCAAGATAGAAAGGTCGAAACCGGTCTGCAGTTAACGATATCCTGAGATAGGTGACACTTTGCATATTTCTTGTGGTTTTGGAACAATGACTGTATTTTTAGTGCTAACTCTGTTAGACAACAATACGACAAATTTTGTCATGTAATTTAGCGCTCGTCGTTTGGCATATAGCCAGGAGAATAGCTGTTTTAACATAATTTGTTTAGTCCTTATTATATAAGGTATTTGTAGATGGGTTGGAGTATGAACTCCTTATTTCTATAGTTTGAATATTACCCTCTACGTAGTAAAACTTTGCATTATATTGAAAATCGCTAACTATTAATCTGCAATTGAAGAGTCAAATTTGCAAAAGGTTCCAAGTGCCATCATATATATTTGCGGCAGAGACGAAAAACGTTTCATTATTAAACAAATAAAAACACTATTTGCTTGAAAATATGTTTATTGTCTCAGAAACGAGTATTTTGATTAACAATAATCGATAACAATGGATATTGAAACAAAATATAATTTATAATAGTTTTTAATCAAAACGGCCTAAATACCTCAAATAGTGCACATAAAAGAACTAGGAATAATATGGACTGAGTGAAAAGAGAAAGTTTTAACAAATAGTTCTGAAACTCCCGAATATTTTTTCATATTTTCAATAAGTTGCTCATAAAAGGGTTGATTTTGTTCCTTTAAATATGGTATCGTATCCTGGATTTGGTGTATTTCTGATAGTAGCCAAGGTTTTTTTGGGTTTGAACCGGAAAAATTCACATCTAGTTGCTCAGAATGCCCAAGGGTAACATGTTGCTTAAAAATGTGTACCCTAATGTATGCACATACATCAGTGTAGTTATTTTTTACTTCAACTACTCCTTGCCGTAGTAAGTCTTTGGTAAGTTTCATTATAACGACCTATCATATTCCTAAGTGTTCGGTTTTTAATGTTTCCTTTGCTAGTGCATCCAGTCAAAGAAGCTGTTAGTGAGATTTACAGTAAACGGTTTATTTTGTCTTGCATTGGTTACAATTTTAGTCAGATTAAATGGGACATCGGGTTTTTTTACCCTTTTAACTTTTTCTATCAAGCCGAAGTCCCTGTCGCAGGACATAAAAGTATGACCTGACTGTGGAAATTTATGTTCAATTTCATTAGCGTGTCCCTAGTATAATAATACAATAAGTATAATGTACTCTGCAAAAATTCCTTAGCTCTTGTTCTGCCCGCCGTAGTTATCAGACAATAATATGCAAACTTTTATATGTGTCTGTAGTTAATTGGTGACATACTCGAAAACACATGTGCCTATTTCATTGTATTGACGCTTTCTCATTGTCTCATCCCAAATATAAAATATCCGGTATCTTCATCTTCAAGGTGCACACCAAAGTTGACACAAGCAAGTTGACGATTATAGTACATATTAGTGTGTGTTAGTGCTGGTATATAAAACTGCTTTTCTAAGTCGTAAGAAACAGCCCAAGGAAATTCTTCAAGTTTGGCAGCCTTACAGTCACTGGACATCATAACTTGAGCCCCATTAGCTTTTCTATTATGCAAATAACGTTTTAGTTCAACATCCTTTTTCTGAATAGAGTTTTTAGTAGCTTGTATAAATGACATTTGGGGCAAGTGTCTACCCATAGAGGTCCAAGTTATTATTTGGTTGAATTCCTTTTTGAAAATGTTATTATTAAACCTCTGTCTTGATACATTCGACTTAGTATTATTTTCGGTATATTTTTCAATGAAAGGTGAAGGAAGCTTTCGAATACTCAAGTCCTCGGAAAGATAGTGTTTAGTTTAGTTTAATAAAATCAATTATTTTCGATTTCCAAGAATGGTCTCTTCTAGGACGTTTCCCACCACGTTTTTGTTTTATTGTTATGTCATCGCACGTAGCAAGTTTCTGGCAAATAAGCTTGATACGTTTTTCCCCTATATCAAAAGTCTCACAAAAAGTTTTCCTGCAAACTTCAGTTTTTGAATTTCCAGGTAATAGTAAATAGTACTTAAATGTGCGCTGTCGTCTACTGAATTGTGGTGCCTCATAAGTACCATGTCTCCATCTATTTATTTTGGAACATTCTACAAGAAGGCTCAAAACAAAAAGGTTTGTTATTCAGTATATTTCCCTATATCCCAAAATTTTAACAGGCTTAGTCTAGCATCATGTGTAATAAACTTGCAGGCAAAGTTGCACTTACAGGATGCCTGATAAAGAAAAAAAAACATTTCCACCAACTATACAAAAATCAGACTCTAGAGCACATGCTAATAAAGTAAAACTCAATAAGATACCTAACACAGAATTTACCTGGGATGGTGCTCTTCTTCCAGGCATAAAATAATTTTGACTTGTGTATGGCTGTCCGCTATATCTTGGCATTTTAGTTTCTTTACGAATATAGCCAGTTATCTTTTTCTTCTTTCTTTGCAACTCTTGTGGAATACATCCACTGACTGTTGGTACATCCTCATTTCATTTTAAATTATAAATAAATATGCCACGAATTATAAACGTAAAAGCCAATACGATAACAGAGTTAGAACTAAAATGAATAGCGAGTCGTGACAAGTAGCCTACAAGACGCATGTGCCACACTCATGGCACATTGGCCTGTTTGAAGAATATCTAGATTTTTTCCTCTAGATGGCAATGCGATAGGTATAGAATTTTAGCTGCAATTTCCTGGTGGTACATAGACCCTAAAACCGTAATAATATCAGTTTCGTAAAATATGGGACTTACCACCTTTTGCATATTTCACTCCTCAATTGGTGTTCATTTTTAATCGTTTTAAATACAGATACAAGGTAAACATGATCAATAATTCAGAATTTATTGAGTCATCGTATTTTTTGAAAACCAATAGCATATCGAAACACCAAACAAACTAAATCCTTCCTATTGAATGATTAAGTCCACCTAAAAAAATGCGAAGCTTGACACAAGACATTTATTATCACATGGTTTATGACTTTTGAGTGTCAATAAATATCTAGTAAACTGTTTAGTGTTAACTACGCCACGTACCAAAACTAACATTATTTCTAGTTAGTGTGTTGTTTTAATTAATTAATGGTAATTCAATATCTACATATCCACTATTTAATATCTTAATACTCAAACCAAAAGATGTGAATCAAAGATCCATTAGTATCTATTTAAATCCCACGTTACATAAGAAAAAAATGGTTGCAAATGTGGATCACCAAATCACAAATTGCCTTATATTAGCTGAGCAGACCACGGGATTAAAAATATACAGTTACCTAAAATTCTTCCAGAATAAATGAGCAACGAAATTTGTAGTATCCTGAGGTAAAGTAAACAGTCCCGAAGGGTACGTGTAATGTTGTACGTGCTTGTAATTGTTAAATATACCCATTTTATACTCGTATACACATTACGTATATGAGTATATTCATTATCGTACTTTTTAAATTGGTAAGTTAGTGGATGTCACAAACAGAAAGTCTATTATGCTATAGGGTTGTGATACATTGTTGTGGGTTATTTGATTTACGTTTTAGCTAGTTTTTATTAAAAATGAACCAAATTTAATAACTAATGAACCAAATAAAAAGATGTATTAAATCAATTTCAAAACAAACAAAATTTCTGTTTAATCACATTTTGTATGATGATAAATTTTACTTTTCCACACTCCACTATAAGCGGAAAAGTAATGTAATCGTGTAAAGAAAAAGTGAAAAAACAAAATTTATTTTTCACTCTTCGGCCTAAAAACAAAAAAAAATGGTTTTTAAAAATTTTTTGCTGCGTGTGTGTCGTCGTTGTCGCCGGCATTTATTGTTAGCACGATAACTCAACTAAATCGTGTCGGATCGATCGGGTTTTGACTGATTCTGATCGGGGACGTCCTCCAGACGACACCTATTGATTTTTGAGGTGGATGGGACACACCCCACCCTGTCCATGGGTCATGAGAAAGCACGACGGTGGACTATTTGAGAAATTTTACATTTCCGCACTCCACTGCAAGCGAAAGAATAATGTAATCGTGTAAAGAAAAAGTGAAAAAACAAAATTTTTTTGGGTTCATTTTTCGTTTTTCTTCCTAAAAACAAAAAAAAAAGGTTTTTAAAACTTTTTTGCTGTATGTGTGTCGTCCTTGTCGTTGGCATTTCTTGTTAGCATGACAACTCAACTAAATCGTGTTGGATCGATCGGGTTTTGACTGATTCTTATCGGGGACGTCCCCCAGACGATACCTGTTGATTTTGAGATGGATAGCACACATCACCCCCTCCCTTGGGTCTATTTGAGATTAGCACGATAACTCACCTAAATCGTGTCGGATCGATCGTGTTTTGACTAATTCTGATCGGGGATGTCTCCTAGACGACACCTATTGATTTTGAGGTGAATAGAACACACTCTACCATGTTCATGGGTCATGAGAAAACACAATGATGGATTATTTGAGAAATTTGTTTGTTAGCACGATCACTCAATTAAATCGTGTCGGATCGATCGGGTTTCGACTGATTTTGATTAGGGACGTCTACCAGACGACATTAATTGATTTTGCGGTGAATAGGACACACCCTATCCTGTTTATGGGTCACGAGAATGCACGAGGGTGAACTATTTGAAAACAGTTAAACTGTAGCATAAAACACATATTCTGCATTTATGTGTTGATTTATTGTTACTTGGCTACTCAATTTCGAGATAGAGATATTCTACGTGCGGAAAAATCCATTTTAAGGTTTTAAAACTGTTTATTTTAATAAGGACTCGGGTAGTCCACGCTCTCATATAAGTAGATTTCGAATAGACAGTAATTCTTGGAACAATTCAAATTCTATTCATCGGTTAATGATGTCGGGTATATGAAATATTAGTGATTGATGTAGAGCGCAGTGACAAACAAGTTATTTTGCTAGCAGTGTATGTTATTTTCAAACGAACAATAAACGAATACTCTACATACCAAAATATGTTTCCATTGCTTATTAATTACATACTTTACAAAAACAACAACTTCGAAATATGTTATTATTTGTTATCTTGTAGATTTAAGTTGTATTATTGACAATAATGACATTTATAACGTGAAGATTTCACATAACAAAAAAAAGAAAAAACATTTTTCAATATACCTAACCAAAGTTTTGTACCACGATCCATACCTGGTTCAATTGAACCCCACTTTATTTTGGAATTAGGAAAATGTTTTATTCGGGAGTTTGTAAAATTATAAACGTCATCTAACAATTCTGATTTGCTCTCGTGCAATTTAATATACTAACGAAATATATTGCAAAGGATGTCCTTCTTAATCTAACACATATTATTGTATACCCTCATTTAACGGCATCGGTTTATGTCCGCTACCAAGGCTTATCATCACAGTAGGTAAACTACTCCCAAGCTCAAAATATTCTCAAACCCCCACTTTTATAGCAGGCTAGAGATATTGTATATGCCTAACATTGGCCCTACGAATTTACATCCTATCCGAGGAATGGCATATCTTCTATATAAACCTCTATTATGTTAGCTTCTGTAACCAGCCTAGGCCACTACTCGCTCTCACACACATATACCTATACCTGAAGAAATAATGGAATGATACACTTTCGATCGATTTCTCTGAAATACTAAGCATTTACTCTTCAATAGGTATATATTGATAGGGGAACAGATATACAGAATTAAAGAGTGGTAATGTACAAGTTTCGTTAAGTAGGGGTTAGGTAATATTTCGCTAAACCTATCAATGGGAATGGGGTTGGATTTATTTAACCTTACGCACATATCTGTAGCCCCACTCTGCGTTTCTCTTTTCCCCATTGTATACCATTTGGTTTTTAAATCGACTGCATATACAACATTGAATTAACTCTTGAATTAATTAAACTTTTTTTTCATGGAGAGCGTAATCATTTTGAGACCGAAATATAATTTTCTTACAACATTTATTCCTTATTACCTATGTTTCAGAGAGGTGTATTAGAAGTGTCTCATTACATTATTATTTGTTGATATTACATATTTCTTTGGAGTCAGTTAAAAAGTGAAATGTATGTAACGTAATCTACTTATTAAAAAAATATATTTCAATATAATATCAACGAGTTTCGTCAAATATCTCTATAAATACTCTAGAACATGTGACAGCGTTTCGAACAGATTATTAAGGGTGAATGAAAGCTGAGAAAGATTTGTATGCTATGGATAGGAGACTATGAGAAAGATGGCAAACTACTTTCATGTGCCACCCTCATAATTGAAAATTTTAAAGATAAATTTCATCACCACTTAAAGACTGAGATAGTAGATTCAAAAGTGTAAAATAGTGACACCCTAGTTTTTTAGAAAAAATCTATATTTTTTTAAATAAATTATCATAAACCCAAACCTATCTGTTTTCTTTTAGCTGCACAATTACAAAAATTATATTAAATCAGCTGTAACACTATCCATTTCTTGATGAATTTTATAATATTTATTGTTTTTATATGGAATATTAAACAACATTTAAAATATATTAGTTAAAAACAAGTTTCATGGTTAATGATTTATGTATGTCCATGAAAAAACTAAAAATAGAAGGGTTAAGACGAGTGGTTATGCACTCTAATAAATACTTTATAGGTAACAATACGGTACTTAATAATTTTCAATTATTTTGTGATGTAAATTTTTCATGGTTATTGTTATTTTATAATAAGGAATTTAGGTGTAGCTAAAATATCAACTAAAATTTTTTAAATGCTTTCATTATCTTTTTTGTATTTCAAATTGATTTTATAAAAATGGTGTTCAGGACATTAAACACCATTATTCACATATTTAATTAGAAGCTATTCTATTAGGAAAGCATAAAACGAGTAAAAGGCAAATAAGAGTATTCATGTAAAAATACCCATTTTTTTATTAATGTTTATTTATTAGACTATGCAAGTTTTTTGTACTAAACTGTATGTAATTTTGTCTCCGAGACATAATTTAAAATGTAAAAAAAATGTATTTTCTACTCAATATTGTTACTGTATATAAAAGGGGTCCCATTTATACCATATAACATCGAGATAAATAACAATATATAGATAAGGATTAGGTGGATGGACTACTAACACATTTGTCATAATAACATTTTTAACAAGTGTAATAAACCGAATCAATTGATTTTGCTGTGTACCAAAAGTTTGTGTACCAATGGTTGGTTGCCGCTTGACCTCTAATCTTATTAACCTTATCAACAGCTAAGAGTTTACCAATAGAGGCTGGTACAAAATTATAATGAAAGGGAGTTTTATATAAATTTATCTTATACATATTAATACGTGGGTTCTCTCGTGAAATGCTCTAACTTGAAACTAAGGAAAGGAAATCATTTCTTACCCAACACCTGCTTCTCGTCATTGGTGGTGATTGTTCTGGCTCCATATCAAACGAACAGTACCTCGGTTCACCTTACCTTAATTACTTGTTTTGTCGAGTTACCTCAGAAATGCTTACATTAAAGTTAACACTAGCCAACGCGAGAGAAACACCGATTTAATTAACAAGGGAAACGTTGAATTTAATAACAATGAATAAAATTAACAAATATATAAAATGAAAAGAAATAAAATGAAATGGAAAAAATGAGATAGTTCAAATACAAAATAATATGGTAAACTTAAGCAATAAAATAGTGTAAAGTTTAATAATGTTCTACAGGGGTAACCCGAAACTAGCAACAAAATTTAGAAAAAGGATAATACTTATATACTGAATACTTATTAAAATGTTTACTGAAATATGACCGAAACAGAACTGACAAAAATTATAACTTTCTTCAAGGGTTCAACATCCCATAGGGGTGATTTAGACGAACCAGGCCAGGATTGGTTGAGATTTTGAAGCTTTCGTACTTCGACCAATAATATTGATTTTCGGGTTACCGTCTGTGTATATGTCGAATATCGACATCCCTCCTTATTATGCAAACAAACATGATAATTAATTGTAAGATTATAATATGCAATTCGGTACATATGTATGTACAGATTAAAATATTGATTGTTAACTATATTGTTAATATTTTCCCTCGTATCCCGCTATATGTCGTGATATTGTATGATCAGTTATGATTGGTCCATGCCTGCTATTATACAGAAGTAGCTATAACGGAAGCTCTGGATGGACCAATCGACGGGTATTTAATTAAATCCTATAGCCTTAATTATTTTAACTTAGTCGTTCCTCTATTTCAATTCATTTACAATCTAATATAATTTCCTTTAATGAATTCTGTCCATTCAGACATCTGTTAGGTGGCGTACTTGAATCTATAAAATAAGCTCTTTATCCAGTTAACCCTTGTTCTGGGAATTTAGAAAAATACACGCCAAATATAACTTTCTCGACACATGTTAGAAGAATGCCATTCACTTGTCCACTTGTATCCAGGAAAATGTTAGGGCACTCTTCGGAATATCGTCGCCAACTTTCTAATAAATTTTGATGACCACAATGGTGCTTTACTAATGAAAAAAGGTTACTCAGAATAGAGAGCTTAGTGGCAACCGGATGTTCCCTCAACTGCTGACCTGCCTGAAAGGACACTATACAGGGAGTTTCTACAATAAGAATATTACACGAGAGTCATCTGGTTACAGCTGAAACAGAAAAAAGTATTTTTAGTTTTGATTTCAGTTTGGTTCAGTATGATAATAATATAGAGTGATCATTTTAAGTACCATTCTTTATGTTTTTCTTTACACTGGAAAGAAAAAATGCAATTTTACAATAAAATAAAAATTATACGAGGACGGATCAAATATAAACGGGACTTTATTTATTTTTTTTTATTATTGATT
Source organism: Rosalia funebris (assembly GCA_037954035.1). Lineage (NCBI taxonomy): Eukaryota > Metazoa > Arthropoda > Insecta > Coleoptera > Cerambycidae > Rosalia > Rosalia funebris. The sequence goes on from JAZFAV010000002.1 coordinate 32,124,292, forward strand.
GCAAAACAAAAGGCAAAGATATTTTATTTTTCTACATCGTCTCCTCATTTACAAATATATGTTTCCTATCGAGTAGGAAGGGTTATCCCAATATCTTAGAATGAAACTGGTTGCGTCAGGAGTCAGCGCACGAATCCCTCTACGCCTTGGTCATCTTCAGATCGTTGCCCTCTTAGAGCTTCTTTAAGTGGCCCAAACCAATGAAAATCGCAGGGCGATAAGTCCGGGCTGTAGGGAGGATGTTCAACGTCTCAACAGATCTCCGGTCAAAAAGCGAGGGGCCCACCTGCCACGCGTTTTATGGAACTCCAAGTCATTTCTTTGATGATCGCTTCACAGCTCCCATAACTTATTCCGATCTTTTCTTCAATTTCGGATACGGTCACCCGTCGATATTCTTCGAGAATGTCTCGAACCGCGCGAATGTGTCTGTCCGTTCTAGTTCGAGGACGGCGATCGTGTTCTAGATTTTCGATTCGTTCTCGCCCTTCCTTGAACTCTTTATGACAGGCAAACACAGGAGTCCTTGAGACAGTATTTAGTTCCTGAACTGTGCAGTCAATCTACGGAAAATTTTCGCCGCTTGAACTCCTTCATGAAAAAGAAATTTTATAATAATGCGTTGCACAACTGCGGGGTGCACCTCTCACTCCGACATTGTGAGCGCCACTGACGAACTGATCGGGAGTGGGTAATGGTCGGCTCTTCCCATTCATAATGACCCAAATATACTAGAGCCTCGGGTCCGGTTCTAACAGCTGTAGACGGTCAAGAACAAAAATTGCGTTTATATTTGATCCACCCTCGTACAAAGCTATTGTAATACACCCTATAGTTTTATTGTATTTTCGATTTTTTTCAAAAATTTTTTTTTCAAAAAAAAATTTAGAAAAAAAATAGTGCATATAAAAAAAGTTTGTAGTCTCTAACATAAAACCCAACAAAGCACAATTAATGGACACAATTTACAGTCATTAGACAAAGAAAATAGAGTTATTGGACGCAATTTCTATAAACCAATTCACTGCTAAATGGAACGAAAAATACAGATTTTTAACAATGAAATGCACAAACCCAAGAGGACTAGCTTAATGGGCATATCCAATGCAAGCAGAAAACAATTAGCAGTCATTTTTCTTCTGCACTGACAGGTACATAGAATAAAGATCATGGATGTCATTAGTATCATCGTTTACACTCTCATATAAATTGTCACTACAACTATCGTCAGTGTCCTCTCTATAGTAAAAGTGGCACAAATAGTCATCTTCCTCATCGTCTGGTATATACTCACGATGTAACATAGGATCGATGGAAATGTTTTTGGCAATTAGGGCATGTTAATCGTGTTTTTGTCATTTTCTTGAGACGTACCGCAAATAAGATCGCTGTTTCGCTTCTTTTCTACTTGTTCCTGTTTTCTTTCCTCCAGTTTTTTTTTCCTTTTCTTTCTCTTGTTGGAATTTTAGAGCTCTCTTAGCTTCAAAAATGTTTTGATACTTCTCTGAGGTTAGAGAATATGGTGTCTATATTGCGTTTATTTTTTCTTTTCGGAGATTTGGGCCACGCTAAAAATGGTGAAAGTATGGATAACGAGCAGCTAGTATAAACCTTCTTTATTATATTCGGTGGTGTTGGATGAATTTGTGTGGTAGAAATCAGATTTCTAGGAGAACTTGGAACAACTTAGTTTACTGTGTTTGACTGTGATGAAGGATCTATATATTGATTATGACAGATGGTCGACACATTAAAATAGGAGTCTTCTGTCCACATTTCTTTAGTGACTTCACTAGTCAAACACGTTTTTGGTTCCTTTTTCGACCAATACTTTTCCTGTAGATGGGCATATTTGAAAACCAGTTTCATCTTCATTAAAAATACGTGATGGATTACTCAAAACTGTTCCCAAATATTTCTCTGTGAAATTCTCATTCACTTCTTGAAACCATTTGCATATATTGGACTCAGTCACACACGCACAGAAGAGACAGTTTGACTTTGCTTTTTTGTAATAGTTAGAGTTATTTGCAAAAAAGTTATATGCCAGCCTTTGTCTGGACGATTATTGTTAAAAGGATTCGGTCTTGGATTATGATCTAGGAAGTTTTTTACACTTGATAGGAATCTTCTATACTTCTGGGAAAGCCTCTTTTTCCCATACTAGATATAAAAGTTACTAAACGTTGTTCTTCATATTTAGACAGATGCGGTGTAGGTCCAAAAGTATTCTTCCCGTTAGAATTTTTAAGCTTGAAATTAATTGTAGACTTCGGAATGCCATATTTTGTTGAAACTGCCCGCATTGACAATTTCTTATGCTGCAGCTTTTGAAGCGCCAATTCAACTTTTTCTGGATCATAATATTTTCGCTTTGGCATCCTATAGCTCAGATTTCTGAAACCAATTTTATTTGTATTCTTCAGGATCTCATACAGCAACCGTCCAAAAACTGTCTAAGATGATTTTCACTGAGAATCTAGTAATTGGACACACTGTCCAATTACTAAAAACAGATTAATATTTTGTACAGTTATTGGACATGAACAAATTCCCCTTTTCAGTTAATTTAATTTTGTACGTTCCAATTGTGATTTCAAATTTTAATTTAAGACTTTACTCAAAGCTTTTAGTGTGTACTGTATGTTATTCTCTAAAATTAATTTTACAATAACTTTTGCTGAGGTATATGATTTTATGATATAGTTGCAGCGTTTTATATTTAAATCTGTAAGTATCCCATTCAACAGCAAAGCTGCAATCTTTATAAAGACAAGGGAAATTAAATAAATAATAATTCATACAAATCGTTGATTAATTATAAATTATTAATCATGAAGAATATTGTAATAATCTTATGCGGTATTCGAGACAAGAAATACTTAAACATTTAAATAGTTATATCTTATTTAAATACTGAAAAGATTATGCAGAACATTATTAAATATATCATTCATGCGCTACCTACTTATTAATATATTAATTTATTCAACTATAAAATAAAAATGAATAAAGACTTTATTCCATCATACATATTTGATTACATTATCGTGACCTGATAATAATTTTATCTCTTTATTATTCCACGGTAATTCATAATGAAAGTTAATTGAAAAAGAAATCTAATTTAACGGTCGATTTTTCCTGTGATTAATTAAATAAGAAGCTTAATATCTGACACCAGTCTTTAAAAATATTTGTAACCTGATATAAAATCCTTAAAAATCTATTACGGGTTCTTCTTTGACACCCGCTGACACAAAAATTAACGTTTTTTTCTTTTTATAAAAAAAAACGTATTCAAAGAGAATCAAGAAAAAAATGCGTAGATCCTTAGGAGATAAATAAAATTATGAAACTGTGATTATTATATCAACGAGGTTCATGTAGTAGTATGTATTCTGACGACTTCTTATCGTAATCTAAATAAATCCTTTAAGAAGATTAAGATATATTACACTTTTCACTTATCTGATTGGAATTAAATGAAAAAGTGACTCGCATCTATGCTGGTATTGAAAAATGTAACAGCTTTTTTATTCAAGAATGAATGGATGGTGACAGAAAGTAACTTCTCTACCTGAGTTACGTATTGTATTCAATTTTTGACGCAAGGTATTTCTTTTACGGTGGCATATAATGGCGTCATACATTTATACCTTTCTAATCCAGAAAATTCGAGAAATTCACAACAACGTCACTATAGAAATATTTTAAATATGGAAAAGATAACAAAATCACTAATTGATATAAATTGAGCAAACCTTAATAATCAACAGCATTCAGAGTTAGCAACTGAATATTTTTTAAATGTGCTATAATAATAATGACATTTATAAATATACTACGAAAACCAAAATAATTAATAAAAATAGGAAACAAAACGAGTGGATAACTGAAGGCTTGATAGGATGGATCGATAAATAAAAAAAAATAAATGAGTAAAAGTATCTTCAACGAACTAGAAAATAGAAATTTACAGCAAGAATTATACGTTATAAGAATAAAATAACTAATTTATTAAATTAAGGAAATACATTTTTTTACAAGTATCAAATTGATAAAAATTAAGATTCTAAAAATTCATGGAAAGTTGTAAGGAAAGTGACAAATAATAAATCATCGAAAAGGGGTAAATAACGAATGTTGTCAAGGGGCAAAAATAATGATAAAATAATAGACAACGATATTGCGATGATTAATACGAACTGGCAGCAAGATTTAATACATATTTCATAGAAATTGAAGAAAAATTAACTTCGGCAGCGATTAAAACTTCAGAGACTAAAACTACAGAGAAGTAATGAAAAGTACAAATTATAAAAAAGATGGTGATGTGTGTTTAAGGGATTATAGACTCTTTTCTCTAATCCTTTATTTAACAAAAATATATGAAACAATAATTAAAAACATATTAATTGATTATTTGGTTGAAAATAGCGTCTTATTACGGTACCAATATGGCTTTAGAGAAAGAAACAGTAAGCAAGATGCTGTTAGTGAATTAGCGATCCTCCGACTTATAAGTTACAGACATAGATCTTATAGATTTAGCTTAAAACCCCACGGATTTGTTTCGACATTTATCCTGGATGGGTGTACCGTGTACGGCACTGATGAGAACTAATAGAAAGCAAAATTAAATAATAATAAACAAACACAATTAAATACTAAAATAACATCATTAAATAAACAAATATATAATACCTTGTAATGAAAATAACAGGGGACCATGATATGACAAACAATAAAAATGATAATGTGCGGACAGTCTTAACATCGACGGGGCAGCGACATTACCTCCTTATTAGTTTCAGGAAAGGTGACGAAGCTTTGAAAGGGCCACAGATATATGTGAAAATATTGTATATTTATGTGTATATGTGTGTAAATGTGAATAATTATAACCGTACTATATATGTCATTGTGATATAATATATATTAAAAATAAAGAGAGTTTTAGAAAGAAGATGAGAACTAATAAGTTCGAAACAGCTGTCTGTCATTCGGACTCCATCATGGACAAATGTCGAATCCTACCCGTGACGGGGTCCTCTTTCAAAAAGAAAAAATCCTTCCCTGACATTCTGATAATTTACGCATTTTAAATAAATCCAAAACGGTGTATCTAGACTTCATAATTTCCAATACCTAAAAGTAAACCTGAAAAATTAATATATTATAACTAAACCTAATGAAAAAGTAATGCGACAGACGAACATTTGAGGTGGAATGTCCTTATTGATGTACTAAAAAATTATGACAAATGATAATAAATGAAAATCCTAGACATTAACTAAAATTAAAAATTAACGTGCATAATTGTAAAAACTATTTACAATATAAAGAGCATTACTACGGAGCAAAGTCCAAAAATTTGTGTATAATAGTACCAATGATGAAAATTACCAAAGGACAACATGGTCATTATTATCTAGGTCCCAAAATTTACAATAATGTACCTAATGTAATAAGGGATATTGAAAATTAAACAAATATAAATATATATTTATAATTCTTTGAAGAGATTCATTTTATCTTTACTAAACGGCTGTTTTCGTGTGTGTGTCATAAAATTTTTAGGTCGATGTACGAAATGCTTTTTGTTCGAATTTCGGCATTTTGACAAAATCAATGTAGGAAATCGACCCTTGCAAACAATGTGACAACTTTTGTTTTTTGATCCGAAGCCTCTAGAGGCATGCTCCGGAGGTGCCTTCGATATGAGTGAGGGGGCGGCGCGCGGCGCAATATTACTGCGATTTGCTTAGTCGTCATCTATTAACTCGAAATTATTTTTATTGTATTTTAGAATATTATGTTATTAATATAAGAGTGATGTATGTATTTGGGGTGTGTATGTATATGCATATATTCGCATGTATGTGCACACATGCAGTTTGTATAATTTATATTGTTGCTTTGAATGTTATATGTCAGAAAATACTCATCATCATTAGGTCATCAGTCCTAAGACTGGTTGGACGCTAACCTCCAGCTTCTCCTATCTTGTGCTAACCTACGCATTTCGCTAATTGTGCTACAACCTACATCCCTTACTATTTGCGAGCAGTAGTCTAATCTAGGCCTACCTCTGCCTTTCTTCACTCCTATTTCTGCCTCCAAAATATCGCGGACTATTCCCCCATGTCTCAGCAAGTGGCCTACCATTCTATCTCTTCTCTTCTTTAAGTTTTTCCACATACTTCTTTTCTCGCCGACTTTCTCCAATACTTCTTCGTTTCTAACCCTATTAGTCCATGGTATTTTCATCATTCTTCGGTAACACCACATCTCAAAAGCTTCTAATTTCTTCCTACTTGCTTCCCCTACCGTCCAGGTTTCGCAGCCGTATAGTGCCGTGCTCCATACATATGTTTTCAAAAATCTCTTCCTTGTTTCTAAGTTTATTACCCCCGAGTATAAAAGTGCTTTCTTTTTGTTAAAAACTACTCGACCCTGCGCTATTCTTTGTTTTATGTCTTTATCGCTTCTTCCATCCCAATTTATTTTACTTCCTAAATAAGTGAAGTTTTTAACTTCCTCCAATCTTTCATTATTAATTTGTACTTTCATTTTTGCTCTGCTCTCGCGCCCTTTACACACTAACACTTTAGTTTTGTTTTTATTCACCCTCATTCCGTATTCCTCTGTCAACACTGCCTCCATTTCGTTCAATGCCGATTCTAATTCCTCCTTACTAGATGCTAATACTGCTATATCATCCGCGAATCTCAGCATTTTTAGTTTCTGTCCCTGTACTTTAAGCCCGAAATCCACTCTATCTTTTACCACATTAATCGCCTCTTCGATGTACAGATTAAAAATTAGTGGTGATAGCGTACATCCTTGTCTTACTCCTTTCCTAATACCTACTTCCCTTTTTTCCCCTTCTACTTCTATAACAGCAATTTGCTCTTTGTATAGATTGTGTACTACTCTCCTATCCCTATACTTCATTCCCGCGCTCTTTAGTATCTCGAACATTTTTTCCCATCTTACATTATCAAAAGCTTTTTCTAAATCTACAGATCCTATATAAGCGTTCTTTCCTTTTTCTATTGTTTTCTCTAACATTACTCTTAGCGCCAGAATAGCTTCGCGAGTTCCCCTATTTCGCCTAAACCCGAATTGGTCTTCTCCTAGTATTTCCTCCGCTCTATTTTCCATCCTCTTCTGCACTATTCTGGTTAAGATTTTTGACGCATGGGAAGTTAGGCTAATCGTTCTAAAGTTCTCGCATTTGTCGGCTCCTCTCTTTTTCGGTATAGTAACGATAATGTTCCTCTTATAATCCTCCGGCATCTCGCCCGTTTCGTATATGTATTTTACCAGTTCAAACATCCTATTTACTTCTTTCTGTCCCGCACATTTCAAAATTTCCGCCTGTATTTTATTTACACCCGGCGCTCTATTATTCTTTAGCCCCCTTAGTGCTATTTAAAATTCCTCTCTCAATATAGGTTTTCCTACATCTTCCCTATCGATGCTAGATTCTTCCTCTAAAATCTCTCCTAATTCCTGACCCTCGTATAAATTTTCTAAGTACTGCTTCCATCTATCCGCTTTCTCCTCTCTTCCTATCAGTATGTCCCCCGATTGACTCCTAACGTTTCTACTTATTGTTCCTATATCCCTGAAGTTCCTCTTAATTATTTTCAAAGCCTCATCGGTCTTACCTACTTGCAACTTATCTTCTACTTCTTTGCATTTATCCTCTATCCATTGTTCTTTCGCTTTTCTACATTTTCTAATGATTTCCCACTTTATTGACATAAGTTTTCAGTCCTTCTTCGTCTCGTCTGTTTTTGTAGCCTCGTCTCTTTTGCATTAAGTTTAAGATTTCGTCCGTTATCCAGGGCTTCCTAGCTTCCCTTTTATCGTGTCCTAAAACGTCCGTAGCCGCGGAAGCTAGACTATTATCGATACTCTCCCACTCAGTTTCTGCGTTCTTGATTTCGTCCTTACTCGTTTTATTTATTAATTGATCTGTTTTCTCCTGGAACTTATCTTTCATATTCTGATCCCTCAATATGTCTACATTTATACGTTTCTTATCCTTCCGGGTTTTCAGATTTTTGAACTTTAATCTAGCTTTCATGACTACCAAGTTGTGGTCGCTGTCTACATCTGCTCCTGGATAACTCTTACAATCTTTTACTTGATTTCTAAATCTCTTCCTAACCAGAATGTAGTCTATCTGATACCCGTCTATCCCTCCTGAAAATACTATTTTTGTATTATTTTTATTTACACATGCCCTTGTCTATGTATAAAAAAGCCAGTTTTCACTAACCAGTACTTAGTTAAATAAGAGTAGTGTGTTTAGTGATCACAGAAATAAGAAATAAAACAATCTGTTACGTTTTTTATATACAAATTATATGTCAATTATATTTATTCTGTTTGCCCTATTTATTATACTTATTTGTTAGATTTACTATAATTGCTTATTATATTTTTAAACTTTATATTATATTTATTGTTATTTCCTATTTATGTACATACATTGATGCACCGGATGCACTTACAAACTAATGAATATTCAAATATTCATTGTACATAATGTTTAATGATTTAAAATTCATTTTCGTTTTAAATAATGTCTTCGTATACTTTAATCTGGGACAGTGTATGTCAATTGGGCATGATATATGTCAAGTAGACATTAAATTTAACATCTATAGTAGATGTCAACTAAGTATTAATTTTCGTTGTAATTTATCATTTTACGTTTATTCAAAAATTGTACATCATTTATGTAAAAAATGAAGAAACCTACTTCATTCTACTTGGAAGATAAAGCGAAACTAAGTATTGAACAATAAATTCACACGTTGGGTGTTCACTTGTAAACGAAATAAATTCAATGTCAACCATGCGAGAAACTGCTCTATAAGTACCCTTACACAATTTTTGTAAGAAGTAAATTAATTGAGCCTTCAAGATAATCTCCTTATTATTTCCAAATACTTATATTCTTGTTATTTAAGAAATTAATATTAGCTAAGAGTCTATCTATTTGCAGTTTTCTACTTGTAGAAATGTAATTTATGAAAAAAAAAATTTTGGGAAAAAGAAAATAAAAAGTATCTAATATAGAACAAGATACTTCGTATGGAAGGTTATAATTCTAATTAACTATTACTAAGTGATATTAACTATTAGGAATATATTTGCATTTTTTTGAATGCAAAAACGCGATATAAATAAAAATAAGTTTTCGGAATAAAGATAATAAAGTTTAATAGGACAGAATACTTTGTATGCAACACTGTACTTCTCATAATAACTATAAATTATATATGTAGCATTGCAACGTACATATAAATAAAAATATAATAAGTACCAAATCTATTTAAAAATGATAGCTTAACAACTATGTAAGCATCCAGGCAGTAGCCAGGGTAGCAACCTTATAACCATTAGTTTAATCATAGTGAATATAAACCTTGATTCCTGATACATGTATTATAAATTTCATATTTCTTGTGTGGTCTACAATGATAATAGTAAATTATGAAATATATACTTTACCACAATTAGCTAGATACAAAATATTCATAAAAATCTATTATTATTAGTATGCTACGATTAATGAGTGATTGTTTATTTATACTTTTTGCTGTTGGAATATATGATAAAATAGGAATATATGTATGTAGGAATAATATTAATACATGATGTTTCTAAATAGAAAATTGATGACATATTCTTTGGACGTGCTGCATACGAAGGATTGTGTAGTATGTATATTTGGGAATCTATTTTTTTAATATCACCAATTTCTTTCTGGGCTATTTTTTTATATTATTTCTGTTAAAAGCATGTTTAGCAAAAATGTTTAGCCTGAAACGAATATGTATGGTTCCCATTTATATGGGAGTAATACCACGCAACTAATATATAACAACCGAAAAATAACAGTCATACAATGTTATGCCCCTACAAATACATCTCCTGCAGAAAAAAAACTCATATTATATGAGCAACTAGAATAAATTGCTGAGCAAACAGCAAAAGGTGATATATTGATAGTAATGGGAGACATCAATGCAAAAGTGCGACAAAACAACACAAATCTCGAAAATGTAATGGGCCGACAAGGCTTAGCAGAAATGAACGAAAACGGAGAACTATTCACTCAATTCTGCTGCAATTACAATCTCGTAATTGGTAGCACGATATTTCCACATAAAAATGTTCACAAAGTGACATGGGTATCTCCTAATAAAAGAACTGAAAACCAAATAGACCACATCGCAATAGCAAAAGGATGGAGGTCCTCTCTTATCAATATGGGCAACAAAAAAGTAGCAGACATTGCAAGTGACCACCACCTCCTAATAGGAGTTTTAAAAATAAAGCTAGCCATACGTAAAACACCATTAATGACAAATAGACCCAGATGCAACATTGAGAAATTAAGAACACAACAAAGTAAGAGGACATTCAAAGAAGAACTATGCCAACAAATCGATGCCCAGAATGACAGAGACTGGGAGACAATTACGACAACACTGCTAAGAACAGCTGAAATTACTCTAGGGAAAAAGGAGAGAAGAAGAAAGGAATGGATATCAGATGAAACCTGGAATCTTATTAAGAAGAGAAAAAAGAAAAAAGCAGATATTACACAGGCCGAATCAATAGAGCGAAAAACAGAAGAACAGAGGCTCTATGAGGAGCTAAACGAACGAGTCAAGAGATCAGCAAGGAAAGGCAAGAGGAAGTAGGCAGAGGAACTAGCCCAAAAAGCGCAAACAGCTGCACAAAATAATAACAACAGGGAATTTTATCAGATCACTAAAAGGTTGACCAACAAAGTGTTTAATGAGGCAAAAATAATAAAATCCAAGGAAGGCCAGTTGTTAACATCAACGGATGTGCAGCGGGATAGGTGGAAAAAACACTTTCAGGAACTATTCGACGCTTCACATAATATAATGCAAGAAAACGATATAGAAAATGAAGAAAATGCAAAGGAATTGCCGATAAATTGTGAACCGCCTACTAAGGCAGAGATACAGCGTGCCATAAAGACACTAAAGAATAACAAATCCCCCGGGGCGGACAATATACCGGCAGAACTTTTGAAGGCAGATCTCCAGTTAAGCATAACGTTACTATAATCAGGCAAGAGTGGGAAACAAACACCATTCCAGCTGACTGAAAGGAAGGAATAATAATAAAACTACCCAAAAAAGGAGATCTCACTCAATGCCAGAATTGGAGAGGTATGACCCTGCTAAATCATCATCATTAGGTCATCAGTCCTAAGACTGGTTGGACGCTAACCTCCAGCTTCTCCTATCTTGTGCTAACCTACGCATTTCGCTAATTGTGCTACAACCTACATCCCTTACTATTTGCGAGCAGTAGTCTAATCTAGGCCTACCTCTGCCTTTCTTCACTCCTATTTCTGTCTCCAAAATATCGCGGACTATTCCCCCATGTCTCAGCAAGTGGCCTACCATTCTATCTCTTCTCTTCTTTAAGTTTTTCCACATACTCCTTTTCTCGCCGACTTTCTCCAATACTTCTTCGTTTCTAACCCTATCAGTCCATGGTATTTTCATCATTCTTCGGTAACACCACATCTCAAAAGCTTCTAATTTTTTCCTACTTGCTTCCCCTACCGTCCAGGTTTCGCAGCCGTAAAGTGCCGTGCTCCATACATATGTTTTCAAAAATCTCTTCCTTGTTTCTAAGTTTATTACCCCCGAGCATAAAAGTGCTTTCTTTTTGTTAAAAGCTACTCGACCCTGCGCTATTCTTTGTTTTATGTCTTTATCGCTTCTTCCATCCCAATTTATTTTACTTCCTAAATAAGTGAAGTCTTTAACTTCCTCCAATCTTTCATTATTAATTTGTACTTTCTGTTTTGCTCTGCTCTCGCGCCCTCTGCACACTAACACTTTAGTTTTGTTTTTATTCACCCTCATTCCGTATTCCTCTGTCAACACTGCCTCCATTTCGTTCAATGCTGATTCTAGTTCCTCCTTACTAGATGCTAATACTGCTATATCATCCGCGAATCTCAGCATTTTTAGTTTCTGTCCCTGTACTTTAATCCCGAAATCCACTCTATCTTTTACCACATTAATCGCCTCTTCGATGAACAGATTAAAAATTAGTGGTGATAGCGTACATCCTTGTCTTACTCCTTTCCTAATACCTACTTCCCTTTCCTCCCCTTCTACTTCTATAACAGCAGTTTGCTCTATGTATAGATTGTGTACTACTCTCCTATCTCTATACTTCATTCCCGCGCTCTTTAGTATCTCGAACATTTTTTCCCATCTTACGTTATCAAAAGCTTTTTCTAAATCTACAAATCCTATATAAGCGTTCTTTCCTTTTTCTATTGTTTTCTCTAACATTACTCTTAGCGCCAGAATAGCTTCGCGAGTTCTCCTATTTCGCCTAAACCCGAATTGGTCTTCTCCTAGTATTTCCTCCGCTCTATTTTCCATCCTCTTCTGCACTATTCTAGTTAGGATTTTTGACGCATGGGAAGTTAAGCTAATCGTTCTAAAGTTCTCGCATTTGTCGGCTCCTCTCTTTTTCGGTATAGTAACGATAATGTTCCTCTTATAATCCTCCGGCATCTCGCCCGTTTCGTATATGTATTTTACCAGTTCAAACATCCTATTTACTACTTTCTGTCCCGCGCATTTCAAAATTTCCGCCTGTATTTTATCTACACCCGGCGCTCTATTATTCTTTAGCCCCCTTAGTGCTATTTCAAATTCCTCTCTCAATATAGGTTTTCCTACATCTTCCCTATCGATGCTAGATTCTTCCTCTAATATCTCTCCTAATTCCTGACCCTCGTATAAATTTCCTAAGTACTGCTTCCATCTATCCGCTTTCTCCTCTCTTCCTATCAGTATGTCCCCCGATTGACTCCTAACATTTCTACTTATTGTTCCTATATCCCTGAAGTTCCTCTTAATTATTTTGTAAGCCTCATCGGTCTTTCCTACTTGCAACTTATCTTCTACTTCTTTGCATTTCTCCTCTATCCATTGTTCTTTCGCTTTTCTACATTTTCTAATGATTTCCCACTTTATTGCCTTATACGTTTTCAGTCCTTCTTCGTCTCGTCTGTTTTTGTAGTCTCGTCTCTTTTACATTAAGTCCTGCTAAATACAATAAATAAAATTTTAGCCACAATAGTACTGAGGAGACTCACAAATGTGATCGAACCAGAGCTCCGACCTAATCAAGCAGGCTTTCGATCAAATTGCTCCTGCATAGACTACACAAATACGATTAGAATGATAGTAGCGGACGTTACTATACTTAATATTTGTCGATTTTGAACGTGCTTTTGATAGCCCTTCACATGGTGCCATTTAGAAAATATTAAAGCTAAGAGGGGTTCCTGAAAAAGTGATATTCCTCATAAAAACGCTGTACGTAGAAGCTAACTGAAGGGTAGTGCATGGTGGAACCAATAGTGAAGGATTTGAAACACTCTCTGGGATTAGACAAGGATGCGTGCTCTCCCCCTTCCTATTTAATATTGTGCTAGATCACATTCTATCTAGAATCAATAGCAATGCACAAAGTATCCGCTGGACCCTAACCTCCAGCCTGGGCAATCTGGAATATGCAATTGATGTGTGCCTTATGGGCCAAACTTTTCAAGAAACAGCAACTCGGTTGCAGATACTTTCAATAGAAGCCAGCCAGATCGGCCTAAAAATCAATATCAATAAAACAAAATGTATGAGAATTAACACCAGATACAATGCCCCATTTCATATAAATCACATAGAAATAGAGGATGTTGAGGAATTCACCTACCTGGGAAGTATCATTACAAAAAGTGGGGGTGCAGAAACTGACATTCGTAGTAGAATACGAAAAGCACAGCAAGCCTTCAGTTCACTCGGTCCAGTGTGGAATTCCAGACAATACTCCACACAAACAAAATTACGAATTTTTCAATCAAACATCAAGTCAGTTCTGTTATTTGGTTGTGAAACCTGGAAAGTCACAAAGGTACTATCACATAAACTGCAAGTCTTTGTCAACAAGTGCTTCCGAAGAATACTTCGTATATTCTGGCCAGACAGCATAGCAAATGACGACTTTCTGCATCAAACAGGGCAGAAGGAAATTGCATCTGAAACTAAAAGCAGAAAATGGGGTTGGGTGGGGCACACACTCCGCAGACCCAACAATAGTGTTGCGAAACAAGCTCTAGAATGGAATCCATAGGAATCTAGAAAAGTAGGAAAACCGGTATAGACATGGAGAAGAACAGTGATGGACGAGTTAAAAAGGGCAGGAAGGACATGGAATGAGGCCAAAGTCATGGCGAAAACAGAACTAGATGGCACGCTTTTACAGAAGCCCTATGTTCCGTTATACCAATTAACTCATATGTAGCCCAAAGTCCCAAAATTGCATGTGCTGTTAGTGGCAGGAACTTAACTAAATGGATGTTTAAATTTGCAGTTCTCATAAACAGTGTAGTGTAGTGTTATTTATTTTAAAGATTATCAATTATTTATAGTTCCCAAAAAGTTGGTGTAAAGTTTAACACCAATTTTACGCCAAACAAAGTACATAAGGTCACGTCAATTTGGTGTAAAATGAGGACCACAAATCCGTGGCAAATGTTTACCAATACATTACGATCTTATCTTAATATGATTGCTCTTCCAGGTTAATAAGTTAATAAATGTGCCTCGTTGTTACCCGGACGCCTTTGGATATTTACTACAATTCTTCTTAACCTTTGTAATTCCTTCAATTTAAGTCCTGGACGTTTCGCAGGAATATATTGTATTCATTTATGGATTATATAAGTTGTCTCAGTTGGAATTGCAATAATTAATAAGTTTATGTACAACTATTTTATGAAAGTGTATTAGGGTTACTCATGCTGTTTGACACGTTCTACCATCTTGTTGAAGCCACACGTTGTTGTTCAAATCCAAATCATCAATTTGATGGAAAAATAAATTGTTTAACATGTCACGAGTAATGCTATCATAGTAAATGTTCCCCATTTACTATGATAGCATTACTAACTTCATTTTCAAAGAAGTATGGTCTAATTACTCCACGCACCGCTCCAAAATTCATCAAACCGTGCATCTCTGTGGATGCATTTCTTTTTCTTTTTAACAGCATATAAATTTTCAACACCCCAAATTCGACGTTTTTTTTTTGTTGACATCCGTCAAGATGAAAATGTACTTCATCGCTGAACACAATTTTGTTGAAAAGGTTGAAAAGATGAAGAAGACCCAATTAACGAATAACGACGTTATAAGTGGTCTGTAACTTTTAATTGTTATCTAGTTATATATACCACTGGTATATATAACTAGATTTTGTATGCCGACAGATTCAGATCTTTTTTTTTAAATTCGATGCGTGGTGCTTCTTGGCAGAATAAATTCTTGTGCGCGACGTCAAATTGATGTGTTTAGATACTCCCGTACACTTTCTGTCACTGCAGCAATATTTTCATCCGACTGACCACGACGAGGACGTATTGCTGTTGTCTTATCGATAATAGAACCCGGTTCTTAAAATAACTTGATTAAATTACAAACTGTTAACTCTGTAGGCTTCATTTTGTCCTAATTTTGTGCGATTTTTTCTTAACGCAACTGTAAATGATCGTTCACCTTCATAAAACAGTTGTACGCAAACTACTCGTCAACCGTTAATCGCCTCATGTTGGCGTCATATGGTTTGTAGTTGAGAGTCGTTAAATATTGACGCCCCTTCTTTGACAGAACATAAATGGCGGGCAATACAAATTCTATATTTCCAGCTGAAGCACCCTACATTTCTATTAGTTAGTAAGTTAACTTAATGTATCACATTTTACTGATTTGGTGCAAATAAATACATTGTTATTATATTATTATACTTATACCGTGTATGATATATTTATATACTATGCATAATATAATAGATTTATACTATACAAGTACCATAAAATATAGTAAAGTATTGAACATTATAGCATAGGAAATGTAGAGAATACGTCCTTAAGTCACGAGCTGTATGCTGATATTCCGTATCCGGTACTCTTCGTAAATTACCGCTACAGCCGTCGGGAATTATATTAAGCGTATCAATTCAAAATCAAAAATTATATTATTTTAAACAACACAATATATTTACTATGAATACAAATGAGGAAAAACAATTGAAAATCCGCCCGAGCGGAAATCCAATGCCTCCTTCTACTTCTCTACGAAACAACTAGTGCGGAAAATTATACCAAATATAACCATCACATACATACAACGTATATTGCACGCTTGACTAATATATCACGTCCGCGACATATTAGGCTATCTGGTCTTCTGAATTTATTTTAATTTCTAATGAAAACAGACATTTTTATCATTCAGTCGTGCTCTATGTACTCAAGAACTTGTAACAGATTAATTGATAAATTTGCTTTTAAACGTTTTAGTCGGGCGGTAATGCAAATTAATTATATGCAAACGTATTGATGATAAATTACACGATAGTGTGATGCAGTCACGAACTCGTTTTCTTGCGGGCAATTCTCTTAAATGAATTCCTTCAGTGTTATATTTTATGCAGATATATAACTTTTCAGTTGCATTGTAAACTTGCATAAGTATTAATATACCAAAGCTATAATATTTCTAGCCATAATTACAGATATCTTCAATACAGAATATCATATATACAACATGGAGTACTACAGTGTTCCATCTCTGTGGCTGTGAGTGGCTTTGTGGAAGCGGTTAATCCTCAGTTACAAAGATATATCGAATTTGACGATTTAGTAGTTTTTTGTTCGTCCAAAATAATGGAGGTGATAGAACACACATTACAAACAAAAATTAATGAAATCATAACTACCGCTAACACTGACTTAGTTTTCCACAAAACACCAAAATACTTAACGCTACACCCGACGCGCGCTTCGCCAACAAAGTTGGCATCATCTAAAGATGATTAAAACTCTTTGAGAGTGAGATTAAAACTCCTTGGAGATGATTACTACCGCTGAGAAGGGGTAAGTCCAATCTCTATTGAAAAGAACGATTCTGTTCACATCTGTCAGTTATGTAAATCAAATAATAACCCCCAACACTTCCGACTAGCGGATTCAATATAAAGTAATAATAAAGTGTCTGTGGGCTCATGTTTGATGCAAGACTGATGTGGAGATCGCATATGGAAAATCTTACCAGTAAATTTAAAAAAGTACTAAATGTAATTGACTGATTAAACTGATTAGAATTGATTGATGTTCGAAATAGCCTCATTACCAGTAACTTCTCCTTCAAATATTTAGTATGCTTTAAGGACTTGTGGGGTCTAACGATCTTTCCATAATCTGTACTCATATTACATGTTATTAAAATTCACTTAAGTTATTTGATCCGTTTTTTTATAACTAAAAAGTGTTTAAATAACTAAGGAGAGCTACGTTTAATAATCAGTATTTTTTTAACCTTTAGTATGAATAATCTAATATTCATTAAATAAATGATGAAAACATTCTATGGATATGTATATCAAATGATTTAAATAGATAAAACAAATTGTACTAATAAAGCAAAAATGTAAATAACCAATAATTAAAAAAAACTGCAAAAAACATACAAACTCTTTTAAACACCAATAGGTTTTTAAATTCTACCACAGTCTTGTCGTACTAATTTTCCATCAAATTGGTGTGTCCCTGTATGTAGTTCGTTTAATATGAATTTGAAATAAAATTGTATCCCACGTATCCTATTTCATAATCCCCGGAATCTGTATATTATGTTCCAAATTGTAAAGCATAAAGCAAAGCCTTGTGAAATGTTGTTATCTGTTGTTACAGCCATACCGTTGTCAAAATTTTCGTGGAGTTTTCTGTCATCAATGTAACAACTATTACTTATCAAGTATTCAAAGATATTTCCTTTCCGTAAAATATTTATGATTTTCATGACTCACCGTAGAGAAGTTTTCATATCTTTGTACTGTACTCAGTTTTCTGCGTTATTATACGTTGTAATAATGACAACATGCCTGCGAAAAATATTATTTTTTCGGATAAGGACACATTTTTCGTTAATGTAACTGTAGATATTGGGCCTCATAGAATTCATGATAGATACAAAAGTCACATACTCAATCTCCAATAAAAGTGAACGTTTAGCAGGTATAGTCGGAGACATAATTTTGGATCCGTATTTGTTTATGACAACTTGAGTGGCGCTAAGCACTTTGCAGTTATTTACAGAAAGAGTTGATTCCGACATATTTATACTAAAATGCAAACGAACCAGACGTGCCTGATAACAGACTTTGGTACCAAGAGGACAGTGCACCTCCTCATTACGCTTTTTCTGTTTGCACCTACTTGGATAACATCTTTCCACAACGATAAGTAGGGTGACGCAGAATTATAAAGTGGCCACCTCTTCCCCAGACCTAACTCCCCTTATTTTTGTTCTTACCGGATCATTGAAAAACGAAAATCTCTGTCAATAAACCCAAAAACATAGATGATTTAAAGAAATGAATTCGACAGGAAATATACAATATCGGGCTCGGAAATAATTGACAAAGTGCAGAATGAATTTATTTTGAAACTAGAGCATTATCAAATAGATAATAAGCAATAGTTTGAATACATTATCGGTTAATGTATTAATTTGGTTTGTTTATAAAAAAATCAATTCTCACAATTAAAGCTTTATTTGCATTTTTCTCGAAACTTCTTTAAATTTAATTAATAAATGTTGTAAGATTACTCAAATAAATATTGTATTTCAATGTATTAAACAAGAAACTAGGGATTGCTATTTACAATAAATGCGTCTCCTTTAACCCTGCTAACGTATCTACGACACTGTACACAGAATTGGAGTATTTTAAAAGCCGGTATATTTAAAATGCCTTGTGATCCCCTCGAGGGGTTTGTAAGAAAAAAAGTTGTTTGTGATATTTTTCAGGTGTTGTAGACTTCTTTTCCACAGCGTATTTAATAGTAATTATTAATGATATTTTGTAGTAATTTGAAAATAACTGGATACTATAGTCGTATTCTCGTTCATATCTATAACATAAATATGCGATATACCTCGTATACACAAATGTTTATTACCAATAGGACAAACTCCATTGAGACACCGAAGCGTGCTAGCAATATACCCCCCGGAGAAGCAACTAAATTAAAAAGGAGATCAGAACTCGCGTTGTAATACAATGGATCACGACAGGCACACTATAGCTTACTGCATACATACACATATTGCGTGCTTTATCATTCTACGGGATATAAAGCAAAATATAATAAGTGTTTACTACTCACAATACCCCCGATGCCTCACAACAAAAACGAGAAGTTACCACTGGATATCCATTATCTACATTATACTTAACAGGAGATAACTGCATATATATTGTATATTAGGGACGAAATTCATATATTCTCATTAAACCCATTTAGAGTAAATGCTGTATTGAGCAATCGATGATTTGAATTACGTAGTGATAAAGTGGTTATAACAATTTACAAACGTAAAATTTTCATAAGAAATTTAAGTAACGCGTATCATTAAAGCAAACATTATATATATTATGCAAGGTGGGCCAAAATTATGTACCTATTTTATTTTCAAATATTGTATTTAATAAGTTCAATATAATATTTCTTCAACCATAAAAAATAGTAAATTCCTTGGAGATATATTTGTAAAAAATAACGCTTCCTAGGTTATCATCTTTTTCCGCATATAGACTTGTTCTAACCACAACATTTTCCGTCAGTAACCCCAAACTTTCTATTGGTGTTGCCCGAATTTCGTTTCTAATATTGTTTGAGAAGTGTTCACGGTATACTTTTTCTTTTAGTTATCCCCAGAGAAAGAAATCGGGCGCCGTATGTCAGACGATCTTGAAAGCCAGTTCAGACCGTAATTTCGAAAAATTCTGTTAGGAAGCACGGTTATTAAAAGAGCAATACTATACTTAGTGTGGGATGTGGCCATCGTCCTGCTGAAACTATAAATTCTCGGGGTTTTCTAATGTTGGAAATAAAAATTATCTAACCATTATTTAGTAATGCTACATTGACCATCATTACATTGCCTTCATTAAAATATGGCCCCATCACTCTAGTCGAAGCCATTCGACATCAAACAGTTACACACATTGTATTTCTCTTGAATTATTGAAAGGTTTTTCAGTGGTCCAGAATTGCATATTCTGTTTAGTGACATGTCCGTTCAAATGAAAGTATACCTCGGCACTCAATTAATTGATGAATAAAATTAGGATTTTCTGCAGCTAATTGTTGAAGACCTACGTCATACTGTAGAGGCTGTTGTTTATCGCGAGACTTAATTTCATTAACCAGCTGTATATTATAAGAAAAAAAGTACAAATAAAGTTTCTATACCCGTCTCAGGTTAGCCCTAGCCAATTTCAGGTAATTTGATCGTCTTCTGAACTTGAAGGATCGTCATATACACTCTCCCTTAGTCGCTTGATATCCTCCGGATTTCTAGCTAAACATGGTCTATCTATTGTAGAGCAAACTCACAGAAACGATAACATTTCCTGTTTTTCTAAACTTTGCAAGAACATTACGAATTATTTTTTAGTAGGCAAATCTCTAGTATTAAAATGTTTACAGTATCGACGCTGGGATAAAATTATGGATTTCTGATATAATCTGTTATAAATTTTCCAAGTGAATAATTTCTTTACTTTTGAAACAACATTGATGAGATATTATTTCCTGGTTTTGATTTATTTATCTTTAATTTATTTATCTGGAATTTATGTTTGCAGTATAGAGCTCAAACTTTAAAATCATATGTATTTAAAAGAGTTAATAATAGACATGAGATTATACGTTGAATAAAGGAGTGTTTGTTTAGCTGAAGAAGATTGTCTCAGAACGATTTTTTCTCATGCTGAAATGAAAGTATTGAAATTAAATTCAGAAAATTGTGGCTAGACAAATATACCAAATATCCCCTCCTTGACTGTAATAGTGTTAATGTTAGATTTCAAATAAAATCTAAAAAATGTTTCCTCTCTGCTGCTTCTAGTAACTAATATTAAAAATATATGTTTACACTGTTACAAATACGATGTACATTATAGGAACACATTAATTAGTTTTTACACTAAATATAAATTAAAATATTATTAAAAAATCTATGAATAGTAATGGAAGACGATAAAATTATAGAAACGTGGAAGCAATATTTCCAGGAGATGTTAAAAGGGGAAAAGATAACAGTGGAGAATGCGGAAGAAAGAACACAAAAGGAAGAGGAAATTGGAAAAGAGAGAGATAGTAGACAGGAGAATTAATTAAGTGATGACATTAGCATAGAAGAAGTTAAGAAGGCAATAGGAAAGCTGAAGAACGGAAAATTTCCAGGAGTAGATGGATTAAAACAGAACTATTGAAGCAAATGGGTGAAGAAGGAATGGTGTTATTACAAAGTATATTAAATAGAGCATGGGTAACACAAACAGTACCTAAGAAGTGGGGAATTGAAATAATAGTACGTATTTCCAAAAAAGGGAACCAGAAAGACTGTGCAAATTATCGTGGGGTATCGCTACTATGCACAACATGCAAGGTATATGAGATAATCTTGGAAGAAAGATTAAGGAGGGAAGTAGATGGAAGTTGCATGGAGCACAAAGTAGTTTCAAATCTGGTTACTGCACACAAGACCATATATTTACAATAAGAAATATAATAGAGAAACTGCTTCCTTATAACAAGGATATATATATATATATATATATATATATATATATATATATATATATATATATATATATATATATATATATATATATAGTTAACTTTCTTCCCTGATTTGATCACCAAAAATAAACTTCAACACCGAAATATTTCAGTAGCACATTATTAGATAGTTTAATTATAGAAAGATAAAAACTAATCTAAACTTGGTTCCCGCTGTACATTCACCTATATATAGACTCGATGGATGTACAGTCAGTATTTTCTTATAATGGTAATTGTTCTTTGTTCTATTTAACCTTATGTTATGTGCTTTCTAGGAATGCCGACTAAAAAATAATATAACAGTCTACTATTTCAAAAAATTAAACCCGCCACAGGTAGGATTCGACATTTGTCCCGTATCGGAACCGAACGACATACAGCTGTTTCGAACTTATTAGTTCTCATCAGTGCCGCACACGGTACGCCGATTCAGGACAAATGCCGAATGAACTTTATGGCGTATACATCTTTATCGATACGATCTCTGTCAGTAACATATAAGTCGGAAATCGAGAAAGGAACCACCAAATCGCCAAGCGGTTATCAAAGTAGTTCCCGAATCACAAAACTATTACATAATCGCTCTAGGAAACAACTACTCCTCGGGCTAAAACCCCGCCAGGCATTGATTTATACCCAGAAGCGATCCTCGACCCCTTTCTCGTGTTTCTGCACGATCAGATAAGGTTTCAAAAAATTAAACCCGCCACAGGTAGGATATTATGTTACTGACAGAGATCGTATCGATAAAGATGTATACGCCATAAAGTTCATTCGGCATTTGTCCAGAATCGGCGTTACTAACCGACTTATATGTTACTGACAGAGATCGTATCGATAAAGATGTATACGCCATAAAGTTCATTCGGCATTTGTCCTGAGTCGGCGTACCGTGTACGGCACTGATGAGATCTAACAAGTTCGAAACAGCTGTATGTCGTTCGGTTTCGATCCGGGACAAATGTCGAATCCTACCTGTGGCGGGTTTTATTTTTTGATATCGAGTTGAACTAAATTTCCATTTTGTTCCTGTTTCAAACTCTCCTTGCTTTTGTGGACATACCCTAAGAAGTTGCCCCGTAATGTCAATAAAACTAGAAGCCATTTGGGGAAATTTTAGCCAAATGGCTAATCCTCATCGACTACCACCGAGTGCACTTCTTCAATATATTCACGCAGGTTGACTGAGAGAGTGAGACCGATTTTTGGCGATAAATTTCCAACTCTAATGGAAACACAAGATCCGATTTCTTAGCCTGAGTGCATGTGGGCCTTGTCTACCCTCCTCTTATAGAATTCGACTCCAAGACAATTAAGGTGATTAAAGTAATTAAGGCGATCCAAAGGATTTAGGTGATTCCAACGATTCAGTTAATTCGAACACTTTAGGTAATTCGAATAATTCAAGTAATTCAACAAATTCTGTAAAATCGAGTAATTCAGGGAATTTAAGTAATTTATACGAATTATAAAACTGAAAATAATAGAATAATATTAAGCAGTAAAAGTAGTAAGTAAAAATTGATTTATACGAATTATAAAACTGAAAACAACAAAACACTTTTTTCGTTTATTTTCATAAATAATAAGTATTTTTATAAATACAGGAGACCAATTTTCCAAGAACACCGAAAGGTTACACATTTACGATAAGAGATACGATCTTTAACATTTTGTATGAGACATAAATTATGAATAAAGGTGGTTCTTGTTCAAGATATGTTAGAGATCTAGAAGAATAATACATTATTCCAACTTCCAATGGACCATTATGCCCCCCAGGAAAAATTTTCTTTGAAAACGGGTACTGAATGGCGATGTTCAAATTAGAACGAGGTTCTAATAAGGAACCGCCTCTGTGAACCGATAACATGATAACTAGCTATTTTCTTTATGGTTATGATACGACAATTTTATTGCTATCATATAATGGATGTTCTGTGGTGGCTGAACCTAGAAACTGAGCATAAAATCATATTCGACTAAACTAAACTCAAGATATGTATATGCCCCTTTCTATTAATAATAAATTATACAGAATATAAAAATTCTATAGGAATTCTTAAAAATCACAGTAGTTTCAACAGTTGCACATAAGTTAGACATAAATTATTCACTTCATGGTGAAGCCAATTAATCTTGAAGAACTATTTCCCACTTCCAGTTCCATTTAAATCGTACCGCAAATATGTATTTGTCTAGAAGACTGAGAATGTGACCCCCAATGGATGAGTAAAAGTCATGGATTATGAAACAAGTTCCTGTTTCACACAACATATATCCAGAAGACAAAATGATATCGATGTAGTCGTGGAAGCTTCCAGTCTAAATATGACTACAGTAAAAATTGTTTTAAAACTTAGTTACATCGGTAACATGATTCATTGAACAAAAATTAGTTGTCTCTATTTACTAAACGGCTGTTTTCGTGTGTGTGTCACGAAATTTTTAGATCGATGTACGAAATGGTTTTCGTTCGAATTTTGGAATTTTCACAAAATTAATATAGTTAATCGACCCTTACGAACAACGTGGTAAGTTTTCGTGATTCGAAGGAGTGATTCGAAGCCTCTAGAGACATGCTCCAGAGATGTCTTCGATATGAGCGAGGGGGTGGGGCATTATTATTGCGATTTGTTTACCCGTATTTTATTAATTGTTTGTAAAGGAAGCTGCAGACTATTAGGAAAAGCCAAGGGTAATTAACGAGTGAACTCAAATAATCACAAACTGGAGTGGGACGTATGAGCAAACATCACAATACTGCTAGTGCCACCAGGCAAAATAAGTGGCAATATAACAGTAACAAAAAAGTAAAGCATATATATTTATTACGTTATAACACCTTCAAAAAGGGAAGTATATTATAAGTTCGTAAGTACATTTTAAATAACGTAATATGTCCTTAATAACAAGACAATGGACATTACAATATTGCTGAAAAGACGCAAATCATTAAAATGCAATTTGGTGGCTGATCTATGGACAAAATTAAATATGTTTTTAATTAAATATTCCTAAATAGGCTGTCTCCTTCGCTGACAATAAATCGTTCTATTAGTAATAACTTTGAAAAACATGAACATGCTGGTCCCAAAATCCAAATCAAAATCTATAAGAAAAAGAACTGTAGAATAATGAGGTCGAAATGAAATACGTAAATAGTCTGGCATGGTAATAAAAATCTCACACTTTCCTCTTAGCCCTAAGACATCGTCTCATGTTATAAAAAGTTTATATAATCAAGTGAGTTGCTGTTTAGCTCAAAACTACTCGGATATTGATATGTGCAAATAATACGCAGGTGAATTTCTTCCATTTTGACATAACAATGCAGCACAAATACCCAGAAATTGGCCTAGTTGCTTGCCACTTACTGTATACTCAATTTATTATTTATTGTATACTAGTCTCCTCACAATAAAATATAAAGGAATACTTTACTTTCTTTGTGTTGAAGGGAGTTTTTATATACGCGAAGTAATTTTTGTCAATATATTGAAACCTCGATTGTGATTTATGCAACTCAATAATTCAAGAACACTTATTTTATCTATAGTGTTAGTTTATTATATCTCTTAAAGTACAACCACTGTATAAGTACACCCAATTACACGAAATCTCGGTCGTGTTTGACTCTGATTAAGACGGTTTCATATTTAGCAGAGCACTGTTACAAAGTCAGAGATCCGTGTATTATTGTATACCCCAGGCATCGTCGTAATTCAGTGGTAATATGATCGTATATAATCTGCTGCATTTAATTGGTGCAGGAATATGCATGTAGGCGGCAGAAATGCTTTATACATATGTATAATAACTAAGACAATTGTAATATTGTGGTAAGTCTACAGATTAATTTAATAAGTACTTCATTCAATACAATTTCCATTTATCTTGTTAATTTATTAAGTCATAACAAGAAGTAGTTGTAGATGGAAAACAGTTTCTTTGCAGGTTAATCTTAATCAATATACGAGGGAATGAGTCATAAGCTATAAGCTTTCTATAATTTTATTCTATAAGCTTTTATCTTGTTAATTATATTAGATTTTACTGTGCATTATTATATTTATAACTATATCGTATTACAGGCTGTTCATTTAACTGAATTTTTCTAATATACCTAAATCCTTCTTAATTCCACTTTTTTTTTGCTCCAGTGAAGATTTCATCCTCTTTTAAGAAAATATAAGAAGCTTATTACTATACAATAGTTACAATGTATACAATATAGTTACAATGGAAACTGAAATTATTAGGTTGATTCATAATTATCAGGCGTTTTTAAACAATATTTATTACGAAAAAATAAACATAAAATTTCAACAGAAACATGTTTAAATGATTATTCTGGAGCATATTCATCTTCAACTTCAATAAGTATTTCCCATTTGCTTGGCAGACGGTACATTCCACGGAAAAGGAAGTCGCGGTTTTTAAAACCATTCCACGCTTTGGCGTCATGGGAATTTGTGGGAATTTGTGAGAGATCCGTCCGTCCAATTTCCGTACCTTTCCAAGCTTTTTAAGACGACGGGCGATGGTGAATTCGCCAATATAGAAGTCCTCGGCCAGCATTCAAGTTGTCATGCTTTCGTCCTCTTCCACGGTTGCCAGAAGTGCCTGATTGTCGAAATTCGATGGTCGACCTCTTATTGGCTTGTCCTTCAAACTGATCTCATCTGATTTGAAGCGAGCAAACCATTCACGACATCGACTTTCGCTTATTGTTCCTTCACCAAAAAGTTGTTTGAGATCGCGTAATGAATGTGCTACCTTCCATCCCGTCTCAAAGTGGTAAAGCATAATGTGACGAATATTAGTGCGGTTTTCGACACGCATTTTTATCAACTATCCGGAGAAGAATATTTTTATGAAAATAAAACTAAATTCCAATTTTCACAAAGAAAAAAAAGCGCCTATATAAACGTCTGTTAATTATAAATCAACCTATTATTATCGTTATATGAATATACTAAGGACTACTTTATAAACAAAAATTCTTTCATTAAATGATTCTCTAGTGATCATAGATAGTGTCGAAATGTATTGGGTGTGCACGGAAATTGTTATAGTATTAACATTAAACAATAATTGCAATTTATTTTAATATACAATCGGATTATTCAGCGGTGATAGAAATTTAACATGAATTCACTATCACCTAATATCCTGCATCCCACATAGTGCTATTCAAAAAAAATTGTCGTGAATCTTCTTCATATTTTAATGTAGCACGTTAATTTTATACTTAAAACATTGTACGCTCGAATTGTAGTGATTAACCGAAAAATGTGTGAAATATCATCATCTCATTACCTAAGCCTAAAGCTACTTACTGATTAAGTTTATCGAGAGATATACGTATTTTTTAGTATTCAAATTCCTAACCAGAAATCAAATTCCTAAATTACAGAAACCTAACGCAGAATAACTACAATCCCAGCGTACACAAAAATACTTATATCAACAGTTAAAATGATAATAATAAATTAAATAGAAATTTCCATTATACTTCTTATGAAGATATTATAGCACTTTGCAATTTATAAGTTATCTAGCCGTAGAACTATTGCGTATATCCTGCTATTTCACAAAGTATCTCTATTTACTAAACGGTTGTTTTCGTGTGTGGGTCACGATATTTTTAGGCGAATGTACGAAATGCTTTTCGTTCGAATTTCGGCATTTTAACAAAATCAATATAGTAAGTTGACCCTTGCGAACAACATGGTAATTTTTGCTTTTTGATCCGAAGCCTCTAGAGGCATGTTCCGGAAGTACCTTCGATATGAGCGAGGAGGCTGCACAATATTATTGCGATTTGCTTATTCGTTTAATAATAAAGCTCATTCCACTTTTCTCAGTGAACATCTTGCTCTTAATATAAAGCAGTGTCCACCACAGTTGAAATTTATTTTAGATAGGGCTATGTAACACCGATTATACTACGAACTTCCCATTTATTTAATGAAAAAATATATATATAATAAATACTTTAATACCATTGACATATTTAACTTGACCTTTAACCAGATAAGACGCCAGGTTATTTTTACATTTGTTACCAATTAACTTTCGGGTCCATTTTTTTCCTTCTTTTGTTTTAATTCTATATTTTCAATAAATTTTGTTTTTAACATAGATATACGAAACTACATTTATACATTATATAAATGTAGCTTCGTAGTTACTTAGTGTTTGTTACATTATGTTATCCTATTATATTATAATTATTTGAAATAAGTGTAATTTTTTTATACTGTTGATGTTCTATTCGTGCATATATTAGTTTATTAAGTTAATGTCAATGTTTAAATATATGTCTTTTAATATGTGTTTAAATACATGTCTTAAATAGAAAACGGTTTTCGTCCTCTAGTGGCAAAACCGTGCGACTATAAAAAGCAAAAGAACAAAATGTGTCGAAAATTTCCATATCTACAATTTTGATCTCTTGATATTTTTCTCTACAATGCATAGTTTTGGCTTAAAATCGAAAAACAGCTCAAAAATACTTACGCGCGCTCTAGCGGCGCAACTAAGCAGAATTCCGAAAAAATGAAAAGAACAAAAATTGTGGAGAATCACAAAATCTACAACATCAAATCAGGTCATATTTTCCCAAAAATGCATAGTTTTTCATAAAAAATCTCCACTGTAGGTACTCAAAGGATTAAACTATCTTAAGACAAATCAACTGATCTTCAGTCCTTAAAACATTTATTGGACGGAGAATGTCACAGTTTCTATGATGTTCTGTCCTGTGGAAAGCATCAGAAAACTAAAATTCACGATTAGAGGAGTCACTAAAAAGAAAAGCTTCAGTTTATCTTCAGCCGAAATAAGGAAAAATAAATACGAAAATCGAGACAGAAACAATAATTTTTTAGTCTGCTCACCTGACGTAAATATAATTTTGCCTCACGAATCGTACCATATCTGACGTATCTATTAAACAGTATTAAGTAATTTTTTTCATTATGATTACTATGTTTTTACTTCAAAATCTAATATAAAAAAAGGTTTATTTAACTACTCGTAGATATCAATATTGTCCTAATACTTTTTGTATTTTATTTTCAATATTATTATATTTTAGTACATAATGCTCTTCCGTTTTTGGATCATATTTTTTTAAGAATCCAAATTGCTATAGTCATAGTTTTGATACTAAGTACCTACGATGTTTTCACTTCAGTGTTTAACACACAAAAACAAATTAATTTCATAAGTACCGAAAATATTGGGATAAGGATAACACATTTTATTTTATTATATATTTTATTATATATTTTGTACTTATATCTTTTGCAATTTATTTGATATTATATGCACCTAATTTTATTATATTCATGTTTTAAAAGTATTATTGTGTTATGTTCGCTCCTACAAAAAATTGGTATCAATGATAAAAACATAACAGATTACCAGTCTTTCTTTTTAATTCACTCTTCATTTCTTTTTCTCCAATAATTATGTCTTAAGATGAACAATTTTGTTTTTACAACATTTTATTGAAGACATCTTTTCATCCTTATATTGCTTCAAAATGTATAATCAAAAGGTGTTCTTTAAAACGTGTGACCAATTTTTATGTGGTTTTATTAAATTTTAACTCTTCAAAACCATCAATTTTTACGTGTAGTGAAAGTAGTCAATAAGTTGCATGAACACACAACTATTGAATAATATGTCGTAGCAAAGTTATTTTTTGAGTAGCACAAAACTTCTAAAATCTATTTTGGGTGCATCACAAAGTTGTTTGGTGGTCCTGCAATTAAATAAGATTACACAATAGCCACAGTGGTAATTAATAATTAATTTTCTTTTGCTCGCCTGTAAAGTGACCAAGAGTTAAATATGACATTTTGCACTGACAGCGTCGATATTATTCATTTAGATGTATAGTCTAAATGCTGTAGTACAAGGTGGTTAAACGAAAACGGATGAATTTTAAAACCTTGTCAAATTTTCAATTTTGATCTTACAGGGTTAAACATGAACAAAATGTGTAGAGAAACCCAGGATATTTTATTGTCAAAAGGAAGAAATCGACAATATTAAGTGTGAAAAACATGAACACAATGTGTAGAGAAACCCAGGAAATTTTATTGCCAAAAGGAAAAAATCGACAACATTAATTGTGAGAAACTGACGACTCTCGGTTTCAATGCACTGTTTCAGGTGGTCCGTGGAGTTTGTCATGATTATCTGCACCAAGTCATCTGGAATCGCCGTGATATCATTTCTGATAGATTCCTTTAATTCTTGGATTGTTCTTGGTTTGTTGGCATACACTTTTGACTTCAGGTAGCCCCAAAGAAAATAGTCACAGGGGGTGAAATATGGGGAGCGTGGAGGCCAGAGGACATCGCCATTTCATCCATTACAAAAACGTCCATTTTGGTTTGACCATGCTGTATATACTATAATTTGAATTTATAGTATAGTTTAGAATCTCATTGTTTAAATGGACATTAGTTTGTCTCCAGTATTAAATTCGCTAGTTTTGATAATTTTCCACACTACCACATAGTTAACGTTCAATTTTAAACAGCATCAAGGAAATGCAAAGTATGTATGTTTTACTTTCTCTTATGTAGGTTAATCCAAATAAAATTATTTTAATAAATCACGTTCGGTAACCTTACCTATGACCTCACCCAGCTTACGCATTATATTTAGTCACAACGTAATATCAAATATCACACGTATGTATAACTAGTAACAAACTGTAACAAAGGAATCACATATGAGTACGTTTGTGAGATAATAGCCGCCTTAATACTGGATCTTTCACTGAAGTCATATTCTCAACGTTTTCCGATACTTATTATTCTATTGATCCTCAAGTGTCTTTGAAACCGATAAAAATAATTAGGACCTTAATCTCTATAATGATATATTTTTCTTTTATAAAAAGCCTACGAAATCAGTATACGATATTATATCAAATCATCGTGCGTTGTTGATATATTATTATAAAAAATAAATATCACCTATGCAAACAAATAAGCGTCTGAAATGATTCGTTTCTTCGCATTATTAATATCAATCTGTCAATCAAATACTATTCATAGTATGATTTTGATAATCACATATCTATTCCTTCAAGTTGAGGCTTCTTACTGGTTACCCACCATAAATCGACATTGACTTGAGAGTTATTTTAATCACGAAGACGCTCTAAAAATTAATGAAGTAGTTGGAAACAAATATGTTTTTTGTTTTATTTAAATTAATGACTGTCATAAAACTCGGTGGGATGAATCATCTTGATGTGAATGAATGTGAACTTAAAAAATATAAAATAAAAAATATGATATGAAAAAATAAAATTTATATTGTTTAGCATGTCGTGAGACACATTCTATAATTGTCCTAAAATAACCCTTAGAACCTGACTATTACAATAAAATTTAATGATAATTACATCTACTAAGGCAAGGCTGATACATCATGCTATGATTTACATTGGTTCTTTCATATATTTATTTATAAATACATGTTTTACCCTTAAGACATTTAGCATATGTAAAACAGAGTGAAATGTTCTGTTTCATTCATGAATTTCAATAGCAAAAGGTCATATTCTCATATAGAATGATGTGAATGTTAAAAATTTGCAATACCTGCACAACCATCGAATGTAGAATATACCGACACAATGAGTTTTAAAACACAAAGTACCCAATATATATGGAATAATGTTAATGTTAATGTTATAATAAAACAAAAATTTCTTGGTTAAGTTTTTTGTTCTTTTTGGTAACTTTCAGTTTATTTCGGAAACAGTAATTTCGTTCCCATAGCATTTTTGTTTCAATTACACCGTACTATTTTCTATTCTTATTTGCAATCAACTCTTTTTTGCATATAAACGTGTAAAATTTGTTTGCAGTTGTATTACAACATTTTTGAAATACCTAGCATTTCAATAAAAATGCAAAAATACGAATTAAAGATCAATTCCGAAGACAGGGCGGTACCTAGTGAAAATTATAACCATTTTATATGTACGTCAACTTGTCAACGTGATATAAGTCATACCAGAAAAAAATAATTATTGAGTCCTCTCAGTGTGAAAATTGTTTCATTTAATTTAACATTTAACATGGACAGAAAGAATCAAAATTTTAATAATAATCGAATACGGGAATCGCAAAAGAACACAAATGAAAGCCTGTAACCTTTTCAACGAGCTCTATCCCAACCGAGAACCAATTACCCAGTCAGCGGTACGTAAAACTTGATTTAGTAAAGGAAGCAGGTAGTGTAAAGAATGTTCCTAAATGTGGAACTCAGAATGTCGCAAAAAATATTGAGAAAAATTTAGATGTGTTGCTGGAAATGACTGAAAATCCCCATGTTTCAACATGCGCTATCCTTAATTCACGATATAAGTATAGGTTCTAAACATACTATACTAAAAAGGAACATGTAAATGTTTTGTTTAAATCGTAAAGTGAACAAACACGGCTGTCACTATTGGTCCACCAAGGTAACTTGACTGAAGACAGGTATTTGGAATTGCTGCAAAATGACGTGACGTTTTTGGGGTCTTTTCGAGACATATAGTTTCACAGTAAGATGGGGCACAACTCCATTACCACCGTGACGTGCGCCGCCATATGAATCGAGTCTCCTCAGAGCATTGGATTGACACAAGAGTAGGCATAGAATGGCCACCGAGATCTTCTGCACCTCGCGATTTCTTCTTATGGGGACATTTAAAATTCAAGCTATTTAAAAATGGTTCCCAAAATATTACCGAATTAAGACGAAGAGAATAAGAGACGAAGATGCGTTAATTTCTCCAGAAGGGATTAGATGCATACTTAGCAGTTTTTACGATAGGCTGGGTCGTTGTCTCGATGTGAATAGGGTACACTTCGAACATGTTAAATTAGTGGTTTCCGATATTAACTAATTTTAATATTTTTTTAATTATTATAGTTAGTTATTACACAGACGATTTTTAAGTTGCTGATAAGACGCATTTTAAGTCTTGTATGACTTATGTCACGCTGACAAGTTGACATTTTATGCAAAAAGGTCAAAATTTTCACTAACTACTGCGCTCTTTTCGGCAATACTCTTAAATTCGGCTTTTTTCCTTTTTTACTGAAATGCTAGGATTTTACAAAAAAATTTTAATGCAACCCCATACATATTTTACACACCCGTATGCAAAAATAGTGTTGATTCCAAATAAAGATATAGTATGGTGCCATTATTTAACAAAATTGATTGTCATGGCAACGAAATTACTGGCTCCTAAACAAACTCAATGTTACCAAAAGGAGGAGAGGTTTCGATTCCAGCTATAATAGGCCATTATCTAAATAATTAGGGTGCTGATGTTCTCCATCACAATATAGTTTTAACACGAAGAGGTGGTCTTCTTTATTTTAGTGTTAATATGCGGTCGTTTCTTGACAATGCTTTTATTGACAGATGTATAGGGTGAATAGGATCAACAAAATGTCCACCACGTTCACGTAATTTGACTGACCTAGTAAAATCTCAAAACAATTAAATCCCGTATATATATTAAAAAAAATCAAGTTCACGTGTTTTATAATTTTTCACGAAATCATTTAATAACAAAATTATGAATATCATGGAAAACTTTATAGCCAATTTATATAATAGCTGTGCGATAGCTGAACTTTTTTTTCACCGGTCATAAAATCTAATTAAAATAAACCCGTAGCACCTTAGTATTTTCAAAAAATTACAAATGTATCTAAAAATTCTTTGAAATCCCAGAAGCTTGATCGTGATACAGATGAACTGTAAACCTAAACGACTTATCAGTGAAATTTATTATAGATAAATAAATGCACTGATCCATATCCAATCAGAACCGATCAATTTTCTATAAAGATATTCTTAAAGTACTCATTGGTTTTGGTTAAATAAAAAGAGAAGGCATACCTTCCAAATCGTAACAACAATTCCATAGCATAGCCAAGGAAGCAATTGTTTCAAGATTTTTTATCACTCCCTTGAAAGCAGTGCAGGCACTAGCATTATTTTGCGGTCGGACGAAAATAGGTAGGAAATATCTGGGGTGGGCAAGGGCGTTAAATATATTATTTTATTTGGAAATGTTGTATAGTGGTTTTATAAGAGGTTGGGCGAAAAATACTTTGCCTGGGCGCTCGCCCATCCGTGCCCACCCCTGGCGCCGCCACTGCTTGGAAGTTCGCCTGTATAGTGATCAAAAATTCCCATGAAGAAAAATTTAGAAAATAATTAGAATATAATTTATTTTATACATATTGTTTCTACATAAATTGTATGACTTTTGTGACTCTTCTATTTAAAGTTTGAACTTAAAGTAAAGCATAAAATCCGTAATCACTATTTTAACTGACAGGATCATTTTGCCTCACATGGTCGATCAAGTGGTGTACTGGACAACCCTTTGGCTTTTCTCCAAGCGGGGTTTTTCATTTTTCCTCACATAATACCCATTATGCACGCCATGATGAACAAACAGTACAAACAAATTATTTGGAGCGCTACCAAGTGCCGAAACAACTTTAACACCCTCTCCACGGCGGAGCAGGACATCAAGGAAATAAGAAAACGAGGAGAATAAGAGGTTATATACCATCGTCTGGGGCGACTCAACCCCGCCCGATGATGAGGTTGGGCCTAACTGCTCACATACAGCTCATCAAAAATAGGAACAAGTCTCAAAACTGCGATATCGGACCGCCCACGAGGTGCGCACTAAATAGCCTGGTCGACTCAGACCTTTGCAGAGTGAATATCGAGTGTATAGTACAGAATGTGAATATACACAGATTTCGATCTGGCCGCACGTAAGGTCCTTTTCCCTTCGAATGCTGCCTGACTCTTTCTTTTACGTATACCTCAGAATCTCATACTTTTTTCCTATTATTGACTAGCAGTATATATTTTATTTTAGTGTCCTATTTTTAAACTCCTAGTTAAGTTAACATTATACATAATATATACAATAAATTGTTATTGAATTAAATTTAACTGAATTGCTCCGGCCTCACACTCTGGGACACCGGATTCAATTTCGAGCAACGGCAAGAATTAGTCGGATTTTTTTTCACATGACCACTCGACTCTCCATTTGAATCCAAATAGACATGGATCTTTATATGCATGGCATTTTCTGAGGATAAATTATCCCAGTTCAAAGTGTTCCCTGGGGTAATGATGCCTATCGCTTGGAGCTGGCGTAGATTGCTGGCTCGGGTAACCCGAGCGTGAGTTCGATTCCCATATAACTCAGCTGTGTCCATGTCAATGTTCAGAGTTAGACGAAAGTATAGTACTAAGCTAAACCTCTCCTCTATCAAAACTTAAACAAAGGTAAACATAAAATCAATATGACTAATATCACATATGTAAACTTATAGGCCTATAAAATATTATAATTGGAAAATTTATTTGAAATACTACACAAGTATTGAATTAAATCCCTTGCTTATTGTGGCAAACGGAACAATATTTTAACCATTCTAACTGTAACGTTCTTTCTTAAAATAAACCTCTCTAATGCTCTTCATAGTATTACTATAGTTGTTCTTTACGCAGACCTCGAGAATGGTATTAGCAAACTGTATTTATAATTTTCAATTTCTACTAATCAATTCTTCATGTTTCCATTTCGATAATATCTATCGCATCATTAGTATCATTTTCTAGTACAGTAATATGTTTACATAAGCATTATTGTATATTACAGTCAATATATTTTGTTCTTATCTGCCATCAACAGAAAAAGCAATTAAATAACCTTGTATTGTATTATTAAACTGGAACGAGCGTGCCTAAAATTTAATGTTTCCTAAAACGATATTTTGACAGTAACATATGTTTGATCGAAATTTAATTTATTAGATATTTATAAAAAAGCCACATGAATCATAATGCAAGATAAAAGTCAATAGGCATTGAATGTAATCTAAATACCTCTTTTAAGTAATACGCAGTTGCCGTTAGTAGACGGTAACACGATTTAAATTAAAGGAGAATTAATTTTGATGGAAATTAAGTCAGGCCATCGAGGCACATATTTTTATGATAGGAATTCATTTGATTATCCTGATAATAGATATTCTTTTATCATTTTAATAACCTTAAATTAGCACAACAATAGACCGGTTTAAGTCCCATTACATTTCAAATTTAGGTATAACAAAACAATATATTATTAAATTTAACGCATTTTTTAAAACACATATATATTTGCTTGACAATTACATAATGCATGTAATGTAAAAATCTAGAAACATTACCTGTAAAACAAATTTTTCCCTAGCAAATACCGTATCACTTGACATAAAATTTTACGTTTGCATTTTTTAATAAATAAATCCAGGCAAATGGTTATCTAGACTAACTAGTAAACTATCGTGACTATAATACAAATTAAGCCAAAACAGCTATTCCCCGGACTATATGCCGTCGACGGGCGCTGAATTACGTGGCGAAATTACCGCACAGCCCATCACTTGGATGGGTGGCAGATGGGCTCGCCTGTAACTTATAGTGGTTAAGATAATAATGGCCTGTAAGATATACAAACTTAGACGAACTTTTTGTAAAAACCACTTCCTCAAATAGGATTAGTTTTACAATGGAAAACCGAAGTTCAATTTTTCAATGTAGTGTTATCACTACAGGTTTATTACGTTTTACGAAACTTTATGGTTTCATATGATATTCATAATTTACTAAATCATTTTTTGAAAAACTCTGAAACACATCAGCCTTATTTTATAAAAAGACGTTTACTGAAGTGCAAGTGTTACCCTTATCAGATTCTGTAGTTCAACTGTAACGTTTTGATAGTATTTCTTAACCCACATCCTCCTTTTTCAAAAATAAATTCCCTAAAATTTTCCGCGTATCTAACGGTACCCTATATTAGAGGTTTCCTTTTTAGTGTTTATAACGTTTAGGGTGTTAAACTAAAATTACAAAATAGGGTTACACTGAAAAATAAAAATGTTTTATTCCTTTGAGGAGACTTATCAATTTTTTTTATTTAGTTCTAAACATCCTGATAAGTTACATATTTCAAGATCAACAGTAAGCAGACTAGTTCAAACATTTTCGGAATTACTGGTAGTGTGTAATATTTATTATACTACCCACCTCTATAAGGTAGACTTCAAGTTAGTGAGAATACTAAATTAAGCAGGCATTACCTGAATGTCAGGAATGTTCTCATACTTCTACCAAGCAACTAAGTTTATACAATCATATCGACCATTTAGAAAATTGTTCAGAAAAAAGAAAATTCCCACCCTATGAAGTACATTTAATACAAAATTTGACTGAGAATGATCCAGATCGTCACATACAATTTTGAGAATATTTTGTATTAAATTGTGACAAAAATCCTATTTTTTAAACCTTGCTTTTCTGATAGAACAACTTTTCCTTTAAATGAAGTAGTACATTGTAGCTGCAAACATTGGCCTCAAGATGGTTTTACAGAAAAAAAAATTGTACACGTATATTCGTATGAAAAAAATTTATTACTTTAGCCTAATCTATAATTTTAGTCTGTCTTTTCAACTAATTATATAACAAAAATAAAAATACAAATATCTAGAGAATATCAAGAATATCTAGAGCTAACAAACAAAATGACGCAACTACCCCCCTTCGATTTTGATAAAATTTTCTATATAGGTAGTATATCGAAAAATAAGAGATACGTATTTTTGTCAGTCCATAAATAGATTAGGGAGTACAATATCACGTTCACGGATAACCCCGTTTAGGAAAAATTCTCCAATGCAGAGGAGGGTGCTTTCATATAGTTTTTTATTTACAAGCTGTTATTTTCACATTATGAGGTTATATTTTTACATATACTATATTAAAATAAAAGTAAACTATTTTTGGATGTTTTGAGTTTCTTCGTTCAACAGAGAAAATTATTTTTGAAGAAGCAGGCTTCCTGGTGAAACGATCTTGTTAAAAATACATTATAGTTGTTCTCCTTTGTTTAAATTGTTTCGGTGTGTCGACGTTTACTATTTATTACTGGTGAAAATTGTTCACATGTCTTAATTGTAAAGTCATATATTTTAGAAATTTTCTCATATCTATACAACATCACATCCCTGACAGGGATGTGATGTTGTATAGATATGAGAAAATGTACAGAGAACCTGTATATAACTGCTTGTGTTTTGGTAATTTGCTCTCGTTCAGAACTTTGTCGTAACCTTTTACAATAATCATTAGATATTTAAATACTAGTCTAATTTTAAAATGGTAACTATTCCGTACATTATAAATGCACTTGTGATAACTATTAACCATATTGGATAATTTGATAAATAACCTTTAATAAACTATAAGTTCAACTGCACACAGTAGTGCTGAAAAAGTTTTCACACAGAGGGTATTCAACAAAATTGTGAGCAGCTATGACGATCCAACTTATGAAACTTAACAAGTTGAAACCCCTGATTTCGACTCAGTTTCTGAATCAATTCAACAATCTTCTTGGAGCATCGCTTGTGGATATTAATGAGGATGGTGACATTATGAATTATGACAGTAAGGAAGTAATGTAAAATCTTGAACAAAAACAGGAATCTCCAGAACTCAGTGATATAGATAGTAGCTATAAATGGACAGTTGTTGTTGAATTTTTCTAAAGCATAAAGAAGAGACGATTAATTTAAAAACTGTTCAACACCATTATCGCAAGGTAACGTCATTTCGACGGTAGGAATAGCAAGTATCCCAGTTCAACTGTAATGACAAATTATACCATCTATGTTAAACTACCCAATGTGCTAAACTAATTCAAATGTGCCACGGAACGTTAAATGATTATTCACGATTACAATTAAAGAGGTACAGCTTGTCAAGACTAGCAACAAGTCTCAAAACTGCGATATCGCACTTCCCACGAGATGCGCAATAAATTGTCTGATCTTTTAGGCAGTCGCACTGGGACCTTTGCAGGGTAAATACCGAGTGTACAGTCAGTGAAAGAGGTGGATCTTATCTGTGTTTTTATATCTATATAATCCCATTCTTTACACTTCTTTCTAAATAAATATAGAAATCCTAACTTAGTATTACGAAATAAATAATGAAAAATAGCATATTTTTCTTTTGTGTAAATTGCAAAAGCATAAGCATTGTTGCCCTGTCGAGATAAAAAAGTTTTAAATGTGATGTACACAGAGACCATATTTAATAACCAATTGGAATGAGTTTAATATAGAAATCCATAGCACTGAAACACTCGCTATGAAGGTGAAAGATATTGTTCAATATATTTTAATAACTACACATTCGACCTACACTATCAAGTTACACCATTCGATCTACTGTATCTGCATCTTGAAAGTTACTATCAAACTGTTCGCAGGTTTAAAGTGGCTGTGAACTAGTAGCAGAACAAAGAGTACTATATTCATCAAATTTACATTACATTGTAGCCACAAATTTCACATTGTAGCCAAATTCGGGGAAATTACAAAAGAGTTAGTAATAATCTGGAATTAGTCGAAGTAAACAAATTATATGCTCTTCATGTCGACCACTAGACACTTCTATTACCGGATTTATGGTCGTGCCCACACTCTGAAGACGTCGAAGATGCTATGCCGCTTACAGGTTTGTCTTACCAGCATTTGCTATGCACTTGCTACATTAAAGAGTCATCATACGTTTACCAATTTTAACCTATGTGTAGTTCCCCTAGCAAAAATATAAAAACTCCAGCAAATATACTTGGTACAAAGGCGGTTACCATGAAGAACATTCGGCAGCATTTGAGCATTAGTGGATTTATGCTTTCATAACACTAAATTAGCACTTTGTAGTATTTATGGAGCACTGACCGTAATAAGGTGTGAGTGACGTAAAACAATATTTGTACATAAAGCGCTGAGAGAGCTACTATAATTTCCCGCATAATATCCCGCATAATATCCCGCGTTAGAGAACAGAAAATAGTATTTAC
The DNA here is from genome assembly GCA_037954035.1 of Rosalia funebris. Classification (NCBI taxonomy): domain Eukaryota; kingdom Metazoa; phylum Arthropoda; class Insecta; order Coleoptera; family Cerambycidae; genus Rosalia; species Rosalia funebris. Next base: position 32,164,092 of record JAZFAV010000002.1, read on the forward strand.
AATGAAGACTCTGTTAAATGCTGTGTTTACACAGAGATATGAATTGATACGTTTTAATAATTAATACAAGTAAGCAAATCGCAATAATATTCTCTAGATGCTTCGGATCAAAACACAATAGTTACCATGTTGTTCGCAAGGGTCGATTTACATTGATTTTGTCAAAATGCCGAAATTCGAACGAAAATCATTTCGTACATCGACCTAAAAATTTTGTGACATACACGAAAATAGCCGTTTAGTAAATAGAGATATTACTTTTGGCCACTGCTATACATTTTTCCATTGTAAATTATAATATTTATAACATGCTTTATTGTGTACTTATGCATACGTATCAATGCATGATAATTAGGTATGCATTAATTATACTTAAGTTGCGAAATAAGGGTTTCATATTGAACAATTATGACGAGTAAAGCAACAAATAATTCATATTAGCAACTACTACTCTTAACACTTCCATACCAAAATAGATATCATGAATAGACCTTAAGTATGTATAAACCTTTAAGAATATATAGTACACGCAAGCAGTTTTAACAGAAAATCTTATGTTCAATGTAGATATGGCCCTATCATTCCTGAGATACGGCAAAATATGCCTATTTAACACTACCCACATAAAAAAATTTATAAAAAAAAATTACTACACGGTACTTTGCTTACAAGTATACGTATTCACATTTGAACCGATTGATACATTAAAGAGTAAAAATTTAATTTATGATTTCATTTAAAGATGATGGTCACAATAGTTATGTAAGATACTGAGAAAAATGGTAGAACTTTTATATACTCAATCTTACCTCTGCAATTTTTTTATTAAATTGAAAAAACACTAAAATTTATTCCTTAAGTTTAACACATATATAAACTGTATAAATACACTTACGTATTTATATAAAATCAATCTGCTATCATTACATTATCTGTTATTGCATTAAATTTCGTTTCAGCCATTTTTGTTCCATATGACTCAATCAAACATAACATGTTAATTTCCCTAAAGCGGTACTAACGATTAGTCATAGTAACAAAAGTAGAATATTTATGTGATTAATTATGAAGGTAACAGAATCTATCACTCGATTATCTACAATGAATGATTAATTCTAAATAGGTGAAAAAACGATTAGCAGATCAATAAACAGTATTACAGTACATTATTATTGATTGATTATTATATCGTATGCTAATATTAACGTCGTCGACGAAAGATTAAATAAAATTTCAAACTATATTCTGCCCCGCAGCCTCAAGCTCATATATTTTATCCACCCTTCAAAATGATTTTCTTTATTATGCCTGTATAGCAACGGAGGTGACGTGGTTTAAAAATGAGTTCGCAACATCAGCGTGTATAATTGCAGTTTAAATTCACGCGTACCCGAAATTTGCATCATCATAATTCATTTCAACTATCACAAAATTATATAGGCATGCGTACCACACATTTATCAGGGTGTGATCTGTTCTTGAAATCACGGTGCCGCCTGTTGATAAATTTCAGGCGATGTAGTTATAAATGGAATCCTAATTTTCGATATTTAATGGCAAGTTATTTTAAGTAAAAAAATTACCAACAGTAGCAATTTTTTGATCTTTTATTTTTATCTCATCGAATCTCAAGTATTTTCAATTATATAAATGGCGTAATTTTTGAAACAGCTTGTACTAAATTTTAATGAACGTTTTCGCATTAAACCAGAGACGATAATTACTAGACCTAGACCAAATGTAGCTAACTACGAGTACTTTGCACCGGAGTTTAGGGTACGGTGGTTTATCGATCGCTCGACAACTAGTTCTGATCTCTGACATTAAAGCAGACAAATCTATATAGTCAAGTCTATATTTTCGATATCATTGCGTCGTCACAATGGCACCCAAGCACTAAAGACTGCAACATACGCATGAACTTGAATTAATGTTTGTACATTTTATAGTATAGAGTTAAAGGTTTATAGTGAAAGTAATTGCAAATCACATAGGAATCTGACGACATAAAAAAAATATAGAGAATAGCACACCCTACTGAGTGTTTTTAAACGAGTTTATATGTTTGTTAAGTAGTTGTAAGGTTCAACATACTGTTGTGTAAAATGTCACATTTGTGAAATCTTGAGAAAACTATGTACCGAATTGAAAATTACTAATTAGAAGACTGGAACTGAATTACCGCAAGTCTTGAAATCTTGAATCTCGCAAAAAGATTTATATGTAGTGAAATAAGAAATAACAAATTATGAATATACGCAAGCAAAGCGACATATAGTAAAAAACAGTTTAGTCTATAATATGGTGATGTATGTTTTAAAACATAATGAATCGTCGTTCCCTTTATTTGTATGCAGTAAACGGCTTCAATAGACCAATTGAGAAGTTACCTATAATTAAATAGGTAACTGAGACTTGTGCAGACTTTGTCAAGCCAGCTTTATAATATTTATCACTGACGGCGCTGAGACTGCGCTTAAAGCTGGAAAAAATATTCAAAGATTTGATCGAGAAGCGAATAATTACGGTTATTCCATTAAAAACACCTATAGGCTTAGACAAAGCTGTAGAGTCCCTAAAACACCATACAACAAGCGGCATGAGATACTACTCCTCCAGTGGCGATCAGTGGCGGCTCGTAATGAAATGAAACGGGTGTTCTGTACAGGACCGATCCTAGGGTATTGGCCGCTCGCGTGCAAATTTCAAACGTATCCAAACTGCTGGCGCCGTAGGGGTCGCAAAAAAATTGCGCCATAGGCGAAAATGTTGAAAATTTTCAAGGTCACGCGTTTTCCTGATACTTCAGAATTTTTATGTAAAATCCGTTTATACAAAAATATAGACTTTCACAAGAAAAATTTTTGGAATTTAATACCTTTTTGAAGAACATTCATGTTTGTCGTCATATTCTTTGGTTAAGAAAAAAGGCTTGTAAGGTGAATTTTCTACTAGAGGGTCTATAACACTTAAAAGAGTTTCAGCGTCACATTTTGTAGGTTTCAGGTATGTCCAAAAACGTTCAATCGGTTCACCATCGAGAATATATCTTAAAACTACCACTAACTGAGTTTCTGCAGATACATCAGTTGTTTCGTCTGCCATAACTGCCAAAAATGAAGGTTTGTTAATTTCTTTAATTATTTCTTCATGACATACTTTTAATATACAGTCTAAAAGATCATTTTGTATTTCTTTAGAGGTTCCTTTAAATACTGAAGTATTTTGTAGATGCTCGCTTAAAGTTACATCAAGCTCAGCAGAAGAATTTATCAAACCACGAAATATCCCCGGGTTTTGAAAGGTTTCAGCTTCGTCATGTCCTCGCAGCGCCAGTTCAAAGGCCCCACAAAACTTTATGCAGTTTATAATTTTTGACAAAACGTATCTCTTTTTTGTCACATTATCATTATGCTTTTGCACATTTATCCATTAAGCTGAATCTAGTAGCTGCGCTTTAATAGTAGTTGTTCCTAATAAAGCTAATTCCATTGTATTAAGTAGATGGCCTTTGGAGTTGTCGTGCTTTTTATTTTCTCAGTTAAGTGCACCAAATCTGTCACCCCTACCTCCGTCCATGCTTTATCACCGCCAAAAAGTAAACAAGGAAAACAAAATAACGCATTTTTTTTGTTGCACCCACAAATCCAATTGTTCTTCGAATAAATGTCTCTATTAAATTGACGTTTATATGCTTTTCCGCGGCTAACACCTGCAGTCTCAATGACAATATCGGGCAATGGCCTACCATTGTTTTTTAAATCAATTTTTTCTTCATAGGAGTATTTAAAAAATCGCTTCACATGAACTAAATTATGAACTAAATCCATTGTCACTATCACAGTATATAAATATTAATAATTAGTACAATAAATCACTACACAAATTCACAAAACAGTACTTAAAATCTCAAATTAACACGAAATACGAAATAGGTACGATTTACGCCCGCCCGAGTAGGAAGGAGTAAGCATTCACTGATGTTGCCTTAGCTGGAAAAAATACAGCTCACTGACCGTGTAAATTCGCGCATTTACGAGCGCCAAATGTGGATTGTCGCGGGAGTTGATGGGGAGGACGGGTGTGCCGAGCCGTGCTGAGAACTACCTCGTGAGGCCCAGTTCAATGTACGACGCGCTCGCGTAGAGACCCAGATAATTCATCTGGTCTACTACTAAATAGAGGACGGCGGGCAGAATGCGACTTTAACGCAATAATTTGGTTAGCTGCACCAACTAACCAAATTATTTTATTAATAAATTTTAGTAATTATTATGTCGCAAAAATATACAAATATCTAATTTTTTGGCAGTCCTATACACCAGCCGCTCCTGGTGGCGATACTCCAAAAGTAGATTCCAGCATATGAATTACTCCAGATTGATCAAGAAGGCAATTTCATCAAAGCGTAAATTAATCAAAATATTAATGAGAACTAGAATTTCACTGAAAAAAGTTGAACAGAGTAGAAGAAGAGTTAAAAGAAATACTAAACAATGAAAGAAATGTAGAAATTCAAGATTATTTAGAGAGACTAATCTAACTTCAATAATCACAACGGAAGGTGTTCAACAACGTGTGCAAATCATCAAATTTTATTTTCAAAGTCAGTGCTCCGTTCCAGAAACGTTCCGCTTATTACATGATTTTTATCCTCGTCACAACCATCCCGCCGAGTCGACTATTCGACATTTTGAACCAAACCAAACTTGAGTCAACCTGTTTGATAAATAATCAGCCGACATCCGTATGTCACCTAAACGCAATGTCTACTGAAACTATCGCTGCTGTGCATGAGAGTGTACGAGAAAGTCCGGTGCAGTCAGTTTCTCGTCGTTCACAAAAACTTCGCCTTTCTGCAACTTCAACTTGACGAATTTTGCGTCAGGAGTTGGGTATGCCCTGGATTGGACCCGTATAAAATCCAACTGACCCAGGAACTTAAGGTAAACGACTATAGACAACGCCGTGTATTCGCTGATTGGATTCTGGAGCAGTTGGAAGTTGACCCAAATTTCACCATAACAATCATCTTTAGCGATAAGGCCCATTTTTGGATGAATGGATATGTGAACAAGCAAATTTTCCGGATTTGGGACGACACCAATCCACACGAGATACACCAGCACCAAACACATTCTGAGAAATTCATTGTTTGTTGCGCATATTGGTCTTGTGAAATCATCGGTCCGTACATCTTCCAAAACGAAACTGGCGTTGCCATAACCATCAATGGCGAGCACTAGAGATCGATGATAAGCAACTTCCTGTGGCCAAAACAGGATAATATGGATACCGGCAACATGTGGTTCCAACAGGGCGGCGCTACGTGCCACACAACGCATTCCACGATGGACATTCTGTACGAGCGATTTCATGGCATGGTTATCTCGCGCAGACGCGACGTGAACTAGCCACCAGGATCATGCGATTTAACGCCTTTAGACTTATTTCTTTGGTGCTATCTTAAATCGCTGGTCTATGCGAATAAGTCGCAAACAATTAATGCTCTCAAAGTCAACCAGATTTATCCCGCAAATTCAGCCAGATTTATGCGACAAAGGCATCGAAAATTGGACCTTCCAAATACATTCCACCAAGCAAAGCTGCTGCAGACATTTGAACGACGTTATATTCTTTTCTTAATGCCATAAAATATTCTCTCAAATAAAAGTGAGTAGATATCAAAAATTGAGTGAATATCTCAAACACAACTTGTTTTATTTAGATTTAAAAATCGAGTGTACTTATTAAAATTCCCTTTACATGGGAGAGTACAGATAAGGAAAAGGCTGAAACATTTTCGAAATATCCATCTAAAGCCTTTCAGCCTTTTCCGACAGATACTTCGCAGATAGAAGAAAATCCATTATTTCATATCTCGACATACTATTCCAGATGATACTCCTAATAAAAGCTACAGAAACATCTAAAATTAAAAATATGATATCGAGATATCTTAGTCCTAAAAAAATTGATGATAAGATCTTATAACTGGACTAGTCATAAAACAACTCCCCCAAAGATCTTTGATTGCTTTAACTCAAATATATCTTGATCCCTAAGCCTGGAAATCCAACAGAAGATGTATCGTCATATAAACCCATCACACTATCGTTTATCCTTTCAAAACTGTTTGAGAACATATTCCTAAAAAGAATGAAACCATTGCTAGGTGCATTCAATACTCAGAGCACAAGTTTGGATTACGTGACAACCTTTCAATAACTGAACGGATACACAGAGTAGTGGAAGTATAGCATCTTGGATTACCATACAATTGAAATCAAAATTAGATACGCCTTGCTATAAAATACTACTCTCATACCTTGGTAATAGGTACTTCACTGTCAAGTGTAACTAAGTATTAACTAGCACATATTCTATCCAATCAGGAGTTTTACATGGGAACGTCCTGGAGCCTATTCTATACTACCGATTTACCTAACACTTCAAACACCTTCACTGCTACCGTCGCTAATGATACCACAATATATATATATATATATATATATATATATATATATATATATATGGCAACAAATCTAGTGCCAAGATATGCAAGTATTAAACTTCAAGAAGCTATCCATAATATCTAGGAGTGGATGAAGAAATAGAAAATAAGAGTCAACTAGTCAGAATCTTACATTCTGAAGAAGGAAACATGTCCTAGAGTTATTCTTAATGGTCAGTTACTCCCACAGACCGAAAGAGTTAAATATTTAGGTATGTTCCTTGAGAGAATGTTAAACTGGAGACACCACATATCAATGATACAGGAGATAACATAGCTTAAAGCTCTCTGAACTGTACTGATTGATCTGCAGAAAATCTAATGGTCTTACACGGCATATAATTGTGGAGAACCGCTGGTATATCAAATATCGAAATCCTCCAAAATTTGCAGTGTGAAACACTGAGAATCATCACTGATGATCCGTTATTCGTGACAAACGAGACGCTAAACCGTGATTTAGAACTAAATGTGTATTAGATGAAGCCAGGTGCGTGATAGTGTGAAGTATCTATTGCGACTTGCAGTGTATCCCAACTCCCTTGCTGTTAATGTCCTGGACAATAGCCAAAAGTTGTACCGTCTGAAGCGATGTGATCCTTTCTATATAAGTGATAAGTTATAAATACACTATAAATAAAAAGTGACACAAATACATAAAATTTACACAATAAATAAAAAAAAGATTTACACAATAAATAAAAAGTAAAAATCTAACCAGCAAAGGTTTTAATTTTGTATAAATATGGATTTTCATTAAGTAACGACCCAATCAATTCAGATGATAAATTATAAGTTATAATTTAATTATGTATATATAATTACAACAATAAATAGTAGTCCATGCAAATTAGGCCTTTAGTGTAAGAGTACGAACCTCTGATTGTCAGACAATTTGTTATTTGGTCCTAAAATACAATATTTTCTTATTACTTTTGGGAAGATTGCAAGTAGAATAGGAGTTAAAAGAATGTATAAATGTAGAGGATACACTAGATATACATAAATCGACTAATATAAAGTGATATAATCTTAAACGTTTGTAATTTATAACTGCAATGAACGTTAATGTTTGTCATATTTTTATATGGCAAACAATACATTGTGTATCTATTATACACAAAATAATCAGCATTCATGAGCAAAATTACAGGTACCGCTTAAAAACTTTTTGTTCCATATTTTCCGTTAAACATTTTCAGCTGTTTTGGGAAGATGGTAAAAATAATTAACAACCGGACTATTAATAACTGCCATGCGCGATTGCATTCCACTTACTGCTTTTTTTTGCACTTCATTTTTGTTTTAATGTTATCAATCATTCGTGATTATAAAACTTGTTCGGCTTCTGCGAATCAACCGATGTGGAAAGTAATTAAAGCCACAGATTGCCATCGTTTCAAGTCTTACTGTTGGCTTAGTTCTCTTCATAATACATAAAAGTTGCAGTAATAAGATGCAATAATAATCATTCTATATTCGTCGTCTTCATTATAGACATACTTCGACATAGATTGCAAGTGTTGTTTTAAATTAATACATGAAATTTACGGTATGATGATACGTATATGAAAACTTGAAAACACAAAGTAAATGTTTAATATTCAGTCTACAATTCATTGAACGACGAACCGCGAAGTTTTAGAACGTTTACAACCACACTGCATCTACAAGGTGGTCCAACCAGAACGCACGATGTTAATTGTAAATAAAACAAAAAGTTTTCAGAGAATTATCTTAATATTTTTTATTATGATAGAAGGATCTATGACAATTATGTGAGAAATAAAATGTCGGCCAAATGCTCGCCGCGGCTTCGGTGGCATACCTCTATCCGATGGTCCATATTTTCAATGACTCTGAGACATAATTGAGGTTCAATGTCGTTAATGTGCCGAATTATCTCATCCTTTAGCTCTTGAATTGTTCTTGGCTTATTGACGTACACTTTTTCTTTTAAATATCTCCAAAGAAAGAAGTCCAACGGTGTCAAATCACATGATCGTGGCGGCCAATTAACATCGCCACGACGTGAGATAACACGGCCATTGAATTTCTCGCGCAAAAGTGCCATTGTTTCGTTGGCTGTGTGGCAAGTGGCACCATCCTGTTGGAACCACATATCGTCCACGTCCATATCCTCAATTTCTGGCCACAAGAAGTCCGTTATCATCTCGCGATAGCGAACACCATTCACGGTAACTGCTTGGCCGACCTCATTTTCGAAGAAGTACGGCCCGATGACGCCTCCAGCCCATAAACCGCACCAAGCAGTCACTCTTTGTGGATACATCGGGTTTTCAACAATCACTCGTGGATTCTCATTTGCCCAAATGCGGTAATTCTGCTTGTTAACGAATCCACTGAGTTGAAAGTGTGCCTCGTCGCTGATGATGATTTTCTTTGTAAAGTCACCATTCACTTCTGCCTGTTCAACCAACCATTCGGCGTATTGACGACCCTTGAAATGGTCAGTAGGCTTTAGCTCCTGAGTCAACTGAACCTTGTAAGCGTGTAAATTCAAATCTTTATTCAAAATTCGCATCAGTGATGTTCGTGAGATGTTCAATTGTTGGGCACGACGACGAGTTGAGGTTGACGGCTCTTCTGCTACACTACCGCGAACAACAGCAATGTTTTCCACAGAACGAACTGGGCGAGCATGCACAAGTGTTTTCACATTTCCTACAGACCCGGTTTGCAGAAATTTGCGCACAATTCTCTCGATTGTGGACACATTTGGTCGATTATGCTGACCAAAAAAGTCACGAAGTGCACGAAATGTATTTTGATTTGAACGCCCATTTTCGTAAAAGGCTTCAACGATCTTAACGCGCTGCTCAATTGTGTACCTCTCCATGGTTGAATTTGTCAAACACTGAAACAAAGAAATGTCAAATTAAGTTGGGCAAAAAACTTAACGTTAAGGTGTGACTCACAATTAACATCGTGCATTATGGTTGGACCACTCTTTATATTCCCTTAATGTACAATACAAACGTAATATGTACTATAACTTAATTAATGTGTAAACGTAACGTACCATAAAGAAGGAATGTATTGAGATACATTCGAAATATTCTCATGAAAGATAGACGAAGAATAATGTTGCTCGCTACAAACATCGCATCAAATCTTAGACAACAAAGTTATATATCCTTTAAGAGATTAATATCTAATATAACTTTAATCTGACATATTATAAACAATTACTTACATATTTATAACTGAAAATGATTATTACAATTTTCAGAGAAACGAATAGTCGCATACTTAAATTAATCATAAGTCAAACAGGGCTAATACATAAGTGCACATATTTCCATAAAGTCTAATATAATAAAACTGAAATAATTTAATTATTAATAGATTAATAGTACTTAATAGCTTGCAACTGGAACATTAAATATATAGTCATAAACCGGCTGCAGTTAAAATAACAGCTTAAACTTTTACATTTAGTAGAAGTTGAAAATAAATTTATCACATAAAAATGACGGGAAGCATATTCAAAAATGAAAAGAAAATAATAACAGGTAATTCTTTAATTTACATAGTTGATATTTATTAACGTATATTATATTGTAAATGCATAATAAATCGTGAATAATAATTTACAGATGATCCTCTGCAGTTTTTGTTGAATTGTTTGCTCTACCATTACCTAAAGTATAATTATTACATCAAAACTAGTTGTGTAGCGATTGTCATATATATTCAAGTTTTTAACGTTTTATGTCTCGTCGACGCCTTTATCAATAGCAACTGGGAGTTGCTCAAGCAATACCTACCAATGATAGTCCTTCAACAGCCGGTAAGGTTTATTCATTATTATTACCAATATTTTTACCAACTTACGAAATTACTTTACTTGAAAAATTTCTGTCGAATGCACTCAATAAATAAGATTAAACGTATATAGAAAATTAAATTCAATAGCGAATGTATATACAATTAGTATAGTACAATACGCGTATTGGTGAAAATAAAACAATTAGATGTTATTTAGTCTTTAATTTAAGCGTTTTATTTTGACAAGACCTTGTTAGATGCAAAGTAATCTACAAGTTTATAAGGTTACTTTTTTCAAGGCGATTCATCCTCTATCTAGTTAATTTTTACTTTAATAAACACTGTAAACCAACGATGAACAACCTTTTTTTTACAATGGGTCAGCTACACATGTGAAAATGTTGTGCGGGCCGCATGTAAGAAACTTAAGATAATTCAAACACTGAATGATGAACTCAAATTATCTCTTTATTATCAAAATAAACCTAGTATAAAAAATTACATAAATAAAGCACTTATTAATAGAAATACTATTAAAAAATGGCGAAAGATATATGTGGACGTACCGTGTACGGCACCTAATAAGATGACAACTAATAAGTTAGAAACAGCTGTCTGTCGTTCTGTTCCCATCCGGGACAGATGTTGAATCCTACCCGTGGCGTGTTTTCTTTTCTGAAAAAAATTATGTATTCAGCAGAGATAGCGTTGGGACGCTATTTTGAAAATTATTTTTAAATGGCAATAGTGGATGAGTAACACCTCACTTAGAAGCTATTTTAAATATCGAGTCGCAAGTCGTTTTCATTTTAACATATCTTTTGATTTTTTTTAAAATCGATTAAATCATATCATTATCATATTAGCATGGCATCAAACTTTTTACGCAGTATCTCCCTGTGAAAAGTGCAAAAGGTTTACATACAAACAGTGGGACATTTTTTTACATATCCGAATTTTATTTTCTGTTTAAATTAAAAGTAAGTTCTAGGTTAATGGAAGACTATAAACTTAATTCACTATTTTACTTTCGTTAAAATGATATAAATAAAAAGTAGATATCTTTAGATAATTTTAAAATAAATGCTCAAAATAGCTGCATAATCACTTCCTTCTTCCTGACGGTAAAATATCCAGTTATAAAACTCTTCTCTCACCAATTCAAGTGTTTCTGCGGATATTTAACTACATTATTCCATAATTGTCTACCTCAAAGCCTCAGTTTTAGCGAGTTGAGTAACATATACCTTAAGTTGTTAGTAGTCCCATAATATAATCCAAGGAAGTTATATGTGGAGACCAAACAGACCATTCTGTTGTATCCCGGCGACTAATCGACCTACTGGGTTATTTTCATTAACATCACCTCTTACTGCACCATAATAGTGTAGGGGAGTTTATACTTAGTATGTATAAGTATTTCAGAATTATTTCCAGATGATGAAGTTCATCCAGATTTTCCTGTAGGGTTTTCAAAATTGGAGGCTCAATAGCATCCTGCATTCTATCCAAATACACATATTCTATTAAATTTCGATTTAATAACACAGGTTCAACTATGTGATTACTCAAGATTACCACCCCCCCCCCCCCCCTCCCAGCTATAAATTAAGTTTTTCTGTAAATTCACGATTTCTAGAAGATATAAGAATGTATAGATTTGTGTCACTGCACTACCTTACATTCTGAGTATTCATATTATAATTTAAGAAAAACGTAAATTCATCGGTAAAACTAATTTATATGCATAATCAGGTTCACCGTCAATTTTTTGTATATTATTTTACAGAATTCATATATTCGATTGGGATTTTCTTCTGAGAAATGGTAAACCATTTGTAATTTGTAGGGAAGAAATTCTGGTTTATTTAAAACCGTATGAACAGTTCTTACTGATATCCCACAAAGAAAGAGTTTGAGATTTAGATTATGTAGAATCCAGGACTGTTTTAGTTACAACATTTATTTGTTAATTATTAGCAGTGCCTTGGCATTTAGTTCTTTTTTAGTACTACTGAATGAAACTTTAGTACTTTTCTCTGAAACTCCTGCAGCATCTGCCGTAAGTATACTCTAGAGACAGGGCCCGGGCGGCTGAAATTATTTCAGCTGCATATAAATTGCTTCCAGACTCGCTCATAATTATGTAGAGTCGCATTTCTAATTAAGGGCAACTTTTCTGCTAAAGTGCGTGCCATGGTACATATTATATGTGCCATGTTACTACATAGCTTTTACAGGGAATCACGGCCTAAAAAGTTTGATTGTATTCTAGTGTCGAGTTTAATTAATTTTTTTCACAAATATAAAGGGAGATGTCAATATAGAAACAACATTTGATTACATATTAGCAGGAGCTTTCAAATGAGGCATTACTCGCAAACTACTCGTATTGTCATTAAAAAATAATTTTCAAAATAGTACCGCAACGCCATTTCTAACAATTATATCAAATATTATATTTATTATATTTACATATGTATGCATATCCATTGTTATTCTTTTAGTTCCTTAATTCCAAAATTAAAGGTGAATAACGAACTTCAGACGCGCACTGTAGATAATTGCTATAAATGTTGTAGCATTATAAATCAAAACAAAGAACCTATCACATATCTAAACATATACAAACGGATACAACGAATGTATATAAACGAATGTAAACGAATGTAAGTAAACGAATACAAACGGAGTGTTTTATTGTAATTATTTAATTTATAAAACGGTTTCTATATGTATTAAGACTGCTAGAATGTATTATTTAATATATAAGTTATAATTAATATTTTAATATCTACAAAACTTGTAGACATGAACCAAATGCTATTTATCTTTTTGTGTTTAGTCTCCGTATGGTGTCTTTTCTCCTTCTTATTATTATTATTATATATATATATATATATATATATATATATATATATATATATATATATATATATAGAAATAAAATTCGGATATGTAAAGAAATGTCCGACTGTTTGTATGTAAACCTTTTACACTTTTTAAAGGGAGATACTGCGTAAAAAGTTTGATGCCATGCTAATATGATAATGATATGATTTAATCGATTTTTTTAAAAATCAAAAGATATGTTAAAATGAAAACAACTTGTGACTCGATATTTAAAATAGCTTCTAAGTGAGGTGTTACTCACCCACTATTGCGATTTAAAAATAATTTTCAAAATAGCGTCCCAACGCTATCTCTGCTGAATACATAATTTTTTTCAGAAAAGAAAACACGCCACGGGTAGGATTCAGCATCTGTTCCGGGTGGTGACTGAACGACAGACAGCTGTTTCTAACTTATTAGTTCTCATCAGTACCGTATACGGTACGTACACATATACTTATGTATGTTATGGATGTGGATATAAATACTACTAAAAAAATGGCTTTCGCCATTTTTTAATAGTATTTCTATTAATGAGTTTTATTTCTGTATACTGTAATTTTTTATGCTAGGTCTATTTTGTTAATAAAGAGATAATTTGAATATATATATATATATATATATATATATATATATATATATATATATATATATATATATATATATATATATATAAGAAATGTACGATCGAAGTATAAAAGTAATATTACATTGGACAGTCCAAACCTTTGTTATGGATAACCCGACAAATGACAAAAAACTCTCTCGGTGTCTCTTTAGTAATAGTATCATAATAGCATATAACAGATTATTTACTATATAATAGCTTACGATAATATTTAAGAGTTTATTTATAATTCTTCATTTAATATAATTTTCTTATACAAGCTCTTATGTATGTGTAAATATTAAATTGTCTGCTACTTACTCATCTTATAATTTTTAGGGCGCTTTGGGAATGGCTTTCGGAGTAACAAGTGTAACAGAATTTTTTAGCTTTCGCGAGGTAATTTTTCAATATTGCTGGTCTATTAACTCCGCTGGGATCGACACCCAAAATAAGATCGAGATGGACTGTGAAAGTGTAAAATCATTCTGCGTGATGATTACTCTAATGGCCCTTTTCGTTCATGCATCTTTTTTACCAATTATTGGCGACGAAAAGGATATAATGTACGCCATAATGATAATTGAGAAATACCTAGGCAAATGGTCCAACTTTCTTTGCAGCATATACTATTTTTGCATGTTGATTTTCTCCTATGGGAGTGTTTTGATTGTGTTTATTTGTTTGTACATTATTTTTCATTTAAAATTCCAATTTTATTTGATAAATGAACATTTTCAAACATTATCAGATGATTTCGATTTGGAAGACGAAATTCGTTTCGATTATAATTACCAGGAAAATGTGTATAAGAGGATAGTCCTATGTACTAGCCATCACGTTGATATAAAATTGTAAGTATTCTAATCGAAAAATGATTTTTACAGTATTTAAAATAGTATATTATAGCACCATTAATGACTAACTATAACAGAAACATTTTCGTGTTACCATTAAATTTTCTAATGTAAGTCAAATGTAAACAGTCTACATGAAATTTCGTCATATTATATTACTGCAATTAATTTGAATATACATCACGGCAATTAAAGAATTCTTTTCACTCTCAGGTGTTCTCGATTTTATCATATTATCAGAATGAAAATAGTATACCCTTACAGAGATTACCTCACTACCGAACAATTACTCATTATCTGATCCTTTCTAGTTTTATATATTATCAATTATTAACGTTGAATTACACTGGGGAACAAAAAGACAAACTACGTTTGTTAAAATAATCGAGACTCCTGAAATTTACCATATGATTGGCGACTTTTCGTGGATAGTTCTAAAATGAAATTGATATGTGTATGTGTATTACAATGAAAATAAGTTTCCTTCCATTCGAGTCAGTCATTCTACAAAACAATATGAGAATGTTAAATTGGGATTGGAATAAATTGCTTAGTCTCAGCATCAGTGGTTTGTTTGTGCCGAATTAAAAATGGTCACAGTACTTCTTGGACAACAAAGTAGATATATCATTGTTACCTCTGTTTCTTGGATAGTCGTACAAAAGAAAAGCATTTACAGCAAACTGTTTGGCCTTTTAGAGACGCTGTGACCCTTGGAAAACCCAACATTGTTCACGGGTCATTAATAATGAAAGAATAAATAATACTGCCACCTCTTCACATCAAATTGGGTTTAATGAAACAGTTTGTAAAAGCAGTGGACAACTCAGATGATTGTTTTAAATACATTTGCCAAATGCTTCCATACACTGAGTATGAAAAAACTAAAAGCAGAAATTTTTAGCGGTCCACAAAATCAAAAACTGGTAGAAGATCAAAATTTTAACCGTTTAAATATAGCCGTTATAGAATTTGATGCATGGTTTAGTTATGTATCTGTATTTCAAAATATTTTGGGTAATCACAAGGCAAATAACTATCAATAACTAGTACATAATACGCTAAAATGTTTTGAAAATTTGGGAATCAATGTGAGCATTAAATGACATACATTTTTTGCATAGTCACTTAGACAAATTTCCTTCTAAAGGAGATTATAGTGAGAAGCCAGGTGAAAGGTTTCATCAGAATATCCGAATAATGAAAGAGAGGTATCAGGAAAGGTGGGATCGTCACGTAATGGCCAATTACTGTTGGAGTCTACAGAGGGACTATTCACAGCAAGTATACAAAAGAAAATCGTACAAAAAAAACTTTTAAAAAACGTTTATAATTTTCAATACTTTCTACATGAATTATTCTTTATTTTTTTCTTAGATTTCATATATAAAAAAATCGAAACCGGAGAAATTGTTATCTTATTTGTTTTTCTTACCTTCCATTAATATTTATCATGTATGTTTATTTAGAAACAGAGCAAATCAATGAAATTATCAAAAACTAGGGGCAATCAAGAAAAAGTAATGCTATTTTCAGCATCAGGAGCATCAAATTGTCTGTTGCCCGGTGTTATGAATTATATACTTGTGGCATATTATACTACATATAATATCATTTGATTGTCGGCGTTGACTTATTGGAACGATTAATAGTCGTCATACCTTATGCATACATTAATACCAACGAAATCATTTTTGAATTAGTTTTATTTTTTTAATTAAAATTTTTAAATTAAAGTTAAAATAATATGAATTACTTTAACGCTTGAAGCCCCTGTATATTCTTCAAGAAAGTAGTAACTCTAATCACACTCAGCGAATAAAGAACATTAGATTACAATAATAGCCGGAAACAGAAAATGGCTTTGTGTTGAAGACAGTAAACATTGCCAATATTAAATTATGAAAATCGTAATAACCGCTAAGTTTTATGGCGATTTTAATGTGAAATATGCAGAAGTATTGTAACATCAAGTATATTAATATTAAGTACGTACGTAGTGTGATGTGAAAATAACTTGGTGAAGAAGAATAATTTGTTCAATGGAAAAGTTCATTAATTTTCGGATTTTCTCATCAAGAGCTTAATACATAAAATAATAATGTGAAAAATTATTCCAAATCTCTCTATTTTACCAATAAATGATTAATTTTCCCTGATATGCAATACGATACTTTATTAAATTATGAAGGTTAATATTTGTAGCAAATCTTTTTCTAAAATGGTTTCAAAATCGTAATACATTAATCCACAAAGTTACTCAACATTTTATACGGACTTAACATTCATTGATACTATGTACATTCTATAATATACCATCATACGTGCAAATACATATAAATAATTCCCTTTTACTTTAAATTATGAGGAATTATTAAAGAGTCCAGAAGACCCTTGTCTTCTGGACCCTTTAAGTGCACGAAGTAGAATTGATGTGTTTAGATACTCTCGTACACTTTCTGACCGACTCTCTCTCGTACACAGCAATATTTTTATCTGACCGACTACAACGAGGACGTATTGGTGTTTCCTTATCAAAAACAGAACCCGTCTCCTCAAATTTCTTCATTAAGCTACGAACTGTTAACACTGTAGGCGCTTCATCTTGTCCTAATTTTGTGCGATTTTTTCTTAGTACAACTGTAAATAATCGCTCACTTTCATAAAATAGTTGTAAACAAATTAGTCGTTGTTGAACTGTTAATCGCGGCATGTTGACATAAGTGGCGCACAATTCAATTCCTGTAGTTCCAACTGGAACACCCTATACATAGAATGATATATCATTATGTTAATTTACATATGAAAAATTTTTATTTTGTTAAATTCTCTCTAATAGAAATATATAGGCAATTATTTATAGTTGTAGGACAACCTCTTGAAGAAACTATAAAGGAGAAATCAATCTGTTTTTTATTCAAAGTGGGTGCCTTTGTAAACGAATTCGTGGTTACAAGTCTTAATTTCATATCTCACAATTGTATTTATTATTACAGAGAACTCCTGAACTCCTTAAAACAGGATCGATGAAACGCTTGTATATATTTAATGCAATTATAAGATTCGATTTAGAGCCTAAATCCCTCAAAATTACAAAAGTTATTATAATCCCTATGCTTAGAAAAAATATGATGGATGTTACTTCCTATCATCCAATGAGCCTTCTATCGTCAATTCCCAAACCCCTCGAGAGGCTTATTATTCTTAATAAAATTAAATTCAGACTTAATACCAGGAAGATTGAACTCCGAACCACCAGTTTAGTTGCCGACAGGCCTACTCAACTACACAGAATATCTAATATTATTAATAAATCCATGGAAAACGAAATCATAGTGCAGTTTCTTTTTTAGACATAAAGCAACTTTTCGATTAAGTATAACATCAAAGTCTGCTTTTCAAGATCAAAAAACATTTCCAATAAAATATTTCAGTTTGCTCAAATCCCGCCTAAATGACCGTTACTTTGAAATCAAGATTAATAGAGAAACGTCTAACCATTTTCCAATACAATCAAGAGTGCCACAGGGGAGTATCCTGGGTACGCTGCTGTATACTCCAATACCAATGACTTGAAAAACAATAGTAGGTATATTCGCGGATTACAAGGCGATTTTTACGACTCATCAAGATCCCATTGTAAACTGCAAGAACATCTAAATCTCAGAGAGGTCTGACTAAACCAACGGAAGATAAAAATAAGTGAATCTAAGTCAACACACATAACCTTCATCCGTCGTAAACAACAGTGTCTTCCAGTTGGAATTATTCAAGCAGTTATACTTCAGAATGAAGTAATCAAGTATTTAGTAATATGACGATAGTAAACTCAATTGAAATAAAGATGTGTCCAAAAAAATGGAAATAAATTCACATGATACTGAAATATGAAAGAACTCAAGTGGCTCATAGGATGTAGATCAGATGTCATCAGGATGTAGAAGTTATCATTGGAAAATTAATTGCTAATATATGAAGCTGTAATAAAACCGATATGGATTTATAATATTCAACTTTGGGTTGTGCCAGCAAATTTTATAACAATAATCCAACGAGCTCAAATCAAAATCCTTGAAAATATTCTTGACAATACTGTGATACGTTTCAAATAACACAGTTCGTATGTATTTTAAGATTATAAGTAAGTGAAGTAATCCGCGCAGCACTAAGCACCATATCAAACTTGAAAATTATCAAAATCCATTACTACCACTATTATTACAATAAGCTATAGGAAATAGAATACTGACAAGGCAAAGGTCATTAAATCTACAAATCTGGGGTGACATCGTTGGATGTTTACCAAATCGTTTCATGTGCATATATATTAAGTATTGTATAAGACATCACATTAGCTCATATATTGTATACATAGTTCATCATGTATTTATGTTTTCAGGATGGCTCATTCATTTTCTAATATTACCAGATTGCCATTGGCTGTGCTAACTCTTGTTTCTTCAATGGTTTTTGTAGCTTCTGCTTTTTTTATAATGTCCGTAAGTAACTGCAATCACCTTAAAGCTACATGCTTCAAAATAGTATATTTATTATTATGTACCAAAAAATATCCGGCATTTATAACAATAAAATGACCTTAAAAATAATTTTAATTCATTTAATGATTACTATTAATCCTTATTTAAATTTGAAACAGCATATAGCATATTTTTAACTATCTTAACATGAACTTAAATCTGGTAAATGCAATGAAAATTTAAAAATATAAAAAACCAGATATATTCGGTGTTATGAAATTAAATAATACGGAAATATTAATCTTTAAGGCTATTGCGATTTGACCACCAACCAGAAGTAACATTAATTTATGTTCCACCATATTATTTCTCATTAATCCTTTTGAGATGGATTTTGAGATGGATGGAGATGAATATTAGAAGTCTGTGTTAAAATTCAGGCTTTAAGGAGTTTGTCATTAATACAATAATCGATCACAGCAGCCAGAGAACATTAAAACGCGCCACATTAGGCAATGTTTCTGTAGATTTCACAAGTGCGATACATTATATTCCATAAGCAATATTTTGGAGTATCTGTATATGCATATTTCGATAACCACACCTTCCTCACTAGAATATTGTGTTTCTTATTTAAATGCGAACTGAAAACTATTTTCTGTTGTCTGCTTAAATTTATTACTGACGAACGAGAGCATTACATTAAAATAGTGGTTGCTGTTAAAAAAAATACAATAAATATCAAACTTCCACACACGATATTTTTATATTTCTATTAAACTGTCTAACATTATGTAATTTTTAGAGAGTTAGTCCTGTCAGTAACTTCAGAATGTTATTTGCCTGTTTAGCTTGTTCAACAATTTTAGGAGCTCTTTGTACTTGTGGAGAAATGTTGGCGGAAGATGTAAGGCATTAATTAAATTTAATATGGTTTATAATTTTTTTGTTTAACAGATATAATATACATATTTTAATTTAATGGTTTTCTTTCTAAATGCCTTAATAACGTTATATCTTATCGTTTATTTTCTAGTCAAATGAAATGTATCATTTATGCACAACCAGTCCATGGATACTCTGGAACAAACAAAATAGACAGGCGTTATCAATATTTATGATGGGATGTAGTCAACCAATAAAAATAACATTTTACAGCTTACTGGATTTGAATTATTCGTTCACATTATGTGTAAGTATCCCTAAGGACTTTTTAGCTTTTCTACTAATTTTATAATACCAACTAATTTTTATAAAAATGTTATTTTTAGATTAAATCCGAAAAGAATTATTCCTATTTTATATCGATAAAACAGTAGCTAGAATTAATTAAATAAAGTGAATAGGTCGTCTTCTAACCTATGACACCTTTAAACTAAAAAAAAAAATCGAAATGGTTAATTAAATATTATATCTCGGTTATATTAGGTTACAACATTAGTAATGTTTTAATATCTGATACCCCGATAAGTTTTATGGTATTATATTGAAAGACAGTTCTAAATAATGTAACTCCAAACCTTAATTGTATGTACATTTCTTCCAGGAGTAGCAAAACTAATTCTAATTCCGGAATTACTGCAACATGACCAATCCCCCGCTATCTATTACTCTGTTTCTACATTATTAATAAAATAGAAGCATTTATTTCTAGTTTACTAATAATTTTTACAGAATCATTATTACTGTCTTTTGATACTGTACAATGAAGAAAATACAAATTTTACACTTTTCTTAAAAGTTTAGAAGTAGCTTTATTACGTTATTTACTATAATTATTGAATACAAGTATTAGATGCTAAGGCGCTTTTAATTAATAAACAGTAAAATCGCTGCCGTTGACAAGAATAGCCTAGCATCTTCTGGGAATACTTTCGACCAGTTTTTCAGCGTAATTAGTGGAAAGAGATCTTTCAAGGAACCATTTAGAACTGCTCCAAATTTTAAACAGGTTTCCCTGCAATATTGCCCTTCATGAAGGCCCATACATTTTCAATAGAGTTGGCATCAGGAGACTAGGAGAATCAATCCATCATAATTATGCCATTTTCCTCCGTCCATGCTCTGTAGAGGCAACTACGATATTTCGGATGATTGTCCTCTTGTAAGACCCAATCTTTGTTATTGGATCCAAACGTCTTGTGGGCTAATCTTGGGAGGTCATGCTTGTAAATTTGGGCTATCTTATCTGCGTTCAAATTCTTGGTGACAAGCTCCAAGCAGCCGAATTCACGCTCCGAGAAACATCCCCAGGCATTGACTTTTATAGGGTGTTTGAAAGTACACTGAATGAAATTTGTACCGCGAGCAGACTAAACAGGCTTTATTCGAACCCACGCCTAAAAATTCGCTCCATCAGATAACATTACGTTCTACCAATTGAGATAGATATTTTCGGTTGCCCAATTCATGCGTTTTTGCATGTATGCTTCGGAGAGCAGGGGTTTCGAGCTCGTAAAACAGTACTGTACCCTTGCCTCACATACACGCTGTCTGATTGTATTTATCTCAAAAAATAAAACCCTCCACGAGTAAGATTCAACATCTGTTCCAAATGGGAACCGAAGGACAGACAGCTGTTTCGAATTTATTAGTTCTCATCAGTGCCATACACGGTACGCCGATCCAGGACAAATGCCGAATGAAATTCATCTATATCTATGCGACCTATGTCAATAACATATAAGTGGGGAATCGAGAAAGGAACTATCAATCCGCCAAGCGGTTATCAAGTAGTTTCGGAATAGCAAGGCTATTACGTAATCACTATAGGAAACAACTACTCCTCGGGTTAAAGCCCCGCCAAATATTGAATTATACCTAAAACCTGAAACCTTGTCTGATCGTGCAGAAACACTAGAGAGGGGTCGAGGATCGCTTTTAGGTATAATTCAATGCCTTTCGGGACTTTATTCAATGGAGCAGTTGTTTCTTATACCGATTATGTAAAACCCTTGCTATTCGGGAACTACTTGATAACTACTTGGCGGTTTGGTAGTTCCCTTCTCGATTCCCGACTTATATGTTATTGATCGTATGTATGTTGATGTTGATTCATTGTTTAGCTAGTTTAACCTTTACTTCGCGCAGTCATAGAGTGAGGTTAACTTCGAATAGCTGCAAGGTTACTTTGTCTTGCTTGTTGGACGTCGCTCTCATTTTCGCCGTCACTCATCGGTCCAGTCATCGACGTTTTTGACTATGCATACCGGTGCACCCATTTCACAACGAACTTCTTCGACTTTTTAAGTACTTTAGTGGCAGTGGCATATGATAAGTTTGGTCCTTTCGGGTGTATGCACAGGAAGACCACCTCATATCATTTCGCGTACACAGCACTCATTTTGAAAAACATCTGCTCACTGTAACGATCCGAGCGACAATGAAATTAATTAATAATGGCGACGTAGCCCACCGATAGTATATCACGCCGAGAAAAAGAAAGGAGAATATCTTCTTCAAAATTTCTCTATATTTTTCTTCAAAATCTGCCGGTTCCATTCTTGTTGAACAGACTGTAATAAGTCATCTCATTCAAACATGTACATATATAAAAATGACTTATTCTCCTAGGTACCCATAAGGTTACAATTAACGCTAGCTCGTGGATAGTAATGTCAGTCTTAGTGACAATTATCAACTCAATTGATATACTACTCAGTAACAATACATCCGATATTCACAAAGAGTTAGTCCACGGATTAAATAGGTCTGGGCATTCCTTAAGAATAATGCAAGAAGAGTAGGAAACTTTCGATGAAGATAGGCTAGGCAGGAGAAATTATAGTTATAATGTCACAAAGGAACATAGGAACGATAATACTGCCAGATAAGTGAAAGACAGCAAATACGGGCAATATCCTGTAAGCGATCAGCAACAAAGAGACTAATAGAGATTTTTTTACAACTAGACATTCGTAGTGCATCCAAGCGAGCAGGAGTATGATGCAGTTTCCCAAAATGTTATTATGAAATCGTCCAGTTCATTTACAGTAAACATTGGTGGTGAATGAAAACTTGGCTGTCTCTGAACCAACTCTGCACTCCCCAACCATCAAGATTAAAACCTATTTTGGCTAACGATCGGAGGGCGTATATAATGACGCCTATATAATAAGGAGAAAGTGTATAGCAGAGTGACATCTTCAGCTTCTCACTGACATAGTGCGCTCAGTTTTAGAATACAAAAGAACATCGTCTTTCGTGAGAACGTCATATCACCCCTGTTGTCACAGTTGTCACACAACCGTATCGTGACTAGAAAATAACTCAGTTAGCACTCCAACTATTGAGCTGTTTCTAATGTGTAGTTGCGTTGAGAATTATTAAAGCTCTCATAGATATGGGAATATTTAATAGGCCATCTCATGCAAGCAAATTGTGTTATAAAGAAAAACCGGGTACAAGTTTTTCTTTATAACACAATTTGCCTGCATGAGATGGCCTATTAAATATTCCCATATCTACGAGAGCTTTAATAATTCTCAACGCAATTCGAATTTCTTACAAAGAAATGTGTATATATCACCTATGTATTTACCAGTTTATAAAAAACAAGAGATGTTTTCACAAACATCTAAATATTTACGTTACTCGGCATGCGTTTCGTCAGCCAAGTTGGCATAACGATGAGATGATGAAAACTCAAAAAAAAACAGCTTTAATCAACTTTCGATGGTACCTGCTTGGCTGGTGAAATGTGTCTCAATGAACATGTAATATTTCAGTGTCCATGGAAACTGGTCTACTATTTCTGTTGCTTCATCGACTTTTCCATCCTTCTTATGTATAAGCAATTTGCTTGTTTTTCTTCATCTCTTTGCCTAGTTTCAGTTTATTGCGAGGTTGTCACTCCATCGTTTACGGGGTCTTTCGATGTTCCTATGTCCTATTGGTGATTTGTCCCTCGTAATTTTTACTATTGTGTAGTCGGTCATGCGGTTGATGTGTTCGTTCCATTGCCTTTTTCTTTGTAGTACCCAGTCACTGATGTTATCGACTTTACGCATTCTTCTGATATCCCCTCTCCTTTTTCGATCCAAAAGTGTCCTGCCAGCTATTTTGCGCACCAGTTTCATCTTTGTTGTTTCCAGTATTTGTTTTGTTTTCGAGGTTTCTGACCTGGTTTCCGCAGTATATGCTAGTATGGGTCTGATTGCTGTTTTATAGATTCTGGATTTAACTTATACGATTTAACTTATACGATAACTTTAACGATTACTATATGTTTATTGTTCCATATGGTACTGTTAAGACATGCGGCTGTTCTTGGTGCTTTCATGGCTTGTCCCATCACCTCCGTTTCAACATCCCCGTACCCGGATATTTCTATTCCGAGATACTTGAACTTCATTTCCTGTTGTATAATTTTATTGTCTATTTCTAGTTTGCATCTGAGTATTGTTCTAAATGTAGTCATGACTTTAGTTTCTGTCGCTGATATATTGATTTGACTCTCTTTCGCTGTTGTATTAAATTGGTGCCGTCGCCTTTCCAGATCGTCTTCGTTTTCAGCTATTAATACATCGTCGGCGTAGCACAGTATTTTGATTTCCCTATTTCCCATTTTGTACCCTTTTTATTCATACTTGTTAGCATAGTGGTTTGCGGGGAGCACAGTACATATAAAATAGACGGTATTTCAAAATAACTTTATTACTTATCAGAATTTTCAGACTCTATTGACACCATCCTTTTTTTTGCGATACATGGATACCAACATATATTCTGGCAGGATTGCCAACATACATTATTAAAGCTAACTATATGTAATATTGAACAATACTCGTACCCTTTTAATTAGTACTTAATAATTACTAGCTTGTTATCGCTAATAATAATATGAATATCTTAATTTTTTGTTGTAGATACTGAGGATTACTTATAAACTACAAGCTTTATTTTTAAAATATAAAATGAAGTAAAGCGAGATTAATAAAATAAAGCAGTAATAAATGAAAATGTGATATGGCTTAATTAACAATACAGGTAACTTAGAATGTGAATTTTTGTGACGTATTATAAATATCGTTACTGTTTAATAAAATCACCTCACAAAATTTCTTGTAATGTTATTTTATACTCCTAAGAGTTATTAATACCGCCTCTCAGAGAATAATGATTGAAATATTATGAAATATTATTGTCATTAATAGCAACCACCTGGAAATATTTCCATAGTAAACAAGTAAAGATAAAGCTTTCAGTATAAATACAGTTTCCTTCCCAAAAAATAACTTACCAAATGCTACCTAAATGAAAAAAAAACGAGATTTATTTAAGTTGTCCTTCCTTAAAAAGGACAACAATGCTTATATCTCACAATATCATTCACAGAACCGTATAATGCCATTATTAAAATTCTTACATTATTTCGTCAGATTTTACTTGCCATTACGTTCACTTAAATGTTTCATGAAAGCCGTAATCCCAACAGAAATTTATCTTGATCTTTTTTGGGGTTATACAACGTAATAAATAAAATCGAAAAAGTTGAACAAGATACCAAGACGAATTCATTTCGCATTGCAAAATACTGTTAGGGCCAACAGCGACTCAAAACGATGATTTATCTTATAAAATTACGCATACATGGATACATTTCATTTCCACGTCAAACATTATTTTTCTTTAAATATTTCTCCCTATAACAATATATCACGGATTTGTTTTTATTTACAGTATATTTCGGTGACAACAACGCTGATGCCAGTGTTTATTGCACTTACATGGCAGTGTTATTAAGTATGCAAGATTTTACACATTTAATTTGCAAAAGTATGTCTCGTTTTATTATCTACAGGTTGTATATTCCACGAACATTGTTTTTTTAGCATTTACCCACAGTCGACTTATATAATAAGCTATTATATATGACTGATATCTATTATATAGGGTGTCTTAGTTGGAACTATAGGATTTGAATTACACCCCATTTGGGTTCTGTCAAAGATATCTAATATGAAAGTGCGTCAATATTTAACGACTGTCATCTACAAACCATACGACGTCAGCATGCGTGGGTGTCTCATTTAGAACTATATGATGTGATTTGTGAATAGAACTGGCTCTATTTCCCGAGCAACACATTGAATGTTTGCTTTGAGGCCATTGATTGTTGCTGGCTGGGTGGCGTACACTTCTCCCTTGACATAACCCCAAGGAAAATAGTCCAGTGGTGTTAAATCACATAATCTTGCAGGCCAATTCATGTCGGAATTACGCGGGACAACATGATCAGGAAGTTTGGTACGCAACAGAGTTATTATTGCACGTGATGTACGACACGTTGCACCGTTTTGCTGAAACTACATGTTGTTCAAATCCAAATCATTAATTTGGTGGAGAAAGAAATTATTCAACATTGTTAACATGAACTATTAACCCTGTAGGCGCTTCATTTTGTCCTAATTTTGTGCGAATTTTTCCTAATGCAACTGTAAATGATCACTAACTTTCATAGAACACAAAAAGGGCGCGCAATTGAAATCTTAGTTTCAACTGAAACAGCCTATATATATATATATATATATATATATATATATATATATATATATATATATATATATATATATATATATATATATATATATATATATATATATATATATAGGTAAAAATTCATCTTAGTTTCTGCAATGTGCGCAAGAAATATCATTGTTCCGTGTTCTCTATAAACGTCATGGTTCAACTACATATTTCCAACAAATTATACATACCAACATTTCATAAATATTTGTAACGACAGATATAGTCTGTATACAAATAAGACTAAAAAAAAAAAATGTGCATATTGGAATAAATTCGATTTTTAAAGGAAAACTCATCAGCTTAACTGTTTTTTTTTTGTTATCATTTCTGATCTTGAGAGTATGTTTGCTCGACGCAAATTTATTCAAACAAATTGGCATTATCAGTTGTGGCGTCATGTCTTGTGCAACGTCAGTAAACTGTTACGAATACTTTGGGTTCATGCACTCTTCACTAATAGCGTCACTATTTTTCTTCATGATTAATCAACAGTGAACAAAATATATTCCTAGTTACATCGTAACTAGGCTCAAAGAGTATATGCCTTACTTAAAGTATACTAAAGGTTAAAAAAAAACTTGCGTTCCCCAACATAATTTCGAAAGCATCATATAATAAACTGTAGTAACTTGGTATATTATAAATAAAGGATCTATTCCTACGAGCTATAACAGATACGGACTAACAATTAATACGCTGCCGTTATCCATTTCTAGGGCAGCGACATTGCCACCACATGTCACACAGTTATGAACCTGTTATGAGTTTGTTTTCATCTCATCGCTATCTGGTTTACGCAGCCTTGCGGATCACGTGTCGCATGTTTGAATTTTGTATATTTATTTGTGCAGTAACTTGGGTGAAAATTAATCTGCCACGAGTCAATCGAGATCAGAATTACTGCAATCCTAGATTAATAATGATTCGGAGTTGTTTACATACATGTGCATTAGAAGACATTATCTACTTTGTTATGTGTGTAAACGAATTATTAATTTGTTCAGAAAAATACAGCTATTGTACCTAGGTTTAACGAGCATTGGCCTATGTAAAAGATTAGACAAATATTCCATTGCCCAAAATGCTTTTAAAAACAGTAATAGAATAGACTTCAGTTATTAATTTAAAGTTAATTAAAAGTATAACCAATAATAGGTTAATAAATGACATCTCTGATAACAAGGATTAAGACAAAGATCCCGTAATTCACAGGATCATGGAAACCATGGAAAAAAAAGTTACAGTGAGGGAATTTATTAGTGAAAAATGCGTTAAACCACAAAAATATTCATAAGAGTTTACTGAACGTGAAGCAGCTTAGATATAAATAGAGATTAGAGGTAAGATTGTCCGATGGACACAGGATGTCTAGTCTTAATCATCTCCTGGTGATGTCAAATTGGTCGGCGTAAGGGCATCGAGTATCCTGTAATCCGTCGATGTTCATGGGAAACTGGTCTCCTGTTTTTATTGCTGCATTGAAGGTTTAAACCCATTTTCCGGATATCTATCCTTTGTTTATTTCAACCATATACCTACTGTACATTATAATTGCACACTTGAGAGTAACAAAAATGTATCGAGCATATTCGCCATATAATTTTGTACATAAAAAGTATGTAATGTAATATTTGTTTCACACATTGTACTCTATATCTTTGAAATTCTTCTTTTCTTGGAAGTTTTTTATGCCAGAACATCCTGATAAGGGTTGATTAAAGAAATAATTTATTTAACTCGTCGAGATCAAATCTCACAGCATTGGGAATAAACTAATAGAAATTAAATATACATAACAAAATGACAATATTGCATATAATAGGTGTTACAAAAAAAAGCAGAAGATTTAAATTGCTCCCCATTTTGGCTGTCATGGTTCGATAGATGAATAAGAGAGCAGGTCGATAGGAGACATATAAGAGTTAGCAAACAAGGAGCGCTATACGATATAACAACGCATCATTATTGTTAAACATTACTATCAAAATGGTAAAAGCTTGGTTGCTACAATTCGTAAAGTGCGTCCAATGTTCTTACTAAAAATTTGCATCTCCAGGCTTACAAAGTCTAATTAACTCAATAGCTTCTGCCAACAAACCATGCACAGCGAACAGAGTTGATGAATTGGATCATTGAATAACAAGAAGCGAATTCCAATTTTGTGGACAAAGTCATCTTCAGTGCCGAGGCCAATGTTCACCTTGATGGCTTCGTCAATAAGCAAAATTGCTGCATTTGGGACTCAGAAAACGAATCCACAAATGATTCATGAGAATCAAATGCATCTCCAACGTGTCACTGTTTCATGTGCATTGTGGTCTGAAGAATCATTGCGAAATCGAACCATTGCAGAAAACGAGGCAGGTAATGGCATTGACAGCAGTTCCTTGTGCCTCAATTGGAAGACGTTGCTCTTAAAGACATACGGTTTCAGCAAGACTGTGCCACTTGCCATACCACCCGTGAAACATGGACGATCTTAGGAGTCTTTTCTTGGTCGTATTATCTCCCGTTTTGGTGACCTGAATTGACCACCACAATCTTACGATTTGACACCTGGACTTGGACTTTTTTCTGTAGGATTTTATGAGGTGTCAGGTTTGCATCAATAAGCCTACAACCATCCAAGCATTGAAGGCCGTATCAACGAAATACCGCCACATTTATGCAAACATTAACATCTTGTGCTCTTATTGTGACATCTTTTATAATAAGCGTATGGAATAACTAAAAACTTTTTATAGCATAAATATATTCTAAAATTGTATTTTATTATCGTAGGTACATATATACTTTAGTATCATGTATATTTTAGTGTAAAGCAGATGTGATGTAATACTTATCTGTTCCAATATAAAATGGTATCATTACCTTTCAGCTAAATGTAGTCATTTCCTTTTGGAAGAGGCTTAAGAAGAAACAGCACTTGAAAACACTTACTTACCGATTTCAATAAAGCTTTTATTGATTCATATTTTTTTAATACATTATTTCTGTTAAGCTCTAAGATACGGAGCCTGAAACTTTCCCGAAACTCTGTTTTTGTTAAACAAAAAATAAATATTACGTAGATTATATAGGAACAATTATAGTGTATTTATGGGTCGAAAAAACATACCACTGATTCGGACTGCTATTTATAGAGGCAGTCTCAAGTCTTGTTCGTTTCGAATAATAATTTAAATCAAACAGAAGTAAAAAAGTCGGGATCGTGCCACTGATTGAAAGTTAGTAGTTCTTTCATCGGCCGTCACAACCGAACAACTCTGCGTGCAGTCATTCTACATTTTTGTTCGGCGTCTTTGATTCAAAGAAACATAAAAGCAAACTAAATTAGAACTTTATTTACATTTGCTTATTTATTTCCAATGGCCATTTACATAAATAGGTTATTCTTGATTTTCCACTTTCAATTATCGTTGCGAAACTCGGTTCGTTAATCATTATAATAATTGTACGTTCATTATTTTAATATTAGCTCATTCAGAATAATGCACGATATAATGTCAGACTTATATTCTAAAGAACAATACAATTAATAATTAGTTCCTTTGTATTTATTTGATATCTACGTATATTTCAATACAATCAGCGTTTCAAGTAATAGAATCAATACTGATTCAATACAATCAACGAATTGCAAGTAATTAAATGAGAAATCTAAGTTAATTATTAAATAGGCTTCCTACATATTATATTCATAAAATACTTAACTTTGATGAGTGGACCCTTGTAACGTTGACTTGTACAGCTTTAAATGTATATATAATCTATAGATATAAATATGTAAACTATGAAAGAATATATTAGCAATATTGTGTCCACAATCTTTAATTATATGTAATACGATACAAAATACCTTTGCTGGAGTTAAAGCAAATTAACAGGTGGGTGATAACTGTTATGCAATATTATGTAATATTCACTTTTTCGAAACTGGAGTATATGTTCGTTAAAGGGTCACTACACGTCTATGCATATGGGAAAACTTCCATCACATAAGTTCCTTTTTCTCTAAAACCTCTTTACCAGTCTTACTCAACTTTTGTACACACCTAATAAGCACTTTTTTGGTCACCTTTTTTATATTTCACAATGTTTTTTATATGAACAAAGAGCTTTTTTTTTTAAAGTCCCATTTATTCTTTATTTCATTCTACATTTTATAAAAACAATCATTACGATACTTTGATTAGATTCTGAGGAGAAGGAATATTAATGTGAAAAAACATGACCCTTCAGGAGACGCGATTATTCAATATACTACACTTTTACCGCTTTTCGCGATTCCAGAGTTATCGATATGTGATTTCTTCAATTGTCATATGTCTAAGGTCGATCTGTGATTATAATATTATTTATAAGGCCTTTTTAACCCTATTTTACCACCCTACTTTAATCATTTGCATAGTGTTTTATGCATCATTCCTCTTGTAATAACATATTGTGAAAAAATGCCTAGGTCAAAAAAGGGCTCTCAAAAAGTGCAAAGGGTTTATGGGAAAAAACCTTCCAAAGATTCTCAATTGACTGACGAGACACCTGTTCATCATGAATCGTTTCCACTGTGGATCAGAATCCAAAACCAACTGAAAGTTCAAGGCGATCATTTATATCATCTGGAAAATTTAACAAAATCTGCAATAATCTGGAATGTCACGACGAATTTGAAAATGAGGATGGATTTGATTGGTGAATATGAATAGATTCAACTTAGCGCTTAGTACTTTTGCTAGTTGTAAGGAAAGCCATGGTGAAATTTCGCTTACTGTTACTAACTTACTGTCACTAGCCTCGACTAAAATCAGCATTTTTCCCTATTTTCAAAAAATTGTTTTGGCCACTCCTAATCATCAGATTAGAACGCTAAAAGATGCGGGCATTTTTTGACACAAAATATGTAGTGACCCCCTTAAGTTATGTATTTTTGAAAATATACCCCAAAAAATTTTGGCTGATCAAGACGTGAAGCTTCTGTGTTTTCTGAAAACATATAGCCCACAAGATTCTGCTATATTATTTTTCTAGTACGCCAACTCCTTTATGATAAGGCCTTATCTGTAATATAACATATTAATATTAAACTATTTGCAATTATTGAAAATAGAATTAGTGAACGTTCAGGTCAGCTGTCCAACGCAGAGATAATAACCACATCCATAGCATGTTATGATCTATCGCATTCTCCTATAGATGTATCTAAGACAATATCATTTATACAATGTGGTACAGGGCGGCAAACTGAAAGAATTATTTCAAATTTATGCTTGGGTTCGAATCCCGATGAAGAAAGTTTAATATTTCTATCTGAGCCTGAGTGTATTTGTCTTCATATGTATATGTGTTATCTTCCCCGTCGCAGACGGCAGCTTGAAGTTTTGTGGGAAGGAAGCCGACTTTTGTTCGTCGAGGTTCGTCGAAAAAGATTTATTTTAATTTGTACTATATATCTAAAACAAGAACATTATACAGTTTGATTTCTGTGTTTAATTTATACGATAGAGAACATTTTATTTATACGATATGAATATACACTGTACGGTTAAATATATGTTCTTTTAATTGTAGAGCTACGTTTATCTAATACAAATATATTACGAGCAGTATTCAAGGTTAATTTAACAGAGATTTGTTTTCTGTGCAATCATTAATTATTTGACTGTCCTCTGCTTTCTGTCAATAACGCCGTGTGTAGCTTAAAAGTTTTCCATCACTGATTGACACTTTAGGAAATATCAAAACCCTCAACGAACTTTTCATAAAATTCTTAGGCATAGGGATTTTTTAATTAATGAATATTTTTTTCCTATAATTAATATATGTATATGTTACAGCTAAAGCCCGAATATTGGATAATACTAGAATTAACCGGATAAAGTTAGAATTATCCAAATATAGTGGATAAAGTCGGTAATTCAGATAGCGTACATTGCTTTTCGGGCATAAACCGGTTAATACTAGAATTTTCCAACGACGCTTGGACAATACACTGTAATCGTTCATTCACGTTCCAGAGCTGACAAGATGACGACTGATTTAGAAGTGGTACGTTGTTGTTTTAAAGAGCGATTTAACGAAATGCTCTGCGATTTAGTGTCGCGTAAAGACTCAAATTCTTGTGGCATGAATTGTGCCCAATATTGAGTTTTTGGAGTCAGTAAAAATAGCAAAACAAGCAAAATCTAAATCGGCACTACAGTATCGACGATTAAAAAGATTTGATTTTTGTGTGGTTGGTGATATTGAGAGACTCATTTCTCCAGTGGCTGATGGCGAAACAAATATAAGGTATTTTGTGAAAAACGAGGAGATCTTTGACATACTGCACGAAATCCACTTGGCAATTGGACACGGAGGAAAACATCGCATGCTTAAGGAAGTAAACAAGAAATATAAAAATATAACTCAGGAAGTTATCATGGTTTATTTAAAACTTTGTATTGCATGTCAGAAAAAACAGAAATCCACTAAGAAGAGAATAGTTGTCAAGCCCATGGTATTTTCGTAATATTTCTTATTCTTATGTTAGAATAATTCTGCTTTTATGTTTGTTCAGAAAAATAAATAAGTTTTCCTCAGAATAATTTTATTTTTATATTCTACTACATACGTGCGAGATTGGTCGCGTTTGTACTTTCAATTAGTATCCTCTACGTGGTTTAGCCATTCCTCCTTGGCTAAATCTGGAATAACCCGGATAAAGCAAGAAATCGTTGAATCCTCCGCGTTAAATCCAGTCGGTTTGGATAATACGCGAAATATCTGGTTAAAACTAGCTTTATCCAATTACGGGCTTTAGCCGTAATATATATATATATACTATTTTCATCAACTCTTTTTCACAATTTTGCTATAAAAGTGGTTCATTTCATATCCTAATAGCATATTTATTATTACTATTGGTTGCTCTATTTTATTATTTGTTTTTTATTTCTATATAGAAGCCCTTCTTTTTTCTTTTACTTGTTGTTATATGTAACAGGCTGTATATGTGTATTTATAACCTTGCTATAAAATATATATTGGAAAGCAATGAAATGCATTGCTTCCATTCCTGTGACATAACATATTAATATCAAACTATTGAGCCAGTTTTGAGAATAGAATTAGTGAACATTCAGGTCAGTTGCCCAACCCGGGCTTAATAATAGTGCAGTAGGTACTTTAGTGCGCATCCATAACATTGACGGAGGACCTATCGCATTCTCCTATACAGGTATCTATGACCATAAGATTCGTAATGTGATCCAGGGTGACAGACTTCTTCTTCTTCCTTCTTCTAAAGTAGGTCTATGACCTGTTCCTCTTCGATTAATACCATCGGTACTATGAGCTGGATCTGTTTTTACAGAGGGTAGCCAGCTATAACCTGGCCCTCTAACCCTCCTCTTTCTTCCGGGCTTGGGACAGGCAACAGTACTACTGGTCTATTCAATCCACCCAGCAGCACTGCAGGCTGAATCGGCAACAGCAACGGTGTTTTCAAGCGGTAGCCCTCCAAGTGCTAACTGCGCCCGAGGTTGCTTGACATCGGTGATCGGACGAGAATCAATGTTCAACATAGGATGGTCGTTGCCTATGGGTGGCAGACTGTATATTCATGGTTCGGTTCAAATCCCAACAAGGGAAGTTAGGCACCTCTATCTGAGTCTGTGTGTATTTGTCCTCGCATCTATTGTATATGTTATCTTCCCCTTCGCAGACCGCAGCTTGGTGCTTTAAGGGAAGGAAGTCGATTTTCGTTAATCGAAGTCGAAGGAATATTTTCTATATTTTTTTATATTGATGAACATTTTTAAAGTTATTACCAAAAATGTATTATAAATATTTATTTTAATTTATAGTATATATCTAAATCGAGAACAATGTACAGCTTGACATCCGTCGAGAAAAGTTGATGAAATGTTATTTTTATTTTTGTGTTTAATTTATACGACAGAAAGCATTTTATTTATACGATATTTCCATCAATGATTAATACTTTAGGAAATGTCTAGACACTCGACGAACTTTCCATAAACAATCTTAGGCTTAGGACTTTTTCAATTAATGACTACAGTACCAAAATACTATACACTACACTCGGCGCGCGTTTCGTCAACAAAGTTCGCATCATCTGGAGATGATTAAAACTGAGTCTTAATCATCTCCAGATAAAACACGCGTCGAGTGTAGTCTGTAGTGTATAGTCTTTTGGCATTCTGTGGAAAACTAAGCGGAGATGAAACCAGTTTTAATCACTCCAGATGATGCCAACTTTATTAGCGAAACGCGCGCCGAGTGTAGTGTAGGTATAGTGTTTTGGTTTTTTTTGAAAAATTAAGTCAGTGTTATATTATCCTTTGTATTCTTTTTTCTATATACAAGCCTTTATTTTTGCATTTACTTGCTATATATATGTATAACAGACTACATATATGTATTGATAACCTCCTTGCTATAATATATATATATATATATATATATATATATATTTGGAAGCAATGAAGTTATTAATATTAATACTATTATTGCCTATATTATATATATATATATATATATATATATATATATATATATATATATATATATATATATATATAATATAGGCAATAAAAGTAGTATAAATCCGATACTTATAAACTATTTCTTTATATCTATAAAAAATGAATAGACCACACTAAATATATTACCACTAAAACATTTATCTATTTCCTATAACAAGAAAAAATAAACGAAACTGTAGATGAATTGAAAGCAAAAATACGTTTTTTTAAATGATTACACTACCCCAATACAAACAAAAATAGGAAATTTATGCAGTTATTCGCTATAAAAATATAAACAGAATGTATGGGGGGATATATATAAAGCACCAATCAACCAGCAGGAGGTAGAATTGTGAATTAGAATTATAGACCTTATAGTCTAGAACAGTTTCGCTCTTTAGATTAAATTAAATACACACTACTCATTGTGTCACTGTGATAAAAAGTAATGACTTTCTCTTAAGACAGTTCAAAGAAGACTCTAGTAAAATGTATGATGAAATTTATATAAAGTGCTGATTAACCAGCAGGAGAAAGAATTGTAAGGTAGAACTATAGGTCTTATTATAGTGTAGAACAGTTTCGTGTACATTATAGACTACTCATTGTCACAAAGTGATTAAAAGTGACGACCTTCTCTTATGGCAGTTCAAATAAGATTTAAAAAAACAAAATTTTTTGAATTGAAATCAGAAATACGCTTTACAAAGTCTTTACACAGTACCTCAATAAAAACAAAAATAGGTACAGAAATAAGGAGTTTATACTCCAACCCATCTGCAAATGCCTTATATATTAAGGATTAAACAAATTAGGTGAAAACAGCTATTCTCCTGACTATATGCCAAACACCGAGCGCTGAATTACATGACAAAATTTGTCGTATTTTTGTCTAACAGAGTTATCACTAAAAATACAGTGATTGTTCCAAAATGGCGTTTGGTACGTTCTACTGCGGTAGAACGTGGCAACGTCTACTAGATGTGAGCTTTATCTGTCAAAGGTATACTCGTTTACACTGCACTGACGAGACCCAAGATAGAAAGGTCGAAACCGGTCTGCAGTTAACGATATCCTGAGATAGGTGACACTTTGCATCTTTCTTGGTGGTTTTGGAACAATCACTGTATTTTTAGTGCTAACTCTGTTAGACAAAAATACGACAAATTTTGTCATGTAATTCAGCGCTCGGCGTTTGGCATATAGCCAAGAGAACAGTTGTTTTGACCTAATTTATTTAGTGCTTATTATATAAGGCATTTGCAGGTGGGTTGGAGTATAAACTCCTTATTTCTGTAGTTTGAATGTTACCCTCTGGTAATAAAAACTTTGCACTATATTGACAAAAATAGGTGTTAAATAAATTTAATGGTGTATGGAGAGTTATACCAAAATGTAAAAATATACAGGGTATTCTATTTAAAAATCCAAAGTTGGCATCATTTCCGGCAAAACCGGAAGCGAGAGAAATAGATAAATCAGTCAAATTAATCCATATTTAGCCGTTATTTGACGTGTCCAAATTTGAGATTTATATCTTGAAAGACCAGGAAGATATAGGGGCGAGCGTCATCTCGTGGTCACCCGGTATACCAAGAACCGATCAACCAACATGTGATAAAATTATAGACATCATTACAGTTTAGAACAGTTTTGTTCTGTAATCTGTAAACTACTCATTTTGGGCAATGATATAAGAGACGACTTTCTGTTGACAGTTCAAAAAAGGTTTAAAAAGATTTAAAAATTGGTTACACATTATCGCTAGAAAAACAAAAATAGGATGTTTATGACAGTTACTTGTTATGGTTACAGTCTACCCCAATAAAGAGAAATAGAAAAATGTATTGCCATACTTGTTATAAATCTGGATACATCGGGAGATATATTTAAAGTACTAATCAACCAGCAGGAGACATTGGAAAGGCAGATGTTATAAATCCAATAATAATTTTAGAAAGTAGAATCAGATGTTTATAGTATGTATAGGTATATATAGGTTTTTATTATTTTATTACTTAGCATCCCTTATTGTTTTTTATATAAATTATTACGAACCGGCGAAATTACGAACTTGCGGCTATAGCTTTCATTTTCAAAACGACTAAATTGACACTGCTATCGTAATAGAGTAAATGTAGTCAGGCCAACGTTTCTCTACATATGTTTCAAAAACAATGATGGATATTTTGTATTTTAAATCTAAGTGAAAATTGTTCCTCATGCAGACCAGAAGTACTAAAATGAAATTTTTGTTACATAATTTCGAAAAATTTTGTCAACCGATAATACATTCCTAATCCAATTAACACAGAACTTGCATATATAATGAATACATTAGTATTAAATACATTAGTATATCGTCACTATTTCTAAACACAGAATGAAATTCATAAAATACAGAACTTGCATATCTAAACACAGAATGAAATTCATAATATATCTGAAATACGATACGCATTTAATTAGTTTTAAATAAGATGAATCTAAGTGAAAAGATGATTAGGTACATTGATTTAATGTAAAGCTTCTAATGACAAAATAACCATGTTGCACGCGAGGTGTTGATAACTGATCGTTCAACGCAGTGTGATACAGTGATTAATTTAGTCATTTAACATGAAAAATAAATTAAATCGAATAATAATTGCTCATCGTATTCCTATTCAGTTGGTCTACCAGTCATAAATCACAATTCTAATTTCTCACTTCACCTTATCTTAGGAATCCCACTGCTACATCTGATTTCATCTACATATTTATTGATCTTAATAGATGTTTTCACAAAACAATATATTCTTCCGTTATTTTTATTAGTAGATGGCATCCACCGCATAGTTTTATAAAATATATTACTCTTTTGTTGGTTTGAAGAGTAGGAAAGAAACAATTCAATCAACGATGAAAGTTTTTGCGACTCGTTATTTCACAGCCAGATTTAATTTATGTATTTTCTTATTGGAATATCTACTACAAAATTTAAACTAATGGGATTAAAAATAACGTATTAATAAAATGGTGTGTTATATATTATAAAAATATAGCCAATATATTGCAGTAGTCATACAACACCACTGATTAAAATTTTATCAAGGAGGTAGTAGAATCCACATGCACTCAGACCATCATACTGATATCATACTATTATCTCCACCGAAGCTACCATTTGCCTACAAAACTAACCTCAGTGATAAACAGATGAATAAATATGTTTGCAAAGTTGGTGACCTTAATTAGCATCTATATAATATATGCCAATAGTATGGTAATAACCAGATGGTAATTGAATAAAATATTTAATATAGTTGGTTTGTCTTATGATCAACTTTATCATTGTCATTTGATACCAAATAATCATTTTATTTAGGATATTAGTTATATATTGTATTATCTTATTTAGTCTTGGGAAAGCGCTGAACATCATTTAGAGTGGTACTTTCATAAAAAAGGCAACAGTAAATAATTTTATGTAAAATGTGCATTTCAAACCATACATTCAAAATTAGATAGTTCTAACAATAATTATAAAGAATGCAGACGATTTACATGAAAAAGTCTCAATTGTTTAGTTTGTCGTTATTATTCTCTCCTAAATGAAATACAAGAAGGGTACTATATCTTGATGACAGCAATCGTAAAACTATCTAATTTCATCTATATATGAAACCTACTTATGGTAATAAAATTGTATACGATAATCATAGTTTTATATTTTATTTCAATGTTTAATAGATATTGTTTATAGTTTTTCCGTGCAGAGCTAATTATAATGAAAAATTTAAAACCTTTCGACAACTTAAAATGTGTTAAAAGAAATAAAATATCGTTATTGATACTGATTCTTACTTATTTGTATGATTTTATATGCACAATAAAAATATATAAAATAAATATATTAATTTAATACCTACGTTATGTTTTGTAATGTCATATATTATTTTTGATTATGTATTATATATCATAAAAGATTTAAAAACGCTCTTTCGTTTAA
Source organism: Rosalia funebris (assembly GCA_037954035.1). Lineage (NCBI taxonomy): Eukaryota > Metazoa > Arthropoda > Insecta > Coleoptera > Cerambycidae > Rosalia > Rosalia funebris. The sequence continues at coordinate 32,203,281 of JAZFAV010000002.1, forward strand.
AGTTGTGGCGGTATTAAATTTTATTCGACCATATTAAATGATTTTAAAAGATATAGCAAGAGCTGTCAAGTCATTTTTACTCAAGACAATACTTCTGCAAATTAGTGTAAAAAACAATTCATTTTATGAAAATAGCAACTAGTCTACAACAAATGTGGGAAATTTTTTAGTGTGAAAATAAATATGTTTTCTTTGTGAAAACACAACTAAGAGAGGGTACCCAAAAAAAACTTAAAATAACATCTTAAAAGCATCAGTCTTCTTCAAAATACTGTCTATTGGATGATATTCACTTGTCCCAATGGATTTTACACTATCCGATTTTTTTTTATATTCTTCTAACTAATGTGGTTAAATGCCTTTGTTGCAATGTTCTCTTAACCTCTTCTACGTCCTGCAAGCGATTTCCTTTTAGGTTTCTCTTCATTCTTGGGAAAAAGAAAAAGTGCAGAGGCTAGGTCGGACGAATAAACGGGGTGCGAATCTATTGTCATGCGGTTCTTTGTCAAAAACCAATTGATATTCAACACTGTGCAGGCAGGCGGGTTGTCATGATGAAGAATCCAGTCCTTCGATATCCACAATTCAAGTCGTTTTTTTTTCTTATTTTGGTTCCTCGAGAAGCAAATTCACGTGAAGGACTCCTTTCATTTCGAAAAAACAAACCATCATGGACTTCACATTTTATTCCACTTACCATGCTTTTTGGGCCAGAGGAATAAAGGTGTGATCCACTGGCTGGACGGTTGTTTTGCTTCATGGTCATAATCGTAACACCAAGATTCATCTCCTATGATGATTTTTGACAAATAATCAAGATCAGTCTGTGCCTGTTTGGTCAATTCCTGGCCCATTTTCAGATGGTTCTCTCTCTAGTCAGTAAAAAACAGTCGTGGAATAATCTTTACCGAGGCGCGCCTCGTATTCGAATCTTCACTTAAGATTCTTTGGTATAAATTCCAGGAAATTCCAACTATCTTCTCCAATTCGTCGATTCTGTGATGATCAATGATCAATGGGATTGCGCACTATTCGAGCACATTTTGAACATTTTCATCTCTTCTGGATATAAAGGGGCGACCCGAACTTCATCTTCAACTGGCATTTGACCACATTTGAACCGAGCAAACTACTTGTAAATTTTTACTTGACTTAGAGTTTCTTTCTCACAAGCTTCCTGAAACACTGAAACTGTACCTGCAGCTATTTTCCTTAACAGTAAATAGAATTTGACATTGGCGTGTTGCTCCTTAAAGTTTTCCATTGCAAAATTCTCGAAAGCATTGAGACGGATTTTAAGAAAAAAATCACTGTGTCCACTACAATGATTGCACATGAACAATACTTAGCCAACTGAGCAGGGTCAGTGTCTAGTAAACATACTTAATGGAAGAGGATAGTACTGCCAATCTACTTGTCTACTGTAAACCATTCTCCTTTTTTTTTGGGTACTCCCTCGTATATAGTCAAATTAAATTCCAACCACAACCACTATAAATATAACCAACCACCAGTGATTTAAGATATTTCTTTTTTACCAATATAGGTGGGAAATTCTCATAATACATGTTTCATTAACTACTGTCTTTATCTATTAATTTAAAAGTCGTCTTCAAATACTATTCACAATTAATATTACTAACCTTGCTATATATGGCATAATTTACTACTTCTTCGCACTCAACTATACCAGAGCGGAAAAGTAATATAATCGTGTAAAGAAAAATGTAAAAAACAAATTTTTCTAGCGTTTATTTTTCGTTTTTTGGCCTAAAAGCGAAAATGAAAACGGTTTTTAAAAAATTTTGTCTGTGTGTGTGTCGTTGTCGTTGTGGTTGTCGTCGGCATTAAAATTTCTTGTTAGCACGATAACTCAACTAAATCCTGTCGAATCGATTGTGTTTTAACAGATTCTGATCGGGGACCTCTACCAGATGACACCTATTGACTTTGAGGTGGATAGAACACACTCTACCATGCTGGGTGGTAAAAAAGCACAATGGTGGACTATTTGAGAATTTTTTTTTGTTAGCACGATTACTCAATTAAATATTGTCGGATCGATCGGATTTCGACTGCTTCTGATTAGGGACGTATACCAGACGACATCTATTAATTTTGAGATAGAACAAATCTCACCCTGTCCATGGGTCATCAGAAAGCACTATGGTGGACCATTTGAGATAATATTGCAGATTTTGTATTGAACGAAAAAAACATATATTGGGCCTGTATCATATATGAATGGATGAGAAAAAAAATTATTTTGTTCGATCATAAACGTATTGATACTGAAGCAGTCGCCAATGAAAAAAGTAAAACTGTAGAAATAAGGAGTTTATACTTCAACCCATCTGCAAATGCCTTATATAATAAGGACTAAACAAATTAGGTCAAAACAGCTATTCTCCTGGTTATATAGCCAAGAGAGCTTCGACGTTACTACCAAGAGATGGCGTTTAGTACGTTCTACTGCGGTGGAACGTAGTAACGTCTACTAGGTGCGAGGTTTATCTATCGAAGGTAAACTCGTTTACACTGCACTGACGAGACCCAAGATAGAAAGGTCGAAACCGGTCTGCAGTTAACGATATCCTGAGATAGGTGACACTATGCATCTTTCTTGGTGGCTTTGGAACAATCACTGTATTTTTAGTGCTAACTCTGTTAGACAAAGATACGACAAATTTTGTCATGTAATTCAGCGCTCAGCGTTTGGCATATAGCCAGGAGAATAGCTGTTTTGACGTAATTTGTTTAGTCCTTATTATATGAGGCATTTGCAGATGGGTTGGAGTATAAACTCCTTATTTCTGTAGTTTGAATGTTACCCTCTGATAGTAAAACTTTGCATTATATTAAGTAAAATTGTCGCATAACACACATATTCTGCATTTATGTGTTGGTTTATTTTTTCTCTGCCACTCAATTTCGAGATAGAGATGTTCTACGTGCCGTAAAGGCCGTTTTAATGTTTTAAAACTGTTTATTTTTTTATTTTTTCCTATAATGCTAACCAGTATTCTACAGCGGAGCCACCTACTTGTAAAAATTGTGATTTCTAAAAGAAATCTTCCATTTTCTGAAGAAAGTAATAGTGAAATAATTAATCCTGTATTTAACTTTCTCGTCTAAATACACATTAGACAATGACAAGAACAAATAAATCATTTAAAAAACGAATTTATTAATACAAGTATTACATATATACATATTAATTTAATATAGAATACATTAATCGTTAAAACGTTTAACCAACTAACAAAAATGGAAGACTGAATTAATATAATACAATATGATATTCAATTTGGAATGAGAGCTTCCACATGTTTCTTTGCGTTTTAATAATAATTTTTGACAGATATGTGTCTAATACACAATACATACATTACACAGTTGTACGCTTCACTAACGCATGTACATATATGCAGCAGCATGCATAATAGGTAGGTAAATGGCGAAATCTAGGAAGTTTGCAAATGATACAACACATACCAATGCAATAGCAAAATATGTACGCAATATGTGTCGCACATACACGTACGTCAAATTATACAATAATTACAAAACTATTATTTAATAAATAAATAATATAACTATAATATAATAAAATAAATAATAACTATTAATAATAAATAAATTCTAAGAAGACAGGAATGTTTCGACTACATCACCGCGATTGACAAGCAAATGATTTAATTTTAAACATATCATAAAGAATTTGTAAATAATATCTCATTACATTTACTTGTGATTATACGAGATTATTAAGACTCGTATTAAGTTTTCGTATTCGATTATTAAGACTCGTATTATTAAGATTTTGTAATATAGAAATATTAGTTATTTTTACATTTTAATGGTTAACAAATTAATCGTTGATTTATAACTGACTAATGATAAATAAAGGAATTTAATTGTTAACACTGACTTAGTATTCCACAAAACACCAAAACTCTATACACTACACTCAACGCGCGTTTCGCCAACAAATTTGACATAATCTGGAGATGAGTAAAACTGCTTTTCCTTTTTTCATCAGTTTTAATAATCTCCAGATGATACCAACTTTGTTGGCGAAACGCGCGTCTAGTGTGGTGTATGGTGTTTTGGTATTCAATGGAAAATTAAGTCAGAGTTATCTTCACACTAAAGGTTCTGACCTACTCCAGAATTAAACTGTTGCGAAATAAACATAATATGAATAAGATTTGTTAGTTTAAAATTCATTTTTGTTTTAATATAGAATATAAATAATAAGTAAACTAAAAATCTATGACAATTCAATCTAGTTTATTAATGTGTTCAAGTCGCAGATTTAATAGCAACTACTGCATACATTCAAAAACAATTGGTTTACAATTTAATGTTAACAAGTTTGATTCTCATCTATTTACACAATCAGTTGACATGTATCTGCTATTAAGACGAAAATTCCATGCCCATTGTGGCACTTCGAAGATAAGGTTCTTGAATGTTGTAATCACACCACATGCATCTGGTAATCGCATATCAGAGGTTATCCTTCAATATAGGAAACAGAAGGAATTTGCAAGGCGTCAGATCTCGATAGGCCAGTAATTTCAGATGTGTGGTTTAAAATGCTTGTGGTGTGTGATTATCCAAATAAGTCCATACAAAGTGGAAGCAACTTATTGAGATAATATGTTACTTGTTAGATTCACGAGAAATATGCGCACAGGTCGAAGTATGCAGGGTGATTTGTGGAAGTTCAGCATGCGTGAAGTGCTTTTCTAAATAGAACATCATTTATATTTTTGTTCAGCTAATGTTAACGACCTATAATAATTATGAAATAATTAGTGATCAAAAACAGAATGATTAGCCCTATTTATTTTGTGAATGCAATTACTTGCACATAACTCTTATCATATTTACAACGAAAAAACTGTACTTACTTAATGAGTTATATTGAAGTTTCAAACTAAGTATAACGTAAGATAGTAAAGGGGGATACTAAAGGGGGAATTAGTCATTAATAAGTAAAACGTCAACTTGAAATTATCAATCAGTCAAACTATTCATCATTAGACCAGCTCTAACAGACAACGAGTGTTACTTTGGTATTCCACTTCGATAAGTTTCATTTTTGGAAACATTTTAGAAACATAAGAAGTAAGAACTTTCTATAAAAGGTACCATTTTATAGAAAATTTAAGAATTAGAGGTGACATATTTTTTATTTCTTCCTTACTTTAATCTTAACTACTGCATTAAGGTACATAAACCAGGTAAGGCGGTGCATCCTATTGTGTCTCCAATTGGATCGCCGACTTACCACCGATCGAAATGATTAACAGAGGAATTCGAGAGTTTACCCAATTCATAACTCAGTCTCTTAGTAATGAATTCCAATGATTTAATTACTCAGATTAAAGACCTTCAGTTGCAAGAGGATGAAATTTTGGTCTCCTTTGACGTGTGCTCATTATTTCCAAGTATTCCGATGCCACAAACTTTGGACTACGTTAGAGATTTACTCGAATAAATAATCTTAGTCCAGATGTAGTAAAAGAATATATTGAACTAAAATTTGCATGAAACAGAATTGTTACCAATTTAATAACGGTTTCTTTGAACAACATAAAGAGACAGCCATGGGTAACTCGTTATCGCCCTTCGTTGCCAGTCTCTTCATGAATAGATTATTTGAAACATAATAAAAATAAAAAATGGAGTACTTCCCTAGGTTTGGTTTAGGTATTTGGATAACGTGTTCACAGTATTTGACACAAAATTATGAACATGATAACTTCGTTTCCAAATTAAATAACCGTTTCACGTCAGTAAAGTTCACATACGAAGTTAAAACCAATGAGCAACTACCATTATTAGATATATTGGTTATTAGAAATAGTGAAAGTAAGTTAGAATTTGATATATACAGAAAAGACACCAGTATTCTCAGATATATCCCTAATGATTCCCACCATTGTATTCAACACAAAATGGCGAACCTCAATTGTCTAGTCCATCGTCTACTAAGCTTCCCTCTCAATAAAGAAGGTTTGAAAAAGAAATAGTGTTAATCATGGATATAGCTGAGTTTAATGGATATTCTGTTGGTACAGTTGAAGCAATGATTAGGAAACGTAAATTTAAATAAACACTTCGAATTTGTTCGACCTTTCAAACTGACAGGGAACATCCAGAAAAATATGTATTCCTATTCCTTACGATCTTCGAGTTATTCGTGGTATTAGTTAGATTTTTAAAGATATAGCGATGACGGTAGTTCATTCATCAAGAGCTAAATTAAAAGAACTTTTAGGTAATCCAAATGAAAAAATTAACACAAATGACAGGTCGGGGATTTACGAAATCAACCGTAACGACTGTAATCAAAGGTACATTAGACAGATTAGACGATCTATTCAAACCAGGTTCAAAGAGCATATGACGCATCTCAAATATAGTAGAACAGAAAGTCCGGTGTTGCTCAACATGCCTTCGAGAAAAACCATAAGATATTAGCAACTTAAGATTAATTAGGAATGTAACAAATACTAGACAACTAGATGCATTTGAAAGTTTAGAAACTGAATAGAGTAAAAATAATATGAATAGTGACAGAAGGTCTATTCCACATAGCCCACTTTATTGGTTACTTACTCACGGCTTACTGGGCCATCACACTGACCGTGACGGTTGTAGTTCACGGGTGAGCCCCAACCGTGACGGTCAGGACCCACTGAGCCACAGCAATAATTTAGGTATAAATAGGATACATTGTTAGCATAAGATTAGTTTTAGTCATGTCTATATGATGCCAACTTTGTTGGCGAACCGCGCGTCGAGTGTAGTGTATAGTGTTTTGGTGTTTTGTGGAAAACTAAGTCAGAATATTTTTAATCTCAACTGTTTAATTTTTGTATTATAACTCTTAACAACAGAAAAAATCTAATTTAACGAAATCTAATACAAATATAAGCTGGTGTAGGTGTTATAGTAAGGAATTAATAGGAATCCTAAATTTGTCTAATCAAAAATCTAACCTAAACTCTAATTTACTATACCTAGCACTAACTTGCTATTAATTTAATAGTTTAATTAAGTAATTATATTAATAAGTAAATTATATATTCCAATACATCCTACGAGCACTCTTCTGTCTCTTTGCTCGTAGAATACATTACTCCAACGACCCTCTACCCATACCCTCTAACTAAGAGGTGAAATTACCCTTCAAAGTTACTCAACTGATTCAGTGAAATAATGTTTATAAAAATGGGAACATGAGACGAGTTTGATTTTGTTATGGTGAATCATATTTAAGGGCGCAAACTACCTCATTTACCTATCGCCTGTTAACAACTGCCACTGAGACCGATATTTTATTAAAGAATCTAATACCCTGAGAAAACTAGTTTTTCAAAGTATGAAATTGTTTAATAAAACATCGCTGTCAGCGATAGTTGTCAACAGGTGACAAGCAAATTAGGTAGTTTAAGCCCTTAAATATGATTCACTGTAACAAAATCAAAACTCATTTCATGTTCACATTTTTATAAACATTGTTCATTTTGTTCACTTCAATCGATTGAGTGCACAATTTTGAAGGGTAATTTCACCCCTTCAAATCACTTTACAGCAGCTAATAAAATCAGTATCTTATTTCTCATTTTTCTACTAAATATCCAAAAATGAACAAAATCTGAAGGGGACACTAAAATAACGTTTCTTCTCGGAGAATACTTTATCGCGAAACTGCAATCGAATTTGAGGTATGTGGGGTATTAGAAACTGTGCATATACCGTCATTGAGAATATTATATATTACTAATGTATTTTATTGAGATATTATGCATATATCGATTCTCAAAACAAAGAAAACTATTGGACTGCAATTTGACGATAATTCAGTACATCATGGGATTCTCGTAGTCTATAGATATAACGCATGGACTACAAGAATTCCACTACTGTTCTTGTATTGACTGGACTAATATCTACTTTAGTGTATATGTAACTTTACTTTAAGAATCCAAAAGACCCACTAAGAAAATGTAGAGCCATATACATGCTTAAATTAATTTAAGGATGATAATGATTGTACGTATTATAATGATTGTTGCTTTTCTTTGGCCTGTCTTGGTCGAAGATGATCAACAATCAGTATTGATGAATCTTAAGCATTTTAGCACAAGAGTGCAATAATTCTAACAACTAGTTATTTAATTAATTGAGGTATACAACCAACATATGTCAACAACAGAATGCATGATTAAACTTTTGTTTTACGAAACAAATATCTGCCCGATCCATTTCATAGAAGAATTTCAAATACAACGTGACAGTGAATGTGCCCTCTCCAATCTACCCCGTCGTAACTATGCGAATTTCCCGCGGTGACAATAAAGAAACCGATACACGGGATCGTATATTGATTGCTATGCTAGAATTTAGCATTTTATCTTGTTTTACATTGAATAGCCCTGCCAGCCACATAAATTTTGTCATCGAAATATATTTCGATGTTCATCCATTATAGATATTTTAAAGGTTTTTATTTCAAGTATTTCTTCTACATCACAGCTGGATGCTTATTATATCGAAATCAAATAATTAAGCATTATCTTATCTCCCAAATGTATATATTACAATACTACAGAATAGTAATAATGATGCCTTTATTGTCCAACAAAAAATATATATTTATAGAACTAAATAGAACTAAAACATGGAATACAGATAAATACATATATGTATTTGCGTACAGTAACCCCTAAATAAGTTTAATATAAATATAGGACAGAATACGACAGTAAAAGCTTGTTGTTCCCTAACTATAGTAACTCATTACAAGTATAATTGTTTTAATCTCAGGTGCTTGATACTCCATTAAAATTTTGTGACATGACAATATTAACTGAAAACACTGACAATATTAACAGCACGTTAGTTCTTGCGGTCTGACAATAATACTTTCCATATAGTAGTCCCTTCAAATTAGGAAAATTTAGAGAAATTTTTCCTACAGCTAAGCGACCTATACATATTTTTCACCTAGCGCATGATAAAAAAAGGGTTGTTTTTTAGATATAGACATATATATATATATATATATATATATATATATATATATATATATATATATATATATATATATATATATATCATCATCATTAGGTCATCAGTCCTAAGACTGGTTGGACGCTAACCTCCAGCTTCTCCTATCTTGTGCTAACCTACGCATTTCGCTAATTGTGCTACAACCTACATCCCTTACTATTTGCGAGCAGTAGTCTAATCTCGGCCTACATCTGCCTTTCTTCACTCCTATTTCTGCCTCCAAAATATCGCGGACTATTCCCCCATGTCTCAGCAAGTGGCCTACCATTTTATCTCTTCTCTTCTTTAAGTTTTTCCACATACTTCTTTTCTCGCCGACTTTCTCCAATACTTCTTCGTTTCTAACCCTATCAGTCCATGGTATTTTCATCATTCTTCGGTAACACCAGATCTCAAAAGCTTCTAATTTCTTCCTACTTGCTTCCCCTATCGTCCAGGTTTCGCAGCCGTATAGTGCCGTGCTCCATGCTACGCATTTCGCTAATTGTGCTACAACCTACATCCCTTACTATTTGCGAGCAATAGTCTAATCTCGGCCTACCTCTGCCTTTCTTCACTCCTATTTCTGCCTCCAAAATATCGCGGACTATTCCCCCATGTCTCAGCAAGTGGCCTACCATTTTATCTCTTCTCTTCTTTAAGTTTTTCCACATACTTCTTTTCTCGCCGACTTTCTCCAATACTTCTTCGTTTCTAACCCTATCAGTCCATGGTATTTTCATCATTCTTCGGTAACACCACATCTCAAAAGCTTCTAATTTCTTCCTACTTGCTTCCCCTACCGTCCAGGTTTCGCAACCGTATAGTGCCGTGCTCCATACATATGTTTTCAAAAATCTCTTCCTTGTTTCTAAGTTTATTACCCCCGAGCATAAAAGTGCTTTCTTTTTGTTAAAAGCTACTCGACCCTGCGCTATTCTTTGTTTTATGTCTTTATCGCTTCTTCCATCCCAATTTATTTTACTTCCTAAATAAGTGAAGTCTTTAACTTCCTCCAACCTTTCATCATTAATTTGTACTTTCGTTTTTGCTCTGCTCTCGCGCCCTCTGCACACTAACACTTTAGTTTTGTTTTTATTTACCCTCATTCCGTATTCCTCTGTCAACACTGCCTCCATTTCGTTCAATGCTGATTCTAATTCCTCCTTACTAGATGCTAATACTGCTATATCATCCGCGAATCTCAGCATTTTTAGTTTCTGTCCCTGTACTTTAATCCCGAAATCCACTCTATCTTTTACCACATTAATCGCCTCTTCGATGTACAGATTAAAAATTAGTGGTGATAGCGTACATCCTTGTCTTACTCCTTTCCTAATACCTACTTCCCTTTTTTCCCCTTCTACTTATATAACAGCAGTTTGCTCTTTGTATAGATTGTGTACTACTCTCCTATCTCTATACTTCATTCCCGCGCTCTTTAGTATCTCGAACATTTTTTCCCATCTTACGTTATCAAAAGCTTTTTCTAAATCTACAAATCCTATATAAGCGTTCTTTCCTTTTTCTATTGTTTTCTCTAACATTACTCTTAGCGCCAGAATAGCTTCGCGAGTTCCCCTATTTCGCCTAAAGCCGAATTGGTCTTCTCCTAGTATTTCCTCCGCTCTATTTTCCATCCTCTTCTGCACTATTCTAGTTAAGATTTTTAACGCATGGGAAGTTAGGCTAATCGTTCTAAAGTTCTCGCATTTGTCGGCTCCTCTCTTTTTCGGTATAGTAACGATAATGTTCCTCTTATAATCCTCCGGCATCTCGCCCGTTTCATATATGTATTTTACCAGTTCAAACATCCTATTTACTACTTTCTGTCCCGCACATTTCAAAATTTCCGCCTGTATTTTATCTACACCCGGCGCTCTATTATTCTTTAGCCCCCTTAGTGCTATTTCAAATTCCTCTCTCAATATAGGTTTTCCTACATCGTCCCTATCGATGCTAGATTTTTCCTCTAATATCTCTCCTAATTCCTGACCCTCGTATAAATTTCCTAAGTACTGCTTCCATCTATCCGCTTTCTCCTCTCTTCCGATCAGTATGTCCCCCGATTGACTCCTAACGTTTCTACTTATTGTTCCTATATCCCTGAAGTTCCTCTTAATTATTTTGTAAGCCTCATCGGTCTTACCTACTTGCAACTTATCTTCTACTTCTTTGCATTTATCCTCTATCCATTGTTCTTTCGCTTTTCTACATTTTCTAATGATTTACCACTTTATTGACTTATAAGTTTTCAGTCCTTCTTCGTCTCGTCTGTTTTTGTAGCCTCGTCTCTTTTGCATTAAGTTTAAGATTTCGTCCGTTATCCAGGGCTTCCTAGCTTCCCTTTTATCGTGTCCTAAAACGTCCGTAGCCGCGGAAGCTAGACTATTCTTGATACCCTCCCACTCAGTTTCTGCGTTCTTGATTTCGTCCTTACTCGTTTTATTTATTAATTGATCTGCTTTATCCTGGAACTTATCTTTCATATTCTGATCCCTCAATATGTCTACATTTATACGTTTCTTATCCTTCCGGATTTTCAGATTTTTGAACTTTAATCTAGCTTTCATGACTACCAAGTTGTGGTCGCTGTCTACATCTGCTCCTGGATAACTCTTACAGTCTTTTACTTGATTTCTAAATCTCTTCCTAACCAGAATGTAGTCTATCTGATACCTGTATATCCCTCCTGGCATTTTCCATGTGTACCGCCTCCTAACGTTATTCTTGAACAATGTGTTCGCGACTACCATCTTGTGCTTCTCACAGAATTCTATCAGTCTGCTACCTCTCTCGTTTCTGTTTCCTAATCCATAAGGACCTACAAATTCTCCTTCTTTCCCCTCACCTATGACTGCGTAAAATCTCCTACTATTATTAAATTTTCATGACCCTTCACAAATCCTATTACGTGCTCTATGTCCGAATAAACGGCTTCTAACTCTTCCTCACTATGGCTAGAAGTAGGCATGTATACTTGCACTATTACTGTTTCCACTGGCTTCGAATCTAACCTAACCATCATTATTCTCTCGCTGTATTGTAGGTAGCTATCTACACACTGTCCTGCGTTCTTCCGCATAACGATCCCTACTCCCGCGTTTCCATTTACCGATCCTGGGTGTATTACCCTATAGTCACCGCTCCAAAAATCTCCTACTTCCGGCCAGCGTATCTCACTTATACCTACTATATCTAATCCTAACCTATCCATTTCTATCTTCAGATTTTCTAGCTTCCCTGCCTGTCTCATGCTTCTGACATTCCACGCTCCGACTCGTGAAATGCTACACTTACTATTATTGCACTCGATCACGTCTCCCGGAACAGTCCTCACCCGGAGATCCGAACGGTGGACATATATATATATATATATATATATATATATATATATATATATATATATATATATATATATATATATATATATATATATATATATATATATATACAGGGTGAGCCACGCTGGATGGAGTATTAAAAGTATATGAGGAATGGATCTACCGATTGCTTTAAAATTTTGGCTACCTAAATAGTCAAGTATGATCTATGCAACTAAAATATTTTCGAAAGTACGGCGTTGCCACTTATACGTAAAACCGGCAACATCTTCGTTATTTTAAATAGAATACCCTCTATATTTTTGCATTGTTTGGATTGTAGTCTCTTTCTGAGTAACTTTAATATATAAGTTAATATTTCCCTATATCTTTCTCAAGCCGTTATCGAGATAATAATTCTTTTCTAAATTTATTGCCAAAAATTTTACGTTCAGTAAATCGTGTTTTCTCCTAGATACGCAGCAATTAAAAGATAATTTTTCAGTTGTGGCTACGCAAGGCCTGGAGGCATCTTCTTCGTTAATCAAATATTTCCAATATCATATAGGGTGAGGTAGAGAATGCTTTCTATAAGTGACTTGGAGAAATACACGAGTCAATTTTTTTAAATGGAATGCCCAGTATATCATTACTAATTCAGAAAGGTGGTACATTTACCTATTTAAAAATGTTAATGTCCCCTATACCTAATGCGTACCGTTTTCGATTTATAGGCACTTTTCTGTAACCCTTCCAAAAATATTATATCTTTTGGTATGTTGTCATAACGGGTGGGCCATGAAATTTTTATTTTATCATTTTGTAATGACAACAGACACGCTATTTTTCTAAATAAATTTGACATTAGTAATATTTGCACTTAATTTGAATAGATGTAGCACAAATATGGCAGAAAATAATTATACAAACACAGTTTTAATGGATTTGCTTATTATTCATGGACAGTGCAATAAGATTATCAACAGAACTTGTAGAATATTTAATGAGAAATATCCGAATTCGCCGCAGATGAACAACAGAAAGTTTCTACGAATTCAAAGGAATTTTGTAAATTTTGGTTCGTCATTAAGAGAACCAAGAAATTTACCGAAACCTGTGACATTTGAAAAAGGGTTGTTTTTTAGATATATACATATATATATATATATATATATATATATATATATATATATATATATATATATATATATATATATATATATATATATATATATATATATATATATATATCTAAAAAACAACCCTTTTTTTATGATGCGCTAGGTGAAAAATATGTTAACACAATCCTAACACAACATTCTGTATAGGTCGTCTAGCTGTAGGAAAAATTTCCCAAAATCAGTGATTTTTTGTCTAATTTGAAGGGACTATAGGAACCACACTTATATAGCTGACAAAGTGTGATTGGAATCCATTACAACAAATGCAATGACATTCCCTAATAGAAAACTTAGAAAACTGAAACCTAGCTAATTCAATAAATCTATTCTCAGGAAGAGTTTAAAAAATATAATGAAAAACTGGTCTTTGGGAACTAAATAATTGCATAAAAGGGACTGTTTTAAAAGAATTACGAATTTAATCGCAAATGGTCTTTAGGAAAAACTGATTTCAGAAGTGATCACTCAAAACATGTAACAACCTTATCAGTCCTTTGTTATAAATAGACTATTAGATAACATATCAAACACCGTCGTGCCCAAATCATAGTGTCTACCGAAGAGTCTACACCAATTTTAATAATCTCCTAATGATGACGAAACGCACACACATTTTTATCTTCCTCCAAATCTGATCATCTGCTTCTATTGCTAGGACCATCGAAGATGTCATACCTTTTTCCAGGATTGAATATTTAACTTACTATATCACTAGATTTAATACACTAGTCATATATAACAGACATTTGGTAGAGACAAAATAGATTAGGCTTTCTTAGCTCCAAAACTTACTAAGCTGTAAATACATTTTAAAATTAATATACCTACTTCATTTTTATGAGTAAGAATACCTGAAATTAAAAAACTCATATAAAAACCTTTTAAAATAAGGAATCACTTGCACCCTTGTTTCATTATAAAAAAATTAGTATAACTATCAGTATAAGAGGGTTGAAAATATGAAATTCTACTTAAAAAAACTTCATTTTAGAAATCGTAAATTATGTAGTTATTTATCTATAACTTACGATTACAGTATATAATTATGTTTAAATGTCACTAAACCAGGTAATTTATTTAAATTCAGAAATACACGTACTCAATTCACTCTCGACTCATTCTAATAATTCACTACCCCGCCTTATCGAGCTGTCGTTGATGAGTTTACATTTATACATTATAAATAGGTGCACCCAAAACGTTATTCTGATAACACGTTTAACGACCACCTTAAACGTTACCGGATAAGTAGGAATATGAAAAAACTTTACTGATATGATAAAAGCGTTCAATTAGTTAACCTTTGATTAACAAACGAAAAGCATTAAAGCTGTCTACCTAGAGAAATAAAATATTATGTGCGAGGAATCGAGATGGCAGGTCCGGAGGCGAGAATCATCGTCGACACCTGTTTGGTGTTCTTAGCTCTCAAGAACATTAGTCAACTTGGACAGGACAATACCGAAAGTTAATTTGCTTCTTCAGTTTACACGCACGCACCGTAACCTCCAGATATATTTTCGAATAAACATACAATACGTAAATAGACTTAAAATATAGGTTTGTGTAGCACCTCTACACATTGTTTAAATGCCTCGAGTTTATTACGAGCAAATACAATATGCCCGCGGCGTGAACAATGCATTGCTTTATATGTATCTTGAACTTTTGTTCTCCGTTTCAGTAATAAATCGTGTCACGTTTAATTAGAGTTCATCACTGCACCTTGTATAACAAGTTACATTTTTTATCTCTATAGGAATATAGCCGAGCCGATGAACGATTATATTTTATAATATTCTTTTGTATGAACTTGTTTAAACATTTTTAATTTAAAAAAATTATAGTTATTATAATTTATAATAATATTAAGGTTTTAAATTATATAGTAAATTAAAGACGATTTCTATAATTTTGTAGTACACAAAGATAAATACAATATTCTGAATTATACACCTGTCTAACTCCCGAATATATCTAAGATCGGTGAATTATCTTATTACAATACCAATAAAACAGATTCCATTATTCAGGTTTAGTAGAAGACTACAGGAAACGCTTCCACATATAGTTTGCTAGGTAATAAAAGACACAGATTTAAGTTTTCAATTATAACGACCAAGGCTGTTAATTTTTTTAGAATACGAAAAATTCCAGATACCGATCCAGAAATAAAAATTCGAGACGTACCCACAGAGTTCGTGGTTCCTATAAATTCTTGTGGTTCTCATGTTGACTATCTAAATGTATAATGTTAAGGTAAAATGTAAACAATATTAATGCTTTATCCAACTGAAGTTGTGATCAGGAAATTCTGATAAGACTAAAAAATAGAAATATTATCAAAAACTGGCTACCAAAACATAATAAATAAGTAAATATTTTAATCTCATAAAAGAACATTACATTTCTTTATAGGATAGGTTCTAAGATTAGCAGAAGTAGATAACAATATACTGAGTAATGAAACAACTAAACAATAAAACCACTAAACTATATTTAGCAATTAAAAACCCTTAGTAACACAGATAGTACCTATATAACCTTAAATTTGAAATTAACAAAATTTAAATCTATACACTAACTCAAAAAATAAATCAATTATATACAAAGTAAAATAGGTACATCAATTGATCAAAGAAAATTACACGTATACGAGTACATCGAAGTTTAATATAAATACATAATGTAAAATTAACAAAAAAAATATATAGCCATAAAGATTTTTACTTAATGTAACGGCTAAAATTAAGTGTCTTATATAATATATAGTTACAATTGAAGAAACTAATAGAAGAAAAAAATAATTAAGAATGAAGGAAGTTTTAAAAACCTAACGATGAACCCAAATAATAATTTGACAATTTTTATTATGATATCAATCAAATGATTGATATCAGTAACTTTCTTTAATTCTTCAGAATTCAGTTCATTATAAATTGGGCATTCGGTGAAGATATGATTGTTTCCAATTTGAGATAAAAAGGTAATCTAAGTGTTAGGAAAGTTTATGTTTGGTCAGAAATAATAAAGTACTTATATAGAGTATTATTATTATTATTATATTATATAGGTTTGGGCCTCATCAGCCACTGATCGCATGGGTAGTCCCTTGGCGATCCCCTCTTATCCGGGTCATTATCCAAAAATGCTATCCCATAAAAGGAGCAATTTAGGCACGTCCCCCGCCTTAAGCCTCGCCTCCTCTAGGATAACAGGGGTCCCTAATATAAGATACCTCTTCTCCTCCAGTGCGGGGCAGGTGTAAAGAAGATGAATCGAGGTTTCCTCGTCTTCTTTACAGTATCTGCAGGCCGGGCTATCAGTCAGCCTCAGCTTGTGCTTATATGCATTCAGGCTACTATGGTGACCCGTTATGATTCCCACCAGAGTTCTGGCTTTGTACCTGTTCAATTTAATGAATTCTTGGGCCCATTTCTCAATCTCTGAGTATTCGATGAAGAGTTTGGTTATTCGACAACCCGTTACTCCTCTCCATCTTTTATTGTGCTGGTCTCTTGCCCAGCCATTGATGCGGTTTCTGATCAGATTCCGACTTATTCCCACTGCAGGTTCTGGTCCGTAGAGGTTTTCCCTGGTCCCTAGTCTGGCAAGGTCATCTGCAATTAGATTTCCCTTAATGCCATTATGCCCAGGTATCCATAAGAGTTCCACCGGTCCCTTCCCTGCCAAGTGGTTCAATGCTTCATAGCAATTATAGACCAGCTTCGACTTTGTCGTTGCTGAATTCAGGGCTGCCAACGCCGCCCTGCTATCCGAGCAGATACATACCTTCTCCTGGGTCCGATTTTGGTCCGCCCCCCGAACACCGTATGTAATTCCAACTAGCTCGGCCTGAAGTGCGGTAGTGTATTTGCCCAAGGGGAAGGTTTTACCTATCCCGTCGCGTCGCCTATACACCCCCGCACCCGCTCTGTTCCCACTCTTGGCTCCATCCGTGTACCAGATGTCTCCATTAAGCAGCACTCCAGCTCGACTCTCCATCCAGTCGGTCTTACTGGTGAGGGTGATCTTATATTTCTTGTCAAACAGGAAGTGGACACCCATACTGTCAGAGGGCATCCATAGGACTCCCTCCTCAGCTAGCTCTCTTGAGAGTCTATTCAAGTCCCTTACCTTCCTATTCATGTTTCCCACCCTGTGCATTGCCTTTGCGGCTTCCGCTTTCAGGATGACATCAAGAGGTGGTATCCCCGTCAGTATCCCCATCGCCTCGATCGGTGTTGATCTTGGGGCTCCGGTTATACTTCTAAGAATCAATCCTCTTAACTTGTTAAGTCGGTTGGCTTCCGACTTTAAACAGGCTCTCTCCCACCAGACTAGTGCTGCATACGTCAGTCTGGGTTTGAGAATTGCCTCATACATCCATTTCATGGTTTCCTGTTTCAAACCCCAGCTACTACCAATGGCTCTTCTCAGTTGCCGAAGTGTTGCTGTGATCTTGGAACATATGTGACTTAGATGTTTTCCCCATGACAGTTTACCGTCCAGGATTACTCCTAAATATTTCACTTCACTATTATAGCTTAGTTCTTGGCCACCCAAGTTTCAGCGGACATGTTTTGTTCCACTTATATTTCTTGGTGAACACCATCACCTCACTTTTAGAGGGATTGACCGAGAGTCCCCTCTCCCTGCACCAATTCCCAACCTTACTTAAAGCTCCCTGCATTATATCGAGAATCGGCTCCAGGAAAGGGCCCTTCGTTATTATTACTAAGTCATCGGCATAGCCAATTACTTGGTAGTTCTTTAACCTTTCAAGCAGCTCATCTACTACTAGGCACCACAGAAGGGGGGACAATACCCCTCCCTGTGGACATCCCGAGTCGACCCGGCGCTCAATGGTAGTCTTGCCTTTATTGGCAGTAAACTGTCTATTTCCCAACATATGGTCTATCCATTCAGCGATTATTCTGGGGGTGTAGCATCTGCCTAGTGCTCCGCTAATCACTTCCTTGGATGTAAAGTTGAAGGCTCCTTCAATATCAAGGAAGGTGCCGACAACGTATCCTCCAGAGTCCAGTTGTGACCGTATCGATGACACAACCTTATCCAGAGCTGTTTCTGTTGATTTACCAGCTTGATAAGCATGCTGGCTCCCTTGAAGCGGCCTCTCTATTAGGACAGTATCCCGAAGGTACCTGTCAACTAATCGTTCCGCCATCTTTAGTAAAAATGAAGTAAGGCTAAGTAGAGTACGTGAAGTAGAATTTTTAAGAGAGCCCCATCTAATAAATTTTTTTTCTCAAATTTGAGTAAAACACTAGTTCTTCCACAAATAATTGCATCCTTGTATCACCACAAAAAGATTTAACTTGTGACAAAAATTTTGTCTATTATCAATATTTAATAAATCTATTTATCATTTCAAGGACTAATATGAATAACGATATTTGTCTATAGTTAAGAATCTAATAATCCGCTTTAAACATTATTTAAATACAGACAGTTTTGAAACCTCTATTTCAAGCCTAACTACATAATCCGGGTATACTTTTTGCGAGAAACAATAATCTCTTAAAGAATTCAACTTGAATTCCCTCAAGTATATCTACATAACACATCCCCTAAATTGTTAAAATGTGATGAGATACGAGTAATAATTAAGGAATTAAATAGCATAATCCGTTATTGCCATGAATTAATTTTGTTCATGGACATAATAGACAAAACAGAACCAACGGTTTCTTTACCTTCTGCCATTGCAAATTCAGCGGCTTGCCTAAATAAAGAAGACATAAGCATAATTCCTAAGTAAGTATATCAGTTTATGGCCTCTAATTTTTATGCACTGAAAAGGAAACAACTGAAGGTGATATGTTGTACGAGAAAAGCGCAGTATTTTTATTTTCTCCGTATTTATGACTATTTTGTTCAGTGTAGTATAATTTTCTAGCATATGGAGCAGAATCAATTTCTGTGTAGAATTAACTTCTGTTGCAACTAGAATGACCAAGTCATCAACATAACATTAAAATAAACAGTTTTAAAACCATAAAATGGACTTTTCCGCACGTAGAACATCTCTATCTCGAAATTGAGTGGCCGAGAAAAAATAAACCAACACATAAATGCAGAATATGTATTTTATGCGACAGTTTTATTTTTTTCAAATAGTCCACCATCGTGCTTTCTCATGACCGGACAGGGTGACGTCTGTCCTATCCACCTCAAAATCAATAGATGTCATCTGGTAGAGGTCCCTAATCAGAATCATTCGAAACCTGATCGATCCGACACGATTTAATTGAGTGATCGTGCTAACAAAAAAATTTCTCAAATAGTCCACCATTGTACTTTCTCATGGCCCATGTACATGGTACAGTATGCTCTATCCACCCCAAAATCAATAGGTGTCGTCTGGGAGGCGTCCCCAATAAGAATCAGTCAAAACCCTATCGATCCGACACAATTTAGTTGAGTTATCGTGCTAACAAGAATAAATGCCGGCGACAACGACGATAACGACGACAATGACGACAACGACACACACAGCAAACAGTTTTTAAAAACAATTTTTTTTTTTTTTGGTTTTTAGGCAGAAAAACGAGAAATAAGTCCAAACAAAAATTTTGTTTTTTCACTTTTTCTTTACACGATTACATTACTTTTCCGCTTATAGTGGAATGCGGAAAAGTAATATTTAGTAAACTTACCAGTAACATACACACAAAACCTAAATGAAGTCGCTCCTTGAAATAAACCTGTAATGCGCGAGATGTAAAAATCTAGAAGTCATAGGAACTTGCTCCAGTCTACATTTGTGCCAGGAAAAGTACCCAGAGTACTAGATAATTTTCACTGATCACCCCGAATTAGACCAAGTTGAAGGGTGTGCCTTCTATACCACTTGACGCAAACATTTCTGAATGCTATTTCAGTATTAATTTATATTCACCTGCAAAATATGGGCGATATAAATATAACTGATTAATGAAGCCACTATATGGATATAATCTGAAATTGAACAATACGTGTTGGTAACATATACAGATTCCCTCAGTTCTCTACAGGCTCCAAACAATCCAAATAGCCCAATATCCACTAACCCAAAAAATCTTAATATTATTAAAAACACTAAAAAGGCGAAATAGAATAGTATCCTTTATATAGATTCCCAGTCATACAGGTATTATAGGTAATGACTAAGTCTGTGGGCGAGCGCTGCATACCATTGGCGCTTCATGTGGGGCATGAATACTATTATTACAACGAACGTTTCGTTTATCAGATCCACAAATCCTAGCAATTCTAAAATAATAATATGCATAAAATTTCATTATAAAATTTCCTCATACAATATCTATTAGATTGGAAACGATGTATGGTAATTCATTGATATAACTGTCTTTTAATGTTAAACTGTGTTTTAACTTAAAGTCGCGACGATACCGCTGAAATAAGGTAAGTGATCGACGAGCTATAGTGAAGAGGGATCAGCAATTTACTTTTCACGGCTGTAGGGCAGTATTTGATCTTGATTTGTCTATCGATGTGTACGTATGCTCTCCGCTGTGTTATTTGAAGCGTTTCAATGAAATAATAAAATATGTCGCGCGTACGAAAGCGCAGAAAACATACTCACCAAGTGAAAAAAATTATTGGTAAATTTGATGATATATTCTACGATGAGAATTGAATGAGAATAATGTGAAGATTGTGCGACAAACCCTTAATGTACTGGTCCAAATCCGATCGTACATGTCTCGTGAATTATATTATAACATAGAAGACAGGGCGTATCCTTGCAAACTCAATTTATTTAGGTTTGATTTATTATTGATGTTGATAGCCTGTAATATTTCGCTTCACATAGTCGATAAAAACCCATTTCGAAAATGTTGGCACATATACAATACACAAATCCAGTTACGAAATCGCAGAAGATTATAGAACGATATATCTCCTATACGTGACGACATTATACTCGTAGAGAGAGAAGATTACACGTAAATTACAAAATAGACGACTGTGGTTATGTGTTGACGAGGTGACAGATACGAGTCATCTATTGTAAATATTATAGTACGTATACTGGACCCTTGGCAATCGGCATCTCCATTGCTATTAGCTAACAAGGGACTCATTAAGTGTACTGGCAATACAATTACGCAAGGGGTGCTGGAGACGTTAGAAAAAGGTCAAGTGTCAACAAGTCAAATATTGATGTTTGTGATCGATGGTGCCACCACAATGCGTTCAATAAGCCGTTCTCTTTCACAACACGATTATTGATTGTTACATGTTACGTGTAAAGTGCATGCTTCCCATCTTGTGACAGAAACTATTCGATAGTGTTTCCCAAGGTAGATGCATTAATAGCGAGTACAAAAAAGTGTTTCTAAAATTTCCTAAACGTCTGCACGAGATTCGCAGAAGGTATCCTGGAATTCCCGAACCACCAGAGTTGATCCTTACACGTTGAGGAAGAAGTTGAAGGCAACTTTTTATTACGCTGAAAATTTACAACAAATAAAACCTGTAACGTTACAATTCAATCTTGTCAAGGCTGCAGCTATTAAGGAAAGCCAGACACAGTTTCTAAATATTTCCATTGAAACTGATTTAAGAGCGATTCATGCCAACTGTAAAGGGGTGCATGACACCATAGCGAAATTACAAACTAGTGTGTTGACATTAGCAGAGACCCTGCAAATAGTGAACCAAGTAATTTCACTGCTACATGCTATAGATGATGCAGAGAATGAGCGCGTCAAACAAAAGTTCGAAAGTATGTTAAAGGAAGACACCGATTTTAAGAGATTTAACAGAAGAGAAGACAAGTTTGTGATGATACTGCTAATAGTGATAGTGCATCTACAGATCCGTTAAGTGAGTGCAAAGAGTATTTTACGTATGCCTATATTACATTAGGAGATGT
Organism: Rosalia funebris; assembly: GCA_037954035.1. NCBI lineage: Eukaryota > Metazoa > Arthropoda > Insecta > Coleoptera > Cerambycidae > Rosalia > Rosalia funebris. The sequence goes on from JAZFAV010000002.1 coordinate 32,225,762, forward strand.
CGAACGGTTGTTCTCCAAATACAAGAACATATTTTCACCACAGCGAACATCATTCTGATGTTCGCGATACAAATATGAATATATATCTGATGGTGCAAAGGATTTACGGATTATTAGGATTATTACGCTAATTAAGAAGATAATTGCAAGTCCTTCTTCTTTTTCTTCTTCTAAGTAGGTCTATGACCTGTTCCTACCGATGAATATCATCGGTATTATGAGCTGTTTATCTGTTTTTACAGAGGGTAGACGCAGCTAACCTGGCCCTCTAACCCTCCTCTTTCATCCGGGCTTGGGGCCGGCAACAGTACTACTGGGCTACTCAATCTACCCAGCAGCACTGCAGGCTGAAAACGGCAACAGCACGCGGTGTTTTTAAGCGGTAACCCATCCAAGTACTAACTGCGCCCGACGTTGCTTGACTTCGGTGATCGAACGAGGATCGATGTTCAACGTGGTATGGCCGTTACCGCGAATTACAAGTACATACAGTGTTATATTTACTTGTAAACGTTTAGTGTGTTTATTACTAATTACTTTGTATTATTATTTTATTACCCTTGTTATGATGCGTACGTCTATGGTGCGTAGCACATTTCCTACAGCCTTAATAATGAGTAAGTGCAAAAGATCTTTTTTTATATTTAACTCGAAACGTTGCCGAATCGAAGCCACATACAGCAATATTACTTTTTTTGTAGCGAATTACATTAATCCTGTATAAAAAAGTCCTCGGTAGCATACCTATATATTTAATCGTTTAGATGTGATTGTCAATTAATTGTTTTCTCATATACTAATCAGCTGTTGTCGTTTCGTTTTGGACATTCGTGTACATAATTTAATTCTCTACAAAAAAGGCCCTAAACAATTTTGCTATATATGGTTTCGTTTAGACAGCGTTTTGAGTTAAATGTAAGAAAAAATTATTTTTGATTTTTTTTTTTAATTTAATCATTAATAATTTAAAAATATCACAAAATTAGAATCCACAAACTGAAACTAGTAATAAGTATAGTATAATCTATCAAATAGTGTAAGTTTGATCCTTCCTAAATTTACCCGGAAATTTTGATAGACTTTGGTCTAATGCTCCTGGACTATAAGGACTAGTACAATGAAATTATTATATGTTTAAATAATTCACAATTAATATTCACAGTGTTAACATATTAATTGATTTGCGACACGAATCAAAATTGTTACAAAAAATATAATGTAATGAATGATATTTCAACCAAGTAATAGCAGCTAATGGCCAAAGTCGCCGATACTATAAAAAATAAAACAGACAATCATCTTTGAAAAGGACGGTTTTATTCGCAGCAAATCCACCGTAACAAATTATTTTGTTATTCTCACTTCATTATAAATGTATTAGATAATGGCGCTCTGTTTATACCGACTTTCGAAAGGCCTTTGATACAGTGGATCATCAATTGATAATATCAATTATGTTTAGGTGATTGATTTAAAACCTATGTTATGAACCGTAAACAATGTGTCAGGCTAACAAGCAGACGGTAATAGGCCGTTTCACGACCGTCTTTAATTTCAGCGCAAGTTCGCATGATAATAGAAAGACCAAAAATAAGGAAATAAGTATTCTTAAGGGGTTTCATTTAATCTTATTTAACAAAGCAACTTTTATTTTGGTAAGGACTATTTATTTAATACTGGGAAAGGGATGCAAGCAAAACAGGAGTACACGTTTCTCGATGCGCATTTTGCCACCGATGGCGTTTTATATAATTCGATTATCTTAACCAAGTTAATATGATCGGAAGGTGAGGGTGGAGGTTTCGTATTAATTCACCTTAATACACTCATACTGCATTACAAAATATGTGAAATTAGGGAGATGAGGGTCGAGGACCATCATATTATTACAAGTGGAAAATCTATTTAGCATTACTTATTTTGGCATACATTTATTATCAATACCACTTCTCGTTTCATCGCAAATGTCATAAATTTTGAGTTTGAAATGGAATACCCTATATATTTTAACATATTCCGATTTTGCATGAAAGTTACTCTACAATGAATCTAAACTTGATATTTGTTTCAAATATGGCGAATAATATTATCATTTCCAATTCCTACCTGGAAAATTATTATTATTTAAAAATGTAAATGTTAATTTAGGTGTCTATAGAAAAAAATAAAATAACCTGCAGTATGCATAATAAACTTTATAGATCGAAATCGGAAAATGTTAAAACATTCAGTATGCTCCATTTAATAATTCAAAATTTATGACACTTTCGCTAAAATCATAAGGGGTATTGGTAGTAATGTATGCCAATACACGCCTATTTATTTTTAAATTTTAAAACTCATGCTTAAGTTTTAAATTTTGAAATTGTATTTCTATTTTTAAAACATGGCGGACTGAGATATGATCTAGTTGACACCTTGTATACGGTTTAGGGTATAATCTGTGATTTGAAATTTGATATAAAAGCAGAAAAAAAAACCGTGTTACTTATTTTCAATCGTTTCATCACCACACGAAGTCGTATTGAAATCGAGGGCGGTTATCTGGGGCTTTTTCTTGTATAAATAAAATTTTATGGTTTAACGTTCCGTCAGATATACCCCAAGATTCACACCTAGGACCAGTTATGTTTTTTTAATTATAGCACAAATAGTAATAAAATATTATTCTCTGCAAACGATTGTCACCTATTTCAGAATAATCTAACTTGTAATGAAAACTTTCACCTGAATATTTCGAAACGAAAACTAATTACTCCTTTGTGGAGCAGAAGCGTAGGAATATAAGGGTACACTTCACGAATAATAATGTTCATTACTGAGTTCTACAGATAAAATAGGATATAAGTTTTCTGCAAACATTGAAAGAGCACCATCGGGAGACGATTAAAACTGGTTATTTTAGTCATTTACAGTAGGCAAGTAGCCACAGGTAGACTAGCTCTATTAAATGTTCTTCAGAACATGACTGTATCTAATACGTTAATAGAACTGAGATCATAACTTTAATTTAAACCGCAGTCCCACCACCCCTTTAGAGCAATGTATTATTTTACTTCCTTAAAACTATCTATTTTTATTTTATAAATAGATGGTATATTCAAAAAGAAATGTCGACTAGAGGTTAATATAAAATAATTTGTGGCGTTTTTAATTTAATTTAATTTACCAATAAATAGCTCCAACTTTAATAATAATTTATTAAAGTTTGATAAATAAAAAGTTTAATTTTTATAATTTTTTTATTAATTTAGTAAAATTTAGTTTTTTACTTAATATAATTGTACTGTAACATAAGTATGACAATTTACAACATTAAATAAGAAATTAGTAAATTGACATATTTCATATAAAAGGTGCTTGTCTGCTCCAAACCAAAGTTCAACAAAGCAGCTCCGAACGTCCAGGTTCTAGGAAATTATTGAGTGAATTCAATCAAGTAGAAGTCTTCAGATAAACATCGAGTCTTTCATTGTCTTTCATCGAGTGTTCATTTGTTTTGTCAATTTCACTGATATGGCCAAGGCTACGACTCAGAATAGCACTTAGGGACAGGAAAGCATAACGAAGTCCATAAGTGAAAATTATATGAAAAAAAAATCCGAAAAATTGTTTCAAGAAGAAAATATCGAAAGAGAAAAGCAACAACAAAAGAAGAAAATCTCATAAAAATTCAAAATGAAAAGTCTCAAGAAAAGAAAACACCGTGTACAAAAATACTGTTGTAAATACTATCTATAGAGAAAACTGTTCTACTGTCTGTAGAGAAATCCGTTCTACTTAAAAGATGGCATGTGGATTTTTTCACGTTCTTTGTAAATTAATAAAATAATAAAACAAAATTACAATATTCCCAAAAGTATATCATTTTGTTCGACGATTATATCGTCGCTCCAGTAAGCTTCTTTCTCCTCGAAATCAGATATAATTATACAGCACCAAGTGCACGCCTCGTACGACCTTCAATTGTAATACCACACAAATAAGCGAAGTAATGAAACGACAGAAGCTAGCGTAGAAGTATATACTAATGAAAATTCACATAATCGAAGAAAACAGATAAAATAAAAAAATTAAGAAGGTGCTCTTTGCCTGCAAATTGAATTCTCCATATACTCGAATTTAACATAAACAATAGACCAGCTAGTTGTTGGTATACTAACAACAAAAAAGACTCTTCAGGGAGGAGGATTCATTTAAATGACTAAAGAAACTATATATCCCTTTTGAATGACTATTGATAATCATTAAATCTTTACAACCATTCGCAGAAAACAAAACAGAAAAATATCTACTATTGGAAACACAGAATATGGACGAAGAAAGTTGTCAAATGTTACCAACCCTTCCTTACTTAGAAACAATAAACAATCTTTCGAGACAACTCAGAGTTTTCAGCGAGGTATATTAGTATTACCAGTATAAATATTTATAATTATGTATGTATATATATATATATATATATATATATATATATATATATATATATATATATACGAGGGTTTAATAGGTCCCACTATTCACTACATGCAATAAAACGTTATATATATATATATATATATATATATATATATATATATATATATATATATATATATATATATATATATACGTTTTATTGCATGTAGTGAATAGTGGGACCTATTAAACCCTCGTATTTATTCTTATTAGCTAGTAAAAGATTACAAAAATACACTGGCGATACAAATACAAGGATGGTACTAAATATATATGAAAAATTTCAAATTTTATCCACTGAAACTAACTGTTAATGTTTATAACTGATAATGTCGCAAACATGCATTTTGTAGGCTTAAAGATGACTGTGGTAGAGAGTGATAAGAAGTAGTGAGTTCTTCCATCAAGGGTGTAAAGTTGATGCGTTACATATTGTGGCAGAGGAAATTCGAGAATCGGGAATCCAAACGTAAATGTATTACTATCATATACAAAGACAATGTTTTTCAAGTCGCCTAAACGTATTTGAGACTTACGGTGTCCCGACATTTGAACCGCCAGAGCCAATTCTTATATGCTCAGGGTCATGGTTGCAGTCAACATTTTATTATTTTGAGCATTTCCAGCAAAATAAGGTATATAGTATTACAATTTGATCATACAGTTTCAACTACCATCAAGTACAATCAAGCGAAATTTTTACGTTCATTTGAACTCTAATTTTATTTCTTATTTAATGTTCATTTGAAGAACAATTACAATGGATTAGCCTCAGAAAATAGAAAAATTACAAAATACTTCATTATCGTTAGTGGAATCACTGTAAATATGGATCCTGACTGACTAAGAGTGTTATAATAAATTTTGATAGTGTTTTAAAGAAAGTTTAAAATTTTGTAGCAGTAATAAAAATTTTTTATAATTTTGTGCTTACAGGTCCGTTTTGAAATGTCAATTTTTTTTAATTATGCAAATATTACATCACTATATGCTAAATAGTCATTTTCTTTATATACAAATATTTTGAATATACCAATATATCTTAAGATGAATATGTTTACACTGTGTTAAACAACTGTAGAAACATACCTAATGCTACAGATCTATCACCAATCTCATCCAGCTTGTGACAATCTAAATATTTTAATGTTTTATAAATTATAACTTATTATTACGTACACTATATTATCAGTATATGAAAGCAAAGAATGTTTAAACACCTAAGGATATTGTTTTGAGGAATATTTTACATATGCCGAGTGTAATGGTAGCGAAGACCTTGCTAATAATGAAGACGTATCACACAGTAACCTACAGGATGGCGAGGAGGAAGAAGAAATACTAATTGAAGATCCTGTGTAATGCATAATGAAGAAGAATGATCATTTATTATAGAAGAGGCCCTTCCAATTGAGAGTAATGTAAATAAATATATGCATAGAATGAATCGTTTACTAGCAGTGATATATCCACTCCTATTATGTGCACGTCCATGGTACCCGGACCACTGTCCGGGTACGATATATCAATATACAATATCAATCTCAGTTTCCCTCGAGTCCATATAGTACGCAAGTAAATTTCTTCCATCTCGGTAAGTAAATTTCCCCCATTATACAAATGCAGTATATATACCCAAGCATTCGCCTAGTAGTCTGCGGCTTACAGTATTTTTCTCTCCTATTCTGTGAAACTAATTATTTATTGCTTATTATGTAAATGCTGGTTTCTGAATCTTTTACAAAATGAACATTAATATGTACTGCGCTGTAAAAGAGAAAATAATATGAGGGAACTGGTTTCTTTATAAATATATTTTTTACTCAGATTCGTAACTTCGAAACTGACCTCATCAAAAGCTCAATAGCAGCCCGTTATATACCATAGACTCGATTTAAATAGTTGAAATATCGCATACAAATTTAAATTCGGCAATACATAAAAGTATTGTATTAGTATAATAGAATAAAAGTAAGTCCTTAAAATGGGTAAAATGGTTTTATAAAATTAGTTAACTTGAAAAAAAACTTGTGTAAAAATATTTATTGTGTATAAATATGTATGTGTCTTGTTAAAAATTTAAGTGAACTGTATACATTACATTAATTGGAGCTGATTTATGTTATTTTCATGGTAATAGTTAATTCGAAAAGTAATCTTTTGTAGAACATTTTATTCTATAAAAAAGTATGATTTCCATTTATTAATTCACAGTAATTCTGGAATTTCACTTAAAATTGTAATCTTAAACTCTACGTTTCACTGACGTTTATTAGGACAAATCTCAGTTTTAGTCTAATCATAAAATAAAAAGATAAATAGGGGAGTTGATCATGATTATATCAATGAGGTGTAATAGAAATAAATAAAGCAAAATACCTCTTTAGAAATTCCGATATTGATTAACTGGGCTACATTCTACATTCTATGAATATGTAAATAGTCATCTTATTCCATTCTATCTAATTATTTATATATTCTATTTATAATTGCAGTTATTTAATTGATTATAATATTTTGCACTTCATTAAGATATATCCTTATAGAAACTACCGGGTCCGGCAACAGGATTGAATGGTTTTGAATAGGTTGCTGTGGAAATACTGCTTACTTGACAAACGTCAGATAGTGATAAAATTGCATTTTATTATCGAAGGTTTTGTGTTATAATGGCAAATTGACCGGTTAATCAACGAGTCTCTGCTGTTAAATCATTTATCCTGACTCAGTCCATCGTAAAAACCCAGAGCCGTTTTCGCCGTGAATTTAATTTGCCAGTGTGCGCTAAAGTCCCATCAAAAAATACAATTTTGAGATGGGTAAGAGATTTCGACGAAAAATTTGTCGGGGGTACACGCACAGTTCGTATATAAGGTAATATTGAAAGAACCAGAGTAACCGTTCCGAGTCCACAACGTTCAATTCGGCAATCAATTGTACTGAGAATTTCAGAGCGAAGTATGCAACGAATTTTAAATCTGGATTTGAAATTGCATCCATATAAAGTACAGGTAGTTCAGTGGCTGAACCCTGTTGATAAAGTTAATCGCCTTAATTTCTGCAGGCAATTTCTTGAAACATTGAACAATTCAGGAATTCTTGATAAGCTGATCATGTCTGACGAAGCTCACTTCCATCTCAGTGGGTACGTTAATAAGCAGAACTTTCACTACTGAGCAGAACTCGACAAAGAGAACTGCATGAACACCCACTTTATGAGCAAAAGGTAACGGTGTGGTGTGGAGTGTGTAGATTTGGTGTGATCGGGCCATACCTTTTTGAAGAGAGCGACCATACCGTTACAGTCAATTCACTTCGGTACGTTGAAATGTTGGAAACATTTGTGACTGTGTAACTTCAAAGAATGGACCAAGATGAAGTATAGTTCCAACAGGACGGCGCCACAGCGCATACAGCTAGACGGTCCATTGCTGTTTTAGAGCGTATGTTCCCGAATCGCCTAACTTCAAGGTTTGGTGACTTTACATGGCCCGCAAGATTACCGGATCTGAGGGTCCCGGGTTTTTTTCTGTGGAGATTCTTAAAGTCCAAAGTGTACTCTGCGTGTCCCCAAGCACTTCTGGAACTCAAAGAAAAGATTCGTGAAGAGATAAATTCGATAAACGAGGATTTATTCAGACGCGTTATGTTCAATGTCAGAGACAGATTGCAGCAATGTATAGAAGAAGACGGTGGTCACCTTAAGGACGTGATCTTTGCAAACTAAGTGTTATAAGAAATTTCCAGAATTGTGTTTTTAGTTGTAGTAATAATTAGTCCAAATATATTCTGTGTTTCTTAACAGTGGCCTATTAAAAACCGTTCAATCATGTTGCCGAACCCTGTATAATTACGTTTTATTTCGAATTATGGAGAGGTATGGTTCTATTGTGTTCATTTAATATGGTGATCATAATAATTTTCCTCATTACGAAACGAAATATTCATAAAACAATTTTATCACCTAACAGTGATGAGAATAACAATAATATTAAACCAAACATGTAATTAAAATAAAATTAATTAACCAGATATTCATGCAAATTAATAAACAATAACTGATCGGGAAACGCAGGAAATCCATACCTTCGTCCAACGAGTACCATCAGTTGTATAAATAATAGCAACGTTTGTATTACATAAACAGGGATTATCAACCAGCGAAAACATGTTAGCACTAATAATACTGCTGGAATGTAGAATACGCCCACTTACGCTGATAATAGTGTGACAACTTGTTCTAAAGTCGAGTGTAGGTTTCTGCAAATACCTTGTATGTTACTCTTAATGCTCATTTGCACAACACAAATGAATCTTAATGTACTTCAGCTATTCTAATTCTGACTGGACATGGCAAATTACAAATGGATACGAATATATAAATACGTCTCTTTACTGTAGTACCTACCTAAAGAGTCGGTCTTATCTAGTAAATTTATTAAAAAGCAATATACCTCACCTTAAACAATTTTATTACTAGGTAATAATGATAGCATATTTAACACGTTTTTCAAGCATTTAGTAACCAATATATTAACCACTTAACTATTTATCTTTTTTACGCATCCTGTTGATTTCTCCTATCTCACATTTATTCTATGCCAATATGTATATCTCATTATACTAATTTCTATTCATATTATTCTATTAATCTAAATGTTCGTATTATTTTGCAATTAATTATATACTGATATAATATACAGTGTGATAAGTTCCAAATCATCACTTTCATTTAATGCAAATGTTATAACTTTTGTGGCGATAGCTTCGAAGTTAATATTTTTATTCAAACTAATATAAGTCTTTTTATGTACCATGATAACCAGTATCTAATACCTTTATTTATAATTATAGAACATTTTAATATCAATTAATTTAGTTATAGTTTTGGTGTCATTGCCATCATTTAATTGAATTTTAATCATTTCCCGATTATGCCAACTTAGCGAAACACGCGTCGATAAATAGGTAATTTTTCGATATTCGTGGAAAGCTGGTTCTATTTTTTTTTCAGTTACAGTTTGAAATAACAATTGATATGTTGTTATCATATCTTGAAATTTAACTAATATCGCTTTAAAACATTTATTGTGATTGTGTAGATTTTGGTATTCCTGAAGATTTGTTAAAAAATACCTCCACCTCTGATAAACCCTAGAAAACTTGAATTGAAGGTGAGATGAATGATACAATGCACCCGTTACTATTTTATGAGGTTAGAGATTACATGAGTTATTCTTTCAATATTGTTTTAGGAACTGACACAATTTAAAAATAGACAGCTCTTTTGAAAATGTGGGTGAAAGAAGAAATGAGCTACACATAATTTGTCAGCCATATATTCGCTGCCAGACTGTTCAGTCAGAAAACTCATATGTGAAATATATTCTACTTTCGGTAATACCAAGTGTCAAACAAGTCACCTTCAATATTTCTAGTCTCTCCAGGAACAATATTATCAACTCCATATACTCGTATATTATACTTTAAAAATTTACATTTTGCACATTTCATCTATTGCATATTGACAGTTGAAATATTTATCTTCGTTGTTAAATATTTCAATATGTAAGGCTTAAACGATTGTTGAGGTTTGGAATACGACAATAACTAGACGTTCTCTGATTGTGATTGCTCTGAATATCATTTTCCACTCTACCATGAGTTTCAAGAATCAAAACCCTCATTCAATGTTTCTTGACTTCCACTCGTACACTGCTCTATTTCTTTGTCCCATAGACAGATCAGCATGTATGTCCATTGGCCGTACTCTCCACCACTCGTTTCCTAGGTCAGTTTTATTTATTTATTTTTTGTTTGACTGTAACAATAGAGCTAGTCAAAGGGAAGGCAAAGACAATAATTTCAAATAATCAGGTAATAGTACGGGTAATATACAATTTTTTTCACTCGCTAGTTACTCTAAAGTTATTTCAGGGTTATTTAAATAGGCCAGTATCTTTAATAAATCTGAGTGGCTTTAACAATGACTCTTCATCATAACATAAATAGTCTAGAATGTTGAACTATTTGGCGGATTGTGTAAATACTGATGTATTCTATCGGTATGGTATATTCTATAGTTATAGTAATATCATATGTCATACAGTTGGGAATTATAGATCCTTTTAATAAATGGCTAGATGCTAGATGGATGTGGCTAATTCTGAGACAGATTAAAACCGCTTGTTATCTACGTGATTTTACTAGATGTTTCCAAGGACTTACTCTTCTGTTTGCCCAACATACTATGTCAATGTGGTCACTCTCTATTAAATCTTATCCCAATTTTCTTTTTTTGTAACTCATATTTTCTTATAACTCAATCAGCAGTACCTGACCTATAACCATTCAGCTATGATCCAGCTTGTCACGAGCCAGTAAAATTCTACAAAGGTGGAAAATATATTACACTGAGGTTAGAAAGACTAGACTGTGACGAAAGAATTAGATTCTACCTGGTCTTAAATTGCATTAAACATAACACTGTAGTAAGTGTACTAAACTGTACTGTAGCAACCAGGGACATTAGGTAATTGTAATTAACCATGTCCAGTCCAAGTTGCAAACCTATCACTTATGATACTTAGCAAGTATCTGCCATTTAAAATCATATTAAAAAAATAATCAGTTTACACACACTCAAATTGACATCTTACTCTTAAAGCTACAATCTGCAAAGGGGAAGGTTAAATATAAAGGCGATAAAACTATCACTTATGATACTTTGCAAATAGCCACCATTAAAAATAATATTAAAAAAGGTTAATCAGTTTTCACACACACACATGCACAAATTTACCTCTTTTCACTAAAACTGTAAGCTGTAAAGGGGAAGGTTGAATATAAAGGCGATAGCAAACACACGATGCTCGGGTAAAAGTTTAAAATTTTCCCCCCTGAGACTTGAATTCAGGCATACAATGACACCCCCAATACTGGGCCTAGTCCCCACATCGAATAACAGTATAAATTGCATTGTTCCAGCTACTTATATAAGTAGAAGAATACAATAGGTTATCCATCCAAATAGTGTCCGCAGAGCAAAGTGCTGTCATAGAATTATAATTGATGATCATACATTATGTGAACATTTTAAACTTTATTACGTTACATGAGAAATATTTGTAATAATCTAATAAGAAATATTGCAACATTTACTTTTACATAATAGAATTTTATAACCTATAAAATTGTAATCCAAAATCACTGGGGCACTTGTACGGGCCAATTTCGATTTAAGGTCTCTGCCCACTACACCGTACCATACTGGGACCGTAACAGTACCGACACATACAAACAAATATAATTTGCATCAATGGTCCAGTCATGGCACGCTACGGTATTGACCGGTGATGGAACGGTCTAGTGGATGCTGTCTGATACAGATTGATGCAAATTATATGTTTGCATGTGTCGATATGGTTATGGTCCTATACTACGGTATAATACGGTGTAGTAGACAGAGTCCTTTAATATATATATATATATATATATATATATATATATATATATATATATATATACAGACTACTTCTCTGTATACACAGTATACAGAGAAGTAGTCGGTGATCTAGTGGAACAGTATCCATAGTTCCCAGGATCAGTATATCCATAGTTGTTTTATGATACAGGCAACAGGATTGAATGGTTGTTAATAGGCCACTGTTAATAAACAAAGAATATATTTGGGCTTATTATTATTACAACTAAAAACACAATTCTGGAAATTTCTTATAACATTCAGTTTGCAACGATCATATCCCTAAGATGACCACCGTCTTCTTCAATACAATCTGTTTCTGAAATTGAACATAACACGTCTGAATAAATCTTCGTTTATCGAATTTATCTCTTCACGAATCCGTTCTTTGAGTTCAACAAATGTTTGGGGGCGGGTAGAGTCAGTACACTTTGGACTTTAAGAATACCCACCGAAAAAAATCCGGGACCGTCAAGTCCGGTGATCTTGCAGGATATGCAAAGTCATTAAACCTTGAAATTAGGCGATTTGGGAGCATACGCTGTAAAACAACAATGGACCGTCTAACTGTATGCACTGTGACGGCCTCCTCTTGAAACCATACTTCATCTTGGTCCATTCTTTGAAATTCCAAGGCCACAGATGTTTCCAATATCTCAACGTACCAAAGTGAATTGACTGTAACGGTGTGGCTGTTTTCTTCAAAAAAGTATGACTCGATCACACCAAATCTGCACACTCCACACCACACCGTTACCTTTTGGTCATAAAGTGGGTGTTCATGCATTTCTCTTGGATTGTGTTCTGCCCAGTAGCGAAAGTTCTACTTATTAACATACCCACTGAGATGGAAGTTTCTGCATGATCAGTTTATCAAGAATTCCTGCATAATTGTTCAGTGTTTCAAGAAATTGCCTGCAGAAATTGAGGCGATTAATTTTATGAACAGGGTACAGCCTTTGGGCTATCTGTACTTTCAAATCCAGATTTAAAATTCGTTCCAAACTTCGCTCTGAAATTCGCAATGTAATTGATTGCCCAATTGCAGAACGATGTGAAATCCGTTCAACAGCTACTCTGGTTCTTTCAATATTACATTGTATACGAACTGTACGTGTACCTCCTACAAATTTTGAGTTTACACTACCCCTTTCGTCAAAATCTCTTACCCATTTCAAAATTACGTTTCATGATGGGACTTCAGCGCGCACTGGCAAGTTAAATTTACGGCGAAATCGCTTCTGGGTTTGCACAATGGACTGGGTCTGGATAAATGATTTAACAGCAGAGACCCGTTGATTAACCGGCTAATTTGCCATTGTAACACAAAACTTTCGATAATAAAATACAATTTCATAACTATTTGACGTTTGTGAAATAAACAGTATTTCCACAGCAGCCTATTCAACACCATTCAATCCTATCGCCGGATCCTGTATTTGGGAAATAATTGTTTCATTTCAAGCAGTCAGCAGCATAAATGGAAATAGAAAGTTGTGGGGTGGAGGTTATCATCGTTTTTATTTATGTAAATAAAGTGTAATGGGACGTAACAAATTCAAGGCTGCTCCAGTAAACGACGGAAAAAGAAGCAACGCTCTTCTGAGTAGCTTATGCTGTAGGGCAAATCCTCCGAATTTAATTCGACGTTATTTGAAATCATTCATTTGAGGGATAAATTATTTGAATTATATAGCAGTATTTTTGGTAATTCACCGGGAATCGTTTTTCCCACTACGAGTTTGTGACTGGAATTCATCAAATTCTCATGGAGGTTATCCTCAGTTATTGCACATCAGGCCATTCTAAATAATTCGCCAAGAATGTGCATTATTTAATAGTGTGAAAACCCTCTTTGCTAGAGGGTTCATCGGTGATGTTATCACCTCTTTTAACCTCTGTTCACCTAAAAGCATCTGTAGAGTTGGAAAGTTTCGTTTATTTATATCAATTTGGGTTGTTACTTGCACCAGAAATAACTACCACTACTGTTGTTACTGAATTCGGGTTATTTTGCTTTCACTTCGACACACCTACCGAAATACGAAATAGCTAGATAAATAGATTTAATCAAATTCAAATTAATAGCTGTGTATATATTTTGAAGGTACTGCATATTATACTGTCAATAAATTGAGGTACAAAACAGAAACTTTTATTAAAATTAATTATCACCTTTGGTCTACGTTCAAATGAAGTAAATGAAGTATTCTGATATTTAGTCAAATATTTAGTAGTTTTGATAAGTACATATTTTTATTTAGGTTTAGCGGAAATTAGTTAGTATATAGACTTTTTTCTAGCTCTACCAATGGAGCCCAATTTCCATCCACAGCTAGTTTCTCCTGTCATATTGGAACAAGACATACTAGGTAGAACTGTAATTTATTGTACACATAATCAATCGTTTTCTATAGATTTGACAAGAGGACATTGTCAAGATAAGGTAAAACTTATATCCTTACATACTTCGATATTATTATCTGACTTGTACTAATTATAGATCTATACTAAAACTCATTAGAAATTACAGTTTAAATTCATAGACTCTCGCCAAATTTTATTCATCAATCTTTAAATTTATACCCTATATAAACAATCAATTTAATCATCTACCCGCTGATATAAATTAACTTTATAAAAAAAGTAATAGTTACAGAATACCAGAGAACGGTTAGCTATCATTTGATAAATATGCCAATTATTTAGTTCATCAAACATTTGTAATGTATTTAAAAATAAGTTTCGGATAATCAATTGTAAATTTATGGTGAAAACCTATTTAGCCTCCTGCTGACTGATATGGCACTTTATTTTTTCTTGGACATAATATTATACACAGTAACCATAATAGAAGTAATAACTCAAACAAAGATAAATTAGAGCGTGATTATATAATAAGACGATAAAAATTACTTATTAGTGGATTGGAATTTCATTCAGTCAGAATGAAATACATTCATAGTATCGAAGAATGTTTCACAAGCATCAATAAATGGAATTTTAATTTTGTTCTAATGAACCCTACTGTTTTTGTTTTAGATTATTATCAAAAATATTTTAATTTTTCTTTAACTAAGATGAGTATCAATGATCGGGCTTAATGGAAAATTATATTTATTAATGAACAGTACTATACGAGCATTATTCTGCCCTAAATTCCTCACTTAATTTTATTTAATACAATGTAGCGGTTGAAATACTTATTGAGTAATTTTCCGAGTGACTAATCTAATAATTGAACTGCAAATACTGCATCCCTGTAACATTACATTTATAATTGTAGTTCCCACCAAGGACATGTCTGAAGCCATTAGAATGCTATGCTTTAGTTAGAATAAATTTCTTGAAAAAGTATAGACAAACGGGTTTAATGGAAAGTTGTATTTAAATGGAAATTTTTTAGAGTTCAATGATGAACTTGTTTGGTACTATTGTAATATTTCCGTGGTATGAAGTTATGTATAAGTAACAGAAATGAATCAACGATATTAAATAACTTTTAAATTTTCATTACAATTAAAAGGACACATGCTAAATTGTAATCAAACCCGATTATACTTGTATTCGAATATTTGAAGAAAAGAAAAAAGTAATTGAATCGAAATATGTTATATAAGAAAACCTAACTTAGTGACAATATCTTCAGCTTGTTAATTAACATAAATATACTTTTGATTATATTCTCGCCAAATCTCCTGAACTATAAGAACCTCCTTTGTCCTTAGTTTATTTTTATTTATTTATTTATTTATTTATACACCATTCAACATCAAAGGCCTATTATAGAATGCGAAAAACTAACACAAAACATATATAGTTTATTTCATCGCTATTTGTCAAATAAAAAATCTCAAAACATAACCGTGGCTTGTTTTTATGGCTAGGCTCAGGTAGACTATTCCGTTTATCGGCAAGATAAAAGAGTTTTTTATTTGTCAAATAGCGATGAAATTAACAGTACACATAAAGTCAAATAAAAGCAATATTTAAATTATGTTTATTTTAGATTTTACTGATTTACTTTTGCTATTTTTAAAACATAAAATATTAATATTACACAATATAGAATTACCTATTATTGTATGACTAGCGTTACGAATATCTACCCTATTCTGCTTTGTTTGGAAAACTACAAATTTTATATATTGGTGAAAATAAAAGTGTATTAGTTTTAGTAGTTGTAAAATAAAACAATATTTATATTACGTACATACAATCTAGTAACATGAAAGTTAATTTATGACAACAAGATGGGCAGTAAATACAATTATTTAATAATTTACATAAAAATATCAATACAATGCAAAGCTTTACTTGACAGATGGTAATTTTTACACACTACTGAAATGGGGATGTATCTCCACACCATCTGCAAATGCCTTATACAATAAGGACTAAACAAATTAGGCCAAAACAGCTATTCTCCTGGCTACTTTGCCGACGATGAGCACTGAATTATATGGAGAAAAATATATCCCGATTTCAGTAGTTTGTATAAATATTACACCCAAATACTCTCTCGGTGACCTAAGTGTCGAAATTTAAATATATTCGATGAACTGTGGAGATATGATGTAGAGTATCTCTAACCGAATATACTCCATCACAACGAAAACACATGTATTTTAAAAATTGCCTCTCAACTCTTTCTAGGTTAGCTATATGAACATTATAACAATACAATCCCATGCAACAGATCCATGTTCTTACTAAGTTCTCATAAAAGAATAAAATAGTTATTAGTTAGGTATTGCAAACCATTTAAAATTTCTTATAATGAATTTAAGCTTTTTATCATGCATTTTTCATTAATGCTTAAGCTTCCTTATAATGAATTTTATAACGTTTTAAGTTTACATTATTTACTTGTCAATATTCAATCAAAGATTACTCCTAAGTCTCTAAATTCACTAACTTCGTTTAAATGAATGTTGTTAATATTATAATTAAAATTAATCAGAGACTCTTTATGAGTAAAAGTTATTAAATTACACTTACTGATATTAAGTGGTAACAGATTAGTCTCACTCTAGGAATTTAAGTTATTAAGATTATTTTAAAGCAAAGTGCAGTCCCGCATACATGTTATCTAACGAAATAGTGTACAGTCGTCAGCATACAACAACATTTGATTCTATACCCTAGCAGATATCATTATTGTGGAATACCCGATGTTTCAAGTATTTCGACAGAACTAAAACCATAGTGCTTCTAAATATGTATATAGTCTTCTATTATCTAAATATTTAGTATAAATAAAAAAGTCTTCTGCCATCTAAATATGATTTAAAAAAAAATAAAACTTTCTGACAATCTGAGTTATAAATAAGTTCTTAGTCCATATGTACAAAATATCTCTATGTGTAAAGTCGTCGTCTCAAGTTTTGTTTATAAATATAAGACATCAAACGATAAATTAAACAAAAAAGACTATGTAACACGGTTTTTGACTAATAGCAAATGATTCTATAAGCACAATTAAAATCGAAAAATAATGTACAAATATTTTTCCAATGCTGGTTTTTCCATTTTTGGACAAACAGTTAAGTTCTTTTTTGTTAATAAAAATTGTAAGGTGGCAATAAAATATTGAAATTTATAGTGCTCCCTATTTTTATTATTTTAGAAGTACCCGGTAGAGCGTTAAGTTCCAACCAACCCGTAGATTTATGTAATATACAACGTATACGAGTACATCACAAATTTATACCTTTATTCCTTATTCAATCTGAAACGATACTCTAAAATTATTCCCAACATAAATAAAATACCCAGCTTGGTAACCTTTACAATAAGTGTTGAAATCATGCACGTAACACTAAAAATTAAATGACTTAAAATTGTGTTTAATTTATAAAAAAAAAATAGAGTCATGGCTATAATTTGGGAGCAATTTTACTGTCAGAGAGGAGGCTGTACTGATAATTTAATAATCCGCTTTACCAGTTGGCTGTGTCGATAATCTGTCAATTGAACTCGAAAGGCGTGCCAATGCCTCAGCAGGTTTATATCTTCATACACTTATTATTATATTCAACGATACAAGTTATATTTTATGTTCTTAATATAATCCATCTTTCACCTGTTAAACCGGCGAAGAAATCACTTTACTACCAGTTTTCTTTTGGTGTGTATTGCTTATATACCCATATATAGAGTGTTCTGCTTCTTATAAAATATTTCGATAGTCCTTAACTCAGTTTTAGTGTCGATTTATGGCTCAAATGGGTATGAATAATTACAGCTCTGAAATTTTCTATAAATCGTTCAGGGTGATATTTAAGTAATAATTAATTTAACTTATCTTTAAACATTTTTCAAAAAAAAAAACTTTGCAGAATGAAGATAAATCTCCATTTGAATAAATTTTCCAGATAAATTCATAATCACTTTAGATTCCGATTCCATGTAACTGTCTAAATGGGTAACATGAACATGAATATACACAATGAAATCATTTTCTTAGCCTCAGAAGATGCAAACATGTTTTAACAGATCTTTTAACTTTCCCAATATAGTATGACTCATGAATGTACTCATGCTGTATTAAACATTAACATACATTAACTCGCCATAAATTCCAAATCCAAAACTTAAATTATTTGGAAAAGGATAAACGTGAAAGAATGTGGGCAACACCTATTCCCACGGGTATTGGCAGTGTCCGCTGGAATTCGAAGCAGGCCATGATAGTCATGTTTGCTAAATAACGCTCTCTAAGATTCAATTAAGAGCAATGGTTCAAGTATATCAAAATTGTCTGCTTTATCCCGAAACCTCAGAATACGACGAAGAAGGTTACATGTGATCCTTTCCTTACTATTCCCGAATATTTTGGGATAGAAAATCGGGCGTAGTAGGTGTGTTTCAGGTGATCATCCCTGCCGGGCTACCCCTAAGTATATTTAAACAGACCAAACTTTTCTCCCTATACTACACCCAAATATATCCGCTTTTGCCTATTCTGTCTCATGGCGTCTATTTTCTAAGCACGTACAGCATAAAGTCTATGCGGGTAGCCTGTGCAAAGGCCCATTCAGTAAGGAAAAGGTTAATAATAAAAGCAATCACCATACTCACGATCACGAAGAGGTGCCAAACTCAGCTCTGTGAAATTTAAACCCAACTATACAGAAAGAATACTAGACAAAATCGCATTAGAAATGTGTCATATTGATACATATACCTCTATAGGAGAAAAAATTACATTACCCATACATTTTCTGGAGAGCAAGTGCTTAACTTTTGCCTAAGTCTGGAGCTATCAAGCTGAATATGTACCCTCTATACTCTAACGTGGATTTAATGTGTCAAACAGTATCCAAATTTATCAAAATGTCAACGTGTGTGCATAAATAAAACAAAAATGGTACATAGGAGTATAACACAGATTTGCTGCTCGTCAGCAGTTCAAGTATAAGATCATCAGCATTTTTTGGGTTGAACTATTTGGATTTTTAGGCGCGATAATAAAACTCCTTACCGCTTGTCTAATACAGACGTATTTAATACTTCAGGGTGGCTTCATCTTCTGTCACCATGTCAGCTTACTTTGTATGACAAGCAAAACATTGTTTCCAAAAATTTAATTGTTGTCAACATTTTGTAGAGATTTGGTTACAAAATAAGGCATATATGAAGGCATATATTACGTTACTAATTTAAATATTAACTCTACAAGTTATGGCGATACAAGATCCTGACTCGAACAAATTAGATAAAATTAAGAGCTGGGCATACCAAGAAGTAACATGGCCGAAAGTCTTAAACATAATATAAATTTCAGAAGTTCCAGTAATTGTTTTCAGAATATTTTTAGTCATCTTGTATTTATACTCATACTT
Organism: Rosalia funebris; assembly: GCA_037954035.1. Lineage (NCBI taxonomy): Eukaryota > Metazoa > Arthropoda > Insecta > Coleoptera > Cerambycidae > Rosalia > Rosalia funebris. The sequence goes on from JAZFAV010000002.1 coordinate 32,245,550, forward strand.
TGGATAAATTATTATTTGAAAATTATGTAAATAATTAAAATAAAGTAAGTTAGCAGCAGAGTGGTAAAAAATACATATCTCTCTTGCCATGAAAATAGTTCAGTTGATAATTATGTAACTATAATTTATTTGTTTGTAGTTTTAGGAAGTTGGGAATATTTTCTTTTTAAATCATTTTTTCACATTTTAATACCTTTTTATGGACAATTTATTTTAATAAATGTTATATTTTTTTTAACTTATCTTTTGACTACCCTTTGCTGCACCCTTAGCGTGCGTATACGATCTGGCAGAAAGGCCGTATACATACCAATATGCTTGGATGTTTCCAAAGTATCCCAATGGGAGGATTTTGACCCTTCCTCCCCGGGACATGAGTGTTTGGTGCTCGCGTCTATGTGTAACCTTCCGTAGCCTATAGCTTTAAGGCATAGAGATCGATTTATGTGTTTCTAAATTCTTTTTTAAATATAATTTACCATTTTATTCCTATCTTCACTAAACTATATTAATTCTATCAACGCAATCAAAATACTAGTAAAGATTGTAGAGTTTCCAAGCAAGGAAACAGCTTTCATTAAATATTTAATGGATTGAAGATTTAAAAACCATCATATATTGATAATTTCTCTCAATTTCAATAAGATTACATTGTGAAAATATATCATTCTATAAATATAATGTTTCCACTAAATCTACTATAAAGTTGACATAAACATAATAATGAACTGGATTTGGTAAAATATATTAATTTTGATGAGGTAATTATCACAATTAGGTCTTTAAATTAAAATTTTATCAGAAACTTTTAATCTCTATAACTTTTTATTATGTGTTTTACAAAATGTATAAAGAAAATAAGTTTTTATACAGCAATTATAACAATATATGTATATGTGAGTAATACATATTGTTACATTCTGTATTTTATTTGATTGATTTTATTGATTTCATAGGTACCGTAAAAATAGTCTAATAGGTATTTAGTGCACATCATTGTAGATATATTTTTTTAATGTCATAATATTCACCTGGGAAATGTCATCATAATATTGTGATCTACCTACGAATATTACATTTTATATATGACATATTTCTAGTATTTTGTTCAGGATATAACATGGATAAGCATTATGGAAGGGAATATCTCTTATAATTCAATAAAATAAATGATTCATTAAAATTATAATTATTACGTACCATCAACAAATAACGTAATGAGACACTAGTAGTATAGCAAAGGGGCTACCAGGCCACTTTTGATGCGGATGGCATGTGTCCATCGGGAGTGACCAAAGATGTGGGTGGGGTCGCGAAGAGTTCTTGTGGATAATCAACAATGACCAGAGGGTGTAGAAAAAAACATGGTGGCGGAAAGAAAATGGCTGTATTAAGAAAAAAGGGGCGTGGCTGCATTAAGAAAAAAGAGGGGCGTGGCTGCATTAAGAAAAAAGAGGGCGTGGAAAAAAATATGGCTGGAAAAAATAGGGTGTGGGTAAGAAAAAAATATGGCTGCATTAAGAAAAAAGAGGGTGGGGAAAATAACATGTCTGCATTAAGAAATAATATGGCTGTATTAAGAAAAAGGAGGGCGTGGAAAAAAAGCATGGCTGTATTAAGAAAAAAGGGGCATGACTGCGAAAAAAGTGGGCGGGGAGAATGGGAATGGGAAGTGGGACATGTCTGCATTAAAAAATAAGAGAGTGGGGGGTAAGAAAAAAAAAACATTAAGATAAAAGGGTGGGGGTAATAAAAAAAATGCATTAAGAAAAAAGAGGGTGTCGAAAAAAACATGGCTGCATTAAGAAAAAAGAGGGTGGGGGAAAAAAACATGTCTGCATTAAGAAAAAAACATGGCTGCATTAAGCATGGCTGTATTAAAAAAGGGGGCGTGGCTGCTGCATTAAGAAAAAAAGAGGGTGGGGAAAAACATGGTTGCATTAAGAGAAAAGGGGGCGTGGCTGTGAATAACATGTCTGCATTAAGAAAAAACATGGCGGCAAAGGGGTGGGGACGCCGTTCAGTGGACATCTGACGCAGTCAAAAGGACCTTATCTTAAACTTTATACGATTTCAATCGAATAAAGACTAAAATTCATTAAAAAATTAATTGAACATAATCACAAGATAGAGTATTTTTAATAGGTTTATAAATAAAAAAGTTATAGACAAAGAAAATATATTTATGGTAAAAAAATAGTACATATATTTAGCATTACATTTAGATTCAATATTAAACATAATAGAATAACTTTAAAGAAAATTATTAAGATACAATATTGTAGTATTATAAAAAACTTAAAATATTAATGTAAAAAAATTAATCAAATCTCTAATTTCAATACAAATGTAATTTATTAAAAAAGAATTTTTGGTAAAAAACAATTAAATAAAAAATAATTTTGCAAAAAAAACGTTATTGACGACCTGCCCAACATATTACAGTTGGTCGAACCTCATCCTCCTCCACGTCGCTAATCTCGACGACTTCGTCTTCATCATCGGAGATGACAATCACCGTCTCGTCGTCGGTGTCGTCGTCGTCCACGACAATGAAGTCGATATCACGATCACTGAAAGAAATATAATTGAAAAAAGAATACAAAATAAAAAAATAACTTACTTTTCCTCCAAGTAAGGTGGAGACGTAGGAGAATAACTTGGAGGAAATAAAAATCCAGGTGGTAGATCCCGTATTGGAATCAGAGGAGGTAGTAGATCTCTGTAAGGTGGAGGCAAGTCATCATCAATGTATGGTGGCAGGTCCCAGTAAGGAGGACTCTGAAGAAAATAAGCATATCAGCAATGATTTTATTAAAAAGTTCAAAGAAGTGGAAACACTTTTAGGAAATGGTTGTTATACCCCACAGAAGAGAGTGCTGTGGATAAAAAAGGTAAAATCACACATTAGACTTTTAACTAGAGCTATCAAGGGATCTAATTTATTAGTAGGTGTACTGCGTAACCTTCAGACTAATTTAGGACATTTGAAAAGGTTTAAAAGTATCATTGAAAAAGTAAATTATATTGGGGGAGCGGTATTGGTAAAAAAAAAACGTAATAATCGGGTCAAATGGGAAGATTTAATATCGGTTTTTAATAGTAGAGTTCGTACTGGAGTAATCATTAATTTAAGACATAAATATTTGTCTCAAATTAATGAAAAAGACATAAACGAATTTTTCAATGATGCTTTTCACCTTTTCAAAACTAGAATAATGAATGCCACGAAAAAAGTACCAGTGCTCAAAGTTAATACTACTTTCTGCGCCGAATTTGTAAGAAAGTCACAAGACATAGAAATTATTGAAAAAAAATATTTTAATACAAAAAATAAGGTAATTGATGCAGGGAGGGATTTACGTCAATGGTTTGAATCTAATGTAAAAGATGATATTTTTCATGCTTTATCTGAATTTTCCGAATCTGGTAGTGGGTGGGCTTTAAATGAAATAATTAGCTTAGAAATTAATATAAATAAATATGAAGTTGAGAACGGTTCATCCTACATTAAACTGCCGGAAAAAATTGCAAAAAAACAGGCTTGCATTAATGTTAAGAACAACGATGACGCTTGCTTCGCATGGGCCGTTGTCAGTGCTCTCCATCCTGCTGAAGAACACTCATATAGAACATCATCATATCCTCATTATAAAACAGTGTTAAACGTAAAAAATATTGAATTTCCTATGACGTTACCGTTATTACCGGTAATAAAATTTCCAAATTTGAGAAAAATAATGCAATCTCTGTTAATGTATTTGGTTTGGAAATGGATTCAAAATCAAATTTTTCTGTTGTGCCCCACCGTATAACCAAGCAAAAACTAGACAAACATGTAAATTTATTATTAGTTCAGAATAAACATTTTCCAAAAATAAATGAATTTGAAAACCCACCGCCGATGTCAGATAATGAAGAGCTAGAAATTAAATATCATTATTGTTATATCAAAGACTTATCTAGACTTTTATGTAGGCAGCTCTCTAAACAAAAAATTAAAAAATATTTTTGCGATAGATGTCTGAATTATTTTACATCTCAGGATAAGCTAAATGATCATGTTGTAGATTGCGAAAAACTTCGTAAAATTGAATTTTCTCGAGAACGGTACATTAAATTAAAAAATTTTGCTTACAAGGAAATGATTCCGTTTATTATATATGCAGATTTCGAATCCTTGCTTGAACCATTTAATGGTAATGATAGTCATTGCAAAACGAGCAGGTATCAGAAACACATAGCCTACAGTGCTGGATATTATTTCAAATGCGGTTATAACAATGACTGGTCGTATTATAAAAGTGCTCGAGGTATAGAATCGATGTCTTGGTTTGCAGAAGAGTTATGCAATGTTGCACAATTTGTCACCTCGAAATTAAAACATGTGGAGCCCATGAGTACTGAAGTTAGTTTACGGGATGCCAGTAAAACTTGTCATATTTGCGAAGGAGAATTTACCGAAACAGATAAAATTGTTAGAGATCACTGTCACCTCACCGGAAACTTCAGAGGTTTTGCTCACAATAAATGTAATTTAAATTATAAAAATTCTTTTGTTATTCCCGTGGTGTTTCATAACCTCGGAGGTTACGATGCTCACTTTATAATAAAGTTCTTAGCTGAACGAAATCATATTACTTTATTGCCTGAGAATAAGGAAAAATGTATTAGTTTCACAGTTCACGATAATGAAAAAAATTGAAATTTAGATTTATAGACTCCTTCAGATTCATGAGTTGTTCTCTAGAAGAACTAGCTTCCACATTGAACGACGAGAACTTTGAAAATCTTAAACGTGAATTTTCGGACTTAGACGATGAAAAATTTCAGTTATTAACACGAAAAGGTGTATTCTTTTATGACTATTTGGATAACATAGAAAAACTAGATGAAACGCAATTACCTGACATAAAATACTTTTACAATAAACTAAACGACAAGAACATAGAGGAGATTGATTATGAACATGCGCAAATTGTTTGGGATAAATTCGGTATGAGTACTCTAGACGATTACAGCGATCTCTATATGAAAACAGATATCATGCTATTAACTTGCGTTTTTGAAACTTTTCGTAGTACTTGTTACAAGACATACAACCTCGACCCAAGCCACTATTTTTCGATACCAGGTTATACGTTTGATTGCATGCTGAAGTATACAGGGTGTAGGCTATAAACTATTCAAGATGTAGATATTTTATATCAAGATGTTTATTGAGCGTGGTATTCGAGGTAGGGTGAGTCAATGTTGCAATCGATTTTCACAGGCTAACAACAAGTATTTAGATACTTATGATGCCAGCAAACCATCCACATACATTGTTTATTTCGATATAAATAATTTATATGGCTGGAGTATGAGAGAATTCCTTCCATACGGGGAATTCCAGTGGACAGATTGCAACATAGACGTCACCAGTGTGCCTGATGACTCTGAAATTGGTTATATTTTAGAGGTCGATCTCGAATACACTGAAGATCTACATGATTTACATAAAGATTTGCCATTCTGTCCGGAACACAGAACTCCACCAAATTCAAAATTTCCTAAATTAATGACTACCTGTTACAGGTACAAGCAAAAGTACGTTATTCACTATAGAAATCTTAAACAAGCCCTACAGCATGGAATAAAATTAACACATATCCACAGAGTTCTACAGTTCAAACAGTCTCCATGGTTGAAGTCCTACATTGACTTACACACATCACTGAGAACTTAAACAAAGTCAAACTTTGAAAAAAACAATTATAAACTAATGAATACGTTTGGTAAAACAATGGAGAATGTTCGAAAACATCGAATCGTTAAGCTAGTAAACAAATGGGAAGGGAGGTACGGAGCTAGAAATTTGATTGCTAGTCCTAATTTCCAATGCAGGTCCATTTTCGGTGATAATCTTATGGCCATTGAAATGAAAAAATCTCGCATTATATTCAATAAGCCCTTGTATATTGGAATGTCTATTTTAGATATTTCTAAAATTTGCGTATATGATTTTCACTATAAATACAGGTTAACAAAATTCCCCGTGGAAAAATGTAAACTTTTGTACACTGATACAGACAGTCTCTTATACGAAATTCAGTGTAATGATGTATATGAAGATATTATCAAAAAAGACATTAATAAATTTGATACTAGTGATTATCCCCAAGATAATCGTTGGAATATTCCTCTAGTGAATAAAAAAATCCCTGGTTTAATGAAGGATGAAAATAATGATAAAATAATGACTCATTTCATAGGGCTACGTTCTAAGCAGTACACCTATAAAGTCGAATCAAACAAAGTAGTTAAGAAATCAAAAGGTGTAAAGTCTAATGTTGTGGCAAATAAAATTACTTTTGAGGATTACCTCAACTGTCTGGAGAAATTTGCAAACAAAAAGCCTCACGAAGAGTGTTTACTAAATAAAACTCAACGCTGTATACAATCAAAATTACATGAGGTATACAGCGTCGAACAAACAAAAATTGCTCTTAATCCCTTCGACGATAAGAGGTACACCCTTCCTGAAGTTCATGATACTCTCCCCTGGGGGCACTACTCCATAATGGACATCTCGTAATTTCATTGCTGATATTCTTTTTTTGCTTTACATCAAATTTAAAAATCTCCCAAGTCTGTTATATTTTAATATTTTTATGTATTTTATTATTATTATGTAACCAATTTTATGTATTTTTTTTTATTTATTATTATGTAATCACATTTTTGTTATATGTATTTTTTCTTTATTATTTTATTATATGTATTTAAATTATCATGATTTCTTTATTTCCCCTAACCTAAAAAAGAAAACTCACATTATATAAATTTCTTTTTATTTAAGCACTCGTTTTCAATACATACATTTTTCTATCTAAATCATTAAGAATAGTATCTTTATTATAATGAAATGTGCAGAAGCCGTTACTCATTTTCAACAATTTGATTCCAATAATTTGCGATGATATTAAAGCATAATGGGAAAACTACATTTCTATTTCTTCGGGTTGATCTTCTGTCACCACATCAAAGTAATCCACAACAAATTGTTGAAGGTAAGTAATAAAATCATCCCAATCTTCTCTGTTAAATGAGATGTTGTCTAATTTGTTGAAGTCTGGATTCACATTCAGTAAAATTCTTACGGCAGGAACATAACCTCTTGCAACACTAAATCCTGTAGTTATTTTATATACAGAATTTGTTATGTCAGTATTATATTCTGAAAGATATCGACCCTCGTTTTGCGCGGCTTCTTCATATTGTGCACTAATTCTATCCACTTCATGCCAATAGTCAGAATCGGCTAGACTAGATGTTACTGATGTTATAATTGCGGTAGACTAATGAATGATTATGGTTTCAACCCCTTTTTATACATATTTAAATTAATTTTAAACATTGTTAAAAAAAAGGCCCCTCTGCAATCGTAAAAATGTTCGTGTTTTCCATAAGAATCAATGCATATTTGATTAAGGTACGTTATCTGAATCAATCCAGCTATTGTGAGATGCGTCGAAACCTAACCATTTTACGTAAACTTGTTTACTTCGTCTGCGTAATACCTTTTCAACGAGATACACATCGGGAGTTTTCATTTTCTGTAGTTCTTCTTCGTAGAAACCTCCGCTTATTCGAATACCATGCATATCCTCGAGCAAATAGGTGGTGGGGTTGGTGAGTTGTACTTTAATAATTTTAAATGGTTCAGTTGTCCAATTAGGTGTATATCCTTTTTTAAAGACATGCTTATTCTTACTGATTCGTACAATATCCCCAACTTTGTAGTGTCGCGATGCTACCAATTTAATATTGTTATAAACTGAATTAAGTATTTGTTTCTCATTCTGTTTAGTTACATCTAACGGTTTCATTCCTATTGTTCTGTGATGACTGTTGTTGTACTCTTTGACAAGATCAGGGAGTATATCTATCCATCTGTATGAGCCATTTAAACTAAAATATTTATATAATTTCTCCTTTAACGTTCTAATAACTTTTTGAACTATAGCTGCCTTCTTTACTGTAAATGTACTGTAATGGTTTATCTTATGGTTTTTGATCAAGTTTTTAAAGTGAACATTATAAAATTTAGTACCCTGGTTCGTATTTAAATTTTTACATTTCCTCTTGCTATTCTTAAAAATACCACTCATTGCTTGCGTAACTTCTAGTGCACTCTTATTTTCATGGGTTTAGCCCACACAAATTTTGAAAAACAGTCAATCACTATGAGAATGTATCTAAAACTGTGATTGTCTTTAGCATAATTACACATTTCGGCTAAATCTGCTTGCCACAAATCGTCTATTCCTTTTATTATAATACGCCTACGATTGAAATTTTTGCGTGCAGGCTTATGAAGCTCATTAACCAATTGAATTTTTTCTCTAGATTTCTTCATCGGGTTGGCTGTAAATTGTTTCATTGATTGCATTTGATTCAATATCTTTTCCACCAACACTATCTAAACCTTTTTGATTTAATTTTTCAATGGTCCTTCCTATATCTGTTAGATATGTTTTCTGTTGATATAAATCTGGTGTCACATGTTTTATACTATCCTTAAACTTATTTAAACGTTCAAATAGCACATCAATATTGTTTGATAGAATAGAATTTATATGATCATCTACATATTTCTTATTAACGGCATCACCCTCGTCAGTAGGTGATAGAACATTACACAGCTTTAAATTTTCAATGTTGATGTTTCCATCTTCGGTAAATACAAATCCACGTTGTGGTTGGCTGAGATATGAATCATTAATTTCACTACTACGCCGCGAAGACCTTCCAAACTTATCGAGACATCCTGATAATGACTCAAATTGTATGTACATCAAATATTTAATAGATAAATCCAGCCTCACGTAGTTCACTAATGATAGCTGAAATTCATTGTCATGTGAATCGGTATTTCCTGCAATCTTTGACGCATTCAAAAGTTTCAATCTATCAACAAGCTCATTGATGTCATCCCAATAAACATATTCGATTGGCTTTTGATTGTAAACCATATTCAGACCGAATCCACTAGTTGACTGTGTTTTTTTCTTCTTTTTACTATCCAATAATGGTCTTATTATTTTAATATACTTGGAAGATCTAGTTCCATTAATTTGTCCAGTCGGTTCATAATTTCTTCTATGTACATTGGTAATTTGCAAAATTTTCTTATATTCAGTTAAATCATTTCTATCATAATCTGTGGGATCCTTCATAAAAAGTAGATTGTATAACCCTACTTTGCCATCATATACTTTATCATTAATAATTATTTCAGAGGCACGACCAATTTTTAATTCCATATTACCAATATACAGTTAATTCATTTGTAAATCCAATCTAATGCAATAGGTTTCATCATAGTCTTCGCGTTTAGTAAAAAACCCCTCTATATAGTGTCTAGCTAAAGATGGATACTGTTCAAAATATTCATTAAGAGCAGTTTTCTCCGTTTTGCTATCCTGAAAGTTAGCATCTCCTATTTCATACTGAGGATCCAGAGACAATATGTCATCCTTAATACCTGCATTTGATGTTACTCTGCTGAACTAGAGTCACGCTTTAACTTTTTTTGTTGCGATAGACCTACACGCTTCGTGTCTGTGATCTGTAATATATTTACAGATTTGAGTTCTTTTAATGGATGGATAATGGGCTTCAAGAGTCTATTAAGAGTTTCGTCTTCGTCAGATTTTCCTAGTTTTAATGCTAGATACTTTTTTCTGATAGCCTTTGATGCCTTATTAATTTTATCTTTAAGCAATTTTTTCTTTGGTAGATCCAATGGTTTAACCTTAGATACTCTATACTTTTCAAAAGTTATTTTATTAGACTTCATTGTTACAACCTTAGCAGCAATCTGTTTTAAACTGAGCCTATTAGCTGTATGACTTGTATGATCTGTTTAAATGGATCTGTACGATCTGTAGGGCCTGTATGGGCTGTATGAGCTATTTTTAAGCAGAGTTTATCTCTTCAGTTCGATTGTCTAACTAATAATAATAGACACAGTTTACGTTACACGCCTATATACTGATCAAAACCTTTTCGATACCGAGCACCATGTAAATCAAAATCTTTTACGATGACCATTACTCCATGCTTATCATTCCAACACTCTCTACACATGTCTTCAAATTGCTCGAATGTCATATCTGGGGCCACGTGATCATCATACACATTGATTTTATCTTGTTTAAATAAAATGATGAAGTTACAATTATCACGAATGAGATGTTTAGGTATCCTCGTATATGTTTGACAGAGATAGAAACAGTCTACAAGTTTATGTCTACCCATACTGAAATATTCTTTTATTTTGTCTTGTTTGTCACATGCCACATCGTCGAAAATGAATATTGAATTAGATTTAGCCTCAGATGGATCGATAATACTCTCACTACTTGCATACGGAAAATATCCAACTCCATTTACGTTCTGCAATACCCGCTCCAATAGTTTGTATTTCGGTTGAAAAAGTGATTTAGAGTAAAAGTATATGTTTTCAAACCACAGTCCATTAGAATTGAATAATAAGCTTAGAAGCAAATTGGTTTTGCCTGCTCCACTGGGTCCGCATATAATAGCTCTTAGAGTACTAGGAAATAACTTTTCATGTTTTTCTTCTCCTCCCACACAATGGTCTGTCAACAGATCTAAATTTTCAACGGGCAGGGACACCTGTTGTCTTTGAACACACATAGTAACGTCTGAACTATTTTACTGACTGTAATACTTTATATATATATATATATATATATATATATATATATATATATATATATATATATATATATATATATATATATATATATATATATATATACACTATCAGACAAAAGTAAAGCAACTCTCATGATAAAATTGATTTTTTAAATGTTTATTATTTAAATTATATGATTTTTTAAAATATTGGCCAACGGTGAAATTAAAAACCATTTAAATTAAAGGGTCATAGTAGTCTGCTATCATGAGTGAAATGAGGTTGTTTTCAAATCTTCAATAAGCTAGTATGTAATAATTTATTTAAACAGTGCACTTTATTTGCGCGACAAAAGTAAAGCAACTTTTATGAAAATAATTTCTTATTTATTTATTTTATCAATTAAAGCTTGTACGTTTGGGAATCTTGTGGTCCGAATCTGACGTTCAACCTCTTCCCACAGGTTCTCAATGTGGTTGAGGTCCGGAGATTGTGCCGGCCACTGCAGAACCTGGACATTGTTCTCCTGAAACCACTCCTGCACAAGGCGAGATGTATGCCTGGGGTCATTGTCTTGTTGAAATACATATCTCAAAGGCATTTTCCACTCAGCATAAGATAACATAACATTTTGGAGTATATCCCTGTATACCAGTCGATCCATAGGCCCGTCTATAAAGTGTAATGGACCTACTCCACTCCACGGAAAACAACCCCATAAAACACACCACCTTGTCCGTGCTTTATTGTTGATGTAATGTACTGTGGGTGAAATTTTGTATTAACCGGACGCCTGACACGCCTCATTCCGTCAGAAGTAAAAATTTTGTAACGAGTTTCGTAGCTAAATAATATTTTTTTCCAGTCTTGAACCGGCCAATTCAAATGTTGGCGTACAAAATTAAGCCTGGCAAGACGATTTATTTCGGAAACCAATGGTTTCTTGGCCGGACGTCTGCTGCAAAGTTTCACTTCAACTAATCGTCGTTGAACAGTCCTCGGACTAACTTCATGTTCGGAACTTTCAGCAATTATTCTTGGTCCTGACAACCACGGATCTCTTTGAGAAATTTCTTTGATTCTTCTATCCATTCATAATGTGGTTTTTCTGGGCCTTCCTGATTTCGGCATATTTTTTACATGCCCTCTTTCATTGTAACGTGAAATTATATTGGATACGCTGTATTTAGGCAAGAGAAACTGCCTAGTAATCGTAGCCATACTTGCTCCATCTAAAAAGGCGTTTACTACCATTTGTTTTAACTCTACACATATTGGCTTACCTTTTGGCATATTTATTTCTGTAAAGATAATAGCGAATAAGTTTAATTAATCCACAACATTTAATTTTTATACTTACATTTATACCATTATACCATTATGTATACCATTTTTTTGTCCAAAATCAAATAGTTGCTTTACTTTTGTCGCACACATAAAGTGAACTGTTTAAATAAATTATTACGTATTAGCTTATTTGACATTTGAAAACAATCTTACTTCACTTGTGACAGTAGCCTACTATGACCCCTTACTCTAAATGATTTTTTATTTCCGCGGCTGCCAATATTATTTTAGATAGGAATTAAAAAAAATATATCATAAGAGTTGCTTTACTTTTGTCCAATAGTGTGTATATATATATATATATATATATATATATATATATATATATATATATATATATATATATATATATATATATATATATATATATATATATATATATATATTATATATATGATTAACGTCAAATATCGTCATTCACAATCCATATGGCATCGCGTAAACACGTAGTAGGACGTGGAGTAGTCAATTATCTAATTAATAAGTTGACCTTTGAATTGCATGTTCCGGGATACCAATTTTGCAGGCCTGGTACGAAGTTACATAAAAGACTCGCTCGAGGGGATGCAGGTGTAAACCCTCTCGATAAAGCTTGCAGAGAGCACGATATTGCATATAGTAAAAACAAAAATTTAGAAGATAGACACAAGGCAGATTACCAGCTCGAACAACGTGCTTGGGAGCGTGTTAAAGCAAAGGACGCTAAATTAGGTGAGAAAGCCACCGCTTGGGCTGTCACCAACGCAATGAAGGTTAAGCGTAAACTAGGCATGGGTGTAGGGGGACGTAGAAAAGTCGCATTCCAAAAGGCTGTCCTGACAAATATATCTAAAGTACTAAAAAGACATGCAAATAACAATTTAAAAAAAGATGCTGCAATGACGTTAAAGGCAGCTCGAATTGCAGTCAAGAATGCAGGCAGTAAGAGAAAAATAAATACCCCTCGTATTCTACCATTACCGAAGACTGGTGGTATTTTACCCTTGATACCGATATTTGCTGGCTTAAGTGCATTAGGAGCTCTGTCGGGAGGAGCTGCTGCAGTGGCGAAGACCGCAATAGATGATAAAAGCTCTAAGAAAAAATTGGAAGAAGACGAGAGACACAATACAGTTTTGGAGGCAGTAGCGTTAGGGAAAAGAGGATCCGGACTCTACATGAAACCGTATAAAAAAGGATATGGCTTATATTTGAAAAAACAAAAAAACTCCCATTGAAGCTACCCAATAGAGCTCTTTCCGACATTGATTTAGTAAAATATGTTAAAAAATTAAAAATTCCATATTTCAGATGTGTCTTTATGCGTGACGCCTTACCTACTACACCACCTACAAAATACGAAAGTGCCATTATTAATTTAGACGGCGTAAAGGGCTCTGGAACACATTGGGTAGCTTACAAAAAAATGAACAATTCTGTTTTATATTTCGATAGTTTTGGATCTTTAAAACCACCTATCGAACTAGTCAAGTACCTTGGCTCGAAATGTAAAATTAAATATAATTCTGATGCTTATCAGACATACAATACGATCAATTGTAAATATTTGTGTTTAGAATTTCTCTATAAAAATAATAAACATGCGTGATTTTCATTCATTATGTCTCAAATATTCACGTTAAGAAGTCGAAGTTCTACTCTCTCCGTGGACTTTTATAATCCCATAATTCTTGATCCTCAGTACGACTATTCGTTAGCATTAATAGGGCTTCACACGTACAATAGTATACCAAACATTGAAGAGGGGATAAATAATAAGTTTTATTACCGACAACTTGGTGGTGAAGAAGAAAAAATTATACACATACCGACAGGCTCATATGAAATAAGTGATATTGAATCATATCTGTAGACGCGAGTAATACCCAGTGGTGTAGCACAGAGTGAAGACTATTTTTCTCTAAAGCCTAATAATAATACGCTTAAGTGTAAAATTAAAAGTAAGCTCGAAATCGACTTTACTCGCAAAGACAGTTTAGCCTCCTTATTAGGTTATAGTTCTCAAGTTCTAAAACCTGATATTCCATATCAGTCAGATTTACCTGTTAAGATAGTTAAGGTGGTAACAATCCACGTGGATTGTAACCTTACGACAGGGGCATTTTACAATAATAAACCATCACACACCATTTTTGAATTTGGATTGAAAGTCGATCCCGGATACGCAATAGACATTGAACCCTATAACCTAATTTTTCTACCAGTAAACAATAAAACAGATATACATAATATCACATTGAAAATACTTGATCAAAATTCTGAGCCAGTTAATTTTCGAGGAGAAGAAATTATAGTACGATTAGAATTAAGAAAGAGACTATGAGGTTACTATTTGAACAAAAGAACTATATAAACGATAGTTATTCTAATCTGTGGCATTCAGTCAGTGGAGGGTGTTTGAAGAGAAGTAATAAGAAGACCTCAGTGTTAACTCTTGCTAATATTCTTTATTTAAAATCTCTGGGCTATAACGTTAGAACAGCTGCAGTTATTTCAAGACCCCAGTTACGATGAGTCCATCGTCAGGGATGAAATTCGAACGTATCACCCTTTTGTAAAATCATTTGGGAACAACGATGAAATAGAAATTGCTATTTATCAACAGGATGCATTATTATTGATGAGCGAAGCCGCCCTATCGATTGAGGGAACTTTAAAGAAGACCATTGAGGGTACTGGCACCGTTGAATTCACTAATAATGCAGGAGCATATTTATTTGATTCAATTAGTTATGAACTAAATGGAAAGGAATTAAATAAAGTACGAGATCCGGGAACTGTGAGCCTATTAAAAAGCTATTTATGTTATGAAAAAGATGATACTTCTCTTAGTATTGCTGGTTGGAATTACCCTGAAGGACAGCTGGTAACATATGATGCTACAAAAACAACATTCTCTTTGAGAATACCGTTGTGGCATTTGCTGGGATTTTTTCATGATTATAAGAGAGTAATTTTCGGTAAACAAGTTTTACGTCTAATTAGACCTCGAAATGATAATAATTGTTTTAAAGTGTCGAATGACGATACTATTGGCGAACTAACAATAACCAGCATAGAGCTAAAAGTCAAGCATGTGTTTCTGAATGATGTTTTGAAATTAAATTTGCTCTCAAATAAATAGCGATAAGCCACTTCTACTTCCATATAGACAATGGGAATTTCATGAATTACCAGCTTTGACCACTAGCACTACGAAAGAAATATGATCCGTTAAAACGTGTACTAATATGGAGAGCTCCAGATACGTTATTGTTGCATTTCAAACAAATAAAAAAGATAAAAGCATGCAAGATGTTACTTACTTGGATAATATCGATATATCAAATATTAAATTAACATTGAACTCTGAATATTATCCCTATGAAGATATGAAATTAGATTTTAGCTGTAAAAAATATGCTGAAGCCTATTATATGTATACGCAGTTCTCTAAAATATTCGCCTCAAATAATAAACCGATACTTGACTTTGATGCTTTCAGTGGTCGAGCAGTATTTGTCATAGACTGTTCGAAAAGAAATGATTCTATAAAATCTTCCACTGTGGATGTTAAACTGGAAATTGAAAGCAGAAAATCATTCCCCCAGAATACCAAGGCATACTGTATAATTATTCATGACCGCGTAATCGAATATTTACCCCTAAGTGGAATCGTAAGAAATGCAGCATAAAATAAACTTGTATCAAATAAAGTAATTCAGTCTTTTAAAAGTATTATATCTGAGAACATCATGAAGTTGATTGTCGTCGATGTGCAGGTGAACAAAAAAAGCGTATGTTCATTAGTTTTACCAATTTGAATATTACGCCACAGCATGAAAAAATTCCTTCAACAAAAATATAGAGAGAAAATGTTAATAAATAAGTATAGCCTATGTGTACATGCATAGTATATAATTAATCATGATGCCGTTAGGTCATCAGTTTATTCTATTATATGCTATATATCAAAATGTTCTTTATATGCATCGTCCATATGATGCGAAAGAAATGTTTGTCTACTTTGATACAAGGAACAATGATAACTGGAAAAATATGACACCTTATATTCTAAATAAACATATTTCCACGTTTTTTTCTTCAATACCAAATGATGCTAAAATATATAAAATAAGAGTAAAATTTCAAAATGGTACAAGTGGAGATTTAGATTGGAACATTTTTAAAGGCGCATGCGTGACCCCTGTCGATATATTCAATGATTATAATAGTCAACAATCACTTACAATTCTACTGTACTACATTACACTCTTTATGTAATTTATTTATGTAATAAATTTATGTAATCAAATTTTACTGGGATCCATCAATCTAGACGAATTTTGCGGAGGAATACTGGAAGCTGATTTCTTCAAATTATTATACTCAATTAGAAAAACTATACCTTTTGAATATATTGTAAAATATAATCTTTATAGTGAAGATGTAGTTGATTAAATATTTTACTAAAATAATTGTTGTTTTTATTTTGCACACTTGTGTGTACAGTTTTCATTTTTAAAATATATATATTTTTTATTTACATATATATAATTACAGCTCCTAACTAGACAGAATTGTTTACGTAACGTGCTTTTTTTTTCAAAAGACGCTATGTTAACACGAGATGTTATTTAATACAATTTGGATTTATGACCTTGATCTCAATTCCGATGTTAGTCGGCTTTAATCACAGTCTACAATAGTGGCAAAACACCAGTTTGTTTACATTTAAGTCACGTTCCTTAACCCAGCTGGCGACACTTTGTTCAACAAGTCAAGACTTGTTTTTAACGTTGAATTTGCATTCTATGTAATAAGCGACAAGTAGGTTAAAAGAAAAAATGACTCAGCATTTAATCATCCACGTGCAGATAATTTTTGTTTATTCACCAGACCAGCTTATTTAGTCTACAATAGCATAGCAAATATTTTAGTTACGTTTTCAAGTCATACCATCATACAGGTGTACCAACCCAAATATAGTGGCTTTTTAGTACCAACTTAGGAAAAATAAAACCCCTGTTTTTACCATAAATACATTTTCTTTGTCTATAACTTTCTTATTTATTAACCTATTTAAAATATTCTCTCCTGTGATTATCAATTCAATTAAATTTTTAATGAATTTTAGTCTTTATTCGATTGAAATCGGACAAAGTTTAAGATAAGGTCCTTTTGACTGCGTCAGATGTCCACTGACCGGCGTCCCCACCCCTTTGCCGCCATGTTTTTTTCTTAATGCAGACCTGTTTTTCACAGCCACGCCCCCCTTTTTTCTTAATGCAACCATGTTTTTCCCCACCCTCTTCTTTTCTTAATGCAGCAGCCACGCCCCCTTTTTTAATACAGCCATGTTTTTTTCTTAATGCAGATATGTTTTTCCCCCACCCTCTTTTTCCTTAATGCAGCCATATTTTTTTCTTACCCACGCCCTATTTTTTCCAGCCATGTTTTTTTCCACGCCCTCTTTTTTCTTAATGCAGCCACGCCCCTCTTTTTTCTTAATGCAGCCACGTCCCTTTTTTCTTAATACAGCCATTTTTTTTCCGCCGCCATGTTTATTTCTACACCCTCTGGTCATTGTTGATCATCCACAAGAACTCTTCGCGACCCCACCCACATCTTTGGTCACTCCCGATGGACACATGCCATCCGCATCAAAAGTGGCCTGGTAGCCCCTTTGCTATACTACTGACACTTTGAGGGTGCGATGGGTAGTCGAATTAATCACGCCATGCGGAACTATAAAAATGGAGTAAATTGCTCCGCGGCCACTATATAGTTTATTCACCCATCGTTTCCTCCTATAAAGGTAGCAATCATTCAATGCTATGGTCCGAGGTGGAGGACTATGCTCAGTATTGACGTGTGTGCTTGGGTTCGAGATCCAAGACGTGAGTTTGGCATCTCCACATGAGCATGGATGTGTTTGTCTTCGTCTTTGCGTATAACCTTTCCATCTGCAATATATATACTTAAATTGACGTACTGAAACTAAATGAATCACAAATTTAATACTCTATATAGTACGAGGGCTGTCTCAAAAACAAGGTTCCCATATTTTTTTAAATATACAGCATTGTTTATTATCGAAGTTATTTATATGGTTGGAAAACTTAAACATTAACCTATTTTTCTACATTTCTTTCGATGCATTTTTGTAGACGTTCTTCCAACTTTTATATCCCCGTGTCATAGAACTCCGCCACCAACCCGTTGAGGTAGCGATTAATCTTTTCTTTGACTTCATCGTCGGTCCGAAAGCGCAAGCCACCCAAGTGTTCGTTCAATTTTGGGAACAGGTGGTAGTCACTAGGGCCTAGGTCTGGGCTGTAGGGAGGGTGGGAAATGGCAGTCCAGCCAAATTTGCTCGGGAAATCCTGGGTTTGCCGAGAGACATGGGGACAACCGTCGTTGTGTAACAGCTTCACACCTTTGCTCAGTTTTCCTCTCCGATGCTTCTGGATGGCTCTTCTGAGTTTTTTTAGTATTTCACAATACTTCTCTGAGTTTACTGTTGTCCCAGGAGGCATAAAGGCGATGAGCAATATTCCTTTACGGTCCCAAAACACAGTTGCCATGATTTTCCCCCCAGATTGCATTTCCTTGAACTTTTTCGGTTTAGGTGAACTTGAGTAGCGCCATTCGCGTGATTGTTCCTTTTTTTCGGGAGTGAAATGAAAAACCCACGTTTCGTCGCCTGTGACGATGGAATTCAACAATTCTTCCCTATTGTTGCTACATTGTTGGCGAGGACAGTCGACGCGTTGCTGCTTGTGTGCATCTGTGAGCATTCGTATGACCTACCGCGCGGACACCTTGTGGTACTGCAATTTCTCGGACACAAGTCTGTCAATTGAGCTGGCAGATATCTCAGGAATGTGATGAACTAGTTTACGGATGGTGATCCTTCGATCTTCGAGCAGTAGACTCTCGATTTTTGCCACGGTCTCGTAGGAAATCGACGGTCGTCCGCTCGGGTCTTCGTCATGGATATCTATACGACCGCCCGAGAACTCCTTACACCATTTAAGGACATGTTAAATGATGATACACTTTTCACCATAAACTTCACACAACTGACGATGAACGTCTATGGGTGGAACCTTTTTTGCGTTCAAAAATCGGATGACTTCGCACCTGTCGGTGACGGAAATCGGGAAGTCCATCGCAGACGGCTGTCAGGCCAACACATTGTGGCGTAGCTTGACAGAGAAGGTGAGGAGGATCGAGAGAGGGAGAAAAGGCGCGCATGACAGTATTGTTAGATTTCACCTAATACTTCTTGAGGAGCTATCACAATGGGAACCTTACTTTTGAAACAAGCATCGTACTTTCATAAAATAATGAATAAATTCGTTAAAAATTCAAATATATTTTGGAAGAAACTCTCGGGTTAGTCAAATTTAATTTTAGTTGTGCATTTTTTTAAATATAACTAATACACACAGTGATTGGTATCACTGAGGAGACATCACATCATCGATACATTTTTAATAGCCACCCTTTTTTATTAGGAGATGTAAATGGGCATATTTTTTATATACGTTACAGTAATAGTTACATTAGCATGAATATAGATTAGAAAAAAAAAGCAGTTAAGAAAATCAATTTTGCAGTTTCACAATACTAAATTTAAGGTTGTTTTTCCGGTACCGTCCGGTCCAAAAATAAATGCGCGAATGAACGTAAAATATGTGGAATATCAGTAGTCTAGTGTTCATTATTTTTGTTCAGAGACTGTACTCTACCCAGACACTCCATGTATGCGTATGCATACAATTCCGTGTTTATTCGTTGAAACTTAAGACGTGGCAACGTTGCGTTCTATCTTATACTTATCCTAAAATTAAATTTTTTCGGAACGTGAAAGAAAATTGATAGAAAAATTAAAAATGAATTTTTGTCGTAATCAGTTGCGGGACAATAAAAGAAAATTTTCAAAGCAGAAAGTAATACGGAAAAGTTTAACTTGTATTGCAAAAGTGAACACAGTAGCTAACCTAAGCATTGGACGACGTATTGTTGAATTGATCGAGCTTGTCAAAAAATTTGGCCAAAGATGTTCTGAATGTAAAAACATACTCCACTTAAGAAATTAAAAAAGTCGTTTAGGACTAAATTCAATTTTAAATATTGTTTTGTGACGAATGTACAGTAACTAATAACATAAATGACGACTAATAAAATGTATCCCGCTGCGTTGCCAAACGCTAATTAAGAAGTTCTCGACTTACCGAGCAAAACTGAAACTGGTATATATTTTTCAAGAAATAAAACCCACCACAGGTAGGATTCGACTGATAAGTTCGAAACAGCTGTATGTCGTTCGGTTCCAATCCGGGACCGATGTCGAATCCTACCTGTGGCGGGTTTTATTTTTTGAAACCTTATCTGATCATTCAGAAACACGAGAAAGGGGTTAAGGATCGCTTTTAGGTATAATTCAATGCCTGGCGAGGCTCTAGCCCGAGCATTAGTTGTTTCCTATAGCGATTACGTAATAGCCTTGGTATTCGGGAACTACATCGATAACCGCGTGGCGGTTTGATAGTTCCTTTCTCGATTTCCGACTTATATGTTACTGGTATATTTTAAAAATGTTTATTTTTTCAACACATCAAGCAATAACCGATTTTTTAATTCAAAATATTTGTTATAAACTAATGCATAAATGAGTTGTTGTTGGAAAAAATGTATAGAAAATTTTCAAGTGATGATATAAAATGTTTAACTTTTAGTCAACTGGTACATTCAAACCATGCAAAAAGTTCAAAATTTGATTGTGAATATCTCCTTCATCGTACGGGCAAACATTTTTCATTTTATCAATTTCTTTCGGGAAGTTTATTTTTTGTGTACCCGAAATTTGATGAAATTCCGTAGAAAAAGTGGGTTTCCGGAGAGACCACCTTAATGGCAATGATTACTTAAAAAATCAACTACAAAAAATGCTCATATTGTACACCGTTGGATGTCTAGAGTACCAAATATAGTAGCCAAGACGATTAATAGATTCATTCTGAACATTGTCAATAACTTCAGGAGGTATACGTTGTATTTCATGACGAATTCTTGCTTTTAAAACTTCCAAATTCTCAGGCTTCGTAACGTATACTTTTCTCTTTATGTATCTCACAAAATGTAGTCAAGTATTGTAAAATATGGCAATCTAACTGGCCACTCTATCGGCCCCTTTCTCCCTGTACAATGATTCGGGATATCTCATCTAAAGCATGGACAGGTGCTGCATAATGGGAAGTGCATCTTGTTCACGCAAAAAGTCATTTCGGATGATCAGGTTCCTCTACATCTGGATATAAAGTCATTAGTGCAGGAATAAGGTAGTTTCGAAGAAAATCTAAATATATTGTATTAGTTAGGGCCACGTTAAAGAAATAGGAACCCAGAAGTTTTCCATCTGCTATTCCATACCACCCATAAATCTCTGTGGATTTTGAGTATGATACTCCACCATCCATTGGAGATTCTCGATAGCCCAATAACGCCAGTTTTGCCTATTGACATGGCCGTTCAAAACAAATGTAGCAAAGGATGCTTTTTACGTTGCGTTATCATTATCGCATAGCTGTTGCATTTGCTTGTAGAGTTGATTTCGCCAATCAAAATCGTCTTCAAGCAGCTCATGGACAAGGCATATCTTATAAAGATGGTGCTTTGCTTTCTTCAGAAGTTTTTGCATTATAGGTGCTGCGATAGCAAAACCAGAAACCAATTAATTGGGTGATGATTTTTTTATATTGCCAACAAAACATTAAACTGATGTCTTCTGATGGTGAAAGTTGACCAGATTTAGTAAGATTACAGACATGCCCAAATTCGCAGTATTTAGACTCAACATTGCTTTCCATGCTTTGGTTAATATGTTGCCGATCAGGATGATGAGCTGGACTGAGAAATTCAACTAATTTTTTCGTATGCGCATCCTGTCTCCAAATCCAAAAACAATAAAGAAACATTATTGGTCGCTAACACTACTGTCGAACGTGCATAATTTGAACAATTTAATTTGGTTGATTTTTTAAATAATTATTGCCATTAAATTTGGTATTTTGAAATTGCACAATATTGTTTCTTATCTAACCTATACTCACGTTAAGGTAATTATTACTGCATATGTAAAAAAATTTGTCTGTTATATTCCGTAATAAAAAAAGAGTTGCCATTAATAAAATATAGATGACGGCGTACCTCTTACACGAGTCACCCTGTATTTATTAATATTATTTAAAAAAATACTCAATTAAAAATAAAAATTGACGGATCGAAAAGTTTTCCCACAAAGTTATTCCTTGAATTTTTAATGAATCTATTCATTACTTTACGAAGTCACTGTATGATGTTTACATGTATATAAAAATCTAAAACTCTTTATAATTTTAATAACATTAAATATGGTTCTAACAATTATCAGATTGTTAGAGTCAATAGTTAATTTATTTTATATATTTTTATCTTTTTAATTTTTTTTTTTGTACTTTTACACACTAATGCTTTTGCAAGGCAGTTATCATTAATCTGCTTATAATTCAGATAACCAGAAGAACAATTTGTATAATTTCAGTGCGGTCATTTTTAAATGATAATTTATGTACTAAGATATTTACAGTTTCCCGCATACTTTCTCATTAGTATCATTTCTAATGAAGAAACGTTATAACATTAAAGCATGTGCTCATAAATTAAGTCATTTTAGCAATAAATCATACTTATTTGATCTATCAGTACAAATAACCTCGAAGGTGCAGTTAAGACAGTGACACAAACAGTAAAACATCGGGAACAAGCAACTTATGTTTTATCGATAATTTATATTTAACATTTATGCTACACTGAAGTGGTTTAGTTCAGTTTATGATCAACACGGTAACGGTGTGTGCTACAGAATGTTGGAAAATAACTCACTTCACCACTTGATTCTTCAGAATATTTTCAAATACAACCACTCGCTTAGGTAGAATACGATCTGTATTGTAATTTTATTCAAGCACATTATTTACTGAACTTTTAACAAAGAAGTTGAAATGTATCATAGTTTGTCATAAGGTATATTATTAAAGTATATGATATGAAATGATTTTTAGTAACTCTGAATATGTCACCTTATTTCTTAATAAGCCATTTTAATAAATGTAATTTTTAACTAATGTACAAATTTGTTTGGTATCTTTGGTTGATACTTTCATTTTCAACATTAAAAACATAAATATAATCTATTTGTGAGTAAAAAAAGTAAACCAATATCTAATGAAAAAAAATTATTGCTCGTATACAAAAAAAGTAACAAATCTATTTGATCTATTGAAGCTGCTCAAAAAAATAACAAGAACATATTAGAACTTTTCAAGAAATATCCGTCGACAAAACTAACTATC
This sequence comes from Rosalia funebris, assembly GCA_037954035.1. Taxonomy (NCBI): domain Eukaryota; kingdom Metazoa; phylum Arthropoda; class Insecta; order Coleoptera; family Cerambycidae; genus Rosalia; species Rosalia funebris. Next base: position 32,268,986 of record JAZFAV010000002.1, read on the forward strand.
CTATTCCTATTAATAAAATGTCTCATTTAACTGAACGGAAGAAACCTCAAGTGTTAATGAACGTTAGATATGAGAGAAAATAACATTTGAGAAAGCGGCTTGTCAGTTGTTTTAGCAAGAACATTTTGACATACTATCTATTTTAAGAGTGACAGTAAATAGACTAGTTCAAAAACTGATAGAAAACAAAAATGCTAGCTTTGATAATACTGATGATAAGTCAGACCTCAAGTCAGTAAAAGTACTAAATGGAAATTGAAAGTATTGCCTGTTCAAGAATACTCGCAGACTTATACAATCATATCGACTATTCCACAATTGGAAAGTTGTTAAATAAGTTCCATCCTTATACAGTATATTTAGTACAAGTGTAGAATGAGAATGGTCCATATCATTGCATACAATTTGCGAAGACATCATATTACGTCATAACAAAAATCACAACCTTTTAAAAGTTTTTTTGTTTTTTCTGACGTAGCTATTTTTTCTTTAAATGACACAGTTAATAAAATAATAATGCCGTTATTGGTCAATAGAGAAAATCCATTTATAGGACGAAAATACAAATAAATAAATATATATATATATATATATATATATATATATATATATATATATATATATATATATATATATATATATATATATATATATATATACAATATGCAATTATGCAAATCACAAGTGCTAGATATTGTATACTAAACATGCTTAGTAATGCGGGTGCATCTATACTATTATGAAATTGTTTAGATAAAAATGAGAGGCTAATAAGCACCCTTCTAGTTTTCAATCTCCGCGGTCCTATTTTTGAAATGGGCCTTTAATCGGTAAATCGAATATGCTCGCGTATGGTGAAGCATCCACCCACTCTCTGGTCTACAATTTCATGTGATATTTTCCTAATATTTTAGTCCAGGCAATGAAGACCAAAAATGGCCAAATAGCGGAAATAATTCACGTAGAAGCCAATTTTGGCACAGTTGTAGGAGAAGGTGTACTTAACAACATATTAAAAGTACTGATAGATGGGAGTGAAGCTGAAGGGGTGGGGAGCTGTAAAGATCCTTTGTTTTCAGTTTTCTGTTAATAACTCGAAAATTACTACCTCTAGCGAAAACATGCTTATATACTAAATTAGTCTAAACTCTCTACGAAATAAGTCCTCCTTAAGTATTGATTCTAGCGAAAAAGTGTATAGGACCTTCTTTGTAGGGAATTTTATGTAGATTAATTTAGTTATAGTACATGTTTTCGTTAGAGGCAGTAATTTTCGAGTTATTAACAAAAAACTGAAAAAAGGGACCTTTACAGCCCCCCTCCCCCCTTAGCTTCACTTCCACCCATCAGTACTTTTAGTATGTTGTTAAGGACACCTTCCCCTACAACTGTGCAGAAATTGGCTTCTACATGAATTATTACCGCTATTTTTCCTTCGTTGCCTGGACTATTTTGCAAAACATCACTTGCACACAGCAGTTACTCTTGGATGTTAGGGATGGTTGCATTATGTCTAAATGAAAGCATTTGTCGAGCGACTCTAACTCAGATCTAAGCGAAAATCTCGACGCAAGTGAATCAGATCAGTGTCTCAGATGAAAGTAATTATAATGTGTATAGTGACGGCTCTTTGTCCAAGGAGTCTGATGACGATATTTTCGCAAAGGTCCCGTGGGTGGAATAAGGAATTCCTAGACCTTACTTCCCCTCACTTCATAATATTCTAGCTTACAAACTACTACTGACGATCTAGAAGATATATTATAAATATTCGAAATATTTTTCGATAACCATACTATAAATACAATCGTCGAATAAACAAACAGGTAATATCTACTTCTTAAGAACTATAATTTTCATTTTACAATATTATTTAATAATTGTAGGTACGCCAATCAGTTTACTCTCCAAAATCATGAGAATATCGGATCCAAGTCTAGAGTTCGTAAATGGAAAATCACAAACCCGGACGAAATAGAAACGTTTATTGGCGTACTGATTTTGCAAGAAGTGTGTCTAAAACCATCCTACGAATTATATTTTAGTAGACGAGAAAGCACTGAAACACTATTTCCTGGCAATATTATAACGGAAAGGCGATTTCGCTTACTATTAAAGTGGTAGACACTAATTATTTCACTGATAACAATCTTATGGACAAAAACCGCTCTGATAGAAAATTATACAAAATAAATCCCATTCTGCAGCACCTAAAAATTAAGTTTATGTCTTTATATATCCCCGACAAATACGTCTCTGTTGATGAGTCACTAATGGGTTTGAAAGGGCGCCTTGAATGGAAGCAGTGCATCCCTTCCAAAAGAAAGAGGTTTGGAATAAAGATGTTTGTACTTTTCGAGAGTTCATCAGGTTATGTCTACAATTATACAATATATACTGGAAAGGATACAAATTATGGAAACAAATACAATCAGGATCCATTCGGCATCAAGAGTTGTTTTATATTTGATGGACGCGCTCTTATACAAAGGATATTGCTTATTTATGGGCAACTATTACACAAGCCCCAACTTGGTTCAATGATTACTAGAACATAAAACTGACTGTGTAGGTACTCTAAGAATAAATAGGCAAGGAGTTCCACAGGAAATGAAATATAAAAATTTCGAGAAGGGTCAAACTGTGGTGATGTTTAGGCGTAAAGTAATGATTTGCAAATGGAAAGGCAAGAAAGATATAACGATGATAAATACTATACAAAATGATAGTATGGTAGAAGTAGAAAGAGGAGCGGGTATAATAGAAAGCTAGGTGTCATGTTAGATTACAATAAACAAATGGGTGGAGTGGACCTTGCTGACAACTTGCTTCATTTCTACTCCATGTCTAGAACCCATTTGAAGAAATTTTACAAAAAGATTTTTCTGCATATGCTCAATATTGCGATTTTAAATAGTTATATAATTTACAATACAATTGAAGGCAAGAAAAATAGATTAACTTTTATTATTGCGCTGGCGGAAAAACTTATCGCCAAATATGGGAAGGCCACAAATATTCAGTCAAGATGCTCCAAAGTAGGTAATGTTACCAGATTTACTAAAAAGTATTTTCCTACGATTATTCCGCCTACAACCTAATAAATGAAGCGTATTATGCTAGAGGTACTGGAGTCTGGAATGCGGGACTGGCATATGTCCAGCGCCATGTTTTGGTACAAATCATACAAATTAAAATACTTTATCCACGACTACTGTATTAGGAAGGTTTGATACATCTGTTTTTCGTAGATTAGAGGCTTTCTCATACACTAGTGGATTGAAATTCATAATGCATATAATAATTGATCAAAATAAATCTGTCAAATATAACGTTTTTCAAAACCAGAATTTTTCATCTCCTAATTCACCGGTTTTGCCCGTGGTAGTGGATAAAACGTTGAATTACATTCAGGAATTAACAGCCTTTAATCCGCTCGAAAAAATGGGCACTCTCGGATGTGCCTCGAATGCCCATTTTTTCTCATGGATTAAAAGCTTATTAATTCTCTTATATAATTAATAACTATTATCCACGACCACTATATTAGGAAGGTTTAATATGTCTGTTTTCCGTGGATTAAAGGCCTTCTAATACACTAGTGGATTAATATTCATAATACCACGCTTCTTGATTCATTGTAACAATATTCTTGATCAAAATAAATCTATTAAATCTGACGTTTTTCAAAACCAGAGTTTTTCATCTTCTAATTCACTGGTTTTGCACATGGTCGTGGATAAAACGTTGAAATATATTCGGAAATTAACAGCTATTAATCCCCTCGAAAAAATGGGCGCCCTCGGCTGCGCCTCGAGTATCCATTTCTTCTCGTGGATTAAAAGCTTGTTAATTCCCTTATATAATTAATAACTATTTGATATGTAAATTAAATTTAGTACTGTCAATAAAACTCATCATTCATCGTTTACAATGGTTATAGCGAATAAATGCGCGCGCGCGGATGCGCAGTGAATAAGACGAATATGTTCACCAGTGGCAAGGTTCGTCAACAAGGTTCGTCAACTTACATAGGTTACCCAATAAGCGAGCTTGTGGGCGAGAGGAATGCAACGAGCGGGATGCTCTGTGACGTAGTTCAGATTCCCACAAGTTCAAAGCGTTGTGTCGTAGATATTTATTATTCTAGTGATAAATGCAAAGAATTGGGCAATATAGGTTGAGAATAATTCATGTGAAATATAAGTTCTTAGTAAGTATTTCTTCTGTTTCATTTTAATGGATAAGCTAGGTAGCTAGATGATACGTGCGTTTAATAATTTTATATATTCCATTATACTTATTCAGATGTATATTACAGAATCATGCCGGGTCAGCGATGTACAGTATCAGTTTGCAATAACAACTTCTTTGAGAGTAAAAAAAGTAATTTAAACATTTCATTTTATTCAATGCCAAAAAATGAAAATACTCGAAAGCAGTGGGTAATTGCCTGTCATGGAAATGATACATGGAATCCTGCCACTAGCCGAGTTTGTTCATTTCCGGGAAGAAGATTTTGAAAGAAATTTAAAAGCTGAATTACTTAATGTATAGATAAACCTTTTTATGAAAATTCTATAACAAAAGAAGCTGTCTATTTCTTTGCTGATACTCCTCACCTTTTAAAACTCGTTCGTAACTGGCTGTTAGATACTGGATTTGTTTTAGAAGATGGTACAATTGTAAAGCATCCCGCTGCAAGAATTTGTAAAAAATACAGACAGCGAAATCAGTTCTTGTCACAAGTTGACACAAAATCATATAATGTGTGAAAGAACTGAAAGACAAAATGTTTCACTTGCAGCACATTTACTATCGCATACAACTTCAGTCGCTCTAAAACATTATTTCCTAGGCACAAATAAATAATTAGCAAGAGATACTTCAGATTTCATTGAGTTCATTAATCAGTGGTTTGGTGTTATGAACAGTTATACTTTAAGTAAAAGTATTCCTTCAAGTTTTAAATAAAGTTATAAACATTTTTCAAATATGCATTGCATATTAAAAATGTCATTGCAAACTTTTTAGAAAGGTGTAATTATTTCATGTAAATCTCTGATGCTGTTATATGATGACATTAAACAGAAATTTAATTGCTCATACATCCTTACGCACCGGTTAAATCAAAATTTGCTAGAAAATTTCTTTTCTCAGAGGGGGTTTGCATGATCACACATCACCTCTTAATGCTCTGTATAAAGTAAGGATGATCATTTTAGGAAAAAATTCTGGTAACGTTCAAAATCGTCAAAATACTATAAAGAGATATGCTGATGAATTTCTTGTTGGAAAAACTTTTACAGTTGCAGGACTATCTAAAATAAATGTACCGTTACCAGAAACAAACGACCTCAATGAGACAAATGCTGACAGTGACGGTGGTAGTACATCATCCTCCGATATGGAATCAACAGAACCAACACCACAACAAGTAGTTGAGAATGATGGGTTGATTTATTGCAGGTTATATTGCAAAATTTAAAGAAAAGTATCCCAATTTGGGAGACTATACTTATAAATTAGTAAATATACATAGTTATGCTATACCATCTTGGTTTCAATATTTGTCATTTGGAGGTTTAACTAAACCAGCAGAGGAATGGCTGGAACAAGTAAAACAAATGGAACGAATAATTTTAAGGTTTCATGGCCAAATGGACATTAAAAAGGGAAAACAAGTTAATAAAAGAACTAAAAATTTTATTATTAAAAAATTTCCTGAAATTCCCTTAGATTTAGTTTCTGCCTTTACTAAATTAAGAATATTTTTCAGAATAAAATATTTAAATTTGAGGAATGAGCAGAAGCTACTGGAAGAAAAAAGAAATTAAATAGAAAATATGTGAAAATTTTGAAATAATAAGATGTAAAAGTTGTATGTCATAATTCTTGTATTGTAATATAAATAAAAGATATTTCTACCATATATATGTATGAAATAAATTATAGCAGCAATTTAGTGTAATTTCTTGCTAGTTTTTTGTTATTGTATATCACTGTTAAAATTTGTCTTCTACTTGTTAATGTATTATGTCACTATAATTTCAACTTCCCGCCTAGGCTAGGAAACTTGCATACGTCACGGGCCAAATGCATTATGATTGGTTGAGAATTCATTAGGCAACCTATGTAAGAGTTTACATGTAAGAGTTTACGGACCTTGTACCAGTGGTAGTTTGAGGGGCAATTACACTATTGGCTAACGTAAATGTTGTGTGCCAGTTAAGAGGTTAAGAAGCGCCATATAATATATTCAAGTTGATTAATCATCATCATTAGGTCATCAGTCCTAAGACTGGTTGGACGCTAACCTCCAGCTTCTCCTATCTTGTGCTAACCTACGCATTTCGCTAATTGTGCTACAACCTACATCCCTTACTATTTGCGAGCAGTAGTCTAGTCTAGGCCTACCTCTGCCTTTCTTCACTCCTATTTCTGCCTCCAAAATATCGCGAACTATTACCCCATGTCTCAGCAAGTGGCCTACCATTCTATCTCTTCTCTTTTTTTATGCTTTTCCACATACTTCTTTTCTCGCCGACTTTCTCCAATACTTCTTCGTTTCTAACCCTACCAGTCCATGGTATTTTCATCATTCTTCGGTAACACCACATCTCAAAAGCTTCTAATTTCTTCCTACTTGCTTCCCCTACCGTCCAGGTTTCGCAGCCGTATAGTGCCGTGCTCCATACATATGTTTTCAAAAATCTCTTCCTTGTTTCTAAGTTTATTACCCCCGAGCATAAAAGTGCTTTCTTTTTGTTAAAAGCTACTCGACCCTGCGCTATTCTTTGTTTTATGTCTTTATCGCTTCTTCCATCCCAATTTATTTTACTTCCTAAATAAGTGAAGTCTTTAACTTCCTCCAATCTTTCATTATTAATTTGTACTTTCGTTTTTGCTCTGCTCTCGCGCCCTCTGCACACTAATACTTTAGTTTTGTTCTTATTCACCCTCATTCCGTATTCCTCTGTCAACACTGCCTCCATTTCGTTCAATGCTGATTCTAATTCCTCCTTACTAGATGCTAATACTGCTATATCATCCGCGAATCTCAGCATTTTTAGTTTCTGTCCCTGTACTTTAATCCCGAAATCCACTCTTTCCGAAATCTTTTCGAAATCCACCGAAATCTTTTACCACATTAATCGCCTCTTCGATGTACAGATTAAAAATTAGTGGTGATAGCGTACATCCTTGTCTTACTCCTTTCCTAATATCTACTTCCCTTTTTTCCCCTTCTACTTCTATAACAGCAGTTTGCTCTTTGTATAGATTGTGTACTACTCTCCTATCTCTATACTTCATTCCCGCGCTCTTTAGTATCTCGAACATTTTTTCCCATCTTACGTTATCAAAAGCTTTTTCTAAATCTACAAATCCTATATAAGCGTTCTTTCCTTTTTCTATTGTTTTCTCTAACATTACTCTTAGCTCCAGAATAGCTTTGCGAGTTCCCCTATTTCGCCTAAACCCGAATTGGTCTTCTCCTAGTATTTCCTCCGCTCTATTTTCCATCCTCTTCTGCACTATTCTGGTTAAGATTTTTGACGCATGGGAAGTTAGGCTAATCGTTCTAAAGTTCTCGCATTTGTCGGCTCTTCTCTTTTTCGGTATAGTAACGATAATGTTCCTCTTATAGTCCTCCGGCATCTCGCCCGTTTCGTATATGTATTTTACCAGTTCAAACATCCTATTTACAACTTTCTGTCCCGCATATTTCAAAATTTCCGCCTGTATTTTATCTACACCCGGCGCTCTATTATTCTTTAGCCCCCTTAGTGCTATTTCAAATTCCTCTCTCAATATAGGTTTTCCTACATCTTCCCTATCGATGATAGATTCTTCCTCTAATATATCTCCTAATTCCTGACCCTCGTATAAATTTCCTAAGTACTGCTTCCATCTATCCGCTTTCTCCTCTCTTCCGATCAGTATGTCCCCCGATTCACTCCTAACGTTTCTACTTATTGTTCCTATATCCCTGAAGTTCCTCTTAATTATTTTGTAAGCCTCATCGGTCTTACCTACTTGCAACTTATCTTCTACTTCTTTGCATTTATCCTCTATCCATTGTTCTTTCGCTTTTCTACATTTTCTAATGATTTCCCACTTTATTGACTTATAAGTTTTCAGTCCTTCTTCGTCTCGTCTGTTTTTGTAGCCTCGTCTCTTTTGCATTAAGTTTAAGATTTCGTCCGTTATCCAGGGCTTCCTAGCTTCCCTTTTGTCGTGTCCTAAAACGTCCGTAGCCGCGGAATCTAGACTATTCTTGATACCCTCCCACTCAGTTTCTGCGTTCTTGATTTCGTCCTTACTCGTTTTATTTATAAATTGATCTGTTTTCTCCTAGAACTTGTCTTTCATATTCTGATCCCTCAATATGTCTACATTTATACGTTTCTTATCCTTCCGGGTTTTCAAATGTTTGAACTTTAATCTAGCTTTCATGACTACCAAGTTGTGGTCGCTGTCTACATCTGCTCCTGGATAACTCTTGCAGTCTTTTACTTGATTTCTAAATCTCTTCCTAACCAAAATGTAGTCTATCTGATACCTGTCTATCCCTCCTGGCATTTTCCATGTGTACCGCCTCCTAACGTGATTCTTGAACAAGGTGTTCGCGACTACCATCTTGTGCTTCTCACAGAATTCTATCAGTCTGCTACCTCTCTCGTTTCTGTTTCCTAATCCATAAGGACCTACAAATTCTCCTTCTTTCCCCTCACCTACGACTGCGTTAAAATCTCCTACTATTATTAAATTTTCATGACCCTTCACAAATCCTATTACCTGCACTATGTCCGAATAAACGGCTTCTAACTCTTCCTCACTGTGGCTAGAAGTAGGCATGTATGCTTGCACTATTACTGTTTCCACTGGCTTCGAATCTAACCTAACCATCATTACTCTCTCGCTGTATTGTAGGTAGCTATCTACACACTGTCCTGCGTTCTTCCGCATAACGATCCCTACTCCCGCGTTTCCATTTACCGATCCTGTGTGTATTACCCTATAGTCACCGCTCCAAAAATCTCCTACTTCCGGCCAGCGCATCTCACTTATACCTACTATATCTAATCCTAACCTATCCATTTCTATCTTCAGATTTTCTAGCTTCCCTGCCTGTCTCATGCTTCTGACATTCCACGCTCCGACTCGTGAAATGCTACACTTCCTATTATTATTGCACTCGATCACGTCTCCCGGAACAGTCCTCACCCGGAGATCCGAACGGAGGACTATTTTACCTCCGGAGTTTTTTGTCCCAGGAGACGCCATCATTAATTTAGGATAAGCTTTCTGCTAGCTGTTCTGAGGATTATAATGTGGTGGTTTCCTCTTGCCTTCCACATAGCAGTCGTGTGTGTCATAGCACCATACCAACCCCCACGGTTTCTGCCACTATGACTACTGAAAGAGCTGCTGCCCTCCTTCAGGGACTTGTCTTAGTCTGGTTTTTCAATAAGGACCCCCCCCCCCCCACTATGGTTGAACCTATGGTACGGCTCCTTAAATCATTAAAACGCGCAAGCCGACCCACCCGTTCTAGTTTGCACTAGAACTTCGTCAAGGTGCAAGTCCTATCGGATCGGAAGTTGATTAATATGACTTAGACATTGGGGATACCAAATAAGGCTACAAAATTCAAGTTTTGAACGAACTAACGCAAAATATACAGATATTAAGGTATCAGTGTTATTAAATAATGCCGTATTTCTAATAACGAAACCAAGGGTTTTATATACATTTAGATCCACATGATTGATATGCCCAGAGAATTATAGTTTATCATCATAGTAACACACCAAAATCCTTAATATTTTCGGGACTGTATCACCAAGAGCATATTCAAATATTAGTGGTTGCTTAAAGTATAAGAGATACACACCTATAATATAGTCTCTCAGACTCCTTCTAAAGAAAGTTTCACTGCTACTAGGTATATAGAAAATCTGCGTTTCGACTTTTTAAGTTCCAGCTTTAGCACTTCTTTATCCCAACGGTGAGAATGATGATATTTCCATCACCATGAGAACAGGACAGAGACGTCTTCTAATTTGGTGTTATTGTCCAAAAATTTATTGACGTTACTTCACCTGTCAGATTGATAAGAGTCAAGAACCTGCCAACTAAATGACCAAGATATTCACCTAATTTCATTCCCTTGGATTTCTTCCTGTAAAGTTACTTAAAGTTTCGAATGTATTTTATTAAATCCAATAATTTAGGTGGGAGGATCAAAGCTATCAGGAAATATGAAGAATTATTTTGTTTATATTTTTATCTATTTTTTCCACAATGATAGAAATTTTAAACACTGAATAAACTGTGTTCTATGCAGAGGCGGATTAAATGTCGAGAGCACTCTAGGCAAGCACCTAATTGGCGTCCCTCTACGCGAAAGTTCGAAAGAACGAGGAATTGTCTCTTTGTATAGCTGGTAGTTAATGATTATACGTATGTGGACGAGTAAATGACATCAATTGACACGTTGCTATATTAAAGAGGAGGCGGTTTCTGTCACTCCAAGATAGTATTAGTAGGGATAATTAGGTAGGCCAGGACACGTGTTCTTACCCTTAGGCGTGAATGAAATATGTGATGAGAGTGTGTTGACAGATGATGGAGTGTTATCATTAATTATGTAAAAGCTTAAAAGAATTTATTAATATTTAATAAATAAAAAAATTAAAGTTATGAATTATTTATTTAAAAATTGATACTAATCACATTCAATGTCAATTGTAAAAAAAAAATTAAAAGTTTCTGCGTCTCCATTTTCGTCTTGTGAAATTGTCAATAGCATCGTCATAGTTTAAAGATAGCAATAAGTTTGATTCAATGTTAAGTATTGCTAACGAATTTAATCTCTTATTTGTCATGGTTGAGCGAAGATAATTTTTCACTCTCTTTAGATAGGAAACACTCCGCTCACCACTGCAATTGCTGACTGTCGTCGATATGCACATTCTTAAGGCTATATTAATGTTTGGGTAAGTTGTTTCAAGTTCTTTATTTCTTAGAACTTGTAAAATCGCGTTGATTGTTCGAGGCAGTTCTCCGTCTCGAGCTATTGTTGTTAAATAAGAACGTAGATGGATACATTCATCAAAAAAACACTTTTTTAAATCACCAGAATACATTATTACTAACATACTTGCTCTATTTTGAACTTCTTCAGTGTTCAAATTGATCAAATTGCTTAAAAACGAAAATTCACTGTAAAAATTGCTGTACGCTTCTCGTCTCTTTTGAAGTTCAACCGCAAGTCTGTCTATAATTACTAGATATACTGTCACTCTGAATGTTTCCCGACCAGATAATGAAGAAGTAATATCTTCGGCAGATTCATCTGCTGTGGGCTTTCTCTTCCGTATTCTCTTTGTGTCCTTTTCATATTCTTTGATTAATGAGAGTTCCAAGGTTTGCTGTTCATATTTATTAAAATTTTCCCTTTCTGTAGAAATTATGTGAATTAGACTATCATACATTTGAATAACTATTCAAATGTCAAATGTCAATATCATCGGACTACAATTTTTTGTTGCTTTTGTTCATGTGAACCAAAATAAAACCCCAAAACAAGATCATGAAAACAGTTTCTAGTTTCTAGTTTAGAAAAAGTTTTTGCTCAGGATTGCTCTCGATAGCAATCAAAGCATCGTGATTTTCTGGAAATGACTCTTTCCAACTTTTACAAGCATCTGATAGAGCTGACCAGCGTGTGTCAGATGGATTTTTGACAGTAGTTCTTTTTTTATCATTACCTAGGAGTATTTGTGCTTGTAGAGTTTCCCATCTCTGAGTTGAAGCTGTAAAAAATGTGTAAATTTCTTGAAGGAGACCAGAGAACCAACAAGTTTCTTGAGTACATTCATCGGCACATTCATCCACTAGGTTAAGCGAATGTGCGGAGCAGGATATATATTCTGCTAGGGGACATAGTTCTTTTATTTTGGCCTGTAATCTATTGTAAATACCTGACATAGTTGCAGCATTATCATACGACTGGCCTCTAATATTTTAATTTAAAACATGTATAATGTTTTAATAATAGCATCTCCAATGTCTTGTGATTTGTGAGCGACATTTGCGATAAACTTAAGAAAACATTTAACGGGCGTACCATCGGCTTGAATATATCGTGTGACGAAAGTTAATTAGTCAATGTGGAAAATATCTGGTGTTGAATCCACTATTATTGAATAATATTTTGATATCTTGATTTCATATTTTATTTGTGTTAAGATTCTATTTGCCACCAATTCAATAAATTCTTCACACATTGTAGAACTTAAGTAATTGGTACATCCCTTTCCCTTGCCGCCATATTCTAAATCTCTATAGAATTAAAGAATTTTTTATATTGTGTAAGTAGGTGCATATTTACTGACAATTAATTTTGTTATTTATTTTTTTCTTTGTTTAAAAATTCCGCGCGTGCGCCCCTTTGTAACCTCGCGCCTCTAGGCACGTGCCTAGTTTGCCTTAGGGATAATCCGCCTCTGGTTCTATTGATATGGTAAAGGTCACTTAATTGAAGAGTTCTGTCAAATGCATGCAGCTCTACTCAAACTGAATATATAAAATAAGGTGAAAATTTATTTGTTGAAGGAATATAGTTATAACGACAATCGTACAAAATAGTTTTAAGGTTAAATATCGTAATAAGGTTAATTATTTATTGCCTCGTAAGAAATCTCCAATGAAGTAATACTGACGCAAAATACATTTTATATTCACTTCACTTATTAAAATAGATAGTGCATTTATTTACAATATCAAAGTCAATAATCTTTCTCAATAAATCCACCCTCCTGGTATATATGTCTATGTATATAAGACCATATTTAGTAAAGTCCACGTCTCTCACTGCGAAATTCACAGTCAGCGACCTCACTATATACAAAATAATAATAATGTTTAATAAACTGTCAGACACCTATTATAGTCAGTTAAGTTTATTTAACACTAACACAAGTTTTTAAAAACTATTTATTTACAATTGAAATGGAGCAGAGTCTCCGGCTAACAACAATATTCTGAATTTCCTTTACAAAAAAATGAGAATTTATATCTAATCGGCTTTTGGTTAAACGCCGCGGGACTTGTAATGCCTTCCTTAATTGCGGATGCTGCTTTGACCTTATAACGACTGCCTTGATAAAGGGTAGTGTGTGGTCCATAACTCCTCCATCCTTAGATCTTGGCGTCCTCGTCAAGGGTGGCTTGAAGATCCTTGAAGTTCTGGGCAGGAACTTGGATTATGGTTTTTGGCATACAAAATAGGGTTTTTATCCTTTTTCTGTACAAACAGAGAAATATCGACGTGATTATGAGAATAATAATAATTACAATGGTTATAGACAGGTGTCCAGTATGCAAGTCAATTCCTTGTAGGTCAGTCTCTTGCGTTAAGGGTTGGAGATCGGCCTTGAGATTCCTCAGCTGGTCAAGGTGTGAAGACTCCAAGTTGATGCTATATTGAGGTAGACCTTTGAGTGTGGTAGAACTCTTTGGAACTGTAAAACTCGATTTTTTATTAAAATTATATTCCGTGTTGTCTATAATAATCGAACATGGCGAATTTATTACATTATTTCCTAGGATAAAATGTCTTGAAATAATGTTTTGACACTTTTCTATTATTTCTTTACGGTCTTTAACACTGGTTAAGAGTCCGTTGGAAAGTTCTTTATATATTTCAAAGTCACTAGTTTTCGCGGTAGTGCACTGAAGAGTGTTTTTTAAACTGCACTGGGTGGCTAATAGTTTTTCGCAAACAAACATGTTATTAGCTCTTCGACAGGTGTCAGTCCATCGGTCTTCGAATGGGGATTGTATGTAAAAGGTAGCAGGGGGGATTAAAACGGTTTTTGTCGGACTCGGTATAGGGTAGATTTTAGAAATATTATAAGTAGTTGGATTTAAAATAGGTATTTTCAGTACCATTAAAAGAATGTCGTTTACCGAGATAATTTTTGAATTTCCTAGGATTTCAAAAGGGTGATTTTCATCGTACGAGAGCAACATTGACCTTGAGTAATGTTTTAATAGTTCGTCCTCTATCATTTCAAGTTCGTTGTGGTCAATTATTTCTAAATTTGGTATTTCTCGATTTGTTAGTGTGATCGTTCTAATCAATAAATTTAATCGGTTTTCGAATTCAAGTAGCAATTCTTTTTGCGAATTTATGATTAGCATTGAGTCCAGGTAGTACGTATAATTTTTAATTGATTTTTCTAGTTGTTTTTGATTTGAATATAAGTTGTCAAATTCTATACGTATTGAGGTTGTCAATTTTGAGAGAATTGTAGCAGTTTGAGTTAGCCTCTGATTTATCTTTTGTTGATTCTTTGAAAGCTTTTCCAGATTTTGGTTTATGTTTTCAAGATCTTCTTGATCTAAATTTCCCGATATAAATTTGACGACGGATCCAAGGCCATTGATTAGGCCTCTTTTATTTCTACAATGTATAATTTTATTTAGCGAATTTTTTGTTCTTGTTAAGATGTTTAGTAGTGATTGTTTATTTTGTATTACTGGGATTATTTCCGGTTGTTTGGTTTTGTGAATTAGAGTTAATGTACCGTTTGATAGGTTTTCGAAATTTTCGCGCAATTGAATGAGGTCGTATGAAAAATAGAGTTTATGGAAGTAATTGAGTGTCTTCGCTGTCCCTAGAGGTTCCTGGTAGTAACCTTGGGTCTTGAGCGGAGTTTTTATCATTGCTTGACATGTCAGGATGTTCCTGCAAAGAAACAGTTTTTCTAATAGGTTTTAATTTTTTTAATGGTTGGGTAGTAATTGTTCCTTTAAGGGTTTCGATTTGAACTTGTTTGTCTTTTTGTGATATTACAGTACCTCGTTGGTAAATAGGTGCATTTTTTGGGAGCCTAGTTTTTTCTGCTGATTTATGGTAAACAGTTTGACCTGATTGTAGAGGTGGAATATTTTGACTATTGCGATTTCTCATCGTAAGTGCACTTTGTGCCTTTTCTTGATTTTTTGTTTTTATCTGCTCTAAAAACGGTAAAAGTTCTCGCCTTCTTTGTTCTATATAATTTTGATAATTTTGTGGGGTTAAGCTAAAGTCAACTTCCTGCATATAGGTACCATATAAAACTGAAAAAGGTGAGTGGCCAGTGCTGGAGTGGATTGACTGATTGTATATCCAGGTAGCTGTAATCATCTGGCTATCTGGGGTCACTTTAGGGTTCTTAAGGTTAATTATTCTAAGTTTCTCGATTATTGTCGAGTGGAATCGTTCGATATGTGAGTTTGAGTTCGGGTTGTGAGGGGTGGTAAAATGCAATTCTATGTTAAAGAGTTGGCAAAATTCTTTAAACTGAGTATTATTAAAATTTGTGCCTCCGTCGCATACAATTCTTTTCGGTATGTGATGGTGGCTGAAGAAATGTCGTAATTTTAGGAGTGTGCATAAAGTATTTGCAGATTTTAGAGCGTATGCCTGGGCGTATTTTGAAAATGAGTCTATAATTGTTAAAAACTTCATGTTCAAATACTGAAATATGTCCAGATGAATGTTTTCAAAGGGTTTGTTGTAGATCATTGGGCCTTGTAAAGGTGGGTTTAGTGGTTGACGTTCGTATTTCGACATCTGACATACATTACAGTGATTAATAATGGTGGTAATTTTGTCTTTTATTTTAGGAAAGTAAACATTTTTTGAAAGGTGTAGGTATGTTTCGTTAATACCATTGTGAGTTTGGTTATGGTAGTTATGAATATACTGTTCCTGTTTTTCAGCTTCAAGTATGTCAGTTAATAGAATGGACGAAATTACAATTTTTGTTCTTTTATTGAATTTATTTTTCAGTAACCTAAGTACTTGTTGTCTAAAATCTGGGTCCGGAATGTGCAAACATGTTATATCGTTTGGTGAGATTGACTGGATTAGCATATCCATAAATAATTCGTTAGTATTAGGGGTGGAGATTGTTATTCGTTTCTTATTTTCAAAAATTGTGATTACTCGTTTTTCGACATGGCCTTCGCGTTTTTGAATGACTAATTGGTTTTTAAAGGTATTTACCGATTTTTCAGTTATTGGAATAACAAGCCCGGTATCATCGTTATGTACTGAACTAATTTCCATAGGTAAGTCATTATCTTCAATCTGATTCTGCCCAAGTAGATCTCCGAGTTCGTCAGGTTCAAACTCCGGTAAATTATTAGGTGACAAAAGCAGTGTTCTATCTCATCATCGGCGAGTACGGGAGGATTTTCAGAAATATTGGCTATCAAAGATTCGGTTTCGTTTACATTAATTTCTATTCTAGAGAGAGCATCGGCGACGTGATTTTCTTTACCTTTACGATATTTAATGTCGAAATCGAATTCTTCCAGTTTGATTTTCCAGCGAACAAGACGCGAGTTTGGTTCTTTTAATTTCGAAAGCCATACGAGAGGGTTGTGATCGGTTTCTATCGTAAATTTTCGTCCAAATAAATACGGCCTAAAATGTTTTGCAGAATCGACAATTGACAATAACTCTTTTTCGATAGTGCTATAGTTACGTTCCGCAGAATTTAATGTGCGCGAATAGTATGCAACGGGTCTGTTGTTCTGACTGAGTACCGAACCGATAGCGACGTTGCTTGCGTCGGTCGTCAGCGTGAATTCCTTTTCGAAGTCTGGGTAAATTAGTACGGGGGCGTTTGTTATAGATGTTTTTGCATTTTCAAATGCTTGCTTATAGTCATGATCAGATATATTGATTTTTTCATTTTTCCGTAGACATTTAGTAAGAGGTTGGACTAATTTCGCAAAGCCTGGTATAAATTTTCGATAATATCCTACTAGGCCTAGGAATGACTTTATTTCCTTTGTTGTTTTCGGGATGGGGAATTTCGTGATTGAATCAATTTTAATTGGATTTGGGAAATACCTTCAGGTGTAATTACATGTCCAAGAAACGCGACTTCTTTACGAAGAAATTCGCTTTTATCTAATTGAATTTTTAGATTTATACTTTGCAATTTTTGAAAAATCTGTTTTAAATGAATTAAATGTTCTTGAAGTGATTTTGAAAATATAACGATGTCGTCCATGTACACGAAACATATTTTGTACTGAAATTCTTTTAGAACTTGGTCCATCATACGTTGAAAAGTTGCAGGTGCGTTTTTCAGGCCGAACGACATACGTAAATATTCGTAATGGCCATTATTTACGCTAAATGCAGTTTTTTCAATGGACTCAGGATCCATTTCAATTTGATGAAAACCTTGGGCAAGGTCAAGGGTCGAAAAATAGGTGCATTTACCTAAATTATCAAGGATTTCCTCTATTTGTGGTAGGGGATATTTATCCTCGATAGTTACCTCGTTAAGTTTCCTGTAATCAATTACCATTCTATACTTTTTTTTTCCAGATGCGTCAACCTTTTTTGGAACAATCCAAACAGGTGAGCTGTAAGGGGATATACTGGGTCTGATGATTTTATCTCTAAGCAATTTTGAAATTTGGCGTTGGATTTCCTCTTGCATTGATTGAGGGTGTCTAAAGGATTTAGTGTATATGGGATGGTTATCAACAGTTCTAATATTATGTTTGACGTGCGATGTGAAAGACAGATCGCAGTCTTCATGATAAAAAACATTTTTAAATTTGTGACATAGGTCGATTACTTTTTCTCTTTCTTCACGATTGAGATGGTCAGTGCGTATTAATTTAGCAAATTCGAGTTTTTTATTATCTTGCGTAATTTTAGATTCGATATTAAAATATTCGCAAGGGATAACCTGTATGCGATTTGGAAATATAATTTGGGAGTCAAGTGATTTTTCAAATGGGATTTCGGAGATGCCATTTTTTGTAATAGTCAGACAGTCAGGTATAGTGTGGTTTTCGTCAATTTTGATACTTGGAATATAGACAGGGCCATTTTCAATTGATGTAGGTATTAATATTTTGTCTCTTTCGGTAGACAAAAAGTTTATTTGTTCGTCTAATTTAAATTCAAAATAAAATGGTATACTTGTAGTTTTATTTAGAGTTAAAATTTGATTTTCATAGTCTATATTAGCTTTTAATCTTTTAAGATCGTGCGATCCAATTAGCAAATCAAAATTTTTGTGCCAGGGAATTACTCTAATTTTTATTTCATTTTTGACACCTAATTCTTCAAACAGTCTGAGTTTAAGATTTTTGTCGGATCTTACTATGCGATGTAAGCCTGTTAATTCGAAAGGTTCCAGAAATATATGTTTTTTAAAACGGTGCAAAAGATTCGGGTTAATAACGGAATCTGTAGCTCCGGTGTCTATTAAAATTTTTAAATTAATGTCAGGTAAAAAGAAAAATGGCAGTTTAGGTTTTGAGTTAATATTATTTAAATCTATATTTATTATGTGGTGTTTCGTTGATTCGAGGCATCTATTATAAAATTTTCTTGATCTTCTGTGTCTTGTAATTGTCCGTCACAAACGTCTATATATGGTTCATGTTGGTCAGAGTCGTAATATTCATATTCATAATTATTTGTTTGCGATTGTGATGTTTCGTTTTCTAAAGGTGTGTTACTTTCTATGTTATAGATTTTTGGTTTTGACGCTATAGTTGAGACAGACATAGGCGTTGGCTTGTAATTTTGAGGGGTTTTTTGTTGGTAATTAGAAAATTGTGATCTTCCAAAATTATTGTTTGAATTTTGAAAATTATTTTGCATAGGTCTATGTGGTAATGGTTTATTAATATCTCCGAAAGTTCTTTGATTTGAATTTTGGTTCGTATTTGGGCTTTGTACGTTAGGTCGAGGGTTTTGTTGAGGTAGGCTTTGTTTTGGTACTGGTTTTAGTTGAACTTTTTGCGAGAAGGAACTTGAATTTTGGTACGCGAATATTTGCTTGTGAGCATGTTGTCTGTTGTCGTGTTCGTGGCAGCGAGTGAGGGCTGTCTCGATAGTATCAGGTGGTATATAAGTAAATAGGGTGAAATACGGGTCTCTAACACCTAATGTGAATTGTTCTAAGGTTATTTTAGCAATATGTGACCTTTTCCATTCAATTTCTGTTATATTTGAGGAATATAGCTGTGCATGATTATTTAAGGCGTTCCTACATTTAACAACTCTATGATAAAATTGCGTGATGTCTTCGTTAAAGTGTTGTCTACAACCTTTTAACTGGGCGTATAACAAGTTCTCGTTTTGGTGATTAGCGTAGTATTTTAATAGAGCAGCTTTAATTTGAGGCCAATCATTGGTAGGTTCTTGCGATACGTCATCAACAACTTGTCCGCTCAATTTATTTAAAATGCCTAACTTAATAAAGGAATGTTGAAATTCTGACAGTTGAAACTTTGAAAATATTTCGAGCACATTATCTATATTTTGGATAAAATGCGGTAAATTATCGTGAGGGCCAAAAGTAGGAAGAGTTTTCAACATTTCAGAGACTTCCTGGATTGAAAGAGCCATTTTTAATGTGTTATTAGTATTTAAATTTAAACTTATTTCACCTAATTCTAAGCGAATTGTTTCGATAGCCGATTCAGGTAAATTTATTTGCGAAGTCGAGGTTGTGATAAGCTCGACAGGTATGTCTTGAGAGACGAGAGGTTTTTTTCTTAAACTTTTTGTTTTGTTTTTTGCAGAACTTGGAATTATTTCAATATTTACGAGGTCTTTTGACATGAAATATTTTAAATTATATCGTGGAGTCGGGTTTTAACCGTACTCTCACTAATAAAATAAACGTTTATAGGTGCAATTAATTTGAAATAATTTCACAATTAAATACCTATGTAAAAAATTATTATTTTTTTTTTATACCTATTTTATTTGAGAATACGTTGTTAGGGAAAGACGGGACTTATAACTATGAAATTGGAAAGGTACTTACAGGAAGATCAGACCGATGAACATTGTCTCTGGTCTCAGGAATCTTCTGTCCGTGACTTTCTCTTTTCGCACTCGAAGATGGAGTCGTGCTGATTGGGGCTTCTCGGTGAAGGATTCCAAGCAGCTTTCTTGAAGGGGTTGGTGGTATCCTAGGGTGTTGAGCTTGCCGTTCTCGAGCGAAGTGATTCACGAGGAATTTTCTTCTTTGGAGAAAACGTTGTCGGTTCGTTGGATACGTAGTGAGGTATTAAGATACACCGTTGGCAAAGTTTTTCGCTATGAATGCCTTTTCCAACGTCTACGTATCCTGTTCGCAGCGCCAGTTAAGTTTATTTAACACTAACACAAGTTTTTAAAAACTATTTATTTACAATTGAAATGGAGCAGAGCCTCCGGCTAACAACAATATTCTGAATTTCCTTTACAAAAAAATGAGAATTTATATCTAATCGGCTTTTGGTTAAACGCCGCGGGACTTGTAATGCCTTCCTTAATTGCGGATGCTGCTTTGACCTTATAACGACTGCCTTGATAAAGGGTAGTGTGTGGTCCATAACTTAGTCATACTTAAAATTAGTTTCTATGCAGTAATATATATAAAGATTGAGATATTCAGCAAAAGTTAAATTAAGATAAAATAATATAATTTTCGTTATGCATAAAATATAATTTTCTGCTACACTTCGATGGTTTGCAGTTAAATAGCCGTAGATATATTATGTACATATGTAGATATAAAAATATATTTTACTAAAGATATCAATCAATTACCAACAAATTCAAATTTATTAATATTATTTCAAATCTTATTAATGTCTATTATTAAAACTGCTATGTTGTTGTAATTTGAAGCAAACCCATGAACTAATTAAGTTAGGTATTGTTATACTGCAAATAAACTTATACTAACTATACTACTAACTATAGATATATATATATATATATATATATATATATATATATATATATATATATATATGTATGTATAAAAAATATTCAAGCAACTTTAGCCCTTATAGTTTTATTATTATATCAATAATTAAAGATAGAACTTTCTACTACATGGTCGTCCTTAAACTGGGTTGGGGATTTTGATGTGAGAGAAAATGAAAACTAAATTGAGTTTGAGTGTTCCACAAAATGCTAATTTTCCCATACCAATATCAGTACCAAGATATTATCAAAATTACAACCAGGTTTAAAAGAGAAAGCAAGAGAATTTAAATTTAAATGTTAGTGACGTAACATAATTCATATGTTTATTAAGATTATTGGATCATACAAATAATCCCTCCGATTTACTGTAATACATCATTTAATGATATAACTATTTGATTAGATAATTATTCATTATTTTTCAATAATGATTTAGGTATTATATAATCCATCTACTAAACTTACCAGATAGTAACGATTCCCATGAGAGTGTGTATATTGCAAGATCAACGACCATTCTAGTAAATTGGCTCTTCACTTGGTAGCATATCTAGATTTTTATACTATTGATAAGAATACATAGTAGTCACGTAAAAGTTGGAATAAATTCAATAAAAATGTTATCGAGCAAGTAGGAAGAATTCTCAGATATTTCAGTTTTTGTTTTTAGATGCACATTTTTTTATATAATTTCTTTTTGATGTCATCACTTTGGGTGGTGATAAGGGTAAGAGTGGGGATGACGATTTAAAGTACGCCTCATGTGCGTTCTTAATGGGGTGTAACGTTTTCTTATAGGTTACATAAAAACTGTTTCAAGAAATTTATTAATTTAATTTTTAATAGCATTTATTTTTATTATTTTATTCTGACACTGATTGTAACTAGATTGTATGTAGCTACTTTACGTGTTGGAATATTACATTCAACAATAATTATTTTGGGTTTAAAAATAGTCTTCATGCGGTGCCTGAAATTAAACATAAACATTAGGTCAGCATTTATGAGTTCGGGTAACTCAATATCGAATGTTTAACTGTTCAAATGTCGTTGAAATAAAAATAGATTATTTAGCAAGTTAGTCTGAAAGATTATACGTTAGAATACACATCTTAATTTCTTTGTACGTAATTTAGTTGTTATACAGGGTATCAATAAACTCGTATTGTCCTCAAATTGTATCTTCAATTATTTATTCTCCCAAGTACTTCGAACATTACGTTGTACCTAAGATTTTGTACATTTTTGCGTTACTTGGTTACTTGCGTTTGTTAGACTGCACAATATTTTTTCTTAACGATACAAGTATCCTGAATGGCCTATTTCTCGTTCACTATAAAATAGAAACAAAGTTTAGAAAAATTTTGGTCTAGCCCCCACTGATAACTTCAAGTGACATGAGCATATAACAAATGTCACCAAAACATCTTTCCGGCAGCCAAGTCATTTGTTTCGAGCATTCAAATATTTCACGCCTACACATTAACCCATTTTGCAAAAATCGTGGTATGGAATTTCATGCCATCTTCCCGCCGAAACATTCCCTAAACTTCTTAATTCAAGAAAATATATGTATGCATTCTAAATATAAAAAGTTTACGTTCTTCGTATCGATAAAATTCTAATAATGTAAAGCCATAACTTCATATACCGTGTGTCTCAATTAAAATGAACAGACTCGAATATTTTCGTTATTTTTTGAAATACAGACTTGAGCTTTTGCACAACTGTAGTCCTATTTAAGACGTACCATTCGAGGCAACCATCTTAAATTTACGTAATAAACTGAGATATCGACAGCCCCCCAAATGGAACCCATTCCCGATATTTTGCTTTTCCTTGAAGATATCGAGAAAGTCATTATAAAAAGTTGTTCAGTTTTAGCCCCAACACTAAATTTCATTACGAAATTCGCATTTGTAGTTTTTTCCCGTTAGTATATTTTAGTTTTCAAATTGATAGGATGCCATGGAAATGGAAAAAATACTGAACAGAAGTGTCAATTTGACAAAAAAAAAATACGTCTTAAGAGAAAAGAAAACAGACAATTAACTTTTGGTAATTGAAATAAGTTGTGGGCACACGTGGCTCCACATACGCCTATTGACCGACGTGATGGTAGGTATTTTTGTATATATTAGTTTTAACTGTTGTCCATATTAGAAAGTAGAAACCCTTGTTTAGCTAGTTCTCGGAATGAGGGCACATCTGTTTCTTAAGGGTAAAAATGCGACCATCCTAGGTCAGGCCATCAGCTTTTGTGATAAATTCAAGACAGTCTATTCCGGAATTTCACCCCCGAAACAGCGGTCCTCGTTCAGTACTAATTTACTCCCTATTTATTTATTTTCTGAATAAACGTAGCTATAGCGATAACATACCACGAGTATCATTTCACCACACACAACACCCCGAAGACCACTATAAAGTTAAAAAACAACAGTTTAAAATAACAATCAGGTTTTTGCGATAATTACTCAATACACATAAATAAAATTTTAATTAATTATCGGATGTAGCCTCTCTCAACTAATCTTCCTTCAATCTGAATACATTTCTCAATTCATTTACGATTATGATCGGTTAGTGTTCTCAGCTCTGGAATACCGATTTCGCGACAGGCTCGTCTTATTTTAGCTTAAGTTGTTCTCAATGTTTGAACCTTGTATTATAAATTGTATTCTTCACTGTTTCCCATAAATAAAAATCTAATGATGTAATATTGAGGGACCTAAGAGGCCAGAAGTCAAAAGGACTATTTCTACCTATCCAGCGTAGTGGAAAATGTCCATTCAACCGACAAAACATTCTGGAACTATGGATTGATACACCATCTAGCTGGAAAAACATCTCCTGTCGCGCATTAAGAGGAAGATTTTCAATTGTATCCCATAATTCTGTATTGAAAAAGTTAACTAAACGCTCAGCGTTTAACGAGCGGACCAATTATTCTGTATCTTAAAATTCCACACCATACGTTAAACTTTCTCTAAATAATGGTCTTACACTTAACCCAATGAGGTTATGACAATTAATAACTCAATAAACATTTTCTGTATCCCAGTATCTTCAATTTTGAGAATATACCACCCCATTAGTGGTAAATTTAGGCCTCATTAATAAACAAAATGTGTAGAAAATTTCAGTCATCCAAAAAGTTTCCCTAAGCTCGGTAGCAATATTTGACCTTTTATTTTCATCGTCTTCTTTCAACGTATGTGGAAATTTTGGTTTATAAGCTTTCATTTTATGACAACTGAAACATTTAATTATCTCCTTGTCGATATTCAGCTGAGTCGCTAAGTTTCGTAGACTCACTCTTGGATAAGCTTGATTTGCTACTACGATTACGTTATATTCAGGATGCAGACGTATTCGACGAAGTTGATCATTATGAAATATTTTAATAACACTGCCAGTTTCATTGAAAAGAGTATTTATGGCGGCTACAATTCCGTGACTAATAGCGACTAATTATAAGTGGGTTGCCTTGAAATGTACATCTTATATAGAACTACAGTTGTGCCAAAGCTCAAATGTGGATTTCAAAAAATAACGAAGATATACGGGTATCTTCATTTTAAATAAAACACATGGTATACATTCCTCAGTCACTTCACAAGCGTTCTGTGGAAATAAATGGCATAGTCCAGTAAGGCGAGAACGAAATTGTATATGTACATATATTGAAGAGTGCATCCAAGAGTAAAATAAGCTAATGCTTAACTTATTGATAGCCGGTGGCTATTTTATATTTTTAGTATTAAATAAACACAGACACAAGTTGTTATTATGAAATAGATTAGGTGTGCAGTAAATCGGCACTCACAGTTATGAGTTGTCATGAAGAATGAATTTCATGACAAATATATGGTTCGCCATATACCAGTGAAGATACCATAAGATAAAATAAAAAAGCTCCAGGCTGTGAAATCGCTACAATGCGTGTGCAGTGTTCATTATCCTCTTAATTTATGTAACACGTGCCAACTGAAATTTTATATAATTTTTGTTGTAAATTATTATATTACATATTTTAATTACGTCATAAATATGTAATTAGCTTGGAACTTTTGGAATTTTATATATTTTAAATATTAAATATTATAAGTATATAAGTTTTATTTTGAAATGCATGAATATTTCAATAGACGCATATGAAGAAAACTGAATTACATGAGTAGCTATGTGATAGTACCGACCTTTATGAATCTTAAGGAATATTTAGCAAATATAAAATTCTTAATTCGTATCAAATGTCCATACTTGGTAAACATGTTTCTAGTTAAAATAAATTCAGTGGTTACATTATAAAGTGGGTGCAGTTTTTAACTAAGCAACTATTGGACCAACAGGAATAGTCTCCCACTGGCCGAATCATTTCTGGAATATTCAACACATTCGGAGCTCTTTTCATGTAAAGTATGACATTCCTACTTCTGCTATTATTATTAGCTTATTTTATCAAGACCAAATATAATACTCTCTACATACTTAAATAACACAATCTCGGATCCTAAGTAACTTTTCGTCAGTAAAAATTTCCACAGATGTTTCAAAATCATCAGATGGTACAGGTTGCGCTTTTTATGTAGCAAATAATATCACTGCATACTTTTTTTAACTATCCATAAACTGTAGTATTTGCAGCGCAGAAGCCTGTGCTGTCTATCAAGCGCTAACTAGAGTTATAAAACTCCATAATAGGCCAATATTAGAACATTAACCATTTCAAAATCAGCTCTCCTTACATTACAAAAATCTAAGCAACATTATTGTCAAAGCGAAATAATACATGAATCAACGCAAAAGGAACTTTTAAGAAAGAAGGACATAATACAGTAGTAACACAGTAATGTAGCTGACAATTGTATTGTGAATCAATTTGCAAAATGGGCCGCAAATAATGTTTGGGTAACACCAATACCCAATTGGTGTTACCCAAACATTATTTTCTGTACTCGATTTTTATCATATTTTAGATAAAGCGACGCTTTATCTAATACATAACAGAAATGTTGTAAGAGGTATGTGTCAAACTAAAATAACCAGTATACACAACTGCAGCCTTCTTTACCATCAAATTTATTCCACCTAAGCTGTAGAGCGTCTAGATAAAATTGAAATTCTAAACACTCCCAACCATACATGTGATAATGACTATGTCAAACCTTGAACATATAATTTTTAATAGTGGATATCATATCCGAACGAGCACAGACTTATAAAAGAAATAATGGCTTTAAATTATTATTTATTATTAATACTTTAAATTATTTAATCCCACTCCCAACCAATATCCAGAAACAACTTTCCTTAAATAATATAACGATACATGTAACCTTAGTTACGTTTCTAATGAATATAGTGCTAGACATATAATAGTATAATCAGGTTAGAGTTCGTATTCCCATGTGGCTTACCTATTTGTATACCCATTTGTGTCATACCATGGCCTACCTATCTGTACTTAATATCCTGCCTGACCCCTTAGTAAGAAGAGTGTAATTGCCATATTACAAAACTCCATAGATAATCGTGATTAGAGTTTTACAACCAACAACCACCAACCATGGTTATGGTTTCACTCACTAGGTCTTATAACCTGGTAAGGAGTAAATTCTACAAAATAATTATTCTTATCTAATTTAGTATCAATTGAGAATATGATGCACGAAAACTGGATATCGCAATTTCATCGTAGTTGGGAATCATCAGTACAACGTCATATTATTAAAAGAATCCAATTATCTATGTTTACCCCTTTATCAACCCTGGATTATGCTTTCCTTCTTGTATGTTTCCATTTACTGTATTTAGAGATGGTCTTCTCTATGAAGACTAGAGATGAAATCTTCTTATTCAATGCAATTATAATTGGTATAAGTGTTTATATACCACTCATATATCTATGTCTCCAGTCAATCGTTTCATCCATTTTCCTTTCTCTCTGTTGTGATTCTATTTATTCCGTCATTCTGTTTTCCATACAATTTTCCTTACTCTCACTTTAATACCCCTTATATTTTATTCTTTGTATTCATACATGTATAAATATATAATATTTGCATATTTATTAAATGTGAGCGCTTCACATCATATTGGAGTACCATATAGCAGTACGGTGTGGATTACTCCACACAATACAGTTAGTTAGCTTTCCACCACGTAAACCCCTTATTCTTGGTATAATACAGGTTAAACATATACCCTCTCTTCCACCTTCTTCGTAGCCCCCTCCAACGGCTTTTCAAATCTACGCTGAGATTCTCACGTGATTTCAAAATACTTTCAATCACTTTTTACCAATCTCACTTTCATCCCATTATGTTCAAACACCATGCTCTCCTTATTCCTCTTACGAGTACCCTTCAATATTATGGCTTCGACCTTCCCAGGAGCCATCCTTAATTTTTTATAATTTAATCATACAGATTGTCAAATTGTATTAGTCTCCACGCCTCACTAATACCAACTACAACTGCCAAATCCTCAGCGTATCAGCGAACAGTGTGTGTTCTCGGCGACAATTTTATGTTCAAGACTCCATTATAAAGTATATTACATAATATAGGACCCAGTATAAACTCTTTTAGAACTCCTACTCCTATTTCCACCCTATCGTCGTTCCCAGTCCATCAATTCCCAAAACACTCTTTTCGCTTTCAATTCTCTTAAAATTTCGAACTTTCTACATTGAAACCATTTTGTACATCAATGATCACCAGAACGCACCAAAGGCCCGGACATTTTCTAGTTAGTCTGTTTTCAACACGGTCGAAAGTCTGAATTAATAAACGCCCTTTTCTAAAACCGTTTTCCCATCTCGGCTTCCAGACTCCTCCAGATAAAAGCCGTATATATGCCTTGCTTATTAGTACTGTCAAAAAAGCACATGGGTCAAATGACTCATCATCGGTCTTATTATTTTGTCCTTCTGATATCAACAAGACTTTAACCACTTTCCACTATTTGTGGAATATTCTCTCTCTAAGTAATTTATTTATTACTCCTAATATCCGCTCTGGTCTCATTGTCATATTTGCTTTAGTATTTGGGGAGGGCTTCCATTCCTGGCGACTTCACCTTTATATTCCTAACTAATTCCTAAAGTTCTTGAATCGTATTCAGCGACAAGAAGTTTATGAATGATACTCCATTTTCTTTCTATTACTATACTCGTTCCCTCTATGTCACATTCCGCAATAGTACGCATAAAATAATACGCAACAGAAGAAAAATGATCTAAGATAGTTTTATTTATTTTATATCATTTATTTATGACTCACTGTACGACTTGAAAGTTCTTTTTATCGACCAAGGTTTATACAAATGAGAGATAGCACTCATCTGCACCTGTGAAAGCATAAGTTCAACAAAACAAAATTGCCTTTGGCTTACGAATTGCGACTGTTCAAGAATGTACCTCGATTTTATGCATGTAGAATATAAACTTAGTCAACTGTGTACTAATGTATTCAAAAAAATTGTTATGGTGTACACAATATGTTGAAATTTACCTTAACTTTATTTATCTGTTATTGCTGTGATTGGTTGTATCATAACAAATACAGAAAATGGTTATAAATATAACAATAATGA
Organism: Rosalia funebris; assembly: GCA_037954035.1. Taxonomy (NCBI): domain Eukaryota; kingdom Metazoa; phylum Arthropoda; class Insecta; order Coleoptera; family Cerambycidae; genus Rosalia; species Rosalia funebris. The sequence goes on from JAZFAV010000002.1 coordinate 32,297,400, forward strand.
AAGTTCTATAAAGCACTCAAGTTTTATTGTTCTCTTTATACGGCTGTATCTGAAAACTGCAAATGGAACGGCAATATATTTACCATTTATGACATTTTGATAGTATTTTCATATTACCAATGCGAATTTTTTGCTGACAATACTCCATCTAAACTAATGCACGTCTAGAAATATTTACTTGCTTTTTCATTATAACATCCAAGTCGTCTTTTAACTTAACCGAATATTGGAAAGAATAAACAGTTTTACTGGATTTGAATCTTCTAATAAATTTTATATTTTACCCGTTTTGTTAAACAACGTCTGTATATAGAAACGAAGGCGCAAACTTATAGCGTAACATTTATGTGTCTTACATTTCGCTTGTTTATGTTATGAAGTTGTTGCTACTGTTCTCTAGAAACGGTAGGCAATAAAATTCACATTTTATTCCCACTTTGGATGAATGCAGATATCTACATAATCCTACTTTAAGGAATAGTTTACCGTAGAATGTAAAATCATTGAAATCTTGTTTTCTATTCCACTCATTCTAAAAATGTATGGTATTAATATACGTATGAGATAACATTAAATGACAAACACATTCTTTCAATAAAAATGCACTATATTTTCCTTTTCCTTCATCATCACTAAAAGCTCCAAGAATTTTAACGACAAAATGAAAATATGAAGATAGTAATAGATGTTTAATGACATTCTGCGAATGTTAATAAGTATTTGATAAATGTGCAACTAATGGCTCAGAAATTTCAGCCCGATAATTTTCCTGAAACTCATTAATTATAATTTTCTAGATGTCCAATCTATTAGTCCTTTTGTACATAATTGAAAATAAAAATTGACTAATTTCACTTGTTTATTTAATGAAATTGTTACTACTGTTTTCTGCAAACGGTAAGCAAATCACACTTTATTTTCATATTATCTTTACAAAATATTTTCAATAAATGAAATATATCTTTCTCATTTAACTGTACTTAAATTAATTGGAATTTCAAATAGTTACTCTTCTGCTAATGATTTGCTCCATTTTTTTATTTCAAACAATATTTCAACAGGTATTCTTTTAAGATTCTTATCTCACCCGTTCAAGTATTTCAGCGGTCTATATCCTTCAGTAATTTTTTGTTTCAAAACCTTTTATTTTTAATTTTATTGGGTTGCGTACCGTAGATTCTTTTAACAGAAGCACCATACTGTTAAAAAATTATTTACAAATCTCGAAATATATTAGGATTTTCCTGTAGAATCTCCAAAATTAACGGCTCAATAGTATTCTGTATAATTTCCAAATATAGCTCTGTTAAATTTTGATTTAAAAGTACAGATTCAACTATGTGACTACATATAATCCCTGCTTAAACGTTGATATTTTCTGTAAATTGCGTATGGCTCTCCCAAAATATATGAGGATTCGTATATCAATCCAGTACTTTAAATCTGAGTATTCACATTATCGTTTAGAAAAAAAACATGGAATCATCAATAAAACAAATTGTTTCTAAATATTCAGCTTCGCGGGCTATTTTTTCTGTTATTATTTCGTAAAATTAAAGTCTACGATCAGGATCATCTTCTGCGAGCTGGTGAACCCATTTTGAAGGGGTGAAGTTTTTGCTTCTTTAAAACCCTATGCGTAGTTTTTGACGATACTTCAAAAACAGCGGCATATTGATATGTAGGTTTTGTGGAATTCACGACTATCAACTAAAGTATTTATTTCTTAGTTTTCAACAATTCTTGGGCACTTAGTTCTTCTTTCATCCTAAGTACTACATGTTTTCTGAAATTTCTGCAGTATTTATAGTAAATATACTGTAGAGACAAGGCCACGAACAGTACTGGAACTGGTAGTTTGACAGAACAAACTACCATAAGTGCCATTCCAACCCCTACAACCTGAAGCAATACATTCCAAGATACCACAGCAACCATACTCGTATTGTTGCTGTGGTAAGAGATATGAGTGTATAATCTGTGGGTGGGCCATCTGGGGGTGGGGAGATATGGGTTGATGGGCCATAACCAGACGGCTCGGCCAATTATCTATTTTTTGAAAAATTAGTGCACATGTGACATTAACATGAGTTGTATAATAGACGATGATAAAGTTGCTATAGCAGCTTACGTTTATCGCTGTATGACAGCAAATTTCTAAATGTAAAACACAACAATGTAGTAATTTTTGTGTGATTTATATTACCGAAAACTAACACTTAAACTTTCACAGGAAAGCACTGTCTAAAAAGTGTGAAGTATGCCAATCTTAAATTTTATCCTTTTTTTTTTTAATCAATAGACAAATATAAAAATACTATTTACCCTTTAAGCTAAAAATTTAGAATGTTAAACTAAAACATTATTTTACACTTTAACGTACTGCTCTTCAAGAATAGGAAAAAATGTTAGATTCTCTATGTATGCATTGAAGAAAGAGTGAGGCAGCATTCGGAGGGAGAAGCACGTACTTTACGCACGGCCAGATCGAACTCTGTGTACACTCATACATATGTATGTATATACTCATGTACTCGATATTCACTATGCAAGGGTCTCAGTGGGACTGGGTAAAAACCAGGCTAGTTACTGCGCACCTCGTGGACGTTCCGATGTCGCAGTTTTGAGACTTTCCTATTCTTGACAAGCTGTACTTATCTCAGTTCCAAAATTTAAGAGGAGGTAAAAACTAGTATAGACTATAGGTATACTATGTGTATACTAAAATTTAAGTAACGTATTGCAAGTTATATCGCAGACCGTTTCTGCATAAAATAACATCTACATCACTGTAGATACGTTTATTTCTAGTTTTACACTTATAAATCTTAATAAAACTTTGCATTATATTTATAAATCTTACATAGTAATTTCAGTGTTTTAATATTAACGTGTAAAAATAATATCATTTTATTAACACAAAATAATAAACATTAACAAATAATAAATAATATTAACATCTCCTAATATAAAATAATATTTGTTTTATATTAGAAGAGTTTTAATCATTATATAGAAGTCTCTCCTGTACCTTTATTTTATGCATTGTATTCACCTTTCCCAGTAAAACAATATATGATTTTATATATATTGGGACCGATATACAAATTATAAACATTGTTCCAAATAATAATATGCAAATTAAATTACCTATATATCACGATCATTTTACGTCATATTTCAAATAGAATTTGACATTTGCCACAATATAAACTAGAATTTATATTAAGTTAACGACAACGACGGTTATGGATTAATTTGCTTTATTTATATTAAATATATGACGAAATATTAAATAATTAACTAATAGTACTCCTGTCATTCGATACGTATGAAATTATGTTTTTCAAACAGTATTAACATATTTTCCTGGAATTTATAAACGGATGTTGCCGTTTTATATAAACAGCAATCAAGGAATAACTTAATGTCTACTTTAACAAATAATTAAATACCACATACCCACTGTCTCAAATTGATTATCTAGTTAAAGTATTTTTGCAATTACTCAAATTGTAATGTAATTTAAATGTTTTGATCTGTAAGATGTAAACAACAGTATCAAGTCACAAGCTGACACTATCATTAATTATTTCACTCAAACTGTTCTCTCCTTTTTTGAATGCTTCAACATGAAGATACAAGAATTTTGTACCAATTAAAATAATATAAACTTCTTGTTACCCATAAAGAATGTCAGACAACTACTTTTACCACACAATATGTACTCACTCGTGTAGACATTTTTATATAAGGTTTGTACATTTATATACATTTTCATAAATTTTTATGGCTAAATGAAGAATTGTAAATACAATAATATTCGAAGGTTATAGAGTACCTAGATATCAGAATCTACTTTTACAAATATTCGTTAAATGTATAGTTTATTCAGTTTATTCCAAATTTATTTTCAACATAATAAATTTAAAAATACACCGATAATTGAAACAGTGAAAAATTTGAATAATCCAATTTTTTGGCATATTGAAAATAGATATCACAAATTTAACAAAGTACGATGTTTCTATGAATTACTTTCACAATTATTTAAGCTTTTTAACACAAAACCACTAAAAATAGGGTCAAATTAAATAATAACTGCAATTCTTCTAATTTATTAATTTAAATTTACCTGAGTTTTTTACAAAACGCACTTTGTTCCATTTTGAAGTATCCCGTAATGGTGTTGCAGATATTATTCCATCACCTGAGTGATTTGTGATAACAAACTGTAAATGTCACTCCTTCGGTTCAGTCATTTCATAGGATATTGTATTATCCTTAATAATATAATATAATTAATTCGTATAAATTTATTAGAATAATTGTTTATATTAATTTACTACTTGAAATTTTTCTTCTAATTTTTATAAATGTGAACTTACCATATTCGTATCACATCACATTACGTTTCTTAGGGCACAACTAGGTCATACTAAGACAAAACAAAGGTTACCGATAATACTTAAACACGTCTTAAACTTAGTGCAAGAAGCTGAGAAGTCAAACGTGGACTATCAGCGAAATATGAATATAAATATTTTTAAAGAGTGATTGAAGAATGCCCTACTTCTAAATGGAGAAATAAATAGTATTACAGTTTTATATAATGACGCGTATTTGTATGTTAAAATGCAAGCTAAAACGAATACAATTTTAAGAAGCTGTTACTAAAGCATAACATTTAGAGATAATAAAAATGAACAATGTTTCACAGAAATATTTGTACTGACCACACAATTAAAGCCCTTGATCACACTGTTGACTTAATATGGCGCCATCCCAAGCAAAATATTACGTGGAATAATTCCAAGAAACAATACATTTCCGCAATTTAATGTCAAAATTATTTTATCATATGATATATAACAGTAGAGGTAGAAAGATTAATATCATAAAACTGGCAAAAGGGACTTAGGAAACTACATTAACCACAATCCAGGCCGTTTTGCAAATATTAACGAAGATTTTCAAGAGAGCTGTTATAGCGACAATAAGTATATGTATGTGTTGTTTTAGCGTAAATTAACATTGCGTTTCTTGATAATATGTCGTATTTTACTGCAACTGAACAACTATTAGATGATTCATGGACATAAATGGCATACATACATTTAAAGCTATAATACTTTATAAAATTTATTATATTTCGCACCAAAAATGTTTGAAAATGGTAGGTAGAAATGTTCTTGTCAGTAGAATTATTAAAAATTTATGTAAAGGAAAAAATGTTGTAATATTTGTTTATAATTATTACTTATTAATATGTCACTAGAATAACCCCCCCCCCCGTGCCAATTAAATTTAGAAATTTTACTAAGCTAAATAATAAGAGACAAAATTTAAACTTGGAAAATATACATATGTAGGTAACTTTAAAAAACTATATTTTTCACACCAGACGAACAAAATAAAAACTAATAAATAAAACTGTTTTTGAAAAATAATAAAAAATTTCCTATTGGCAATTTCCAACAAACGCATTTTCCTTCTAAAATCGTCATACTGACGTCGTTCAGTATGTTTAGTACATTTTTTCTTGGTTTTCAGGTAAGTACAGAATTATTGACGGAAAAAAATACATGTAATATAAATAAGTATAAAAAATTGTTTCTCATACTTATATTCAAATACCTTTCGATATTCATTAATAATCCTTCTTATAACAAAGGACTAGTTCTTACTGAAAATAAAGAAATTATATTAACAGTTTTAATGTTGTGGTAACGATGTATCCACGCAATTCATTATTTAATAATTGGGTACATTCTTGATAACATTAGTATATTATTAATAATAAATGAAGAATGACAATGGCAGATATGAAGTATCACGTCACTACCATCGAACGCACAACCGAAATCCTTCAGCCACATTTTCAATATTTAAAACAGTTTTCATGTATCTTGTATATATTAGTTTTAATAAACTAGGAATATATCAACTCCACAGTGTTTGCTTCCTAGCATATACATATAAACCATTTGAACATACGTTTATCATTCAAGAATCCTAGAATACAAGCACATTGCTTCAGGTTTTAACGATTGTTAATAATTCTTCTTATAGGACTTTAGTTTTTGGTGACAATAAAAATTTTCTGGTATTATCCTTGGTGACATGTATATATTATTATTATTATTTTTAAATAATACGTATACAGCAAATCAGAAATTATAGATATAAAATATGCGTTTATATTACATGGTTTATTTCATTATCAACACCAACGTATTTAACATTGGTTTCTTGAGACATACAACAGCATTTGGGAATGAGTTGATTAATCAGAAAACACATACAGCCATATTGCGTTATGTTTTAATTAATTCAACTAGAGGACCACATACTATTCATTTCATCGCTATTTGCCAAATAAAAATCTCTCTTATCTTGCCGATAAACGGAACAAGTAGTAGAGCAAAATCAGTTTCAGCACACCCTCGGATTTGTCCGCGGACATTTGATGCGGATGACATGTGGTCATTGTTGATCTGAAGAACTCTTGGCGCAGGTATAAAACAGGTCTGTACAGGTATAAAACAGGTGTGTATCGGTTTAAAACAGGTATGGTGGTATTGGGAAAAAAACATGACGTCATTAAACAGATTACCATACCTGTTTTAAACCGATACACACCTGTTTTATACCTGTACAGACCTGTTTTATACCTGCGCCAAGAGTTCTTCAGATCAACAATGACCACATGCCATCCGCATCAAATGTCCGCAGACAAATCCGAGGGTGAGCTGAAACTGGTTTTGCTATACTACTGGAACAGTCTACCTGAGCCTAGCCATAAAAACAAACCACGGTATGAGATAAGAGCCGTTTGGGATTTTTTATTTGGCAAATAGAGATGAAATAAACTATATATGCGTACTCTATAATAGATATCACGTAGGAATTTTAACCTATCCCATGTGGAGTAAAGTGTACTATTTTGTGGTATATTTATATGAGGTGTATACTTTGTTGGTGTACTCTGTTGATCTGTTGGTGTAAAGTTTTACTCCAACAGATCAATAGTGTGTCTACTTATATTTCATAATACTGAAGTAAATAAAGTAACATTAATGAATGTTTTACAAGTCCTATTTCTCATTTATTGTTAAAGTTGCGCACTATGAGTGCTACACCAGTGGTGGTATACTTGGATAACTCTGCCGAAATGCCATCGCGTGTACTTGAGTTATTATAAACGATGTTAGTACAGACAATTCAGTGTTAGACTAGCTTTATCTTATGTATATTATTATAACTTATACGTAGTTTATATAAGTGAACAGCTCTATCGTTTACTCGTATTTATCGTATAATTAGTAATAATAATAATAATAATATACTAATGTTGCCAAGAAGTATCCATCCAGTTATTAAATAATTAATTAATTGGGTACATCGTTACCACCACATTCAAATTATTCCAATTCTTAACCTGTATTTACAGAACGACGTAAATCATATTTTTACAATAATAATTATTGTAAAATAGTTGTTATTGTAAAGATATCCAAATAGGCAGATATGTAAAAACTTGCATCAACGAGGTACATTTTTAAATGCTAACCGGGAAATATCATCGGCATTAGAATGATTGATTGATCAGAAGATTTGAATGAAAAACTATAAACTCAAGTAGTACTTTATATACAATGTTTAAGAAATTCTTCGTTAATTATTGAATATTTCACAAATATACAGGAATATTGTAAGCATGTATCACTAGTTACATACATATATTCCAATATTTCATTAGTAAGTTAAAATAAAGAGAAAATACAATAAAACATATTCAACATCAAATGTGTTTAAACCATATACACAGGTACTATTTATGTCATCGCTATTTGCCAAATAGAAATATCTCTTATCTTGCAGATAAATGGAAGAGTCTACCTGAGCCTAGCTATAAAAACAAGTGAAGGTTATGTTTTGAGACTTCTTATTTGGCAAATAGAGATGAAATAAACTATATTGAACGTTTATCTTCTACTATGGTATTATAGTGTTAAAAATTCTGGTGGTATATCCAATAATGAATCCAATTTGGCATGAATTTGATGTGAAGTTGCAAACCGCCTTTCAAATAGTGTATGAAAATTGTCCAACAAAGCTACCAACTCTAGACATTAGTGCAATGTAATAAACTACTAGAATGGATGTTGATGAACGATATGATATTCAATAGCGTAAGATAATAAGAAAAGATTAAATAATGCTTTAGGTGATAATAAGAAATCTAAAAAAAGTATAATCTGACTTTTTTTTAACTTGTGAATATATAACTATAATAATTTTTACAAAACTTAAACATAGACACTATACTTTTTGATGTCACATTCAATATTTCATACTACTCTCAGACTTAATATGTTACATCGATTGTCACATAAACATAAATCGTTGAAAGCAATAAACAATTAAACATCGCAACAAGAATCCTTTCCTCTTGTAATTGATAGAGTAATAGAGACATGCATTGACTGGATTTTGTAGGTCAATTTAATGAAACTCAAAACTTAAACTTAATATAGGGTATCTCATTTGGAACTATAGGATGTGATTTGTGAATAAAGCTAATAATATTTGACAAACTGAGGTTTTTTTATCCTTCAACATAAAATGGAGAAGAGACGGTTACAAATGAAAAATAATATAATTCATATGATGTTCATAACACGGGCACATAAAACTGGTTCTATTTCCCGGATAGCACGCAGAATGGCTTTAAGGTCATTGATTGTTTCTGGCTGAGTGGCGTACACTTTTTCCTTGACATAACCCCAAAGAGAAAAGTCCAGTGGTGTTATATCGCATGATTTTAAACTATTAAATCAACATTCCGCGAGACAACGTGATCAAGATGCAATTTGGTATGCAACAGAGTTATGGTCGCACGTGCTGTGTGACACGTTGGACCGTCTTGCTGAAACCATATATTGTTCAATTCCAAGTCATCAATTTGGTAGAAAAATGGTTGTTTAACATGTTACGATAGCGTTCCCCATTTACTGTGATCTTACTTACTTACATTACAAGCATCATTTTCAAAAATGTAGGGCCTAAATTACTCCACCACTCCAAAATGTGCACCAAATCATGTATCTTTATGGATACATTTCTTTCTATGAGCAGCATTTGGATTTTCAGCACCTAAAATTTGAGAATTTTGTTTGCTGACATATGCGTCAAGATAAAAATGTACTTCATCACTGAACAATATTTTGTTGCAAAAACCAGCACCACCTTCTTTCTTCTCTAACACCCAATTAACAAATGCACAGCTTAGCACGAATAAAAAATAGTGTAATATTTTCTTTGTATGCGTAGAAGAAAGAGTAAGGTAATATTCGTAGGGAAAAAGATGCACTTTACGCACGGCCATATCGACTCTGTGTTAGCATGTATTCATCGATATTCACTCTGTGAAGGTCTCAATGTCACTGAGTAAAGACTGCGTACCTCGTGGGAGGTCCGATATCACAGTTTTGAGACTTGTTCCTATTTTTGCTAAGCTGTACGACGTTGTAAATGGTCTGTAAATTTTAATGGTTGTGTCAACTAAATTTTGTATGCTGACAGATGCAGATCTTTCTTTAAAATCACAGACAATTCACACAATGACAGTTTCAATTGTTGTGCACGACATCGAATTGATGTATTTGGATACTCCCGTATACTTTCTCTTGCTGCAACAATATTTTCATCTGACCGACCACAACTAGGATGTATTGGTGTTGCATTATCAATAACAGATCCCATCTTCAAATTTCTTGATTAAATTACGAACTGTCAACACCATAGGCGCTTCATTTTCTCCTAATTTTGTTGGAATTTTTCATAATGCAACTGTAAATGTATTGTAACTGTAAATGATCGCTCACTTTCATAAAACAGTTGTACACAAACTATTCGTTGTTGAACTATTAATGTTTATATGATCATATGGTTTGTAGATGACAGTCGTAGAAGTATTGATGCCCTATCTTTGACAGAATACCAATGGCGCGCAATTGAAATCCTATAGTTCCAACTGAAACACCCTGTATAATAAAAGAAATAAAGGTATACAATTTGAATACATATAGAACCAGCATGTAATTTTTGTTTTCCAAAAACATTTGGTATAAATTCTAGCAAATTAGTATAGTCCGTCCAAAGCTTCCCCTTCATATTTACAAAGTGTTGTATATTGTAAATCAATATTTATTAGCTCTTAATAACAGGTATAATGGAAGAAGCAAAATTAACCTACGTATTTTTAAAACCTTTTAGGAACATCCGTAATTCCCAACATTATCGCTTTTTTGAAAATATGTTAAATAATAGTCGATGCAAGTTTTCACGTTGTAGAGAGTCTATTGTAAAGAGCCCGTGAAATTAATTAATCTTTGTTTACAAAAAGATGCAATCTATCTTGGTCGAAAAACCGTGAGATAACCGGTAGCGGCTCTTAATCGGTCCCGTCATCGCATCATTAGTGACTTGTGTCTTTGCTTATTTCATATCGGCATTTCTTATCTCAGGCCTCTATCGACAATTGGATTTATTTATAAACCCTATTGCAATCATTGTATTCGATATATTAAAACATGACAAACAAAAATTGCTCTCACGTATAAAACGTTGAGCCCCGTCGTATGCAATTAACGTATTGTTTTTTTACATGATCGACGCTCCGATAAGTATCCCATCAATTTTTTTCACACCAAAGATTTGTAAAATAATAAGCCACGATCAATGACTTACATATGCTAATGCCTTTTTGGTTATTGGCATATATTTGTGTAATATCTCCAAATTGTTTTCTTCTATTTTCAGAATAATCAAAAAGATATTTTCGATTCAATTTCTAACTGTTTATTTAAGTACGATCAGTCTGTACTGAAATAATTTGACCAACATGTTTTATACATAAGCAAATCTGTTCTTCAGAATCAACGATATAATAGTCTATTAGTATAGTGCTATCAAATGATGCTACTTGGGATTGCTTTGAAAAATCTGTGTTAACATCTTGATAATTACATAGGAAAAACACTCCTACTACACTAAGACTCAACATAAAATTGAGCTATTATTGTAAATGTATCTATTAAATACATTATCGTCCCCATTTATAAACAAAAAACCATCTCTGACCTAGCTCGATTATGTTTATCATTTACATATATATTCTGTAGAATAGAGAATTTTATGCACAGAGGAAAGGAGCAGCTATGGGATAATCATTTACACTGATAGTAGATAATATATGCATGAAATCATTCAAAGAAGAGGCAATGCACTTCAGTGTGATGAAACCAAACTGTAGAACTACGATATGTGGATTATATCATTGGGCGGCATGGAATTATCTAACTGTTTCTTTTGATCATCTGAACGACCAACATCCAAATATCAAGTTCACTTTGGCGCCTAAGTAAGAAAGGACGCTGCCAACATGTTGGACAACATGCGAGCCCATGGAGATTCCAGGAGAAAAGCATACATAGTCCGTTATCAACATGCTACTTCTCATCACCGCCCACAATAGAAGGGATATTTAATGAGAACGTTAGTCCACCGAACCAACACAATATGTGATGACTAAAGCGTGTATTCCGGTGAGTTCATATCTATAACAAGGACATTGCCTGTTATACAGTGGCCTGTTATGAGTTTGTTTTCACCCCATCGCTGTTTCAACTATTTACACGGCCTTGCAGATCATGTCGTGTGTTTGAATTTTTGTGTTGTTATTTGCACGGTAACATGAAAATTAACATGCCACGATACAAGAAATCCAAATCAGAATTATTGCAAACCTGGATTGATAGTGACGAGTTGTTTGAGAGCTATTATCTATTTTATAATGTTTGTGAACGACTTATTAATTCGCCTAAGAAAAGTAATGTAGCAACGCATGTGAAAAGCCATGCCAAATCTAGTGGTTACGATAACGATGGTACTATACATTCTGTGATTTCACGGTAGCTTTTTTGGCAAGTGATATTTGTTGCATAAACCTCACGTGTTATCCTTAGATTTGATCTCAATAAAAGCAATGCCATATACACAATGCAGAACTTACTGCAACTACAAAGCAGACAAGGTGATGTCCGTTACATCAATAGTAACTGTTCCATCTTAATTCGTATAACGAAAACACTGAAAGCATATGATTACAACAGTTTATGGTATTAGTTGCTATTCAACAAAAAATTAACAACTACAACACACGTAAAATCAGTACTGCCATAAAAAACTGGAAAACGTGTTTACGAAAAATTTAAGTACCCTTGTTCATTTCTAAAATGTACATATATATCAAAAGTTAGTGGTAGTAGATGTTAAAAGGACTTTTTGCATAAACTACTATTTTAAATGATGGACGTCGAGGTTTTACTGAAGAGAACTTGGTAGAATCTAATGATAAACTTTCATTATCGACACCGGTCTCGATACGAGTTAGAAACCGAAACCGACTGAAACATGTGTTGTTTAGTTTTTTTTTATTTACAACATACCTTTTGCCGACTTTTTATTCCCTCGGACAAAAAGACAGGAAATCTTTTCCGGTCTCCCGAACTATACAGGGTATCCCATCTAAAACTAAACAACTAAACCCACCAGAATAACCTTTCAAATAATTTTCGTAATCAAATAGGAACATGGATCGAGTGATATATCATTTGAAAAGTCTCTCGACCGTGATAAGGATGGTGGTCTATATTTATTCTTTAACAAATCTGTAAAACTTGTTATTCCCATACCACCACTTGATTTAATCTTGTATTACATATGACGAGGAACGTCTAAAATGATTCGCCCGATATTATGTACCAGCGACTCGCCCCGGCTTTGCACGGGTAGAATTTACTAATGCAGAAAATGAGAAGTGCGTTTAAAAAAATATTAAATCAAAAAATTTAAAATACAAAATTTCTTTTGGGTTTATTTTTAGTTTTTCGGCCTAAAAACAAAAACAATGGTTTTTAAAAAATGTTTGCTGTGTATGTGTCGTTGCCGTTGTCGTCGTTGTGGTCGATGTCGTTGTTGCTGTCGTTGGCATTTATTCTTGTTAGAACGATAACTCAATCGATCGGGCTTTGACTGATTCTGATTGAGGACATCTCCCAGACGACACCTATTGATTTTGAGGTGGATAGAACACACTCTACCATGTACATGGGTCATGAGAAAGTACAATGGTGGACTAGTTGAGAATTTTTTTTTGTTAATTCTATAACTCAACTAAATTATTTAGGATCCATCGGGTCTTAACTGATTCTGATTGGGGATGTTTCCCAGACGACACATATTGATTTTGAGGCGGATATAACACACTCTGCCGTGTACATGGGTCATGAGAAAGTGGTGGACTATTTGAGAATTTTTTTAGCACGATCACATTTAATCGATCACCACTTGTTACGTCTTATTACGTCATGCACGATCTGAAATGACCCTATTTATAATTGATGCAACACCGAAAACATACGAACTGCCGCTAAACAATATGAAATTCACACATTCGGTGAAACGACGCGCGCGCCATCTATGGGAACATAGTTTTACTAACTCAGAAACCTTTGCGGGCATGCGTCCAACCATTCCCCAAAGTTTCATCGCAATCGGATGAACGGTTTAGGAAGGCATAAGAGACATACAGATAAACATTTATTTTTATATACAGTGCAACCTCGTTAAACCGAATACACGTTAATCAGAACACACGCTAGTCCGAACGGCCAAATCATAAAATGATAGTCCGAACGCTGCCTCGATAATCCGAACGAGACTCTCGGATCGCACTGCCGCATACCGTTAACAGCTTGCGGAGAACCATTATCTAGCGATTACCATGCAGTATTGCCATTTGTGGAAAAGATTGTAACATTAATAAAATAAAAAACCTCACTTTTCATCAGATTTACAATGCCGATGAAAGTGAGCTTTTCTGGAGAGTTTTACCAGCTAAAACCTTAGCACATTCAGGGGAAATATCTGCCCAAGGACGAAAAGTAAGCAAAGAAATCATCATCTTTATGCCCTGTTCCAAAGCATCTGGGTCTCATAAGCTAAAATTGTTGATCCTCAGTAAAAGTATGAAACCCGGTGCTTTTAGAAACGTTCAAATTCCTGTTTCGTACAAAGGTCAACGAAGAGCTTGGGTAACCAGAGATATTGATACCGACTGGTTTCACAATGAGTTTGTTCCATCAGTAAGGCGTAAAATGAAGGAGCTCAACCTTAGTCCAAAGATAATTTTAATCTTGGACAATGCACCTGGGCACCCCACTCAATTGTCCAGCAATGATAATAAGAATTCTGTGGTTTTCCTTCCTCCAAATTGCACGCCATTGATACAACCAATGGATCAGCATGTTATACAGGCTATACAATTTTTCTACCGCAAAAATTGCTCAAAAAAATGATTGTTTCTGATTGTGGTGTTTCACAGTCACTGAAGAATGTGAATCTACAGGACGTTGTATTTTATTTAGACGAAGCTTGGCAGCATGTGAGTGCTTATTATAACTTAATTAAAAAATCCTGGAATAAAATATCACCGCCTGAGATACCTGAAGAAAATTTTTGTGATAGTGATGAAGAAGACGAAATTCCATTCGCTAGATTAGCCAGACAAATTACTGAGCCAAAACCTACAGAGATCGAAACTGAACTGGAAGTAATTACGTACTTGGGTAAGAAGCTTAACCAGAGTTTAACGAGAGCAGAGATTGAAGAGTGGGTAGTACATGACAAATCAATCAGCGATCAACTAATAGAAGCTGACATCATTCAAGAAATTGATGGATATTCTGATTCTGACAGAATTCTCACGACGATATTTCCGTAATTCCATCTTTAGTCAAAGATGGCGATGCCGTCTCAGCTTTCAACACCTGTATTGCTTGGGCAACCGAAAATAATATTCCTGAACATCGGATCGCCTTTCTGCAGGAACTGCGAGTCCAAGCCCAAGATGCAGCAATAAAAAATAAGAAACCGACGAAAATTACAAATTTTCAAAAAATACAAAAAATTATGCATTATTATGTATACATTTTTTTTATTTTAGGTTACTTAAATTTCTAAAGCAATCTACAGTATTTAGTTGTAATGTAAAGTTACGTATATACATACATACATACATGAACATATATGTATGTATATTACGTTTCCTGTTCATACAATAAGTGTTATTTATTATAGTATACTCGTACATATATCTATATCTTGTTATAATGCATAGAAATATTTAATACACAATATCTAGAACAAAGAAATATATTTTTTATTATAATATATTCATTAATACGAACGATTCGATAATCCGAATAAGGTCTGACAAGAAGGTGTCCGGATTAAGGAGGTTGCACTGTATATAGATATATAATATATTATGTATTATTGTAATAATGATTGCGTTCAGCCCAAATAGGCGCATAAAAGAACTGGTGAGAAAATTTTATGAGGCTGGTTCAGTTGAAATCAGAAAACATAATCGCATACATACCGAAAACAATGAAGCTTGGCAAAATGGTGTTAGACTTCTAGACGTTGACTGAACTCTATGTGAAAGTATTAGACTAGTAGTAGTTAGACTATAAGTAATAGAAGAATATCTCAAAAATATGGGGGTACCCAGGGGTTACATTCGTAGAATCTTTAAACTACTCTGTCACCATAAAATTTGCTGTTTTATATAAAAACTATAAAAGTTGTTTATATGAACAAATATCTGTCACAGCTTTGTAAGCTCATATCTGACCGTATTCGATAAAATTCAAGCTTGCTTCAAAAAAATTATTTTCAAACGAGAGTACGTTTTCTTTGACTGAAGCTGTCAACAAACTCAACTGAAGGTTTTAGCCTGATGTTTATAGAGGACATCATACGCAAGGGCTAGAAAAACTTAATGTCTAGGCGAACATTGTAGGAGATCTTTTTACTCCTACAAATTTAAATGGAAAAATGTATCTTAATCTATTAGAGAATATTATAGATGTTATGATTGCCCAGCTATTAAAAGACAATGGCAATCTGGACGAAGATTATAGTTTCCACAAGTTGGAACTCCCCACGTTGTGATGCGTGAGTAAAAAAATATTTGAGTGATAAATTAGACGAAATGCTCTAAAAGCACCAGGCTGGAGACACCTAAAATAAAAAGTTTATGCCACTAAATCTGGTAATCTAGAACCTGAGTGAGAACATGAACTGTACAAGAGTACACCAAAACACTATACACTACACTCGACGCTCGTTTCGCCAACAAAGTTGACATTATCTGGAGATGATTGAAACTGACTTTTAATAATCTTCGATTCTGAGTTTTTAGTAGTTTTAATCATTTCCAGATGATACCAACTTTGTTGGCCAAACCCGCGTCGAGTGTAGTGTATAATGTTTTGTGGAGAACTAAGTCAGTGTTATCTTCACACCAAAATTTCCAACCTACTCCAGTATTTCATTTCTGCATTTATTATCTGTCTTCACAATTGGAAAACTACGAGTCTAGTTGTCATTAATCATTTTATGCCCATATGGAACAAGTGTATTTCTGATATAGTTTTTCTCAAATATCTCGATTATAGTTTATCTAACGAGCAAAAATAACACTGCTGTTATCAGTATTGAGAGACCTTTTGAATTATATTACTAGATGTATGTTTCCATTTGAATATTCTAAGCGAGTAGTTGTTTGCTGGAGAGGACGTCAGGGATAGTAACGTCTCTCATGTTAAAATATGCTCCATTGGTAGCAACAATTGATGTGTGATGGAATATTCCTACAAAGTATTTCTACAGTTATCTGGGGCGTTTGGTTTTAAATGGTACAGTCTATACACAAGGATCTATTAGGGTCAAAATGGGGTAAAAAATTAAGTACATCTATGTTTCTTCTAAAAATCTCCCACAATCATTGAAACATTCAGTGCAATCTTACTTTCATTAGATTTAAGTAGTAACCACGTGTTCATAAACATTTCTATACTCTACTATTCTATTTATATACGTTACTATTTCTCTACTTTAGTTTATTATCAAGCCTTCTCAATGATAAACAACATAAAAAATAGAAATAAAGATAATCACAGAAGTTCTTCGCAAGTATAATTAAATTGTTCACAACGTATGCATCGAATCAATATGTAATGAACAAAAAAAGTAAGTAATTTAAATAAATGGAATATAGAAAAGATAAAATAATTCTCTCCAAAGACGACCACCAACGACATTAAAATTCATCTCAAATAATATCTAAATTAGGATTCATAATTACCCTTACTTTTATTAAGATTATATAAAAGCTGTGCAGGTCTTTCTATGCTCTGCTATCCTATTTAACGTTTGTCTTAATGGAGGGACAGATAGCTGTTAAAAATAATCAAGAATTATTTTCCGAATAAAAAATGACATTTATAGAAAATTGATGTTTAAAAGATGCATAAATAATGGTTAGTTTTAATGATATCTTAAATCGCTTTGTCCTAATTAATAAGGAAATTTGAGTTAACTACAAATGAGATAATCGGTAGGCTAATTATGTGAACTGCAATTAGTAAGGCCGCTGGCCACCCAAATCAAAACCTCTCATCCAGTTCAGTTTACTATGGTATTTCTGTTCGGGTTGCCCGTTACATATTTTGTCTATAAAAAAAGTTATTTGTATCATATAATAATAAGTAAAAATGTTTAATATCTGTAGTAATAAGCATTCATTGGAGTTCATGTATTATATTATGAAAAATAAATTTAACCATCGCGGATAGTATTTTAATATCGTTCTCATTGTAAATTCAAACCTCTACTGTTATGCAAAAATATATCTTATTCGAAAACTGATTGACAATTCATGAAAAAGCATAGAAGTATTCATCGTTTATTAAAAAATGCATATATTTTATTGGAAAATTTTAATTTTCACACAAGTCCTTGCAATATACCACTATAATCAATAATTGTATTGACTCATACTTTGACTGGCGGTATTAATTACTTGTATCAGAGAAAATATTAGATAACATCAAAATAAACATATCTATATCTTCGCTGATCATTTTTAACCTTTAAAGCAAAGCCAAAGTTTACAGAATAACTTTACCATCTTAGCAAGATTGACTTGAGTGCCAATAACGAATGAAGATGATGGAAGAGAGGTGGGTACATCTGAACATATACTTTGCCAGTGTCCGGCTCTGGCATGGCATAGGCACCTCGCGCTTGGGCTCTTTTTTCTTGAACCCAAGCGAGCTGAGAAAGATAGGCTTGGAGGGAATATTGAGCTTTTGGAAGACGGCCAAATTCATACTCCAGCGCTGACTTTTAAGGGTAGATGCAATGGACTTCGCTGAGTATTGTGGGTTTCACGGTCGTCCTCAGAAAACTCACCAATACCAATATTCATTGGCAGGCGTGATGGTCTTAATGGGTTTGCAGCAAGTCGAGTGAGATTACCGCTCTTTACTTGCCCATCGTGTAGACCGGGACCGTCGTACGAAGGTAGGCCAAGCTTTGCTTCCACTTTCGAGGATCTCTACGCGAGAGGCAAGTGCCGCCCACAAACGAGACCCGCGCTACTTGCAGCGGTTCGCTCCTCTTGGCCTTCTTTGGTCCTGATGCCTTTAGTTCCGCTGGCAGGGACTTCTCGGCTTTTTCTTTGTGGTTGGTCGCCTTGGTTTACAGCATCGCATCCCCAGCGTCAGCCCCCCGGGGGGTGTCTCGTCGTGAGCGCTGCGACCATCGCGACTCCCGGGAATTTATGTCGGATCAGACGATCTTGCACGACAATGCGGACAAACTGCGCCGCTTGGATCGCCGTCAGAAGGTGAGTCTTGTTACTCGGGAGAGGTCCTTTTCAATTCGAGAAGGATCCCAAGGTTAGGAGTCAGGTGTGTGGAAGGAATATCGTGTGTCTATTGTGAAATAGAAAAATGATTAAGTAAACTTAAGCTTAAACTTAAACTTAAACCTATATGGGTATCTTAAGAAAAGAATTTAGGAAATGAGGAATATTTCCACACGTTATTACATGTAAATCCATGTAGTTTATGTGTACTACATTTTTATATACAACTCATGTACAATAGTTTATAAACAAAATTTCTTTCCACAATTTTGTATTTTTAAAGTCTAGAGGAATGCTATGTTTAGAAGCTGATTAATTTACTATCAGAGAATTTTTAAATATATTCTGTCATTTTTAATTTTTTAGAACAATATTAACTGAAATGAGATAGCAATCACTAAATGATATCTAGGAACGGTTATAATATACTATACATTTATAATTACAATTATTCTATAATTTTATGAATTAAGTCTTTCGTATTACGTGTTGTATATAACATCCTGCACGTTCCATGTTGCATCTTGCTTCTTTCATTTCATACCTTGCATTTTGCATGTATTTTGTATTCAGTCTCATATATTACAATTTGATATACATTATATATTTCCTTACTTCATTATCTATACATTTAATAGATATTAGATAGTTAGGATTAAATATTAAAAATAAAATTCAACGCTAATTAACAAAAATGTTATTGCACGATGTTTTACTCTCACGCAAGACGTTGGGCGTTCGTTAATTATTGTCGCTGATGATAATAAAATGTGTTCCTTCAATGTAAAAATTCGTAATAAATGAAAATATATGAGGCATCGCATTACAATAAAACCGCAATATACGGCAAACGCCATTAACAAAGATATTAATAGTTCAGGTTCAACTGCGTACTCAAAGAAATTTGTAATAGTATACTAACTAGAAATGAAAAATATGACAGGTAATAGGACTCCCCACATAGAAATAACGCTTCTACACGCCCTCCCGTATAACAACTCCAGAGTTACCTTTCTAGTTTTGTAATATTTTGCATAATTTACTGTAATAAAAAAATACGTCGATCATTAGACGCTGTGACAGTTATCATCTCACATTTTATTATATCTATATTCAAGACTTTTCCAAATGAAACTGACAATAATGTTACAGATTGGTAAAGTGTGAAAGTTATTCATGTTTAGAAATTAATATGATTTTAAATGGTTTTATAGTTACTCGCATATTTATAGTGATTCATACACAGTGATTTCATCTCGTAAGGAACAAATTCAACGTCAATTTAATTTCAACAACGTATTTTCGCATTTTCGCAAGAAACAATCAGTCAGGAATCTGTAGTTGAGAAGGAGAAGAGCTAAAGCTGGAAGTTTGAAGTGGAAAACTCATCGTAGCGTAGTAACTTCCTGATGATATGTGTAAACCTCTTGTATTGTTTATATGAAACTTAAATTATCATTGTGCAATCCAATTATCTGTTTGCGGAATTGAATTATTTGATCAAATTCATATTTTAACATTGCATCCATCAAAAGCACTTTGTAATGATGCTAATGAATTCATAATGTCCCCTTTATTAAATTATAGTTTCCTTAGATTTCTTTAACCGTTACATTGGGATATGGTGATCGTCTATTAGTCCAAATTTTAGAAAGCGTTATTTGATCAATCAATTCAATCAACCGATTCAGTCAATCATTTCAATCCATCGTCTTAATAAATTGATTCAAATAATCGATACAAACTATTCAGTCGATTCAATAGATCCAATAGGTCAACTGATTCAATAAGTTAAATAAGTTCAATATATTCAATGTATTCAATCATCATCATGAGGTCATCAGTCCTAAGACTGGTTGGATGCTAACCTCCAGCTTCTCCTATCTTGTGCTGACCTACACAATATATTCAATATATTCAATATATTCAATATGCTAATAAGTTCAATAGCTTCAATATAGTTTCAATAGCTTAGATAGATTCAATAGATTCAATAAGTTCAATTGAATTAATCGATTTAATAAATTCAATTAATCAATTTATCAACCAATGAAGTCAATGTTTACATTTTGACGATGAACGTTATATATCGGATGCCAAATAATATAAATTCAACTTAAATTTTATAAGAGAATAAAACAAAATTTGTACTCGTACGTATGTTCGTACAGCAGAAAAATCTCTTCAGATTCGGTATATGAAACCGTAAGTAGTTTTAAATTCATCTGGTACAATATTACTATACCACAAATTCGACACGATTAATACATTACTTGACAATCTTGTATACTGTACTCATGAACAATAATATTCATTAAAAGTATAATACGTTACTTTACACATTCTATAAGATGTAGGTATGCATCTGAAATATATCTTCTGAATAAAGTTATCTGATAATATCAATTTACGAAACATAAAATAATACCAGGACACAAAGCGCATGGCATTAATAAATAGTAGGGATAAGAGAGGTCCTAAATAACAATCTTGTCGTATGTCTCACAAAGGAATAAATAATGTAGACGTGAAATTATAATATCTAGCAACAACTTGTCTATTCATAAAAAGTTTGATTAACGAATCTAAAAAAAAGGAAATAACCTGTTTTCTTCAATAATACATAATAACCTTTAATGATTTTTAAAACTATGTACATGTTACATGAATTTTGTATATCTCTGTAGATGACATCATTACGGAATCAATTATGACGTCAAAGCTAAGAAAATAATTGAAAATGATGCACAATTAAAATTAAAAATCGACCTATTCGAGGAATTTCCCAAAATATATTCGTATTCCGATATAATGATTTTATTCCATATTTTATGTACACGCTGTATAATAAATAACTGAATTGTAAAATACGGTTACATCTCCCCTCGAGTGTTGATACATTGTCGTTGTTGGGGGGCCCAGTAAGAGTACACTCGATGAATCCAAGAGCGATGTCGACGGGAGCGTAAGCTCCTGGCAGGGACACCCATGTCGGCAAGGTCAAGGAGGAGGGTGAAAATGGAGCTAAAGTTGGCACAATAAAACCCTATACTTCCTTACCCATTCCCTATCCCCGGTATCCCTTCTTTAATTCCCCCCAATCCCAAGCAATTGCGTGCGGCGAGGGGATGAGTGGCAGGGGGGGCTCCACCCTGCCCCTAGCGGCATGCGATCCCTGCATAGTGGGACAACACAACAAAATGGATGAAATGTCGAGTGACATTTCATCCATCGAAAAAATATAATACCCCAGGTGGGTAGGACCGATGGTCCAGAATCCCACCCCGGTAAGCCGGGCTGCTCCACGGATTCTGGGGGGAGCAATCAACCGACAACCAAATGTCCCCAGACTGGGGAAAGAATAGAAGATCTGAAGGAAGTAAAGACAAACACGATATGGCTAGAGAAAATGGATGAAAACCCATGTTTCAACCCATTCCAAAGAAGATCCTCGTTAGCAAGATCTCCTGTTAGGAAGTTTGCCGAAGAAAATACTGGAACAGGAATCCAGGAGGCTGCAGACATAATAAATGCTTCACCGGATGAAAAAAGAGAAACGAAAAGGAAGTGCGAGGAGACGCCGAAGAAAATTATAAGGGGAAAAATGATTTAGAAACCTTCTTAAACAAAACAAAGAAGGACAGCATGACTGCAAAAGACTTACTAAGAAATATGGCAACGGAGATCTTGAAACTAAATGGACTAATAAGAGACCACCCAACCACTAGGAAAGATATAAAGACTGCAGCAATGAGTCTACGGAAATATGCTACACAATTAAACCAGGCATACACCTTCGTGGACGAACTGACCGAAGAAATGTATACAAGAATAAGGGGAGAGCAGGTAGACGATACTGGTGGTACTGTCAGAACGAGCACATATAGGGGAATCCAAATTGATATGGTAGGAAACGAGGATAATGAAGATATTTGGACAGACCTACAAAACATGAATGATAATTCTGACCTGCACGACATAATAGAAAGAAGCTGGCCAGAGAAAGCGTATCGAAAGACAAAGATAGCAAACAAATTTCTCCTCAGTGAAGGGAAAGATGAAGACTTAGTTATAACCGTTCCAATAGACAGCAAGATAGGTAACCCATTATTAAAGAAATTAACGAAACAACATAAACAGATTAATAGGGTAATAGAAAACAAACTCCTAAAACCTGGGAAGATGATATGCATTAAAAACAGCAATTCAATAATTGAAGAAGATGGTAGATACGGAGCTGTGGATGACGGATATGTGTTTCTGGTAGGAGTGGAACCTGAACGAAGGACATCAACTACGCGAGCGTAAGGACAAATATCCTGAAAATAAGAGAAATGCAGAGTCAATTACAAAGACGAAGAGTAGCATGCACGTCGCAGCACGGACAGCACGACACTGAACTACGAAAAATCATGGAGATTTGCTATTGGAATGAACGAACCGAGGTGACAATATATAGCACCACATTAGCCAAAGAAAAAAAGAAAAATCAGCCAATTAACGGAAACCCCATGAAGGAACCGGCAGAAAATGAGGCAGACTGGAAGCTGGTATAAAGACAAAGAAAGAAATCGGAGGAAAGGCCAAGGGGAGACAAGCCACAAAAAGAAGAAACAAGGGCACTTATAATCAAACAGGAAGGGAAAACATATGCAGATCTCCTAAAAAATCGTAAGAAATAAGATACAGTCAGGCACGCGAAAAGCTGAATCTATTAAAACTATAAGAAAGTCCAAAGATGGGGGCATAGTGATGGTAGTAGATAAGGAGCAGGAAGAAATGCTAGGAGAGCTGAAAGGAAAAATAAAAGAAGCCGGTGACGTCAAAATTGTCGAAAAAAAAACGGGAGTCTACCTAAATATTAAAGATATAGATCCACTAACAACTAAAGACGATATTGCCGAGGCCATAGGAAAGGAGCTAAGCAAAGAAAAAGATTTGAGCAAAATCGGGGATCTCAGACCATATTTTGGAGGAAACCAGGCAGTGACAATAAGAGTAACCAAAAACAAAGCGGAAAAACTACTCGCAAATGGAAACATAAGAATAGGGTTGAATCTATGTAAAATCATGGAGAAGGTAGAGGTCCTTCAGTGCTTTCGCTGCTGGTGTTATGGTCACAAAATGAAAAACTGTACAGAACAAAACGGCTGTACAGACGCCTGTAGAAGACGTGGACAGAAGGAACATAAAGAAAAGGACTGTAAAAATAGCATGACTTGTTTGAATTGCAGAAAAGAGGGACATAAAGCTGGAACCGGGAAATGCCCAGAATTTCGTAAAGCCCTAAGAAGGGCAAGAATGAAGGCCGATAAAAAAAGGGCGTACTAAAAGTAGGGCACAACAGGGAATATAAATGCAAAAAAAACAACGAGATAATGAAAAACAAGAATAAACTAAAAGTTTTGCAGACGAACCTACAACGATCAGCACGTGCACACGATATAGCTTACGCCACGGCGGCCAAACGAAATGTGGATATATTAATCGTATGTGAACCCAATAAAAATTCGGTGAATGGAACCAGATGGATTAGAGATGAAAGACAGGATGTAGGGATCTACTGCGTAAATACAAATATAGAAATACAAAAGGTGTTTAGAAATAGAGGCTATGTAATAATAGATATAAAGATGTGCCTCTTGGTTGCCTGCTACAGTTCTCCAAATATTCACCTAACAATATTCAAGGAGGAAATGGATCTGCTAATGGCTGATGTAGATAGTATGCAGAGAGAAGCTATAGTACTAGGAGATCTAAATGTAAAGTCACCGCAATGGGGGTCCCCCACCACTGAGAGAAGGGGAGAATACTGGATCGAACTGATGGCCACAAGGGATATGATTATAATGAATGACGGAAAAACACCAACATGGAGGAGAGGAGATAGCGGAAGCTTCATAGATGTGACATGCTCTACACAGGGAATCGCCAAAGAAATAGATAACTGGGAAGTTTTACTAGAAGAAACACTCAGTGACCACAGCTTTATATATTTTGAAATAAATGTTGAGACAAATAAAGGCAAAGGAAAAGTACAGGCAAATGGTCAAGGCAAAATTCCAAGAGGCTATGAAAAAAGAACTAGGAGAGGTAGGGGATCGTCAAATCTCTTCGGAGGAGTACACCAAGATACTGAAAAGAGCCTACAAGAAAAGTCAAATATCTAGGAATCATAGAGAACCCAACAAATTACCATATTGGTGGACTGAAGAAATTGAGACACAAAGAAACGAATGTAACAGTGCTAGGAGAAGAAGTACCCGTGTTAACTCGAAGGAGATATCGAACGAACAGAAACAGAAAATGAACAGAGACTACAAGGAAAGAAGGAGGAAACTGTGCAAGTTGACCAGCACATCTAAGAGAAAGTACTGGGAAGCTTTATGGAACCAATTAGAAGACGACATCTGGGGAGCAAGCTACCAGATAGTAACCAAGAAACTAAGAGGTATGATAACACCTTATAATCTCTCAGAAGAAAAGAACATAGAAATAGCCATGAAATTATTCCCACAAGCCAACGATATTTTGGAGGAGGAGATAGAGGAAACGGAAAATGAGATGCCATTCACCGAGGAAGAAGTTAAATCAGCAGCCATGAAAATGAAAACAGGCAAGAGTCCAGGGCCAGATGGCATATCCGCGGAAGCGGTGATACCGGCAGTAGAGGTAGTACCCGAGGAAACAACAAAAATGATGAACAATCTGCTAGCACATGGAAGGTTCCCAGAAAGTTGGAAGAGAGCTAAACTGGTACTCATATGGAAAGGGAAGGAACCACTGGATGCATCAACTTCCCAAAGACCTATTTGCCTCCTGGATACGCTGAGAAAACTATACGAATCCTTAATAAGGGATAGATTAGAGATCGAAATAGAAAGGGGAGAAGGTTTATCTGATAGGCAGTTCGGTTTTCGTAAAGGGAGATCAACAATTCAGGCAGTCGAGTATGTTAAAAGAGTAGTAGGAGAAAAGAAGATACAAGAGGTACTTTTGGAGAACACATAAAGTACACAGTGGAAAAGGCAGGGAAAAGGATATCGACCTTAATGAGGCTGATGCCAAACGTAGGCGGCCCACGAATTCAGAAGAGATTGGTGTTAAATGGTGTTGTCCAATCAATATTGCTTTATGGAGCACCCGTTTGGCACGGTGTATTAAGTATTAAAAGATACAGTAATATGCTAGTAAAGACCTAAAGAAAAATGTTAATAAGAGTAACAAGTGCATACAGGACAACGTCGACAAAGGCGCTACAAGTGGTTGCTGGAGTACCTCCCATAGAATTGTTAGCGCAGGAGAGAAAGAAACTTCATGACGGAGGAAATGGTCATACTATACAACGTAAAAAAGAGGAAAGAGAAAACACCTTAGAAAAATGGAAAAGAACATGGAACGAAGAGGTAAATGTGGCTCAATGGACTAAGAAGCTCATACCAAATATAAAGCTCTGGCTGAAATGCAAACATAAAACAACGGACTACTTCCTAACCCAGATACTGACAGGGCATGGATGTTTCCGGAGTTATCTCTATCGAATGGGAAAGGTAAGGGACGATAACTGTATATATTGCGGAAATAGAGATACCCCCGAACATACCTTCTTCGTATGCCCGAGATGGGAAAGTAAAAGACAGGTTGCGTGGACAATGCTCGAACTTGTACCAGTTGCAGAAAACATAATAGAATTAATGACGGAAAAAACAAGAACTTGGCAAATAATTCATACGCTGGCAAGAGAAATAATGGGAAAAAAATAACAGGAGGAAAGGCTAAATCAGAGCAGACAAATATAGGAAAACACAGCTGCAACCTGAAGTAATGTCGAAAGACGGTTCCGGGTAGCAGAAAGGGGGGCTAAAAGAGAGGGGTTTTAGCCGGTAAGAGTCCGGCACTACTGGAAACGATAGAACCGAAGCTCCGGTGTCCATGATGGATTTCCCATCTCAAAAAAAAAAAAAAATACGGTTACATAGAAAACTAAAAATGTTTGATAACTACAGAGTTATCTCTATCAAGGATCTGGTACACATTTTGATTAAACATTAATTTGATACTGTATACTAATTTTATTTTCAAAATGGAAAACAAGTAAAATGAGTCTGTGACGGAAAAGGTGATAATGTCTAATAAAATATGTTTTGCTCACAGATAAAAAAGTAACAAAAACTATTCTAAATCAAAAGTTTTGAACAAATATCAGAAATATAAAAGAAAGAAAGCTTGAATGTTTATAATCCAAAAAGTAATAAGAATTATTAAAAATATTGAAGAAATATAAGAAACACAAAAGAAAGGAAACTTGGCAGTATATAGTTCAAAATGAAATTAATGATGTTCCGCATCAGAGAATTTGATTTCAACAAGACATGTCCTCATTCTTGTGTTAATAAAGGTTATTTCTTGACAATATTTTCCATAGCAGATGGATGGAATGAAGATGATCAACTGAATGGCAACTACGGTCAGCTGATTTGACCTCCTTGGATTACTTTTGTGGACTTACTCAAAATCATGAGTCTATTTTAATAGGCCACATAATTTAGACAGTTTGAAGCAATTTAGAATTAGAGTCGAAATGGAAATATCAGTCTGGAAAACTTTCAATAGGAAATGTCAATAACAATAATTTTATCAACAATAAAACATATTTATATCAAAAATCAACTCCACAGCTACAACATAATATTAGAAAAAATAAAATTTTTAAGTGAGTAAATGTCTTGCTACCTATTTTTTTATATTATATAGATATACAAGTTGGTAACTTGAGGTTGGTAATGATTGCGTGATGAAAGATTTTCAAAAAATCATTTAAAAACACAATTATGTATATTGTGCGAAAAGTGTTCATCACGCTGTATATTAACTCGAATAAAATTGTCTTACAGTGCAATAACAGACAACAGTCTTTGTGCATTACTATTATAATTCATCTTTACGAAATGATTAAATGTGAATAAGACATTACAATAATGCTATCACTATAGCATCATTATAACATTGTCATCTTTCGTGCTGCGATATTCTAAAAATATCTAAGAAAATCTTATGAAACATTTCATGAAGCAAGGAAATAATTTGAAGAGAATATCTAAATAATACGTTAATATAATATTATGAAGCTTTATGACTGCAATAATTATTTCTACTTTCTTACCTACATGACCATGTGTAGACGAATGTGTACCACTTTAATTATACATATTAAGTTGGCTTTCCACGGTAACCGTGATTACATTGACTTAACGACATTGAGTAATACCGTACAAACAGAATAGACACTCCTAAATCTTAATACTCTACTCAACAGATTAGATCTAAAAAAACTTCTTGATGTATGGCGCCAGCATTTATTTAAGTATCTATTAAAGCAATAAAATGTAAAATATTCAGACAAATATTCCATCATAACTTGAAAAACTACATTAAAATAACCTCGAAACTATGATTGCAGAAATTAATTTGCCATTAATAAACCGTTTCCACACTATATTTGCAACATCTTACAATATATAAGAAATAATTTTTTGAGAAATTTGCTATATATTATATGCTATGTAATAAATACAACACACGAATGGGAGCAGTGTTCGAGTAAATATTGTATAGTATACACATAGTTTGAGTAATTAACGCAGAATTATATTTAAAACATGTCGTACCGAGGCTAATATTACAAAAAAAATTATAATAATACAATAAAGTCAACCAGAACGGTATATTTAAAAAAGTTCCATGCGAAGGATTTCAAATATGTATATATGATCAAATTTAATATTTTTTCAACTTTGAAATGATGTACTAAAAATATAGTAGACCAGTGGTGGCTCGTGATGAAATTAAACGGGTGTTCTGTACATGGCCGATCCTAGGGTATTGGCCGCCCGCGTACAAATTTCAAACGTATCCAAACTATTGGCGCCGCAGAGGCCGCAAAAAAATTGCGCCGCAGGCGAAAATTTCGAAAATTGTAAAGGTCACGCATTTTCCTGATATTTCAGAATTTTTATGTAAAATCCGTTTATACAAAAATATACTTTCACAAAAAAATTTTTGGAATTTAATACCTTTTTGAAGAACATTCATGTTTGCCGTCATATTCTTTGGTTAAGAGAAAAGGCTTGTAAGGTAAATTTTCTACTAAAGGGTCTATAACACTTAAAATATTTTCCGAAAGAGTTTCAGCGTCACATTTTGTAGGTTTCAGGTATGTCCAAAAACGTTCAATCCGTTCACCATCGAGAATATATCTTAAAACTACCACTAACTGAGTTTTTGCAGATACATCAGTTGTTTCGTCTGCCATAACTGCCAAAAATGAAGGTTTGTTAATTTCTTTAATTATTTCTTCATGACATACTTTTAATATACAGTCTAAAAGATCATCTTGTATTTCTTTAGAGGTTCCTTTAAATACTGAAGCATTTTGTAGATGCTCGCTTAAAGTTACATCAAGCTCAGCAGAAAAATTTATCAAACCACGAAATATCCCCGGGTTTTGAGAGGTTTCAGCTTCGTCATGTCCTCGCAGCGCCAGTTCAAAGGCCCCACAAAACTTTATGCAGTTTATAATTTTTGACAAAACGTATCTCTTTTTTGTCACATTATCATTATGCTTTTGCACATTTATCCAATAAGCTGAATCTAGCTGCGCTTTAATATTAGTTTTTCCTAATAATGCTGATTCCATTGTATTATGTAGATGGCTTTTGGAGTTGTCGTGCTTTTTTATTTTTTCAGTTAAGTGCACCAAACCTGTCACCTCTACCTCCGTCCATGCCTTATCACCGTCAAAAAGTAAACAAGGAAAACAAAATATCGCATTTTTTTTGTTGCACCCACAAATCCAATTGTTCTTCGAATAAATGTCGCTATTAAATTGACGTTTATATGCTTTTCCACGGCTAACACCTGCAGTCTCAATAACAATATCGGGCAATGGCCTACTATTGTTTTTTAAATCAATTTTTTCTTCATAAGAGTATTTAAAAAGTCGCTTCACATGAACTAAATTATAAACTAAATCCATTGTCACTATCACAGTATATAAACAGAGTAAACATTCACTGATGTTGCCTTAGCTGGAAAAAATACAGCTCACTGACCGTGTAATTTCGCGCATTTACGAGCGCCAAGTGTGGATTGTCGCGGGAGTTGAGGAGGAGGACGGGTGTGCCGAGCCGTGCTGAGAACTACCTCGTGTGGCCCAGTTTAATGTACCGCGACGCGCTCACGTAGAGACCCAGATAATTCATCTGGTCTACTGCTCAATAGAGAACGGCGGGCAGAATGCGACTTTAACGCAATAATTTGGTTAGCTGCACCAACTAACCAAATTATTTTATTAATAAATTTTAGTAATTATTATGTCGCGAAAATATACAAATATCTAATTTTTTTAGCAGTTCTGCACCTCTGCAGCACCTATACACCAGCCGCCCCTGTAGCAGACACAATAATTCTAAAAATATCAGTACTAATTCCATATTTTAGGGGTAACCTTAATCTTGTGACAATTTTGTGATATATTTTATTTTCTTTGTACATTATATTTTAATCCATTGTACTCTCTATTCTAAATATATATATATATATATATATATATATATATATATATATATATATATATATATATATATATATATATATATATATATATATATATCCATTTTAATTGTTATATATTTGAAATAGTCTATAATTGTCTTAAAACATAAATTCTATTATCAAAAGGAAAAGAAAATTTGTAGGTATGTTGGCATTCTACGGTCATCATACATTACAATTTTTTCAATAAAATGTCTCTAATACTTCACTTTATACATATTTCTTAATATGTATAAAGATATTATTAAATAAATTATAAGAGGGCAATAATTTTAGAAATATATTATTGAAAAATTCGAATTGTTGAAACAGGTAACAGTTTTGTATATGTTTGATGTTTGTGCATCATATTTTTCTATTTATGAAATACTTATTAATAGCAATATGCAACATATCGGTAATTTTTGAAACCCCAAAGGAACATGTAGAAATTGTGATAGTATTTTATGTAAACCTTTCATTAGGAATGAGAATTTTACTTGGCTGTGAGGATTTCTTTTTTATACGATTTACAGAACCTAATCATGTTAATGTGCAGACTTAT
Organism: Rosalia funebris; assembly: GCA_037954035.1. Classification (NCBI taxonomy): domain Eukaryota; kingdom Metazoa; phylum Arthropoda; class Insecta; order Coleoptera; family Cerambycidae; genus Rosalia; species Rosalia funebris. The sequence continues at coordinate 32,328,404 of JAZFAV010000002.1, forward strand.
CGACAATTATCTGATGTAGAAATTTTGTCTGTATTCCCTTATGATCATCGAATTTTTCGTGATGCTTCCGTAATCATACTGTCGCATTCTTTAGAAGGGTTCCAAAGACTGATTATTTATTTATTATTGCTAGTGTGCATTGGTTACCAACTATTTGTTGGATATTAGGTATTACACTCTGTTAAGTATTACACTTTTATGCTAATTTCTGTAGTTTGATGCATTTACATTAATTATCTATCTAAAAATATAATCTATATATAACATAATAAATATTTATATAATATGTACAAGTACTAAGATAGTGCGCTTTCCAAATAAAATGAATTCTAAAAACCATTATTAATTTTTCAACATAAGAATGTTCTCAAGTAATATTTTTATGTATAATATAATAATAAAAAGGATTTTTTACTATAAAAGGAGAAACTCATAGCCATGTAAATGTATGCAATGAAAACATAATTTATATATTAATTACAACTATTCTGAATCTTCTATAATATTGCAATTCCTTGTCAGAATCATTTTCAAATTCATCAAAAGAATTCCTCTATTCTCTTCTTCCTCTCTGACACAAATTGCAAATTGTAAGACTTCTATTGCGTCGTCAAAAAGAAATGTTTTTCATTAGGGTTTCTTTCTAGATTGTATGGGGAAAATTGGAAAACAGTATTTAGTCTTTCCTTTTCAACTTAATAGACTCAGAGTTCCGGGTCTGTAAAACGGATAACAACTGGACACACTAGGCAATGGTCTTAGCATGATTACAATACCGTCAGCCACGAGTTTGTATCCCCACAAAAATCTCTCACAATATTTCCAACACAACCGGATACAAATTTTTAGTACGCCAGAAGCCCAATAAATAGCGGCAGTTGGTGATTAAAAAAATAGGGAAACTTACATTTAGACTAACCCTCGTACCAGTTTCCTATTGGGAAGCTAATATCCATCCTCTCTTTTGAAGATGTTTCTAATTTTCACTATTTAATAAATTTCCTGATGCTCATCATGAATAATAAAGATTCTATGACGATCCTAATGGGATCGATGGATAAATTTCTATGGCGAATGGTCCTATAATAAGCTCTGAAATAGCCCGAGAAAATAATCCTTCCATAATAATATGAAAAATTTGTGATATATGCTTTCATTAACAATTATTTACATGTAATAATGATTATTAATTGTTAATTTAACACATCTTACATTTACTGTCTTACATTTAATTTAATAACCATTTTACAGTGCGCTTCTAAAGTCGCCCCCTCCCCCTTCAACCTTGGATATTAAAGTACAAAAATAATGTACTATTTAATAGATAGTAATATAATAAACAATGATGACATTGCGGATTATTTTTTTGATATTTTTTATTTGGCAAATAACGATGAAATAAACTATACATATCTAGTTATTAAAGAAACATAAAGGGTAGTCCAACCATAATGCAGGATGTTAATTGTGAGTCACACCTTAACGTCAAGTTTTTTGCCCAACTTAATTTTACATTTCTTTGTTTCAGTGTTTGACAAATTCAACCATGGAGAGGTACACAATTGAGCAGCGCGTTAAGATTGTTGAAGCCTTTTACGAAAATGGGCGTTCAAATCAAAATGCATTTCGTGCACTTCGTGACTTTTTTGGTCAGCATAATCGACCAAATGTGTCCACAATCGGGAGAATTGTGCGCAAATTTTAGCAAACCGGGTCTGTAGGAAATGTGAAAACACCTGTGCATGCTCGCCCAGTTCGTTCTGCGGAAAACATTGCTGTTGTTCGCGATAGTGTAGCACAAGAGCCGTCAACCTCGACTCGTCGTCGTGCCCAACAATTGAACAGCTCACGAGCATCACTGATGCGAATTTTGAATAAAGATTTGAATTTACACGCTTACAAGGTTCAATTGACTCAAGAGCTGAAGCCTACTGACCATTTCAAGCGTCGTCAATACGCCGAATGGTTGGGTGAACAGACAGATGTGAATGGTCACTTTACAAAGAAAATCATATTCAGCGACGAGGCACACTTTCACCTCAGTGGATTCGTTAACAAGCAGAATTGCCGCATTTGGGCAAATGAGAGTCCACGAGTGATTGTTGAAAAGCCGATGCATCCACAAGGAGTGACTGTTTGATGCGGTTTATGGGCTGGCGGCGTCATCGGGCCGTACTTCTTCGAAAATGAGGTCGGCCAAGCAGTTACCGTGAATGGTGTTTGCTATCCCGAGATGATAACGGACTTCTTGTGACCAGAAATTGAGGATATGGACCTGGACGATATGTGGTTCCAACAGGATGGTGCCACTTGCCACACAGCCAACGAAACAATGGCACTTTTGCGCGAGAAATTCAATGGCCGTGTTATCTCACGTCGTGGCGATGTTAATTGGCCGCCACGATCATATGATTTGACACCGTTGGACTTCTTTCTTTGGGGATATTTAAAAGAAAAAGTGTACGTCAATAAGCCAAGAACAATTCAAGAGCTAAAGGATGAGATAATTCGGCACGTTAACGACATTGAACCTCAATTATGTCTCAGAGTCATTGAAAATATGGACCATCGGATAGAGGTATGCCACCGAATCCGTGGCGAGTATTTGGCCGATATTTTGTCTCACACATAATTGTCATAGATCCTTCTATCATAATAAAAAATATTAAAATAATTCTCTGAAAAATTTTTGTTTTATTTACAATTAACATCGTGCGCTTTGGTTAGACCACCTTTTACATCCAACACATTTTAATTACATGATGCATTCGCCTAGCATTTCAATCCTTACTGTATATTTGTTTATAAATCTTTTTATATGTGGAAGTACAATCTTGAATAAAATCGAATTATACACGTTTACTTTTTTTTCGTGATCAGAAAACATGAGGAGGTAATCTCCTCGTTTCCTGATTCACTACCATTGTTATTTACCGTAACAGACTAATGAACTGTCATGTATGTGTCGTTTGCCTTTGTTCATACGACTTTTACATTTGACTATATAAATTGCCTCCGACGTATCTAACGGTTTATCCTGTGATTATTGCCAAAACCAAATTAAGCAACAGACAAGTCCTTCCGTATATTAACAAAAAAGGCTTCCGTATATATCCTGTTATGTTACCTCAAATGAGTTATGTGCTCTTTACACTTCGTTCAAATTTTTTTTGGTTTGTCCGATGAACTTCTTACAATCCTGGTAATTAATTTTATAAATCTCTAACGTTTCGTTAATATCCATCTCAGGCAAACTGAGAGAACTCACTATTGTACAATGAAAGTTGATAGACCTAGACTTACATCATAATAAAATTCATTACTTTTGTAACACCGCTTTTCGATGGTATCCGCATATCCCTAAATAATATGAACAATGAAAAACAGTTAATCTCTATTAATTGTTATATTAATTGCTGTAATAACGATCAATAGATGAGTTCATTAAATACAATTTAAACAATTCTAATAACTTAGTTTTAACAAGTCAATTAAAAAACGTTATTAATGGTATCAATATTTTATATTGCTGTGAATTATTTTAAGGATTTGCGAACCTATAATCAATTATTCACTGATCAATTACAGGTAACACGACTGTTTACAAACATAATTGTTTATCCGTGGGAAATATTAGCTAAAATATTGTATAATAGAGCGTAAGTGTAAATGCAAATAACACTTAAAATTTAGAACAAGGTGTTAATTAAGTGGCCATATAGGTGGAGCCTATTTACTAAATAAATAAAACAAATATGGGCGGATCAACTCACTGTTCTCATCGGAAATTTTGAAATCAAGAAGAGCTCCTTCAATCTTTGCACAATAAAATTCTTGTTCCTTTACTCATATAATAAATAAGTCGGAAGAATTTCACACTCAACGGATATCTCTTTCATTTGCATACGAGTATTGTTCACTTCTAGGCTCTAATGCTATTCCGTAGATTTCTTGAACCAACTAATTTTTATACGGAATCCCAATAGATTACTCTAAAAGTGGAAAATTATTAACTAATAAAAAGAATACTTCAATTTATTGCACTTTTAATTAATTTCTGTCTAATTATCGTTTGTATACTTATTAATTATAATATATATTTGTCCCATTAGTTGGCACAAAAAAGAAAAAAAAATAGATGTACCTATACCCCAAAATTAAAATCGGACAATAAAGCAGATACTATAATACACATACAATAAATATATTAAAAATTAATATAAAAACGAAATACGATTTTTAATTTGAAAAATTATGCACTGAGTGAAAACATTCCTCAATTAGGAATTCTAGTCGGCTTTTAAAAAGTTTTTTTTTGTTTCTACCTCCATAATGTAACTTTTGTGATTTTATTATATATTTTTATACCTTGTGAGTAATAATTATTAAAACTACAGAAATAAGGAGTTTATACTCCAACCCATCTGCAAATGCCTTATATAATAAGGACTAAACAAATTAGGTCAAAACAGCTATTCTCCTGGCTATATGCCAAACGCCGAGCACTGAATTACATGACAAAATTTGTTGTATTTTTGTCTAACAGAGTTAGCACTGAAAATACAGTAATTGTTCTAAAACCACCAAGAAAGATGCAAGGTGTCACCTATCTCAGGATACCGTTAACTGCAGACCGGTTTCGACCTTTCTATCTTGGGTCTCGTCAGTACAGTGTAAACGAGTATACCTTCGACAGATAAAGCTCACATCTAGTAGACGTTGCTATGTTCCAACGCAGTAGAACGTACCAAACGCAATCTATTGGTAGTTTCGAACAATCTAAATCGAAGAAAAAACTCGAGATCATCAATATAATGCAAAGTTTTACTATCAGAGGGTAACATTCAAACTACAGAAATAAGGAGTTTATACTTCAACCCATCTGCAAATGCCTTATATAATAAGGACTAAACAAATTAGGCCAAAACAGCTATTCTCCTGGCTATATGCCAAACGCCGAGCACTGAATTACATGACAAAATTTGTCGTATTTTTGTCTAACAGAGTTAGCACTAAAAATACAGTGATTGTTCTAAAACCACCAAGAAAGATGCAAAGTGTCACCTATCTCAGGATATCGTTAACCGCAGACCGGTTTCGACATTTCTATCTTGGGTAACCTGCAATTTGCAATTATGAATAATCGGCTTATGCCCAAATAGTTTGTCTTGCCTAAGAAGCAACATAGTCATCGTCATGGCCAAGTTTATTAAAACTAATATATATTAAATTTGGCAAATTTTCCGGAGGATACCATTGGGTGGGTATTTAAGGGTTATTTTAAATTTGTCATTCATATTGCCCATTTCAAATAATAACACATTACCGTTATCACAAATGTGCCCAATCATTAAATAATGAATTTAATAATTGGGTACATTCTTGATGTGAGTGGGTACACCTCGGAAGAACATTCACATTAAGATTGGATGATAATATTTAATTAACCAGCTAGATAATACAAATTACTATTTCATATATGATTATAGTTACATTCGTCACGAAAATACAAATAATTTCTAGAGTTGCGTTAACACTAACATATTTCATTGATACAATAAAGAATTTAAATTTATACACATATATTAAGAATAAAATATATAAAAAAAGTATATTTTATTTCAAAACACTTTATTTCCTTTCAATGTACAATATAGATAGTAAAAAATGTAAAACCGAAATAAAATTTATACGTAAAGATGGTTAAAGTTGACACTAGATGTCATATTGATTTTACTCCACTACTAGTACGAAAATGCATACCAGCGAATGGTAATATTTTACCACGGAATTATGGTGTTCAATCGACACGAAACTGGTATATCCCGTTTGGTGTGAAATTAGTATTAAATTTTACACCACACGTCAAACACTGTAAATAATAAGTATTGCTAAAAATAATTAATCCTGTAATCAAATAGGCGATAAATATTGCTATTAAAAATATTTTTAACAGTGGTATATATTTTTAATAAGACTTCGATTAGTTTGTATATTATTATTCTACTGCAAAACCTTGTTTTCTTGTTTTACAAGAAAAGAGCTAAATTTATAGTTATTATACTATAGCTTAGAGTATCCTACATTCATTATTTGAAAAAAAAGATATATGCCAAATAGGTATTACCTAACGGAGTCTATGCAAATCTAAAAATAAAGTCCAACCATTATAAGATTTATCTTCGAATAACAAAGTAGATATTACTGATAAATAACTAGTATTGGCGGTATGTTTGATCTGCGTTGAAAGCAGACCACCCAAAACTGTGAACTGTGTTTTTTCCATCAATATTATTTTTATGTGGTTAATTATGAGCTACTGGGATATTTCTCGTTAATTACTTATTTGATTGATATCCATCCAACTAACTACTTAATGATTGATCAGAGTAAGCCATAATCACTTACCATTGAAATATTAAGACGTTGTACTGTTTCCTAAAATTATCTATGTGTAGTCTGGAGTAATTTAATTACAATGTATTTTAATAATATTATGGTGATATATTAACAAAGAATTTGTCAGTTTTATGAGATCTGATATGTATTTTACGTAATTCAATGAATCATATTAATTTTCCCTCTTTTGGTGCGCTTTTTATACAACAGTATTCTATTTCATGTATATATACAGTGTAAAATCTTGGATTTGTAATATAAAAAGGAAATTTTAAAAAGTCTTCACGTAATAAGAACCAAATGAAATAGTTGGCTTACTTTTATTACTCGTGGACTAGAATTCGAATGAAATATAAACACACGACATTTTAAAGACAAACAAATTTATAGAGTAAATTAACAAACATGTATACAGGTTTTGTGATTTACCTACGAAAAATAACTGAAAAATTCACTTTCTCCTAGAAAAGTCGAACAGTTCTAAAAGCAGTTTTCATATAATTTTTCAAGTCATATTTTTGCAGTTTCAGTCAAGTGGAAGTTATATCCTTTCCAAACAATATATTAACATCCTACAATCTTACTTAACATAAAGATACTTTAGGATTAAGCAAGAGGATATTTATTCCAATCTTGGAAAAATTAAATCTCGATCTCCCAGAATTAGGACAGAATATAGTAGCCACATTCGCTGATGATACTACTAAAGGGTGATCCAAATTGAACTTTAGGATTTTAATTACACGCCATTTGCGTTGTGTGAACGTTGGGAGTTTGTATTTTTACAGTTGGTATCGAAACACATGGCAAATTCATCATGGCGCCGTATACTGTGCACCAGTGCGTAAATATCACACAAATTTATTATGAAAACAGGCGATCAGTTACGATTACATTAAGAAAACTTCGACCACTTTTTGGACGCAATAATATGCCAAGTGAGCATGCAATTCGTGATCTAATGCAAAAGCTTCAAATAAGTGGTATGTTTATTGACAAACCAAGGATCCGGTATCAACGCAGAGGTCGGTCAGATGAAATTATTGCTCGCGTAAGTGATAGTGTGCGTGAACAACCAACTACGTCAATTCGTCGCCGTTCGCAGCAATTGACTCTTTCATACGGCACTACGCGACGAATTTTAACAAAAGATCTGCGTTTAAAGACGTATAAAATTCAATTGACACAAGAACTTAAAGAAGCGGACCACCAGAAACGCCGTACATTTGTGAACTGGGTTTTAGGGAACACAGAAATTGATGCTGATTTTTTTTTAATCATATTATCCGATGAAGCCCAGTTTCATTTAATTGGCTTTGTGAATCGCCAAAATTATTGCATTTGGAGTAGTGAAAATCCCCACTATTACTCAAGAGAAACCAATGCATCCACAAAAATGCACCACCTGGTGTGCACTATGCGCTGAAGGAATCATTGGCCCATACTTTTTTGAGGACGAAGGTAGCAACGCCGTTACTGTCAATTGTGTACGCTATCGGGAGATGGTAAACAGCTATTTTTTCAATAAAACCAACGATTTGAACTTGAATGACATGTGACTTCAACAGGATGGAGCCACATGTCACACAGCACGTGAAACAGTCACTTTACTTCAAACCAAATATCCTGGTCCTGTTATCTCTTAGAGGGGTGACATCGATTGGTCACCGAGGTCTTGCCATTTAAACCCATTAGACTTTTTTTTGTGGGGCTATTTGAAGGAAAGGGTTTATGTCAACATACCTACTACGATTCCAGTGCTAAAAGAGAACATCAGACGTGCAATTGCTGAAATAGAGCCGCATTTATGCGAAAGGGTTATAAAAAAAACTTCGCTAAAAGAATGGTGTCATGTCAGCAGAGCCGTGGAGGGCATTTGGCTGACATTATATTTCATAACTTCTAAGTTTGTACTTTATATTGATAGCAATAAAATTCGGATTTTTCCAATATTTTGATTTTTATTCAGAAAGCAAATCCTAAAATTCAATTTGCATCATCTGTTATTATAGCTATAGACAAACAGAACAAATAAAGAGCAGATAGATTGAAATAGCCATCAATGAGTTTCAAAGTTGGGCAAAAAAACTTCATCAAAAGTCAGTCCATATTGATTTAACCAATAGGCAAATAGAAAAAATCTCTATAACTATGAATTGACGAGTACCACACGTGAATACAGCAAAATACCTTGGCTTGATACTTGACACTAAACTTTGCTGGAAGCTCATGTAAAAAAGAAAAGAGAGGAGTTAAGTATTAGATATAGAAGAATGTATTAGCCCTTAGGACAATATTCAGCCTTATTTGTCCATAACAAGCTATTGCTATATAAGCAAATATTGAATCCAGTTTTGACTTATATACAGCTCTGGGGTTGTGCCAAAAAAGAAAATAACATTAAAATTATACAAACTTTTCAAAACAAAGTATTCAAAAACGTCGTAGATGCACTCTGATATATTAGAAACGATTAACCCCATAGGGACCCGAATATGGAATTTGTGGACAACAAAATTCAGAATTTTGCAAGAGGCCACAAGGAAATCTCTACAGCACGTGAATGTCGAGGCAATCCAGCTTCTCGACAATACGAATCTAGTAAAAAGCCTTAAGAAGAAGAAACCTCTTAACTCTTAAAAATTAGTATAACTCCTAAGTGTTAGTGTAAGACAATTTTAGTGATAAAAGCAGAGTCAATGGCTTGTATTGGTGCATAACAAAAGTGTGCATCAAACTGCTATGCACCATTTTCACCATGAAGCCTCATAGGTTCCATGGTGAGATGGGTGACCTTTAGACTATAAGTTCTTTAATTTTAGTAACAGAATTAAGTTGCTTATTGGTCTCACACTAGATCGTTAGATCATTATAATAAAACAAATAAGTAAATTTAGTCCATAATTAAGCCCTTTAATAAATTAATTATTACTCATATATTATTATTCATCCCGGAAATTTTACGTTTTTCTATTTTATTTATTGTTCTATAGATCGTATCTATCTTTTAAAATAATAAAGATGTAGGAAAAAGTATATGAATGCAATAACATAATATTACCCAATAACTTAAATATTGTAGAGAAAATCGGAGGGAAAGAATTTCTGACATATATTTTTTTTTATTTTAAAAGATATAAGCTTTCCAACAACTGATCAAATAGAAAAAGATAAATTTGTAAAACGAAGAATATCTTAGTAACCTATGAGTGGAAAATGTTTCTGACCCGAATAATACGAAGATGTTTCAAGAATCTCTTAAAACTACTACTGGTAGTTTCAACCATATCCCGACGATACCAACTTGATTGATGAAACGCGTACCGAGAAACTTGTAATCTTTCAGTATTCGTGGAAAACTGTTTTTTTTTATATATTTGGTAATAATTAATATAAATATACGTAAATTAAATAACCAAATATTTTTTCCATTATTCTCTATCACGTGTAAAAATTTCTCTTATTTTCTACACGACAAATTCAAACCTACCTACCCAAAATAAAAATAAAAAAGTTTTACCCCTTACATTTTATACAGAACCTTAAATCTTATTTTGCTGTATTTAAATATAGTAACAGTTCCACACAACTGAAACGATATGTTATTTAACATTTCGACTTATTTTTGATTTGATTGCATTCCTCATTTTAAAGTTTTTTTATCCTGCTGTTGCTAGAAACATTATATGCAATTTACATTATTTTAACATATATCAAATTTTAATATAGGTACATTTGTCTTTGTAGAGTTACTGAAGTGAGAGACGTTCACGTCATGCATACAAAAAATATATTAGTTGTGTTGGTAGGATGTAGTTCCAAAATGGCGGTATAAAAGAAAAGAAACTAATAAAAAATGCAAATTAGGTGCTACTCAATTCGAACATTGACTACTCCAAATGTAAAGTAGTACAAACCAGGTGCTCCACATCTCACAATTCACAGAGCCCACAGCACATTACACACGATTTCTGCTATAAGAAAATTTTGCCATAAATATAAAAATTATTTACCCTGATTACAAAATATCTTGAAATTTTACAATCTCTAAATTGATTAATACCTATTTTACAATATACAGAGTGATGATAAAATTTCGCATGACATATTTTGTCTTGTTCCATAATTGTTATTTAATATATTTTTTAATCTGAAACTGCAGTCAGTGTCTTTTTAAAAATAAAGTTGTCGCATTTCAGAAATTTCCAATAAATCATTTAACAACAAAATTATGAATATTATGCGAAACTTTATTCAAAGATACAGAACATGTAAGACAACAAACGACAGATATTTTACATTAGATACAAGAGGTCCATATACATACAGCATACATACACATCAGAAAATTATTGTACCAACAAAAATTGTTAACAATCTGTGTATAGTTTATTTGCATAAACTAAGTATAGTTTATTATCGCTATTTGCCAAATTAAAAATCTCAAAACATAACCTTGATTTATTTTTATGGCTAGGCTCAGCTAGACTCTTCCGTTTATCGGCAAGATAAGAAAGTTTTTTATTTGGCAAATAGCAATGAAATGAATAGTACTATTTCCATTAATTGATACATTAATAATAAACCTATTAAACTTGAATATTTGAGACAATTTTATGATACAATATTTGGGAAATTACTAAACATTTTTCAGTAAACCGAATCGGAAAATACAATAAATTGTAGCGAATTCATGTTTGTTGAAAACAATTTGTGAATAATTTTGAAATAAAACAAATGAAGAATTGATAAACAATTTCTAATAACCAGATTAGAAAAATATTATAAACATGAGCAAATTTGTATTCATATTTAGAGACTAGTTCATTTTATTTTAATAAAGTGAATATCCTAATCTATCAAGATGTTTAGCTATACAGCCAGCCACTTCTAATTTTAATTAAATTTCCACTTTCATAAGTTGTTGAGGTTGCAAAAATTGGATTCAAATATTCCTATATTTTTCTGCTTTCACTTTTCAGTTTCCATTCTTGTGAATTCTTTTTTGGTAAATCTTGTTTCGGGCTAGAATTGTACTTCAATATTTTCAACAATATATCTTCATTATTTTTGCAGGCTTTAATCAAAAAGCTTTTAATAGTTTGAATTGTTTGAACAGCGACGAGGACTAGGCGTTAAGATTGTTATATTTCATAGCAAAATAAAAAAAATATATAACAATTAAGCAGTGGTTTATTGGCTGAAAATATCTCAAACAAAATTTGATGCAAGGCAAATACATTTTTTACACTTGAAATGATAGTTTCAGCTATTTTATTTGACTATTTTATTTACCACAGCATACTTGCTAAAACAATCTACGACTACCGTAAACCTTAAGGATTTTAGTATAATGAAATCAATACCTATGTTTTGTTAAGGTATTTTAGGTAATTTCTGATGTACAATAGGTTTACTTTTTTCAAATATATTTTATATAAATATTTTTACAATAAGATTAATTTGAATCTTCGCTTACCCGAGCGAAATATCTCTTTATGTTACAAATTACAAGTTGAACTTACGAAATTAAATATTTTGCTTGGCTCATTTACATCTTAAAATATATTTCTATCTAGATGGGTAAGACATATTTATTAATAATTTAACTTAATACTAATTGGGCGCTTGAACTTAAAAATATTTCCCAGTTCTGTTTCCTTCTCACATACTGAAATATTCAGTTTTTTTTATAACTTTGGGAACTCGATTCAGAAACACAGACACCTGCTCGCTTTTCACCCGAACAAATTAGACCTATCACTGCTTACTAAACATAGCACGTTTTTGGCCATAAGAATGTTAATATGTCAGATTTAATGAAAGTATGTCTAATTTCTGTTACATATAGTGAACATATATTTACTGTTTAAATGATCACGTTTAATTTAAAAACTTGTACTTTTTTAAATTCTTTGACATCACTCGCTAGTTGATTAATTACCGTCACAGAATATTTTAAATGCTCCTAAGGCATTCCCAGATTTAACAGCCTTAACTGGATTTCTAGCTTAGAAGTCGATGTAAATTAAATGGCATTTATAACCCCATTATGTCAACTCCTTCAGTTGATTCCTATTTATTTGTATATGCCTATAACTAGATGATTATATAATTACTAAACGCTCTATTTTTTATATACATGTTAGTAGATATAAAAATACACAACATACACTGTTAGAATATATTATGTAATATTGTGAACTCTATGTACCTCTCATTGCTTGAAAATAGCCTCTGTAGAATTACATAAATACTAATAAAAATACCTTTTTTGTTATTTAATATTTATAAAAGAATTATATTTCGGCTATATCTAGTGTTACCGAAGACAAATTGCTAAAAGTTCACATCATCATGAGGTCATCAGTCCTAAGACTAGTTGAACGCTAACCTCCAGCTTCTCCTATCTTTTGCTAACCTACGCATTTCGCTAATTGTGCTACAACCTACATCCCTTACAATTTGCGAGCAGTAGTCTAATCTAGGCCTACCTCTGCTTTTCTTCACTGCTATTTCTGCCTCCAAAATATCGCGGACTATTCCCCCATGTCTCAGCAAGTGACCTACCATTCTATCTCTTCTCTTCTTTATGTTTTTCCACATACTTCTTTTCTCGCCGACTTTCTCCAATACTTCTTCGTTTCTAACCCTATCAGTCCATGGTATTTTCATCATTCTTCGGTAACACCACATCTCAAAAGCTTCTAATTTCTTCCTACTTGCTTCCCCTGCCGTCCAGATTTCGCAACCGTATAGTGCTGTGCTCCATACATATGTTTTCAAAAATCTCTTCCTTGTTTCTAAGTTTATTACCCCCGAGCATAAAAGTGCTTTCTTTTTGTTAAAAGCTACTCGACCCTGCGTTATTCTTTGTTTTATGTCTTTATCGCTTCTTCCATCCCAATTTATTTTACTTCCTAAATAAGTGAAGTCTTTAACTTCCTCCAATCTTTCATTATTAATTTATACTTTCGTTTTTGCTCTGCTCTCGCGCTTTGTACACTAACACTTTAGTTTTGTTTTTATTCACCCTCATTCCGTATTCCTCTGTCAACACTGCCTCCATTTCGTTCAATGCTGATTTTAATTCCTCCTTACTAGATGCTAATATTGCTATATCATCCGCGAATCTCAGCATTTTTAGTTTCTGTCCCTGTACTCTAATCCCGAAATCCACTCTATCTTTTACCACATTAATCGCCTCTTCGATGTAAAGATTACAAATTAGCCTCTTCGATGTACAAATTAGTGGTGATAGCGTACATCCTTGTCTTACTCCTTTCCAAATACCTACTTCCCTTTTTTCCCCTTCTACTTCTATAACAGCAGTTTGCTCTTTGTATAGATTGTGTACTACTCTCCTATCTCTATACTTCATTTCCGCGCTCTTTAGTATCTCGAACATTTTTTCCTCGAACATTTTTAAAAGTTCACATTCCAATTACATTATATGAGAAGTGACTTGTTGCGTCACTCATTTTCAGCAGGAATAGAGACTTAAACCACTCCAATTATGTTATACTTGAAACAAATATTAGCAGTGATATTAAAGCTATGCATATACAACATAAAGGAAATATTAGTTAATCCTTGCTTGGATTGCCACATTAGAAAACATTTTTTAAATTCATTTCTAGCATGCTAAAGTAGTTTAAAGAATATTGCTTTGACTTCATTTTGTTTATTATATTATAATTTAGAAGTTTGAGTTACATTTGATAATCACTAGCCTGATTGCTATGCTCAATCTGCCAATGTTACCGCACGTGAAAACATTGAATTGCTTGAACGGTTTTTCAAGGCCAGCCAAGTGCCTCACTGCCCCGAGTTACAACTAAATTTAAGTTAGCTACAGAAAGGATAACGCTGTACGCTTCCGTTTTTAGACTAGCAGAAATAAATTTTGTTAGCCACGTAATACCACTAGATCACCATAAGTTTGTCGGTAAGGAATTGGATTAGCCTCCTTTTTCTCACGACCTTAACCCAACAGGCTTTGTTCTCTAGGGTCATTTGACAGATAGCGTCGATAAAAATCAAAAAGCTCCATTTCTCAGCTGACGTCTGCTAATACCTTTATGGTAAAATTTTGTGAAATGAAACAAGACACTATGACAATTCTTGAATTTTATTTTTTATTCAAGAATTTTGTTTTGAAGACATATGTATCCAAATGTGGAGGAGTACAAGATATGCCTCTACTAGTGGCAAAAGATATATATTTCGTTATATATGTCATTTGAGAGAAAATAAAATTTTTAAATGTGCAATGTTTTTTCGATCACACGATATACCTTAGGTATGTGTATACAACGATAAATAACTCACATTTTCAAAATGTGATGTTTAACGTAGGAAATAGAACCGATCATCTTCCAATTATCGAGACTAAAATATTATTGTAATGTTTAAAGATGCTAAATTAATATTTTCCTACGGTTGCTTAGAAAATAAGCAAAAGCACACTAAAAACGCAACTGTAAAACGGCATTTTACGCACACTGTGCGCAAAATACCGTGGAATAGTGATAGCGTTTTTTCTTAGCATCCAGGCGACCCGTGTTCAATACTCGTCGTTTGGTAATTTTTTTTTTCACTTATATCCATTTAAAACAATTTTTTTTTGTTCTAAATATTTTTAATTCCTTTTATTAAATTTTTAGTCATTATACACAAAATCTGTAATTTTGTAGTATTTTAAGGAAAAATTTGAACGTAAAAAGCGGATATTTTTTGTAAGAGGGCCATCACTTTGATCTAGAGGTGTCGCGTTACCATGGTAAACAAATGCAACAGTTGTGAATGAAACCGTTTAGTTTTCCATTTCGCTTAATTTCTGCCTTCGCCTTCAGCATGCCTTATTCTCCTTTGATTATTATTAGTGAGTTTTGGTTTAAACAAATTGAATATCAAAATGTATGACGAATCCTTCGAATGTATGCCACATGAAATAACGAAAAAAGCCGCCGAAGTGACACAGAATCTGTTACCATATGTGTCTAGAGAGCGAAATGAAGCTGCCTACTAAAAATTCATGGAATGGAGGAAGGAAAAAAGTTGCAACAGTTGCAAAAAGTTGAAAAAGTTTGCAAACAATTGCAACCTATTCCGAAAATATACTTATAGTGTATTTTGAGAGCCTTTCCAAAGTTTACAAATCATCAACATTGTGGAGCCAATACTCCATGCTAAAAAGCACAATAAATCTAAAACATAACATCGATATATCGAAGTATCCAAAACTACAAGCCTTTCTTAAAAGACAGTCTGAGAATTATGTTCCCACAAAATCAAAAATTCTCACTGAAGAGGACTTTTCAAAATTTTTGAAGTCAGCGCCGGATAATATTTACTTACTAATTAAGGTAAAACTAAATAACGATGTAACCTTATTATTATTTTTACCATTTATAGAGTGTGGTTGCCATTGGTCTTGCCAGAGATTGCAGACGAATTGAGCTGTGTAATTTAACAATCGAAGGTGTCACAGTAAATCTGTGACACCTCCTGCATTCCTGGTTAGGCTGAGAAATACAAAAAGTAAAATTCCAAGATCATTTACGGTCATCGATTCTTTTTACGATATTTGCAATTGGCTACCGTCCTACTCATGTTAAAAATAATGGGAGATTTTTTTTAACTATAAAACGGAAAATGCACCAAACAGCCGGTGAGAATCAACAAAATTGGAGGTATGGCTAAAGAAATCGCAGTTTTTCTTAAACTCAAAAATCCAGAGCAATATATGGGACACTGTTTCCGCCGATCCCCTGCTAGTTAATGCAGGTGTTGATTTACTGATCCTCAAACATCATGGTGGATGGCGCTCTAGCACTGTGGCGGAAATCTACATAGATGAATCCATTCAAGAAAAAGTCAAAATGTCCAATAAAATTGTAAATTAGTTAAACTTCGTAGATTCAGAGGTACATGTTGATGTTCTACCAAAAAATGAAATGCCATCTTCTTCAAAAACAAACAATAACATATCTATTGTAAAAAATTTGATCAATCATCACAAATAAATGCCAGGAATTCATTTAGAAAATTGCAGTAATTTTACTATTAATTTCAACTTCAGATAGATATTGTTTGTAACAAGATTATTATTGCCTATTATTAAAAAAATTATCATTAGCTGTTAATAATGATGTTTATTGCTAATACTAATAATAGTAAGTAAATGTTTATTAAAATTAAATAAGTGTTGTTTTATTATGTCAAAAAATCATTGTTTTGAGAGCAAAACTTGATTTAAGTTCAACCGTAGGAAAATTATAGTGTAAAACACGTGCAAAAAGCATTTTTCGACAGTCGTTGTACCGGGTTAATCACCTAAAATTGACCCCCCCCCCCTTTATTTCTCTTAATTTCTATCGAATCGAAAAATTCCAAACAAGGATTTGGCATGATTGTTTATAAATTTTTTGAATATTTAAACAAACTTTCAAAAACTGCAAATTGAAAGGGGGCGAACAATTTTTTATTTTTTTTTAATGGAACACCCTGTATTTCTTTACTTAAAAAAGTTACCCACAGTTTTATGATCACAAAAATATATAATTGTTGTATCTTGGCAAGTATAGTTCTTGAGATATTCATACAAATATATAGTCACATCACAGGAATAAGTTTGGCATAAGACCATAAATCAGGATGTTATGTTTTTGAGATATAACGACACATCTTGTTTTTTAAGAAAAAAAGTATGAAAATTCTTTGATGCGGCAACACATAATAATTATAATAAACAAATAAACCTTTATTAAAATGACAACAACAAAGTTTAATGAACACAAAACATAAATAACGAAATAATGATAAAAAAAACAATGCGCAACAATAAATAACATAAAACCAATGAACTTTATTAAAATTAAACATATCTATATGTTCTCCACGTATCCTCCGTTTATATCAAGGCACAGTTGGCATCTTTTAATAAATTCATTTCTAACATTTTGCCGCAAATTTTATATTTCTTGACTGATACAGTCCTTCAACTCATCCGAGTTATTATATACCGAATTTTCGTATATGTTTTGTTTTAGTGTTCCCCACAAAAATAAGTCCAAAGGATTCAAGTCTGGGCTATTAGCAGGCCAATGTATAGGACCGTATCTTCCTATCCAAAATATATATTTGTCATTTAAATATTCCATTACGTTCCGTACAGAGTGTGGAGGAGCACCATCCTGTTGCCAAATAACAGAATTCCTGGTTGCAAGGGGAATATTATCTAAATAGTTCTCTACTTCACCCCGAAGAATATTCAAATACTGAACTGCATTCAAGGACCCATTAATGAATACGGGACCCACAATTGTATTTTGATGAATGAACCACACATTTACTGTATTATATCCTTGAGTTTTTATCTTTTTTATAATATGTAGATTTGCGGGCGATCAATAATGTGCATTTTTCCTATTAAAAAGTCCAGCCGTTGAAAAGCTACTTTCATCGGTCCAAAATAAGTTTTTTAAAAAGTTATTGTCGTTTTCTGCTCTCTCAATCATCTCTCTACAAAAAGCTGTTCTGTCGGCAAAGTTATTTTCAGTTAAAAGCTGAACTGGCAAAATACTATAAGGCTTATATTTGTGACATTTTAATATACGTCTTATACTTGCTTGAGAAATATTAAATTCTTCTGCAGTAGCGTTAGTAGATTTATTGGGGTGTTCGGTAAAAAAAAGTAAAACGTCCATTTCCATGTCTTCTCCTGTTTTGGGCTTCTTTCTTTCTCGTTTCTTATCTATTAAGGATTCGCTGTCCCCAAACTTGAGATAAATATTAGAGAAAGTGTTCTTGGAGGGAACGTGTCTTTCAGGATATTTTCTTGCATATTCTCTTTTAGCTATATATTTGTTTTTATTGCTGGTTAAGTAAATTTCTAATATTTCTTTCCTTTCGACTAATGAATATCCCATATCGATATATTAGATATATTAACAAGTGTATTAAAACTTAACATAAAGCGTATTAATAATATAACAATCAAACATAAGTCAAACATAACATAACTGTCAAACGAAGCATTATTGTTTCTTTAAATCATTTCGGTTCATAGCTCTCCTGATTTATGGTCTTATGCTAAACTTATTCCTGTAATGTGTCTATATATTTGTATGAATATCTCAAGAACTATACTTACCAAGATACAACTATAATATATTTTTGTGATTAGAAAACTGTGGGTAACTTCTTTAAGTAAAAAAATATAGGGTGTTCTATTAAAAAAAGTAAATAAATGTTCGCCCCCTTTCAATTTGCAGAGTTTTTGAAAATTTGTTTAAATATTCAAAAAATGTATAAATAATTATGTAAAATCCTTTTTTGAATTTTTCGATTAGATTGAAATTAAGAGAAATAAAACGGGGGTCAATTTTAGGTGACTAACCCGGTACAATATACTATTTCAGGAAAATAGTGAAAACAGTTTCGTATCTCCAAAACTAAATTACTATTTGCGACATATTAATGATTAGTTAATGATTAATGATGAATTGTTGATTTGAGAAACTTAAAAAATACAAACTTGAAGAATTAAAGGAAACAATAACTTATCACCTTATTATTTTAACAGTACACGAGTTACAAATATCTCATGAGGTGTTATTTTCACACTTCACAAACATCAAATCGCTGGCGGTGTATTATTATTTAAAACAGTTTGTTATCACATGAAAGTCGTATTGCAAATCATGATTTGTATGAAATATGAATGACTGATTGTGTTAGCAAAGAATCACTCACAGATAATTATACTTTAGAAGATGCCATAAATAAATCTGTTGATAAGTAAAGTATTAATACAATTAAAATTTTTACTAATATATTGACAGATTATTTAGAAATTATAATATTAATTTACATTATCTATAACAGTAAGACAAAATGTAAACCAATATATAATTAATCACTCGACGAAAGACTATTTGAAGTTGTCTATGACAACAATGACAGCAAGTTTTTAATGGCAATAATTGAGTAAATGAAATTTAGAATAAATTATAGGAGTACTTAATAAAGATCTACGCTGATGATAATGTTTATCGTAATGTTTTTCTATAAGTTAAAATTTATTTTAAAATGTAACCCCACGACGACGACGTCCTTTTAGTGACCAAATACAATTTGTGTAATGAATATATATATATATATATATATATATATATATATATATATATATATATATATATATATATATATATATATATATATATATATACGCTCGAAATAATTGTACATAAGTAGGAAATTACGTGGAAAAATAAACAACATATATTATAAATACAATGTAGTAAATATATTTTCAGTTTTAAAGAACAATATTCAAAAAAGATATTTTTCAGAACATAAGAATTTACATACATAATCTGCAGAATATTATAAGACGACTTGTAAAATATTGCATTTTCATTTTTAACGAGGCTCTTTTATTAAAATATTATTTTTACTTTTCCGCGCTCAACTATACTAGCGGAAAAGTAATGTAATCGTATAAAGAAAAATGGAAAAAATATTTTTCGTTTATTTTTCGTTTTTCTTCCCAAAAACAAAAAAAATCGTTTTAAAAAAATTGTCTGTGTGTGTCGTTTCCATTGTGGCTGTCTTCATCGTTGTCGTCGTTGTTGTCGGAATTTATTCTTATTAGCACGATAACTCAACTAAATCGTATCGGATCGATCGGGTTTTGACTGATTCTGATCAGGGACGTCTCCCAGATGACACCTATTGATTTTGAGGTGGGTAAGACACACCCCACCCTGTCCATGCGTCATGACAAAGCACGATGATGGACTATTTGAGAATTTTTTTTTGTTAGCACGATAACTCAATGAAATCGTGTCGGATCGATCGGATTTTGACTGATTCTGCTCGGGGACGTCTGCCAAACGACACCTATTGATGTTGAGGTGGCTAGAACACACTCCACCCTGTCCATGGGTCATGAGAAATCACGATGGTGGACTATTTGAGAATTTTTTTTTGTTAATACAATAACTCAATTAAATCGTGGCGGATCGATCGGGTGTTCTGATCTGATCCTGACTGAACTGATTCTGATCAGGAACGTCTCCCAGGCAACACCTCCTGATTTTGAGGTGGATAGGACACACCTCACCTTGTCCATGGGTCATGATAAAGCACGACGGTGAACTATTTGAGAAATTTGTTTTGTTAGCACGGTCACTCAATTAAATCGTGTCGGATCGATCGCGTTTCGACTGATTCTGATTAGGGACGTCTACCAGATAACATCTATTGATTTTGAGGTGGATAGATCACACCCCACCCTGTCCATGAGTCATGAGAAAGCACGATGGTGGACTTTTTGAGAAAAATTTGCCGATTTTTTGAACGAAAAAAACATATATTCGGCCTGTATCGTATACGAATGAATGAGAAAAAAAATAATTTCATTCGATCACAAATGTATTGATACGTCCCTGAAGCAGTCGTCAATGAAGAAAGTAAAACTGTCGTATAAAACATATATTCTGCATTTATGTGTTGATTTATTTGTCCTCGGCCACTCAGTTTCGACAGAGATGTTCTATGTGCGGAAAAGTCCGTTTTAAGGTTTTAAAACTGTTTATTAAATATACTTTTATTAAGGAAATGCATATTTTTAGAAGATTGCAACTATGTGTGAATTCAGTTCACCTGGGTTTTTCCGAAATAAAGTTATGTCAAAATAGAGAAATTGTGCGAAAAAAAAGAAAGAAAAAACTAAAGTTTTAATTTTAGTTGGCTGTAGATCAAATCAAAAGTCATCATGGAGCTTATACGCACTTTAAAAACATCCAAAAAGGACATCGGGCACCTATCACTTAATGTACCTTTGAACCTATCAATTAATGCACCTAACTGAATCGGCCTAGATAATTTTATGAGACTGCTGGGAGACTGAAAATTTCCACAGATTTTGGTTAGATTACATAATTTCCAGATATCTCGTTCATCATACTGGTCAACGTTTCATCATCCATTGCAAGTAACTTCCTCAAGGTTACTTTCTGGCTTGTAATGAGTTCGTCAATGTAGACCCAGGAATTATCCGGAAAACAACATTAACGAAATCACCTGCCAATGACGAAATGTTTGCAACAAATTCCAGTATCAAGCAAGTTCCAAGAAGAACTGTTAAGATTTCTTTATAATTATTAACGTCAGTTGTTCCTTGAAAGCTACGTTTTTTGATCTGGATTCGCTGGATCTGGATTCGAAGTACTGAATGTTTTGTTTTAAGTAAAAACTAGTTAAAATATTCGCATAAACGTTATGATATGCATTTCAGTATTTCTTTAAAAAATTACTTTTAACTCTTATTGTCGCTTAGTAATACATTACTTTCCTACCAAATCATTGTCCAGTTATCTTCCAAATATGAATCAATTATCAAATGAAGACAACCTAATTTAGGAAAAAGGAAATGCATTGTATTCGTGTTGATGCTGTGAGCTATTCAATGATTTGGTACTTGAAATACCTTGTACTGAAGAAAAAAGTCGGAGGTAGCTACATTTCCATGATTTAATATACACTCAAAAGATCGCGGCTAAAATTCAGGCAATAAAAAGTGGAATTTGAGTTACTTCCTGACATTTTTCATACCTTCTGTACACCCAATTTGCAGCATTCCAATTTTTACTCTGTATACATTTCTTCAAACATGTTCAGCCTTAAATTGTTATTGAAAAACTGCCTTCTTACTCAGTTTCTCACGTGGTTTTAGGTCGCATTGAAGGGTAATGTAGTTCAAGTCTGTCGGTGTGGGACATGTCTGGTGGCGCGATTCTGACAGTTCGTGTCTTGTATCAACAGCGTGCATCGCTGCCACTAATTGCTCTCAGATAACACTGATAAGAGTGCTCATGATGAACGACTATAACTCATCCTAGCCGCTTCATGTTCTCTGTCTACTTTAATTGGTGCCTGCTCTTATATTTCACTCTCACAAACTAAAACGCTAATTTATTATAGAATCGTTTTCCCTGGTTCTTGCTCCTACCGGGTCCCGGACAAGCGTTAACTAAAAAGAAACTGTGAAGAGCATCGAACCAGTCCACAGGCATGTACAGAAGTAATCCATTATTGTCCTGTTTGTGTTACCGTCGATAATTAATATATTCGATAGTCCTCGTGACTGTAGATAAAAAATATTTTATCTAATCCTGTACTTACAGTTTCGATAACGGATTGGTGTCAGTCCATGGTGTTCTAATGGAGATATATATTTCGAGATAATGTACAACAATTCCTGAAGAGATAAGCATACTTTGATATTTGTTACGGATTACAGTCTATTTAAAATATAATAAAAAAATGTATTAATATTTCACTTCTCTAGCTCACCTGTAAACTGAAATGGCCTCAAGTACATAATATTGATATAAATGAACTACATTCATTTCCCCAAATTTTGGGCACTAAATTAAATTTAGTTTCAATTTTATTTTGCAAATATTTAAATCGAATATGTACAATATATAATATGGATATAAATAACTTATAAATACAAATATTTTTAAGATTAACCACTTTTCGAAGTGTACTTGATAATTTATCAGTTCCATAGACATTTATCAAGGTTTGTTGTAAAGAAAATGTAGTGATAATTATTCAAACAATAATGTAATTAATTCAAATTTAGAAGATCATTCATATGTCGTCGCCTTTTACAACAACCACTTCGTTAAATAAACACAGTTTTTGCAAGGCTTTGTGTATACTCCAACAGAACAAAAAGTAAATTAGGTGAAATAAAGTTGCAGAAACTCTTTCATATGGTAAAAGAAAATCTATAGCAAAGATTTGCAACCACCTTGATATAAACCTGAAAATCTAAACCGAATAATTTAGTCATATTAAATTTAAATTTCATAGCCCAAGCCTAAAATATTATTTCTAAATAAGACTTTTCAGAGAGAAAATAACACTTCTCAGAGGAAGTCGTTTTATAACTTTACATCATTCATCTTAGTTTGGAGTAAACTGAAGAATACATAATATATTTTCTAAAGTTGAACAACATTAAACGTTTAAGTAACAATTAGTATTGTTTCTATGTCTACGTTTATTAAATCCAAATTAATTAGGCAAATCTGTATACTCTGGGTTACAATTTATTGAGCTATATGTTCTTAAAACTATCATCTATAATAACATCTCTATCTCGAAATTGAGTGGCCGAGAGAAAATAAACCAACACATAAATGCAGAATATGTATTTTATGCGACAGTTTTACTTTTTTGAAATAGTCCAGCATCGTGCTCTCTCATGACCCATGGACAGAGTGGGGTGTCTCAAAATCAATAAATGTCGTCCGGTAGATGTCCCTAATCAGAATCAGTCGAAGCCCGATCGATCCGATACGATTTATTGAGTGATCGTGCTAACAAAATAAATTTCTCAAATAATCCACCATTGTGCTTTCTCATTACCCATGAACATGGTAGAGTATGTTCTATCCACCTTAAAATCAATAGGTGTCGTCTGGGAGACATCCCCGATCAGAACCAGCCAAGACCCGATCGATCCGACACGATTTAGTTGAGTTATCGTGTTAACAAAAAGAATTTCTCACATAATCCACCATCGTACTTTCTCATGACCCATGGACAGGGTGGGGTGTATCCTATTCACCTGAAAATTAATAGTCTGGCTCAAAATGTCATCTAGGAGACGTCTCCAATCAAAATCAGTCAAGACCCGATGGAATCGATGCCGTTTTATTTTTCAAAAAGTCCACTAACTACATTAATTATCAATACTAATTTCAACATTAAGTGGTAAACCATAGAACTTTAATCAAATTTTCAAGCAAGGGACACCATCAAATCATTTTACTTAAACTCAGTATATCAAGGTTATTAGTATATAAATTCAACAAAATATTTTCAGGAATTTTTACCTAATTATTTAATACAGAATGATAAAGTTTATGTTTAAACTAAGAGAGATGAAAGATAATTATTTAATGAAGAATAGTTTATCAGATGAGATGATTTCTTTTTTATGCATATATAAATAGACAGAATAATTTACATAAAACATCAAAAACCCTGCTTGAAATAACTCCTAATATTTATTTGTATAGTTCCCTAATAATATAATAAAAGTTTCCTAACAATTCATCGAACGAAACTTTACCTTACAAGTATTTGGAAGTATTAGATATGAGAATATAAGACAACAGTTTAGAAATGACAACTCCACTAGAACACCGCACCACGAAGGAACGATATTTTGTTTTTACCTACTCGGACAGTGAAAGAGTGAAATCTATTGATATATATCGTGGAATGAAGATACAATATTGAAATTGCCTGCAGTTTAGCAAGTATATGACAAGGAGCAACAAGTTCTAACATGAAGTTTTGTAGTATCTGAAAAATGTCGCTGAATCTCATTCTTCCCGCTCTTTTTTGAATATGAGCGATGATTCTGTACATCATATTATATATGACAGTCAGGTAGGGGGTGCTAAAGCAATTGGCACTGGTGCATTAATGCCTGCGAAGAACTTTTGTAACGGTATGAAATAAAAGGAAATACCTTTCTGGTACGAATTTTGACCCATGCACTGTGACAAGAATTATGTTAGGCTTTCTGGCTGGAAGGGATTGTTGCTCGGAATAAATCTTAAGTGCACTATCATCAACCCCAACCAAGCAAATAATAGCGTTTTTTTTTTAATTCCGAATTACTAATTTTGGAAGACTGCTGCATCAATATTGCTACTTAATGTCCTCAAATTTTGTGTGTAAAATACATTGCCTCCACTATTTGACTCTGAATAATGTCAGAAATGAAGGAAATCACAGTAACTCGAAAGTATCTTTAAGTAACCTTAAAATATAACTATCAAATGATGTTATTGTTATTAGTGGTACACACTTACAACTTCTAAGGAACCATCTCCAGGCTAGCATCAAAACCAAAAGCAGGGATTTCTGACGAAAACTTCTCTTGAAGCACAAAAAATGCAGCCTTATAGTGTAAACTCAACAGTGACAACTATCAACATTCAAGATTTGAATATTTATCACATTCCTTATCGTGACATTGCTCCAAGCAATCACTGCGTCTTCGAGAGGTATTAGATGAGGAGACATTGAAGTTATCCAGACTGCCTGTGCTGTTACAGTAGGTAATTTATTTTTTCGTATATCAAGCGCTTCCAAAACAGTGGAAGTCGTACATTGAGCTTTGTGGGGATTATGTCGAACATTGACATTGAGGTACTTATTTTTGACTTTGCTCGACATGCAAGAATAACAAAATTATTTGTTTTAAACAAAACTTGTGTCATTAACAATTAAAACACTACAACACAACAAAAAAATAAACACAATTATGTTTGGATCCCGTTTCGAACTAGCGTCAACAACAACAGGCGATTTCTTCACAGCAGTTCTCTAAACAACTGATGAACTGCTGAAACTGATCCTCTATTCAAAATGGTCACCAATATTGGCGCAGTAATTATTCAGGGAACTGTCTTGAGGAACTCACCTGCAATAGATGACGAAACATTATCACAAGACTACAGTTCGATACCGAATTTATCTAGAAACTAAAAAAAAATCATGGAACCATCCCTAGAAGCTTTTTCTATTAATAAGTTGAATGAAATTATTCTTAATCTTATTCTTAATTATTTTTGAGAAAATTCTGTTACTCATTATTTACGAATCCTATTATCTTTTGAAAAATTGAATAAGAGACATTAGATATGGTCTTATATTTGCCAAACAAATAGTATATGAAAAGATATTGTACTAGTATTTATTTATTTTATTTATATTGATGCACTATCCAACAGTATTTATATACCAATTATAGGATGAGGAGTGACATAAATTAAAATCATATTGAAAACTATGGAGTTGACATTTTCATAATAAAATAATCATATATTACGCTTCATCATCATGAGGTCATCAGTCCTAAGACTGGTTGGACGCTAACCTCCAGCTTCTCCTATCTTGTTAACCTACGCATTTCACTAATTGTGCTATAACCTACATCCCTTACTATTTGCGAGCAGTAGTCTAATCTAGGCCTACCTCTGCCTTTCTTCACTCCTATTTCTGCCTCCAAAATATCGCGGACTATTCCCCCATGTCTCAGCAAGTGGCCTACCATTCTATCTCTTCTCTTCTTTATGTTTTTCCACGTACTTCTTTTCTCGCCGACTTTCTCCAATACTTCTTCGTTTCTAACCCTATCAGTCCATGGTATTTTCATCATTCTTCGGTAACACCACATCTCAAAAGCTTCTAATTTCTTCCTACTTGCTTCCCCTACCGTCCAGGTTTCGCAACAGTATAGTGCCGTGCTCCATACATATGTTTTCAAACATCTCTTCCTTGTTTCTAAGTTTATTACCCTCGAGCATAAAAGTGCTTTCTTTTTGTTAAAAGCTACTCGACCCTGCACTATTCTTTGTTTTATGTCTTTATCGCTTCTTCTATCCCAATTTATTTTACTTCCTAAATATGTGAAGTTTTTAACGTCCTCCAATCTTTATTAATTTGTACTTTCGCTTTTGCTCTGCTCTCACGCCCTCTGCACACTAACACTTTAGTTTTGTTTTTATTCACCCTCATTTCGTATTCCTCTGTCAACACTGCCTTCATTTCGTTCAATGCTGATTTTAATTCCTCCTTACTATATGCTAATACTGCTATATCATCCGCGAATCTCAACATTTTTAGTTTCTCTCCCTGTACTTTAATCCCGAAATCCACTCTATCTTTTACCACATTAATCACCTCTTCGATGTACAGATTAAAAATTAGTGGTGATAGCGTAAATCCTTGTCTTACTCCTTTCCTAATACCTACTTCCCTTCTTTCCCCTTCTACTTCTGTAACAGCAGTTTGCTCTTTGTATAGATTGTGTACTACTTTCCTATCTCTATACTTCATTCCCGCGCTCTTTAGTATCTCGAACATTTTTCCCATCTTACGTTATCAAAAGCTTTTTCTAAATCTACAAATCCTATATAAGCGTTCTTTCCTTTTTCTATTGTTTTCTCTAACATTACTCTTAGCGCTAGAATAGCTTCGCGAGTTCCCCTATTTCGCCTAAACCCGAATTGGTCTTCTCCTAGTATTTCCTCTGCTCTATTTTCCATCCTCTTCTGCACTATTCTGGTTAAGATTTTTGACGCATGAGAGGTTAGGCTAATCGTTCTAAACTTCTCGCATTTGTCAGCTCCTCTCTTTTTCGGTATAGTAACGATAATGTTCCTCTTATAATCCTCCGGCATCTCGCTCGTTTCGTATATGTATTTTACCAGTTCAAACATCCTATTTACTACTTTCTGTCCCGCACATTTCAAAATTTCTGCCTGTATTTTATCTACACCGGGCGCTCTATTATTCTTTAGCCCCCTTAGTGCTATTCAAATTCCTCTCTCAATATAGGTTTTCCTACATCTTCCCTATCGATGCTAGATTTTTCCTCTAATATCTCTCCTAATTCCTGACCCTCGTATAAATTTCCTAACTACTGCTTCCATCTATCCGCTATCTCCTCTCTTCCGATCAGTATATCCCCCGATTGACTCCTAACGTTTCTACTTAATATTACGCTTATTTACTATATATTAATAAATAAGCGTAACTATTTGGTTATGATGGAAACCTTAACTGCAATTAGTTTTGTAACTAGATTATGGAGAATTTCGATAAAAAATCCTGAAGCAAGTCTATTTTTTATTTTTACTCTTGGACACTTAGGGGGTAATGATCTGAATTATATTCATTCTGGGATATGTAACTGCCCTCAACTGTTTTTTTTTTTCTATCTCGAAATTGAGTGACCGGGAAAAAATTAACCAACACATAAATGCAGAATATGTGTTTTATGCGACAGTTTTACTTTTTTCAAATAGTTCACCCTGGTGCATTCTAGTGACCCATGAACAGGGCGGGGTGTGTCCTATCCACCTCAATATCAATTGATGTCGTCTGGTAGACGTCCCTAATCAGGATCAGTCGAAACCCAATAAATAATAACCCTAATAATCAGTCGAAAATCCGGCACGATTTAATTGAGTGATCGTGCTAACAGACAAATATCTCAAATAATCCACCATTGTGCTTTCTCATGACCCATGAACATGGTAGAGTGTGTTCTATCCACCTCAAAATCAATATAGGTGTCGTCTGGGAGACGTCCCCGATCCGAATCAGTCAAAACTCGATCGATCTGACATGACTTAGTTGAGTTATCGTGTTAACAAAACAAATTTCTCAAATAGTCCACCGTCGTGCTTTCTCGTGACCCATGGGCAGGGTGGGGTGTGTCCTATCCACCTCAAGATCAATAGGTGTCATCTAGGAGATATTCTCGATCAGAATCAGTCAAAACCCGATCGATCTGACACGATTTAGTTGAGTTATCGTATTAACAAGACAAATTTCTTAAATAGTCCACCATCGTGCTTTCTCATGACCCATGGACAGGGTGGAGTGTGTCTTATTCACCTCAAAATCGATAGGTGTCGTCTGGGAGACGTCCCCGATCAGAATTAGTCAAAACATGATCGATCCGACACGATTTAAAAAATTTCTCAAATAGACACAAGGGAGGGGGTGGTGTGTGCTATCCACCTCATAATCAGTAGGTGTCTCTGGGGGACGTCCCCGATCAGAATCAGTCAAAACCCGATCGATCCGACACGATTTAGTTGAGTTATCGTGCTAACAAGAAATGCCGATGACAACGACGACACACACACAGCAAAAAAAAATTTAAAAACCATTTTCTTTGTTTTTAGGCCGAAAAACGAAAAGTAAACCCAAAAAAAAATTGTTTTTTCACTTTTTCTTTACAGGATTACATTACTTTTCCGCTTATAGTAGAGTGCGGAAAAATAATAAAACTAAGGCTTCCGTAAAATGATAGCACTATACTGTTAATTGAAATTATTAATCTTTAAATTCACTCATTAAGTGAATAATTATTTTTAAGTGAATAAATAGTATTCTTTCTGTATCGGATTAACTGACATTGATAAAAATAATTTGTTATATACCTTTTAGTATATCCTCTGTATCCTCTTAAGCATAATATAAAAATAAATAGTGTTTCAAAAATAGTTTACACTTTGGCACATAGACATATAGCATTTGCATTTACACCAGTAAGTATCATTGCCCTCGTGTAAAACTTAAATTTTAGTTATAAAATGATATAACACACAACGATATGTTAAAATAATTTCACATATTTACTTAGAATAGAAAATCTATTTCAGATTTCAATACTGAAACTTCAGATTTATGTGATCAATAATACTGACATTCGTAGTAATATATTTAATAGCAAAAATAACAGTCTAAGTGTTACTTTAATGTTTCAATTAAGCAATTTAGTTTGCTGTTCATTTAGATATATGCAAATAGAAGCAATAGCATTGCTATCCAATTAAGATAAATAACCTTACCCTAGTATCATACTTTCTCTTCCTTAACAGTTGTTCTAATAAACATCCAAGTTTATGTGGCTAATTGATTTCGTTTAGGAAAAAGCTGCCTTCTCCGTTGAAGAAAATTACAAGTGGAAATCTCACCAAAGGTCAAAATGATTAAAGTAAGTACCAGCTTACACTATGTTATACGCAATTTATAGGGTTTTGTTTGTCTTAGTAATGAGACATGCAGCTAGTTTAAATTAAATTCATATTTATATTGAATATCCATCCCGTTAGGTATCCATAAACTATTCAATGACTTCACTTAATTAGAGAGCAACTATTTTGCAATTTATAAAAATCCACAACATCTGCAAGATCAAAGGTTAGTTCCGTGAACTTATCAGCATTTTTAGTGCCGTCCTTTTTTACCAATGGATGAATGACACGCCTTCCGGGTTCTCTGCACGTGCAATTATTATAAAACTTTACTTCATGATATTCCGTGAATATATACTGTTTTCAATAAGAAAATGTTTTAGCACGTTTTGCGGCATGGAATCTACCGTACGCAATATGCACATCGCACACATACCTTACTTTATTGTCGTTTCACTAAAACAACCTGAAAGGCGATTAGAGCAAGTTTAATTATATATTCCGAAAGGAATATTTAACTGAGAATTTCTGTAGATGTTCGCCACAAGATTTTACGGTGACTCAAGCCAGTATGTTAATGACCAGCGACTTCAAAATATTGACATATTCAATAAATAGTACAGTGCATGCCCCAGATCTTATTTACTTTTTAAGTGACGGGAAAGTCAAAAGACAATATATGAATTTTAAAGACACATTTCAAATGTTACATGAATTTAAAATTAAAACTTTGCCATTTTTATTTTCGTATATGTACTTGTACTTGTTTTCATGCACTGTGTGAAGTATGATGTAAAATTTAACACCAATTTCACATCAAACGGGGTACATATAGGGACACAACAATTTAATCTGAAATGAACATCACAAGGCTGTAGTAGAATTTTACCTTTCGCTAATGTGAATTTTCATACCACTAATGGAGAAATATCAATACGACTTCTTGTATAAACTTCACTACAGTTTGGTGTAAACTTTACTTCAATTTTATACCTTTTACCGCAATTAAAATATAATACACTTTGTTATATTTTTCATTTTAAAATATAAAGTTTAATTTCTTTAACCTACTAATGAAATATTGGTAAATATGTAATGCAAGTCTAGAAAATATTTATATATTCGTGAAGAATGCAACCTATCAAATCCTATCATATCCTATCAGAATACTACCCTATATTATCGAGCTTTCCAAATAAATATTATGATCCTATCCTAATGTGAATGTTCTTTCGGATTAACAAGTAATAAATGTACTCCATTAATATCCAGATGGCTCCGGATATTTACTAATAATTTTTCTTACGAGGGGATTTGGTCCTCACTGAAAATAAAAATTATAATTTAAACTGTGTTAATGTAGTCGTAACGGTGTACCCACCCACATCAATAATGTATCCAATTATTAAATTCGTTATTTAATAATTGAATACATTCATGATAAGATTAAAGTATTACTATTACTAAGTGGGCAATAAGAATGACAAATATAAAATAATATCACTTAACTACCTAACCAATCCTCCAGCCAATTTGTCAAAATTTAACTCATTTACATTGCATACCTCTAATATATATATATATATATATATATATATATATATATATATATATATATATATATATATAGAGGTTCATCTCAGAACGCCAGTTCTGGTGGCCCACTTGGCACTCTGATTCGAATCTCCGGCTTCATCGGAAAATGTTTATTCGAGCAAATCGGGGATCTCACCCATTTAAAGATTGAGAATAGGTTGAGGTCGTTTCGACCTCAGTTTTTCACTTGCGTTTTCACAATACAATTGGTAAGAGTTGTTGAAAGTCTAAAGAACTCGGATAACTTTGAATGCACAGTTTCCCGTCGACTACTGGATACTCAGAAGTTGTCTGGTTTATAAAAATCGTAGGCGTGTTTAACCATAACTGTGTGTTTTAAACATAAATAGACACATTGATTTAGGTTTTAACAATTATTAATACTTCTTATTGGAATTTAGTTTTCGCTGAAAATAGATTTGATAATATACTTTCATAAAAACTTTCAACTTTCGTAAAATTTCATTCATATTACCTTATTTACTTCTTCATCTTCAACAGTGT
The DNA here is from genome assembly GCA_037954035.1 of Rosalia funebris. Lineage (NCBI taxonomy): Eukaryota > Metazoa > Arthropoda > Insecta > Coleoptera > Cerambycidae > Rosalia > Rosalia funebris. Next base: position 32,360,503 of record JAZFAV010000002.1, read on the forward strand.
CAACGTGAAACCTACATGGACGCATATTCTAGAATAGTTACAGGTCGTTAATAATAGGAAAAAATGTAAGATTTTCTATGTATGCGTAGAAGAGAGCAGCAGTGAGGTAGCATTCGCAGGGAAACGGGTGCACTTTACACACGGCCAGATTGAACTCTGTGCACATTCACATTCAAAAATATTTCATCTCGACTGAGCAGAAATAGATCACATAATTTTGCAATTTACAGAAAAAAGAACAATATGCTATTGTTTATTATATATTTAGTAATATTAAGTTGGGATTTCTATATGTATTTAGAAAGAAATATAAGAAATGGGATGATTTTCACTTTGAAATGGTCTCAGTGCGACTGAGTAAAGACCAGGCTATTTACTGCGCACCTCGTGGGCGGTCCTATGTCGCAGTTTTGATACTTATTCCTATTCTTGACAACCTGTACCATGTATGTTATGATCTACCCTACCTGGAGCAAAGTATACTTACTATATTGTGATGTATTTATATTAGTTTTATTTATACAGTACAATATTTTTTTTTAGTTATACAGTGTAATCCTTAATCAAATGATCAATATCATCAATATACTAATAGATGATATCCTGTGTAATGCACGATATTTAAGAACTATATCAAATGTTTCTTTAACATTTCCTTTCAATCACCTTCAAGTATTTGTTACATATATAAATTTTTTTTAAATTACGGAGGTGCATATGGTATCTGAACGAATTTCTAATAATCTATTTAGCAATATGAGGTATTCTAAAGTCTTTCGTTTTCTAAAATTTAATACTTTTTACCAATAAAATTAAGTTTAAAAATGGATTTATATATAATCAACTATTTACAGCTAACCTTAAACTATTTTTTCCGATTTAACTACATCGTTTCTAGTCAGATTCAACTAGAATATTATATAAATTTAGTCTACTTATATAGTTTAATCTAATCTATAACCAGCAATGAACTAGTCACACTAGACTGATCTATTAAAATTACTGTCATATTTCTTTAAACATCCAATATAATAACTATATCCTTTTTCATGGTATTTAAAATTAAATATTTTTTATATTGCTACACCTATGTGAACTTATGATGTAGTTATTTATGGTTTACTGTCAAGTTAGTTAATATACATTTATTGAATTATTTATATTTCCTGCATATCGTCATTTAGTGTATTTCATGTTTTAATAAAAATTGCTTAGATGATGAGGCTATTGTACACATATTGATTACTTTATAGAGGATGAATATATTTGTATGTCATTGTTTTATCTAAATGAATATTATCATTTAAATCGACATATTATAAATAACCAAAATAAAAATATTTTTACACAAAGTAGCATTCAAGTATACAAAATTTGCTTTAAGTTGAATTAATATTTGATAAGTTTTAAATAAACATTAAATGGAATCTTTATATTTGAGATAGAATAAAACATCTTCACAAACTTACAGGAGCAAATTTGCCAAAATGAGTATGTCGTAAATAATAAACCTATTCGTATATTATATATATATATATATATATATATATATATATATATATATATATATATATATATATATAATATAGTATATTATATATATATATATATATATATATATATATATATATATATATATATATATATATATTATGTCTAAATTGTCTCTACAATCTACAAACCATACGACGTCAACATACCGCGATTAATAGTTCAACAACGAATAACTTGTGTGCAACTGTTTTATGAAAGCTGGCAATTATTTATAGTTGCATTAAAAACATTCACACAAAATTAGGACAAAATAAAGCGCTTACAGAGTTAAGAGTTTATAACTTAATCAATAAATTCCAAGAAGAGTATCCAAGCCAATCAATTCGACGACGTGCACAACAATTGAATCTGTCAAGAACCACCACGCATCGGAATTTAAAAAAGATCTTCATTTCTCAGCATACAAAATTCAGTTGGCACAACAATTAAAAGTTATATACCATTTACAACGACGTACATTTGATAATTGGGTGTTAGAAAATAAATAATGATGCTGATTTTTGCTACAAAACTCTGTTCAGCGATGAAGCACATTTTCATCTTGATGGATACGTCACAAAGTTATCTAATTTGGGTGCTAGAAATGCACATGCTGTTCACGAAAAATAAATACAGCCACATAAATGCACAGTTTGGTGCGCATTTTGAAGTTGTGGAGTGATTAGACCATACTTCCTTGAAAATGAAGCTAGTAATAGCTTGCTGAGTCGTATGGTTTGAGGATGACAGTCGTTAAATATTGCCGCCCTATCTTTGACAGAATAGAAGTGGCGCGCAATTCAAATCGTATAGTACCAACTGAAACACCTTATAGTTAGGATGTGATAGCAAATCATATAATTTTCACCAGAGGCAATAACAGACTACAATAAGACAAGAAAGCCAGAAGACTAGAATACTGTCAGTTGATGTCCACTATCTAGCCCCTATCGACCTCATTTTTCATGAGGTATAACAGTAGTTGACTCCTGTATGCTGCGACGCAATAGCTTAATCGCCTCCAGAATCATCTGGTGTCATCCATTACAGACATCACCGAAACTAACAATTGCGAACTTAGGGGAAAAGCTCTGATGGCTTGACTATCTGCTCCTTGCTAAGAAGTGGCGGTTATTTTATCACTCGTATTCCAGTTAATATCCAAAGTATCGCGAACAAAGCTTGTCTATTCATAACATATTACATCTCGTAGACCAAATGAGAGCATCTCCATAAGGGAACATTGATACATCGAGGGTCATATACAACATGTAAAAACATATTAGTAGTTTCTATGGGCGGTTTGTGGTGGTGGCTTATTCCCCCCTTGGCTGTAGTTTAAAATGGTAATGATATTTACTGCTTGCTATCTTAGAGTGAGTACATTATCTATCCCAAAAAAAAAACTCAAAATGTTTCATAGACGGAATTGTATCTACGTGGGTATCTAAAAGCGACTGGGTACATGACACAAAGTCATTATTAAAGACAGGTGTCTCTCATCTATATCCTTAATCGAGGTACATAACCCTGTTGGTTGGGCCTTCGCGATTGGACCTAGGTTAGTAATATCGCCCCAGTAGAGAAACACATAGTCTCTTTAACAAAATGGGTTCCTTTTGTCGAGTTCTATGTAGCATATTACAGGTCTGTTAATACCAACTCATATTATAAAATTTTGGAAAGAAGGGTTCCTCTCGACATATTGTATGGTACTGTTTATGCCAGCAATTATTGAACAAAATTGGAGTTTCCGTTACAAATAATGGAGTTCCTTTGTTTGTAAAGAAGAATCATTTCCATCTGTTCACCATCCTACCACTGGTGAAAATTAGATGATCATGCCAAATCTCCAGTCTTCTATGTCAACTCTCTTGAGAGGAGGTAAACAGTGGGTGCAGAGGTTCATTGATATCATATTCAACATGTGTGATATCAATGTAACTTCTGATTCAACGTTCTCAGGAGCGAATATGTCAATAGACGAGTATGGAGTGTTGCAAGATGAATATCCTACTTACATAGACTCAAATTATTAAGTGTATTTCTCTTTTTAATTTTACTTTTGCATTATACGTCTATAATTTAATTCTCTCTAAATGTATTTTCCTTCAAAATAAGATATTCAAGCTCATATGTAAATACTGTGTATATAATTTAAAATGCACAATTTTTACCTTACCTAGAATACTCATTAATAGAATGAATTATAATCATGAAATCATTAACTAACTCAAGAATATTCTGTAAGCATCTCATACCTATATAAATATGAATAGATACGTTATAAAACCGGTGACATTAGTTTACTAATGTCTGCGTTAATTTAGAAATATGAGTAGTATAGCAAAGGGGCTCTCAGGCCACTTTTGATGCAGATGGCATGTGTCCATCGGGAGTGACCAAAGATGTGGGTGGGGTCGCGAAGAGTTCTTGTGGATGATCAACAATGACCAGAGGGTGTAGAAAAAACATGGCGGCGGAACATGGCTGCATTAAGAAAAAAGAGGGTGGGGGTAAAAACAAACATGTCTGCATTAAGAAAAAAATATTGTTGCATTAAGAAAAAAGAGGGTGGGGGGTAAGAAAAAAACATGTCTACATTAAGAAAAAAATATGGCTGCATTAAGAAAAAACATGTCTGCATTAAGAAAAAATATGGCTACATTAAGAAAAAAGAGGGCGTGGAAAAAAAACATGGCTGTATTAAGAAAAAAGAGGGTGGGGGTAAGAAAAAACCATTTCTACATTAAGAAAAAATATGGCTGCTTTAAGAAAAAAGAGGGTGGGGGGAAAGAAAAAAAAATGCATTAAGAAAAAAGAGGGTGTGGGTAAGAAATAAACATGGCTGCATTAAGAAAAAAGAGGGTGGGGGTAAGAAAAAACATGTCTGCATTAAGAAACAAAATATGATTGTATTAATAAAAAAAGGGGTGTGGCTGCGTTAAGAAAAAAACATGGTGGCAAAGGGGCAGGAGGGTGGGGGCCGTTACGTGGACATCTAACGCAATATGTCAAAAGGGCTTTATCTTAAACTTTATCCGATTTCAATCGAATAAAGACTAAAATTCATTAAAAAATTAATTGAACATAATCACAAGAAGGAGTATTTTTAGTAGGTTAAGAATTAAAAAAAATTATAGACAAAGAAAATATATTTATGGTAAAAAAATAGTACGTATATTTAGCATTACATTTAGATTCAATATTAAACATAATAGAACAATAGGAAAAAAACATGGAGTCTTAAGTATGGAGTCTTAATCTTTGTAGATATGTATACATTCACTGAAACAAAGAAACGTCAGCGATTTTAGTAATTAGAACGTTCATAGTTCGGATACTTAGATTATCATAGTTCGAGTGCTTAGATGAAATACAAATTTTACGTAATTCTATACTTAACAAGACAGAACATATAATTTTCTAAATTCACTTATTTTTGTAATATCAATATATGCAGATCATTCAACAGTTTTTACATGTGCTTAAGTTTATCTGGGGAATAATTTTAATTCATGCATTATGCAGAGTTAGAGAAATGGATTACAATTTTGTTCAATAGCGACTCGATGTTACGATCGATTAAATTTGTTGAGCGTTATTCAGGAAAAATATTTCTTTTTTTATATTTCTAGCAAATTATTGTGTTCATCTAGGGAACTGGCCGAGTATCGTATAGATCCCACGACTTGGATAGTTTATGTGGTCTGACAGAAGAACTTGAAGAAATAGAAATAAAGTTTTCGCATTATGCTCTAAGATTATCGCAAATTATTGAAATCAAATTGTTGAAAATGAGTAACAGCTTCTGCACATTTCAATCATCTGACAAAGTTGTTCGTGAGCACATCTATACCAATAAAATTAAAAAAGAAAACCATAGACAGTCTCAAATTAATGTTATAAAACGTAAAAAAATTTGTTTCTCAATCTGAAGTCCGATTATTCTTTTGACAATATCTGAGAGAATCATCCACTTAAATATATCTAATGACTCTTTACAAATTCCTTTTTACGGTACTGTAATAATGTATCTTAAGTATTTTAAAGTGAATTTTTCATCGTTGTCGATGACGACGGGTTATCCTCGAAGATGTCTGTTGTGTTATTCGCGTCCAACTTCGACGTCACTACATAGTCGACCCATGACAAATCAAAATGCTACATTTGCAGTTTTTTTATCGATAGGAAGTCATAAATTATTTTTTATTGATTTATCCTCAGATTAGAAATAAAATGTTTTGTCTATCAGCCCGAAATTTTACAGTTTGTTTGTATTTAAGTCACGTTCCTTAAACCAGCCTGCGACGTTTTCGTCAACAAGTCAAGACTTGTTTGTATGTGTTTTAAATCTGATTCTGCATTTTTTCGTTGGGTTGCTTTCGCTCTCACGTTACAGCATTGATATTGGGAAATCATAAATTGATTTTTTATCGATTCTCTTATAATCACTTTTTAAGTAGACGTTGTTTGCGTCCAGTTTCTCATATTACCAAATTTCGTGCTGTTACATCGTGACTGTGAAAAATGTTTTTTTATGTTAAATAAAATCTGCATTCTACAATCCGATTTTTTAAGAAATTTCGTTAACGGACTTGAATTGGTATGATTTCATTGCGAATTATTAATATCATACTCGATAATGATAAAGAAAATAATTTTATCGAAACTGGAATGGAATTTGAAGATTTTCAAGATAACTAGTCAGATATTTTATTGATAAAAATATATTGATATTTCAAGAGTAATGACAATGTTGCTTTATTTTGAACGATGAATGTATCAAAATATTATTGGAATTAAAGATAGATTAAATTTTTTTAAACATTTATATTTTGCAGATATTGGGAAAAATGCAAATGTATATTAATTAAAAATAAAAACTTTTATATAATAATGTCACATGTATTTTTATTTTGAGTTACGATTTATATTCATCAAAATTATTTACCAAGTCATCCTTAATGTTTCTTGGAATATCTGTTAAAAGCAATAAAATCTCTAGCACTTCTCATATTTTCACATACAACTTTACTAGATAAATAATATAAACTTTTGACGTTAAAACTACTTACTACCACTCTATATTTATATATATATATATATATATATATATATATATATATATATATATATATATATATATATATATAAATCAACAGATTTCTTTCTAAGACCCCTTCTTATTTTTCATTCAAATTTCACACCTTCCTACCTTACTCGCTACCTAGTCCTCAGATTTCTCGCCTATCTGACATCCACCGCGCTCCCCCAAATTTCAAATTTCTAGCCCTGTATTATCAGCTCTGTTTCTTTTTTAGTCTATACTTATATTACTACCTACCATCCATGTCTCTACATACCTCCCTAGTCTTCAGATTTTTAATATTAACAACTAGCCAACTGTATTTCATTTATATCTGAATCGCCTAAATAGGTAGGTAAAAATCCATATCAACAGTAAATATGAACAATATATACAACATGTAATAGAGATAAAAAAATTATAATTCCAAATAACCAATACTGAAACACTAGTTTTTTTTCCTATCGAATATGATAGGAAACGAAGTTATTCTATTATCTTATTGAAGCTAAATATAATGATAAATACATTATTCTCCTTTTTGGTTTATAACTCTTTTATTTATTAACCTATTTAAAATATTCTGTCTTGTGATTATGTTCAATTAATTTTTTAATTAATTTTAGTCTTTATTCGATTGAAATCTGATAAAGTTTAAGATAAGGTCCTTTTGGCATATTGCGTCTGATGATCAAAGTCGATGTATACCCACGTAAAATTTCATTTCAATCGAACAGAATGGAACTAAGATTTTTACTTTCTTAAGTAATTGATTCCATTAGTCTATTCAGTAGACATCATTAGGTTCATATATCAAGTTTAATTGAAATCCAACGCCATGAACTCAAAGGATATAAAATTTAATATACAGGAAATAAATTGCATTTCTTTCATGTGTTTTCTCTTTACACCTGACCAACTCAGATTTCAAATTTCCCGCCTTCCTACCGTGATCCCCAGATTTCAGATTTTCCACCAACACTGTTTTACACAGATGATATTTAATACGATTTGGATTTATGACCTTGATCTCAATTCCGATGTTAGTCGGCTTTAATCACAGTCTACAATAGTGGCAAAACAACAGTTTGTTTACATTTAAGTCACGTTACTTAACTCAGCTGGCGACACTTTGTTCAACAAGTCAAGACTTCGTTGAATTTGCATTCTATATAATAAGCGACAAGTAGGTGAAAAGAAAAAATGACTCAGCATTTAATCATCCACGTGCAGATAATTTTTGTTTATTCACCAGACCAGCTTATTTAGTCTCCAATAGCATAGCAAACATTTTAGTCACATTTTCAAGTGATAACATCATACAAGTGTACCAACCCAAATATAGTGGCTTTTTAGTACCAACTTAGGAAAAATGAAACCCCTGTTTTTACCATAAATACATTTTCTTTGTCTATAACTTTTTTATTTATTAACCTATTTAAAATATTCTCTCTTGTGATTATCAATTCAATTAATTTTTTAATGAATTTTAGTCTTTATTCGATTGAAATCGGATAAAGTTTAAGATAAAGCCCTTTTGACATATTGCGTCAGATGTCCACGTAACGGAGCCCATTTGTTTTTTTTCAGCATGACGTTTCTCACACGAACTAACATCACGTGTTTTTTCTTAATGCTACCATGTTTTTTTCTTAATGCAATTTTCTTCTTAGCCCCCCTACCCCCCGACGTGTTTTTTTCTTAATGCTACCATACTTAAGACTATAGAAATATAAAAAAAGAAATATTTTTCCTGAATAACGCTCAACAAATTTAATCGATCGTAACATCGAGTCGCTATTGAACAAAATTGTAATCCATCTCTCTAACTCTGCATAATGCATGAATTAAAATTATTCCCCAGATAAACTTAAGCACATGTAAAAACTGTTGAATGATCTGCATATATTGATATTACAAAAATAAGTGAATTTAGAAAATTATATGTTCTGTCTTGTTAAGTATAGAATTACGTAAAATTTGTATTTCATCTAAGCACCCGAACTATGATAATCTAAGTATCCGAACTATGAACGTTCTAATTACTAAAATCGCTGACGTTTCTTTGTTTCAGTGAATGTATACATATCTACAAAGATTAAGACTCCATACTTAAGACTCCATGTTTTTTTCCTATTGTTCTATTATGTTTAATATTGAATCTAAATGTAATGCTAAATATACGTACTATTTTTTTACCATAAATATATTTTCTTTGTCTATAACTTTTTTATTTATTAACCTATTAAAAATACTCCTTCTTGTGATTATGTTCAATTAATTTTTTAATGAATGTTAGTCTGTACTCGATTGAAATCGGATAAAGTTTAAGATAAAGCCCTTTTGACATATTGCGTTAGATGTCCACGTAACGGCCCCCACCCTCCTGCCCCTTTGCCACCATGTTTTTTTCTTAACGCAGCCACACCCCTTTTTTCTTAATACAATCATATTTTTTTTTTTAATGCAGACATGTTTTTTCTTACCCCCACCCTCATTCTTCTTAATGCAGCCATGTATTTTTCTTACTCACACCCTCTTTTTTCTTAATGCATTTTTTTTTCTTACCCCAGTCTCATAAGGAATTTGACGACGAGGTCAGGACATATTAAATACGAAAAATGTTTAAAGAAACCTGCATTTAGGCAGCATTGCATAGAGGTCAAATTAAAATTTGCTATGTTCAAAATACACATTTTAGGACCATATAATCCTTGGCGACAAAAAAAAATTAATTCAGATGGATCGGATGAGTTTAGCTATTATTGGCATGATTTACGAGAGGAGCAAAAAATTATGTCAAGAAGACCTCAAACAGTTGATTCTGTTGGATGACATGGGCAGCTTTTAAAAAAGGTATAAAAATCTAATTTACTTTCGTAAATGGCAAAATTAATGCGACTGCTTATTAAAGCCTGTCAGAAAATTACCTGTTACCGTTTTAGCCCTTACTGAAGATGATGATGCAATATTTCAACAGGATAATGCAGCTATTCATTCTGCAAGGTCCACAAGGAATTGGTTTCAATGGTATGGAATCAACCTTATGCCATGGCCAGCATTAAGTCCTCATCTTAACGCGATAAAAAATCTATGGGAGATTATGGTGAGAGCAGTATAGAATCCAAAAAGCTACAAAAATTGTAGCTACTTTTGGCAAAATTCCAGAGGCAACTTTGAAGCAATTTAATAGATAGTATGAACATTCACTTATTAAATAATAAAAATAAGGGTAAATGGACCAAGTATTAGTCCAAGTAAAATATAAAAACACCAGTGACACCATATAACCAGTAAATACATCAGCTTATAGTTTTTTACAATTCACATGCCCATTTTTTCATAAATCTCTGTTATTCACCAATACATGAGTTCTTTAAAACACGTAATATAAAACCCTGATTTCATGTAATATATCCCATATATCCATAAAGTTTTTTTCAAATTTTACCGATGATGCTATGATCTGGATGATCACCATTAGTAAATTGCATGATAATTACCCAAATTAAGGGTGAATCTATATTTTTTCACAGCACTGCATATTATGAGGGATTTAAACGCCACGTAATATGTTTAGTCCGAAAATATACTACAACACGTTGATTGATTTTTCCTTTCTTAGAGAAGATTTCATATAGCGATAAACAGATATTGATACCTGATAATATTGACTTGCTACATACATATACGTATGTGCAGACATAAAACGAATAAATGCTCCAGGTTTATTCATTTTATGCATTATGTCATATAGATATAACGTGTTGGTTGTGCAATGTGATACGCTAATACCGATCTGCATACTTAAAACGAATTCTCTATAATGCTAATTGAACAACATTCTGGCTTCGACCGGCGCGATTAATCTCAACTTTATAGAATTTCAATCCGATTTCAATGTGACATTGTAGACAAAAACAACTTATAGTTACGCAGCTGTGGAATGGTAGATGCGAACTGCGACGCTACATTTCCTTATCGTTTCAATCTGAAGTCAAATCGTGAGACGTCGATGGTCTCTTTAACGAAGAGGAATCTTTTAATCGAGATCCGCAACCCTGTAAAAATAATAAGCCTTTGGTACATTTTACGGCAACCGCTACAGATCTGATAGTATCGAGGAACAATAGGGCATTTTGTTCTCCGATTTCTTTAGTCGGCTCCGAAGTTTCTACTTCTTGTTGGGTGCTCTGTTTATGTTTTTGTCCTCTCATAATTTCGCCGGATTTGCTGGGGAAAGTTTTTGCAGATAACATTTGTGGTTCAAGAACACGTAATGAAATCATCGTTACCATAAATTTTATTACTTTTGCCAACCTTTTTATGTCACCGGAATGCAAATTTCTGTCGCCAAAAGTTAAAGGTGAGATTGCATATTTTCTTTATTGAAGATTGCGGTGATAGCTTTTATTGCTCATACGCATTCACTGCCTTTTTACTTTTTTAATGGCTGCATGTTATTAGTTCTTGCAATTATACAATAATCACTATATATTACATTATCAATAAGTTAACGTATTAAAGCTACTAGATCCTACTCTGTACACCACTTAATATAATTTTACATTATTTACAATAAGCTTTTAAAATGTATTGACATACTTTATATTCGTTTTGTATTTATTTTCACGATTTTAATGGTAATAATCATAATAGCATTGATTTCGTCAATCTAATTTTCTAATATATACTCTTTTCACTGAAAATTTATAACTGTTGATTATTTCAGAGCAACCATTTATACATCACAAAATTATTAAAAACACGAATATATCCATATGTACATTAACTAAAAGATTACATAAATTTATAAGCAGATAATTAAGAAGCAGACAACAATATCTGATAAAGGTAGTGAAATTAATCAATGTAAGAAATCAGCTCCCTACACGTTCTTCTTATAGTTTTGACAAATTGTGTTTCACAAATATCAAATATGGACCAGCTAATATTTTGATCCTAGTGATATTTGTATAAATAAGCACTCCTCAGTCATTTAATAATGTTATCTATGAATTTTATAAAATTATAATGATAAAAATGGAGCGCCCTCTAAAACATACGTTCAGCAAAAACACGTTAAATCATGAACCTTGCAAATAATTATAAGTGCTGTACATACGACTGAAAGACAAGTAGTGACCACCTCCAAGGTGGTCACTACTTGTGGAAGCAGGTACTTCACAAGTAGTCCATTTTAATGTCGAATGTGATTGAGCTAACATCTTACTGTTAATGTTACATATAAAAATAAATACTGCTCAGAACTTATTTAATATTGTTTTCTATGGATATATGATTATAATACGTCATCTCCTGTAAATATATACGCAATGTATATACGCAGATATTGTTTCTCATCTTGAATTTGCACATTTAACTAATTAAAAAATGAATTTCCACTTATCGAACGTTTTAAAAAGGATGGAAAAAGAAAGTCTAAAGCGTGAATATCTAGTGAATAAAGTTAATTCTGTAGCAAGAACTCTAACATGATGCAGGCTTTATCAAGCCTGGCAGAAGGATAGAGCTTTTCACATAGCAGGAGGTTGCTGATGTTCATCTAGATTCTGCTACTAAGTCTTACGCTAAGTTAATCAGAAACCGAAGCCAGTATTCCCTATGAATGTTGATGACGTTGCACATCAACATCCATAAAGGTGATAAGCATGCGCACATCTTTTCGTATTTATCGGTGAGGAAGTTATAACGGTTGCTACCAGATCACTAACCAAAATCGCGCATTGTCTATTTCGAGAAATCAGTACAGAAACATCCAACTCTCACCTACCGTCAATATTTGCCGTATCATTCAATGTACTCACCTCCTTAACAAGTTCTATATTTTAAGGTGTTCTATTAAAATAAGCAGTACGGTTGCAGGCATATATAGTAGAATTATTTTATGAAGAGCAAGTCGGCAATAAACCGTGCGACAAAGAGCAATGTATAGCTTACCTTCTCCCACGCGAATGCAGTAAAAGAATTTTACTTAGGTCACCTTTAAAACTACTGAAGTGCACTGACACGTACGTATTTTTAAACTTGCATAAATCAGACAAAGACAGTAAATATTGAGTGTTTCGATAGTTATACTTAGGTCAGGTCTGCAGTACATGGGCGGATTATGGTAGTGAGAATGAGGGTAAAATGGAATACACAGAAACTGGTTTAAAACATTTATTAAATATTTGTAATATGGTACCCATGTATTGATCACTAGACTATTAGGACATATAGTTGAATGCAATTTATATTTTTATAGCATGCCTTTAACATTCTTATAGTATGCCGCTAAAGGTTTTATAGGATACCGTTTTACATTTAGACAATATTATGATATTATGAATATAAATTATATAATATAAAACTATACTGGCCTTTACTATAAGTAGGTAAAATACAAAAATGTTAATTTAGGTCGGCATCTGCCTCAAAATCTTATTCACTCTCAGAAGAGTAATTTGTACCAAAGTTTATTACAAGTGGTTGTACCTGATCGTCTAAAGCACATTCTTTTCGCCAATATTCCTTAATAATAATTTCTGTATGTTTGATGCAATCTTCCCAATGTATTTTAGTAAAACTCTGCAACGCTTGATTCCACACATTTAAATCGGCTTTTTCGTTATGTTCTTGTTAACCCACTATATTTTTGTTATTAAATTTTTTGCACTAAGCCCATATTAACTCAATAGCATTAAAAATATAGTGGTATGGTGGAAGGCGTAAAACTTTATGACCCATTTTACAAATCAATATATCTATGGCATATGGCATGGCCACTTTATATTTTTTACATAATCTAATAGCTCACATTTCAAAGCATTTCCTGGAAAGTCTATTTTCTTATTTTTCAACCACTTAGTTATGTCCTCCTTTGTTGTAGATGTATTTGGAACAATTTCATTCAGTCTAGAGTGATATCGAGCATTGTCCATTACAATTAAAGATGGTCTCTCTAGTCTAGGGAGTAGTTGCTCTTCTAGCCATTTTTCGAACAGATCGGCATTCTTATTGTCGTGATAGTCAGAAAACTTGTTTTTTGTTGAAAATATAATACCAGCCTCATTTGTAAAGCCATCCCTGTTCCCAGCATAAAGAATTATGTATCTCTTTCCCTCATTTCCTTTTTTGTTCAGTACTGATTTGGGATCTGTGTCGTGCCAGGTTCTAATAACACTGCCGTGTTGAAAATCCCATGTCTCATCTAGAAATATTACAACTAATGGATTATCTGACAATATGTTTTCCATGTAACTTTTCAAAAACTGTGCGCGGTTTAAAACTATTTGTGGACTTTCCATTAATGCGCGCCTTCCATAGCCAATTGTATACTTAAAACCTATGGTTTTTAGTATTTTTCTTAAACTTGAAACACTAACTGCTATGATGTGTTTATTAATTAGTTCTTGATATAGTTTTTTTAACGTTATGTGTTCCTTTCTTTCTATCATGTTATATATAACTCTTCTGATCTCACATTTTTCATTTTCTGTCATATCTTTACTTTTTGGAGCTTTTCTATTGTTGGTACGCTAAAACAGAAATAAATAAGGTGCACATTTTGTATAGCTGACTTGTATATTATGCAGGTAGAGTAATTTAAATAGTACGTACACTAGCTTTCCTTAAAAAAAATTATTATAACTTTTCATCCCAAAATTTAATTGTTTATTTTAAAATCCCCCGTCTATGTATAATTTTTGCTTATATTATAATGTATAGATAGTTTAATTGCAAAATATATTTGTACATAAGAAATTTAGCACTAAAAATATAAATGAGTCTATTGTGGGATCTTACAAATATTTCTATTTATTTCCCTTTATAATATATTTAAATATACTAAACTTACCGGCTCCTTTATTCCAGGGGGTCCTTGTTGTCTAATTCTTATTATGGTACTCTGACTTAACTTTAATACCTCAGATGCACATTTAATTACAGTCATATTTTCTGTATTGTTCTCTTTTTGGTTTTGGAAATATTCGATAACATTTAAAACTAACCTTCGGGTTTGCGAATTTAACACTTCTCGTGACATTTTATACATTAGTTTATAATCTCTCACAGTAGAAACCCAGAATTCAAATATTTAAAACTTTTGAGCCAAATTCCGATCTCTGACGACCCTTCGTTCGCCACTTTTAGAAACTATCCTTATTTATACTCATAGGGAGGAGCAGTACAAGAGGTAAGACTTGTGTATTTGATTCAGTAATAGTATTACAAGCGGAGCGCGCAAATGATTTATAGGCAGGTCTGTGTCTCTTATTCAGATTGGATTGGTTTGGAAGAGTCAAACATGCATCTGTCTTTGTCGCACAATTTATTGCCGACTTGGTCTTCATAAAATAATTCTACTATACAAAGAATTTCTAGTTGAAAAAAAATTTCAGCAAAATCTAGTCTCTTCCAGCCCAGCCCTTAGGATTTTTTTCACACAATCTTACACTGTTCCCAAGGAATACGCAGACATATTCGTTTGATTGTCAACGCGCTTTCGTCGACAATTTGTGAATATCATATACACTATTCTCTGGTAGCACGCCAGATTTTAAAGAATTGCTATAGTCATTGTCACTAACTGACTTTCGTCGCCCTTGTCAATTCATATTTCGCCATACCGAAATAATACACAGTCTACTGTTGTACAGTACAAAACGCGTAGGTTCTTAAAATGTATGTTACCTTTATACATCGAACGTTAGGATGAGGTAACCTATTGCATCAGCATTAAAACCCGAGAAGATACTAATAAAACCGATTGGTAATGTTATTTTAGATGCATGAATTTTACAAGAATATTCCACAGATAGACTTTACATCCTTCAGGAACTTTCATGTTCAAAAACTTAGATTTTATGAATTAAATTAACAAAGCCGGGAAAGGGGCTGGAACATTCAATGCAGCAACAAAACCAGAAAAGTGGTTTTCGATGAACACCGAAATATTATATGTTACTTTTTTATTATTGTATTATAAAGTATTGATGTTACCGAAATATTAGGTGCATTTCGCTAACCAAGTTGACTTCATCAGGAGATGATTAAAGTTGTGTTATATCATCTTTATAAAAACACTTCCTTAAAATACACTTCGTGGGACACCACGGAATATTTTTCTTTAGTAAATGAATATTATACCTCATGAATAATTTAATCTGTGAATATAAATTTATACATTTGTTGTTGGGGACGAAATTCATTTAGGTTATTTATTGTTTTTGTAAACATTTATTTTTATATGCGTATGCATGCCCCGTAGGCGAAGATCATTAAAATCAAAGATATAAAAGAAATTGAAAATATGTGATACTCTAAATAGTAAATAAAACTACAACACGACTACACTAATAGAAGTGCCTTAACACAAATAAAAAGAATAAACTAAACCAGATAGTTATTCACAACGTAACATAAAGATATATCAAATATAATAAGAAAATTAAAATATAAATTGAATTTAACTGCCCTAATAATAAAAAATGAAAATATAAATTGAATTTAACTGCCCTAATAATAAAAAATGAAAATATAAATTGAATTTAACTGCCTTATCAAACAGCTTTTTTGATACTGTACGTTACAAAAGGATATATTAGACGTCTTTTTTACAACTACATTTTGCAATAGTTAGAAATCAGTTTTTCTAAGGGCTGTGATTGTTTTCTAAGGACTTTAAAATCCAAATGACTTAATAGGTCTTTAAGGATATTACAAATTTAATATATCTACGTTTTCAATGTCTGATAAATTAAGACGGTATTTGGAACACCTTTTACAGGATATACTCCACATATATAGTGTAAATACCACTCCACATGTTATATAGTGTTATGTATACAGTGCTATTCAAAAGTCTCCTCCCCCCTCTTATCTTTTTAACGATTATACAGAAACTAGTGAAATTTGATAACTGAATATTAAGGGTTGTAAACTTCCCTAATAGTGATGATAGATGACGTATGCGTCAAAGATGACGTCACAAGGTCATTGTGACAAATAATTTTAAATGGAACCCTATGGCAAGCGACACCTCTTTTAAAAGGTATCGAAAAAACGTATTCAATGATACTAACATTGTTTGTATTTATGGTAGTTTTGATGGATTAAATCAGTAATCAGTAAACTTGGATAATAATTTGAATTACAGATTCAAGAATCAGTACCTACTTATAGTAATTGTTCGAAGTGAGCTCCATCTACTTCCTGACAGTAAAACATCCTATTGCGAAACTCTTCTCGTACTTTTTCAAATGTGTCTGCGGAAATAGCCCTACATTCTGTAACAATACGTTGTTTTAAAACATCAATATTGTCAGGCTGAGTGGCGTAAACCTTCGATTTAAGATACCCCCACAGAGAAAAATCTAAAGGTGTGAGGTCCGGTGATCGAGGCGGCCATTCCATTGAACCTCGTCGTCCAATCCATCTACCAGGATATTCTTCATCCAAATACCGTCTTACTGCACCGTAATAGTGTGGAGGAGCACCATCCTGTTGGAATGTTATTTCCAAAATGTCGAATTCATCTTGATTATCTTCCAAAATTTCAAGGATTAACGGTTCTATTGCATTTTGCAACATCTGCAGATACACCTCACCGGTTAAGTTGGTATTTCAAAAAACAGGCCCAACGATGTGGTTTCCCAGTATACCTGCCCAAACATTGACCTTCTCGGGATACTGAGTATGTGTTTCACGAAACATGTGAGGATTTGCGTCACTCCAATATCTCACGTTTTGTGTATTTACATTTCCATTTAGATAGAAAGTACTTTCGTCACTAAAACAAATTGTTTTGACATAGTCTGGCTGTTGGTTAATTTTAGTCTCCATATTTTCACGAAATTGCAGTCTTCGGTCTGGATCGTCGTCTGAGAGTAGATAAACCATTTTTAATTTGTATGGGTGAAATTTGTTTTTTTTTCAACACCCTGTGCACTGTACTTTGACTGACTTCACAGGTTGATGCAACTTGAGTTGTTGAAGAAGTAGGATTTACTATTACTTCTGCCAGTATATCAATTTTCTTCTCATCAGAAATTTGTGGTCTGCCAGATCGTTTTGCGTCATTAATACTACCCGTTGTTTTAAACTTACGAAGAAGCTCTCTCAAATAAGTCCTCGAAACTGGGCGATCGGGAAACCTTTCATTAAAAATGCGTTCTGCTGCATGAATATTTTCTCCAGTTTCACCAAGTATTAGGATCGCTGCTACTTTATCACCTAAAACACGTACCATTTCTCTTCTTGAAGCACTTAAACGGTTCAGCTCACAACAGTTTAACAAATTATTGAATGTACAAATATTTTAAAATTACCACAAGGTACTAAAACAGTTAAACGTTCGATCAACAATACACAAATTATTAAATGTATAAAAACTTTGACAGCTAAAAAAACATCAAATTGGGGAGACTTGCAAAAACGTCAGATTATTTACTCTCCAACTATCCAGTGGCGGAGCTTGAATTTTAAATTTTATTATTAACTGATTTAATTCATCACAGCTTTGCGGTTTTTGAAAGCCAGTTGTCAAAACTGCCGTAAACAGACACAATATTAGTATCATTGAATAGGTTTTTTCGATACCTTTTAAAAGAGGTGTCGCTTGCCACAGGGTGCCATTTAAAATTATTGGTCACAATGACCTTGTGACGTCATCTTTGACGCATACGTCATCTATCATCACTAGTAGGGAAGTTTACAACCCTTAATATTCAGTTACCAAATTTCATTAGTTTATGTATAATCGTTCCAAAGATAAGAGGGGGGGGAGGGGACTTTTGAATAGCACTGTATACCATGTAAATAAACTCCAAGAAACAATGTACTTTTCCAAATAATTAATATGTGTTATTAACGGGATTCCAATCTGTTGATGTATTTTTTTACTTTTAACCTAACATAATATATGTAAGTCAATCGGAGTGTATATCTTATTTCATCGCTATTAGCTAATTAAAAAATCTCCAAAACATACCGTGGCTTGTTTTAGGACTAGACTCAAGTAGACTGTTCCGTTTACCGGCAAGATACGAGAGTTTTTTATTTGACAAATAGTGATGAAATGAATAGTATAACTATTATTTAATTATTGCAAAGTATGTAAAATTAAAACAAGATTTGTGTTCGCATGTGACACGTATGTTTCCATATGTTTCATAAATGTTAAAATTTTGTCACAAGTAACCCCTAATTTGTAATACGACTTTTCTTATACATGTCATGATATACATAATATCATGACATGTATAAGAAAAGTCGTATTATATATTATCTATTTTCAGATATCATATATTTTCTTATATATTTAAAGACATTTAGAGGAAGTGCATTTTAAACACACCAACGATTTGCACTGGCCATATAAAGATGTACTCAGCGTGTTTTAGATGTAACCTCAGAAAAAGTTTTAAGTCATCGGCCTATAACAAATATTTGATGTGGCGAGCAGTGGTTAGGGTGAATTGACGCACATATCATCGATATTAGTCAAGCAACATCCAGTGCGGTATCACCAAAATGGGTGATCACCGGCTGACTCGCTTACAACTTCCAGTAGCTTCTATGTCAGTTGTTTGTATAGAAGACATACCATCCCTCAAATGTGATGTAGCCGTAGGTCACTTGCCTCTTATGTATTAGACAAGTATACCTACTCTACCCTACTGCAAGAATGGCATCGGTGATATGTCTTGGCAGCGGAAATACGCCGACATTAAACAACACTATAAAACAGTATTTCATCAGGTTGGAATTTGATATAATGGGTATTTGTATATAATAACAATGGATCGAAAATTAAACTTTGTGGCACCCCTGGCTCCTGCACAAAAGTTTCCTACTTATAACCACGCTACAGTACAAATCGGTATCTTACTTTTCCGCACTCCACTATATGCGAAAAAGTAATGTAATCGTGCAAAGAAAAAGTGAAATATCAAAAATTATTTTTTGGGTTTATTTTTCGTTTTTCGACCTAAAAACAAAAAAATGGTTTTTAAAAAAGTTTGCTGTGTGTTTGTCATCGTTGTCGTTGTCCTCGGCATTTATTCTTGTTATTATTTATTCTTGTTATCACGATAACTCAACTAAATAGTGTCGGATCGATTGGGATTTGACTGATTCTGATCGGGGACGTCTCCCAGACGACACGTATTGATTTTGAGGTGGATAGAACACACTCCACCATGTACATGGGTCATGAGAATGTGCAATGGTGGACTATTTGAGAATATTTTTTTGTTAGCACGATCACTCAACTAAATCGTGTCGAATCAATCGGGTTTGGATTGATTCTGATTAGAAACATCTACCAGATGACATCCATTGATTTTGAAGTGGATAGGACACACCCCACCCTGTGCATGGGTCATGAGAAAACACGATGGTGGACTATTTGAAAAAAGTAAAACTGTCGCATAAAACACATATTCTGCATTTATGTGTTAGTTTATTTTTTGTCGGCCACTCAAGTTCGAGATAGAGAAGTTCTATGTGCGGAAAAGTCCGTTTTAAGGTATTAAAACTGTTTATTTTTGTTAGTAGGATCACTCAATTAAATCGTGTCGGATCAATCAGGTTTGGACTGATTCTGATTAGGGACGTCTACCAGACGACATCTATTGATTTTGAGGTGGATAGGACACACCCCACCCTGTCCATGGGTCATGAGAAAACACTATGGTGAACTATTTGAAAAAAATAAAACTGTCGCATAAAACACATATTCTGCATTTATGTGTTGGTTTATTTTTTCTCGGCCACTCAAGTTCGAGATAGAGATATTCTACGTGTGGAAAAGTCCGTTTTAAGGTTTTAAAACTGTTTATTTAAAATAAGATTAGAACCGATTAACGATAGAGCTAGATAATCCAAATTTTTCTAATTTATTTAATAAAATACCGTAATCAAGCCGGTCAAATCCACACACTTTTGAACCATATTAACATACAACGATTACGATTTCCTTAATAACACTTATTTAATATAAACTTTTCCCCAAATATTTTATAGTAATCAGAAATTGATCCAATTAATGACAAGAAACTAAAGATCGTAACGAAAGTCCCATTTCTTTATCGATATCGCATTGAATAAAATACCAATCGTGTATTTTTAGAACAGTTATAAAACCACAAGGCAGTTTTCTTAATTGCAATTTTAATGTTTCTCATTGCAAGCAACCGTCCTTTTTCTTCTTTATTTATACTTAATGTCTACAAAATAAATTACATGAGCGAACCAAAAAATTACACCAAGATATTGTTTCAAGATAAATATCAGAAGATAATCGCAGAATTTAAAAATAAAAGATAAGAATCTTTATGTGGAGATGTTCATATTGAACTGGATCTTAAAGAGTCCTGCAGAATTATAAAGTAGTTTAAGTTCACATTGTATGTCAACCCACTTGATGATTAATGATATACTTACTATATGACATTGTTTATATATATAACGTTTTGCTCGTTTTATAAATAATGTAAATACAAATTGACAGACGAGAATTTTGCAATGTGCAAATATTATACGTACCAGTTTTTGTTTCAGATATATTTGTGTCATGAGAAATGTTCATATTTACTTAAAATTTATTATAGCAAACTGTGACATATTTTGCATTTTAAATTAGATATTGCTTAAAATACGTCCTATGAATTCATATAGGGTATTTTTAGAAAAAAATATACTACAAACGGTTTTAACCTCATAACCCAAATAGTTTACAGAATCGGGGTTAGGTACATTTGTAAATATAAAATATTTTATTTTTTACAAGTGACGCATAAAAAATTGCATAATAAAAACTTTACAAAGTGAAAAGGTACTCTTATATAGTGTGTTTCATGAATACGTGAACATACACTAAATGAATTACCTTTAACTTATAGATATATAAAAATTTATAGCAAGATATTTAATTAAGTGACTCTGTTTAATGAGATACAGAGTTTTGCAATTAAAACTTAAATACATATCTTTACGTATTATTTTGGAACTTCTTTGCTATATTTAAGAAGTGTTTGTATTGTAATTTAAGGTGCTTAAAAATAGTTAAGTCCCTCATTATTATCATAGTGAACTTAATTTGTAAATCTTAGTTTAGGTACATTTTCTTTATTTTTCAATAGTCTTATGTAAGTTCATTGCTCTCTAAAGTGCGTATTACTCGAGATATTTATATATGAAGAAGAACTATAATTTATCTCACAAATACATTTCTAATCACTTTGAAATAAAATTAGTTTTAATAAAGAAAAATTAAAAAATATATTTATTTAAATGTAGACAAATTTTGGATATGAATTCAAAATAGTTTTCAAATACAAAAAATATTGATCCTTGGCGTCGTTTCCCATCATAAATACCAAATTTTATTGATTCATCAATACACAAATTCCATAATATATATATATATATATATATATATATATATATATATATATATATATATATATATATATATATATATACCTTTTAGGACGCCCTCTATGTTTCATTAATGGTAAGATGTTATTCATAACTAGAAAAAGTCCTTCAAAATAAAACTTCATTTATGAGATGAATAATATTGATATTTTAAATGGATATCCCTTATTTCAAATGCAAATATCTCGGGAAATAAGCACTCTAGAGTAATGAGCTGAGTATTTTATTTATATAAAAATTATTGGAAAGAAAGAAAATAGTATACTTTAATTAAGATTTAGCCAGTTGCATACAAATTAGGGAGCAAACTTTTCCATCTCCCTTATTGTGAGTCCTAATAATAGGACTAATGAGGTAATAAAAAAGAATATTAAAGAAGTTGTTCAGAATCTAAATTCGCATTTTTAGTTTTTTCAATATTTTTCCACACATTTGCACTTTTGGTTTTCAATTTAACAGGATGTCATGAAAACAAAAACAATGATTAAATTAAATGTTGACTTGACAAAACTTTGAATTATATTGTGTAAAGTTCTAGTTTACAATCGTCTGCATTTAAGAGAACAAATCGAAATAATAAAGTTATTTGGTGATGAGGCTCGTAGTAGTAGAGAAGTAGCTGCAGAATTTTAAGACATCCTTTACAAGTTGCTATTAGTCATTAAATTACAATCGCCATAAGTGCTCTTTCCAATGAAACTGTAAGTGTTATTAAAAGATCTCGGAATAACCAACCTCGTCGAATACATTCGCATCCTGAAGATAATGT
The DNA here is from genome assembly GCA_037954035.1 of Rosalia funebris. Taxonomy (NCBI): domain Eukaryota; kingdom Metazoa; phylum Arthropoda; class Insecta; order Coleoptera; family Cerambycidae; genus Rosalia; species Rosalia funebris. The sequence goes on from JAZFAV010000002.1 coordinate 32,383,341, forward strand.
TAGTAGGAAGTCATGCGAATCCAAGATTGAGTCTACGACATGTAGGGTCTCAACTGAATATCGACAAGGAGAAAATTATAAGATGTTTCAGTCGTCATAAAATCAAACCTTGTAAACCAGTATTTTTACATACTTTGAAAGGTGATAAAAATTAAAATAAAAGGTTAGAGTATTGTAAATGAACCCAGGGACATTTTTTAGGTGACCGGAATTTTCTATAGCAAATTTTCTACTGATGAGGCTACATTTAGTACTAATGAAGTGGTATCTTCTTATAACGATAGATACTGGGCTACACATCATCTATTAATTCATCTGAAATCCTCATTACGTTAATTGTAAATACCAGTATTCAGAGAAAATTACGTATAGCGTGGAATTTTAGGAAACCATTTTCCTTTAATAACTCTTTAACTTTTGAGCTTTTAGTAAACATTTTCGATACGGAATTATGGGATGTAATTGATAATTTCTTCTTAATATACCACGGAAGACGTGTTTCCAGTTATATGGTGAGTCAATCCAGAAACCCAGAATTGTTCGTCAGTGGTTGGACGAACATTTTCCAATGCGCTGGATAAGAAGAAATAGTCCTCTAGAACTCTGGCCTCCTAGGCCTCCCGATATTACACCATTAGATTTTTATTTCTGGGGAACAATGAAGAATAATGTTTACAAAACAAGGTTCGTCGAGAAGTTTGTGCTAATATCAACCTGTCGCGAAATCAACATTCCAGAGCTGAGAAGAGTAGCCAGTCATAATCGTAAAGTATTTGAGAAATGTATTCAAATAAAAGGAGGATTAGCTGTGATAGGTGACATCCGATAATTAATTAAAATTATTTATGTGTAATGAGTAATTATCTCAAAAACTGATTGCCACTTTAAACTGTTGTTTGTTCTTTTCTGTTAAAATGTATTTTTTATCAAATCGACACTTCTGTTCAATATTTTTTTCTCCATTTCCATGGCATCCTATTAAATTGAGAACCAAAATTGTACTACTTTTTCTAAGGACTTTTTTCGATACTTTCAACGCGAAGCAAAATATCGGGAATGGGTCCCATTTGGGGGGCTACCATTGTCTCCTTCTTAGTTTGTTTCTTAAACTTAAGTTGGTTGCCACGAAATGTACGTTTTATATAGGACTACAATTGTGACAAAGTTTAAATCTTGATTTAAAAAATATACGGATGTCTTCATTTTAAATGAATCACGGTACATATTGTACCGTATGTACAATTTATATGTTTTTTATATCATAGTCTTGCATTTTAAAAACACCTACTAGCTTGTCAATAATAGGGACAAGTCTCTATCGGACCGCCCACGAGGTGCGCAGTAAATAGCCGAATGCTGTCCTCACTCTTTTTTCTACGCATACATGAAGAAATCTCACACTTTTTCCTATTATTGACGAGCAGTACGTTTATTTCATCAAGATTTGCCAGAAAGTTGGAAAAGTTTCTGATCAGTCTTCTAATAATCAATGTTAGACGATTTCAAATTATACGCTACATGGCAGGTCAACCCATAAAATAGTTTCATGGGAACTTCATTTTCCGATAACACGTTTCGAAATTAAATTATTTAATACAATAAAGATTCTAAATTATGAAGATACACCGCAACTTAATATAGAGAGATGCCAAGAGATAAGTAAATTGCATCAGCAATCTGCCGATTACTTGTATCGAAAGGTGTAATATAGACTGACCTAACATCACTTAACCTAAGAAGAGAATCGTGAGTAATAAGACTTTTTAATAGCCAGACATATTTCTATTACATATTTGTAAAAGTAGTGTTAAGATAAAGCACTGTGGGCTTTGGAAAACCCGATTTGTTATTTCCAAAATAATACTTCAGATTTTGATTTAGTTAATTTAGATTTAAGTCACTGCGATTAACACTTTCCTATATGTGCAAATAAATTAATATAACTAATTAGGTATAATGAGTTGCCAAGATAATTAATTAGTTAAGTTGATTACATTCTAGTTTATAATTTCTGTTCTCTATTATATATAGAATAAATTAATACTATAAGTGATCAACCGGACTAGTTGCATTAATTTTATTTTCACATTTTAAATACTGATTCGGGGAAAACCAGCAGCTGTATCGAGATCGACTCACGATTCTCTACACATTTCTTTATTATTGTGAACATTATGCATATGCAGAAGTGAGTTCATAGAACATGCACGGATACAAATAACGTTGAAAGTAAGTCGGAAGTGCTCTCGTATGACATTTTAGATCTGCCGTTCGTGATTCGGAACACAAACATACAAATCACGTTTATGATGATTTCATTTTACATGTTCACGTCGACCGAGCTGTAACAATAACTTGTAGGATCCAACTTTACTATTATGATTCGGACTTAACCTTAACCCACCCGAGAATTTATGCTAACACGCCAGATAAGAAGATTGCAGAAGTTACACTTGAATCTGAAACACGCCTCATGATCGAAGGTATATATACATACTGCTTTAACATTCTTTAATATTCTTCTGTTCACAATAAAATAGAAAAGCTTTCTCCTTTTCTCGTTTGTATGAATACGTAGTAATATAAATTTAAAAATTAGAAAACGAATGGATATTTTATTAACTATTTTCCACAATTGTTAATTTGCCTAACACTCATATATTATAATAATAGAAATGATTTGAGTTGAAAATATAGTGATTGATGCAAGAGTTGAAAATACAAATTTTGTAAGATACTAAACTTTTTCAAAATAGTTTCCATCATCTAAAATCCATTATCATATGCCACATCATTATGCCATTCCTCCTACTGTTTTTCGAGAATAATTTATATCATCTCTGTACAACTGTAATGGTCACCATGCTACTTCCCACCCTATCTTTTTCTATTATCAATTGGCATTAGCTTATTTACATATAAGTATTATTTATGTATTCATTTCTTTTCTCATCTATTAGTTATAATTATCAGATATCGTATGCCAATTGAGCAAAATATTTGGGTATTACCCTAGATACAAGGCTACACTGGAAGTCATGTTGAGAAAAAAGAGCTGGAAATCAATTTAAAAAAGTGTACTGGATACTGGGACGTAATTCCACTCTGTCCACATACAATAAAATTGCTGTCATACAAGCAAATCCTTAAACTAGTATGGATCTATAGTATTCAGCTTTGGGACTGTATTAGAGAGATCAACATTCAGATCATACAACGCTTTTAAAATAAAGTACTGAGAAGCATCAATCAATGCCCCTTGGTACTTCCGAAATAGTGACATCCATCGGGATCTGGAGATAGATACTGTTACACAAACAATCACCAAGTTTACCAAGAGTCATGAACAACAACTGTTAGATCACGTGAACGTTAAAGTCATCCAGCTCCTCAACGATACCAGAAACCAAAGCAAAGTGCGATATTTATACAATAATGTTTATTTGTATTATAATCTAAGAAACTACCAATGAGTAAGACCCTTAGTATAAGATTGTAAATTAAGTTGAATTAAGCCTATTTATTGATTGTAAACAATCAGATTATAATTGTAATAAATGCTCAGGTGCATTATACAACAGAGTTATATATTGTAACCACTTAATGTCTCTACTTTGTAATTAATTATAATGAAAATTACGTTTAATATCATCATTGTTAACTGAATTATTGATTTTTAATATGTAAAAATATTTCCTCAGCATTTTGATAATCACTGATTTATTAGATCCAGTTCGTCCATGTTATAAGTTACATCAGACGTATGGAGCGTCCACTATTACTAAATCTCCACATTACACATTCGTCTTTTAGTTGAAAAATAAATAGCCAGAAATTGATTTTTTCCAAATAACTTGGAAAAAAGAGAGATTAAATCTGGTCTACATCCATAATATGTATAAAAATTATAAAACATATTTTCATTAATCTTCAGCATCTTATACAAAATAATTCAGGTAGTGGTTTCTTTCCGTAGGTGTTTAAATGGAGCCGTCAATACCTTTGAAAAAAATCTCTCAAATCGCTCAAATTTTGTAAATGTCGAAAATATGTTTCTTGAATGTACTGAATGTGTTTATAGCTATGAAGAAAATATTTCTTGAAATTATACAAAATCAAAATCAATCGAACCTAGCTGTTCCAAGTGTCCTTACCTAGAAGTATGAACATATTTGTACAGATAAAATTATTATGTACAGACAAAATGCTCATTTTCAATATTAAAATAAGTAACCAATGGGAAAGTTAACTGTACTAGATATCTTTATAAATTCATTAGAAGCTTTCATACTATACTGTAAATTTTCATGCTTCAGAAATGTTAAAAGTAAAGCAACTAGTTGCCAATATAGAAGCTGTTCGTTATATCATTCGATTAGTAACAATGTTACTGATCCGTGATGAAAACATTGTTTAATCTTTTTTATAATTACCAACATTTAACTTCACAGACAATAGCAATCTTTCCACCACATTAAATTTCAATAAACCATTGAAGTGTCACAATATTAGATGCTAATAGACCGAATACCGCTTAAAAAGATTTGTATAAAATAGTTGTCCAAAAATCTATACTATATATTTAACAGATTATTTATAACTACAGTTAAACAGTAAGTATGTACGTAAAGGCTTGAATAAAATCATTTAAATTTGAGGTATTGACCTCTCGAGGGAATACACGGGCTCACGAAAATTTAGTCTTGTTTTAGTTGAGCATTTTTTAAATTAAAATTTATTTATATAGGATAGCTAACCTAAAATACTAACCTATACTGTATCTATATGTTCACCAGGGGCGTAGCGTACATGGATGCGAGTGATGCGTCTCATCATTTAATATTTGCAAATTAGTGTTATTTAAAAGTTCAATCGATTTATTCAATTATTACAATTTGTAATTATTTTAAACCGACCGCAAACATACATTATTTACTTTAAACGCTACAATCAATTGTTTTATTTTAAATCGGCCATGAAGGATCCCGAGATTATTGGACTCCCGCGTTACTTGCTGCAGTGCTGAAATGCGATGGTCCACGTTACATCCAAGCTACGCGTTAGATGGGCGAAAAAGTCAGTGATCTTACTCAGTCAACAGTGGGACCTCGAGTGCGTGTTGCCGTTATTTCCGGACTCAGTTATGCAATTATGTGAACGCATCTTGGTGACTGTCGCCATAACATAAGGAAGATCTGGAAGCGCAGTTTCAGGTAATTGTGGAAAATGAAAATGGGGAATGGGATCGAGAAACCGTTATTTGGGCTAAAGGCCTTTTAACTTTATTGCACGACTTTGAATTTAATTTTTTCTTATCAGCGTTTTCTGCAATATTCCCACATTACGAGAGTATGTTTAAAATTCTACAGACAAAATTATCAGATATTAGTTACTGCAATAAAAAGATCGCCGATTTCAAATCACATATTCAAAAAATGAGAATCGAGTTTAGTGACATTTGGGTCAGATTTGGTCGAGATTTGTGTTAGAAAATTAACCACCAAGTAAAAGAATGCGTTTGGATTTAATTCTCGAAAAAGATAAGAAAAGCATCTACGCCCGATTGTTTTATGAAATTTTGGACGCTATTACTTTGAACATTAGTGAACCGTTTTGTGAAATTTCTAAACTGAAATTATTAAATCTAGATTCCACACAATTTAATTAATTCGTGAAACGTTTTCCTGGCCAACTTTTTTTTTCCTTAGTAGATACATATGGAACATTCTTTGACGCAAATCGTTTAAAAAGTGAATTTTCAATGATTTATAGTGATCCCGATATGAAAAAGAGCCCTTTGTTTGACCTTCACCAATATATTATGTCCCTTCAATTATCTTCTGTTTTCCCGGAGTCATCAAAATTGTGTCGTTTAATTTTGACTATTCCTGCCACAAACACCATTTTCATGTTTAAAGAGAATAAAGATTTATCTGCGAAAGTCTCAAAAGCAAGAAAGACTGTCAGCTTTAGCATTAATAAATATTGAAAGTGTCTTGTTAGAAGATATGATATCGTCTCCGACATTTGAAGAAACAGTGATAGACTTTTTCGCTGGACAAACAGAAACCGAAAAATTGATTTTCATTTTAAAAATTAGGATATATACCTCGGCACAATCATTTAATAATACATTAAACTGTGTAGTTTTATGTACAAGACAGCATCTTAGCTCATAGATTTGTATATTTTCTGATTGTAGATAAATGCTGAGAAAAAAGTTACCCTGTATACATGAAATTTAGGTTAAAGAAAATGCCCAACTAAATTTAAAAATTACGAGTCTGAACGTTTTCCGAGAAAAAAATGCTTGGATTTTAAATGAATTTGTTGTAATAACCTTCATGTGCCCGCTGTTTTTTGTTTCAGTCTATTCCACCTACTGAATATAATAAAGTACGAGTGAGTATTCATCAACATGCCTTGCAATGCCTACTTAAAGTTACTTACCCATATACTTAAGCGATACCCATTATACAACACAGTATAACTCAATAAATTTTCGTCTAGTGTTTTTCCTTAAAAAGAACGTATGCTGTAAACCATCATGTTAATATTAATTAAGCGATATGCAAATATAAAAGGTACCGACATATAATCTGCTCATTGTAATAAATCATACATAATAGTTAACACCAGGCAAATAGTTGAGCAAAAATCATTAACTCCGTAATCGATTATCGTCCGCTTATGAATGTAATATTCTCTCCTATGAGGGTTTTGATACTTCCTTATTGGTTTGCGAACACATAATAGGTTCATATAGTCTATAGCGCACGTGAAGCACATATTTCTATGTGTCTCGGGTCTAAGACGGCACAAGAAAAATGTGTATCAACGATCTTTATAGAGTCATTTAACGTTCATCGTGATATTTGTAACTATAACGCCCACGCAGTAAAGAGAGTTATAACACTTCATTAGTTAGTGTGCAGATAGTCTACTTATATTAGTATGTATTCAGCTGTACATAATGACAAACTTAATAGCATAGAGAATTGACAAACTTTTTTTCTGATTTGAACGCCTTTTTTGTTCCTCGTTTGTAGTGATTAATTAAATAAATTATACCCCCAGAAATATCAGATATATTGTATATTGTAACCCTATTTGCTCGTAGATTATCTTCAATATGAAGAATCAAATTCCACAATAGTTTTGTAACATTTTCGAAAAATAGAATATTAAGAATGCATTAAAAATAGTAAGGCACTTTTATCTGTCAATGACCAAATTTTCTAAATTAAAATTGTCAGTAGTAGTCTAGAGGTCACTCGTGTCAAGTCAATATTTTCTGAGACCGATAATACCCTTAACGTTTGATATGCCTATAATATTTTCTGCACAATCAATATACAGTGCGCGTCAGAAGTCCCTTCCCCCCTTTTAACTTTGGAACTAAAAGATCTGAAAGAAGGAAAATTGGCAAGCATACATTAAAATGTAAAAATAATGGTTGAATTTAGAACCTGTTTCAAATATCTATTCAAACATTACCTTGTTTTGACATCCGTCTTTTAATTTATGGTAACCTGTTTAATGACGTCATGTTTTTTTCCTAATACCACCATACCTGTTTTAAACCGATACACACCTGTTTTATACCTGTACAGACCTGTTTTATACCTGCGCCAAGAGTTCTTCAGATCAACAATGACCACATGCCATCCGCATCAAATGTCCGCGGACAAATCCGAGGGTGGTCCATAACCCGCTTTGCTATACTACTAGGGTAGTTTGCTATGGTATGTTGTTTAATAAATAACGAAAGTTAGTGATACTCAAAGTTTGTAACAATAGTTCTTAATTTTTTCATAATATTTAGAACATTTTGCAAAATTTATAAGATGATGCAGGAAAGTGACAGCTCTGATCTTGAGGAATCGTTCGTCGCCTGTTCTTCAATCATAGCAGAAATCGAAATGTATACAGAGTTCGATCTAGCCGCGCGTAAAGTGCATCCTTTTTCGTTTTGTTGATGAACAGTAATAACGAAAGTATTCGTGCTCGCACATCTACATCGTCAGCTGTAGATATTAAATTCAAGGGAATCCTCGTTGGATTCAAGAAACGCATAGCCATATCCATCAATATGAAGTACTCGTAAATGTATGGGGTGGAATTAAATACAGTTTTCTTCCTTAGTTGTTAAATAAATTCGACTTAGTTCCAATCTCCTTAATTCCAGTGTTCCTTAGTGTCCAATGGAGGGTGGCTGCATCTCACTGAAACCGAATTCTTTGTAGGAGACATTTTGCTGCTGATATTCGGTCAATTATTGACGATACTTTGCACGGCAGATGAATAAGGCGACAAGAACTAATTGATTAACCACCATGTTCACCTGATTTGAATCTCTTGGATATAATCTCATGGAATTACTTGAAATCAGCGATCTATTTTACTATAATAGACCACATAATTTAGAGGATCTAAAGCAACGAATTTTGATCGAAATGGAAAATGTCACATCGATATAATATCAAAATGATTGAAGTTCAATACATATAAAGCGTTTATGCGGGTGCCAATGTCAGATTGTTAGTGAAAGACCGACTTTAAAACAATTGTCAAACATAAAGTCGTATATGTTTTATTTGTATTTTTCACAAAAAATACCCTTATAAACGGCAAATAGGAAAGCCCTAATATGGAGTACCATTGTACGCTGAAAACTCTGGATAAATAATTTTTGCCAAAAAAGAGTGGAGTTAATATTTAAAACAAGATTATGATGACGTCAGCTAGTCCAGTCCTACGAGGTATGGCTAGAAAAAAACCGGACTGATTATTTTGTCTCTAAATGGCAACAGGGTCACACTTCACCGATGCACGGAAATGTGACGTGATATTTCCCCCATCCACCACTAAAATTTCAAGGTCGTAGATTGTTTTGTTTGTCCGCAACATAAAACTGTACTACAGTGTACATTCGCGCTTCGTCGATGAACATCTGCGATGACCTTTTGAAGACCATTGAAAGGGAACCTAGGTTTCTGGAGAGAGTGATAATGTGTCATGGTTTTTTACCTACGATCCAGAAACAAAGCGGCAGGCGATGCATTCCCAGTTCACCAACAAAAAGAGGCACGCATGAGCAAGTCAAAGTTCAAAGCGATGATGATTTTCTGCGACATCAAAAGGACTGTGCATGTTGAATGGGTACCCGAAGGTCAAACTGTCAACCAAGAGTACTACAAGGAGGTGTTGAACACGCTTCGTTAACGGGTAAGAAGAAAATGGTCCGAATTGTGGAAGTATCGGTCCTGGGTTCTTCATCAAGACAACGCCCCTGCTCACAATGCGCTCTCCGTCAAGACGTTCTTGGTCGACCATGAGATCCCCATGTTAGAACATCCGCCCTACTCACCTGACTTGGCCCCGTGTGATTTTTGTTTTTGACTTTTGATTTGATTTAACTTTTGTTCCCAAAAGTCAAATCTGCTTAAAAGGGAACAAGGTTTGCTACAGTAGAGGAGGTAAAAAAGAAAGCGACACGTAACGGACGTCATGAAGCAACTTTCAGAAAATGATTTTCAACACTGCTTTGAGCAGTGGAAAAGTCGCATGGAGCGGTGTAGGGGTCGAGGAGGGGTATATATAGAGGGAGACAAAATTGTTGTGGAAAAAAATAATTAATAAAATGTCTCATAGCACCAGTCCGGTTTTTCTAGCCATACCTCGTATATCCACAGTACATGCATACAATTATGCTCCATTTTCACAAAAAGCTAATATTTTATTAATTTCATTTATAAGGGAGTATCTTACCTAATGGTTTTGAGGAATAATTTTGGTGGAGCTGAATTTTTACGAGGTGGTTAATTCCAACTTTGAACATTTTATTGAGATGTATTCTTTCTCTAAGTAAGAATTAGCGTAGTTAACTAACCGTTTCCACTTTCCTACTTCCTATCCTATCGTTATTTAATGCTATTTATTCTCATTATAGCTAGGATTATGTTCTATCCTTACATAACTTCTTCCATTGCTCCTTACTTATCTACAGCTTCCAATTGTTTTTGGAAAAACATTCAGATCGATATATAAAAGGTATATTTTAAGAACATTAGACGTAGTAGCTACTCATAACTAAGTAATAGTAACGATCTTTTAGTAATTGTTCACTTACCCAAGAACCCCTTTAAGGACCAACACTGTTTTTTTCTTATTTTATCCTTAAGTTCCGTATCAACTTTTGTTGGTGATTTGATGTTTTAAAATTTTCTAACATACACGAGTCCTTTTCTCTATTCAGTCTATAACTTTCACAAAATGTTTCATAAAATTCGACTTTATTTGTACATTTTTTGAATTTTTTAAAAATGTACTTAACACTATGATTGTAATGTGCAAATGCCAGTATTTGTCTTAGTCCCTTAGTAGTTGTCCCTTAATTAGAAGAGAGTCCGGGTAATAAGAAACGTTAGTTCATAAAAAGAAACTAAAATAGTAATTTACATTCATGTGACAAAAAAAAATTAACTAGTGAATCAATCACGAGAAGGTTACAGAAGTGACAAATATATAGCTTATGTTATCCCAATAATCCCAATAATCCTGCCACCATTTATTTTTTATTTAATTAAAGCATGAGTTTGATGAAGAGGGTAAATACAACAACTAATTAACATCTTAAATAACAAGTGTTGTTTCTTGGTCTCGGTATAACCTAGTGATTCAGTTCGTGCATGTGTATAATTCTGGGGTAATTTAGAGTATTTTAAGGGCATGAGGTGTACCAATGTAAAATGCCCATTAGGTCTTGTTAAGATGATATGAAAAGCACGAGGCATATGCGTCTACTCTGCGGGAGCTCTCTCGCCATGCATGGACTCTTCACCGGCGCGTGTGCTATCTGTGGTGTTCTGCACCTCTGACCCAGACCTTACCCAGAGATGGGAGCGCCCTTTTACTGCTGGCGCGATTACCGTGTCTATCGCCCAACACACGATCGCATCGAATTACGCAATAGTTCTTACTTTTCACTATTTCTATTTCCTTCAATGAAGGTGTAACATCTTGGACCACTCACTATAAATATGCTAATGCTGTGTAAGACGATGAGTTAATAAGTAGTGTAAGAGTAAGTAGAATTGCTATTGTCTTATAGAATTAATCATCTTAATTTGGATATCCGTGAACAAGATCTTAATATAATAATGTTAGATTCAACTGTAACTTTGCCTGTTGAAATATTGGGAAAAAACTAAAATGTTTTTATAATTATTTTTTTACAAAACTTTATAACTATGTAATATGAAAAATCTATACAAAGAGCAAACTGCTGTTATAGAAGTAGAAGGGGAAATAAGGGAAGTAGGTATTAGGAAAGGAGTAAGACAAGGATGTACACTATCACCACTAATTTTTAATCTGTACATCGAAGAGGCGATTAATGTGGTAAAAAATAGAGTGGATTTCGGGATTAAAGTACAGGGACAGAAACTAAAAATGCTGATATTCGCGGATGATATAGCAGTATTAGCATCTAGTAAAGAGGAATTAGAATCAGCGTTGAACGAAATGGAGGCAGTGTTGACAGAGGAATACGGAATGAGGGTGAATAAAAACAAAACTATAGTGTTAGTGTGCAGAGGGCGCGAGAGCAGAGCAAAAAGGAAAGTACAAATTAATAATGAAAAATTGGAGGAAGTTAAAGACTTCACTTATTTAGGAAGTAAAATAAATTGGGATAGAAGAAGCGATAAATATATAAAACAAAGAATAGAGCAGGGTCGACTAGCTTTTAACAAAAAGAAAGCACTTTTATGCTCGGGGGTAATAAACTTATACGGCTGCGAAACCTGGACGGTAGGGGAAGCAAGTAGGAAGAAATTAGAAGCTTTTGAGATGTGGTGTTACCGAAGAATGATGAATATACCGTGCACTGATAGGGTTAGAAATGAAGAAGTATTAGAGAAAGTCGGCGAGAAAAGAAGTATGTGGAAAAACTAAAGAAGAGAAGAGATAGAATGGTAGGCCACTTGCTGAGACATGGGGGAATAGACCGCGATATTTTGGAGTGAGAAATAGGAGTGAAGAAAGGCAGAGGTAGGCCTAGATTAGACTATTGCTCGCAAGTGGTAAGGGATGTGGGTTGTAGCACTATTTGCGAAATTCATAGGTTAGCACAAGATAGGAGAAGTTGGAGTTTAGCGTCCAACCAGTCTGACTGATGACCTCATGATGATGAATATGAAAAACTGTTGAAAATCGATTTATTGAGATATAATTTTTTACCTTATTGAGATATTATTTATAAAAACACCTTGTATGTTATTGAATAACCTGTAAAATAAACATTTTACGAGTATCAGACTAATTGACTCGAATATCTCTTCCAAATATCTCCATTCTGTATTCCCCAAGGTAGGCAAAATACATACTAGGTTTATTATGTGCACTATTCCCCGATGAAACAGTGGCCCTATTTCAACATAGTATGACATCCAGACATTTTCTGTGAAACAACTTCTATGTGCCAACCGATTGTGTAACAGTGGGAAATATACTTAGTCCAGCAATTGTTAACTTTTTCACGGTACATTTCAAAAAGCCACAGTACAATCTCAGCCACTGATATAGCTATGTAGTTGACCTTAAATGACATGAACAATGCTGATGATTTAGGACGAAAAAATCAAAGATTACCTCTCAAATTTTCAAAATGGCTACAGCAGAAAATGAAGTACTACGATATAATAACCACTATAATGAATTAAGATTTCATCAGTTAACCCATGCTTCACGCTTTGTCCAAAAGGTGATGATCGTTATTGTATCATTACTGAACCATAACAGGAGTTCTCTCATTTCTAAAAGTTCAATGGGTAATAACTCCTGCCTATAATGATTGTACGGATGTAAATGTTACTTTTATTCCGCTTTATTTATTTATTTATTTAAAATGCATCTACGCAACAAAAACGAGACATTTCCAACTACGGAATAGGAAAGCAATAGAAATGTTACAATACAAATACAATAAATTTAAATTCTAAATATACAAGAATACAATTAATATGAATTATATAACATAGTTATATAAAATACAATAATTAAAGAAACTATATATTCATAAAAAAAGTGCTATTATTAATAAGAAGAATAGTAACATACCACATTGCAAATTCGTTAATAATATAGGTATTTTTTCTATATTAGACATTTTGTGTTATAAAATGATTTTTAGTGTTTGCAATAGTACAAAAAAATATCTCTTTGATCTTGCACTAGTGTATAGTTTGCATGCATTTCATAGATTGGGGACAATTGAAGTAAATTGGTATGTGACATTTTGAAATAAAATGTTTTCGGAAATCACGATGCGGTTGTGGATATATTTAACTTGATTTGTTCCAGTATTGAGAGGCATGTGGTCGTTACTAGAAGAAGTGACATCGACGTAAGGGAAAACGCTAACCTCACTGTTGAGAGGATCAAGAGATGGGTCGAAGAGAGGGAACTGACTCTGGCGTTGGAGAAAACGGAAGCAGTCCTCCTGACAAGGAGGAGAAAACTTCCGGGCATCACGTTTCGAGTAGGGAATACCGAAATCGTGACGAAGCAGAGTATTAAGTACCTGGGAGTCTGGATTGATAGTTCTTTGTCGTTTAGGGAACATATCAAACAGGCGCTGGAAAAGGCGGGCAAAACTGTCATGGCCCTTGGTCGTTTGATGCCAAACATTAAGGGCCCCAGGGCCTCCAAGAGGAGAGTCCTCAGCGGGGTGGTACAGTTGATATTACTGTATGCCGCCACGGTGTGGGTGGATATATTGAGAAGAGACAAGTGGAGGAAAGAGCTCACCAAAGTCCAGAGCAGAGCAGCGCTAAGAGTTTGTAGTGCATACAAAACTGTATTGGCAGCGGCAACACTGGTGATAGCCTGTATACCACCCATCGATCTTCTAGCAAGGGAGAGATGGGAGGTGTACGGAGGCGCTGACAAAGGTGCACCAAGGGAGAGCCTATGGGAATACTGGCAGGAGACATGGGAGGTGGAGCCCCGAGGGAGATGGGACCAAGGTACTAATCCCGGACATAAGGCCATGGTGCGAAAGGGCACATGGCGATGTCGGGTATTACTTAACTCAGGTCCTTACTGGGCACGGCTGTTTCGTGGACTACCTATTGGATATAGGCAAATGCGAGAGCAGAGAATGCTGGTCCTGTGGAGAGGTCAACGATACCGGCCACACAGTGTACAGCTGCAAAAGGTGGACAAGAGAAAGGAGAGCTGCAGAGCAAAAGATAGAACATGTTATAATTGCAGACAACATGATCCCAATCATGCTCGAGAGCAGAGAAAGATGGACAGTGGTGGAGCAGATGGTAACGTCCATCATGAAGGAGAAAGAGAAGGAGGAAAGGGAAGTAGGGAATGAGTAAGTATCCTGATTGATATGCCGAGGAGAAGTAAAGCGAGAGCGGTTCCTCTTCGGCATCACACTGACAGAATAGCGGGGGGTTTTCAGTCGGTAGGTGTATACGAATCCGACACTACCTGGCCAAACAATAACAGAACACCAGAGGCCAGGTGTCTTTCGAAGATTTTCCCCTCGAGAAAAAAAAAGTATTGAGGGGCTATCAAAACAAGAATTAATAACCTCATAAAACAGTATAATTACTCTCCTCTTTTTAAAAGATATAACGTTAACGGAACTTAATAAATTTTGTTAGTGATATCCATATGCAGGATATACCCCATCCATCTAAAATCTAAGGTATTTCAAAAACTTTAGCATTAAATAAGAGTTTTGACGTGTCACTGGAAGTAAAATCTTTTGAATTTCATATCACAAATCACAGGCATTTATAGAATTGCTTTACGATTGTATTATAATAATCTATAAATCTTAGCTTTTGGTAAAAAATTACACCCAGGTTTCTAAAAATATCAAGACGATTTATAAAGACGTTATTCAGCATATTCAAGCGCCTTTCTTTATCATTCTTTTTCCTTGTGAAGCTCATGACATTGCATTTTTACACATTGAGAGGAAGTCGGGCGAGGACGAAATCAAGAACGCAGAAACTGAGTGGGAGGGTATCAAGAATAGTCTAGCTTCCGCGGCTACGGACGTTTTAGGACACGATAAAAGGGAAGCTAGGAAGCCCTGGATAACGGACGAAATCTTAAACTTAATGCAAAAGAGACGAGGCTACAAAAACAGACGAGACGAAGAAGGACTGAAAACTTATAAGTCAATAAAGTGGGAAATCATTAGAAAATGTAGAAAAGCGAAACAACAATGGATAGAGGATAAATGCAAATAAGTAGAAGACAAGTTGCAAGTAGGTAAGACCGATGAGGCTTACAAAATAATTAAGAGGAACTTCAGGGATATAGGAACAATAAGTAGAAACGTTAGGAGTCAATCGGGGGACATACTGATAGGAAGAGAGGAGAAAGCGGATAGATGGAAGCAGTACTTAGGAAATTTATATGAGGGTCAGGAATTAGGAGAGATATTAGAGGAAGAATCTAGCATCGATAGGGAAGATGTAGGAAAACCTATATTGAGAGAGTAATTTTAAATAGCACTAAGGGGGCTAAAGAATAATAGAGCGCCGGGTGTAGATAAAATACAGGCGTCAATTTTGAAATGTGCGGGACAGAAAGTAGTAAATAGGATGTTTGAACTGGTAAAATACATATACGAAACGGGCGAGATGCCAGAGGATTATAAGAGGAACATTATCGTTACTATACCGAAAAAGAGAGGAGTCGACAAATGCGAAAACTTTAGAACGATTAGCCTAACTTCCCATGCGTCAAAAATCTTAACTAGAATAGTGCAGAAGAGGATGGAAAATAGAGCGGAGGAAATAGGAGAAGACCAATTAGGATTTAGGCGAAATAGGGGAACTCGTGAAGCTATTCTGGCGCTAACAGTAATGTTAGTAGAAAACAATGGAAAAAGGAAAGAACGCTTATATAGGATTTGTAGATTTAGAAAAAGCTTTTGATAACGTAAGATGGGAAAAAATGTTCGAGATACTAAAGAGCGCGGGAATGAAGTATAGAGATAGGAGAGTAGTACACAATCTATACATAGAGCAAACTGCTGTTATAGAAGTAGAAGGGGAAAAAAGGGAAGTAGGTATTAGGAAAGGAGTAAGACAAGGATGTACGCTATCACCACTAATTTTTAATCTGTACATCTAAGAGGCGATTAATGTGGTAAAAGATAGAGTGGATTTCAGGATTAAAGTACAGGGACAGAAACTAAAAATGCTGAGATTCACGGATGATATAGCAGTATTAGCATCTAGTAAGGAGGAATTAGAATCAGCATTGAACGAAATGGAGGCAGTGTTGACAGAAGAATACGGAATGAGGGTGAATAAAAACAAAACTAAAGTGTTAGTGTGCAGAGGGCGCGAGAGCAGAGCAAAAACGAAAGTACAAATTAATAATGAAAGATTGGAGGAAGTTAAAGACTTCACTTATTTAGGAAGTAAAATAAATTGGGATGGAAGAAGCGATAAAGACATAAAACAAAGAATAGCGCAGGGTCGAGTAGCTTTTAACAAAAAGAAAGCACTTTTATGCTCGGGGGTAATAAACTTAGAAACAAGGAAGAGATTTGATTTTTGAAAACATATGTATGGAGCACGGCACTATACGGTTGCGAAACCTGGACGGTAGGGGAAGCAAGTAGGAAGAAATTAGAAGCTTTTGAGATGTGGTGTTACCGAAGAATGATGAAAATACCATGGACTGATAGGGTTAGAAACGAAGAAGTATTGGAGAAAGTCGGCGAGAAAAGAAGTATGTGGAAAAACTTAAAGAAGAGAAGAGATAGAATGGTAGGCCACTTGCTGAGACATGGGGGAATAGTCCGCGATATTTTGGAGGCAGAAATAGGAGTGAAGTAAGGCAGAGGTAGGCCTAGATTAGACTACTGCTAGCAAATAGTAAGGGATGTAGGTTGTAGCACAATTAGCGAAATGCGTAGGTTAGCACAAGATAGGAGAAGCTGGAGGTTAGCGTCGAACCAGTCTTAGGACTGATGACCTAATGATGATGATGATGTGTTACATAATCTTTGTTATCCATGATGATGACCATCACGATGATGATGATGAGAGGAAGTTTGAATATAAGACACCAGTCATTTATTTGTAAAAGACAATCCTGTAAACGCATACAATCTGATGGTGAATCTATTTACAGATATATTTTTATATCATCTGCATATAATAAATAATGTATGTTATATTTTCTAAATATCAATGTAATACTATTAATAAAAATATTAAATAACAAAAGACCAATAACAGACCCTTGAAGTGCATCAGAAAGGATAGTAATATTTTTGGATGTATGACATCCATATTTTACATATTGAATACGATTTTGTAGATAAGATCTCACAAGATTTTGAACGTTCGATGAAGTCGAGAAGTCAATTAAACTTTCCAACAATATGTTATTGTCCAGTTTATCAAAAGCCTTTGAAAAATCTGTGTAAATAACATCAACTCGCCCTTTACTATTGATAAAATTGGATAAAGACTGCGTTAGGCATACAAGAGTAGTAGATGTAGACCTACCTCTCACGTAAGGGTATTGATTGCAGTCAATGTTATTTCTCACATGATTGTATAGACATATGTATGTTATTTCTCATAGATTGTATTTGATGTATAATTATTTCCATAACCTTGCAGAAGTTACATATGATACCTACCACTTTTACATATGGGAATTTTTTCACATGTTTACTTTTCCGCACTCCGCTATACGTGGAAAAGTAATGTAATCGTGTAAAGAAAAAGTGAAAAAACAAAAACTTTTTTGGGGTTTATTTTTCGTTTTTCGGCTTAAAAACCAAACAAAAAATGGTTTTCAAAAATGTATTGCTGTGTGTGTGTCATCGTTGTCGTCGTTGTCGTCGGAATTTATTCTTGTTAGCACGATAACTCAACTAGATCGTGTCGGATCGATCGGGTTTTGACTGATTCTGATTGGGGACGTCTCCCAGACGACACCCATTGATTTTGAGGTAGATATAACACACTCTATCATGTACATGGGTCATGAGAAAGTACAATGGTAGACTATTTAAGAATTTTTTTTTTTTTGTTAGCACGATCACTCAGTTAAATCGTGTCGGATCGATCGGGATTCGAGTGATTCTGATTAGGGACGTCTACCAGACGACATCTATTGATTTTGATGTGGATAGGACACACCCCATCCTATTCATGGGCGATGCGATAGCACGATGGTGGACTATTTGAAAAAAAGTAAAACTGTCACATAAAACACATATTCTGCATTTATGTATTGGTTTATTTTTTTTCGACACTCAGTGTCGAGATAGAGATGTTATACGTGCGGAAAAGTCCGTTTTATAGTTTTAAAACTGTTTATTTTAAATATTGTTTTTATCCTTATAAGTATATACTTACTTGTTTGTGTAGCAAGCTAACGCAAGGGTTTCATCACTATAAATCAATAAACCTCCAACTTCAAATATCTTTCTGAATAAAATTCTAGAGATCAAGTCATAAAGTTGGTGACACTGATGAGAGCACAACCTGCAATATATTATTGTGGCATATTTTATTCAGCTTTTAATTTGCTTTAATATAATGCTTAATAGCATTTTTTTTTTATAAATTTAAATAATATGTCAATATTTCTATGTATGGCGAAAGCTATTGAAAGTCATCTTAAAATTACTAATAGGCACCAGCTATGCAACAAAAATTTAACGTTTAACACCGGAAGACGATAACGACTTTCGGTATGGGTGAAAGTGAAGTCATCTTGAAAATTGAATGGAGACAGAGCCAATACGTTTATGCTAAAATTTTCGGAAAATAATAATGAACAGAACTCCCAATACTTTGAATGAACGGTTTCAATCAATCAGCCTATATATGCGTTATAATTCTTTAAAACTGAATTGAATTCGTGTTAACATTATATACTCATTTATATGTTGCACGAAGAGGTGAAATAAGTATAACAATTTAACTATGAACATCTTTTAATGGTTCATTAAAATGTGATACAGTCATGCATACACATTTTATTATTGAGTTAATAAAGTAGTAATACGTTACATTAAACACCCACCTATAACTCTAACTGCTATTAAATACGAAAATATTATAGCGGAGACCATTAATGTAGCAATAATAATCTAAATTTGCATTTCAGTTTGCATGTAACTGCACAACTGCACCTTTTACTCAATGAAGTTATTAATAGTCCACTAAATATCTGCCCTGAAATCACCATCGCTAATTCATAAATAATATTAAAGTGCATTCTTGTATCTGCGCATAGGCTTCCCGCTTGGGTAGAATACCTAGGCATTTAGTATCAGGATAGTATAAAATGCATATGTCGTATCTATTCCTGGTGTTCTTTTTAATACTTTACGATATACCTACCTATATTACATACACCTTGGTTTAAATTAAATGATTAAATAATGATGATAAATGAACTTTATTTTTTTAAAAGACCGTGACTGACATACAATTTTTACTCTTCCGCACTCCACTATACGCGGATAAGTAATGTAATCATGTAAATAAAAACTGAAAAACCCCAAAAAAAAATGTTTGTGTTTATTTTTCATTTACGGCCTAAAAACCAAAAAAAAATCGGGTTTTAACTGATTGTGACTGGGGACGTCTCCCAGACGACACCTATTGATTTTGAGGTGGATAGAACACACTCTACCATGTACATGGGTCATGAGAAAGTACAATGGTGGACTATTTGAAAAAATTTTTTGTTAGCACAATCACTCAATTAAGTCGTTCGAATCGATCGGGTTTCGACTGATTCTGATTAGGGACGTCTATCAGACGACATCTATTGATTTTGAGGTGGATAGGACACCCCACCCTGTCCATAGGTCATGAAAAAGCACGATGGTAGACTATTTAAAAAAAGTAAAACTGTCGCATAAAACACATACTCTGTATTTATGTTTTGTTTTATTTTTTCTCGGCCACTCAATGTCGAGATAGAGATGTTCCACGTGCAGAAAAGTCCGTTTTAAGGTTTTAAAACATTATTTTGTTTCAATTTAGTGCAGCGTTGTGATGAATATGGTTTGACGTAGTGAATGTGTTGTGAATATTTGTGTTATGGCGTGAGAAAAACGATTTTCTTAGATTGTTTCGAGTAGAGCAGTACCGCATATTAGGGGTTTCCTATTCCTACCATGCTGTAGTTTGTCGATACAACAACAACCCGTGTGACTGCCTAATGCCCTTTAAGGTCATCTGGCTACTGATTGTCATTTGTCTTTCCTACTTGTTTTTTTTAGGATACTGAGAACGCGAATTCGTGGCGAATTTTTGATTTTTAAATCTTCTAATATCTCAAGTATAGTAACGCTTTTTAAGTATCCTCACAAAGAGTAATCTAGGGGTGTCGACTCTGGCGATCTGACTGGCCATTTAATCGGCTTTCTTGTTCCCGAATCCAACGATTCTGGAACATTTCATCTAAATAAGCCCAGACAGGTGCTACATAATGAGAAGGTGCAGAATCTTGTTGAAAATCTTGTTGAAAGGAAAAGTAATTTCTCGGAAGATTAGGTTTCTTTACATCAGAATATAGTTATTAATGCAGAAATAAGGTTGCCTCGAAGAAAATCCAAATATGTTGCACCAGTCTAAGTCGCTATTAGGTCCCCATTTCTTTGACGTGAAGCTACAGCAAATAAATCCATCATCAATCCAAAGAATTCTTCCGTCGACCATGTCGCACAACACATTCACTTTCTGGAGATTTTGAGTGTGATACTCCATCACCCATCTGGGATCCTCGATATGATTTCAAGTTTTTATCTGACAACAATAAGAAAACATTGTCGCTAAGGTTACTTATGACACTTTGACAAATAAAATTTGTATGAATCCACAAAGAATATATATATATATATGCCATATTTTGTGTGGCCCAAATTACCGTGTCATTAACACTGAACCTTGATCGACTTGATACTATTCTATTCAACAATTTAGTTAATAATTTATTTTATTGTAATTGTTCTCACGAATATTCCAGCCGACGAAGAGAGAAAGACAACGAGAAATAGAGCGTTAGAAAGAGCCCAAACCAAGTATCTACCTACTCCTGGTCAAGGAATATCCACCTGGAACCATAAAGATGAAGCGGAGGAAAAAGAAATTTTTCAATATGTGGGTAAATAGGAAATGAAAAATGAAACTCCGATCTATATTAATGATTGCATAAAGAACACTAGCCCTGTTCGGCTTGCATCCATCATTCGGTGATTTCATCTGCCAGAATATTCGATCACCAAGGTTTCATAAAATCCACTCTAGATCGTACTGAACCAGGTTATAAACTGCATATATTTTGAAGATTTTTTTTTATTTTCTTTGTTTTTTTAATAGACACATTTATTTTGTTTTTTTTATTTTTCTTTATGTTATGTTTTCTTTGTTATTTTCTTTATTTTTTTTATAGACACAATTGCATTAACTTTATATTATCAACAAATATCATCCACATTTCCAAATTTTTGTACATACTATTTATCTTCATAATCGATTTGTTTGATAAAATAAATCAAACAAATAAAAGTAGAAATACAAGGTATTGAAAAACATTATTGATTTTAAATTATAACAACTTTCCCTTAGAAAGTGCTTCTCTCTTTTAATATACACTGTCCAAAATAGGCATGGGGATATCTCCTGGAGAGAAGAAAGGATCTCCTTAAAAGGTATAACTTTAGTAAACTGTATAATCGGCCTTTCCAGAACTCATGCTTTGTTTTTCATGTTTGAATGATTTCGAAAAACGGAAACATTAATTCCTTTCTTGTCGTCTTTCAGGTTATTATAAAATATATAGAAAAACTAATACCGCTTCTTTATAGCACTTTTTTTGTAAGCCTTAACGCTGAAATTATGTTTTTCGTGACCCTAGAGAGCCATCATCAAAATGAATTATCTATTTATGAATCTAATATTTAGCCAATATTGCTAATTATCAGTGTGAAATAAATTATTTTGTTTATTGGAAGTTAGTTTTGCTAGAAAGGCAATGAATAAGTTCGTGCTGTCCCCAGAATATAAATGTATTGTTTCAAAAACGATAATAATAACTATAACTAGATTAAACCATATTTTTGAAGATATATGTAGATGATTTTGTGATAAAAAGCAGGTTCATAATTTGCAAAAAAAAAAAGTAGAATAATAAAGAATCATATTAAAAAGATAATGCTGATGAGTGGTAGGAAAAAATTATATTAAAAAGATAATGATGAAGAGCCGTAGGAAACGTCGAAATGCAAAAATATCACTACGACGTTTAATCTTATTAAAAAATGCTATAGAGAAGTGGAGTTAGTTTTTCTTTATCTCTAATAATGTGAAAAAAAAACAATAGAAATAGACTTTAAATAATTTACGCGTTTGATCACCTATTGATATATGATACTAGTTTCAGACCATTTTATATGGTCTGAAACTAGTATCATATATCAATACCACTGCATGGACAGATTTAACCTACTCCATACATAGTTATTTTGTTAAATTCGTTAGTTAAACAATTTCAATATAATTATATTGTCCTCTGTTTTCTCTGTTTTTTATTAACGCAATTTTTTAGCAAATTTTATACTATATAACCTTGAGATATAACCTATAAATTTGAAATAGTTGTAATGCATTTAAAACGGTAAAGTTTAATTGAATATAAAAATACAAAAAGTTTATTATAATATCTAAATATAGCTTAATTACTATTGTAAGTAGATTACAGTTGTTCTATTGGAAAAGTGGAAAAGTTTATACTTGAAACATTATTATATGAACATTGTATGTTCATTACATTCATTGTACATGAAACATTAATTTATATACATGATTTCTGGATAACTTCTAGCATAACTTATTTAGCACAACTAGAATTTTTCTTATTAAAAGAATATAATTAGAGTAATATATATATATATATATATATATATATATATATATATATATATATATATATATATATATATATATATATATATATATATATGTATGCACAATTCTACAATTATGGTGCTATTCTTAGTAACATACTCAACATAATATTCAATATCATATACAGTGAGTATGTCATGGTAAGTCATTGCACTCATAATGGGAAGTTTAGTTCACCGTCTGTTCACGTGGTGAACAGGCACAAATTTTTTATGTTATGAGGTGTCGTGTAGTAACATGTTCATTCCGAATGCCCAAAAACAAACCTAGTTTAGTTTGTCTAGGAAATTACAGCACAATACTACCTCATTCATTGTCATAACGATTCCAACTTAGCAATATTAGTCTCAGATTAAATCAGATCAGCGAGGTAAAAAATATATACCGTTGACCATTTTAAACATTCCAGCAATTTGAAACTGATGATGGTCTTAAGCCTGAATTTTAAATTATAAGAGAAAGCTGTTTGTTCTTTTCATAAAAGAAAATTAACGCTGCGAGAGTAACTAAAATATGTACATCATTCTAATGTAGATGCCCAAACTAGGTAAGTAATATTAAAATAAGACACTAGCTTGAAATTCCATTTTAACATCCACATTCCAAGCTAAAGCGGTCGAGATTAGTGAAAGAGAGATTACTGTGAAGCAATAGTTGATAGGACGTAGAATATGAACGTGAACTGCGCTAGCTGCATTTGTCCTGAATCTAAAAATGTATTGACCCGACCCAGTGTATTCTATCACAAGGGCATGAGGTTTTTTATATTTTATTGGAGTACTTTACAATTTAAGTTTCAGGTCTCTTATAATGAAGTCACTATCCTAAAGTTATGAAAAAATTGCCACTTAAATTAATTTGGAATAAATCCGTTTGTTTCATATATCAAGTTGTAATTATTTTATTTCATAATTCATACGAGTAATATTTTAAGAAATATTGCTGAGTATGCGAGATATCACACTTCTATATTGTTATATATTCTAAACTACAGAATAATAATGTATAAATAAATATTATTATATCTATGTTTAAACAATTAGATCAGCCATCATTTTTTTATTCAGAGCGATTAAAGAGCAATAATCCTACTCACCTTGCCCCTCCTCATTCAAACACCATTACATCTGCCAAAATATTAGTGGTTATGATTCTAACATAAATTAACATACATACAGATCAATAATTATATTATATTTTCAGTTATACTGAATACAATATGCGTATAAGTATTCTGTATTACAATATCAATTTAAAAATGTACGGCTCACAGTTATATTAAATAGAAAATTGCCATAAAAAGTCCTAAACACTAAAATAGCAATTCATATTTTGGGACAATGCAATTTATGTAATTAAAATGAGCTTAATTACTAAGCTTATTAACAATGGCACTGGTAAAATAACAATTCGTACGCCCATGCACATTCTTTAATATCACTTTAAAATTAAAAAATGCATTGAGTTTTTTTTTATGTAACCGTTTAGCATTTTCAGCAAATAACACTATAATTTTGTGAACCTGTTGACAACTCGAAAATAAAATATAATTACTTTCCGACGGTAATTCTTATTCAAACCGGTTGATTTGAGAACCCCTGTAGAGTAAAATGCATTTAAATCTACGTCTATTAATACTGCATTAAATTATCTAAACTAAAATGTAATTTGAAACACTTTTTATTGCTCTTTAATATCCAGAATAACTGTAACTTTTGATTTTATTACAATATTCAACGTTTAGAAATAAAATGCAATTAACATCGTGGTACTTTTCTGACCGTTAAAAGAAGTTAAAGTGAAAAAATACGAACTAATACGTATAATTTTCTCGTAGTCATAATGTATATAAACATCAACATAAATGTTAAATATAATATATATTCTCTTTGGGCGTGGATAACGACTCCTATTAATATTGCTAAAACTAATACGGCTAGAAATTGAACGCATAGCCTACACTCGGTAATATACACTGTGGAAAAGAAGTGTGGAACACCTAAAAAATCTCGCAAAATATTTTTTACTGCAAAAACGCTCGAAGGGGTGAAAAGGTGTTTTAAATTTTCCCCCTTTTACGAAATACACATACAGTGGCATGCGTTTGCAGAGTCAAAGGGTGCAATTTTTTTTAATAATAATATAGTAATAATAGTAATGCTTTATTGCTCAACAGAAGAATCCAATTACACAACAAAGTACGGAAGATATATATAACTATATACAAAAAAAAATTAAATAACTAAATATGAACATATTTATAAAAATAACTAAAATATATATGTATAACTAAAAACAAAAAGTAACCCTAAATAACCCTAAATAAGTATAAATAAATAATAAATAATGGAGTACTACTATAACTTTAAACATAAATAAATAATGGAGCAATAATGAAGTACCAAGGATCAGATGACGTATACTTGATTTTGTTTTTATGGTTCTCAATTTTCTTTGAATTAACTGGACATTTATTGTCATATATAAAATGATTTACATCAATATCTATTTTTAATTTCTATTAAGCTTTAATACAATTTAAACATTTAAAATTATGATCTACGCAGGATTCTGTAGATTTGTCTGATACGGTACACTTTAAACATTTACCTAGGTTTGCACAATTATCAGCGAGATGATCAAAACTACCACATTTCAAACACCTGAAAACGCTTACGTATTCGAAAACTCTACACTTAGCCCAGTCAATAAAAACGGAATTTTGTTAAATAATTTTCTTAAATGTTTCAGGATCACACTAAATGATAGCCGTAAATTAAGTTTGCATCTTTTTTGTAACTTTTATTTGTACATAGTTCATATTCATCATGTAAAATTGAAGTATTTTGCCTTCTTATTAAGTTAAGTAATTCATCACCATCCATATTTTCCTCTATGTCTACGACTTTTATACAAGTTTTTTTAAATCGGGAGCCTTAATCTCATAATTTTTATACAGATTTTCTATAATTTCTTTTTCTTTATTGGTTCTACACTTTATTACATCTCCTCCTTGTTTTATAAGCTTTAGCTCTCTTACTCCGACTTCCAAGTTCGCTGGTTTCAAACTTTTCTGTATAGCTTCTTTAGTCTTTTTACTTTCTTGATTAGTCTTCGGTTTTATGATCACTATCCTTAGCAACAGCATCGGTAAGAGTTTTACGTGTTCTTGGCAAATTATCATTTACAGCGTTGTTATTAGGTCGAATAATATTTTTCAGATCACCTATTTCTCTTACGACATAGGATTCTAGATTTTCAAAATCTCTAACGATCTTAGTAGCAAAGTCAATATAAACTAAGCAATATTCACAAAATCATTTAACACCGTTACAATTAATAATTGTATCAAACCATCTACCTGCCATATTAAGACATTTAGGATGAAAATGGTTTGGGCACAGTCCTGAACATTTTAAATTATCTTCGTTGTCTTTAAGACAAGTTAAACTTGCCATATTTAAAATATGTTATTCGAGTTTAATATTTATTTTTGAATCCAGACCTATACTGGAGTGTATTGCCACAAAAATTACCTCAATAATAATTGTTTAATCAAAGCCAATTGTCTATGTTACAGAAATTTCATACTTTTCTGCACATTTTGGTATATAATTCAGCTATTAAATGCAAGTTCTTCGCAGTTAAATCTTTATAGTTCTTCACAGTTAAACAAAGTCAAGTAGCACTCACTATCTCATTTTCTAAACTCACGGCAACCCTTATCTTTGACAGAACATAAATGGCGTTCAATTCAAATACTATAGTTCCAATTAAGGCATCCTATACGAGTATATCTAAATAATTCACAGCTTTTACTTAAATTCTTGGAATATTTATTAATAAATCCCAGATTTTGAATAAATATATTTATATCTATTTGCCACAAGAGCTCGCATACTACAATAACTCCCAGAAGATAATAGGCGTGTTATTAAAGGCTAACGTTCCGACAATTAATTATTTCTTCATGGTGGTATATTATCCTCGCAGATATTTCGTTGCTATTGAATCATCGTAAAAATCTTCATAGTACAATATTAATCTGGCGGTAATATCTGAAAAAGATAATAGTCACGATCTGGTCGGTCTAATCTTGTATAGATTGTTCGTAGGCCAATTAACTATACTGCTGCTGGTTTACTGAGATTTATGCCTCCTTAAGATGGTATAAATGTTGATCTTTCGACAATTGATTTTAGAAACGGAGCAAGTCTACCCATCATTCTGAAAAATATTATTAAATAAATTCACTTAAATAATTCAATTCAAATAAAAATAAGTTTATTTAATATAAATATTGGCCATGTAAAAATTATCATTGTATCAGAAAAGCTATTGAAAATTGCTTTAAATATTGACCTACGTATCTTATATAAGTAAGTATACAAAATGAAACACACTGACAGGGTGAATTTCCCTTTTTATTTCATTATGTTATGAGCCACGAAAAACAATTAAATTTCTAAATTAGCAAATGAATTGAAGTAAACCAATTATAATAACGGCATTAAAGTGACAAATAAGTCACGCCGCTCGGTTCCTACTACTACTGCACTACATTTTATTGGTCTAACTTCGATGATAAACTGAAAAATAATTTGACTTGGTGACGATATAACATTCATAAATTTCAAAAATTACTTAGAAGTAAAAAAACTATATGGTTCCAAGAGGTAGTGGGGAGAACTGTATAATGACTGCAATGTTGTGGTTTAAAGTAATATTAACTATAATGTCACATATTTGGTACAAAGCACATAACAACTACCCAGTGGTAAGCACAGTCTCAGTTGGACCAACTTAGATACTGCTAGGAACATTTCTGAAGTTATTGCTTTCAATAATATACTTCACAATGAAAAAAAGATTACTAAGGAGTAGCAAACGTTCTGCATATAGAAGGCGAGATGTGTTAGCCATAATAAAAAATATACTTATTTCAATCAGTCATCATAAAGACTTCTAAGTTTAATAAAAAACAAAGTAAGCAAATCTCAATAATATTGCGCCGCCAACTCGCTCATATCGAAGGCACCTCCGGAGTATGCCTCTAGAGGCTTCGGATCAAAAATAAGTTACCAAGTTGTTCGCAAGGATCGATTTACTATATTGATTTTGTCAAAATGCCGAAATTCGAACGAAAAGCATTTCGTACATCAACCTAAAAATTTCGTGACACACACACCAAAACAGCCATTTAGTAAATATAGATGATTAACTACTTTTTTTTGCGATTAGAGCCCTCGCTATTTATGTGGCTTTACGCACCACCATATTTTAAATCAAACAACTCATAACATAATTTATACAATACTCTGTGCCCTATTGAGTAATTCTGGCATTATTGCAAACCGATTTCATATTGAATTACTTTTAAACATTTGTATTTGATGATTAATAGAGCCTCTAATCAGCACTCACTGAAAGCAAATATTCATTAAAATCCTGCTTCACGCTGCACAGCGGAGGTCACGCAATACATTCTGCTAGATCAGCAAATTGCTTAGCACCTTTAGGTTTGATACACATATTAATAATAAACTTCACTGATACATATATTTCCGCACTATTATACTGTATTGTATTAATAATAATATTCGCGCATGTTAAATAACTTATATTAAATAATCAAACATGCAGCAGTGCAATATAGCCACTAATAGTTATAAAAAAGAAATAAACATGTGATAAACAGCTTGTTGGGCAGGCGACAGTGTTATCTGGACACATGAGCATAACGTCATATATGAGTAGAAGACTAATTATTATTCTCATTTTTTTTTCAGGGTTACAATAAATTCTATATAAATCATTGGAGGAAAGAAAATTAGAATTTTACCAAATCATATACTAATTAATATTAATAGGTCTATTATAAATGCACCACATGAAATAACATAATGTCAACAAATCGAATTTGATTGATTTCTAGAATGGTATCATTGCATTTCAGTAGACAATAATTAATGCATTATAATCGTAGTTTAATGAAATCATAACACTTACCGACTACTTCCCGACAGAAGTATATTATTATTTAATTTATTAGAAATGAAATGAATGAGCAACCTAGTAATAACTGCCTTTACTTTAATCCAAATAAATACGAACGCATTTACTTAATAATAATAAATTATCAAGAGCGATTTACGTTTCATAAATAAACATTCGGTTATATACAGACTTTAGATTTAAAATTGGTCTCGCACCTACTCGCCCAATGAGTTTGGCACTAATTATTTGCTCATTAGTAGTAAATGAATAATGCATTATTTGCGTAAACACCACAGCAAAATAAAACATGAGCAGTTTTAATTTACAGGAAGTTCAGAATTTTAGAGTTTTATTACATACTCGTATTAACGAATAGGACATTGACTGAAGCATTTCTTGACACAAGATTTAATACATTTGATATGTTCTTTAATAACAAACAATATTTTAATGTATGATACATATTTTACCAACAATACTATCATCCTCAATTACAGGTGCATTAAGATATTAATATCAAAGAGAGCTTGAGCTAAAGGTTGAGGTTAGGAAAAGTGTAGTAAATATACTATATTTGTGAAAACCACAGAATTACTGTCCAGCCCAAGTATTGAGTAATAAACTAAAAAAAAATTGTAGTTAGAAACAACTAGAAATAATTATAATACTGATAATATGAGTACAAAACGTATAGGAAACACACAGTTTAAAGCACAACATTAGTTAATCAATAACTCACTTTGTGAATATTATGATGTGATGATATAGTATTGTTGTAATATACATTTTTTGTATTTTTTTTTTATATTTGTTACTTAAATTATGCTACTCCGTAAAACGCGCATTTGATATTTACACAAAAGTAGTGAAATCATTATCCGCTGCCCATCATCGACGTTTTCGGTACCAGAAGAGGTACGAAAGTTCGAGCCCAAGAGCCTAGACCACAAGAAGAAGCTCCGCCACAATCAAACCCAATAATGCCTTTTCCTCTAAGTCAATTACTGCCGAATGGTTACCTCTATTAGATTCAAAAAGGAAGGGGTTGAGCTTCGGATGAAGGAAACATTTGAACACATATTAAAACCACTCAAATTTAATACCATTTCAGGCAGAGATCTGGAAACCTAATACCTTCTAGAGCATAATATAGAGAAGTGTAATATCGTGTAGAGCAACGAAAAGACTGTACTTGCGTAATTGGGCAGAAATATAATACGATTTCCCAAAGTCTGTGTTTACCTAATACTACTAAGTCTTTCACCATATTCACTAAATACTCGATAAAAAATAAAGCACTATAGTATAAAAAGTATTGCATGCTGGCATATAAGCGCTGGGTGGTAATGAGAGGGAAAGTGTTACAACGAAGGAATATTCTTAGTTTCTGATTAACGTCGCACAAAATTTCGGAAGAGAGTACAGAAGAAATTGAACATCGTGCTTTTTACACACAAAAGTTTATTATATGAGGGATGATTCGAGGATTGCAAAATCCTAGGGAGAGGGAGAAATAACAAGCTGTATTTAATCATCAGGGAATAATAGGGATTGTAGTTATTTAGTGTTTCATCACTGTTATCCTGCTGCGTTTTATAACATATTTATACCTACATAAATATTGGCATGAAAGAACTTAATATAATTGAAATCAAATTAATATTCAATTATTATATTATCATACATATGTAAGTAGAAAAACTGTCATTGCGATTTTTAAAAACTGCTCCCCACTATTTACCATACGTATGCGGTAAACATATGGCTTTATATACCATTAAGAAACGGACACTTCTGATATATTCTCCTTAAATATAGACAATACTAAATGCTGAATTAATTTTTGAGTTCATTATGCTTTTGGTCGATAGAAGTCATCACCATTTTGAAACCAAGATCATAATTAACTCAATAATGTAATGTATTATTATTTAAATTTCAAAGAAACTTATCGAAAGGATCTCATTACTTTATTTCTTGATGGTACATATTTTAATAAAATTTCTAGATTTTATGATATCTATTTGATGGCATAATAGATTAATATTTACTTTAAAGAGAGTCGTAAGTTTATATATAATTATGGTAAAAACATCGAAATATAAATAAAACTTTAACATTGAATTTTTAGTCAGGTGTTCATAAAAATATTGTTTCCGCTACATTTATATTATTTATCATCCTAATGGTATATATTAAAAATACACATTGTTTCACTATCACTTTATAGGAAGGCGATATTTCCAAATGCCTTACGTACTTCAGAGAAAGTTATAGGAGTCTCAAGCTGATTGGTAACAGCTATTTTAAAATATCGTACAATTTTAGTTTGATTGGTTAACTTAGTCCGCCTACAGCTAGTGTTTATGTTCACAAGTAGTTGTTAGTTTCTAACAATTAATCGCCGATCTGCATACTAATGTAGTAATAGCAGTAACGTAAAAGTGGTATGTGAAAACGATAGGTTAATCTAAACGTATGCAAAGCATGTATAGGTCTACAGTATTTTTCACACATTTGAATACAATTGTTATATGTAACATAAATTTAATTAATTAATATGTACTTGTTGTAAGACCTGGCCACTCCTCGTTTTTTTTTTCAAAGCAAACGTTTCTAATACTAATCGGAATAATACTTATCACTTGTAATATATTAAACTATTTATAGCGTCACACTATTTATAAAAACGAATATAACTTGCGTTTATAGATTTATGGATACACACACGATGTCACGGTTCAATTCACGCCTTACTCGATTGAGACAAGTAATTAATTGGTTCGTGTTTTTCATTTTTTTCTTTATATATAGGCGTTAACTAAAATTGATTACTTACTGTACATAATTTTAAGTTATTACAACAATTTTATGTTAACTATAAATTCTGTTAAATATGTCTAATAGCATTGCCTATTTATCGCCATCTCAATGTAGTGTATTTAATTTGCAATTTTCGTATCTAAATTATAATGTAACAGGAACTATAAAAAGAGTAGTAAATAGATCTGAAATTTAAAAAAAAAATCGTATGAATGCCTATATTTTTTTTTTTTTTTTTTTTATATAAAAACCAGTCACTCCTTTCTGTGGGTCCGACTCACGAAAAAGGTGCGCTGATGATACCAATAATCATTCCTCGCATCCATTTGGTTAATGATTACTGGGTCGAATCGTGTGCCCTAAGTAGACGTAGCGAACCGAGAATTACGGCCATCTGCATGCGACCGGCTAGGATTTCTGCCGGTTTTCGGCATACCGGTATGCTCCTTAGTTCTGGAAGCAGTGTATCTCTCGCTCCACCCAGCGCTTCTATAATCAGTACCTTAAGTTTAACAGAATGGTTGGATAGAGTCTACGGAGTTCGAAGATTAAATCTCAATATTTTGTCCGTATCTCCTCCTCTTTCAAAATAACGTTACCGTCACCGGGTGCTGAGAACTCGATGACGAACATTGTCCTAAGTTGATAGTTGAGGAGGACTACGTCAGGCTTGTTTGCTTGTACTTGCCTGACGGTGGAACATGAATAATTCCAATATATTAGGCACTTCTTATTTCTCACAACGGACTCAATATCCCCCAGAGTATAAGGCAGCACTAGTGTCTCGTCTATCTGATACAAATGCCGTAAATGATAATAAAGCACCCGTAACGCTGCGTTGTGTCTATGGATAGAGGCCAAGACTACATATACCGGGCAAGCCAACAGCAAATGCATCGATGTCTGCGGCGCCCTGCGTCAGGCCCTGCAGCTGACATCAGGGACCTCCATACCCACGACACGACTCCGATAGACGAGCGTGTTAAATACATCATCTTGGCAAGCCATGATGGATCCCTTGGTCTCAGAATTTAGCCCGGCTGACCTTAAGAAAGGACGGTTAGCCTCTCGGATAAGCCCAGGGCTTCCATACGAGACGAGGCCACGTTCATCAGCTGCTCTACGCGCTGCTTTAAATTAAAATGCTCCTATCCCTGCATGTTCGTGATCTCGGGCCATGCATAGAAGGTGTTCCGAACTCCTGATGACTTTACAGGCTCCATCTAGAACCATCCTGTTATGAAGACACTCCAAACTCAAGAGTTCACGGCCTCCGCGCTGTCGTGGGAGATGTAACCGTGGAACGGATGATCTGGGATGCAAACTCCTACTAAGATGATCCTTTTCCGGGTTACTACGTCGAGTTATCGCAGCTCCTCCTGTGTCCATTTGACTACTCCGAAGGAGTAGACAAGGATAGGAACAGCAAGCTGTTAGTTGCAGACATCTTGTTCTTCCCCGACAGTTTTGAAGACCAGATATGTCGAAGGCGATGCTGATACTTGCCACGGGGAGCGTTTTTACGACACCTACCTCCTGAGTGGATCGTTGCTCAACACAATTTTAACAATTGTTAATAATCCTTCTTATTGGAATTTAGTTCTCACTGAAAATAAAAATGTTGTAATATTCCTGGTAAAATTTATATTATAATATTATTGCATAAAAGACAATAAATGAGAAATGACACAAAATTATTCATTGATATTACCTTATTTACTTCACCGACGCGAAATACAAATGAGTTAGATACATATACATAATATCTATTCGATGAAGTGATCTAAAGAAATCCACACATCATCGTACAGTCATCTTGACAAAAGAGAATTAAATGAACTTGGTCAACACAATTAATTTTTGCTTCTTGAGACACATAACAGCATTTGCACATAAGTTGGTCAATCGAAAAACGGCCATATTACCTTACTTTCCAACAGTGTCCACTTGAAAACTACATGGATGAAGTAGTGATTACTCTAGAATAATTAGCACGCAGGAATTATAATATACCCCACGTGGGGTAAAGTATACTGTATTGCCATGAATTTATATTAGTTTTATACCTAAAATATATAATAGCTTATAATTATAGTGATGAAATCTGGTTTGGATTTATGTAATTTTCACAGTTACAGGATATTCGGGAATATATGTTTTTAGTGAAAGTATTCCCTGGGTGGTGGAAATTAGATATAATTCGTCTAGAAGATTTTACCAGAAAAATATAATATTGGTATTTAAAAAAAACATCGATGACAACATATACGGTTCCACTTCAAAATTTGTGTAAAAAAATAAAATCGACGCTTTTGAGGATATTGGTCAACAATACACATTATAAAAAATATGTAATGTATTCCAAACTAACACACTGTGTATTATCGCGACTACAGCATCGCATACTAAATGATAATTCTATATTTAATATTTTACATTTACTATAATTTCTATATTTCTATTCTATTTCCATCAATAGAATAGAAATTTTAGGGTTTTATAAATTCATGAATAATTCAGTTTTTGGTAAGACCATGGAAAATGTTGAAAATAGAAAGGATATACGACTAATGACACATTGGGGAAAATTATGGTAAAAAGTTGGGTGCTAGGGGGCTTATAGCTCGCCCTAATTTTAAAACATGTTCAATTTTTTTCTGAAAATTTCGTAGCAATTCATTTGGATGTTCTAAAAGTCTTGTACAATAAACCCATTTATGTAGGATTTTCTATATTAGAATTATCTAAGACAGTACTCTATGATTTCTTTTATAAAGTTATAAAGAAAAATTACGGTTCAAATGCATCATTATTATATACAGATACCGATTCTTTAATAATCAAAGTATACACAGATAATTTTTATAATTTTATAACAGAAAACATAGACAGATTCGATACATCGAATTACAAACCTAGTAATATGTTTAATGTTCCGGTGAGTCGGTCGATGTTAGGGAATATGAAAGATGAGTTTCCAGCTGACCCGATTAAATGTTTTTATGGTACCGGCGCTAAGGCATATTATGTCCAGACAGTCAAAGATGAATTAAAAAAGGCAAAAGGTGTTAAAGGATCTGTAATTAATAAAGAGTTGACAATTGATGATTACAGGAAAATTGTGAAACAAGGTGGTTTGGTATTTAGAAAAATGAACACCTTTACAACATATTTGCACGATATGTATACAGAAATGAAGAATAAAGTCGCTCTGTTACACAAGGACGATAAGAGCTTTTTAATTCCAAATTCAACCAAAACCTTAGCATGGGGTTACACAGATATTGAGTTTTTCCAAACAGACCCTGCACTAAATAATCAGTGGGTAATTAATACCTTGAATGATATTATACCAATTGATAATATCTCTGCAGAAACTAACTTTGACAATGAGTTAATACATTATGATGATTTATTTTACCAAAGTTCAGCAGAACAAAATTTGGATGCATTGATGGCAGTTATAGATGAATTAAATAATATCAACTAATGGAAAATTTGATCTGTTAAAACTGGAAAAGTCATATCACAACATATTGTTATGTTAATCCTAATGTTGATTATATGTTTTATATTCTATTATAGTTTTATATGTTTTATATTCTTAAATATAATAAACCTTTAACAGTGCTACTTTCTTTTATTTCTTTAACTACATACTTAATAAGGGAGTGTAAGGATGTGTTTACATGAAATACACAAAACACATTATATCTTTTA
The DNA here is from genome assembly GCA_037954035.1 of Rosalia funebris. Taxonomy (NCBI): domain Eukaryota; kingdom Metazoa; phylum Arthropoda; class Insecta; order Coleoptera; family Cerambycidae; genus Rosalia; species Rosalia funebris. The sequence goes on from JAZFAV010000002.1 coordinate 32,418,875, forward strand.
CATATATTTATTTTAAACTTGATAAGTACAGTAATATTAATTAATACAAATCTGGTTCATATAAAGTTACAGATATAAGCTTCTGAGAGCTGCTATATTGAAAATTTAATATTACATTAATAAAGAAAAAGCGTTGTGCACCGATCCATCCAATATATTATAACACATGTATGCATCGTAAATAATCAACGCGTATACTTTGGTATTGGTGGGAAATTTATTTTTACGTGTTTCAAATTCAAGTTTGATGTCTACTGTAGATGATTTCAAGGCATCGGCTTGATGTGAACAATCAATGACAAATAGGGGGTTATTTAAGAATTGTCCATAATCCATCATAGGTTCCCCCATATCTTTGCCATAGTAACTCTTTTGAAAATGTTCATATGCGTAATACGCAGTAGAGTATAATTTCTTTCCAAAATCCAGATTCCAGATTCCGATGTTAATATCGGCATGAACGAATTGTGTCGCATCCATGTTTTTATTATCAGACTGGGCGGTATTTTGAAAACCTAAAACAACATATCGTGGCCTCTCCAGACTTATACTAGTCTTTATGGCCCACACATCTGAAGAGGTTTCCCGTAGAGCAGGCAATTCGTACAGGTCCCACATTCTATAAGCCATCTTAACAGATGCTTTACTGTTTCCCCTATTTATATGGGATAGCAGTTTAATTTTTTGTCGATCTTCAGGTACAATATGCTTGATTTTCCATTCTATTTTATTTATTTGAATATTAGCATCAACTTCCCCAATATAACAATTTCTGAAGGAGCTCGCAATGATAAGGATTAATTCTTGCTTAACGTTTAATATACCTTTGGTATAATCTTCGGCAAAACCCATAAGATATGTAAGGGGTAACTTTCCACTAAAGATGTTACTGTCCCGATCAAAAATGTCTTGTTTAGTTGCTGTTAAACCCCATCCACTAGTTAATAATGCTCGTAATTGAACTTCACTGAATGATACCATAGATATCAACGCCGTACTTATGCCTGGTTTTCTAACTACTGCTATTTGCTCTCCACCCATTTCATAGCGTATTTCATCTAAAAGAAATGCTAGGGTGTTGTTAGATAAATGACATATTTTGGAAACATCACTCGGAGCAAATTTTCCTTCAATGTAAATATAACTGTCAGCTATATCCAAAATGAGATCTTGAAAATGGACAGGTATGCGTATCTCATCGGAATTTCTATAGATTTGTGATCCATAAGGTTTGTAGGTATGCTCGTGTGAACTAAGTAAGGAATTGTCAAATACTGGTTCATCGAAAACTTCCAGCTTTTCACATGTACTTGAAATAGGCATCTTTTTAATTGGTGGTTATGCCTTGTTAGTTAGTTGAAGCCCAATTGACTGAAGAAATAAACGATCTTCGGGAGGTAAACAGTGGCGTGTTCATGGCTTAACAGTTTTGGTACCAATTTAATATTAATTTTAATCTAATACCATAAGCATTTTAAAATACCATACCCATATCAAATTTTACAGAATATACTATACATAGTTATCCCCGCCATCACACCCCGTCGGCACTTTCAAGTTACGGAATTAAAAGCAAGTCGCAGTGTTCACTACAGATGTGCATAGTTCCCGGATAATACGGCCGGCTCGTTGCCATTTAAGGGCTAAACGGGGAAGGGAGAGGGCGAATCGGGCCGAGCATGGGAGTGCAGTAACTTGGTGGATATGCTGTAGGCAAACTTTTCCCGTATCAAGATACCTTACCCTAATATAATACAGCTATTATAAAAAATAGGCAATTAATCATTTAAATGTAAATCAATTATAGTTTAAGATTAGAAAGACCACTCTCCATCTACAACGCCCCAAGCCCAAATTGAAAAAGACCACCCTGTATATTAACATATATTTTAACTATTTTTATTACAAAACTGAAATTACATAAGCACCACGTCTCGCATCCACTTGGCATTATTATTCAATAGGCAATCTTGAAAAGGGAAAATCTTGCAAAAATATACATCTAAATTAATTTAACGACAATAGATCCATTATAAGGCCCATAATGAATATTATGGATTTTAAATTATGGATTAAATGTACTAATATTGTAATAATAAAAGTACAATAGACAGGATAATTTGGTAACATGATAATTTGGTCAAAAAATGTTTAATCGACCGGTATAATTCTAAAGTAAAATAACTTTGTAACGTTGAATGACTCATAAGAAGGGATTATCGAATTGATGTTCGATTTTATAGCCCACCACAATAGAGAAATATCAGGACCACGCCCTCAAGAGAATGAATGGAGGAGGGGCAGTGGCCGAGCTCCGGTATTGTAGCACTACTTATAACTTTCGACACAATATCTATCAATATATATATATATATATATATATATATATATATATATATATATATATATATATATATAGTCCAAATAGTCCAAAAAAAACTTCAGCTTGACATTTCCTCATCATTTACATATCGATTGCAAATTATTTTCATTTAATCTCGAATAAAATTAAACTTTGTGACCCAGTTGTACAGTAATAGTGAAACAGTTGTTACATTCTCACTGTTACTAGTTGTTACATTTGTCGCTGTTATATTCTCCCTATGCCAAATCAAGATTCTAATATGATGTGTCTAGAAAGTACGTAAATACACAAACAATTCTGCTAAACATTTTTACAATAACGATACTCTTTTATAATATGATGTCATTACAACTTTTTTAAACACCTACTAAACAGCGTGTTAGTACCTTTGACGAGCAGTATTTGAATTTTAAATGTGACAATTATTTAAAATTGATGCTAATTCGACTATTAATTTATACGAATAATTTATACGCCTAGGTAACAAGTTGCGTGATAATTTGATGACAGCGTGAAATGATTGAGTCTTCAAATGGTTATTCTAAAACTGCTCACCTACGATGAACGTTAAGAGATCCACTGAGAGCAACAATCGCTAGTTAATTGCTTTTATAGGAACTTTAAATGAGGGTTATTATCACTGGCTAAGACAGACAGAAACAGGAAGCGTTTTCTGTATACGTGGACTGGATTTGTGCTGAAATTTTGGGAATAATCTCTCAATAACCTAATTTTTAAATGATGTTTATCACATGTTATGAGACATGAACTTTCTAGTACAATATAGAAACCAAACGACAATCCATACATTGGAAGACTCCATCCTCGTCAAGAATGAATAAAGCAAGAGCAAGTAAGTTAATATTCAAGGCAATGTTGATTGTGTTTTTTGATATGCGTGGTGTCATTCATGTTCAGTGGGTCCCTCAAGGAAAAGCAGCGAATCAAATTAACTAACTTTGGAAATTCTAAAAACTCTTCGAGAACGAGTGAGAAAGAAAATACCTGATTTGTGGTAGAAAGACGGGTGGGTGCTTCATCAAAACAACGCCCCAACTCGCAATACTTTATCTATTATGCAATTTGTGGCAAAAAGAAACATTCCTGTCCTCGAAAACTCGTCATATTTGCCAGATCTAGCCCCATGTAATTTTTACCTTTTCCCAAAATTCAAACTGAACTTAAGGGAACACATTTTTCGTCACTGTATGAGATAAAAGGAAAAACGGCAGCCTTCTGAAAATCCCTTCATCTGAAGACTTCAAACATTGCTTTTCCCAATGGAAAATTCGTGTGGAGTGGTATGTGGATCAAAGAGTTTTACCCTTTTTCCTTACCTCATTTCATCATTTTAATATTTCATGTTTAAATAGCAATTATATAGAAGTCATATACAGGGTTTTTCACAGTATCCGTTCGTTAGAAGTTTTCGTGGTTAGAAAAAACTTAGAATTCTGAATTTCTGGACTCCAGGGTTATCAAGGTTTTCTTTCATTTTGAAATAGGTATAGGGATAGTTGTAGCGAATCGATGCAAAATTTAATTCTGCATCCGATCATCCAATAATATACAGGGTGTCACATTTGAAATAACGAAATTTTTCAACTTTAAAAATGATGTAATTGGTGATCAAATTTTGGACACCCTGTTAGCGATAAATTAATTGTCAATGTGGATTTTGAAACTACCATTCTTGTGCTTCTGTCTACCCCAAAAGCGCTTAGCACTAGTCGAAAATGGGTAAGTGGCACAGTGTTGAAAATAAGGCTACATCCTTCAAAATTTTAAAAATAATCAAGATATCTAAGAAACAGTTGGAAATAGGTATAGGGAAACCTGATGGAACTCATCATGAAATTTTCTCAGGAATCCAAAAATGAAATAATATACTGGATGTTCTATTTAAAATAATAAAGTTATTGGCGACTTCCGTGATAACCTTAAGTGATATGACCTTGAAAATATTTCAAAATGAAAGAGAATCTTGAATAATCCTGGAATCCGAAAATTCAGAAATCTAAGTTTTTTCTAACCACGAAAACTTCTAACGAACGGCTACCGTGAGAAACCATATTAGACGAATATATGAGTATATTGGATCATTTCTAAACCTTGAATAAGAATTTAAATTAGGAAATCACAACTGGAGCACCTTATTAGGTGTGAACCAGCTGTGTTTATCCAAACGTTTCACCATTCGTCGTTGATAGCATCTTCAGTGGTAACATGGTTGTAACATGAAGCAAACTACTTGAATGTATCTGGTACAAATTCACGATTCCTAATATGAACTCTAATAGGGACATTTGAAGCTAAACAAGCATGTCCACATTATAATCTATACTGATGAATGTGTAGGATGACACTGCGGGACATATCTTAAAAATCTATCCCGCATTCTCAACAAAACAAGATCCACCGAGGACCTTGCTTTATTTAATATCATACATCTACATAGTGGGATGTCTAAAGAGTAAGGTCCGTGTTGACAATAAAATGACAATTATGATTGAGGTAAAATAATGACCCCGAGCCGATAGTCTGAGTGTGGACTACCCTTATAGAATCCGATCTAATAACACTAAAATAAACAATAACAATCAAACAAATCCATTCAACAATGTTACAGTCTGATACCTGCTAGTAGGTCACTGAATTCAGCTCCTTAAGGTTAAAATTAAATGATATAAAAATATACAGAGTTCCATTAAAAAATACCTCTTATTTCGATTTAATACATATGAGTATTAATATAGGATATATTTTGTTTAAAATATATATATTAAAAAAATCATCTTGGCCGAGGGTCTTAATCTCCATAAAAATTTCCATGTAACGCCAAAAATAATTTTAATTCATACGTAATATACCGTGTACATACGTGTTACATCAAGTAGGTGCCCATGGTAAAAATAAGGCTGACGCAATATTTTTCTTTTTTAAATTAATTTAAAAAAGGCTAAGACGATTTTTTAAAGTAATTGGATCAGTTACGGTTGCCAGACGCCTATATAATTCATCTATTACGCCTATTAATAATATTAATAGGCGCAAATTAAGCATTTGGTTGGTTATAAATTCATTTTTTCTACTATAATTGAGTATCTGTATACGTATGTGAATTTATAAAAGTAATAATAATATTAAAAAACTATAGATATTTGTAATAAAAAATTAATGGACACATAAAAAACTAATGTAACAGTAACCAATAGTACTGTACTACTAACTGAGTGCACTATTTCTACAAAGCTGTATTTGTTATAAATCATTTTTTGTAGATCAGCGGCTTCTGGCACGGGCTCATTTAATAATTGACATCTATAATATACGGCCGTTCTTATGTATCTTCCAGTGGCGACTCGTTTGTTACCGTTTTATTGCAGGATCGATCTTTGAGATCATAAATATTTACAACTTGTAATAAATATACGGTCTTGTGTCTTTTACTAATGTAAGATAATGCAAACTATATCATCGATTTTTATAGCAGTAGATGTTTATAGCAGATTCAGACATTGATAGCATCGCAGTATAAGTATATGCGTCGCCTTCCCATTGAATTAACTAACTCGTAGTAAAATATTTAAAAGACAAATTACATGATAAAAGTCTGACTTATCCATCGGAAATTTAATTACTGGCTAAATAACTGCAAAGCAGAAACGGATAAAAATTAATATATCATTTTAATATTAGAAGGTAATTATTATTAACTAGAACTTCTAGAGATATATAGGTACAAGATCTTGATTAACTCATATAAAAATTTTAAAATAAGTTTTAGATTTATTTGAAAGTGTACATTATAACATTTTGATTTGAATCACCATCATCAGAAAAGGTACAATGGTAAATAAACTATAAAATAATTTTCTAAATTATTTTTACTTTTCCGCATTCCACTATACACGGAAAAGTAATGTAATCGTGTAAAAAAAATTATTTTCTAGGGTTTATTTTTCGATTCTTACTAAAAACCAAAAAAACAATGGTTTTTAAAGCATTTTGTGTATGTGTGTGTGTGTGTGTGTGTGTGTGTGTGTGTGTGTGTGTGTGTGTGTGTGTGTCGTTGTCGTCGGCATTAATAAAATTTTTTGTTAGCACGATAACTCAACTAAATCGTGTCGGATCAATCGGGTTTTTACTGATTCTGATCGGGGACATCTCCCAGACGACACCTATTGACCTTGAGGTAGATAGAACACACTCTACCATGTTCATGGATCATGAGAAAGCACAATGGTGGACTATTTGAGAAATGTTTGTTGTTAGCACGATTACTCAATTAAATCGTGTCGGATCGATCGGGTTTTGACTGATTACGATTAGGAACATCTGTCCATGGGTCATGAAAAAACGCGATGGTGGACTATTTGAAAAAAGTAAAACTGTCGCATAAAACACATATTCTGCATTTATGTATTGGTTTATTTTTTCTCTGCCACTCAATTTTGAGATGTTTTACGTGCGGAAAAGTCCGTTTTAAGGTTTTAAAGCTGTTAATTTTAATTATGGTTACTCATAATTCGTTTATTTACTACTATTTGCGTTAAATTCGTTTTTTAAATACTATCTCATTTTTCTGTTTTATATGTTTAGCGTAACTGAATTCATATACAATTCTATCGTGTTTGGTGTGTATTGTGTGTATTATATTATGTTATTAATAGTTAGACACAACTTGTGTCTAACCGTTCTGCTGAAACCACATGTCTTCAAGAGCAATATCTTCGCCTTTTACCGTTAATGGATTACCTGCCTCGCTTTAAAATAAAAATGGTCCAATGATTCCTTCACACCACAATGCACACCAAATTTGTTTCTCATGAATCATTTGTAGATTTTCCTAAATGCAGCAATTTTTTCCTGTGAGTCCTAAATGCAGCAATTTTGCTTATTATTGAAGCCATCAAGGTAAAAATTGGCCTCGTCGGTGAAGATGATTTTGTCTACAAAATGGGCATTCATTTGTTGTTCAATGATCCAATTGGTGAACTCCTCGCTTTGCATGGTCTGTTGGCAGAAGTTGTTGAGTCAATTGGTCTATGTATGCATAGAGATGTAAATCTTTAGTGAGAATGCGGTAAAGAGTGGCTGTTGAAATATCGAATTCTTGTGCATAATGACAAATCGAGGTCCCTGGACTCTCGGCCACACTCTCATGAACGACTCACACACGACACTATTACACTCTCGTGCCGTGTATTTCATATCAATAACTAAACTAGTACTTTCAAATTTTTTAATTATTCGTTTGATAATAAATAAATTTGGAACATTATTGCCACCTAAAATTGGACGCACTTTATGAATCGTAGCAACTAAACATTCACGATTTTGATAGTAATGTTTAACAATAAAGACGCGTTGTGGTATCATGTAGCGCTCCACGTTTATGAACTCCCATTTGTCTCCTATCTGCTTGTCACAACTATTGACCTATCAACTGATGACAGGCAAAGTGGCGCCCAATTCAAATCTTGCGTTTGGCGATAGCAAGGATAAAAGTGCATTTTGCCTCGACCAGGAATCGAACCCGGCTCTCCCAATTTCCGGTTAGTTGCTCTGACCGCTGAGCTATCGAGGCACACTCATTATCCCTGCTAATGCGCCAGTTTAATGCGTCACTACAGTACTCCCTCCCTAGAGACATGGGTTGTCTCGATACAATTTAACGGAATGTTACCGCGTTCGCCATTCTTACGAACCGTTGTTCGGTAACCCCCGGACTATAGGGCGATGAATAGGACGGGAATCGAATCCGCGAATTTGAGATGTAAGGGAGGTTGCATATACTGGAATGAATCACATCACGTCGGGGTCACCACTTTAGCGATAGCAAGGATAAAAGTGCATTTTGCCTCGACCAGGAATCGAACCCGGCTCTCCTAATTTCCGGTTAGTTATTCTGACCGCTAAGCTATCGAGGCACACTCATTATCCTTGCTAATGCGCCAGTTTTTAATGCGTCACTACAGTACTTCCTCCCTAGAGACATGGTTTGTCTCGATACAATTGAACGGAATGTGACCGCGTTCGCCATTCTTACGAACCGTTGTTCGGTAATCCTCGGACTGTAGGGCGATGGATAGGATGCGAATCGAGTCCGCGAATTTCAGATGTAAGGGAGGTTGCATATACTGGAATGAATCACATCACGTCGGGGTCACCACGTTGGAGATAGCAAGAATAAAAGGGCATTTTGCCTCGACCGGGAATCGAAGCCGGCTCTCCCAATTTCCGGTTAATTGCTCTGACCGCTGAGCTATCGAGGCACACTCATTATCCCTGCTAATGCGCCAGTTTAATGCGTCACTACATTGCGCTATTATTGTAACACCCTTTATATAAAATATGGAATAAATTTATTATTTCAGAACATATTTTGGAAAATGTCTCGAATAGGTCGATTTTTTATTTTTATTACTCATGTTTTTACTTTATTTATTTTAGAAACGACATCATCGGTGCTTCAGTTATGATTTCATTTACTGTTTTTTTTTTTTTTTTAATTGAGCACTTTTATTCTTTTCACCATTAAACTCTCTATGGAAGCTGATTTTAAAAACGTAGCTAAAAAACGTATGGAGCTGTATGCATTTGGAAGTGTTTTTTAAAGTTATATAAATTTTATTGTTGTATTTATATATATTTGTTTAAGTAGGCTGATAGTTAAAATTATTGTGTTTATAGAAGATATCTGTAAATAGTTCAATATTTCAACATTTTAATGTTGAGTTTCTGTTAACTGTTAACATTATTGCTTATAAATTGGTGCGTTTGTCGCTATTTCTTACAATTACAATTAAAATTCCTATAATGATTAGGGGTGGTAACAGGGTACAATCGCAACAAGAAGTATGTGTTTTATTTAACAATAAGTACCCAGATAGCTCCATGAGCCAATAAACAGTGAACAACATTAAAAAAATATATGTAGAGGCTGATTCCGTAAATGATATACCAAAGAAACGCCGTGCAGCTATTAATGAGAATATCGAATTGAATTTTTTGTTAGCTATAGAAGATAATCCATATAATAACGTTCGCCAGCTTGGCTGAAATTATCATATCCCTTCTTTTTCAGTACACAAAAGGTTAAAACTAGAAAAACAGCAGCTAATTAAGGTACATCTTGTGCAAGGGAATAAATATGTGCAATGATAGCCCCTTCAAATAAAAAATTATTTTTTTCTGGTGAGTCAGCTTTCACATTAAATGGTGAAGTCAACCGCCAAAGTTGTAGATACTGGGGAAAGTAAAACCCTCAGATGCGAAAGCAGCACACATAGCAACCACAAAAGGTGAATGTGTGAACGAAAATAGTTAAAAATAGGATAACCAGTCCCTAATTTTTCGTTTATACTATGCACAAATGAAGTAAGGTATCTTACAAGAATATCTAATCCCTACTTTAGTATCTACCTTATCTCCAACTAAGTATAAACAATTGTGAAATTCCTATCAAAAATTATACTATAAGAAAAATCTTATTATGTAGAATTAGGTAGAAGATATCTTAGTGAAGTATTTCGAAATGAATTAATTGGAAGACGTGGAACTGTTTAATGGCCGCCAAGCCATCGCTGGATGTAACTCCACTGGATTTCTTCCTTTGGCGTCGCCTAAAAAACGTACTGCACAGAACCTGACAATATTAAAGAATTAAAAAACAATTAAATTAAAATACAACATTTCTCAAAATATAATAAATAAAGTTTAGCAAGAATCCATAATCGGTTAGGATACTGTCAGGCACAGGTTCTCAATTGAAACATCTGATTAATTATTTTTTTATATATTATTGATTACTGGTAATGTACTGTTTATTCCAAAATATCACAATACATTAAATTCTTTTTAACCTCACAAATAATATTTTCGAATGTCTCTAGTCTCTTCAAAGAGTTAAAAAAATAACAGGGTATTCCATTTAAAAGAACAGTAAATTATGTCATAACCGAAGCAACGTTGACTTCATAACTAAAAAATAAAGTAAAGAATGCACAATTATAATTAAAAATCGACCTGTCCGAAAAATGTTTCCAAATATATTTATATTCCGAAATAACGAATGTATTCCATACTTTATGGAGACACTGTATGTGGTATTACAGTTGTTTATTATTAAAGGTTTATGTTATTGTATTGTCGCGTTTTTTGATACATTTCTAATATCTTCCGATATTTTAAGTATACAAAGCATATAAGTATTTAATCTTGCTGTTCTTTAATCTTTTGCTTGTAGTTTGATTTACTCTATATGATATGTATCTTTTTTATTATATTTTCTCTTAAAATTATTTGAGGTATTTCCTTCAAGAATAATTTTAATTTTTTTCAAGTTGATTTGTCCGGATTTTATAGCGGGATGTATCGAATTGTCATATCTAGGAATTTATGCTATTTCTTTTTGTATTTCAATATTTTCATCGAAAATATTAGCCATATAATTTATTTTATTTTCTCGTACATACACATAGATAATATAATCGTCTACATATTTTTAGTAAAATTTCTGTTTTCAATTTAATAAGTTACTTTTCCTAAATTAATCATTATCTATGACATAACTTTTGTCGTACGCCTTATTATAATGTTAAAAATTTATCAAAATGGAAATTTTGATTCACATCCTAATGATGACATTATGTGTTAACCTCACAGTAGCTGCAACATAAGTGTAGTATTCAACATAAGTAGCAATCTAAAAAATATTTTCATAAAACGAACTGGATTAATATTCAGCTTTCTCATATGTGGAAGCCGGAAATCAATATAATCGCCTTAGTATATTTTTTTATTCAAACTCTGTATTTTCTCCTTAGATTAACTTCGTCTATTAACATCAATATGAAGATGTATTAATCTATTATTTACATTGTATATCATATAAAGGGTGTTTTTTAAGTATGATTGAACTTCCGACAGCGATGGCTGTGAAATCAGCTGTCAGTTTGTGCCCAATTAATAACATTTGTATTAAGTATAGTGTAGCAAATCATCATGAATAGACTCACGCTTGAACAACGCTATCAAATTGTTCAAATTTATTTTTTGAAAGTCAGTCGTCGATTCGGGAAACGTATAGACGACTTCGTGAATTTTACGGCGTTCATAATCGTCCATCTGAGCAAGCCATCCGTCGCACTGTGAATAGATTTCGTACACACACTCTCTAAAGTCTAAAGGATGCAAGAACATTAACACGTCGAAGGAATGTACATACTGAAAAAAATATTGCCGCTGTAAACGAAAGTGTGCAAGAAAATCCAAAATTATTGATTCGTCGTCGGTCGCAGCAGTTGTCCGTCCACTACGTGGAAAATTTTGCGCAAAGATATTGTCCTACACCCATATAACATGCAGCTTGTGCAGGAATTAAACTCACAAGACGATCGCTTGCGTCGTTCTTTCGCTGATTGGGCTTTAGAGCAGTTGCAAGCCGACCCATTGTTTTATTGCAAAGTTGTGTTCAGCGATGAGGCTCATTTTTGGCGTAACGGGTTACGGTCAATGGGGAACGTTACCGGACCATGATCAATGAATATATTTTTGAAAATATGGATAAAATTGATGTGCATGAGTTATGGATGCAACAGGATGGGGCTACATGCCACACGGCGAACGAAACTATCGACTTATTATTGCAAACAAGATTTAGTGATAAGTTTATTTCAAGAAATAGACCTGTCAACTGACCACCCAAGTCCTGCGATTTGACGCCTCTTGATTATTTCCTATGGGGCTACGTGAAGTCTTTGGTTTATGCTAATAAACCAGCAACACTGGACACCTTGGAAGCCAACATTGTTTGTGTGATTCATGACATACGGCTACCAGTATGCTCGAAAAAGTGCAAATGTAAAATGAAAATGTACCTTCTTATATTTTACTAATCATGACATAAAATAATTATAAGAGATTATAAATTAGAATCAGTTGTCTAGTAAACCAGGTCTCATATTGTCTCTTCATTGTTCACTAATCGGAATAAAACAATGATATAAATATAATCTAAAGAAGATAGTTTAAAGTAAGTAGTTTAGTTTTAATTATTTTCTGATGATGGTTGGTTGGCGAAACAAACGACTAGCGACGTATAATCTTTTGGTGTTTCTGGAAAGTTTCCAGTTTTTTTATCTACCAATAAGTAGACACAAATCTCATTGGAATTTTTTATCGTCATGGAAAGAGTTAGTACACTTCATGAATTCTTAATATGAATTACTTTCAATGTTTGTATGAATACATTTGTTTGAGTCATCTCAGGTCTACAATAATACCATTCATAGTAGGGTTCGATGTGGCGCATTGTGCGTAGTAATAGAGAAGTCATAATATACTTGGGTTCGAGTTCCAGTGGAGAGAGTTATCTTCCCCCGGAATAATGAGTATGTTCCTTTTTGTCTCTGATTGCATCATCTTCCCAATATTATATATGTGCAAACTTTTACAGTTTGTTTAAAAATGGACAAGATAATGAATAAATATATGGAAAAATAATAGAATTCACTTGTTGCGATATTATGCAATTATAAAACAAACACAAAATAACAGTCATTTAGCAACAATATGGTACTTATTCTTCCTCTAGGAACATGAAAAATAATACTGATATATAATCATCTCATACTGAACAGTGTTAAACCTATAATATACTAAATTAAAAGTCTGGTCTGCACTACATATGTCCGTGTGCATTATCATAAATATTATGTCACGTACATGTTTTTATTTATTTAGATGTTGTCAATACATACGCTGATTACTCAGACTTTTTCTGCTTCTCTGCACAGCGTCATTCTCTCCTATCGGTGACAAGCTATTACGTTAAAAAATTTTAAACTATATTCTTGCTAGTCACTTGTATTTGTTGATGAGATCAGAAGCCTTAATTTGCCTAACTGATGACCGACAGTACCAGAATTGTAATCCTTATTATTTTCCTTTAAAAATAAATGTACTTCATGTGCCAAAAACGAACCTGTAGATACAAAATCTATTCAGGTAATAAAATATAAATGGAAAATAAATACAGTATTTAATAATATCCAAATTTGTTATGCTTATTTATTGTACAGTGCAGCACATTGGATTACAACACCAAATATGTGCACTTTTTTATTATTAAATTATTTTTACATAACAAGTAAAGACAACCACGTAAAACATAAATACTAACTAAAAATATGGATTAGTTTTAAATAATTAAAACAGCAATTTAAAAATATATTATACTAAAGCCAAATTCTGGATGATAATATGAATACTGGACCAAATACTGAGCTTTCTGTATGAAATTGAACCAACCGAAGGTTTTTTCATCGTAGAATCTGTAGTAGATAGATAATTGGCCTTTTTAATTCGAATTAGTAATCAGATTTATATTACAGTCGTGAAATAATAAGGGTGATCTCATATTCTATAGTTCATATAATTCCTAATACTATAACATTAGGCTCACAATAAACTCCAGGAACCTTTTATTATTTAATATAACATTTGAGTACGTTCTATTAAATAATGAAAGGTATAATATACAATGATGTGCTTTTAAAATACAATACACGATGATAACGTATTTTTTATGAGTATGCTAATTATAAATTTAGAAACCTCAGTAAGTCATCAGTCATTAGTATATTCGCAACTGATTTGAATATCGAAGATGCAGGTATGAATCAATTACCGATCAAAAATATGTAGTTTTGTCGGCGATTTATTCACTTTGCATTGAGAAAAAGGATTTTAAAAGGAAATATTTCTTACATAATGAGTCTGCATTGCCTTTTATATCTTTATATTCAGTTATATTTCAAGTAACGAGTCGATCATGTTTGTTGTAAAGGAAACTGCATGTACTTTAAACCCACCAGTAAATACGCATGCATTCCATATCATTAGGAATACAAATTGCATATATGTATGTTTTCTAAAGCATGTATCGGCGATTGTTTGTGATTTTTATGTAGTCTTGTCTATATTATTATCATTTCCTAAGTTACTTTTTTTGTATACATTCGCATAATAAGTATATGGAAGGCTAACATTGTTATAACTAGTAAGAGATAACAATGAAAATAAAACCTGCATGAAATAGTCATATGCAGTTACAAGAAATAAAGGTTGGCTATATTATCATCCGTCTGAAAATACTTATTTTATGTAAGTGCATCAGAGTTGGAATGGTGGCAATAAAATTATAGTTTATTTTTATTGACTTTTAAGGAAAACCTGAAAATCAAACACCTGAATTTCAAATATAACCGAACAAGTTTAATAAAAATAAAAAGTTAGAGCAGAAGTATACAGAGTGGGTTTACAAACGTATGACTAAATATGTAAAACTTAAAGTTATTGTTGAATTATTTGTCGGTATACTATATCAACAGCGGAATTTTATTTTGATTATGAAGATCATAATTAAATCATAATGAATAATCATAATTAAAAGCTGACGGTGTTGTTACTTCTAGTCTTGACTACATAAAATGTCGATACTATGTAAAAATACTACTAATACTACGTAAAAATAGTCGGTATAGTGCCACAATAAATCTTATTATTTGATATATTCTATATAATATATTATATTGTTGTTCTATATATATTTATGAATATAGGGTGGTTTCGTAAAGTAATGAATTCGTAAGAAATTGAAGGAATAACTTTTGTGGAAAACTCTCGGACCTCTTAAATTGTATTTTTAGTTGCACATTTTTAAAATACATAAATAATGCATACAGGGTGATTTGCATAGGAGGTATGACGTTATCTATATTTTTGTTTAATGGCAACCCCCTTTTTTATTGCGGAATATGAAAGAGCACATTTTTACATACGCTTCGGTAATAGTTACATTTTCGTGGCTATAGCAGTGGAGGCTGGTGGTCGAAAGCATAGGAGGTCCACAAAATCAAGAACATGCAAGTTTTCATCGTACTATCGTAATAAAAATACTCATATGCAGTAGGAATCCATTATTTTTTGTTTGTACAGTCACTGTTCACCTAATGTCTAAAGTGTATTACATTGCTTGAACGTAAATTCAATTCTTCTATTCTTGCTCTCAAACTTAGTTATAACAACTTCGTTGAAGTCTGGAAAACCTTGTACACATTTTTTCTCAATAGACAACATTGTTAAGGCCGTCAGCCTTTCTTCATTCATAGAACTCCGTAAAAATGTTTTTATTCGCATCAGTGTTGAAAACTTCGTTCTGTTTCAGCTGTGGTTATCGGTATGGTAACAATTATTTGTAAAAGAGCAAAGGTGGCAGAAAATGTATCTTAAAGATGATTATCTGTTATGCACTTCAACAGATGAGTAGCACCACTCATATTGCTAAAATCAGGTCTTTTATAAATTAGTTCTAACTCTGTCTGCAGGCGAACTTTATCTAAAAATGGATATGCCTCTACTGTGGCTTTCAAATTCTGCAATGGGAAACTCTTCTCCAATTGCGAAAATCTATCTGACGCAAAAAGTACAGAAAGAAGAATTTAAATGTTTAGTAAAAGAAAATCGTTCTTTTGCATGGGTAATTATAGTATCACAAATTTCCTTGGCTGCTACAGTTTTTGAGATATATGTATTTTCATTTATACCGCGTCTCTTAGTCTGAATGGCATAGTTAGAAATTTCACTTTCAATTGTCTCTATATTATTTATTTATTTTTTAATAGAATCCTCAAAACTTGTTATGGCTGCCTGTATGTGTACTGGATCCGTCACTGTTTTTTATAGTTGACTATACTATAACGTCAGCATGCGGCATTATGCGATGAAATACTGTTAACCATAACACAAACTGTGAATCCTGCAACATGCGGCAAATATCAGTTGCCTGATTAATTGTTATAATTTGTCTTGAAGTCGCTTCTATCTTTTATACTTTATTTTTTCTAATTCGACACTGAAATTTATTAGACATCTCAAAATTCCGGGATTCGAGGAATCTTCTTTTTCATAATGACCTCGAAGTGCTAGTTCAAAAGCTCCGCAAAACTTTATGCAATCGATAATTTTTGAAATCAATACCTATTCTCTGCTACCTGTTTATTTTGTTTGTTGAATATTGCGTCTGTATCCACTGTAGAATTTCTACTGTTACTCCATTTTTTGACCAGCACAGTTCAACGCCGCGACTGAATGACAAGCAGGGAAAGCAAAATAAACTGTTAGTTATACTGCATCCACAACTCCAATATTTTTTTCATACATTTCCTTTTTAAACTTTCTGTTAAAAGCTCTAGACTTGGACTTTGTAGTCTGCGTCAAATTAAGTTCCGGTTTTGGTCTGCCCGCATTTTTAATTTCAATTTGTTGCTCATATCTCAAAGAATTAAAATTGTCTTTCAAATATTGCACAGTAAAAATGTTCGTATCCATATTTTTTAATTAAATTTTAGTTATGGTCCATATATATTTATACCGATATTTATTTAATGCCGTAATAGCGTAAGAATATTACAAAATAACCGCACGTATGTAGTTCACTGAACGCCTACCTAATAACGATGTAATATTTATAGCATAATCTAGCCTCTGGTTCACACCAAATTTGTGCTCAATTCCATCGGAAACATTGTATTACCCCCGCCACCCGCCAACACGAAAATGTCCACAAACTCGACGTGTGATTTACGTCAAGTTGTAGCACGTGCTCCGTCGTTGTCACTATGACAACGAGACATGTAATATAACAAACCGAGTTCCAAATAAAATAAACACGCGGCTCGCTGCATTCCACAAATTCAAATAATAACAGTAATAACGTTTAGATATTTGTATTAAGGTCTCATAATAGATTTTATTTATTAATACAAAGTATATTTTACATTTACTGTAATTTTTGAATTCTAATTTGCTTTGGGGGTTCACGTGCTCATGTGCTCTTATGCAGAAACAACCACCGAGCTATAGGTTAGATTTAAAAATGAATAAGAACTATTTTGCAATTTCAAAACACTAAATTTAACAAATACTTAAAAAATTAAATAAATTAAATGTTCAAATTATCCACCGTTGAATAATTCAACTGTAGGCTTTGCGATCGATTATGTTTTTTTATTGCTGTCAGATAGAAACTTGAAATCGTATCAGGAATCCCTCATGGATGATGGAGTATCACACTCAATACACCCTCAGGAAATGAATGTGTGGTGCGGCATAGTCGACAGAAGAATTTTAGGTCCCTCCCTAATTCTTTGACATGAATCTAACTGGTGTGAGATATTTGGTTATTTTTTCGAGACGATTTTATTCCCGCATTAATAACTATATATCCAAATGTAGAGGAACGTGATCTTCCCAAGAATTACATTTTTTCCACAACATAGTGCACCTCATTATACAGATTTGATACCCCTAAATTACTTTTTGTACGAATATTTAAAAATCTAAGTATACGTTAATAGACTGGATAATTTAAATGACTCAAAAGTAAGAGTTCGTTACGAAGTACAATGTGTATCTGCTAAAGTTATAAACAATGTTAAAAAAAATCATTAATCATCTTGGATACTATCACGCAGTCTATGGTGCACAATTTGAACATTTAATCTGATTGATTTTATAAATAATCATTGCCATAAAATTTGGTAAATCGCAAAATCGTTTTTCTTCATTTTTTTGATTAATAATGACCATAAAAAATTAAATCAATGATGTCACACCTCCTACATGAATCATTCTTTTTTTCCTCGAGGGGAAAATCTTCAAAATACACCTGGCCTCTGGTGTTCTGTTATTGTTTGGCCAGGTAGTGTCGGATTCGTATACGTCTACCGACTAAAAAACCCCCCGCTATCCTATCAGTGTAATGCCGAAGAGGAAGCGCTCTCGCTTTACTTCTCTTTAGCATATCAATCAGGATACTTATTCATTCCCCACTTCCCTTTCCTCCTTCACTGCTTCCTTCATGATGGCCGTTACCATCTGCTCCACTACTGTCTATCTTTCTCTGCTCTTGAGCATGATTGGGATCATGTTATCTACAGTGATAGCATGTTCTATCTTTTGCTCCGCAGCTCTCCTTTCTCATATCCACCTTTTACAGCTGAACAGTGTGTGGCTGAACATCGTCGACCTCTCCACAGCACCAGCACTCTCTGCTCTCGCGTTTATTTATATCCAATAGGTAATCCGCGAAACAGCCATGCCCAGTAAGGACCTGGGTTAAATAATACCCGATATCGCCATGTTCCCTTTCGCACCATGGCCTTATGTTCAGGATTAGCACCCTCGTCCATCTCCCTCGAGGCTCCGCCGCCCATCTCTCCTGCCAATGTTCCCATAGACTCTCCCTTGCTGCACCTATGTCAGCTCCTCCATACACCTCCCATCTCTCCCTTGCTAGAAGGTCAATGGATGGTATACAGGCTATCATCAGCGTTGCCGCTCCCATACGGTCCTGTATGCACTACAAATCCTTAGCGCTGCTCTTCTCTGGACTTTGGTGAGCTCTCTCCTCCACTTGTCCCTCCTTATTATATCCACCCACACCGGGGCGGCATACAGTAAGATCGACTACGCCACCCCCCTGAGGATTCTCCTCTTTGCCACCCTGGGGCCCTTAATGTTTGGCAACAAACGACTAAGGGCTGAGACAGTTTTGCCAAATTTTTCCAACGTCTGTTTGATATGTTCCCTAAACGAGAAGGAACTATCAATCCAGACTCCTAGGTACTTAATACTTTGCCCTACTCGAAACGTGATGCACGGCAGCTTTCTCCTCGTTTTCAGGAGGACTGCCTCCGTTTTGTCAGACCAGACCTAAAACCAGAGTCAGTTCCCTATCCTCAATCCATCTCCTGATCCTCTCGACACGAATCACTTTATGATTATTTATATTCTCTATATTAGTTGTATTTTAAAAGTACACAACTAAAAATAAAATTTGACAGATCCGAGAGTTCTTCCCAAAAGTTATTCTTTAAATTCTTAACGAATTTATTCATTACCTGCTTTTAAATCACTGTATATTTCATTGTGATTTAAGTAATATCTTTTAAATTTTACATAATATTGGTTAAAGGTGGCATATTATTTATAACAGCAAATATTATGAACTACAGTATATATTGTTAATACTATATTAATTATAATTATAGTAACTATAGTAACAACCAGATTTGTATGTAAATAAACAAAATAATCACGATATAACACAATATAATTTGCAGTTTCAAACGATTCCAATTATTATAACATTAACTGTTAGAAAGAGTAGACATTATTTATACGTTAAAAATAATTTCGCTCAAATCCGTCCCCTTCTTGCTATTTTTAAGTAAACCATTATTTTAATTATTTTCATCTCCTTAAGCAGTGTATTACTATGCTTGGAGCTAATGGCTTTATCCCATTTTGGTAAAAATATCCCCAAGACACCGTATTTTATCAATGTATAGGGCTTACCTAAAACTAAAAACCTTACCATATGATATTTTTAGAAAAAAACATCGAAATATTACACATGCAATAGTTCTGTGGTCGTGGAAAATCTAATCTAATCTAGAAAGGTTCCAATCCCTTCGTAGGATATGTTTAGAACCCGTTTTTGCGATATATTTTATTCCTGTAGATAACGTTACTAACTGTAAATACACCGCTTTGACAGAATATTTCATATGATAATATTTCATATGAAATGTTGATTAAAAGTTATTACAATTATTAAAGGTATTTACTAAAAGAAGACCGAAACGGAACTTAGCTCTACTAATATTGAAAAAGGTTAGTTAGAATATATAGCTCAATGGCAGCCATATGTCTACAAATCTGTGAATCTGTCTGAAGAGACACTGTACAAGTGGTTCCAAAAATGAAAAGAATGGATAATTACCATGTTACACAATGTGGTAAAATAATTTATTGTTTGGACATCCTTCTTATCGTTTATTCCAGTTTTATATCTGTCTTTTTCGTCTTATATTTTTTACTTTTCCGCACTCCACTATACTAGCGGAAAAGTAAGCGGAAATCGTGTAAAGAAAAAGTGAAAAAACAAAATTTTTTTTGGGTTTATTTTTCATTTTTCGGCCTAAAAACCAAAAAAAAATGGTTTTTTGCTGTGTGTGTCGTTGTTGTCGTCGACATTAAAATTTCTTGTTAGCACCATAACTCAACTAAATCGTGTCGGATCGATCGGGTTTTGACTGATTCTGATCGGAGACGTCTCCCAGATGACACCTATTGATTTTGAAGTGGATAGCACACACCACCCCCTCCCTTGGGTCCATTTGAGAATTTTTTTTGAAGCACGATAACTCAACTAAATCGTGTCGAATCGATCAGGTTTTGACTAATTCTGATCGGTGACGTCTGCCAGACGACGCCTATTGATTTTAAGGTGGACAGGCTACACCCCACCCTGTCCATGAGTCATGAGAGCACGATGTTGGACTATTTGAGAAATTTGTTTTGTTAATACGATAACTCAACTAAATCGTGTCGTATCGATCGGTTTTGACTGATTCTGATCGGGGACGTCTCCCAGACGACACCTATTGATTTTGAGGTGGATGGAACACACTCTACCATGTTCATGGGTTATGAGAAGGCACAATGGTGGACTATTTGAGAATTTTCTTTGTTAGCACGATCACTCAATTAAATCGTGTCGGATCGATCGGGTTTCAACTGATTCTGATTAGGGACGTCTACCAGACGACATCTATTGATTTTGAGGTGGATAGGAGACACCCCACCCTGTTCAGTGGTCATGAGAAAGCACGAGAGTGAACTATTTGAAAAAAGTATAATTGTCGCATAATACAGATATTCTGCATTTATGTGTTGGTTTATATTTTCTCGATCATTCAATTTCGAGATAGAGATGTTCTATGTGCGGAAAAGTCCGTTTTAAGGTTTAAACTGTTTATTTCTCCCTGTTTTCGCCCATAATTCGCCTTTTACAGATTTATACACTCATGTTTTTGGAACTTACTTTCATTATATATTTTGAAACATTTTTTTTAATCATTTGTAATAACGTATTGTTTCGATATAATTATGTCTGTTGATCAGTGGTAATTCGTTGGTCAGTTTGCACTCTTTAAGAAAGTTGTTTAATGAAATACGTAGTCAATTTGACATTATAGGTTTATCATTTTTTTCCTTTTCCTATTATGTAGAGACTGTTAGTTTTTCATCAGTTTAGTTAATTGTCTCGCTGTAAAATATTTACTAATCTATCGATTATGATTAATAAACACTAACACGAACCAAGGTTATGTTATAGTTTGTTGTTGATAATTTACTATAATGAAAGAATTTATCATATATAAATATATTTGTTAAATGAAAATAACCGTAAAAGAACAAAGTATTGCATAATGGAACATTTTTACTTAGCTGTGTATTTTATGTGTTACAAAACGTATTTTTTCACTAACCCCATGTATTTTTACTCAGTGTACCATTAGAGTTAAATAATATCACATTTAATTTTAAATATTACTGACTATATTAAAATAAAATATAAATTAAAATCAAACAATGAAAAAATTACATCAAGTTGTCAAAAAACGTACCTCAGGCATTTAACATAAGTCATGTGACATAATATTTGGACTACTATATATTTAAGTAAACCAATTTAAAGACGTTTAGTATCAAATATTATATAGTAAGTAGAATATTCGTTGGTTAAAAATTATCGTTTGACCACATATGTAGAACATAATAACTAAACAAATAATATTATTTAAAGCACTATATTTAGATGACATATTAATTACTTTTTTATGCCTGCATGTATATCAATGATGAAAGCCATATTTTTTTAAACAGGGCAAATATGATATATGATATATGATTTAATGGCGAGGGAGAGAGTCCAGATCAACCTATATTCATTACTCTAACTACCAAGGTTAATCACCGAAGCCAGACCACCAAATAAATGTTATTATTTAAATGCCCTTCACTTTGTTCTATATTATTTCTAAATATTTAATCCGTTTTAAGGCGAAGTGCATTACTTTAAGATTCATTAACGCCATCCTTTAAGACCCCAACATGCACTTGTATTATCACTTGGATTGGAATGCGGTATTATTAGAAGTCTCTTCCTCGTCTTTACATCCAAATCTTTTACGAAACCTTCAATACAATAATTAGAATGGAAAATAAACAACAATAAACACTGGGGGTATATAATCCACTGTTATCAAAAATTTACGTTTCGGTGTCGGAATACGGATAGATTGCTATTTCATTGGGGGTGAAGGTTCATGAAATGATTTATTGACACTTTGGTTTTGTGCCGTTCATTACAAGATATATGCATCAATATATATGTATAAGTATTTAAAAATAAAAATAATAGGAAGCCAATTAGTTTCTTTTAACCTGACTGAATAGATTAATAATATCGTATAATAGATGTGAATCAATAATTTGCCTAAATAATAAAAAGCTTAGACTCTTAACTAATTATATTATTATTAGTAGAAATATAATCTATAGCGTTACGCCACTGTGCTCACAAATCAGACAGTGGTACCAGCTGTCAAAGAAATACATTGATTGTCAGAGAAATACTATGAGTTGTGTCTCTGCAATTTGTTCGACTATGGTAGCTCCGAGTCGTATGCTGGTTAAATTACATCGTGGATTTTCTCCTTGTAGAATAGGAAGGTAGCACTCGTCGTGGTTGTATGGGCTATCCTTTTTAGACAGGCACACATTTTCTAGCCGTGGACAGGAGTCCTCTTTCCAAAAGGTGAGTTTGGTTCGTAAACTTGCAATGAGATAGGGTTTGGTTGGTATAAGAACTTTGGATTGGTAAGGCGTGGGAATCAAATGGTAAGTATAGTAAGGTGCTTGGGTGGCTGTTGGCACTGACAATTTTATGTAGATTTTAAGATCTTTAACCGTTGCTGAGATATGAAAAAGATTAAGGTAACTATGCATATTACTAAGATGTATCAGTTGATCTCGTTTATATAGACTCGAGAGTTTAGTTAAAATAATTTGTATATTTGGGACTGGCAAAATATAGGTGTGAATGATATTATGCTGAGCCATGGCGACTGCATTCTCTAAAGTGTCGAATAATTCTAAAAATATATTAAATTCGTTTTTTATAGTGACACCAGTTTCAAAGTATGACCAGTCTTGTTGAACTTCTTTGAACGTTTTGAAGAGTAGTTCTATATTCGCGTTTATTTGGGTTAGACTTTGATTAACTTTGTCGCTAAGAGCTTTAAATAGAGAAGTCCTTAAATTAATTTCGTGCGTTAGAGTTTCCTGATTGGACATTAATGTATCCATTTTAGAATGGAGTTCTTGCACATCATTGTCATCGGCAGTACCAAATAATATTTTTTGAACGGAACCTATAGTGTTTATAAGTCCACGTTTAAGTCTGACTTCTAAGGATTCCTAAAATTATTTAATTTATATTCGGTCAAGTTTACGAGGTATTTTAATTGTTGATTAATAGTTCTATTAGAATATTTATGTTTATTTTGGAAAAAGCTTAGGTCGGATTTTAATTTGTATAAATTAAAATTATTGCTTTTCTTTTTCTTAAGCCTGGGTTTTCGTTTAATATAGGCATTATGATATTTGCCTTCAGCATGTGCCTTACGTTGAAACAGTTTTAGAGTGGGACCTAAGTCTTCTACTACTTTAGTTTGAATGAATTTTTCGTTTAGTTTTCAGCGTGCTGGATTTGTAATATATACGTCTTCGTTGGGTTCAAAAGTTTCCGGTAGTTCGCGTATTTCCTTGGCTTTTTCTATGACTCGCATTTTAGATTTGTCTAACTTGGTTTTTATTTGATCGTAAAGGTTTGTAAGAACATTTTTATGGGTGTTAATGTACTCTGAGAGTATCCGTTCTTCGTTAATATCGAAAGGATCAGGGCGTTAGTCTCCACGAATTATATCGATAGGACACATTTTGGCGCTTGAATGAATTGTATGATTGTAACCTATAACTGCGATCTGTACTAGATAGTCTAAGGGTGCATTTGGGTTTTCATGTTTAAGACATCGGACGCTGTCTAATAAAGTAGAGTGGAATCGTTCAATGTTGCCGTTGCTACTATGTCCTTGTATTGAAGTAAAGGTTAGTTTTATTTTGTGCAGATTGCAGAAATCTTTCATCATCGCGTTGTTAAATTCTAGGCCAGCATCCACCAGGATTCCATAGGGTAGTCCATGATGTTCGATAAATTTTAGTAACGCACGTTATATTGACATGCCTGTCTTAGTTTCGACGGGGTAAGCTTGAGCTATTTTCGAAAAGGTATCAATGATCGTTATGAATTTTTGTCCTTGAATATCTAGAGTATCAATGTGTATGGTTTCAAAAGGTTTCGTGGGCGTTTCAGTATATTGAAAGATTGGTTTCAATATACGGTCAGTTTTGCACGTTTTGCATGTTTCGCATTTGGCGATAAAATCCCGTACGTGATCAAACATGTTAGGCCAGAAATATTTCTTAATTAAAACTTGGTGGGTAGCTGTTACTCCTTTGTGTGTAACTTTGCCTTCGTGGTTATAACGTATCTTCAGTTGTTGTTCTTGTTCTGATGTTACGTCTTCTACTTTCTTCTTGCAAATTAAAAACTTGAGCCAATGAGATAAGTGGTTTTGAAGGATCCTGATGATTTTGTTTTCTAACTCTGGTTGCTCGAAGTATAGAGCATGTATGGTGGTGTTACTTTGAACGAATGGAGATAAAAGTTTAAAAATTTCTTCGTCGGATGAGAGTGATTTTAAGTTGAAGTGATGTTCTTTAACTTTGGGGAAAGGCTGTATTGCATAATGCGAATTAACTTTATTACTATCCTTTTCCAGGAGGATCCATCGGTTGCTATACCTATTTAAGGGTGTTTCGGAGTATTTGACTTCTAGAATGGGGTTTTCGTGACTAGAGTGAATAGTCTGGTTAGTTCTTGAGGGCGGCGCGCGATTTGGGTCGTCTATTGAATTTAAGTCGTCTAAAACTTCTTGGAACTTTTCTGGATCTGGTTCTGGTAGATTATCGAGTAAAATACTTACATCGGGGGCGTTATTTATCATTGGCATATTGTCTTCTTCTATTGCGTTAAGTTCATCAATTTTGATACGCGAGAGCGGGTCAGCTTGGTTTGTTTTTCCTTTTTTGTACTTTATTTCGTATTGGTATTCTTCCAATTTTAGACGCCATCTTACTAGTCGCGAGTTAGGGTCCTTTAGGTTAAACAGCCACTGCAAAGGCTGATGGTCGGTTTCAATTATAAATTTAACGCCAAACAAGTAAGGTCGGAAGTATTTAACGGAATTTACGATGGCTAGCAACTCCTTCTCAATTGTGCTGTAATTACATTCAGCAGGGTTCAATGTTCTGGAATAATAACTGATGGGGTGTCCATCTTGTGAAAGTACGCTTCCTATTGCATACGCGGATGCGTCGCAAGTGAAAGTAAATGTTTTATTAAAGTCGGGGTAGGCTAGGATAGGCTCATTGCAGAGTAGATCCTTGCAAGTTTCAAAGCAATTGCGGTAATCTTGGGTTAATTCAATTTTTTGGTCCTTTTTGAGGCAATTTGTAAGGGGTTTAATTACACGAGCGAAATTGGGGACAAATTTGCGGTAACATCCGAGTAATCCTAAGAAACTCTTGATTTGCTTCGCCGTTTTTGGGATTGAAAATCCTTTAATGGCTTTTTTCTTCTTCGGGTTTGGCTTGATACCATCTTGAGTTATAATATGGCCAAGAAATTCCACGTGTTTACAGAGGAATTCCGATTTGTCCAATTGAATCTTCAGGTTGGCCTTTTCGAGGGTTTTAAATACCAGTTCCAGGTTTTGTAGGTGTTCTTGTAACGACGTGCTGAAAATTATGATGTCGTCCATATATACGAAGCATATTTTATTCTGCAGATCTTTTAATATATTATCCATCACCCTCTGGAACGTTGCGGGCGCATTCTTGAGGCCAAATGGCATCCGTACGTATTCGAAGTGGCCATTTTCTATGTTGAAAGCAGTTTTTTCTATGCTGTCAGGGTGCATCTCAATCTGGTGGAACCCTTGAATTGAAATACTGGCATCTGCCCAGTTTGTCCAGTATATCCGCTATGTTAGGTAACGGGTATCTATCAGTCTTGGTTTTGTCATTTAACTTCCTGTAGTCGACCACAAGCCTCCATTTTTGTTTGCTGCTCGCGTCGAGTTTTTTCGGCACGATCCAAATGGGGGAGCTATAAGCGCTGGAGCTAGGTCGAATGATCCCATCTTGTAACATTTTATCAATTTGCAATTGTACCTCCTTTTGGTGGACATAAAGATACCTATATGATTTCGCGTGAACAGGGGTATCATCGGTAGTTTTAATCTGGTGTTTGACTTCGTTTGTGAAGGTTAATTTGTCATTAGGGAAGTGAAATACATGTGAGTAATTTTTACAGAGTTCAAGAAGGTTAAAACGTTCCTCTTCATTTAGATGGTCAGTGCGTAGAAGATTTTGTATGTGTTGATTGGTGAAATTGAGAGAATTATGAGTTGGCTTATCGTTTTTTGAAATTTGAGGTTCAAAACCAGTATACTCGGAATAGAGTTGGACATCAATTGGGGTATCGAATTGAGCTGTGATAGGGTAAGTGTTGGTGTTAAATATTTCGACTTAAGCTAGGCCATTCTTGGCTTTGCTTATACCAGCAGGAATAAGATAATTGTTGGTTTTTTTAAATGGGATGAGAATTTCGCCATTGTCAATAGAGACAGGGATTTCTCGAACAATACATTCGACGGGGTTTAAAGAATAAGTACGTGAAATTTCTTCGGGTTGTCGAATAGAAATTGGAATCTGCAAGTAGTCATTATAGATAAGATGATTTTGGAAATCTATTTGGATACCTAACGTTTGTAGGTCTTCGAAACCGAAAATACCATCATAGAAATCATGGAAATCATACAGAAGTACGTTTAAATCGAAGTCTATATTAAATTCTCTAAATAAAGGGATGTTTGCCTGGAATTGACAAATTGATTTGCCGGTTGAAGTTTTTATCAGTGTTTCATGAGAGAAAATATGGTTGGGGTAATATTTTTGAATTATTTCAGGACGAATTATGGTCTTTGATGATCCGGTATCGATCGGTAATTTTAAAGGGGGTTCTCGAATATTAATATATGGAAGCGAACACGGTGTATTGGCAGAGTTTAGTTCTACTATGTCCGGTTGTTTATATTCGGGGCTGCAGGAAAATTTTGTTCTTGACTTTCTTCATAATCATTCGGTTGGGTCTCTTCGTTTCTATTTTCTTTGTTTAAGTATACCCATTCTTCTCCTTGTGAATTTTCTTCTGGGAGGTTCATTTGACTTGTTGAGGGTTCGTCGTAAGGTGTCAGCGGAGTATTGTCCATCCAGCAGGGATTCTGCGATGTTGGATCTGTTTCTTGGTTAAAAAGTTCTTCTACCATATACTTCGGCTGGTTGTGTCTTGGTTGCCAGTTTTGATTTGGGGCGTTCTGAATTCTTGATGTACTAGGCTGTTGTCTAGTTGCATTCGTTCCACTGATTCCAGACATTGGGGTAGGTCTAGCAAATTTTTGGTTTGGGTTTGGTCTCCACACATTTACGTTGGATCTATTATTTTGGTTTTGTTATATTTGGGTGCCAAAGGGGCGTTGTTGTTGTATATTATGGTTTTTAAAATTACCAGGGTTATTAAAATTGTTTGCATAATTTTTGGGTTGAGACTGAAATATTGATAAGTTGATACTGAAAAATCGCACCGGTTGATTCGTTTGTTGGCGTGGTTTAGGCATTGGTAACATCGGATATCGAGGTGTTGTACTCTGTCGTCCGAACGCGAAGCGTTTGAACTCATCGTATTTAACCTGCTCGTCGATAAAAGTAATGGCGTGTTCTAATTCAGTAATGGCCGTATTATACCTAAGCATGTTCTCATAATTAAGGGGCATATTCATTTGATAAATATTAAAAACTTGGTTCTTATAAAACGCTATAGACCCAGCTTTTTCATTTATAGATATGTTTGATAACTGAATTTTTGAAATTATTTTTGATTTAAGCTCAATTAAACGATTGCCAACGTTAATCAATGGTTCGTTTGGTTTTAATCTACAATTCTGTAATTCTAGCTGTAAAGTTTCTAAACTTTTATGATCTGAAAAGTTAGTGGAAAAAAGATTTCTTATTTCAGGCCATGTTCGAATATCAGGTCTACTGTTCAAAAGTTGAAGAGCTTTGCCCTTAATTTTAGTTTTTATGCAACTTACTATAATTCTAATATGTAGGGGAACATTTGAATTGCACACTTCCATTAGATTTTCAACAGCATCAAAGAAATTACTTATTTCCGTTTCTTCGCCAGAAAAAATCGGAACAAATTCAGAAATGTTCTTAAGTTTATGCAAATCTAATTCAGACATCGTGTTAAATGAAAGAGTGTTATTCAAAAGATCAGAAATATCCGAAATCTCGTCTTTACTTAAAGTGTGAGAATAATCTTCGTCTTCTGAAGAGTATAAACTTGTCATAAAATTCAACTGGTGATTTCTTAGCAATGTAAATAAAAAATAGAATAACAAATAAAAATTCAACTGGTAGTTTCTTAGCAAAAATAAAAATAAAATAAAAAATCAATTGGTAATTTCTTAGCAATGTAAATAAAAAATAAAAATAAAATAAAATAAAAGTAAGGAAAAATTGAAAATTAAAATTCTTTAAACAGTAAAATAAATAGTAACACTGACTTAGTTTTCCACAAAACACCAAAACACTATACACTACACTCAACGCGAAGTTGGCATCACCTGGAGATCATTAAAACTGTTTTTATTCATGTTTTAATCATCTGGAGATTATTAGAACTGAGTTTTAATCATCTTCAGATGATGCCAACTTTGTTGGCGAAACGTGCGTCAGGTGTAGTGTATAGTGTTTTGGTGTTTTGTGGAAAACTGTCAGTATTGAATTCACACCAAAGGTTCCAACCTACTCCAGTATTCATATACAAAAGTCAAACTTTCGAAATTTTATGTAACTATATTATTATATAAACCTACAGAAGTTAAATTCAATTTATAAAATTCATAAAAATAAATTCATAAAAATTGATAAAGATATATTAAGGACAAGTCAGTACCAATAAAGTAATATTTACCCTACACATATAGATATAGATAATTTTTCTTTTCCCATTTACCTTCTGAAATATGACCATCCATTTCAGTCACGATTTCTCTTTATTACATTTTTCGTTATACGCTAAACTGATCAGTTTACCATGTTCCCTATATTTCCTATTCGTGATTTCTACAGCTTTAGAGAACCCTCGGAGGACCTCTTTGAATTTGTGACTTATTTTGCTAACAAAAAGAAAGGTCATATGCATAATGGCACCACTCTTTCGGTGAGCAGAATTTATTAAAATATTTATTTTTACAGGCGTTAATAAAGGAAACTATGTTGTCCATTTTTGATGATTATCCAATTCTCTGCAAAGTAACTTCATGTTGAAATCATAATTTACTATAGTAATACTGTGCACTACAATTTAATAAAGTGATTAATAAATGCTATGCCTATATTTCCAAATATATTTCCAAAATCAAAAATCCTTCAGCTGTAGCGATAGGCGGGATATATATATATATATATATATATATATATATATATATATATATATATATATATATATATATATATATATATATATATATATATATATATCCCGCCTATCGCTACAGCTGAAGGATTTTTGATTTTGGAAATATATTTGGAAATATAGGCATAGCATTTATTAATCACTTTATTAAATTGTAGTGCACAGTATTACTATAGTAAATTATGATTTCAACATGAAATTACTTTGCAGAGAATTGGATAATCATCAAAAATGGACAACATAGTTTCCTTTATTAACGCCTGTAAAAATAAATATTTTAATAAATTCTGCTCACCGAAAGAGTGGTGCCATTATGCATATGACCTTTCTTTTTGTTAGCAAAATAAGTCACAAATTCAAAGAGGTCCTCCGAGGGTTCTCTAAAGCTGTAGAAATCACGAATAGGAAATATAGGGAACATGGTAAACTGATCAGTTTAGCGTATAACGAAAAATGTAATAAAGAGAAATCGTGACTGAAATGGATGGTCATATTTCAGAAGGTAAATGGGAAAAGAAAAATTATCTATATCTATATGTGTAGGGTAAATATTACTTTATTGGTACTGACTTGTCCTTAATATATCTTTATCAATTTTTATGAATTTATTTTTATGAATTTTATAAATTGAATTTAACTTCTGTAGGTTTATATAATAATATAGTTACATAAAATTTCGAAAGTTTGACTTTTGTATATGAATACTGGAGTAGGTTGGAACCTTTGGTGTGAATTCAATACTGACAGTTTTCCACAAAACACCAAAACACTATACACTACACCTGACGCACGTTTCGCCAACAAAGTTGGCATCATCTGAAGATGATTAAAACTCAGTTCTAATAATCTCCAGATGATTAAAACATGAATAAAAACAGTTTTAATGATCTCCAGGTGATGCCAACTTCGCGTTGAGTGTAGTGTATAGTGTTTTGGTGTTTTGTGGAAAACTAAGTCAGTGTTACTATTTATTTTACTGTTTAAAGAATTTTAATTTTCAATTTTTCCTTACTTTTATTTTATTTTATTTTTATTTTTTATTTACATTGCTAAGAAATTACCAATTGATTTTTTATTTTATTTTTATTTTTGCTAAGAAACTACCAGTTGAATTTTTATTTGTTATTCTATTTTTTATTTACATTGCTAAGAAATCACCAGTTGAATTTTATGACAAGTTTATACTCTTCAGAAGACGAAGATTATTCTCACACTTTAAGTAAAGACGAGATTTCGGATATTTCTGATCTTTTGAATAACACTCTTTCATTTAACACGATGTCTGAATTAGATTTGCATAAACTTAAGAACATTTCTGAATTTGTTCCGATTTTTTCTGGCGAAGAAACGGAAATAAGTAATTTCTTTGATGCTGTTGAAAATCTAATGGAAGTGTGCAATTCAAATGTTCCCCTACATATTAGAATTATAGTAAGTTGCATAAAAACTAAAATTAAGGGCAAAGCTCTTCAACTTTTGAACAGTAGACCTGATATTCGAACATGGCCTGAAATAAGAAATCTTTTTTCCACTAACTTTTCAGATCATAAAAGTTTAGAAACTTTACAGCTAGAATTACAGAATTGTAGATTAAAACCAAACGAACCATTGATTAACGTTGGCAATCGTTTAATTGAGCTTAAATCAAAAATAATTTCAAAAATTCAGTTATCAAACATATCTATAAATGAAAAAGCTGGGTCTATAGCGTTTTATAAGAACCAAGTTTTTAATATTTATCAAATGAATATGCCCCTTAATTATGAGAACATGCTTAGGTATAATACGGCCATTACTGAATTAGAACACGCCATTACTTTTATCGACGAGCAGGTTAAATACGATGAGTTCAAACGCTTCGCGTTCGGACGACAGAGTACAACACCTCGATATCCGATGTTACCAATGCCTAAACCA
This sequence comes from Rosalia funebris, assembly GCA_037954035.1. Taxonomy (NCBI): domain Eukaryota; kingdom Metazoa; phylum Arthropoda; class Insecta; order Coleoptera; family Cerambycidae; genus Rosalia; species Rosalia funebris. The sequence goes on from JAZFAV010000002.1 coordinate 32,450,803, forward strand.
CGCCAACAAACGAATCAACCGGTGCGATTTTTCAGTATCAACTTATCAATATTTCAGTCTCAACCCAAAAATTATGCAAACAATTTTAATAACCCTGGTAATTTTAAAAACCATAATATACAACAACAACGCCCCTTTGGCACCCAAATATAACAAAACCAAAATAATAGATCCAACGTAAATGTGTGGAGACCAAACCCAAACCAAAAATTTGCTAGACCTACCCCAATGTCTGGAATCAGTGGAACGAATGCAACTAGACAACAGCCTAGTACATCAAGAATTCAGAACGCCCCAAATCAAAACTGGCAACCAAGACACAACCAGCCGAAGTATATGGTAGAAGAACTTTTTAACCAAGAAACAGATCCAACATCGCAGAATCCCTGCTGGATGGACAATACTCCGCTGACACCTTACGACGAACCCTCAACAAGTCAAATGAACCTCCCAGAAGAAAATTCACAAGGAGAAGAATGGGTATACTTAAACAAAGAAAATAGAAACGAAGAGACCCAACCGAATGATTATGAAGAAAGTCAAGAACAAAATTTTCCTGCAGCCCCGAATATAAACAACCGGACATAGTAGAACTAAACTCTGCCAATACACCGTGTTCGCTTCCATATATTAATATTCGAGAACCCCCTTTAAAATTACCGATCGATACCGGATCATCAAAGACCATAATTCGTCCTGAAATAATTCAAAAATATTACCCCAACCATATTTTCTCTCATGAAACACTGATAAAAACTTCAACCGGCAAATCAATTTGTCAATTCCAGGCAAACATCCCTTTATTTAGAGAATTTAATATAGACTTCGATTTAAACGTACTTCTGTATGATTTCCATGATTTCTATGATGGTATTTTCGGTTTCGAAGACCTACAAACGTTAGGTATCCAAATAGATTTCCAAAATCATCTTATCTATAATGACTACTTGCAGATTCCAATTTCTATTCGACAACCCGAAGAAATTTCACGTACTTATTCTTTAAACCCCGTCGAATGTATTGTTCGAGAAATCCCTGTCTCTATTGACAATGGCGAAATTCTCATCCCATTTAAAAAAACCAACAATTATCTTATTCCTGCTGGTATAAGCAAAGCCAAGAATGGCCTAGCTTAAGTCGAAATATTTAACACCAACACTTACCCTATCACAGCTCAATTCGATACCCCAATTGATGTCCAACTCTATTCCGAGTATACTGGTTTTGAACCTCAAATTTCAAAAAACGATAAGCCAACTCATAATTCTCTCAATTTCACCAATCAACACATACAAAATCTTCTACGCACTGACCATCTAAATGAAGAGGAACGTTTTAACCTTCTTGAACTCTGTAAAAATTACTCACATGTATTTCACTTCCCTAATGACAAATTAACCTTCACAAACGAAGTCAAACACCAGATTAAAACTACCGATGATACCCCTGTTCACGCGAAATCATATAGGTATCTTTATGTCCACCAAAAGGAGGTACAATTGCAAATTGATAAAATGTTACAAGATGGGATCATTCGACCTAGCTCCAGCGCTTATAGCTCCCCCATTTGGATCGTGCCGAAAAAACTCGACGCGAGCAGCAAACAAAAATGGAGGCTTGTGGTCGACTACAGGAAGTTAAATGACAAAACCAAGACTGATAGATACCCGTTACCTAACATAGCGGATATACTGGACAAACTGGGCAGATGCCAGTATTTCAATTCAAGGGTTCCACCAGATTGAGATGCACCCTGACAGCATAGAAAAAACTGCTTTCAACATAGAAAATGGCCACTTCGAATACGTACGGATGCCATTTGGCCTCAAGAATGCGCCCGCAACGTTCCAGAGGGTGATGGATAATATATTAAAAGATCTGCAGAATAAAATATGCTTCGTATATATGGACGACATCATAATTTTCAGCACGTCGTTACAAGAACACCTACAAAACCTGGAACTGGTATTTAAAACCCTCGAAAAGGCCAACCTGAAGATTCAATTGGACAAATCGGAATTCCTCTGTAAACACGTGGAATTTCTTGGCCATATTATAACTCAAGATGGTATCAAGCCAAACCCGAAGAAGAAAAAAGCCATTAAAGGATTTTCAATCCCAAAAACGGCGAAGCAAATCAAGAGTTTCTTAGGATTACTCGGATGTTACCGCAAATTTGTCCCCAATTTCGCTCGTGTAATTAAACCCCTTACAAATTGCCTCAAAAAGGACCAAAAAATTGAATTAACCCAAGATTACCGCAATTGCTTTGAAACTTGCAAGGATCTACTCTGCAATGAGCCTATCCTAGCCTACCCCGACTTTAATAAAACATTTACTTTCACTTGCGACGCATCCGCGTATGCAATAGGAAGCGTACTTTCACAAGATGGACACCCCATCAGTTATTATTCCAGAACATTGAACCCTGCTGAATGTAATTACAGCACAATTGAGAAGGAGTTGCTAGCCATCGTAAATTCCGTTAAATACTTCCGACCTTACTTGTTTGGCGTTAAATTTATAATTGAAACCGACCATCAGCCTTTGCAGTGGCTGTTTAACCTAAAGGACCCTAACTCGCGACTAGTAAGATGGCGTCTAAAATTGGAAGAATACCAATACGAAATAAAGTACAAAAAAGGAAAAACAAACCAAGCTGACCCGCTCTCGCGTATCAAAATTGATGAACTTAACGCAATAGAAGAAGACAATATGCCAATGATAAATAACGCCCCCGATGTAAGTATTTTACTCGATAATCTACCAGAACCAGATCCAGAAAAGTTCCAAGAAGTTTTAGACGACTTAAATTCAATAGACGACCCAAATCGCGCGCCGCCCTCAAGAACTAACCAGACTATTCACTCTAGTCACGAAAACCCCATTCTAGAAGTCAAATACTCCGAAACACCCTTAAATAGGTATAGCAACCGATGGATCCTCCTGGAAAAGGATAGTAATAAAGTTAATTCGCATTATGCAATACAGCCTTTCCCCAAAGTTAAAGAACATCACTTCAACTTAAAATCACTCTCATCCGACGAAGAAATTTTTAAACTTTTATCTCCATTCGTTCAAAGTAACACCACCATACATGCTCTATACTTCGAGCAACCAGAGTTAGAAAACAAAATCATCAGGATCCTTCAAAACCACTTATCTCATTGGCTCAAGTTTTTAATTTGCAAGAAGAAAGTAGAAGACGTAACATCAGAACAAGAACAACAACTGAAGATACGTTATAACCACGAAGGCAAAGTTACACACAAAGGAGTAACAGCTACCCACCAAGTTTTAATTAAGAAATATTTCTGGCCTAACATGTTTGATCACGTACGGGATTTTATCGCCAAATGCGAAACATGCAAAACGTGCAAAACTGACCGTATATTGAAACCAATCTTTCAATATACTGAAACGCCCACGAAACCTTTTGAAACCATACACATTGATACTCTAGATATTCAAGGACAAAAATTCATAACGATCATTGATACCTTTTCGAAAATAGCTCAAGCTTACCCCGTCGAAACTAAGACAGGCATGTCAATATAACGTGCGTTACTAAAATTTATCGAACATCATGGACTACCCTATGGAATCCTGGTGGATGCTGGCCTAGAATTTAACAACGCGATGATGAAAGATTTCTGCAATCTGCACAAAATAAAACTAACCTTTACTTCAATACAAGGACATAGTAGCAACGGCAACATTGAACGATTCCACTCTACTTTATTAGACAGCGTCCGATGTCTTAAACATGAAAACCCAAATGCACCCTTAGACTATCTAGTACAGATCGCAGTTATAGGTTACAATCATACAATTCATTCAAGCGCCAAAATGTGTCCTATCGATATAATTCGTGGAGACTAACGCCCTGATCCTTTCGATATTAACGAAGAACGGATACTCTCAGAGTACATTAACACCCATAAAAATGTTCTTACAAACCTTTACGATCAAATAAAAACCAAGTTAGACAAATCTAAAATGCGAGTCATAGAAAAAGCCAAGGAAATACGCGAACTACCGGAAACTTTTGAACCCAACGAAGACGTATATATTACAAATCCAGCACGCTGAAAACTAAACGAAAAATTCATTCAAACTAAAGTAGTAGAAGACTTAGGTCCCACTCTAAAACTGTTTCAACGTAAGGCACATGCTGAAGGCAAATATCATAATGCCTATATTAAACGAAAACCCAGGCTTAAGAAAAAGAAAAGCAATAATTTTAATTTATACAAATTAAAATCCGACCTAAGCTTTTTCCAAAATAAACATAAATATTCTAATAGAACTATTAATCAACAATTAAAATACCTCGTAAACTTGACCGAATATAAATTAAATAATTTTAGGAATCCTTAGAAGTCAGACTTAAACGTGGACTTATAAACACTATAGGTTCCGTTCAAAAAATATTATTTGGTACTGCCGATGACAATGATGTGCAAGAACTCCATTCTAAAATGGATACATTAATGTCCAATCAGGAAACTCTAACGCACGAAATTAATTTAAGGACTTCTCTATTTAAAGCTCTTAGCGACAAAGTTAATCAAAGTCTAACCCAAATAAACGCGAATATAGAACTACTCTTCAAAACGTTCAAAGAAGTTCAACAAGACTGGTCATACTTTGAAACTGGTGTCACTATAAAAAACGAATTTAATATATTTTTAGAATTATTCGACACTTTAGAGAATGCAGTCGCCATGGCTCAGCATAATATCATTCACACCTATATTTTGCCAGTCCCAAATATACAAATTATTTTAACTAAACTCTCGAGTCTATATAAACGAGATCAACTGATACATCTTAGTAATATGCATAGTTACCTTAATCTTTTTCATATCTCAGCAACGGTTAAAGATCTTAAAATCTACATAAAATTGTCAGTGCCAACAGCCACCCAAGCACCTTACTATACTTACCATTTGATTCCCACGCCTTACCAATCCAAAGTTCTTATACCAACCAAACCCTATCTCATTGCAAGTTTACGAACCAAACTCACCTTTTGGAAAGAGGACTCCTGTCCACGGCTAGAAAATGTGTGCCTGTCTAAAAAGGATAGCCCATACAACCACGACGAGTGCTACCTTCCTATTCTACAAGGAGAAAATCCACGATGTAATTTAACCAGCATACGACTCGGAGCTACCATAGTCGAACAAATTGCAGAGACACAACTCATAGTATTTCTCTGACAATCAATGTATTTCTTTGACAGCTGGTACCACTGTCTGATTTGTGAGCACAGTGGCGTAACGCTATAGATTATATTTCTACTAATAATAATATAATTAGTTAAGAGTCTAAGCTTTTTATTATTTAGGCAAATTATTGATTCACATCTATTATACGATATTATTAATCTATTCAGTCAGGTTAAAAGAAACTAATTGGCTTCCTATTATTTTTATTTTTAAATACTTATACATATATATTGATGCAAAGTAACTTCGTGTTGAAATCATAATTTACTATAGTAATACTGTGCACTACAATTTAATAAAGTGATTAATAAATGCTATGCCTGTATTTCCAAATATATTTCCAAAATCAAAAATCCTTCAGTTGTAGCGATAGGCGGGATATATATATATATATATATATATATATATATATATATATATATATATATATACTGAGCGACAGAAAAATATAAAAAAGAATTCTGTAACAATGTATGTATATAGCAACACTTTGTCAATATTGGATTTATTATCACACGTTTTTTTTTTCTTAATGCACTTAAAGTCACGATACATTTTAAGATCCTGCTTTAATATATAATGAAGAAGAATTATCATTTATTATAGAAGATACTCTTTCCATTGGTAGTAATGTAAATATATACATGGATAATGAATGTGGCGAATCGTTTTCTGGTAGTGATATATCCAGTCATTTAAAGAATACGTTATGGTAGTAAATATAAGCTAATGGTATTAAATTAGCGCGGTTATAGTGTCCACTCCACTCTCACATATAACTATTCCATTGTGTCGAATTCCAACCCCTACATTTTAGAATAATCATCATCATCATGAAGTCATCAGTCCTAAGACTGGTTGGACGCTAACCTCCAGCTTCTCCTATCTTGTGCTAACCTGCGCATTTCGCTAATTGTGCTACAACCTACATCCCTTACTATTTGCGAGCAGTAGTCTAATCTGGGCCTACCTCTGCCTTTCTTCACTCCTATTTCTGCCTCCAAAATATAGCGGACTACTCCCCCATGTCTCAGCAAGTGGCCTACCATTCTATGTCTTCTCTTCTTTATGTTTTTCCACATACTTCTTTTCTCGCCGACTTTCTCTAATACTTCTTCGTTTCAATAAACCTATCAGTCCACGGTATTTTCATCATTCTTCGGTAACACCACATCTCAATAGCTTCTAATTTCTTCCTACTTGCTTCCCCTACCGTCCAGGTTTCGCAACCGTATAGTGCCGTGCTCCATACATATGTTTTCAAAAATCTCTTCCTTGTTTCTAAGTTTATTACCCCCGAGCATAAAAGTGATTTTTTTTTATTAAAAGCTACTCGACCCTGCGCTGTTCTTTGTTTTATATCTTTATCGCTTCTTCCATCCCAATTTATTTTACTTCCTAAATAAGTGAAGTTTTTAACTTCCCCAATCTTTCATCATTAATTTGTACTTTCGCTTTTGCTCTGCTCTCGCACCCTCTGCACACTAACACTTTAGTTTTGTTTTTATTCACCCTCATTCCGTATTCCTCTGTCAATACTGCCTCCATTTCGTTCAATGCTGATTCCAATTCCTCTTTACTAGATACTAATACTGCTATATCATCCGCAAATTCAGCATTTTTAGTTTCTGTCCCTGTACTTTAATCCCGAAATCTACTCTATCTTTTACGACATTAATCGCCTCTTCGATGTACAGATTAAAAATTAGTGGTGATAGCGTACGACCTTGTCTTACTCCTTTCCTAATACCTACATCCCTTCTTTCCCCTTCTACTTCTATAAAAGCAATTTGCTCTTTGTATAGATTGTGTACTACTCTCCTATCTCTATACTTCATCCCCGCGCTCTTTAGTATCTCGAACATTTTTTCCCATCTTACATTATCAAAAGCTTTTCTAAATCTACAAATCCTATATAAGCGTTCTTTCCTTTTTCTATTGTTTTCTCTAACATTACTCTTAGCTCCAGAATAGCTTCGCGAGTTCCCCTATTTCGCCTAAACCCGAATTGGTCTTCTCCTAGTATTTCCTTTGCTCTATTTTCCATCCTCTTCTGCACTATTCTGGTTAAGATTGTTGACGCGTGGGAAGTTAGGCTAATCGTTCTAAAGTTCTCGCATTTGTCGGCTCCTCTCATTTTCGGTATAGTAACGATAATATTCCTCTTATAATCCTCCGGCATCTCGCCCGTTTCATATATATATATATATATATATATATATATATATATATATATATATATATATATATATATATATATATATATATATATATATATATATATATATATATATATATATATATATATATATATATATATTTTACCAGTTCAAACATCCTATTTACTACTTTCTGTCCCGCACATTTCAAAATTTCCGCCTGTATTTTATCTACACCCGGCGGTTTATTGTTCTTTAGCCGCCTTAGTGCTATTTCAAATTCCTCTCTCAATGTAGGTTTTGCTACATCTTCCCTATCGATGCTAGATTCTTCCTCTAATATCTTTCCCAATTCCCGACCCTCATATAAATTTCCTAAGTACTGCTTCGATCTATCCGCTTTTTCCTCTCTTCCGATCAGTATGTCCCTCGATTGACTCCTAACGTTTCTAGTTATTGGTCCTATATCCCTGAAGTTCCTCTTAATTATTTTGTAAGCCTCATCGGTCTTACCTAATTGGAGCTTATCGTCTACCTCTTTGCATTTATCCTCTATCCATTGTTGTTTCGCTTTTCTACACTTTCTAATGATTTCCCACTTTATTGACTTGTTTTTTTAGAATCTTGTGCAGCTAAAAGTATACAATAGGTATATTCTTCCATTCTGAGTCGCTCCTCATTTACAAATTCGTTCCAATCCTTGTCATTTGCTAGTCGTTAGTACAATAGAAATTATTTGGTCCATCTCGTCTATCCTATTCGACAAGTCATGTGCCTATCACATTTTTGTAAATATTATGAACTAGATCGTTGCCACGTACTACAATATGAATGTACAGTACGAATTTTGCAGATAAACAACAAATGCTCTGTCTTGAAGAATGGAAACAAAATATTCTGCTGACAAAGATAGCATTATTATCGAAATACGTATATACAGGTGTATTAAACTATAAGTTATGGTTAAATAAAATGTAGTAAATACCAGTGCATTTTAATTTTTCCTAGAAACAATACTCTTAGTTATATTTATCACTATTGATTGTTTAAATGCTTCAAGCTTACCTGGAATATGAGGAAAACACATTAACTCGACTTTGTTGGGCAAATCTAATAATGTAATAAAGTTATAACTTAAGGTTTATAAAACATAATTTCTGTATTATCTTTGGTTTACTTATGCTTTAATAATAATTACTAATGGAAAATGAAGTAATGAAGATATATATATATATATATATATATATATATATATATATATATATATATATATATATATATATATATATATATATATATATATATATATATATATATATATATATATATATATATATATATATATATATCTTATCAACCTGTAGAATTTTTTAATAGCCTTTATAATGAAATGCACTAAGAAAGAAGAAATACACAAGACCCTATTTAGTTTAAACAATGGTATGTGTGATATCTTATAACAGTATCGAATACATAATAAATTATACACATACAAAGAACAAAACTTCCAATTATACTTTTTGCATTGATAATTTAGGTCGAAATGTAAAGTCATTACGTAGGAAACTATGCGCAGGTACTTAACTTTTATATATGTGCATATTTATTATATTGAATCTGGCTTCGTCCTTTGAAGGACAATCTAGCATAATCTTAACAATTACAATTTGTTATTTAGTGTATTATAATGCGACAATAACGATGATATTATTAATGAAGTGATTTTATATTGCATTACAACAGATCATTGTCCATTGTATACGAGAAAAAATGTGTTGCAATAATTGATGTTGATGTTAATTATAATAACACCACGGTCGTGTACATACAATGAGTAGGTACTACATTACATCTGATCTGCTATAAATCTTGTACTATTTGTCTTAATACAAGAACTTTATCAAAGAAAATAAAAAAAACAGTAATTTGCCTTTAGTGATTTTATGAATTATTACATACATGAACACCGTGGAAATGAAGTCTGGAACACTTAAATTCCCGCAAAATATTTTTTCTTGCAAGAAATACTCGAAGGGATCATAAGGTATTATATTATAAATTCATCGTATTTTGAAAGACTTTAATTTTGTGTACAGTGGCGTACGTTAGCAAGATCAAAGGGTTATTTTTTTAAGTTGCAATCCTTATTTTTTTGTTCAAAATAGTGAAACACACATTTTTAAAATTTAGTAACTTAATAAATTTATTAACGTAATTTACTAACTTAAGTTTCTACAATAAAAATTGTATTATATCTTGTTTATTATGTATTATATCTTGTTTATTATGGATAACAAATGGATTAACTAATAATGTGTTCAAACTGTTGCCCATTAACTATTTGACAATGTTCTAGTCTCAAAATAAATTCATTTTGCTTTCTATCAATAATTTCCAGCCCAAGATTATGTATTTCCTGTCGAAATCGTTCTTTTAAATCAGCGATCGGCTACATTTTAGTTATTGCGAACCACTAAATTCGCAATTTAAAATTTCGCGGACTACTAACATAATTTTTGAAGGTAGGAATTAATCTACCTATGCATTAAGTATGATATACATGTATATTTATTTATATACAGTAAATCCCCTGCTAGCGACCACCCGGTATAAATCGACCACCTACGTATAGCGACCGATTTTAAATTCCCCGAATTTACAAATGAGAAATCCCATACTCTTGTACCCCCTTATACCGACCATTCTCTTAAACGACCGCGGGCACCCATCATTGGAATTTCCTAGTACACACCAATGCTAAAAATACCATGAATGAAGGGGTGGTATTGAAAAGAGAAGCTGATGGTCATTTTAAAAAATTACGCCCCACAGGATATGTTTAATGCAGACGAGACGGGTATTTACTATCGTGCATGGCGAACAAGAACATATGCATTGAAAAATGACAAGTACTCCGGAAGAAAAACTGCAACACAATGAATTATAATTTTGTTCTGTGCAAATATGGAAGATAAACAAGAAGAGCCACTTATCATAGGTAAAAGCAAAAAACCTCGATGTTTTAAAGGAGCACACATAGAAAAGCTACCTCTTCAATGGGCCTCCAATAAAAAAGCATGGATGACAAGCAAACATCATGACGACGTGGCTCCACAAATTTGATGCCAAAATGAAGAATCAGAATAAGAAAGTGGTACTTTTCCTGGATAATGCAACATCTCACTCTAAAATTGCATTGGATAATGTCAAACTTATATTTCTTCCACCAAACACTACTTCATATTGCCAACCTTTAGACCAAGGCATTATTTAGAACTTTAAGATGCCCTATAGAAACCACTTTATTAAAAGGCTTTTAACATATATATATATATATATATATATATATATATATATATATATATATATATATATATATATATATATATATATATATATATATATATATATATATATATATACTGGCTGTTCTCTTCAAGAAATAGAGAAAAACATTACTTTAATCAACGTCTTAATATGGATTTCGGTGGCCTGGCGAACTTTGTCCGCAATGACAATAGAAAAGTGGTTTTCTAAAGCCAGATTTACAAATATAGATGTGGAGGATTTTGAAGAGGAAGATAATATTCAGCTAGCACAACTGTTTCCTGCCTTAAACGACACATTTGTTAGTTTGATAGAATTGACCATCATCGGTTGTATTGAAGAGGTACGACAAACGAGTCAGTCTACTTCCAATTCTGAAACTGAGGATAATACTGAGGAACCCGAAATTGCTCAAGTATCAAATATATCAAACCTATTTGTACCCTGTGCAAGTTTGAGAGAAAAGTTTCTTGTTAATGTGAACAATTTTGACATGGTAAAAAATGTGTTCCAGCTGTTATTAAAATGTGAGCCTAAATTTTATAAAAATAAACTAAATAATACGAAACACTTATTAATAATTTTCAATTACGTATACTCGTATGCAGATATATTCTGTATTTAGTTTAATTTAGCGTATTTTTTTCTCTAATAAAATACAACAATTATGTAATTAAAATTATTAGTAAATAAATAATATAAAATGTTTTTTTCTTATGTTCTCTTGTAAGCGACCACCCTTATTTGGCGACCAACATATGATTCCCCCAAGGTGGTTAATATTGGAAGGTTTTACTGTATTCATAATTTTAACTGTATTTATTTGACGGTAACACAAAAAGAGTAATAAATAATAGTAATGTATGTTAAATATTAGTGCGACATTCACTGCTTTTGATTCAAAATTATTTTATTTTATGATATATTTGTTTAAGACTATAACCTTTCTGCGCAAACCAGTTACGAACACAATACGCGCAAGTTTTATTTTATCAATTTAACTATCTACACATTTCAGAAAATATTATTATATAACTTCAGACTCATTTATGTTAAATACACATTTGTCTGCTGATATTTTTTGTTTACATTTTGTATCCACATAACCTGCAATATAAACTCAAAATTCATTTTACACAAGAGGTAATGATACTTAAATTTTGTAATTTCACGTACAAATATGTTATCTATATAAATGTATGTAATAAATATTGAAATTAACATAAAAATATTACTTTTAAAGGTACTTCCCTTTAGAAGTTTTAAATGGTTTACTTGTATTCAACATTAGAACTCAGTTAAGTCGAACTTTTTATATATAAGTATATTGAAATACTTAAATGACTGTTTAAAATAAATTAGAATTAGAACCAAAAGTGCGCTGTAGTCAAATTTGATGCCTAATCAATTGTACAGAATTCGGTATTCTTATTTTGTTATATTTTCTATGCCGCTGGTAGAGTAGAGTTAATTAAGCGCATTTGAGGTAAATATAAAGTCACCATAATATTTTGTAACAATTCAATTCGCAATATAATGTTTTTGTTCTATTTTACATAATATTACATATATTTTACATACAGTTTAATATTCTATTTTACATACAGCTTAAACAAAATAATTTTTTACTTCAAAATTTTATTAAACGACATCAGCGAATTTAAGTAATATCTTAATTTCTTTACGGGCCATTAAAATTATGGACCGGTGGTCCATGACAATGGACCACCGGTTGCCGACAACTGCTTTAAATCATCTATGTTTTCAGATTTATTGAGGTTTTTAAATAACCCCATAAGAAAAAATCCAAGGATGTAATATCTGGGGAACGAGGTGGCCACTCTAGAGCTCCACATCACCTTACCTACCGTTGTAGATAAATGTTATCCAAGTAAGTGCGAACAGGAAGAGGGTTATGAGAAGCTGTACCTTCAAGTGCAATATTTGCGTTCTGTTGATACCAAAATCAGTTATCAGGTTTGTCTTATTCGTTTGCATTTCGGAATAAAGCTGTCAATTTTAGAATCAACTCTTGTTATAATCATTGCAAATCAAAGTATTTGCCCAGTCAAGTTGTCATCTAAAGAATATGGGCCCAAAGTTCTGTTTCTGACTATACCTGCTCTAACGCTCACATTTTTTATAGATTGAGTATGTGACTCCTGCATCCATTGTGGATTTTGCGAGGCCCGATACCTACAATTCTACCCATTTACAGTTCCGTTAAGGAAACATGTGGTTTCATCCGAAGAAAATGTTATGATTATATGTTGTCATTATTACAAGATAATTGCTTTTCCTCACAGAATTGAACTCGACGATCAAATTCATCTCCTGATAATTCTTGAATCGATGTAACTTTATGAAGGTGAAATTATATTTGTGTAAAATATTAAGCACTGTAGCATAACTCAAATTCATATCCAAGCCAATCTGATGAGAACTGGAATTGGATTTTCACCAACTCTTACTAAAATGTCAAATTGTGTATCTTGGCAACCTACTCTGCTATCAGCTCTGGGTAAATCAATACTGCATCATATTACCGCAGCCACAGGTATTACAATGTAATTAACTAATTAATTACTACAATTATTCTTCTGGATATATTCGAAAGTGGAATAACAAATTATTCATAAATTAGTGCAAGAAAATCTATTGAATTAAATTTGAGAAGTTGTTTAAAGGAAGAATAAAGAGATGAACATTTTTTTCTACTGCCGTTTGTCTATAGCCCCCACGCAAATATCTGGTAAATAGGTTCGACTGGTGGCGAATAGCTTTTGTGAGACATAATTTGAAAAAGTCTTTCTTTACTTAGTAATTATTACACCAACAAAATTATTGAGTTCAGAAGAAAAGCAACGAGAAGTTATTTTTCTTTACTTTTCTAAAGTAAATCTTAATACGACTTTGTGTTAAATGCTTTACTTTTAAATCGTAAAGTGAGATTCGTACGTTTCTCCAGCAAAATTGAAAATAATAAAATAAGAAAATATTTTAAGCTAAATAACAAAATTCTATAAAAATAAAAATATAAAGTAAATATGTGATTAAATAAATATAAAGTAGATTGTGGGGTATTATAGTGCACAATCACTAACTCTAATTACTGAAATGAAAGAGTATATTTTATTTTATTACATTTCAAATTTAATCACAGAAAAAAGGTAGGTAGAGAATAGGGTGACTGCACAAGCAAACTGACCACGCACGCAGTTTATAGTCTTGTATCTGATTGGTTTGCCTTTGATTGGTTGATCCTATAAATTTCATTGCTTTCTTACTCGCTAAAATGTTAGATTTACCGTGAAAACCATTTAAATCATTGTATTAAACTAATATAAGGTAGGAGGCTTGTCTCTCGTTAGAATGTAGAAGCATATTTACTTTTTGTAATACACCTGAAGTTGGTGTTAGGTATACTATAAAAACGCTACCATTAATATAAATTAATTTAAATATTATAATAATTATTAGCAATTATAAATATCAGAATTACGATTATAAATAAATAAAACTGGATATTAAAACACGAACTAAACATATAATAATTTTTTATTTGCTCATTTCTTGTCTACCTGCCCACTCTCACGAGCTGTCACTGCTGACAACAACAATAATTACATATAATAGATTTGAATTCCTTTGAGAACGTACCCAAAGCAAAATGCTCCATCTGCGTTCTTATTTCAATGAAGTGTAATCTACCACTACCGTACAGAGAACAAAAACAGTCTAATCCAATCTGGATTTATAAAGATTATCAATTACAGAAATTCAGTAAACTTAAAATGTTTAACCCTTCCATTGCCGTACTGTCTTCTTTCCACTGATTATATTCCTTTGGGAAAACCATTACGAATTTCCAAAGATTGAAGTGTCCAAAGAATGAAAATTACTCAAGTTCATTAGGATCAAATATAAATATAACAATGATATTAGGAGACAATCTAAGTATATTGTATATAACCATGTAAAAGTCACTATTTAACTGTCCGAGTAGATTTCAACATTATTTATTGACGATAAGCAAAATTATTAGAGAAAATATGACATAGTCTTTACAGCCAAATTAATTCGAAGTCAAAACTCTTCTTTTAGTTATGTTGGACAGTGTTGACAATGAACTATATAAAAAGTTCCGCCTATCTGTAAAATTATAATTTACACAGTACTAGTAACGGTGTACCCACCCAGATCAAGAATGTACCTAATTATTATATTTAATAATTGATCACGTCGTTGATCATTAATGTATTATTAGTAGGAAACAAGAATGACAAATATAAAATATCAATTAACTACCTACCCAACGAAATATTTTAGCTAATTTATCAATCTTTATCATATTTTTCAGATATCTAATATCTATTGGTTTTAATAAATTTGACCGTGACAACGACCATGTTTGCTCCTCAGATAAACTATTTGAGCATAAAGTGCACATTGGTTCAGGTTCAACAATTATTAATAATTCCTATTGGAACTTAGTTCTCGCTGAAAGTAAAAATTTGGTAATATTCTTAGTAAAATTTATACAGGATACGGCATTACTGTCTCACTATTTTCTGTGCGGTCTCGTGGAACCGGGCGGCGTTATAGAAAAGTAAGGGTAGCGTTAGTACACGCGCCAAGGCAAACAGTTTTTATTTGAAACCGGTTTTAGTCTGAAACACTATATGGGCCATCGCACAGCGTGCTTTCACCCTGGAAGTGTACATCCGCGAAAATGGATCCGTCATCGCTGCACAACGAGCATTCCGCATTCGATTTGAAATTCCTCGTAATCGAACAGTTCCAGATCGAAAATCAATTGTTTTGTAGGTAAGAAACTTCAGAGAAACTCAGTGTTTCAGACGCTCAGTATTATGGTCACCTACACGATCTGCACGCAGACATGCGACCGCCCTTCATCTCTCTGATCGCAGTGTGCGAATAATTCTTCATCAGGATCTTCACTTCCTGATCCATACAATTTGATTCTTACACGGGAATTGTCAGAACGTGATTGGAATAGTCGAATGGCTACATGTGAAAACATGCTTGAAAATTTACCTCAGGAAGTGATTTTTTTCAGTGATGAAGGACATTTCCACTTGTCTGGCTGCGTAAACAATCAAACCTTCTGGTACTGATGCCACAACAACACGAGAAAGATACAGGAAAGGCCTCTACATAGTGAGGAAGTTACAATTTGGTGCGCTATGTCACATGTGGGAATAATCGGGCCTTACTTTTTTGAAGAAAGAAATCGGGCTGTTACCCTCAATTCAGAACGCTACATAGCGATGATTCGGAATTTTCTCGCCCAAGCCCTTGCAGAACTTAATGTGTAGAATATCTGGTTTCAACAGGATGGGGCGACAGCCCATACATCCCGAGCATCACTGCAACATTTGAGAGAAATGTTCCCCGGGCGCTTGATCTCCCAAAAAGACGATATTCCATGGCCTGCACGCTCGCCGGATTTGACGCCTTGTAAATTCTTTCTGTGGGGTTACCTTAAATTTGAAGTCTTCAAACATCGTCCAAGGACCCTAATACAACTGAAAGAGGCAATCTGTAGGGAAATTCGAAGAGTACCGCAAGAAATGCTTGCAAGAGTTATGATAAATTTCAGAAATCGCTTGCAGCAGGGTTGCAATAATGATGGACAGCACTTGGCCGATATTCTTTTTGAAACCACATAAAATGAAATGGATTTAGTTGTACTCTTAAGATATAAAAATAAATTTATTACATTTCAAATAATAGTTGTTTTATTACACTTTAAAAATAAGGAGACAGTTATACCGCACCCTGTACATTATTATTAAATAATAACCAGAAAATAAATGAGAAATGACAGATACAAAATATACATTTATATTACCTTGTTCATTTCAGCGTCGCGAAACACATATAAGTTAGTTAACTCACCTAACGATTCATAAAATTCAACACAGTATTCAGTCATCTTGACAAAAAAAAAATTATAAACTTGGCTAACATAAATAATGTTTGCTTCTTGATATATATCTTGATACACAACAGCATTTGGGGATAATCTAGTTATTCAGAAATCACGAACAGCCATATTGCTTCACGTTTCAACAGTGTCAACATGAAGACTACATGATGCACACTCTAGAATAGATACCACGTAAGAATTATAATCTGCCCCACGTGGAGTAAAGTGTCCTACATTGTGATGTTTACGTGGTGTGGTGGATATTAGTTTTATACCTAAAATGTATAAAAGTTTAAAATCATAGTGGTGTAAAATATTACAAATTACACTGGTGTTAACTTTTATATTAGAAGTATTGAAATTTTACACCATTTTCACACCAACCCTCCAGAGTAGTAATATTTTACTACGGCAGTTTCAACAGTATATACTCAACATATTTAATGCTATTATAATGTTCACCAAATTTTGTAATGAAGAATCAAACTTTAGCTGGTTGCTTCATTAAGTTGTACTAGACTAATGATGCTGTGAGGAACTGCTGTTATAATGCACATAAGTAATGTAATTAATTTCTGCTGAATATGCAATAAAATATACAATTAATTTATCATGCGAGACTTTTGTGAATGGCTTGTAAACGATTAAAGTCAATATGGACGAACACAGTTCATGAAACACGTTACATGTAGATTACAATAATATAACTACATTAATTATCAATACATAAAAAGAAATTGAAAATCACGAAATGTGTCTATTTTTCGATAAACATAATTTTCTCCACCACTTTTATCGTTCTTCAACACAATCACAACCGTTTAAGTTAATATTTTACTTTATGACTATACATTATACCCATATAATATTTTTGTCCAGGATATTTCTTGGATATTTGCAATTAGCATTTTCTTTTATCGTAAACTCTACGAAACTATGAAAGAGGGACTTAATGTCACGGGTATCAATTTTAAATCTTACCGGCGCATTCGCCATTTACTAGGAGCTTTCATTTTCGGTATTTAATTAATGATACATAGATTATGATATCATTATCACATACAATTAATTCGTTGTTTATAACTTAATGTATATAAAGATATAGTATCAGCAATTAGTCAACTTTTAAAGTAATGTATCGTCAATTTATTTAACTAAGATATTACTCAAGTATTAACATACAAAGTACTACGATGGAATAATTTGTTAGATTTAACATCTTAGTTCGTCTTTAGCCCATCCTTTTCGTACATACGTAATATAAGTAAGTACATTTTCCTCTGATGAATCGATTGAAGTGACTTTATGGGGTGACCCTGATTAACCTACCTTACACGTAGAAAATGTTGACCCTTTAGAATAGTGAATTAATCAAGAATATTAAATACGACATTAAATTAACTACGATCACCAAAAATCAATTTTACGTCTATCTGAACAATAAATTCAACATATGACAAATTAAGATTCTTTTATTTAATTTTAGATTAACAATAATCTCATAATTTACGTTATTTACAAATATTCAATTTTCCAATCAATTTATCGCATTTTTCATGAAATCCAATCATATGACAATAATGGAAACAATCCTCTTTTAGTTTTAGAAAATATAGAAATAGCCAAAAGAAAATCCGGTTTGCTACAATACAAATTATTTACATATTTCAAGAAATATTTATTAATGAAATGAAATATTTGAGTTTTATAACTGAAATCTGAATTGAAAACTTAACAGTAATTATGATTATATAGGTATGTAAAAAAATACATAGTTTTTGAGGGGTTAGCTAATATTGATTCCATAGTAACTGGAGTCCTAGTTTACAATACGATAATATTGCTTCATTTTTATCATTATATTACATTTTATATTTAATCAATCAAAGGCGCAGTGAATACCCTTGAAATTACAATGTTAAGCTAGGCGGATAATATTAGACTAAAACAGGTTAATTGCGATAGAATTAGTATATATACGCATTAGTATATATACTAATGTAATAATAATAGTAACATTTTCTTAAAATTGAGTGTTTTTATTTTTACTCATAGAGTTAAGTGTCCTAGCCAACAAAATATATAAAAGATATTTCAACACTTACACAATTATGACAGAAGATTTCATTTTAAAATTAATAAGTATGTACATAAAAGTGCCTTAGTAAAAACAGAATGGATAGTAAAAACATATTTTCGTGGAAAATCAACCTTTTGTTTTTGTTGCTGCTTCCAATCAATCAAAATAATAATGGTCCCAATTATTGTTTTGAAATATTATTTCTTGTATAAAGGACAACATCCTAGAAATCATAACAAAAGTGTTAATAAAACGTGTAAGACAATTAGAACTGAGTGCTTTAATCTACATACGAGTATGGTATACTCTATTTTATAAAAATATTCACAAAACTATGGCCACTTCTAAACACGGAAAAGGAATATTTGTAAATTAGTTAACAATAATGGTAATTATTATAATTAAATAACCATAATTAAAAATCAAAGTGCCGAGTTTTAAACAATAACGCAATACAATAATTTTTATTTCTATAAAATAACACAATAATCGTTTGGAAAGATATTCAGTTGGGGCATGTATACTTTTTATGAAAAACATGTAAGCGGCAAATTTTATAAGCGTCACTACTCAAATAATATATAATTAGAATACTTTCCCTAGAAGAGTATATATTGCATATTTGACTAGTTTTTAAATTGTCAAATAAAGTTTTACATTTTCAGAACATTTTAACATAGGTTTTCTCCTTCTAGGTTTCTGTGGAATTCTTCTAGAATTCGAATGGAATTCCTACAGAAGTTTTATTCCTCTTATGCTACAATTCGAAAATCATATACTGTATGTGGTTTAGGATTCCTTGTTCATATACATCTTATGATTTAGATCAAAAATATATAGTAAATCTCTCTAATTTTTTAATTTAAACATTATAATAAAGCGAATTTAAATATCATTTATTGTTACTGTAATAAAATACTGAATTAATTACTCGTCAATTATCATTTACTCAATTATCATTGTCTTATAGTGTTACACTTTATTTTTGAAATTATCCTAAAAATACTATAATATAAAAAATTTCACAATATCACAATATAAGATAACTTAATATACAATACATTTTCCTAACAAATATAAAATAATATAAAATACAATTTTCCTAAAGCTATTCATTTTTCAAAACAATCTTAGTTTAACAAAGTTATGGTACAGCAGCTTAGTATCTATTAAATTCATACTAGTCGTCATAAATAGATTTCTGTTGAAATAGGAAGTAGAACAGTTCATTATAATAAACAAAAATCTAAACGTAACTCTTTCTAAGAAAAGTAAAAGGAAGTTTAATTTGAAGATGGTCAATTTGTAAGTAAAAGTCCCTAACTTGAGCTAAATATAGTAGCAAATGCAAGACGTTTTTACTGTTTCTCCAGCCAACAAAAATAAATTTATTATATCTATTAAAATATGTATCTTATAATTAATGTAATCCTTAATAACACATAAACTAATATAAATCAGTTTTATGTGTGCACTATAATTTTCATGAGTAGAAAATAACTCATAAATTCTTCATATCTGAAACACAACAATATACGGTATAAACATGTTAAAATATTACATAAACAGGTATGTATATATGTGTAATAACGTCCAAATAATTCTAATTGTCGTCTTTTAGGATAAACGTAAAAAGTGAAATTAATTTTTAAATAAGTACTGCAACTGGAACTGAAAACACGAGAACCTGTTCTATGAAAGGTTTTTACTTCTAACAGGTTAATAACATTTGCATTCTTCTGAATTCATTTGCATATATGAGTGATGACTACGTCACATTTACACTGATTTACACGTTAATACGTTTTTCAAATTTATTAAGTGAATTGCCGTTGTTTCAATTTATATTAGCTAATATTATTTGCAATATATCACTCTAATACACTGGTTTGTATGGATTCTGTAATATAACTATCCGAAAACTTGGTTCTGATTTCTATGTACCGTTTGTCTTTGTTTTTGCTAACAGATAAGTTGTTTGTCATAATCCATATGGTTTTCTAAATTCTATGACATATGATATTTATTTGTATGTGAAGCTATAAAATGTTACAACTCTGGAATATTTTAGAGGGACACTTAAATATACGTCATCAGTACCATGCATTTGAGGCAATCAAAAATTGATTTTCATATTTTTACAGCCATTAACATTTTTCAAACAAGTTTATTTATGCATGTATATTATTTTGTTTTCACAAGATTCTTTCCGCAGCAAGAAACATGTTTTCTAATTTAAGATTAAAACATGATATACAGTGCGCAGCCCCTTTCTTATACATTGTCATTTTTTAATTATTGCGCCTTTAAGTCAGATAGAAACTCGGTTAAATATGCGATTTCCACTGACACATCCACAATATACTATTTTAACCAACTAGTCATTTTTTAGTAGATTTTATAATGGCGGCGCCATTTTGAGAAAGAAATAAATGAAAACGGAGATCAAGTGATACGTTTGTTTATAAGGTTTCTATCTAACTTTCAATGTCATTATAAAGTCAACATAAAATTGTGTTAGGGAACTATGTTAAGGGAAGCATTATTAAGTTAGACCCTTTTATACATTTTATACATTTTAATACATTTCATTTCAATTGTAAATACTATGTATTTGGGTTTCCATTATCTTATTAATGATTTACATAACAAATCAGAAATGACTCAAAATGAACACCTTGACATCCTGAGAAAAAATTACCAATCTATGTAAAAATTGGAGTCTTTGAAAGACACTAAAAGTTCTACTGTACACATACGTTTGTGCACTTGTGCTTAAGGTACACCCATAAAAAATCTAACGGTATTAAATCTGGAGTGCTAGCTGGCCATTCTGTAGGTCCTCATCTGAACTGATCTAGTATAATGAGAAGAATCTCAGTGTCTGAAATGTCATTCTAATATATTCATATTTATGGAAATATAGAAAAATCAATATATTCGTTCTGGTTATTCTCAAATAAATTATTTGCTAGTATTAAGTTTTCTAAGAGGTTTAGATTTAGGAGTCCTACTTCATGTTTATAGATTTTTCTCAATAAAAAGTAGCCTCATAAAGTGATTCCCAAAAATTTCAGCTCACGCATTTAATTTCTTCAAAAATTCAATGCGGTAGATAATCAATATGATGTGGATACTCAGTACAACACTATTGGACATGAAAATATATGGTATTTCAATATGTAATATAGATTTAACTTTTCAATACTGGGGTAGGTAGGAACCTTTAGGGTGAAGATAACACTAACGTAGTTTTTCACATAACACCAAAACATTATACACTACACTCGACGCGCGTTTCGGCAACAAAATTGGCATCATCTGGAGATGATTAAATCTTATGCTAACAATGTGTCCTATTGGTACTTGTATACCTAAATTGTTGTTGTGGCTCATTGAGCTCCGACTATCACGGTTGCGGCCCAGTGAGCCGTGAGTAACTAACTAATGAAGCAGGCTATGTGGAATAGGTCCTAATAGTATGAATCTATGAATAGTGACAAAGACACTGAGCCGCAACAATAATCTAGGTATAAATAGGATACATTGTTAGCACAAGATTAATCATCTTCAGATGATGCCAACTTTGTGGGCGAAACGCGCGTCGAGTGTAGTGTACGTGTTTTGGCGTTTTGTGAAGAACTACGGTAGTGTTATATAGATTTAAGATAATTCAAATATAAAATGTCATAGAAATAAATTAGCCTGTCTGGATCAACATATTATGTTAAAATAAAATCTTCATTTGATAAGAGTGATATTCATGTTCGTGTTCCATATTTGTGTTTGTAACCCTAATTTTAGTAAAGCATCATAGATTAAAGTTATGTGTCGAACAAGTGAGGTTCAAATTGATTTTCACTCATTTTTAGTTATGTATATTCACCAAATTTCGGTTTTATACCATTAAGTGTTTCCAAGATGCTAATAAGTGCTAAAGGTGTTAATAGATACCAAACTGCAATGCAATTTAGCTTTAATCGAATTTATTTCATACAAAACACATTATATATTGTTACTCATTTTCCAACGTATGTGTAAAATATAAACAAACGAAACTTATATTTATTTCACTATATCCAAAATCATTTGTTTATTTATCTTAAGCGGGATCCATTACCAATAAATAAATTGTTGTGTTGTTGTATATTAAAAAAATGCAGATGATATGAAGAGATACTTACAAGGGGAAGAGAGACACCAATAGACCATTATAAAATATTGCATACTATATGGGAAACATAGTATGCAAACAATTATGAAGTATGAATTATGTAAAAAAAAAGTTGAGACATGCTTCTATTTCCTCAAAATAAAAATAGAAATTTTTAAAAATTATACCTCACTGATTGAAGATACCCATTATTATTTTCTATCAAAAAACTATTTTTTGTTTAGTTTCTTGTATCTAGTGTATTTTAACTAGCACCTTGTTTCAACGCAAGTAAGCAACACGTAAACATCTAAAGCATTAAATTATTAATTATGGTTCTATAAATAACCTAGAGGAACTATAGGAAGAATGCAATTACGTTACTAAATGCTGACAGATAGAGTGATATTGCAGATCAAATTATAATATCTTCAAATTCGCTTAAAGTAGAAGATCCTGTCTAATAATTAGCCATATATAAGCGAGTGCTTATAGGTTACAATAGTGTATATGACATGTATTATTATATTTATATATGTAGGTGGTCAAACAGAACAGCAAAGCTAAACTGAATTATATTAAATTGCTCGTACCTACATCGATTCGAATACCTCGAGTCCATGAGAGTTACCCGAATGTAACACCACTGATACAGTACTGACTTTGGGCAGCTTTCCTAATAATAATAATCACTTTTAGTTCCTCCAACTTTTATCGAATAGTTTATTTTAATTACGCAACCACAGTACGTAACATCAATTAATATAAGCACATCTGTGCCATAAATTAACTACTCTCGGCGCAAGGTTATTATCTCTTTTAAATGTAACGCGTTTAATTGATTTTTGTAAGCGAAATCAAACTCGGTAATCGACATATGCGGTGACAAAAGACCTCGATCGTGGAAAATACTTATAAATGTAAATCTGCCGGAGACGTGAATTAAATCCGAAACTAAATAAAGCGATGTGTTAGCAACACTTGCCTTAAAATGCATCATTATTATGAATAACATGTTTCACAAATGTTTCACAATCGTCACTACCTGTAAATTATGAAATAAGTATTTTATTTCAATTTATATAACGTATGTACTATAAAATTTACATTATACAATATAAAAAAAATATTAACTGCATTCAAAGCAGAGATCAGTAATCGTAAACCAAAATAAACGATATGCAAACAAGTTTGTTTTACGATCTCTCTTTGAGGTTTATTGAAAAAAGTAATACATTAACAATGCAACACAAATACGTATTCGGATTATTTTTAATGGATACAATTCGTCATTCAAAAAAACTTCCAAAAGCTGCCAATAAATTACGTGAGTATTAACATCTTTACTGTTTCGATTTTAAACATTTATAACCTTTTTGAATCCCCAATCTCAATACAGTAAACTAGCAACAGGCAATCATTTCTATGCCATCGAAAAGTTTAAAACCAATGACATTAGGATTAGTCAACCAGTCAGGTGATTTTATATGCACGTCTATAATTTTATGTTAATACTTTAAAATGACTGCCCACGTGAGACAAAATAAACTATTTTCCTCCTCCTATTTTGTATAAGTATTTACGTCTTTGTTATTACGTTAATTTTATTATGAATATTGTCTACTATCTGTTAATAAAATTCTATAGTGAAATGTTTTTGACTCCCACTTAGGTTAATTGTCTATAAGATAGATTTCTAAGAATTTATTTGTATTTATTGTACTATATAACTTATTGCAGTTTATTTTGTTTTTAATAAATTTTTTTATTATTTTTTTATATTCCTAATTTTGAAAGACGTTTCTTTGACAACTTCCGTAATGTTTATTTTGAAAAATATTAGATTTCAACCATCTATTCAAAACGTCAAAGACTTGAAAGAAATTATTGTTACCATAAATAAGTTACAACAGGATTAACTATACCCTCGAACTATTTTGAAAAAAGGGTACTTGTTTTATTTTATATTATTTTTGGCTAGATAAGAAATAGAATGCAAAATAAAATTTACTTATATGCATATGTATATTACTTCTCGTTTTAAATATTTAAAACGAGAATAACTAAACGATATAACTAAAGATGCTTAGTATGAATAATATATTTTTTTGTTATTCGCTTATTTAAATTTGGAAAAAATAGTTAACAACTCTAACTCTACTAATAAATCAAAGTTACTCAGAACCATAATAACAACATTGAAACCAATGTAAATATATATATATATATATATATATATATATATATATATATATATATATATATATATATACATATTACAGTGCAGTATTGAAAATGTCAAAGTTAAAGGATTGGTGATAGAAGATAGAGGATTGATCAAAGTTAGAATTCATATAATGATTGTGTTATATTTTTTCTTTATGTAGACACTTTGTAATCCGTCGATATGTTTTTCGATGATTTATTTAATTTTCATATTAAGCGAAATAATTTATTCGATATATTAATTGTCAAGATAAGAACAAGGTCACATATTTTAAACAAACGAAATTTTAATTTAAGTCGAAAAAAGTATTCTTTATTGTCTGTATTGCTTATTCTTTAAAGTTAGGAGAATGTATCGAAAATAAACAGTCAAGTCTATCTTTATCATGTCTACACTTTAGTTATTTGAAAATATAACGTCATTTGAGTATGTTATATGACCAGGGACTACTGCATTAAATCAAAATAGGAAATGTAAATGTCTGGGTAAGTAAGCAACTAGTTTACTTAGCCAGTCAGTCAGATTTGTTTAAGAAAATAAGATTTATTTTTAATGTTATTACATTAAAAGGATAAATTTCATATATTATGAAATTTTAGTGAAGAATATCCTAGAAGCATTCATTTTTAAATTTGTCTTCCAAATTATTTGAATTTACAGAAAGGACTTCAATGTACATCATAAATAGTGAATCAATTTCAGCATGGTCAAAATGAAAGGAAAAGGACTATATCTATCAGAATATTATTGATTTACGCTTTTAAAAATCTCATAATATATGTATACAGTACATAGAAGCATTTAAACACATTGCTTCTTTTAATTTTAACCGAGATATGCAAAAAGTGAGATACATTTTTAAATTGAAAAGTATTTTGATTAATCAAGTTAATTGTTTGTCTTATTAAATATTTAAAATTCTATGAGAATTTCATTATACTTTTTAACCGACTTAAAAAAAAAGGCGGAGGTTCTCAATTCGTCTGTGTATACATATTTTTTATGTATGTTCGGGTATAACTTTCATTTTTATGAACCGATTTTAATTATTCTTTTTGCGTTGGGTTTAGTATAACTCCAAGGTGGTCCCGTCTTAATTTCATTAATATTAGAGCTTGGACCTCGAAGATACACAACGAAACTCCTTATGCAAGTAGCCGTTGTTTTCTCACTCGCAAAGCATCCTCAGTAGGTCTACCCATCACTTAAAATTGTAAAATAATAAGTTTAAAAGAACCGCCTTCAAAAAAAAAGTAACTTAACTAAAAAGCAACAAATGAATGTTTTCTACAACAATTTAATACTTATTTGTTGTTCCGCTTAATGTAATTAAGAAATTATTTTTTACTATGTAATTATTATTAATTGCTTTATATAATTTTGAAGTCGATGACATACAATATTAGTAATGGGAATGCCGGCCCTCGGCAATTTTAAATGTAAACTTGTTATAGTAGCAAGGAATACATTTTTTTATGTTTTACTTGGCACCGGCTCCAAAATTATATAAAACAATTAATAATAATTACATAATAAACAATTATTTCTTAATTACAATTAGACGGAACAACAAATAAGTATTAAATTGTTGTAGAAAACATTTATTCCTTGCTTTTTAGTTAATTACGAATTTTAAGTAACTAATTTAGTTAATTTAGTTACTTTTTTTAAAGTCGGCTTTTTTTAAACTTATTCTTCGATTCGACATTGACCTTTTTTCACATTTTATTGAATAGCAAAATAGTTTTTCATCGTATCAATCACGCAGCTTCATCTTGTCATTCGTTCCAATTTCTGCCATCAGTAATCACACCACAAACGTCAAAGTTTAATCAAACGCTAGTAAATAGATAATGATACAGAAACCATTACTAAAGACTTTCATATTTTCAAAATTTCGATAAATAAATCACATTTTTATAAATATAAATCTGGTAGTGTTATAGACACATTTGTAATTACAAAACTTTGTCGATTTATAAAATTACCTGTTTGATGTATTACACAGATTTTATGAATCACATTATATGGTAAAATTAAAAGTAATTTTACATGTTAATACCCCCTACAATGCGTATTAAAGCTTTCTCGGGACTAGTTAAATCACACCTTAACATATTGTACACATGGGAATTAATATTTTATATTTATTTCAGGAGTTGTTTCTAACCCCACAGATAGATATTTATATATATATATATATATATATATATATATATATATATATATATATATATATATATATATATATATATATATATATATATATATATATATATATATATATATATATATATATATATATATATATATATATATATATATATATATATATATCATTTTACTTCACAACTTTTAATCAACAATATATTAAGGTGAGCGAGCCAACACTGAGATTTTAAAAAGAATAGTAAATACACTTTAAGTTTTCATTGTTATGGCAAAACAATAGAAGTATGTACTTGTAAGACTAAGTAGTAATACAACTCTTAGTTTATAAAATGTTTTTAGCAAAAAAGTGTTGTAGTATGTACTCTAACGAACTATAACTTATAATGAACTTCAATCGGTCACTAAGTGCTTCAAACTAAATCAATAATGTGCAATTTTCAATTTCATTTCAAAAGAGGCCATGATCTAGGTCCAACCCCAATATATGGTAAACGGTTCACCTTTCGATAATCGAAAGTGAAATGAGTGAAATTTATGTTATACATTTATCACTCCAGCTAATTACAAACCTATACAATAAAAGTCTTTTTGAGGCTCATAGCCAGTACATAATATCCCATAAAATATATTCATTTTATGACGTATTTTTCTTTTATTGTTAAATTTTAACATTTGTCCTGTACAAAAAGAATATAATTTTAAATGATCATGTAATTTAATGTACCTCTGAAACACAGTATTATTAACTAGAGATCAATGAGTACATTCGAAGTATAGGCAATAAAATTAGTCTGAACATTCGTTAAGAACCCTATTTAATTGTTATTATTATTTTTATTTATGTAAATTGTATGTATATTTAATTAAATATATGTACACTGAATTACATGCTAGGCTTATAGTTCTTTTAATTCTTCTTTCACTGTTTTTTCTATTGAATCTATTATTTTTCTCACATGCTCATGAAATACATCATCTGTACTTTCAATTCTACCTATTTTTCTTTAAATTGTATCACATTCTGTGTCACTGACTAAAGAGGAAATAGCTTTACTTAGATGTTTTTTCTTTTATTTTGAATTATTATATAATAGCATTAGCAATTGAAAATATTTTGGTTTAAAAATGATTCGTAAATGTTATTTAAAAATGATCATTTAGTATAGTGACCTCTTTTTACTTTTTTATGCCTCCAAATTGTATATGATTTATTAAGAAATGTACACTACTCGTATAACACTTTTCATTACTGTGCATTTAAGGATTAAAATTTGGAATCACATTTACGAATGTGATTTTGATATTTTTAAATTATTAAAATTTACATACTATTATAAAGAAGATGATGGATTTGCGTCCTTACTTTTGTAGTACAAATTTGAATGTTTTTATTATATGCATTTGTTATTTCTACACAGATTACCGTAAATTACAAACATACGTTGTACGTAACAGTACACATTATGTTATACCTATATTCGAAGAAGTTTTTAGTATTTTAGTTGTTATCAGGAACGATTCTTGAAAGATGTAATATCTACAGAACTTTTTATACTTACCTGTGTCAGTTCCAACAACATTTTCCTTATATTGTTAACATAACAGTTCTATATAAAACCAGTTTTTTGATCATTTAAAATAACACGAACCTTTTTTGAAAATGTGTGTAGGTACATAATGATAAATTTAATATGAGTAATAAATATTGCTAACCTTATATAATAACAGAAAATATATACTACCAACCCACCTAGATGTTTATCGCCTTGCACTTCAGGTTATTTGATCACTAACATATTTAACAAGCCTATACAATAAAGTTACTTTTACCTATTACTTAGAGCTTCACTTAATATTTTCAATGATCCTTCAGAAAAATGTAGAGTTGCAATTTATAGTGTTGCAGTTTTTTTATTAGTTTATTTAATAAGCAATAATTGTAATGACTACATGAAAATTATTTGATACTTACATTTATTTATACTTGGTTTACTACTCCCGTCATTAAGAATAATTTATTGCCAACATGTATATTCAGATATAATCATATATATTTACTTTTAATAATTGTAGTTTCGAAAAGTGCAGCGAGAGTATATAATAATACTTAATTAGCAAAATATTTTCATTTATACATTCAAAAATATACAACTGGAAGGATGAAACCATAAAGAAAACTACAGATTTTTTAGAAATATAAGTATATTTATCTGCTATAAAATTTTATATATTACAGAAAAACAAGTTCTACTTACTGTAAGTAGACAGATTATAACATGACTGGCTTTAAGCAAAATGTCATGTAGGAATATTGCAACTCGTAGAATAAGTTCATTGCATATCTTAAGGCACACAAAATTTTAGATATTTTCTATATAAAAATTAAACCCGATTTTACAATACTACGTATTGGCAAATAATAATAATAATAAATTAGACAGACTTTATATAAAAATATACAAAAATTGGACGGATTAACAACAGCATTTACCTACGTTAACTAAAATCCGATAAGAATGGATCATACTGAGAGAGATGATCTGATAAATCGGGCGATAGAGGAGAGAAATCGATGGGAGTAAGAGAGGTATCGGGGAAATCTACTGAAAAGTCAGCTGGAGTTAAGGAATGATCGGAAAAATCACTATGCAAAGGTAAAGATTCACCATCAGACTCCAATAAGAAATAGTCCAGTTCGGAACAATCCGAGAACAAATCTTGCGCTGAATCAGGACTCGACAATGCGGCACTTAACGTTGAAATATACTTCATCGCCAACCGTAGGGTGGTAATTTTCGTCAATTTTTCGTTTTGCTGTTGACTGGCTGAAATTTGGGGTACAACTTTTCGTAACGTCTCAAACGCCTGATTAATTTCTCGCATTCGACTTCGCTCCCTCGCATTTGCCGTTTTGCGGCGGTACTTACTTAGAGGCGCAGGTTTTTGTTTTGCCTTCGAATTTCTAGATTTGCTAGATAGCACGCCTTCTTCGGAGTCTTCACTGACGTTATTTCTTCGTCGCATGGACCGAGGTCTTAATGAATATTTATCACCCCGCGTAGTCTTATCGGAATCACTGTTGTTATTAGTATCCGTGTAAAGCGGTGGGCTATCTAAGGGCAAACCCAGCCTCTGAGACAGTTCGTCATCGTACTGAAGCATTTTTCACAATGTTTACTTTCTCACGCGCGTCCGTTTATTATTTAAATTTTTAAATGTCAACTTGTTAGTTCCCGTCAAACACCTCGAAGTACGTAAAAGTTATCTGTAACATGAAGGTAAGCCCTCTTATGGGATGCTGGCTGCTGGACCGCGCAACGGACACTGATGTGTGCTGAAGTCTTTTCCAGGCAGGTAGGTTACAAACCACGGGTATCTCCCACTAACAGCGACTTGTACCTACTCCCGCACCAAACCCGCGCAACGATGAAACACAGATTAACCAAGGACAATTGCCCTTCTGAACTCTTTTTATGCCCACAAAATTTCGTATCTTTCATAACACTGAAAAAGATTCAAAATTGCCTTTACCAAACGCATTATATGTTTCTTTTTAAATGGAAATATGTACTTGCAAGTACATAAGTACATATTTGCAAACACTGCTCTATTGTGATTATACGAACCTTAACAATTATATGTTAATTAATGGACACGATTTTATTTTTGAAATAATACAGTGGCTCATAAAAACGACTGATGTTTTTTATTCTTTCTTTTAAAGACAAACATTCAATATATTCCACATTATTTTAAAATATTTTCACGCCTTGATAACCCAATCAGTTATTCTGACATTAGACGTTCGAATTTGTAAAAAGTAAACACTGAGACAGACACAAATATATCGATTGTGAAATATTTGATACAGACGGCTTTGCAGTGAATGTCGTATTTGTCTATTGACAATTTGTAAATAATATGTCATCAGTAGATAGTGAATTTGTTAAGATTAATTATTTATTGACAGTTTGTTAAGTTTATGATCTAATTGGCATAACGGGACGTGGAAAAGTTAGGTACCGAAAAGAAATTACGTAAAATTTCTAATGAATTGACTATTCCGAATATTAGTCTATAATATAGTGAGAAAATATATGGCGTTCTCCTAATGTTGATGTTTGTGGTAAATGTTCAGGGAAACCAAAAATTGCTTCTCAAAGTTTCTTAAAGAGATTTGAGAAATCTAATTACAACAGGCAAATCAAAGAGAAATTTTGAGAAATAACTGTTCAATGGAACAGGATAACTGGACTGAACATTTCTATAGAATGTTGCCTGAATGATATAAATAGACATATATGTAATCTAGGATTTTATAAGGTAAGTTCAGTTTTGTATAGTTCATCCTCTGCCTAAAAATGTGTACAAATTTGTACATATTTAGAACATTCGGAACGATAGGAGAAGCCGTTATCGACCGAAGAAAAAAATCCGATATAATTATGCCAAATCCAAACTTCGATGAACGGAAAATGACTTGAATAGAATAATTTTCAGTGATCAATCAAAATTTGACGTGTGCGTTAGAGATCACCGTAAACGAATAATACAGAATAAAACAGAAGTTTTCCATGAGGACTCTCCAAAAAGGGACTGTAGAGTTCTCATATAGTATCATGGATGGTGTTTCATATCTGCGAGGAGTTTAGGTAACAAAAATATGAAGACATTCCTCTCCATTACTCTGCAGAAGGTAGGTAGAACTCTTTTTTATCCAGTGCACAAAAATTTCTTCCAACTTGGGATTTTATATTTCAACGGGATGGAGGTTCATCGCATATAGCAAAATCTGTAAAAAACGTCATGAATATAATATAGCACCTTTTATTATTCTGCATTTAAGAACCAAATTTTGGGAGCTAGTTTTGACGCAAGTTGTTTCATAGAACTACATACGTTACATATTACGAATGTGATTTTGATATTTTTAAATTCTTAAAATTTGCATATTATTATAAAGAAAATGGTACGTTTTTGTCCTTGTTCTTGTGCCACAAATATATTAACCCACCTACATTTCTTTGTATTTGGCATTATAATTTTTACAAGATATCATGGATTGTCGTTACATGGTAATAAGTTGAAGCACCAAGAATATCAGGAAATTAAGAATTTTCTTTTAACCAGTGCAGATATTTTCCGAATGGGGTTTATTTCAACAATATGGAGCTTAGCATATGGCAAAGTCTATCAAAAATTGTTTGGTTTGTAATAAGATGAGACAATATTTAAAAACCATCCCGCACTACTCCTCAATTGAGCACAAAACTGCAAGATATCTGGAACAATTTTACTCCTGAATTAGTTGCTAGTTAACATCATGCCTGCTAGAATGCGAGCAGGCTAAAGGGTGCAGTATTAAATTTAAATGTATTTTCGTTTGTCCCAACATTTAGTTGTGTATCAGTTTGAACGTCCAATGATAGAATAAGTTATTAGAAAAACCAAATGGATTATCAAGGTTCGAAAATGTTTTAAAATAGTGTAGAATATATTGTTATGTTTGCATTTAAAAGAATAAACAAAATACTTCAATCGTTTCGATAAGCCATTGTATTATTTCAAAAATAAACAGTTTTAAAACCTTAAAACGGACTTTTCCGCGCGTAGAACATCTCGAAATTGACTGGCCGAAAAAGAATAAGCCAACGCATAAACGCAGAATATGTGTTTTATGCTACAGATTTACTTTTTTCAATTTTTCTTAAATGGTCCATCATCGTGCTTTCTCATGACCCATGGACAGGGTGGGGTGTGTGTGGAATCCACCTCAAAATCAATAGGAGACGTCCCTAATAAGAATCAGTCGAAACCCGATCGATCCGACACAATTTAATTGAGTGATGGTGCTAACAAAAAAAATTCAAATAGTCCACCATTGTACTTTCTCATGACCCATTTACATGGTAGAGTGTGTCCTATCCACCTCAAAATCAATAGGTGGTATCTGGGAGACGTCCCCTATCAGAATCAGTCAAAACCCGATCGATTCGACACGATTTAGTTGAGTTATCGTGCTAACAAGAATAAGTGCCGGCAACAACGACGATACACACACAGCAAAAAAAAATTAAAAACCATTTTTTTTAGGCCGAAAAACGAAAAGTAAACCCAAAAAAAAATTTTTGTTTTTCACTTTTTCTTTACACGATTACATTACTTTTCCGCTGTTATAGTGGAGTGCGGAAAAATAATAAATAATTGTCTTACTTAGGTGTAAATGAACACTTAAATATAATAAATTAAAGTTATAAATATAATGTTAAATTAAATATTTTAATATTTTGAATAGTTTATTCATATCAGTAGTAGTCTTAATTAATATCAGTGCCCACTTGACAACGGGAAGAAGCTTACATGAATAATATTAGAACAACAATAATTGAGTTTCGTCAGAGCAAATGAGATAAAGGTAAATAAAATTGTACCTATGAAGATAATTGAAAAATTTTGTAACAAGTAATGGAAAATTTTATGGAAAAAATAGTTAAAATTGAAAAGACCAGATAATAAAAAGTGGCTAACTTATTAGAGTTGGGACTTGAGAAAATAAAATCAAAAAAATATATTGTAGGACAATATAGCAGCACAAACAAAAATATCACAGAACACTAAATTGATACTAGATTTTTCAACGATTTAGTATAAAATATTTGTGTAGGTTTATTTCTGTACAAAATATAAGCATATGTATTTTTCCAAACTTTAATATTTAGATTACTCTTTAGAGCTTTTAAATAAAAAATGTGCTGTTTAGTATTAAACTGATATTATTGTGACAATGTGGCTTACAACTAAGAATAATTATTTTTCTTAATATTCTTTAATGCCTCAGTGTTGCCAATCTTAAATTGTCTAAATTAAATTATATATAATAATTATACTTAGTAATTATTTATATTTTTTTGTTTTCATGTATTATGACTAGACCTATACATTTCGTAGCGGGGTTGCATCGGGGTCCGGGGTATGACAGTGTAGCAATCGATCAACCAGTTTCTCGATAACATTGAGGCAGATAAGGTGGCGCCGGTAGGTAATGTATGTTTTCGATTTCATTGCGTTGTCACAATGGCACCAAACGTAAAAAACAATAATCTTGTTAAATATACACTTTTCAATATAATGTTAAATGTTATAGTGAAAGTAATTTCAAAAATCATAAGAGAAGTATGCGGCAAAAAGAAAATATAAATAACGACTACCGTACTGGACCTTATTAAATGATTTTATGTTACGAAATGAATATATATTAAGTAGGTAGTTGTAATATTCCACACATTATTGTGATTTAGATAACGATTGTCGATTAAGATGACTTTCCCAAAAATGAACACATAATAAAAATTACTTTTCGTGGTGAAAAAGTGGTAAATCTTAAATTTTTTTGTTATTTTAACTATATATTAAATATAATTAATAATAATTTTACATTGTTAATAATTATTATTAATTATTATTAGATATTTGTTATAAATTTAAGGGTTTTTGGAGCGAACAAAATTATGAATATAAGTTTTAGTATTGATTTTGATTGATTTAGTATTGATAGAAAATGTATTTTAGGGCCTTTAAAAGACAACAAATTAATTTAAACGGCAATAAATACCGTTTTATAAAGTTTATCAATTATATACAATTTACTCTGTACAAGTTGTTTCGTAGAATAGATTAGGAAATTAAATATTCTGTTAATGGGCATACTGTTCGCAATTATATTTTTAGTAAATTGTTAATAAATTCTTACCAAATTCGTAAATTTTTACAAAGAGAATATTTGAGTCAAATGGTCGCGAAAATCGGAAAATTCGCCGCGAATACATAATTAACCGAATGTCTTCATGGCTTCAAAGAATTAAGAAATTTCCTGGAACTTTACAATGAAATATTTTATTTGTTAGGAACATAATTGCCATATACGTTTAGATGCAGTGGTTTTCGCATGCATATAATATTATATTATATTATATCTACCTTTCATACCATGTATTGGAAGATATAATTATTTGAAATGATACATATTGTAGTTATAAGTTATAAAATAAAGGTTGAGTATTGACATGAATTGTTCTTTTAGATTACGATTATTTTTTAATTTTAAAATGTTTTCTGCCGAAGGTTATAATAATATTGTGTACGAATATTAATATCCCTTCGATAATTTTCAGGTGATAGCTCCCAACCACATCAAATAAAATATTTTTATTTACAAATTTACAAAAAATGGTTTTATAATGCCATAAAAAATTTATTTTTCCTATTTTGTCATCAGCAGTCACATAATCTTAGTCAGGAGACAAATATAGTAATCAGTAAAAGAGAAAAATTTTAAGGTTTCCCATAAATAATTATAAAAGAGTAATTATTATTTATTTATTTATTTATTGTCAAAAAACGCTGCATGTGATGATGCAACCATTCTATAAACATATTCTATGCATGCGTATATACAACAAAAATGGAGTACATATACTGTATGTATGTAAGTGGTTTAATTAATATAAACATGAAATTTATTAGAAGAGCAATAATTAATAATTCATATTTAATAAATATTGCAGAGGATTATGCATTTTAATTTAATCGCACAACATTGTAACATAAAACAAGAAATACTGGAGTACATCCTTTAAGTTATACATTTATATCTGCAAATATATTCCATTTAATAAATATCAAATTTCCACGAAACTTACATAATGGTGTTAACACTTTCGATAGGTCATTACTGTCATTATGGTAGTTCACAGTTAGTGAAATTTAAATTACAAGGAAAATAATGAACGAGTGATTTGTTTAGAGAAGATGACCTGGAAACAAATAGTAATTTTTCATTTGAAATTATTGAAGATCATTATTCGTATTGACCTTGTTATTCAAGAAGGATATTGAAAGCAGTAGCATGTATTTGACGATGTGTTAATAATAATTACTTCTATAAATTCCGTCTACATTTAAAATCAACTGTCAATATTAAATATAATTCAAAATACTTTTATGAAGTCTCGGTAATAAAATATAAAAATCTACTAAAAGATCTATATAAAAATATTCTTTCTGTAATATAACTTATGCAGAATTAATTATTGTGTAATGTAGTAGGATTTGTAAATGAATGAGAATGTGTTATATCAGATCACAATCACTATTCAATATTTTCAATATTTATTATCCGATAAAGTAATTAAATGTAGAAATCTTTAGTGGAACACGCTAAACACAGAAATTAGAGATTATTTTTATAGGACTCACGTTGAAATGTGATTCCATGATGAAAGCAATTTATCTTTCTCTGTTCTTTAATATAGAATTTTGGAAATAGGGTAATGATGTTCCAGTTTCTTTACCGAGCGGAAGAATTAGATATGTAATAATATACAGGGTATCGATTTAAAACGAGTAATTAGTGAAAACTCTAATAAATTCGATGACATTAAATTATCATGTTCCATCTATAAAAATAAGTTTAATGAGGAAATATCCAGAAAAAAAGGCACTATCTAACCGAGGACCATCAAGTCAAATACCATCAGACGTCAAATGAAGCTCAATTAAATATAAATTTTGGTACACTATAAGATTATTTTCTGAATATTTTGCATTGGATGATAATTGATTTATTTATTGTTTTATGTATAAACTGTTTGTAATGTGTAAATGTGAAAAGGTAAAGTAAGGTTTTTAACTGTTTTATACAGGGTGAGAATCATTTACAGATTAAAATTACTTTTGGCAGTATTTTATATTTATGATTCTTATCTGGTATCTGGAGTTAATCTGATTTGAATTCAGTTATGATATTTACTATACTATATTTATGAGAAACGCTATGATGGGTCAATTTTTAATCCAGGAGTGGTGGGTGATTCATATAAATGCACAATAAGGGAGATGATTTTA
Source organism: Rosalia funebris (assembly GCA_037954035.1). Classification (NCBI taxonomy): domain Eukaryota; kingdom Metazoa; phylum Arthropoda; class Insecta; order Coleoptera; family Cerambycidae; genus Rosalia; species Rosalia funebris. The sequence goes on from JAZFAV010000002.1 coordinate 32,488,011, forward strand.
AAATAGAACACTGTATATGTCTATATTATTGAATATTTTTTGAAAGGTTGATTTCAACGACCTCAATATTTCTGCTTAAGTGAATAAATAAGAGATTATATTTGTATAAAAGCGCTAATAAAATAAGTAAGTTGAAGATTCTTTAAACCAAAATCATTTTCTTATAATACTAATCATGCTACTTAAGTACATACTATCAATCGACTGAATCCAAGATGTTTATTACCATACACATTTTTGCCCTCAAATAGAGACAACCTAGATAACTGTAAACGATACCCGCTAAAGTAAGTCAGTAAGTATATATCTACAGAGTAAAATATTTGTTCTCTTGAAACTGCTTTCATCTCATCAAATTGAAATTCTACAGTTATGGAGATATGTGGGTAGATTTCCACATGGATGGATTTCCACTCGAATAAAAATTACTAATGTTTTTAACCAGGCGTCTACGGCTTTCCCCAGTATCTCGCAATTGACTATATGTCTAAAACTGATACACAATTCGGGACACTTGAATATCTGTTAGGAGACAAATATCTACTTCTATTAAATATGAAGATAATATAATATCAAATTTGCGCCACATTGCCTTAGAAAATGACATAAGACATAAATAGGTTTTAACCTTTTAAAGAAAAACCTCACCCTTATCAAACAATATTTGCCCAGGATCTAGCAGAAGGCAATCCATATCCTACAATTTACTTTTGCGAAGAAATAATGAAAAACTGGACGGAGTTGAATATGCCCGTGGTTCAATTCAATTGGAGGACATTTGACAGCTAAAAACCACTCACTTCTCAAGATAGGACAATACTGCATTATTCTCTAATTATAGGAGCGAGAGTTTGATTCCCACATAAGTCAACTCGGTGTGTCTGTGTAAATATCGGGAGTTAGGTGGAAAAATAGTACCAAACTAAGCGCTCTCGTAAAAAGGCGCAAATTGTTAACTATCCATTTTGATGCTTTGTGAAGATTATATGTGTATATATTTGGAATATTATATGTGTATATATTTAGAAATTAAACTCATTTATACTGTGTGAACAATTTCTTATAGCTGCTGGAATATGCCGGGAAATTGTTAATTGACAAGTTACTTTATGGCTTAATATTGTTTTTATTATTATTTTTTCTATTTATAAGAATCATGCTCACATATACTCATTGCTGTGAATGTTTACTTAGGAGCCATAAGGATTACTATTATTATTATTTGTTATAATTTCTCTAAAACATATTAATTTATTAGTACTTTAATGTAGATTAGTATAGAGTACATACATATAACATATAGCTAATAGATAAACAGAAATACGTTGTAGATTAATTGAAAAAATGGTGGTGACTTAATTAATTAATCTGACAATAGGAAAACTTAAAATCAACTTCTGACCCTATGTTAGATAATTGTTTAATAGCCATCGTTACTTAGCACACACCTAAAAAACTAATTTTCAATTATATCGTTAAATAGGAGGAATCAATTTGTTTTAGAGGTTTGGTTAATGTAAATATCTCATGTGATATCAGCTCAAGTGGCGTAGTAAGTAGTGTCACGGCTTACGGAGGTAGAGGTCGTGGGTTCACTCTCTAGATGATACAACTTGCAGAGACGTATTTAAAAGAAGGGTCCGACACGATTCTGTGAAATGTAATAGTATAAACGTTAGAACTCAGACGCGGCTTATGTTATTCTCAGATTATTTTTAATGAGCTATTTAATGATGACCTATTTTTTTTAACCAAAGCCAATCATCGATAGGACTAAGATAGGAGATGTATTTCGCTGAATAATGTTATCGAACCCTCTTCTGGAATTTTATAGAACACCCGGATTCTAGAAGAATGCCTTATATTTCTGAGTGATGATAAAACTTCTTTAACATATCGGATTCAACATACTACTACTATTAGTACAATCGCGCAACGGCCCAATTCTGAGCTTGCAATTCTATTCTGAGCCTCGACCTCCTCAGTTATTGGTATCTAACGATCTTGATGTATTCTTCACATTTTATTCTTAATAGGTTTTCGGATATCCTCCTCAGTCCATCCTCCCGTTGCAATTTTAGTTTTTCCACTGATACGGTTCCTACTGATTTTTCTTGGAGAGCAGTACTGTAAAATAGTACAACAAATGTGGAACCAAAAGAAAATCTTCAATCGGTAGACTTTCAGGAAGGATGAATAACATAAAGCTCCACTTTACCATAGATAACGTTTCTGAGAAAAGTCGGCACGAGGGGATACTTTGCACAACTTTCCTGGAATCACACAGAAGAGGATGTCGTATTGTGACCACAGAATTAAAGTTCAAATAATACCTAGTACATACTTCAACTCAACTAAATTTACATATAGAATATGTACATTTAGTTGAGGAAAATGCACCTAGAATTCAAACAACATCTACGATCTTAGTATAGATAATCTACATTTAGTGAACCGGTGTAGCTCTTTTGAGTATCCAATCGTCATTCATTCTTTAGACATTCATCGTAGTTGCACGACATATTACAGTCGTTATAAATCTGATAAAGTTCATAATTTACCACTTCCAAAATTCTCCATCCTTCACGGACCCAACAAAATTTCAACTGAGAGAATCCAAATCTCTCCTCCATACATTGAAACATTACAGTAATCAATGTCTTATATACCCTAATTTTGGTTCGACCATGAACCTCTTAGTAAACTTAGGCAGCAGTAAGTATTGTATTTTTTGCTATTATTATCCTTTTTCAAATTTCAATGTATCGCTTTTGTTATAAGCTAAGTTTTGTAAAATTAATTAAGTTAATAAGTTTTGTAAAATATTTTTTTTAATTAAACATTGCATTCGCCGATCATGTTATTTTGCCACTAGGTATTTTCTTATCATTGACTTTGTTACATTAATTGTATTTTATTTTTATTCAAACCTATATCTACATTGTAGATACATCTATATCTACCTTGATCGTAGCCTTTTTAGGTTGTTGAACAATTTCTTCTTTATCGATTCCCCTTATGATTGTTGATGGTTTTTATGAATCAGACAATAACCACCGGATTAAGGTTACACGTACAGAAACTGGTTTGTCTAACCATTAGTAATGCGATGAGGGCCACACTCATAGCAGCCTCGAACTTAAATCTCTTAACTTATAATAGTAGAGGACACCTTAAATATGGTTTTAAATATGCGTGCAAGAAAATGAGAGGATAGTTTACAAGATATGTACACGTCTTTGTAGCGGCAAATAAGCATCTTCCTCTTCTGGACATGACCGTGAATCGGAACCTCCCTAATTTTTTATTTCAAAGGCCTAAGCAGATTCAATGGGTCACTAAGCATGCATGCCAGAGTATTCCAAGTTATTATTATGAGGACATTGTAGACAACCAGGCGATTTACTAACTATAGGATTCATAGAAAAACCGTTGACATATTCATCGACAGTGATGTCGCTTTAATGGCCCTAAATAATTGTAGATCTAATTGTAGGTAAGATATGTTTCTGCACTGTAACGAATCATTGAATGTGCTGGCGCAAACAATCAGTGTCTCTTTATTTTAGATGAAGATATACGTAGGAAAGCTTGGAGATTAGTGATAGCTTAGCTTGGCAACGTTATAGAGGCTTTTGGCCGAGACCGAAACCAACAATAGCGCATTACGATACCACTCCAAATTCCATGATAAGGAAATAGACCCCTAACAACCATAATGACAAGTGAACCATAATGAGCAGTTGCAGACAAGCAAATATATGATTAACTACATCTTACAGTAAACTCATAAACTATGGGACATATCGCGTGCAAATTTGCGGATCCTAATAGAATCGTTGACTGGACATTGCAAGCTAAACAAGAGTCACGTCATTATGGGCTATACTGATAGTCCCATACATAATGGATGAAATCTACGTCCACTACCACCGAGTACCCTTCCTCAAAATGTCCACCGAGTGAGATGGTTAAGAGAGCAAAGTCGACGTTTGGTGACAAATGGCGGCTCTGATGAGAGGAGCTTAATAGGTCCAATACTGTGGTTACACACATGTGTCACATGTTAGTGCATCTATCCTCCCTCTTAGAACTGTATGTAGCCTACCAATTGATGTAACATCTATGGTTTGTATTCAGATCGCATATTTTCATAGCATACATTAAGTCCAAGCGGAATAATGTGATACGGCTATTATGTCAATAAGCAATACGCGCTTAAACATGAACATTAGGTTCTAGGACAAAGTGGAACTATACAATACAAATTCATTAAACGAAATGTAATTAAAATATAAATAAAGATTTAAGTTTTAGCGAACTAATATAGTTTTAAATAATTTTACCAAGACCGCGCGTAATTTAACCGGCGATTTCTCCTAAATATCTGATACTTTACTTTTACTTATTGATTAATTGGGAAAAAGTAACAGTTCATGGTTTTATGAATGATTTTACAATATTCCTTTACCATAAAAAACAATGTATACTATGCGTATTGTGCTGGTTACAGAGAGTTTCCCTAATATAGGTATTTTTAATAACCACCTTAACGTGGTACATGGTGTTATCTATTTTTATTTTTACGAGCCTGGTTTCAGCGATAGGTTTTATTCTAACATTATACTGTAAGGAGTTTCTCTTCTAATGCTATCATAGGCCTATTTAAAGTCAACAAAAATCTAATACTATATATGAATAAAAGGCTGATAAAATATACATATATTTCTAATTTCTGTATGTTTCCATAGCAGATCGTAAGAAATATTATGAGCCAAACATTTCAATATGTGGACACTGTACGTAGGCAACCAGTGACTTCGGAGAGTGTAAAGAAGTTGTACAGACCATACTAAAAATGTATCGATAGAAGCCGTTATAGCCATGTTTCTTGGAAAAATGATCTCTAAGCGGGGGGACATTAATTGACCGCCCAAAAGTCCCAACTTAACGCCGATGGATTTCTTCTTATGGGGTTACTTAAAATCTAAGGTGTGCAGTGATGCTCCTAGACTTGTTCAGTTAAAGGTCAGAATACACGAAGCAATTCAAAGAATTGAACCAGCATTATGTCAGCGAGTTATTGAAAATTTTAGGTCGCGCTTTGAGGACCTAAAAAGGCATCTTAACGATGTTATTTTTCATACAAACATTTCATTTTTCATTCAAGTTTACCTTTCCCTATATTGTAAATTTAAATAAAACATAGTGAATGTAAATATATTTTTCTAATAACCGAATGTTATTCATTCAAAAAGAGCAATACATTCAAGAATACCTATTATTTTACTTTATTCAGATTACATGCTTCCACGGTCCCATACGATATGCAACCAGTATTACTCCAGGATTCCCGCTTATAAATTGTCATTGAAATAAACAGTTTTAAAACCTTAAAACGGACTTTTCCGCATGTAGAACCTATCTCGACATTGAGTGGCCGAGAAAAAATAAACCAACACATAAATGCAGAATATGTGTTTTATGCGACAGTTTTACTTTTTTCAAATAGTCCACCATCCTGCTTTCTCATGATCCATGGACAGGGTGAGATGTGTCCTATCCATCTCAAAATCAATAGATATCGTCTAGTAGACGTCCCTAATCTGAATCAGTCGAAACGTGATCGATCCGACACGATTTAATTGAGGGATCGTGCCAACAAAAAAGTTCTCAAATAATCCACCACTGTACTTTCTCATGACCCATGTACATGGTAGAGTGTGTTCTATCTACCTCAAAATCAATAGGTGTCATCTGGGAGACGTCCCCAATCAGAAAGAATCAGTCAAAACCCAATCGATCCGACACGATTTAGTTGAGTTTTCGTGCTAACAAGAATAAATGCGGACGACAACGACGATACCGACACACATACACAGCAAAAAAAAACCATTTTTTTTTGTATTTTTAGGCCGAAAAACGAAAACTAAACCCAAAAAAGAAATTTGTTTTTTTCTTTTTTCTTTACACGATTACATTATTTTTCCGCGTATAATGGAGTGCGGAAAAGTAAAAAAGTATAATCTTCTGTACTAGCTAATTAGTGATTGATATACGTGGTGTCACACCACGTGGTATATTAGGTAAATCAATTATTCATCAATGATGAATTCTAACAATTAGCATATTTTCACACAAGTTTTTGTTCTATTAAAGTAAATTTTCTTTGATATCAAGTTTTGCTCGAATGTTTAGGTAAATGAATTGACTATTACAGCACTGCTTTGTTTCCTACAGGCAAACATTATTGTTCCTAGGCCTTTTTTCTCATAACACAATGGCCCACAGACATAATGGTTGCTTAAATACTCGCAGATGAGAAGTAATCTAAACGTTGATAATTAAAAACTTAAACATTAAATACGTATATTGAAATAAGTTAATCGTTACACTATTATTAATATGATACACTATGAATATATTGCCCATTCGATAAATATAATCTAATCGGTATAACTAAAATATTGTACTAGATTTTTCCACAACATGAATGTAAAAATCAGGCGTTTCAATTTCTTCCAACTCCTTAAAATCACCATAAATTTTGTACTCTGAATTTTCACCAAATGCTTCTTTTAACATTCTCGTAAACACTTTCAATCGATGTGGATAGTAGGACAGACGGAATTCACTGAAAAAAAAAACATTTAAATATATTTATCACGTTTAACAATAATATTGATATAGTACAACTTTGTACATTCAGATATTATGAACGAATACGAATGTCAATATTTAATTAGGGTGTGGTAAATTTTTAAATATTATATGCATTATTAAATATACTTTTATATTATGATTTAAGTACCGTATATTTCCAAAATACATGTATTTTCCGAAAAAGAAATTAGAAAATATTTCTTGTAAAAAATATTATTACATATATATTCATTAGTATGACGAAATCTTAAATATAGTGAAAAAGTAATCAAGGTAAATAAACTCTAATTTATGTTTCATCGAACACAAATTTAAACTTTGATGCAAGTTAATGTCGTTGAATTTCGTGTCGTATTTAATTAAAAAAATCTTGAATATACCTTCTTTTATATTTGTGCTACCCAAGAATAATAGAAGAAATAGAAAAGAAATCTGTAATAAAATATTTACATACTAAAGTGCATACATACATGTAATTATAGATCACTCTATATATCATAAGGAAAACTAAAAACAAATGAGTGAAATCATAATATAAAGAAATAAGTGTACAGAATAAAGTACCCAAAAAGAAACTATACAAAATAAAATATCCAAAATTATAAATTTGATATATTAATTTCATATACTGATGGTTATTCATGAAGCTTTAAACTTACATGGTTAACTTTATTAGCTTAATTTTATAAATCAAATTTACTTGGTTGGTTATTAACGCTCAAAATGTGTGTAAAGAATAACCATAATAATTTACCTTATTGCGTCTTCTAAGTTAATAATGTCAGTCTTCTCATCCTGTAACGATGTGTCAATTAAATAATCTAATGTGACTAAGGCTGGTTGGCCCCCAACTAATAATACCGAAGTCTTAATATCTGTAGTATGTTTACTCTGAAAATTAATGTATTTAAAACAAATCGCATAGCAAGGACATTGGTACGGTATTTTAAGAACTAAATATATATCGTACTTTTAACTGAATTGTTACCTCTAACCATAAAAAAGAGAATTTTTTATTTTAATTTTTACAATCAAATACACGTTAATTATAATTAAGTATTCCTACATAAAAAAATAACCTATGTTACTATGAGTAAAATATAATGTCCAAAATAAAATAACGAAACGATTTACTGCAGCAAGGTTCTAAATTATACACTATTATATCTAATTAAGCCTATTTTATGAAACATTTTAATTAGATATAAAAATGTAATCAACTATATTGGATAATAATTTTATTATTTTTAATAATTTTATTATTTAATATAAGTTTTAACTGGATAATGTCTAATATAAAATTTTGTAAATATTTGCAAGTAAATTATTTTTGGAAACGTTTTCGTGGTATGTCAATCAACAGGCTATATAAGATAAACTTGACGACGTTATACAGTGATGAACCAATGACCACTAGATTAGACAAGGATTACAAGTTTGAAGTTTCTAAGTGTTTGAACCATTACTTCCTTAATTGATTAATTATAAAGATGTGAAGGAATTTTATAAAATGCAAAGAAATCTTTTTACAGTTCGGTGACAAAACGACAAAGAACTTCATTCATACTAGCTATACCTGTATATGAACAAAATGGATCTCTCTCTTTCTCTCTATCCCTCTCTCTATGTCACTAATAGAATCGGAGATATGACATTATGTAAATAGAACTCGCACATGAAAATTACTTGTTAGCATTGTCATAAAATAAAAGAGAGAAAAGTGTATGTAATGTTTTCCTGCTCAACAAAGGACGAATGGTTTTATTATTTTATAAAATGACGATTTTTGTGCAACAATGATTGAATTACATGTTTATTAGTCAAACCCAGCCTCAATGTATAAAGCAGTGGTAAATCATGCTCACAGAAAAATTAAAAGTCACAACTGGAAATGGAATCAACTTGTGGTACTTTCAGTGTAGAACCATGAGGACTAAATAAAGGTACCATAGTTTTAAAACCGCCTGAATAGTTTGAAATTATGTTTACAATATAAGAAAAATAGCAAGAATCATTTTTTATCAAATTAACCAAAGAACTAGCATCGCGTGGTAGCGAACATATATTTCTACTTATTAACCATTTCAACAAAAAATCTGATACCTTTGGAAATTCAATTTCAATGTATGCCACCCAGTTCTTTTTAAAACTGACGACAGTATAATATAAAAAATAAATCACTAGAGTTTTTCATTTTCTATTTCTGCAGTGTTATTACGGAAATGTTGTAAAGAAATTTCCTGTTTTTCTTAATAATATGACAGATGACAGATGTTTCTAATTATCACCGAAATAATTAGTGAAGATAACTATTTAAATACAGTAATTCTAAAACAATCCTATTTAAAAATTTAGCCAAACTTTAATTTTTACTTTTCCGCGCTCAACTATACCAGAGCGGAAAAGTAATGTAATCGTGTAAAAAATTTTAAAAAAGTCTAGCGTTTATTTTTCGTTTTTCAGCCTAAAAACCAAAAAAAAAGTTGTTTTTAAAAAATGTTGTCTGTGTGTGTGTCGTTGTCGTTGTCGTCGGCATTTTAAAACTTGTTAGCACGATAACTCAACTATATCGTGTCGGATCGATCGGGTTTTGACTTATTCGGATTGGAGACGTCTCCCAGACAACACCTATTGATTTAGAGGTGGATAGAACACACTCTACCATGTTCATGGGTCATGAGAAAGTACAATGGTGGACTATTTGAGAATTTTTTTTTGTTAGCACAATCACTCAATTAAATCATGTCGGATCGATTGGATTTCGACTTATTCTGATTAGGGACGTCTACCAGATGACATCTATTGATTTTGAGGTGAATATGACACACCCCACCCTGTCCATGGGTCATAAGAAAACACGATGGTGGACTATTTGAAAAAAGTAAAGCTGCATAAAACACATACTCTGCATTTATGTGTTGGTTTATTTTTTCTCATCCACTCAATTTCGAGATAAAAATGTTCTACGTGCGGAAAAGTCCGTTTTAAGGTTTCAAGGCTGTTTAATATTTAGCTGATGATATTCATGATACTTACTACCCAATATGCAGTTATAACACCATATCTAATGTTATAACTGTACGTCATTAATTCACTAATATTAAGCTTTCCGAAAATTCGCTGTTATACAAAGCAAAAGTAAATGTGACAATGATTTGATGAGTCATCTCCCTCATAGACATATTTCCATATTGAAGTTATATTGAAGTTACATTTCCATAAGAGTTTATAAAAATATAGTGATGAAAATGCATCTAGACATCCGTCAGCTAGAAGTATATTAAGGTGACGATTTATCAGAGAAATACCGGATAATATACGACTTAATTACTAAGACGGAAAATGAAATTTTCATTCAACCATTGAGAATTTCATTCATATAATACGGGACTAAAAATATTAGCAAGTATACCTCCTTGATGCCTTTGGCAAGTGATCATTGAAGCACCCAAATGAAGTATAAATCGAGAGTGATTTTATATATAGGAGTACATAAAATTAAATTCTATATCACCATGAAGACGATACTCACATTATAATAAATGCATTTCGATGCTGTACTTCCTAATTCGATAATACTGTCATAATTCCTGTGATCGATAAGCAGGAGACCGCCAGGTTTAACGCATTTTTCAAAGTTTCTTAAGGCTTGCCTGCAAATAAAGATTTAATGTATTACTTATTTTTTAATTTACTGGTCCCTTCAAACGAATAATGAAGATATCTATAAATACTCTGCGAGTACCTTCAGATTACGATAACTAAATACATTGAAATTCTTTTAATTTTTCAAAATTAAATCTGAAAACATAAAAAACTATTGTAAAATGTTATTTTTCATATTAGCATGATTAATTGTGAATGAAATACCAAATAGCTGTTTTTGAAAAGCAAATGAAGTCTATGTTTATACAACTGTATTTTGAAAATAAGACATGTTTTATATTTGTATATGAAAATTATTCAATTTTTTCTTTCCAATAAATACTCGTAGTATAAAAATAGGATATCACTCAAATTCAAGACACCCCTGATTCTTGTATAGCTTTAAATTAAACCAAATATTTAGTAAAATCCTTTTGATGGTGAAACTCGTGTGTTTAGGAGTTTGTGTATTTCATATTTTACGTTATAAAGTTGACAATTTTGTATCTCTTAAAATCCTATATTACTATTACATACTAATTTATTATTCCTTATTATTTAAATGTTCTATTATATTTTTCTGAAAATTATTGTCGCTGTCTTTAGAGTTTTCATTAGTAGTTAGTATCTATAGTTGTTAGTAGTAGTACTTATAATTAACTTTGCACTATAAAATGAAATAAAAATTGTTGTATGGTATGTGCTATATGTGGTAAATATTGACATACAAAAATATATCGAAATACATTTGATTTTACTGTGTTTTAATATTCTATTTATTGTATTTATTTTTTTACCATTACCACCATTTTATATTATCGTTTACCTTACATACATGATGGCATTATTGTATTAAATAGCAAAGTAAGTCTTTGGAATGATTGCCCAAGGCATCTCTACTGTGAATAAATTGGCCTGGACAATTCTCTCGTAGAATGAATTGTATGTTTTCACATTTCTTATAAAACATTTAACTTCAATATAATTATGATTGCCAATACCACAATTACTTTATTTAAAGCATGTCTTAGGCTTTGAGTTCTCCTCAAAAATGGGTTTAAAGAAATATTGGTTTATATCAGAATATAAAAAATGTTCTGTGATATTAATATTTTCAAGCAAATCGAAAACTAAATTTCAATATACTCTTTTACATTATGATATACAACTTTCCTTTCAAATTAATTCCAGACGTTATTAATTTCAAGTAGCCAGGAGTTTATTATTAATATTAAAGTCCTATTTTGATATTTAATATTTATTATTCTTATTTATTAAGTAATATTCCTTCAGTCTGACATACAAGAATACAAAAAAGAATTTGGTAATTATTTTAGTAATTATTTTTACAAAATATCTCACTCAAACTCACTTTTGTTCTCGTTGATCCCCAAAATTATCCAACATGTGAGCAAAAGAATTTCCTAGGCATATCACTGCATCAAATCCATTTCCCACAATATCCTCGATATCATCATATAGCGTTAACCAATTAGCTTCTTCTATAACTGTTTACAAGATAATGAAGCATAAAAAATGTGTACCAACATTGTTATCTATATATTAAACAATAATTGCACAGAGGTCAGCATGTTACAATATGTTAATCTGGTTTTAATAAGAAATTCCAGTTTTTACTTTAAATAATCTAAATTTAATTGCAAAATATCACTTAATCACGCAGTTTTTTTATTTTTGATAAAAATACATTATTTCATAATTTCATTAATTATTTAAACAGTTAAATACTGAATAACAATTGATGAAGTAACAAATATATCTATTCTATAAGAACTAAGAAAAGAAAAACTAAAAACTGCAATAACAATAATTTTTGTCATCATATTTATACATGAAGTTTTTTAAAAAATCTGGGAATAAAATAAGCAAATTAGTTACATATGCAACTATTACCTCCAAAAGAACATATTCATATTCGTTCTGTCAAATTTATATTTGTATACTTACTATTCATTTCGTTGCTATTTGCCAAATAAAAAACTCTCTTATCTAGCCGATAAACGGAACAGTATACCTGAGCCTAGCCATAAAAACAAGCCACAGTATGTTTTGAGATTTTTTATTTGGCAACTAGCAATGAAATAAACTATAGTTTTGTACCCACGTAATATCGTATTAAAAAATCTTCTATAACGCAAGAACATTTTGATTTTATACAAATGTAAAAAGAAGCAATGGAAAAAATAATTTCAAAACTATTTTGTACATATAAAAAATTGTAAATTGAATTCCATCATTCTATATTTACACAACAACTTAATACTGGTAGGGGCTTGGAACCTTCGATACAGCAACAAAAATAGAAAACCACTAAAAGATTCAGTTTGAGATTTTAATCATCCCATGATGATGTCAATTTATTTGGCGAAATTCGCGTGGAGCAACAAGTAATTTTTCGATGGGAAACTGTTATTTTTTTTTTTTGTATGTATAGAACTTAATGTAAGAAGAAGTGTGTCGTATGACACACACGACTGCGATGTGGAAGGCAAGAAGAAACCACCACATTATAATCCTCAGAACAGCTAACAGAAAGCTTATCCCAAATTAATGGTGGCGTCTCCTGGGGCAAAAAACACCGGAGGTAAAATAGTCCTCCTTGCTCCGATCTCCGGGTGAGGACTGTTCCGGGAGACGTGATAGAGTGCAATAGTAGGGATACTAAGAAGTGTAGCATTTCACGAGTCGGAGCGTGGAATGTCAGAAGCATGAGACAGGCAGGGAAGCTAGAGAACCTGAAGATAGAAATGGATAGGTTAGGATTAGATATAGTAGGTATAAGTGAGATGCGCTGGCCGGAAGTAGGAGATTTTTGGAGCGGTGCCTATAGGGTAATACACACAGGATCGGTAAATGGAAACGCGGGAGTAGGGATCGTTATGCGGAAGAACGCATAACGTGTATGCGTATGAAAGTGTGTAGATAGCTACCTACAATAGAGCGAGAGAGTAATGATGGTCAGGTTAGATTCGAAGCCAGTGAAAACAGTAATAGTGCAAGTATACATGCCTACTTCTAGCCACAGTGAGGAAGAGTTAGAATCCGTTTATTCGGACATAGAGCAGGTAATAGGATTTGTGAAGGGCCATGAAAATTTAATAATAGTGGGAGATGTTAACGCAGTCGTAGGTGAGGGGAAAGAAGGAGAATTTGTAGGTCCTTATGGATTAGGAAACAGAAACGAGAGAGGTAGCAGACTGATAGAATTCTGTGAGAAGCACAAGATGGTAGTCGCGAACACATTGTTCAAGAATCACGTTAGGAGGCGGTACACCTGGAAAATGCCAGGAGGGATAGACAGATATCAGATAGACTACATTCTGGTTAGGAAGAGATTTAGAAATCAAGTAAAAGACTGTAAGAGTTATCCAGGAGCAGATGTAGATAGCGACCACAACTTGGTAGTCATATAAGCTAGATTAAAGTTCAAAAATCTGAAAATCCGGAAGGATAAGAAACGTATAAATGTAGACATATTGGGGGATCAGAATATAAAAGATAAGTTCCAGGAGAAATTTATTTAAAGCATGTCTTAGGCTTTGAGTTCTCCTCAAAAATGGGTCTATAGAAATATTGGTTTATATCAGAATATAAAAACCGTAAGAACTTATGAAACATTATTACCTAAACAATATTTTAAATGTTAATTACAGAGATATTTATAATCTGGCGCGAATATATAAAAAATGTGTAAAAGAGTACTGTGCGATTAGAAGGTATCATACTTTAAGTTAGTTTTAATACCAATGATCATCGCATTATCGCAAAGTCAACTGAATAATTCGAGTATTTTTTTTTAACATATGCTGCTCCGTATATTGTGCACAATATTCTGAATAACATTATTTACAAAAAAAATGCAATAATTACTTACTCCAATTGTCAAACGCTCGTTCTTTTCTCCTGTTCCATCGTGATTTTAAAGCATATTTTAACATTTTGTCAGAAGCATCCACCGAGACTACCTCAAAACCTTCTTCTAGAAGTAGAATTGAGTCTATGCTGCAAAATTAGTAGTACAATTAATATGTAAAAAACAATATTAGAACGGTGGCATTTAAATACATATATACATAAGACATAGGACACAATGTTATTTTAAAAAATTTATGATTTAAAACTGAGACTGGTCCCTTTGAAATTGAAATGTAGATATTTAGTTTCATCTCTCAGAGTAAAAGTAATAAAAATTAATAATTCCAATTAAACACCCTGTGTCACTTAACCTTTTGGCCTACACCATAACTTGTTTATTTTCCTTTTTCTTTATTAATGTATTTATACTATTTTGTAACTCTTACCCAGTTCCACAAGCAACATCCAATACTCTCTTGCATCCCTTGCGTTTGAGTAACCCAACTAAGAAGTTTTTATAGTTTTGCGTCCTTGAATTTTTATCGCCGATAAATATTTCCCATACTTTGGCCGCTTTTCCATCAGCATATTGATCTTTTATACCTTCTGAAGCTGTTCCCAACGAACGAGTGGTTATTACGTTACTGAGGGCCATGCTTCTACAATTCTATTTTGATTTTTTAACGAGTACTAAAACAAAATATAAGAAGTCGTCAGACAATAGGAGCAATTGAAAAATGAGTATAATCTCATAACGACAATTTTATTAAAAAAAAACTTATAATGTGCTTAGTGTTTGATAACTAACGTATGGAGTAGAATTCTAGAAATATATATCTATTCATATTCAATTTACAGCATAACTACCAAATTATCATATACTTTAGGAATTATTGTAACAACAATGCCATTATAGTAATAAATTTGTGATAATGTTCGACAGCTACACAATAACACAAAGACGTGCAAACAATTTTAGAGTCTGACTAGATTAAAACAGGATAATACTGCAAAACCACAAAAGGATAATGCCACAAAAACACAATATCAGCTTATCGTTGATATCAAGTAGGAACACAAATATAATTAATATATATATATATATATATATATATATATATATATATATGGACTTTTATTAAAACTCGCTTTAACACCACCCTTTTGAGAAAGGAGGTCTATTACCATTTAGGAAAAAACAATTACTCCTTGAAGATGAGATCTCTAGACACTTTTAATTCTGATTAAATATTTTCTGATGACTATATTTATTTTTATATTATTTGATTATGAATTTAAGTTGATAGATAAGTAAATATATAGACAATACGTTTTACAGGATATCACCGAGGGTTGATTCGATATCAACAAGGAAAAATTCAATTAGTAGCAACAGATGAAAGTAACGAGGATGCAGTCCAGTCTAAAGTTAGACAAAACCGGACTAAGTAGAAGTTTTCAAAACTTTGCTATTTTATTATTTAATTTAATATAATTAATGCTTATAATTTTATTAATCCATCATTTCAAGGGATTAAGATTTTATGATGATGTAGTATTTCATTTATTATCCATATATAGGTATACAAATTAACTATCAAGTAAAAGAATGTTTATTTATCTATAAATTTATATGAATATAAAAAAATACAATTGCTGATACAATTTTGATTTGTATCACAAAACAAAAAAAACGACAAAACTTCACCGATCACGATATCCGCACAATTTAGTTTAGTTATTTATTCAATTACAAATACAGTATACTTCATTTAACGCTAAATACTTTGAGGAATTTTTCGTCAAGTTAACTTTCATTTTAGGCAGTCATTTTATAAAAATAGTTTCCGGCTATTATTATCATTCCTTCCTCGTACTAAGAACCTTTAAAAATGTAGAAACAGTTTAAAGCATAATATAAAGGTATATCGGTTGGAAGCACCTAACTTTTATTTGTTTCCTATTATTATTTTTATTTACTTATTTCGTAATTGTAAAAAAGGAATCGAACTGAACTCTCGTATAAAAAAAGATACTGTGTAACAAATTTGAATTTTCTTGAATTTTACATTCCACTATCATTGGCAATCAATTGATACAGAAAAATAATTTCACAAAAAATACTATCGAAATAGATTTTTATTAACATTACATTAGATTCACGACACAACTGTGTTCAAGCCACTCGATTTGAAATCAAACTACATCTATGTACTTCAACTTACATTTTTTGGTGACAACTATATTTTCTACTGCTAACAGAATTTTTTATTAAGAAAATTTTTAATAATTCCAGTACATATTATAATGCACCAGTATGTTACTGAATAGAAAAACAACAGTAACTGGGTTTTCCACAAAACACCAAAACACTATACACTACACACGACGCGCATTTCGTCAACAAAGTTGGCATTATCTGGGGATGATTAAAAACTAAACTAAAGTTTTTAATCATCCCCAGAAGATGCCAACTTTGTTGGCGAAACGCGCGTCGAGTGTAGTGTATAGTGTTTTGGTGTTTTGTGGAAAACTCAGTTAGTGTTATCTTCACACCAAAGGTTCCAACCTACTCCAGGAATAGAAAAACATAAAATCTCTTGATAAACAAAACAGTAATGAGATCACAATCAATATTGGAAATAAAAAAAGTTCTATATTGAATATACAATATATTTTTATTATATAACTATTTTAGACGTTATTATTACATGTTACTCAAACTCTTATTATAAGGAAATATAAAAGTTAAATTAGAAAGGGGTAAATACACATAATTTTTAAATTTTTTTGCAGTAGTACTGTTACTGTAGAATATGTTAGATTCAAATAGTATTTTTCCATAAATTATATTACACATTAAACTAATTCAGTTATTAAATAATGGAATGCAACATGTACCAGATCTCAAATGTATGTAATCTTTGTATACTTAGCTAAATGATAAATAAACTAAATATAAAATAAATAAAAATAATTTGTTACAATTTTTTATAAGAAAATATAGTTTACTTTTAACTAGAACTTTTTCACTAAAAAAATATTAACGAAAATGTTATTACCGGTTTTTATAAGCAATGACAACCTTGAACGTGAACTTGAACTTTTTTTCTAACAATCAAAATCAAAAAAGTCGAACCTATTAAATTTCACACTGTCTTGTTACTATAACACGATCTTCTTATATTCTGACAACTACAGCGCCATGTTAACACCGTGCTCACTATTTATATGCAGTTTGCAAGAGGGGATCGTCACTAAAAAGATTTCATCATATCAGACCATGACTGTCACTTTTGGTATATTTGTTTATAAACGCGGTATTATTCTAATCTAATTATGTATATAATTTTTTTTAACTGAACGTTTAAATATATTTTGATAACTATTTAAAGGTTTCATCACTATTTGGCAAAACAAAAATTTTGTGGTTTATCTTTCATATTTTTTCAATAAATATAGAAAACTGTATAAAATTCTATGTAAAAAATAATGTCTAGATTATTATTAATTATTATCATAAACATGGTTTTTATAAATATTATTTTGTTTATAAACAAATTTTTACATACAGGTTAAAATTTCTTCCACATGATTAAATTACTGATGGCATGAACGAGCTCGTTTCAGTTATTCCATCAATTATTACATACCGAGTATTCCGTAGCAATTATTTCCAATTTCCAGTGTATGATGCATGATGCAATACGTAACGGTAATGGTGTCTACATGACTCTCCTAATGTATTTAAAACAACAGAACTTTTCATTTTTTTTTTTATTTCATATACACAATCAAATACACATATTGGAAATAATGATAATGTAATATATACATATGTACGTATTGTATGCATTAATATAATATATGTATATGTACATATATGTGTATAAAACTTTTTTAAATGATGCAATATGTAGGGATATTGATGTCTCATATTTGTCCTAATTTATTGCAAATAGGTAAAATTTATACACAAAATACTTATTTATTAAAATACTTTTATAGCAAATACTCATACACATATTTAAATAATTATAATATACTCATTAATTGTTTTCAATTTTCTTAGCATCTCTATATCTTTGTTAATGGTGCGTTTACGATTTGGGTTTTTAATTTTTTTGTGTGTTGGCGTATAAACTACTGAAAAACGAAAAGTAGTATAGTAGCTTCTACGCTAATACACAGAAGTTACAAAAAAATCGCCCTTTTTTCACATTACAACTTACTCCAAAAACTTTAATTTTTATTGAGGGGACTAAATACTTCTATGATAAATATTTGTCAAAACTGGTTTTTGCATTTTAATTTTTAAGAAAAATATCCATATTAGATTATCCTTAATGGATTATTTGACTCAATTTCGTGATTTTTTCATTTATTGCTACGAACATGTCTATAAAGCAGCATCAATTTCCATATTCCTCGGTATCAAATTAATATTTCAATATCAATATTATTTGAAGAAATATTGCTTAAAAGGCTGCGACCGCTACTAGAAAATAGCAAATTCATCTCAGATTTTTAATTGCGATTCAGGCAGAAGCACTCAACAATAGATCAGGTGCGTAGAATAACTGACATCATTGAATGTGCTTTAGAATAAAAACAAATCTATTCTGCAATTTTCTTGAGATATTCCGCAGGCCTTCGACAAAGTATGACATGAAATATTGATATATAAGCTAAACACCATATACCAGAACAATATGTTGACATCCTAACATCATACATATCTGACAGAATCAAGCGACAAGATCCAATATGAAAGAAATAAAAGCGGGTGTGCCTCAGGGTACTGTTCTTGGACCTATCCTCTACTTGTTATATACCAGCGAGTTACCAGTATTAAAATATATAGCTGTTGCTGCATTTGCTGATGAAATTCTTGCAGTAAATCAAGATCGAGGAAGCTCTATTTCAAATTTACAAATAAACAATGCAGTAGTAGATTAAACTAGACATTGGAGAACTCAGCTCAATGAACTTAAGTCTATACAAGTAAACTTTACTAACAGAATATTAACAGAGCCTCGTTCTTTAGATATTAACGGAACAATTATGTTATATTTGATGAATGCCAAATACCTGGGCATGACTTGACACCAGATACAAAGAGCATGTTATAAAAACTGAACTGAGCCTAAAAAATATAAACAGCACCATAGGTTGATTGGAATAAAATCCAAAATTTAAATTCTCAACAAAATGTTGATTTATAATCAGATTTTGAAACCGGTGTGACTTTACGGTATCCTGCTTTGGGGCTGTGCCAGTGATTCCGACATAAGTGCATCCAAACATTCCAGAACAAAGTATTATTAAAACATAGTAAGTGCCCCGTGGTATGTAACTTTGATCTTCATAGAGATCTTCGGTGAAGAAAGGAATTAAAAGTTCCAACCAACATCATGTCTGAAAATTAAAAAGAACCAAGTCAATTGATCTATTTAATAACAAAACAACAACAATTCTATCAGATTTCTTCAGTAACTTACAGAGGAAAATACGGTGCATTATCGCCAAAGCTAAATAAAGACAGTTTATTCCAATGTTCGCTACATTGGAATAAACAAAAATTGATATATCCTATTCAAGACAAAACCTAAAGAACTCTTTAAAAAAAGAGGTAACGTAAATTGTCACACACTCTTTGTATAAAGAATTTAATAATAAATGATTTACCAATACCATAAATTATTTGATGGCATAATTTAAACAATTACAAAAATAATCAGCCAAAATAATCGTAATAGCATTAATAGAACAGTCTAAATGTTTAAGTCATTAAACCAATTGCAGACACGGACGTGTTTAATATTTGTATTGTACCAAATCAACTATTAGATCATAATACGGCCCAATTTTCAAATATATAAATATACAAATAATATACAGTGACACTTAGTAAATATGATTTAGTTCGATAGTTTATTTTATAAGTATGTTGATATTATAATACTAACAGGAAATATTGAATTATAATCTAGGTTTAAAAAACTTACCGAGTAACTATACAGTTGTTAACTCCATGAGTAATGCCTTCTTGAAGTATTTTATCCCAAGCGATATAAGCCTCATACATAAAAGCCTCTAAAGGCAGAGACAGAGTAGAACAGTCTTTCTTAACCCCCTCCCCCCCCCCCCTAAATTGCATATGAATGCAATTTGGGGAAAAGTCAGGAGACTGTGGCAATCCTGAAAAGAAATTAACTTAAGAATATACAGTGAAATAACATTCTACAAAATGAAGAAAAGGCTGGAGGATATAAACGTCGTAGAACATAATATTTATAGCGTTCATGTTTCCTCGAATTAAAATCAGCTTCAACTTGCTACCATAGGTGATAACCGCCCATTTGGCGTATGTACTGCCCTGTATACAATTCAATACTGGATATATCATCTTTCCCCACTTTCCATACATAGTACATTCCCAAATAAAAAGAGATTCATCACTGATTCACTAAGATTCAACACAATATCATCGGTATTGTATTCAATAATAGCTAATACATTATGCAAATAGTTATTGGATGACCTTCGTCATTAAAATATTGATTCGCAGCAGCACGAGATCGATGATCATGATTCTCTGTAGTGAATCGTTGACATTCTATGGTGCATTCTCACGATCTTCAGTCTTTCCGCCTTCCCCAAACCATGCCTTATAATATCTTATCTCTCATGAGTTGATTCATTTCGGTTTACATGGTGAAAATTTTCCCTTACGAGCGTCGTGCATCACAGTTATGCAATCTCTTCTCTCCGCGACCTCTCCTTCAAATTCATTAAGCTAAGCGAGTTGAAAGAAGAAACATTTTAAGCTGACTATACTGTTTGTTCCGTTATTATTCTCTAATAATTTTAACAAAACAGCAAATAAATCAAACCTATGCACACTAAACCACTATCATTACAACAAGGACTACAGACATTGAGCGAGACACAAACCATAGTAAAAAGTACTACAAGGAACCCCTAGACGGAGACTGATTGAAGTAAGGATTGATCGTTTAGGATGAGGTTGACATGGATTGTGAATGATTGTCGGATATTGATAGATCCCCCAGTTCCTTTTCAATCAGTACGAATCCCTCCTCAAACACGAAGTTATTACGATGTTAATTATTTTATATCGCGATCACCCTGCCACAGTCAAAGCAAGAAATCCCAAATCTAAATAAGAAACCATAATACGATACAATTCCTGCACCGAATGAGTATTGATGGATGTAAATGACGAGTTTATGGAAGCACATTGACGCCCTCTTCAATCCAGATATTCAATATTACTGACAATCTCGTTGATCGTCTAGGGACGCCTTAAAAGTCTTTACGACTGTCTTCAATAAACAATCTTATATTTCATATAGAATTTCATAAATAAATATCAATTGCTTCTAGATATTTTTCTTAAGTTACTTAGTGTATGAGTCGCTGTCGTTGTTTTATTAATTTTGAGTGATGACTTGGAGTTTTGGAAGGTACTAAATAATGACGAATGAGTCATAAACCATGAAAAGGAAGAATTTTTCCTAGTAATAAATAATATTGGTAATTTATGATAATATAAATCCAATTAGTGCAAATAATTTTAGTACTTTTTGTAAACACGGCTACTAGTTACCTGTTTTATTTATTTTTTTTTATTTTTAGTATTTTCACTAGGATAGCAAAAAATATGTGAATAAAATGTATTCTATAATTTCTTAAAATAGAATCATTTATCGAATGTGTCTGATAAAATTACTAGGAAATTACATAAAAAGAAACAGATCAGTTTTATTCACCTTTTCTAGTTTATGAAATATACATATCGAAAACCAGAAACACTATTACAAAATTACAAAAATTCTTTAACGAACAAATGAAATTTCGGAGTCGATGTACTATCAGAATTAATTGTTCCGTTATGGAAAAAGAATGTTTTCAGTGGCGGGCTTCCGGCGGGAATTTCGGAGGCCCTAAGCATAGAGGCCGTGTAAGCCCTCTGTTGCTTGGATTATAAATTAGAACATAAAACACATCAAATCATCAAAATAAATATTTAAACTTTATATTAGGTTAAGTTCGGATCGCGCATTACGTATTTCAGAGAACTAAACGTTGGCGGAAAAAAACGCCAGCAAAGGACAGAAGGTCCCTGGAGAACAGAGGCCCCAAACACGTCTTGTAATGCTTATACGTTAATCCGCTACTGGATGTTTTTCATAAGTATGTATTCATTTTAAAATAAACTGTTTACAAAATAGTTTTTTTAGTAACTAGGTTGATGATGAAAAACTAAAGCTTAAATCATTCAACATTTTTGGTAATTTTTTAATCCCCTTTATTTTTTGGTATTTTTAAGGTTTTCCAATATAACTAAGATTAATTCAATTTGTTTGAACTCCACTATACGCGTAAATGTAATGTAATCGTGTAAAAAAAGAAATTTTTTTCTATCGTTTATTTTTCGTTTTTCGGCCTAAAAACAAAAAAAAATAGTTTTTAAACCAATTTGTGTGTGTGTGCGTGTGTGTAAAATTTCTTGTTAGCACGATAACTAAATCGTGTCGGATCGATCGGGTTTTGACTGATTCTGATCGAGGTCGTCTCCCAGACAACACCTATTGATTTTGAGGTGGATATAACACACTCTACCATGGGTCATGAGAAAGCACAATGGTGGACTATTTGAGAAATGTTTTTATCACTCAAAAAATCACTCGATTAAATCGTGTCCCAACAATCGGGTTTCGACTGATTCTGATTAGGGACGTCTACCAGACGACGTCTATTGATTTTGAGGTAGATAGGACACACCCCACCCTGTCCATAGGTCATAAGAAAGCACGATGGTGGACTATTTAAAAAAAGTAAAACTGTCGCAAAAAACACATATTCTGCATTTATGTTTTGGTTCCCTTTACCTTTTTCTGAACTACAGAATTTATTTATTTATTTAGTACAACTACTCTACAGGAAAACCCATTTACAAAGCAAACAAGTACAGTGTTCACATTCTAATTAGATTAATAAATTTCACAAACATAATAATCAAATTTAATACATATACGTATATGCATATTTAATACCTAGGTATATGAAACAATATATGAAAAATAAGAAAAACAAAGATGAGAATCAAGCATAACAATGCTTAATAAACAGAAGAGTGTAGTTAAATATATCGAATTAAGTACATCACAGTTGTTGTTGTATTTAGTATACATTATAAACAGGGGTGAGAATTTTAGAACATTAGTACGCGGAATAGAGAGGTAAAATATTTTGGATGTTCGAGCATGCAATTGAGGTACATAAAAATGTAGCTTGCCTAATAGGTTTTAACAGTCAATCATATTGTGTATAAGCTTATATAGAAATATTTGAGAACAACATTCCCGCCTCGCGTCAAGTGCTGTCATCACAAATCTTGCCAAAAGACCATTTTGAGGGAAACCAATAGGTGGATACACAGTGTCTGATTTGAACCATAGTAGTTTCAGAAACCTTTTTTGAACCATTTCCAAGCTGTTAATATGGCATTGATAATAAGGATTCCATACCAAAGATCCGTACTCAAGTTTAGATCGGACAAAAGCATAGTATAGAATTTTCAATGTATCGGTGTTTGAGAAATCCCTGCTAGTCCTTATTAAGAAACCCAGTGTATGCAACGCTTCAGACACTACTTTAGTTACGTGAGCGGTAAAAGACAGATCTTTTTCAAAAATTATGCCGAGGTATCTTAATTTGCTAGGCCTTTGAAGAATAGAGCCGCCTAACCTATAATCGCCTATAAGCCGCCTAACCGCCTAACCTATAATCGTATATTATTGGAGATAATTTAGTGGAATAGGAGATAACATTACACTTAGATACGTTTAGATGTAGTTTGTTACTAGAACACCAATTAAGAGGATTAGACAGATTGTTCTGCAGAAGAGCACAATCATCCAGGGAAGTAATAACCTTAAGTAATTTAAGGTCTTCAGCATATAACAGACAATTGACAGATATTACAGTGACAATGTCGTCAATAAAGATATTAAACAGCAAGGGGCCGGGAATAGAGCCTTGAGGCACACCTGACGTGGCACCATACTCAAGGGACCTGAAACTATTGATTTCGACGTACTGTTTTCTGTTAGAGAGGTAGGACTTCAGAAGGCTTAATAAATTTGTTAAAAAACCAAATCTTGTATGTTTACTCAGTAGTATATTATGATCGAGCCTATCAAAAGCTTTGGTGAAGTCGGTGTAAATGACGTCCATTTGCATGCGTTGGTGAAGAGTTTCAGCTATACTTTGGATAATACAAATTAAATTAGATGTTGTCGATCGTCCTTGCATAAAGCCATATTGATACTCTGAAACTTGTATACTTACATTAGGATAAATTGCATCATGAATTAATATTTCAAGGGCTTTGAGAAAATTACATAAAATAACGGTTGGTCTAAAGCTACTAATATACGTGTTGTCGCCCTTTTTAAAAACTGGACAGACTTTAGAGTATTTCCAAATTGCGGGTATAGAAGAGCTTTTTATGCATAAGTTAGACAAAATCGATAATGGATAGCCAAGAATTGGTGCACAGTCCTTAATTAGGAATGAGGGAACGCCATCAGGCCCAGTGGTTAGCTTGGGTTTAAGTTTCTTTAATGATGTTTGAACTTCCCGTTCACTAAAGGGAGTAATACTGATGTTAACATAGCTAAAACCATCACAGAGATCAGGGAGAGGTTCATCAGATGGGAGTGAAAACGATTTACTAAAAAAATCAGGAAATGTGTTGACAATATCCAAGGTTGTCTAGAGTTTGATCGTTATAATGCATTTGAGATGGTATGTTTCCAGATGTTCTTTTACTGTTTACAAAAGCGCAAATTTTTTTTTGGTTCCCTGGATATATTGACTTCTGCTTTTTTAACATAATTGGAGTAAGCAACATCGATATAGTTCTTTACCAGATTCCGAAGCCCTTTAAAATTATTATGAGGCTCTTCGTCATTGTGGTTTTTATATCTACACCAATATCTAGCTTTAAGTCTAATATTTCTTATAATAGTGCTGTTGAACCAAGGAGGATATGTTCTCTTACGATATTTAGTGTTATACTTAGGCACTATGAGATCAAATAACTGATACAGTTTGTCATGCAGGCTTGACATGCAGATTCAGCGTCTGAGAAGACGCTTTATACCTCTTTCATCGTCAAAACTTATATAAACGTAGTAAATCTAGTAAACTATCAGCTCTAACTTCAAGGCGGCTGTCCACTATAAACAGGGCGAGTTTCAACAGCTCACGATGTACATATGTATATAAAGCAGAAAACAAAAACCCCAAAGTAAGTATCTAAGGCACGTCGCTCTTTCTCTCCCTTTCTGTAAATTATAATACGCTGTACTCAACGATACAATATGCAACCCTTCTCAAAACATTCTAACTTCCTGTAGAATTATAGTATACGCTATTAGAAATTAAGATACAAAGTTACATCAGTTTTTAGGACCATTTATTATCTTTAATAAAAGTCTATTAAACGAGTCTAGATTTGCTTTTGCAAAATCTGTTTTTATGCGTATATGATATCAATATTCGTATTATTGTCTTACGAAATACATATCCGAGATATTATTTTATCGGTTGCTACTAAGTTTTGAATTATTTTAATAAACATATCAGGATGAGTATGTATATGCTGTATCCAAAACAAGATAAAAGGGGCAAATTTTACAAGGAAAAGCAATTTCGTGATTTAAATAAAACAACGGTTTTATTTTCCATTGAAATAAAATTAGGTAGTAAATTCTGTAATGAATTTAACAATAGGCAGGCAACATTATCAAAATACTATAAACTTGGTGAAATACTAGAAATTCGAAGTCTCAGAACTAAAGATAAACAATTATCGGGTGTGGAAATCCCAGATAAACAGGTTCGTCTAAGAATCGACACAATAATATTTCCAACTGTTCTATTAATGTTCATTTTCCTTACTTACACCTGTGTATTTCACATGCAATTAAAATTCCCCTTTTACATTTATTTTCTTTGTAGGTAAATATCAATCAATGAATAAAACAAAATTTATATGTATATAACAATTTAGTTTTATTAATATAATAATTATAGTAATAAACCAAAATAGCATTTTGATAGCTATAATAATTAAATATGCTTACAATAAATATTATTGATAAAATTTACAGAAATAATAACATATTCCAAGAAAACTGTATTGTTACACCTAAATTCATAATGGCAATGTTCCTAATACAGAGAGATCCAGATTTCGTGGAGGCGATATCACAGAAAATATTTTATTTTTGTGTTATGGGAATTGGGCACTATTGAATAACACAATTTTTGAACAAAAAATAGGACTTATCTAGCTGCACTTTATGCGTGCGTGCGTGCGTGTGTTCATGCCTTACTTCATTCCTCTTTTTGCACTGTTAGATTTTGATAGGTTAAAACACTTTTTAACCTATCAAAGCCAAAGCCTATTATAGAGCGGCCAAATACCTATTCATTTGTCAAAAATTTCAGAGGAGTAGATTTTGCCTAGGTTGAATTTAGATTCGTTGAGATGGAAATGAAAATTAGGTTTCTTTTCTGTATAGCTATGGGAGAAATTATTTGGTCTTGTAATATTCGGTGACATATTTTGATGTGTCAGCCTAATCAGCCTATAAACCTGTTGTTGTTTATTTTGAACAAGGAGCCTATTGCATGGTATATGTGACATTTATGAACATTATATTCTTGATAAAGTGTAAAATGTTTCCATCCCAGAACAATAGATATAGCAAATTCTAGATTATCTCGGTTCCTACCCTAACCATACACTGTGTTCGACTACTTAAACTTCTAATTAAAGTTTTTAAAGCTAATTCGTCATAGTTTATTGTCTTAAAATTATATTTTTCTACTGGTAAGTTCAATATTGATCATATTGAGTTTTTATGCCCTTTTCTGAACTATAGAATTTATATCTCTTTCATCGTCAAAACTTATATAAACGTAGTAAATCCAGTAAACTATCATGAGTTCTAACTTCAGGACGGCTATCCACTAGAGACAGGGCGTTGCCTGTAAGTTTGCCAATAACAGCGCAAATTAAATATTCATCGTTTTCGTTCTCATCATTTTTATGCTTAATAAATAATTACAATGTTCTCGAAAAATCTCTAAAGTAACAGGACCTCCACTAAAGTATGGAGTTAAATCTACATATAACCTAAGAAGTTGATAGTTAACTTGCCTTTCAATCATATTTAAATGTAACCTATTAAATCACTTAACTAAACTATCTACCGTCAACACTAGAATAGTTTATACAAATATATTTCTGAATTTCTATACTTCTGAACTAAGAGTACCTACAATTCCTGAGATTCTTTGAATTGTCCCTTTTCCTTTTCTTAACTCTGTTCTTTAAATTAAATTGGTGTATTTTCAAGACAGGTCTCAAGATTTTTATTTAAATTATATATAGGTACTAATTTATAAATGTTTTCAACCCGCTCCTTCGCCATAATTTTGAAAAAACGTAAAAGCGTATATGCCCTAAGTTTTCGAAAATTACATCTTACAATAAACAGTTTTAAAACGGACTTTTCCGCACGTAGAACATCTCTATCTCGAAATTGAGTGGCCGCGAAAAAAAATAAACCAACACATAAATGCAGAATATGTGTTTTATGCGACAGTTTTACTTTTTTCAAATAATTCACCCTTGTGCTTTCTCATGACCCATGAACAGGGTGGGGTGTGTCATATCCACCTCAAAATCAATAGATGTCATCTAATCAGAATCAATCGAAACCCGATCGATCCGACACGATTTAATTGAGTGATCGTGCTAACAAATAAACTCAAATAGTCTACCATTGTGCTTTCTCATGACCCATGAACATGGTAGAGTATGTTCTATCCACCTCAAAATCAATAGGTGTCGTCTGGGAGACGTTTCCGATCCGAATCAGTCAAACCCTGATCGATCCTTATGAACATGACTGATCGAACATGACTTAGTTGAGTTATCGTGTTAACAACAAAAAATTATGAAATAGTCCACCGTCATGCTTTCTCATGACCCATGGGCAGGGTGGGGTGTGTTCTATCTACCTCAAAATCAATAGGTATTGTCTGGGAGACGTCCCCAATCAGAATTAGTCAAAACTGCATCGATCCGAGAATTATCGTACTAACAAAAAAAAATTTCAAATAGACCCAAGGGAGGGGGTGGTGTGTGCTATCCACCGCAAAATCAATAGGTGTCGTCTGGGAGACGTCCCCGATCAGAATCAGACAAAACTCGATCGATCCGACACGATTTAGTTGAGTTATCGTACTAACAAAAAATGCCGACGACAACCACACACAGCAAAAAATTTTTAAAAACCATTTTTTTTAGGCCGAAAAACGAAAAATAAACCCAAGAAGAAATTTGTCTTTTCACTTTTTCTTTACACGATTACATTATTGGGATACTGTTCATTAAAATAAACTCTTGCCGCGTCATCACAGTGTGGGGAAACATCAAGCTGAAAAGTTATTTCCAGACCTCGAAATTTTTCAGGATATTCCATTAAAACCTCCAAAATTAATAGCTCAATAGCATTCTGCAACATGTCCAAATACACCTTTAAAAACTTCGATATATAAACAGAGATCCAACTATATAATTACCCAAGATTCCTGTCCACATGTTGACTTCTTTCTTGAAATTGTGTGTGGCTTTCACGAAAGATATGAGAATTCCTACTCCAATACCTTACATTTTAAGTATTCCAATTATCATGTAGAAAAAATGTGGATACATTGGTAAAACTAATTGTTTTTAAGTATCCAGGTTCGCGAACTGTATTTTCTTATATCATATATAAGAAAATTGAAATCTACGATCTGGATCATCTGCACAAATTCTTGTAAACAATTTTTATTTTATAAAAGCAAAATTTTTGTTTGTTTGCAAATACTTCAAAAACAGCTGGATTTTAAGTTGTAGATTGTGTGGGGTCCACGACTGTTTCAGCGACAATATTTCTTTATTGGTTTTCTGCAATACCTGGACGTGCAATTTTTTCAACCTGAGTACTAGCTTTTTTCAGCTGCTTGCAAAATTCTTGCAGTATCTTCAATAACTAGAATCGACTAACCGAATGGAATCGTCAATAGAATTCAGAACGTTTTTTTCGAAAGTATGTACGTAATTTTATGTTATTACAATTAATCAAAAGTATGCAAACCGAATTTCTAAATGTACAGCTTGTCAAGAATAGGAATGTGTGAGATTATCTACATACACGTAGAGTAAGGCAGTATTCGGAGGGAAAAGGATGCACTTTACGCGGGGCCAGATCAAACTCTGTGTACATTCACATTCAATATATATTTATCGATATTCACTCTGCAAAGGTCTTAATGCGACTAAGTAAAGACCAGGTTATTTACTGGGTACCTCGTGTGCAGTCCGATATCGCAGTTTAGAGACTTATTCCTATTCTTGATAAGCAGTACACACAAAATAAAATTCGAAGTTAGGGGGAAGGGAGAAGGAACTTTAAACACGCACTGTATATT
Source organism: Rosalia funebris (assembly GCA_037954035.1). NCBI lineage: Eukaryota > Metazoa > Arthropoda > Insecta > Coleoptera > Cerambycidae > Rosalia > Rosalia funebris. Next base: position 32,517,783 of record JAZFAV010000002.1, read on the forward strand.
ACTCTAAAGATGTGCAATTACATCAGTAAGGGTCAAAGGTTCTAAAAAGTTGCAAATTGTGCATGAAGTAGACAAGGAGCAAAGATTTCTTAAGAATTCTGTTTTGGCATGATTTTGCAAATGTTCCAATATAAAAACTAAAAGTATCTGCTGTAACAGAATACAAATAAAATATTTCAGTTCATGTGGGTACATTTAGATATAATATTTAAGCCAAGCTAGGATGAGAAAAATGTAAACTTACCATAGGTAGAGGCCATATTAACAAGTTTATACTTTTGACTCACTAATAATTGCATCAACTAAGACTCGTACTTACTCCGAAATTGTTCACTAACCTCTGGTAAAAATAATATAAGGAATAATATTTCAGGAATAATAATAATAGTCATAAGTTTTCTTATGCTAAATAGACGATAAAAACTTAACTGAGCCCCTTACATACTGATTGATTTCCCTCGGTGTATATTTATTAAAAATATTTTATATTATGAACTCATGTTCATTCTGTTAAGTTCTCTTAAGAGAACTTCTCTCTCTCTGTTCTGTTAAGTTTACATAACTTTTTTAGATTATGCTTGCATAACAACAAAGTACTAATTTAAAGATTTATTGTAAATATCAAGAAAAGCGACTTTGTTTTGATTTATGGAATAACTATGTTGTAAATGTCTTTATACTTGAAAATACCAGATACATTGCAACTTCAAAATACATACAGAAACCTAGGTAAGAGCGGGTAAAATGTCTTTCAACTCACAAATATATAAGGTAAAAATGCATGTTGTGTTATGTTATCGACATCGACACTTTCAAGTAGTTTAAAGAATAGTGTAACTTATTAAAAAACGATGAGTTTAAGTACCGATTGTTAAAGCTGTAAACTATAAAAATTATTTTATTGGTTTGTTAAAAAGGCATGTTACTCCCAAGGCGTAACATTGATTATTACAGTCAAAGAAAAAACAACAAAACTATACATGATTTTTAAATCTTAATGTAGTACAAATATCTCGTAAGAGAACTTTTTCTACTATTTTTTAAGATTCCTTTTCTTGACTATCAAGGAACGGTATTTTCTTAATCATCATAATAGTGTAGATATTGAATAAATGAAGATTTCTTATTTTAATTATTATATAATTATCACCTGTTTATTATGTATCAAATAATATTTAAATAATTTAAAATAAAATACTCTATAATTTGTATTATACATCGACATAAAAAATATAACAATTAAATATACACAATTTTAATATTCATAGCTTAATATCTATCACACTAATTATACTTAATTAGAGTAATCACTCAGAAAAGTAATATTCTATTAGAAACTATTCACGAACTAGAAGAAGAAAACTATTCGAAACTATTAAAAAACCGATAATTAGTTATTAGTTAATTACATTATTAGTGTAATTGGTAATTAGTGTAATTGGTAATCACACGAGTGATGTAATATGCTCTGGCCCACGTGTGATGTAGAACATTTTATCTACAACCGCTTGGATAAGAAAAAGAGATTAAAAACCGGTTTTTTACAAAAAATTCAGATTTGACATTTAAATAATTATGACATCCATTAAAAGTCATTTAAACATTTTTATACCAAATCAAAGTAACATGATGCATAAAATTTGTTAAAACCATACCTAGTAACAATCCAATTGTTTTAAATAATGCTTAGCTTTGTGATTTTCTCGTCGCGTCGTGCGTTATCTATGTCGAAAATCTTACTAAAGTCTAGCTAAAATAATATTAATATTTAAAATAACAAATAATTATTGTATTGTTTCTAGTTTCAATAAATTTTTATTTCTTCATTTATAATTTTTGAAAATCAAAATCAGTTATGTAATGAGTTCATTACATAACAGCGATGTAATGAGTTCATTACATAACGGTTGTGTAATATAGCTCATTACATAACACAGAATAGTTCAATGAACCCCCTATTACAGCACGGTTGTAGATAAATATTATTAATAATAATTGACATTGGCAAAATTAATAAAATTTTGCCCAATGTCAATTATGTAATTACATAATTGACATTGGACACTGATAGTCCCTAATAGTCCCATTTTTTTTTTAGTAATTGTCAGTAATCAAAACAATGACAATTATTGTATTGTTTCTAGTTTCAATAAATTTTTATTTCTTCGTTTATAATTTTTGAAAATCAAAATGAGTTATGTAATGAGTTCATTACATAACGGTTGTGTAATAGAGCTCATTACATAACACAAAATAGTTCAATGAACCCCCTATTACAGCATGGTCGTAGATAAATATTATTAATAATGATTGACATTGGCAAAATTAATCAAATGTTGACCAATGTCAATTATATAATTACATAATTGACATTGGACACTGATAAGGGACTATCAGTGTCCCACTTTTTTTTTAGTAATTGTCTGTAATCAATACAATGACAATTAATGTAAATGTTATAGAAAAGCTTTAATATTTTACTTACACAAAATCTACAAGATTTTAATTAGCTATTGAATAAGTATTATTCTTTGAACTTGTATATTGTCTATAAAGTTATATCTTTACTATTTTTTCTGTGCCACGATCACATAAATCATCTAGAGCATGTTGTTTTTATTAATTTAGGCTTATAGAATAATCACCTTAAAATAATATGCATTATTAAGAGGAAATGAATTAGGCATGTAGATTTTTCTCGATAATTACTCATCTAGAAAATTATCCAACCACTGTTCCAAATCATCATCTGACTGTTTCTGTGTAGATTGTAATTCTTTAAGTCCTGTTTCTTCCTGTTTTGATAAGACACATGATTGTTTTATTTCTCCATTATTTTGAACAATGTCATTCACAGATATTTTATCCTCATTTTCATGGTTCATAACTGTTGTTGGTTCTTCCACTATCTCTTCAGCATATTTTTCATTATATTTTGCCAAATTAACTTCAGCATCTTTATCCATAAATTTCAGCTGACTTTCCTGAAACAAATATATTCTAATAAATCTGTTTAAGCTAAAAAATCGTTTAAATAAAAAACATTTGAACGCACATTAAAAAAAACGTAGATATTACTGTCTCTTTATTAGGAAAGAAGAATCATTGCAAACTTTGTCTGTGCTAGCAGATTTGTTTTTAATTATACCTAGAAATAAGTTATTTATTTCTTCGATTTAGGTATTTTTAATTGACAATAAATTTTCCATAACACTTTAACGAGATCATTATTTTTTTATTATTATCACCAAAATATATTAATCCCCTTTAACCCCACTAGTTATATTAAGGAATGTTGAGAATTATCGCCAGTTGTATTTATTGAAAAAATGTATTTGAAATAAAATCTAATATTGATATCAGATCAGATTTTCCTAAACTCATTCACAGGTGATAATGCAGTTTCTTTATTGCAACTTATCTGAAAACATATACAGTAGGACCATAAAGTATTTGTACACCCAATTAAAGTATACATTTTTTTGTAAATTATAAAAATTTTACCGCTTATGTATATTATTAGGGCTATGGTTCAAAACTTCGTTTTGTGGTGCCAATAAACTATTTGCACATGTGCATATGCGGTTTTCAGGTCTTATCCTGTCGAAGTGCGAGAAATCATATGTACATGCACGTGTACTCATACTACTCGTATTAGTGATATGTTAGCTGTGTTGTTATGCCTGCGCTTCAAAATAAATAATGGCTCCAAAAATACGAGAGTTAACAACAGAAGAGAAAATCCAAATAGTCACCGTTTCAATAAAAAAAGAGCTTATGTGAAATTGGTAAAATAGTTAAAAAAACCATTTAGTACGATGATTACATGAAATTTAAATAAACAAAATCAGTTGAAAATAAACAACGTTTAGGGAGACCGAAAATTCTGACCAAGGGAGACGCAACGGTGATTATAAACGAAGTTAAAGAAAATCCAAAAGTGAGTTCACAAACTTAACAACTCAAATCGCAACAGACACTGGAAAAAGTGTCTGCAAAGAAACTGTGAGAAAAATTTTACGAAGTGCAGGATATCATGGCAGGGTGGCATGAAAAATGCCATACATAAGCGACACTAATCAGGCTAAGAGACTTCAATACGCCAAAGACTTTATACAAAAGCCATTGGATTACTGAAAAGCGGTGATATTTTCCGATGAGAGTAAGTACAACTTGTTTGGGTGTGATGGCAGATAGATCCTATGGTGCAAGGAAATATACAGAATTTAATAAAGAAAATAGCACTACCGTGAAACATGGTGGAGGACATGTCGTGGTATGGGGCTGCATGTCGTATTATGGAGTAGGCACCTTACAATTTATTGATGATATTATGAATCTAGAGGGCAAATATATTTTTATGCAGGATAATGATCCGAAGCATACCACCAGGATTGTCAAAAAGTGGATCCTATACAATGTGAGAAAAACTTTCTCCCATCCTCCCCAAAGTCCGGATCTGAATCATCTTGAAAATCTCTGGCATATCCTTGACTTGAACATTCATATATATAATATTAAAAATAAGGCAATTTGAAACATTTTCTTCAATTTGAATGGAACAAAATTTCACCTAATATAACAAATATACCTAATATACTCAAATTTAGTTATGTCGATGCCTAGACGCCTTCAGGCAGATATCGACGCTGGTGGTCTACACACAAAACATTAAGTCCAATAAGTAATTTGTTTTTACCAGCCTTGATTAGAGTGTGCAAATACTTTATTGCCTCAAGAAAATTAATGTTATTTTGTTATTTCTTTTAATATGTAGTTTTGATAGTCTTGTTTGTTGTGTTTAAGGTTGTGTATTCCTGAATAAATGTATAAATGTATTTAATTTCTTAACAAACATTTCTTATGTTCTGCATGATGTGCAAATACTTTATGGTCCCACTGTATATTACCTTCACTAATAAACTTACTGTGAAATAACTCCGAATTTATTATATTAACTATATGCATAACAACTTGCTGATCCAGGTGAGTACACAAATAAATAATGCAATATTAATTAAAACAGACATATTCAATAACCATTTTGGCTGTGCAAAAATTATTAGTAGGTATTCGGGGGCTGCCATATTGAACCAAATTGTATATTAACTAATTTTACAGTTATAACAATAACTAATTGCCAAAATGATTGATATTTGGTTGTCATATTGGACATCATTTATCTACTTTAACAGTACCATAAGCACAGCTTACAACCACTGTTGTTCAATTTGTACAAATACTTTTTGTAAACACATGAAATTTTGCCCCTTAAATACAACTGTGAGATTAAGTAGTGATCATTTTATCTTTCTATATATAGAAAGAAGATACGTGAAAGCAAGTTACAGGTGTATTTTATGCACTTTCAAATATAGACCGTGGGATAATTGAAACTTGCGTTTTTACTTAATCCACAAAAATTTGAGGTACCGGCACGCATCATATTGAGATCCATAAAGGATGCCGCCAGACAGGTGTTAATTACAGGTGCCCCGCAGGCCAGGGCTCCCGCCCTAGGGCCCTTTCGCCCCAAGGCTCCTTAGGCCTTCGCCCTAGGGCTCCCATGCATCGCCCTCATAAAGAGGGGTTTGGAGGCATGAACTGATGTAATCATGTATAAATAAAAGTTAATCAAAGATCATTAGCTCACATAAAATGATTTTTCTATAAATAAGTTAATAATCTAAAATAATGTACTCTGTCACAATTTTTCAGTAAATAAGCATTCAATATGTAAAATGTTCAAGTCGAAAAAGAAAGCCCTTGTATGGTAAGATTATTGCAAACTCTTATGCAATATTGGCAGTCACAAATAAACATCATTCTCTGAGATTTAAACAAGATTAAGGCTTTGTTTATTTGTGTTAATAAATAGAAAAACTTATAGACCAAAAAATGTTTTGTATATGAATGTATGCATGTTTTATTTCATTTTAGTATATTCAGGGAGACTTTTGTCAACCAGTCATATAACTACTGTGAAACATCATGGTAACTATATTTTAATCAATTAATGTAATAGATTATCGTTGACAATATAACAATACAGTATGTATAAAATTACTGTAATATATTACTCTAATACTCTATTTTAAACAATTAATAGATTGATCTTCACAATATGACTTAATGTAGTCAAGGTTTAGGAAATCTTAATATTTCCTAAATATTGTTTACATACCGTAAAATATTCTGAATCAATGCCAACTCTGTTGTAAAATGGTAAAGTACAAATACTATCTTTTAGCAAATTTAGATTTAAGGAAAATAATTCTGCAGGTACTTTATTCTCTATTTCTTCTGCTATAGCTTTTTCACTTTTAAATTGGAAATGATGTCCTTTAATAATCGGTGCACTTGCTAGTATTGCAAAATCTGTATTACTAGTTAAATTAGACTCCTGATATTCAGTTTCCTTTTCATAGCGATCCCAATTGGATACTAAATGACGTGTTGACTTGGGCGGTACATATTTTGGATCTTTAATTGATTTACATTTGTACTTTTGTTTATTCCTTATATGATCCCTGTTCCTGAAAATACAATTTCTTATGTAATTTTACATACCATTTTGTTAAGAATTTAAAATATGTATTTTAATAATAAACAATAACCTTTGTTTGTGTTCTTCCATATTAACTATCAAGTTTTCTGCACAGAGAACCTTGGCAGTCTATTGCTTGCTGCTGTTTTATTATGCTTTTGATTTGTAACCAGTAAAAATTACTATGAAATACGAATATTTAAAAATGGTACTAAATAAATATATGAGATACTACACTTTAATATTCGTCGGCATTCTATCTGACATCTATTCTAAAATAACTACATCACAGATTACCCACAGAAATTGCATTGTGGGCGTATAGAATATAAATTACATGATTTGTGAATATATTACATAGAAAATATTGTAATTATATATTATCTATGAATATATTATTAATTATTAGCACAGACCAACACCAATATTATTAGAAGAGTAGGTTAAAGCTATATGATCTGTGGAGTAGGTAGAGTACTTCACCTTGATTTTTTTTATAAAATCACTGAGTACCTAAAATAATATAAATAACCTAATACATAGAACATATGTATTGGGTTATTGAATTATATAGAAAATGAAAATATTAATTATCTATAGCTAAACTGAACACCTGCACTCTGATTATTTTTAAATATTCGTGTTTTTAAACGTACAAACCAGTGTGGAAATGATCGCAGATAGAAAATATTGTTCCTAAACGGTATCTGAACAAAACCTTTTAATATTTTCCTAAATGTTCGAGCACGCTATGCGAACATTATTTTCGTTCATTTTGCATATGAGCAGAACAAAAATAAAATCTTTAAATTTGTTCTTAGATTTAGACTTTAGAGTTATAAAGCTACAGTTTCTTTTAGACAAAAGTAATATTATACCTTATTCTAAATTAAATATGTATGAACACAAAACCGTTGAAATTTATATCCATTGAATTTTATATATATATATATATATATATATATATATATATATATATATATATATATATATATATATATATATATATATATATATATATATATATATATATATATATATATATATATATATATATATATATATATATAACCATAACCATTGAAGATTCAGGCTATATTTGATAGTTGATTTTGATGTATTGTTTTATTATCTATCTGAATAATTATTTAGAACATGCACCGTTGTATTCAGGTTAAGGCTACAATGTATACATGATACAGTTTTCAAAGACTTGGAATATAGAAGATAATGTGCTTTTTTTATTGACAGGATATCATTAAAGCGATTAAAACACAGTTCATAAAGATCTCTGCATATTAAGCGGGCCACAGACTTCGCACATTTTTGCCGAACATCGTCGCCGCGATGAAGTTCGTCGTGCTAAATCGTAGTCTGTGACATAAATCCGTCGTGCAGAATCGCCGAACAAAATATCTGCACAGTGCACAAGCATGAAATCGGGCACGACGAGCCGCTCGTTGTCGTGCAGAATCACAGTCTGTGGGGATTACAGAGGACATCTGTGGTGGGGATCACAGAGGATGAACTCTGTGGTGGGGATTTCGCGATGAAAACCGTGATATATTCCAATGCTGCCATTTAATACAATAACAACCCGGAGCCGAAGCAAGCAATTTCTTATCGAATTTATGGAAACATCGAAAATTTCCATGTTTATGGAAAATTAAATCGGAAAAATATAGAGATAAGAATAAAAAAAAGCAAGGCCTACGAAGAACTTTTACAAAAATATAAGGAAATTGATAAGGACGTAAATGTTCAAACCAAGAAGACTAGAGAACAGGAGACATAACAGGAGTGGTGGGGGTAGCACGAAAAGTGTCCGCATTGTGATCACGTGGTGTGCTTCATCATGGCGGTCATTGCGTAGAATCGAGCGAGGTTATTTGAAGTTTTTTTGTTTGCTGTATTTTGAGCGTTTCCAGTTTTTCTGTTGAATGTCAAAGGCGTCGAGATACTGTTGCGTTGAGAATTGTTCCTGCAAAAGCCCTGATCCCGCGCGCTTCTATGCGAGCCTGCCATATTGCCGACGTTTTTCGTGTCACCCCCACCACTGATTTTTCAAGAAGCTATATCTCCTTCCTCTCTAGTCTGCTTGGTTCAAACGATCGTGGATATTATAGAAATCACAGAATAATTTCTTTGTAGAAGTAAAAACCTTTCGAAGTGTCTTCATTTTAGATTATTGATATTTAATATTTATTACTATTAGACACAAGAACATATTTCTGAACATTACTGTCATATTTATGGAATAACAGGAAATTTAATAAATGTAAAGAATATAATTCAAATAATACTATAATCATGTTGACTCTACGCTCTATGTCTACGAGCACAGTCCAGATTCTTTGCTCGTAGGTCCAGATAGAATTGTTTATATAAACAATAATAAATTGTTACATATCTACGAGCAAAGTTTGCTCGTAGTTACATATAAAGGCTCTTCTACACGTTGGCCAATGCGTTGACCAACACGCTCGACAATGCTTGTTGGCTATCGTGTAGAGGGGATTATTTGTTGTATTGACGGCATTGGCAGATCAGGCCCAAGTGTTGGCGACCGATCCGTCGTGGTGTCGGTTTCTCAAGACCAAGAAGACTAGAGAACAGGAGAATAACTCGAGTGGTGGGGGTAGGACGAAAAACGTCGGCACCATGGCGATCCTTGCGTAGAACCGAGCGAGGTTATGTTTATTTTTGTTTACTATGTTTTGAAAGTTTTGAGCGTTTCCAGTTTTTCCGTTAAATATGTCAAAAGCGTCGAGATATTGTTGCGTTACGAATTGTTCCAGTAAAAGCCTTGATTGTGTCATAAATAAACGAACAATTTTTAAAGTTCCTGAGGTAAGTCTTTCGATAAACAAGTATTGTAATGTTTGTATACACCGATAGTAACGCTTACTTTGTAGTAAATAGTAAAAGTGCAGTGTAATGTAGAAGTAAATTGTCAAATAGTAATTTACAACTCAATTTCGTTTAAGGACTGTGAGACGAGAAAAATGGTTGGAGGTGCCGTCACCGTATTACCTTAATATTATGCAGCCCAAGGCAAGAATACTTTATAATAGTAAAAAAAGAAAACTCAAAATACCAGTTTTCCTTCACTTAACGATAATGAATTTGAACTTCCCACAGAACGTTTCCGTAATAAGATTTTTGGTTATCATAGTTTTTTAATAACAGGTAACATCCTATATTATTTTCCAATGTCCTTCCAATAAATGAAGACAAGTACCTTAATCTTATGCAGCGCGAGGAAAGAATACTTTATAATAGTAGAAAGAGAAAACTCAAAATACCAGTTTTCCTTCATTAACGATAATGAATTTGAACTTCCCACAGAACGTTTCCGTAATAAGATTTTTGGTTATCATAGTTTTTTAGTAAGAGGCTACGAGCATTTACTCGTAGGTAAGAGGTAACATCCTATATTATTTATTTTATATTATTATTATGGCCTTTTAGTTAAATTGAAAAAGTTTAACTACAGTTAGTTAAAGTTAGTTAGGTAGTTTAGTTTAGTTCTTTAGTTCAATACTTTAGTTTAGTTCTTTTCATTGCAATGTTATTTCTTCGCTTACATTAGAATGCAACTTATAATTTCAATTTTCTTGAATAAATGGTTTTGTGACATTTCTTGTTTTATTCATGTACCCTTCAATGTATGTCTAATTACTAACGTGAATTCTGAAAAATTAATTGATTTTACATCACACCCTGTATTGCCTTCATAGTACAGTGATTTGAATAAATTGTACTCTTATTGAATGCTTTGTTTTTACTGAAGCAACATACAAAAACGTCGGTAAATATCTACGAGCAAAGCTTTGCTCGTAGGTAAATATGTAATGTTATTACCACAAAATCGCAAATTTTAAATTAACCGAATATATACAATTGACAGACATTGTACAGACAGAAATTGAATTGATTGTACAGACTTCGGCACATCCCAATCCATCCATTCCAAATATTCACTGTGTAAATACACATTCACATTCAACTTCTTATCAATGCATATGTTTAAATTGGTGTCCAAACCAGACTCAGCATACCATTTTTCGCTTGGCAATTCAATGGAGTGTCTGTTTCTTTGTAAACTTTCAAACAAAATATTTCCTTCCGAGATCGTGGCAGACATAAAAGAAAACTATAATTGACAGATGAAAAAATGCAATAACATTTCTTGCTCTAAAAGAAAAGCATTCAGAACTATTATTTTTTGTACATACTATGTATTTAGGACTGAAAATACTGTATCCCAATTTTCATAGCGTGTTTTCACCAAACAATTCGGAAACAACAATTGTAAAGAAATGCACGCGAAAATTGTTTACTGTTTACATAATGAGCACAATAGAACCCTAACCCTACATTTAAATAGTGAAGACCCGCGTTAGACAAGGATAAACGGCATGCGCAGATCCCGCGCGATTCTACGTGAGGCTGCCATATTGGCGCCGTTTTTCGTCCTACCCCCACCACTGATTTTTCGAGGAGCTATGTCTCCTATATAGTCTTCTTGCTCAAGACGCATCAAAGGGCGCTGGCGGACGTTGGTAGTCACGTCCACACGTTGGCTGCACTGGCCTAGTATGTGAACAGCTGCCGCAGGGATAGTAGGGAGATATTTTAATTATTTAATTACTACTAATACTAATACATATTAAAGATAAAGGTAGTATTTAATGAATAAACTGCAGCAGCTGCTCCTCTCATGATGTCCATGTTGTTGTTCATATTGACCTGCGTCGAAACAAACAGAACATTCTTCTAACGTGTGGACAGATATTCCAATTTCCTTGCCAGCGCGTTGGCCAGCATGTTGGGCCAACGCAGTGGCCAACGTATAGAGGAGCCATAACAGTAGTGGCAAAACCTAACTATTTGGTTTATATAAGTAGACAAATTTTGTTCATAAATGAACAAATTGACAATGTATAATTTGCAAAATTGATAATCGTAAATCATTGTAGGTGTAATGAAAATTTTCCAAAAGGGTATTAGAAATTGTGTCATTTTCATTATACAGAAGTGATAAAGTCTTGAAAATGCTTACCAAATTTTTCCTATTCCCCTATTTTCGAGGATGGTGAAAACGAATCTGGTTTCAGTTTCATCCGCTCAGACAGTTTTCGAGAAAATGGATTTTCCACTTTTCCGCAATACATTCCACTTATCAAGTAATTAGCACTTCACACTACGTAGGTAGCTGATATTAATACCAGTAGATGCTACAACACTTCCTTTATATATAACATATATTAAACTGTCATAAAACCTATTATTCATTACGATTTTCTTAATTTCCTTCAAATGTTTACAATTCTGATGAAGGTTTGGGTGCAATATGGAAGAGTATTTATGAAATTATTTGATAAAATTAAAAATAATTTGTTTTGTCTTATTTCTAAATTACTTTATTATTTCTAAATGGTAATCCCTACTTTTTCCTTTCCCTAGATAATTAAAGCTTTAAATTGATGTAAGCATAAGGGAATTTTATATCTGAATTGTAGCATAAAACCAGAAGTGGTTTTACAAAAAAAGCCTATAGTTGTGATAACATGACTTCAATTTGAAGTTTCCAATATAGAATGATTTTTTATTATTATATGTATTATTTTTATATACTGGCTGATATATGATCCCACTGACATCTGGTATAGCCTGCTGGCATTGTTCTTATGGACAATTTTATTAGTTATAACTTACCTTATCTTTATCAATCTTTGCACATCAGGTTGGAATAATATATTTCTCTTGTTTGACATTTATAGATGTTAAATATTAAATGTAAGATGATTAAATCCTGTTCAAATAGGTGTATATATAATACTGTAGTACTAACAGACTGTATTTACTTAAACTAAGTAGTAGAATATTGTTTTAATTCCATGTGCTTATGGAATTGAGCATGATTACAAAGTATTCATTACATTGTATTGTTTTATATATCACCAAATATCTGTATGCATTAGCACCACAAAATGTATGTATATATTTAATTTGATACATATTTCTTTTGAACCACGTTTATTGACTGCAAAAATTATTTATATAATTTTACAAATAGTTTTTTTACTTATTTTTAAATATTACAAAAAAACGATTAATTAGTATTACAAGTATTTTTTGGAAAAAAATTAGTTATGCTTTAAATAAACGGCATGAATTTAATTAAACACCTCGCAACCCTTATTACATGAAGTGAAGAGTCATCCACAATTAATTATATTTAAAATTAAAAAATTAATCATGATTAATTTTTTAATTTTAAATATACCTCATTTGAATCGTTTAACTTCAAAAACTGCTATATGGCAAAATACAAAGCAGAATTCAAATTCTATTTTTTATATATAGATTGTTTCATAACCCTATATCAACACATCCAAACTAACTACATACATTACATGTGAGCTTACAAACAACTCTGATCTTAGAATTTGCAATTTTGTTTGTGTCGCTATCTATTTAATATACTTATTATCCCTGTCTACCTTTTTACTTAGCCTATTTTCAAAATTTAGAATAACATGCCTCACTATTACAGTTAGAATACTACCTTTCTCTATAAATTTCAAAACTCTCCAAGGAAACTTTTTTCTTTGAAGTTATTTATATAATGAATATTTTAAAAACCCAAATTTATTACATATAGCTGAATACTACTTCACAAAAATGTACAGCAAAGTTAATATTTCACATTAAAATGAATAACAAAAAACATATCCCTTACAAATTTATTTAAAAGTCGATGGCATATTTTGACACTAGATGACCCATTTATTTGAAAATACTAATAAAAATAAACTAACATTTCTTAATTTCAACTTGAAATCTCAACACAAAGAACGTCATAGTGTTTTACTAGTTCAGAATGTACTTATTATGAAGACATATTTTAAAAGTTTCAGTTTGCAATATTTGTTTCGTTTTAAAAGCATATGATAAAAGGTTAAGTGTAGATATCATAAAAATTGGAACTATGTGTGAAGGTGAAGTAAATAAGCAAAACAAGATGTATTTAAATACTTGTAGCATATTAACATTTACCTTTAGAAGTGTTTTGAATATGTGAATATCCAATTAATTTTTGTGAATAGTTAGAATAATTTTCAGTTAAAATAATATTTACGAGTATAATGGTAGTTTATATAGCTATATAAGAGTTTAGATTAGGCAATAAAGAAGTTGTAGATCATATATTACATTTGGAAATAAAATACAGAAGCTTTTAGTTGCCAAATTTAGGTAATAAAGTACTTTCAACATGATCTATGGCACACAGTTTGCAAAAGTTTACTTTAAAACTACTGTAGTTTATTCTCAAATGTATAATCTGCAACTTTATTACTTATTAATCTGATAACTTATCTAGCTACTCTTATGAATTAGATAAAAATAAATTGCATATTTAAGAAGGCCCTTGAAATAATTATTCCACTGCAATATAATCAAGTCTCATATCATAGACTTTAATTGTGTATATCTGGGACCCTATGTCAGGATAACAAAGATTATGTAACACATCATCATCATCATTAGGTCATCAGTCCTAAGACTGGTTGGACGCTAACCTCCAGCTTCTCCTATCTTGTGCTAACCTACGCATTTCGCTAATTGTGCTACAACCTACATCCCTTACTATTTGCGAGCAGTAGTCTAATCTAGGCCTACCTCTGCCTTTCTTCACTCCTATTTCTGCCTCCAAAATATCGCGGACTATTCCCCCATGTCTCAGCAAGTGGCCTACCATTCTATCTCTTCTCTTCTTTAAGTTTTTCCACATACTCCTTTTCTCGCCGACTTTCTCCAATACTTCTTCGTTTCTAACCCTATCAGTCCATGGTATTTTCATCATTCTTCGGTAACACCACATCTCAAAAGCTTCTAATTTCTTCCTACTTGCTTCCCCTACCGTCCAGGTTTCGCAGCCGTAAAGTGCCGTGCTCCATACATATGTTTTCAAAAATCTCTTCCTTGTTTCTAAGTTTATTACCCCCGAGCATAAAAGTGCTTTCTTTTTGTTAAAAGCTACTCGACCCTGCGCTATTCTTTGTATTATGTAACACAAGCAACTAAAATACATTTTAAGAACATAAATCTAAGATCTAAGTCACTTCACATATACAGTCTGTCACATAAGAGAGCGTCGCTGATAACTTCTGTAGATCGCGGGGAAGCACCACGCAATGTGAAGACCAGAGCAGTGATCTACGATGCTTTAACATTAAAGGATTAGTAACTAATGGTTTGCGGACAAGGCGGTGTTTCCAACATGAGCAGTGCAGCATATAGCTGAAGTGAAATTCTTATGTTTACATCCTAAAGGACCTAAAATGACAGCTGCAGCTGCTGCAAAATTTATGAAATATTCACAAAGCTTTGTGAAGAAGTCGGTAATATAGAGAAGTAAAAAATGTGATTGATGAAGATGATTTGCCCCAGCGGGGGTCGAAGGTGAAGTTTACAAAAAAGCAGCTTTCCACCATAAAATTATTTTCAAAAAATCCAACCCTAAGTTTTTATGCAGGTAAAACATTACTAGCAAGGAAAAATATAGATGTCAGTATTGTGTTAAAACAAAAAATTCGCTATAGAAGCACAACTGTCAAACCTCTACTATTTACTTATCACATCAGAAAAAGACGCGAGTGGGCTACCAATAATACGGACAAAGATTGAGACAATACGCGATTCGGAACTTGTGTATTCACTGGGATTCTTAGAAATTCGCCGAGAGAATGAAACGACTATACGAAAGGGGACTTTTAACAGCAACGAAGAGGTAGTTTGGTGACAATACAGCTGACTAGATCCTGCAAGAGGATAATGATCCCAAACACCGAAGCAAGTGTTGTGTGCAATAGAAGACTGAAAAGGGTATCACATCAGACTAGCCGTCACAGTTGCCAGACGCTAACCCAATGGAAAATATGTGGGCATTAATGAAGCAGGAGCTGAGAGGAACACGTGTGTTATCTTTGACACAATTATCGCAGCAAATTCGCAAGATATGGCGAACATTTCCAAAGGAATATGCTGAAAATATAATAAGAAGCATGCCTCAACGGTGCCAGGCGATAACCTTCTATATATATAAAAATTAATGTTTGTCTGTATATCTCTTATGCCTTCCTAAACCGTTCATCCGATTGCGATGAAACTTTGGGGAATGGTTTAGACGCATGCCCGCAAAGGTTTCTGAATTAGTATAAAAAAAAACGTAATGATCCAAAATAAATTGAATATTGTTGTTAACAAAAATATTAATATTCCATTAAATTTAGTAAACGGCACAGCAAAGCGTGACGGATATGGCTAGTAGATAATAATGGTGACTGGACAACTTACTAAGAGCATCATAGAAAATAATTATGTAGTTTTTATGTAAAGAAACTTGTTGTTATAGGTGCCATGGATTAACATATATCAGTAACATGCTTTTATGTGACAGACTGTATATTCTAATATATATGTGAATATGTTGTAATATTACTGAAATCACAAATATTGTGCAAGAAGCATATAGACAACTTCAGAAATATATAGATAACTTCTGCTGTTAACTCCAACACAGATGTTGATAAAAATACTTCTGAATATTTATAGCTGTGAAATAATTACAATTTAAATTAGAAGCACAGTACCTTTTAACTCATTTTTTACAATAGTTGCATAAAAGGTGTACATTTAATATACTAATCTATTGCTCAGTCTTAGTATATTCATATCTGCAATTCGCCGCACCATCACCTTATGGCTCGTCGACATCTGCAATGCTATTGGTCAAACAGCCATAATCTGCGGGAAGTATTCACGTCAGTTTTGGTGCAGATGACTACTGTTCGAAGTGCATCATTTTGCCGGTGGTTTATTGTGTTGTTTAAATTATATGTCTTTTTAAAAACTACAACTCGCTGCGATTGTTTTATTTAAATACTTCTCTAAATATTTTAAACAGCATTATGTTTGAGTACATCAAGGTTTTGATTTTGTTTTTCTTTATATACCCAGTATATTAAATTAAGTTCACAAAATATCAAGTAGTACGGATATAGCGGATAAGCCCACAGAAATTAATATGTCCAATATTTATCAGATCACTGATATTTGTGTAACCATAACAACCAACTGAACTATTTCCAACTTTTAAATATGAATATAAAAAAATTATTTTTAAAAATAATAAAGTGAAAAAAAATGAGTATATAAAACCATCTTGAGCAAACTAAAAAAGTCAATATAGACATCCTAATGATTATTTTATAGCAGCCTAATAATAGTAATAATAAATACACATAACATTTTCAACATTTTTTTTTCAATTTCTATTGGTGTATTCAAAACTTATATTCCTAAAATTAATTATAAACATATCGAAGTATATTTTTATTGTGGTCCTGGTATCAAATGACATTCATATGCTTGTGTACATTTACTGAACCCTCTATTTGAATCGAGTATAAGAAAAATTAAATTACCTAATAAATACAATACAATATGAATAGGGACCAATTGAATTAGTTTTTAACAATAATGAAGTCATTGGGGAAGTAGCTTGGATAGTTGCAGGAAAAATAGTTGTATCTCAATATTTTTATTTACTTTTCATAATAGCAAAAAAAAAACCAGGCGAAATCGATACTACCTGTTATACAATGGTGGATTAGATTAAATAGCGAATTTATGATTCGATTAGATATTAAATTTGATATACTGACTAATATACAGGCAGGAATAGGCTTTGTATTGAAAAAAAAATTGAGTTTTGATGACAATAAACATAATAGATATTTCCCAAAAAAAAAGTCATTGGGAAAGGTGTAAAACAAAAGTGAATAAAACAAGTCTTCCATTGTAAATTTATTTAAGAGCAAGTAGGAATTTATAGATGATGGCGTATGTAAAATTTACACTATCAACTGTCTACATTTGCTGTCTCATTGCATTTGTTTCCCCGTCAACTAATTCGTGAATGGTTTATGACTGCACATGAGGTAAAGAAAAATAAATAAGTGTATCGATAAATACAGTTCTAGTGATTAAGATATAAGGTATTTACATAATTAACTCAAAAGTTCCTTTACAAATAATATTTTACATCACGATGTTTTAACTTATGAAAAGTCATAGTCATAAAAAGAAAACATTAAAAATATTTTGTAAAGACAACTTTTGCGTTGATTTACATACTTTATAGTATTTTGAACACATTTACCACTATGATAGTGGATATTTTTGGCCCTGGTTGTTGTATTTCAGATTGTTTTATAAGCGGTATCGTTTTAAAATAATAGTCTGAGGTATATTTATCTGCAGAAAAATAATTGCACATTGTAATACTGTTGTTCATAAAGAATTGACTACAACCGTAATTTGTTAATTTACCAATAAAATATCAGTTAACTTAAATTGTTGATGATGTACCTCTAATATTTACTTTATGAATGACAATAAAGTTGAATTCGTATTTTTTTTTTAAATTAATTTTGTATAGAAATTATTATCAAAGAAAAAAAAACATTAAAATTTAATCAATGTATAGAACTAATTCATTTGATATATAGGTGATATATGATTCAACCGCGATCAATTCAATACGCTCTATTATCATTTGATTTTTCAACAATTTTTACTTCATAACTTATTTTTCTGATACCTTGTCATAACATATCTTTCTAATATATTGCAATAATATAATAAAAAACATTGCTTTATAATAAAAAGCTTTGAAGCTCCTTTCTGAACTGGGAATACTTCCTACATAGAATATTCTAAAAATACATTGCAAATTAACACTAATAACATTTGGTATAAATTTGCTAAAATTAAGTTATCATTGACGTACCATATATAGAATCTATATTTAATGTTCAATTAGAGAATTATATTCTGTTATGTTCTCCATTTCGCATTTTAAAGATGTATGGATACTAAATTATAAAGCTTATCTTGGTACTTGCTGGACTTCTGAATTTATCTTAACTTGAAGCAAACATTTAATTTTTTTAAATATTATTCATGATGTTCATTTTGCATTATTTACTTGCAAGTTTATAGCGAAACTAAGCTATACCGTTGTATTGTTTTTTTTTCACAGAATTGTATTGTTCTATGTGAATTTTTATTTATTTATTTTTTTTATTCAATACTTAAATTAACTCATAAAATATTTCATAAAAAACATATTATATATTACAAAAACCACTGGCAGTAAGTGGCAATTTAGTAAAAAAATCTCATCTCACAATCATATTCTAAAATATGGTGCTAGCAGTTAAATAATTGATAAATGTATATAAAAAAGAAAGATTTTAAGTACTATGAATGTCATTCATAGACACTATCGACAAATTATCTAGGATTTCTCCATTATCAGTAGCATTACGCTGGGTTTTTACTGTAAGGTTTAAATTCGATATATTAAAGAAAGTATCGTTGTAATAGAGGCCTGAAGTGTTTAAGAAATTTATGTTTCATCGGTAAATTATCAGAAATTCCTAACGTAAGAGTAGCATTGTGATTCAGTGTGTATATGTTAAAGCTCATGATCAATTCTGCTACTTTTATCTCTTCAGAAAACGTCAAGCAATGGCTGCTAACAGTGGAAAATTTTTGACACTTCATAAATATAGTGATAAAATATCTTGAGAGTATTATTATCTTTAAGGTCTCATATATGGTACATAAAAGTTCAATCTCCTTATATTAATTATTTAATTCAAAATTATCCCTATTACATTTATATTTTAAACATATATAAGTACCTATATATAATTGAACCGTTATTTTAAATTTGTTAAGAAATATAAACCATGACTGCACATAAAGAAAGGTAATGTAAGTATATTGTGTTGAATTATAAAAACTGACAATATGGGACATGAAAGAACCCTAATAATACTATTAATTATTTAAAATTGAAGTGATGTTAATATTTCATATTTAACATTGGATACATATTTGTCATTTAGTAATTTAAAATCTGATTCAAAAATCATTCTTCAATCACAGCAATTTTAGCAATCATCTGAGGTACAAGAAAACTGCTGTAACAGTAATTTGCAGGCATTATCTCGTCACAGCTGCATAACCTTGACTCAAGTTAATTTTATTCGAGGAAACTAAGATTAACACTTTTGTAGATAATAAAATTTGTTTTCATTAGATATCAGTGAACCCTTGACTATAATGAAAATGATAATATCCAAGGCACAACATATTTACACAAATTCCTTTTACTTCTCAGATAGGATATAAAATGGAAAAGTCATATATTTAAAACAATGAAAAAAATACATCAACAGCACATATACTGATAATCTAATTATGATAAACAGCTAAATAGCCCTGACTAGCTACCCTCATTTTTAAGACTGATATTCAATTCCTTTTTCTTACCATTGTTTTCTATGCGATTATATAATGGCGACTCTTTTAAAATGATATTGGTATAAATCATGTAGGGATAGCCTCAATAATACCAAGCTTTATATTCAACTTTTGGCAATCAAAAAATACAAAACCATTTTTCTTTTCTTAATGGCAAGAACTTCTAACGTTTTTCTATAAGAAAGATTGGTAATTGTATTATTCATTTTGTTATACTTATGCTATGGAAAAATGTATAAGCAATTATAAGATGCGCAGCTGGTTGATTAATTTAAAATATAATGAATAGATATATCACAAGAGTTTTTAGATGAATTCTAGAAATTCTATAATGATTAAAAGTAATAATTGTTAAATACATATATTTTTTTCTGTTGCTTATACTCATATATATATATATACAGTATGGTCCTATGGAATACATGTGCAATATTTTTTATATGGCATCTATTTCTGGGACACTAATAAAATAATTCGGAATGTTTTTAAAATGATACTTGTATTATTTTTTATATATTAAAACCTCCAAACAAAATACTTAAGTCAACTGATATTTTGTGCCGTGCATATATACTTTCTTTTTCTTGGCAAAAATCCATTATTAATAATAAATGTTTTAAAAGAAAAACCATGTTACTATAAAAATGTACCATTCAGTTGCAAGATTTTTCTCTGAACCAGATTCTCACAAATGGTTTTTAATTATTTTTTTTTAAATGCTTGATAAAAGTAAGGTAAATATTTAGACCAACAGAAACTACAATAACAGTCAACAAAAACCTTAAAAAAGCTTAATTCCGATTAGTCTAACTTATATTGTACCTCATTTTACCACTAATCAACAAGGTACCAGAGAAACTAAGTTGCAGTAAAATAGTACACTAAATAAATAGCTAAAAAAACCAGAGCCAACTGTCATACAGTTAACGGCAAATCATAGGAAACATGTATACATTATGTGGTTACTATAATTACTCAATATATTTAAATACTAGTCATAAATTACTTTATTTAGTTAACTTATCTGATGTAATAAAATTTCTTGATAATTAAAACATTCGGAGATGCATTTGAATGTCTTATCACAACAGAGCACTTCTCAGCTCAAAGTCTGTTGTACTGACACCTTGATACTTGCCTCACTTTTTCTCTTTTTGATAATAATTCAATATTAACAACACTTAACATGTATTTCGCCGGTCATTTTGGTTGAAAATCACAAATCACATATTCTATTCACTTGAGTGATAACAACTCAATTTAATTTACAAAACTATACTAAGTAAGTCTTCAATGTATTGCCACTGGGCTCTGTTGCACACAAACGCCAACCATCGGACTGTCGTCCCTATCTGTAGGCTTATTTTGAGGTCCATTAGAAGATTGATTGTGCTTCGGAGGAGTGCTGTCCATCATAGACCCTGGATACGGTGCATACTGGAGAGATGTAGGGCCATGATTCAGCAAGGGGCCTTGATATCGCTGCCGATGTGAATGACGTGAAGGAGATGGATCGCATTCCATAGCTGTGAAACTTGAGGGTTGGTATGTATGTCCAGATAGATCTCTCGATCGACCAACTAAATTTAACCCTGAAAAAATTCTGAATTTATTTAATGATTTTTTTTCTTTTTAATGAGGCAAATCTAAAAACACTTTAAGAATACTTTTTCAATACCCTCTTCTATTTATTTTGTAAATAGCAGTTTGGTCATGTATACGAAGTTAGATAAACATTTTAGTTCACAATAAATTTTCAGGTCATGTTAGATCAAGTCAAAAGGAAAAAAATACATATATGATTTCTACATTTAAAATGTGTTTCCGTTGGGAGTGATAAAAAAAAACAATTTAATGCTAACTATTTACGTGACCTACGTTACACTTGGTATAAAAGGAATACGATTAAAAATGATGAGGAATAAGAGATTAAAAACTGCGTTTATATTATATGCCAATTTGAAGTTAGAAAAAACTACAACCCATGCTTTGTATAAAAAAAAAATCTCTAGGAAAAATTATAAGGAGATATGGAGATGGTGAATTGTAATCCACCGTTTCTCAAAAATTCCTTTTTAGTATATTCTCATTTGTTGTATTTTCAAGATTGTATATCCTGGTTTTGATCCAAATTTTATCCAATTGTAGGGGCAACGCACCAAAACCATATACAATCAAACTTTCATAACTCAAACTTGTTTCTATTGTGAAATTATTTCTGGGTATTAACCATATAATAGTATGATATGTAATTCATATTCTGTAATTCGAATATTCTTTAACTTATTTTTGTTGCAATTGAGGTGGTTTGAGTTAGTAAAGTTCCACTGTATTTTATAAATTTATATAAGTAATAGTCATGGAAATCAGTTATTGACAATACTTTAAAAGTAGAAAATGTTTTGAAAACTCTCGTTGTTGTGATATCTGTGATTTTTATGTCACATTTACATCTTCTATATTTTCAAACTTGATTAATATTGGGATATAATTTTCTGCTACAGGTTCAATTTCCAAAAAACAGAAAAATAGACGCCTTTGCCACACTTTCTTCATGCATTTCTGGAAAGCGAGATATATTTAATGTCAACAATTATATTTATATTTTCATTCACATTTGTATTATATGTTTACTCAGTCCTAATATGTGTATACAATTCAATAACTTACATTCATGCACATACTCTATTGACTGAGGTGGGTGACCGGTTTCTAAAAGATTGGGAGGGAGAACATGTAAGATGACATTGCAATTTGTAACATGCAATCTATACTAAAGTGTAAATATACTGGAAAGAATGTTATTTATTATTCCAAATTAAAGAATATAACCTAATTAATAATTTGACTAATTTGATTTTTAAGATTTGTAATTTACATAGGAAAACGTAAAACAAATCGGCTTCTTTTTTGTAATAAGAATTGCTGCTTTGTCTACTTATGCATGGTAAATGCCGTCGATAGTTGATCAATCCTTGCTTTGTCAAATTTTATTAATTTTTACAATATTCAAACCATTTAGTTATTTTATTATTAACACGTTCCCTGTCCATAATAGAATATTACGTTAGCACACTGAACTGTCCCGAGTATTACTATGTTTATTCCATGTACCTTATATGGTACATCGGACTCCATTCGATTATTCGGAGTTTATCAAGTCCAATGAGTCATATATGCGCTACAACTAGTCTCGACATGTTATGCATTTCATTTCATTTGTACGTTCGAAGCAGTATTTATAAAACTTATAAACGTCATGAGTTCGAGAAAGGCACTAACGCAAGCCGAGTTAGAAGCAGAATTAGAAAATCTCAGCTATATTAGTGGCTATGATTCGGAAACATTTGACGACGATATTGGTGATCCAGATTACGAGAATGAATCGGATGATTCAGAATCCAGTGATGTGATTGACGAAACAACAGTTGAACTGAATAGTAATATGGAGGTCGGCATAGATACAAATATGGACGTTGGTGAGGATAACAGGGAAGATTTCGAAGAGGATATTACTGATTTGGATGTTTGGCATAAAGAAGTTCTAAATTTTTCAAGATTCAATTTCACGGGAGTTTCTGGTCTACAATCAAATATTTCTTTCACTGGACAGAATATGGAGCCAGTTGATGTTTTCAAATCAATTGTTCACGAGAATGTGATTAATCTAATAGTACTGGAAACAAACAGGTATGGAAATCAAATATTGCACAGTAAAACGCTCTCTCGTTCAAGTCGATTCCCACGTTGGAGAGGTACTGATAGCGATGAAATATATAAATTTATTGGCGTCCTTCTTGTAATGGGCTTGCTTAACTTTCCATCCATAGAAAGTTACTGGAAAAAAGATCCAATATATAATCATGAATTGTTTCACAAAATTCCTCTAAGCTACAACAGATTTGTATTATTATTGAAATGTATGCATTTTACTAATAATGAAACAAATCAAAGCAACGAGCGAATTTGGAAAATTCAGCCATTGATATCCAGGCTAATACAAAATATTCAAAATTTGTATATGCCTGGCGATACCATAGTAGTTGACGAAACCATGTTGCCATTCAGAGGGCGGTTATCATTCAGACAGTACAATCCGTCAAAAGCACATGCTTACGGCATCAAACTTTTCAAGGTATGTGCACCCAATGGATTTACTTGGAATGTAGATGTTTACTGTGGAAAAGTCGAAAATCCAATGGAGGATTTGGATGTGCCTGGTACCATCGTCGTAAAACTAACCAAAAAACTCCTAAATGAAGGAAGGTGATCATAACAGATAACTGGTATACCAGTATTGCTCTTGCAAAATATTTATTCAAAAAGTAAACAAATCTCTTGGGAACTGTAAGAAAAAATCGCAAGGGGCTTCCAAGATATATTTTACAGCAGAGTGAAAAAGGGAGAGATTTGCTCTAGACAGAATGGGTATATCACATTCATAGAATGGAAAGATCAGCGTGATGTGCACCTTCTTGCCACATGTGTTGATGACTTCATGGTCACCGTGGGAAAAGATCGCGCTGGAAATGATAAGAATAAGCCTAAAATCGTAGTTGAATATAACAAAGGGAAACAAGGAGGCAATATATCCTATCAGATGTCCAGTTATTCCAGTTCTCTAAGAAAATCACTAGTGTGGTACAAGAAGATCGCCATTGAACTTTTGTGCAATACTGCTTTGGTAAACAGTCAGATCATTTATAATTCTGAAAATGTTGATAATCAGCTCGAATTATTACCATTCATTGAATCTGTCATAAAAAATCTACTTGAATTTGAAAATAAGAAAACCGTACCCAGTAGCAGTGGAATACCCAAAGCTAAACCTTGCACCAGTCATAAGCTTGAGTAACTTGGTACAGACCATCACGATAAAGCAATAAGAAAAAGGTGCCATGGATGTTACGAAATGCTGAGGAATGGGGGTCTATCTTCAAAAGAAGCAGCAAAAAAGACTAAAAGAGTGAATACCTTCTGTCAGATCTGCATGCAGGCATATTGTATTGACTGCTTCAATAAGGCCCACTAATTAATATCATATAATGACATGTATTTTTATTGCTAGAATAGGTGTTTTTTTTTTTTTGTAACGAGTTACCAAATAAAATAATGCATTATAATATATTTTTAGTTATGTGTATGTAGTATTCATTTCTATATGATATTGAGAGTCCTATGTGCCATATATAGTTCACAATAATGTACCGTATGTGGCTCATGAATTAGCTTGTTTGTTTTGTAGAGAGTTCCAATACAAAATTCACTGGTAGATCTAGGAGTCCACCAATAAAATAAGCTTGAAATGTAAATATGACATGAGCCATATGTGGACACAGGACTTACAATCAAGGCAGAGTATGAACCGTATATGGCTCATTGAACAGGGAACGTATGAAGCAAGAAATAGAATGACAGCAATACGAATATAGAATAAATGAATCTAATGAACTTTCATGATCTATGGTACATTAATATACATGATGTAAGTATATAATCCATACAAAAATACATCAAATGAAGTTCTATATTCATACTGTATTGTGTGAACTACTTTCTGTTTTGCTTTTTAAACGAATATACTGTCTCAAAAACAATAGGGGAGTTACATAACAGGAAAAAATAATTTAATTATTGCTTTATAAGGGAACAAGTCTTCAATGGAATTCATTTTTTTTTAGAACCAAAATTTGATGTATGCAATGGATTTAAATCACTATTGATTTAAATCATTATTGATTAATTTTACTGACATTCAAGACCAAAGTTAATATTATAATAAAACAATGGAATTTTACCGAGTAAAACAGATGTATAGAATATTACACATATACGCATAAATACTGGATTAAATAAATATTTAATTGTAGTAAATTGTAGGTAATACCAAACTCTTTATAATAAAGGTTAATCATGTATATGATGAAATTCTTGAACTCCATGTTCATGCTTTGAGTATAATTTAAAACCAAAGATATGTGTGTTAGGGCTTAGGATCATGCAATTCCATGATTATAGTATTGCAATAACATATCTGGTTATTGGTCTAAACTGTGGCCTCTATATACAAAGATTATACTAAACTTTATATTACCTCCGATATCCAACTATGATATGAAATATACAAAAAAAAAAAGTGAAACAAAATATATATGTACACCATTAGGCCAAATATTATTGGACATGTTTCACTAAGGAAAAGATTACATTTCAGTAGACAACAGGAATTACATAAGAAAATATATTTTCTTATTTTTTATGAAAAATATAAGCACATAATTTGCACCCAATGTTTAAACAAATTTCAAAACAATTGATCTATTCTAATCTGTGCACATGACTTATTGTGACAAAATTATATTCGTAATGATAATTTTTTCGTTTATTATGCTTACACATAATATTTATTGCAAACACAGAAGAATAATTACTAATTACTAATATACGGGAGCAGATATTAATGGATCGGGGCATAAAAAGAATTACTTAATATTGTCTATTTAAAATTAATAAATAATACCAAAAATTTATCTTTTTGTTGTTTTTTTATATTAGCATCAAATTGGAAAGTATTGAACATATACATTTCCAAAACTTCACTGCATGTCACAATAAGGATAACAATTAGTTATACATATAAGATATACACTATATAGTCAAAATTGCATAATAAATTAAGTTTTGTTTTTGCAATTTATATTACAAACTTAGTAAAATTAAATTTTATTTATATGACAATATTGCGCTAGAAAACGGCTTATTTACACTCACAAAGTCAAATAGGTTTGATAAATGTACTTACAAGTTAATGTCTTAATAATTACTTAGGCCATTATGTCACATCACTAACTTGATATAAATGCATGGTGGGACAGGAAATAATACAGATTATATTGTCTTACTTTTTTCTGTAACTTACAAGTCGGGAATCGAGAAAGGAACCACCAAACCGCAAAGCGGTTATCAATTGGTTCTCGAATAGCAAGGCTATTACATAATCGCTGTAGGAAGTAACTACTCCTCGGGCTAAAGCCCCGCCAGGCATTGAATTAAACCTAACAGCGATCCTCGGCCCCTTTCTCTTACTTTTTTCTCTTTAGCCGAATCTCATTCAGTGGAGAAAAAATAACAATGAATGCTTCTACAATGGTTATACAGTCAAGTCTGTAGTACAAGTTTCCATATCTAATTGAAAATAAATTCTAAAAGAACTAATTGAATGTTAGTAGAATCTTGAAACAATTTAAAAATAAATAAATTCTCTCTATTATCAAATCAAATAAACAATATATATCAATTAAATTCTCATTTAAATAATTTTCCCTGGTGACCATATCAAAGGAACCATATTATATCATTGGATCAATTGCAATATTATAAAATATTTGCACTTATGCTAAAATAAAAAATAAAATAATTCCATCTATTCAGATATGTTGTACCTGTTTCAAGGAGATGTGGTTTCAACTGTAGTGAATTGTTTCTTTAAAAATATGTTCAAAATAAATTTCAATTGTAATATGAGAAGATTATTGATAAAAATTATTGATGTAAAAAATAACATTTTTAGGTATTCCTATATTGCTAGGTATTCCTATATTTCTGTTACATTATGCATATAATATACATATATAAGGTTATTTTCAAATATTTATAATATTTGAAAATAATTGAATATGTCATGTACAGTGGCATGACGAAGATTCATGTCCCACCATAATAGTTACATTGAGGTCAATTAAAATTTAGGTAAATGGATGATCAGCAGCATTTAAATGGATTAAATTCAATAAAAAAAAATATATATATATTCAATGAAGTCTGAAACAAATAAAGCCTGAGGAAATCTGAAACAATCACTTTGAAATTTCTAGTTATCCAATAAAAACAAAAGCTGCAGTCATTAATATAGGAATTGAAACTATTTACCGGAAGACAATATTTATTATCAAGAAAACCATTTGAATTCCATTGTAAACTATAGAGCCCTAACCGTTTTTTGTTCTTTAATAATTTTTAGATATGGTTTATTTTTCTTTTTATGTTTTTAGGATACTGTTAATGTGCGGAAAGAAAAGGAAACGTGACTGAGTATTAAGACTTCATAAACAGTTACAAAGTTAATTTTAAAAATGTTTTTGCAATACTAAGGGAAGCTACTTAAACAGGGGATCTAATGATGTTAATTAATACCTGTGTTAATTAAACGTTTACTATTCATAACCCCATCACTATGTTAGTCATCGATGGCTTCCTGATAGGTCTGCACATACATATACAATACAAATTATTAGTTACATAACATATGACGTATTTACATGGATACAAGACACAAGGTTATTTTAACAAGCTAGTTGATATTATAAAAAAGGGACATTTATCGTTGCATGGGTAATACATTAACAAAGGAATGTCAAGATTTAATATAGTCACCCACATCTGCTATCGATGGTACATGGCTACAGTTATTACAAGTTTAATATTTTCATAAAGTCAACAAAAAATGAATATATGTTAACCTTTATTAATAGGTATATATACAAATGAAGTAGAATTAACCATCAAAATGTGTTTGTAAATATTATGCATAAATCCGTTATTTTAAAAATCAAATAAAAGCAAGATGGTCTCCTAAATTCTTCAATGCTGTTAGATCTGTATTATCTTCAACTGATAGATCTATCTACCATATTTGTACAAAGTGTTTATTTCAGTTTTAAATATAAATGATAAATTACGTTTCATTCTATAAGTACAACATGCATTTGCGTGACAAGTTAAGTGCCACCGTATAATTGTAGATTTACTCTTGTTAAATTTAATATGAAATAGAATTTAAAAAAAAATTGTTTATAAGGTGTATTTTATTCTTTCGCTATAGTACGTTTTGTATTAAAACCAGTAAACATAAAATTTGGATAATAAAATATCGTAAGAAAAGGAAAAAGCATGTTTACAAAGGTTGTGGGAATAACTAACTTCTGACAGAATCATATGCATTTGAAGTAGATGATACATCAGATGCATACGAGTCAGCAACTTTAGCATTCCATTGGTTATCAGCCCCCCAATAGAAAAAAATAAAAAAAAGAGAAAAACATAATTGATTCTGAGCAATCAGAATTCTGAGTTTTTGCACAAATATAATTCGAAGTAGCAGGACTGTTTGGAAATACTAAATAACATAAAAAGACATAATAAGGAATATGCAGTATAGTGATTTTGAAGATGGTTCGACTGCAATACTAGATTGACTGGTACTGCAATAGTAGATGTTTATACATTGTATAAATATGTTACAAACTATACCGTACCAATAGCTCAAAGAAGAAACTATTGATAGTTTGCTGAAAATTGAGGCCAATGAAAATAATAGAGCAACATGAAAAACCACCCCATATATTAGAAGATTAAAGCACTTCCAAAAGCCTTTGCTATGTAGTTTGATACAAAATTATCTGGGAAGAATCAGGTAGAGCACTTACCTCAAAGTTAATAACCCTCTAGAACTTCCCAGACTACATTAAAATGAAATATTTGTGAACATTATTTTTGTTTGGATTGTTTTTTGCTAAAAGCTAAAAAATATTACTTTTTTTTCATTTTACAAATTTTTATGTTTTATAAAAATTGTTTTATAATCTACAAATGTTATAAAAAATATAGATATACTGTTTTGTTCCTGAGTAAGAACATAAACAAAAAATCTTCCCTGCTGTACTTTATGCCACAGATCAACAGACGACATATTGGTCGCATAGTGACACATTGATCTCACATCAGCAGGCCTATAAAGTAGAATAGTCTATCTGGCCATATACTTTCCAACTGTTTGTATTTTAATATTACCTGTGAGACCAATTTGGTATGATGTAGCCCAACAATATTTATTAACGTGACACCAACCTGGACTCGAGTGGGTACTTTGTTCTCAAAAAATGAGACCAAATGTATATTAATGGCATTCTATGTGTGTTAATGTCAACTGCAAATTGGATTTTCAAGGAAAATTATTCTAGACTTGAAAAGAAAATTACTCAAAGTTTGGCTAAATCTCTAAATAGAAGCTTATAAATCATATTTCTTCTAAATAGTATTTTTACTATTGTCTAATCATGTATTCATTATTTATACGGATTTTCTCAACTGCCACTGCTTTTTATAATACCATGGGAAAAATAAAGTGTATGCAAATAGCCTGAATACCATTAAAGGCTTATGAGATACAATTATAAAGATGTATACTCAACACGAGTCTTGTCTTTTCTTTTATAACGAGTCAAATGTTTCAGGAATGGCTTTTCCTATTAATTTTTTTATGGATAATGATTGCATTATTATGCTAGATTAATAGACTTTTCTTACCTAAATTCGGATACCAAAGATTTTACCATTAGTAAATTAAATAACTTACAAAATAAACCATTTTTCTTCAAATTGCTTCCAGCTAACCATTATCAAGTTAAGTACCTAAACAAAAAAAAAAAAATAGGTAAATTAATGACGTAAGCTTTCCTAAATATCCCAGAAACAAACAATTAAGTTGTTTGACAGTTCTTTATTACTTACTAAATTTGTATCCTATGTCCTATGCATTTTGAGCTAATTTAAATCACATTTTTATTTCATACGAGACAGAATCTATATGCCTGTACATATAATTTGAAAAGGGTGCGGAAGTTTAGAGAAAATTCTAATGACAATGGACATCAGAAATTTGTAATTAATTAATAAAAAGGAAATCAATGTTTTAGCATTGGTAAATTAAAACCCCATGGCATCTACCAGAGAAATAGTGAAAGGAAGCACATTAGCCATCAGCCATATGGAAAATTGTAAATAAACATAAATACCGATCTTTTAAGTATCAACTTCATCAACATCTGTACAAAAATGATAACAATGGAATACTGAAGTATTGCAACCAATACCTTGAGAAATTGGCAGAGAAAATTGGTTTTTATGACAAGATGGTTTCAATATACCGACTTACCAATAGTAGTTGCAAACAAGTTAATTAAACAGGATACCGCATTAAATTGAACTTGAACGCGGGCAAGTCATTGAACATTTAAATGCAAATTCTGAGTATGAATGAAAAATAAAATGTATTTGGATTCCTTCGAACATCATCAGTCAATATTCAGTCAACTCAAAGTTAAGGATTAAAATTGTATGAGAAATACCATTACAGAAAAACCACCTAGTGCAACTAAATGATGTGTTGAAGGATTCCATAACTCTGATTCAAAGATGTCAGCAGATTGGTAGTGGATATACTGCTGATTTTTTTGGACATTTGCAGGAAGGACTTGTTTATTTTTTTATTAAATTCTCAATGCAATAAACACTTTTCTTGTAAATTATTTATGTACTAGCGGTGAAATTTTTGATACTTAGATTTAGGTAAGATAAATACTTATTAAACTAGCATAATGATCCATAATGGTTCCATAATTTAAGAAAAAAATTATACTTACATGGGAAAAACTATTTCTGAGATGTTTAAATGCTTATAAAGAATGGGCCGACTTAAGAGGGAGAAATCTGCCACTGCTGTAGTGGGATTTGAATAAAAATATATGTTTTATATAAGTTCAGAACCCGCTAATGCACTAGGTCTAATACAGTACAGATCTATCTTTTTCCGTAACTAAACACTAGATGGCGGCATGGCATATCATTTATGTACTCTATCGCAGCAAAATAAAATTCATATGTACATGTACGAAACATATATGTAGAAATGCAAGTCTAACTAACAATCCTGTCTTGTCAAACGCCGCGCACGTTCGGTAAGATCCGAATATCAACGAACTCCGCGTCGTATATGTTCTATTCGATAAGCATCTGAGCTGCAACGGGAGCTTTGCTATCAATTGACGTTTTGGCCAACATATGTAGTCTACTCAACAAGTGCACTTTTTACGAATTCCAGTTCGCCTTCTATGAAAATTATGGTTGACGTGTCGTTTGATTCGGAATGGCATCTAGAAGTTTTTTGTTAAAACTCAAGTGGCGCTCAAAAAAATTAGTTATAAAAAATTTTGTAAAAAAAAAGGATTCGTTTTTCGCGAATATCTCAAAAACTATTGTAGATATCTCAAATTTAAAAGAGATCCCTAAAGACCAGGAAACAACCTAAAAGAAAGTCCCAACTCTACCACCAATATTTATAACTTTAATTTAGAGGTAAAAATAGTGCTCAAAACAGCTACTGTGCGCTTGGCACGATTCCCTCATATTTAGAAATTATGTTTATCCCATTAGATATGCATATTAAGAAACGAAAAAATTCAGGTACCATTTAGATATATGAATGAACAATAATCTGTCAAAAATTCTTTTCTTTCCGCAATCTTTATTGAAGAATTGCTGAAAGAAAATTTAAAAGGATGGATTCTAGAAGTGGACAAAGTCTCTTGTTTTTGACACCACGCACGATATGTCAATTGCTGCTAATCTCAAAATGGGCTTCAAATTTAAATTTCTGTTTAAAAATGATTAAAATTCTAAGTGTAGTGGTAACGAATTATGTCACATAATGACATGCATTGCTCTTTGTTTTGTATGAACATAATGTGTTCATACATTGAGGCTTTCTGGGGAACGAAGTCTAGTTTCCGTGTGTCCAAACTGTATAAACTGTAAACTGTATACGAAATACGTTCATTTGATATACATATTCTGTATATCAAAATATCATCTTCATAGACCATTATTATATTAATAACTACATGCAACGTGTCGGCTAGAAACAATAGAATTAACAGTTTATAGGTAAATTTAGATTTAAATTTCAAACAACCTGGAATTGTTTGAGCTAAAGCAAGGCAGACTTTTTTACCAGACGATTTATAAAAAAACCACCAATAAGATATCACGTGTTCCTTTAGGATGTAAATTCAGAATATGTAAATACGAAAAGGCAGACGTTAATTTTACATATTGTGGTGTTCGACTATTGTCTGCTTTTCCATATTTTTGTTCTGACTTCAGTCGAATAATAATGACAAAATAGTATAAATACATACAGATCAAAGATTTATTATATACTATAACAAGTATAACTGCAGTTATTACAGTTATTTGGTGTAAAATTTAGTTGTAGATAGTGACTATTAAAAAAGTGAATATTTAGTTTACAGATTATATAATTAACAAATCTAATTGCGTATAATCTTGAACATTTTGTGCAAATCAATTTTATTGTTTCACTTCGTTGTACGAGAACAGAGTTCTTTAAAATAACACAAACAAAAATGGGGTATTCCATTAAAAAAATATCGATGACGTAATAACTTCTAAAACCGCAGCTCGAAAAAATAAGGGTAACTCTCAAAGTGGCATTATCCAATATATCTTTTGCCATGTCCGAATGATTAAAAAAATAACAGTACCAATATTATGGAATATATACATAACTTTTCACACTCATTGTATGTTCATATGTATGTCATAAACAGGCATTTATTGAATATTTTATTATTTTATTAATATAAGTAGACTTTACGATAACATGTATGTACGTAAAATAATGTAAAATATTATAAAATATATCAATATGAATAATATAAAATAAAAAAAAACTTGGACGTAAATAAATATATATTTTTAATATAAAATAAAGAAAACATAAAAAATAAAATGTACACATAATAAGTAAAAGTCGGAACCATACCTGCCAACTTATTATGGGTCGACGATCAGTTTAGTTTTTTTGTCATTGAAAAATATTTAGTTTAATTAAAAAAAAAAACTTCGTAAGTAGAACTTATCTCGTTTTACTACTAAATTATAATGAAACAACCTTCAAAGAAACAAGATTATTAATGTTGAAAAATAAAAAAATGTTGAAAATTTTAACCCACATAGAGCTGTCAGAATTATGTAGGTATTTGTTAATATAATGTTGAGTTATGGTGATACAGTATGACTTATTACAATGTGGTGTTACATGGGATACAGAATGACTTTTATCAAATGATCTTCAATTCCAATGACTATGTGCCCTTTTAGATTCGATATGACATGACTCGAATCTAATCTAGTATGTACAATATGAAACAAAGGTACGACAATTTTGAAACAAAACAATTGCAAATAATTTTATGTATTAGTTTTTGGGTTATATAAAACCTAATAAAATATGAAATTAAAACGTTTTTATCGTGATATACTTAACTATCAATCGCATAGTTTGTCATGTAGCTTTGACGCATAACAATCTTCCATTAACTCCGCTCCATCTCTACCTCTCCTCTTCAATTGTCTACTATCTATCTACTATCCTACTATTGTAAATGATTAATACATTTTTCTTACATTCATTTTATTTTATTTTTACCAACAAACAGGCACTGATATATGTATAGATTACCATATATACCACTTGAAATCGCGACAAAGATGCTCTTACATTTTATATAAACATCCATACTCTCGAATTATTTAATATAATTTTGCATTATTTCATTTTTTGTAAATTATACGTTATGGAATAACATGTACCGATATGAAACATAATGCATCGTAATGAAACATAATGCATAATACCAGTTGAAATTATGAATCCAGGATAAAAACGCGTATCATATAAACACATTCTGCGAAATCCTCTTATGTGAATTTCTTGTCTCTGTCACTTCTGTAGCCGACTCTCTTCTCTATCGCGGCTAAGTTGAGTACGGCTGATTAAGGTCAAGTTGTATGTCTATTTTCTAAACGTATTGACCTCCTAAAATACGTTTCCTATCGAGTTGTACTTTTCAGCGGTTTAAGACAAAGGTTTATAGTAGGAGTTGGCATAAAGGAATTTTCAAACAAATGTGTATGTGATATTTTATACCGACTTTGTTGTTCAAACTATAAATGCTATTATCTCGTTATAATGCTATTATAAACAAATGTTATGCTATAAAAAATATGTGAGCTCCTGTCTTGTAACATCCTTAAAAGATTTCATCGTGAGAAATGAACGATATTGTTCTTGTAACAGAAATCATTACCATTCAAATAAGGTACAAGTGGTGCCATTCTATATCACTGCGGCAGAATTCCCCCTCTTAACGTTACGACTTTTTATTCTCTCTATTTGATAATTCGGAAAAAACCAGTTGATGCTACTGAGATGCAGACATAAAATACACAAAAAAAATCAGGTGGAGACAGCCACTGAATTTATACATGTAAAAATATTCAGGGTATTCAAAAACATGTTATAGCCATTTTTGGTAACACTGAAAGTGCTGGAATAATATATTGCAAACTTGCTATTGCAATTCAAAAAATTTGGAAGTGATATATTAAAAATCATTTCATATAAAAATAAAATATATATAACATATATATCAAAATCAGCATTTCGATATATATGCTATATATATTTCACCTTTTTGACCACAAATATTTTTAAAATAACGGTATTATTTTGTTTCAAAATTGTTATAGAACTGAATAGAAATTAAATTGTTCACCTATATTTAATTGTAGTTGTCTCTAATATAGAATTCGATAATGGTGCAGCAAAATTCATTTTGGTCAGAGATTGGCGCTTATGACAAATATCAAAAGTATTTTTAATCACGGCTACAATTAATAAACATGACAAATATATGGTACCATTAGTAAAAATGTAATGAGACATTTTCAACGCATTCCCTTGCAATATAAGCAACAAAAAGCTGTTGATCCTAAAATGATCGCAAATTCTGTTGACCAAAAACATAATTAACCCTAAAATTAATTAATGACTTTCTATATTTCAGGAACATACTTAGTATCTCATTATATCCTTCCTCATTGGTACTTACTTATTGATTAATGATTTTTTTTTTCAAAAGTTTACTTGCACTTAGAACAGGGGGAAAATTGCTTATAACCTTTACAGATTATAACAATAATCACAATAAATTAAAAGTACTGCTTATTTATATATTTAATTTTTTGTTCACTCCTAAACAGTAATTCGAAATATTTATATTTGTCTCATTAACTACTGATTTTATAACATACTTCTTTATTTTACGGATTTTAAGGAAATGTTAATAAGGAACAAAAGTGGTTTATTTGTGACGAAAATAAAACTTACAACCTTATGATCAAGGTTTCTCTAGGTGCGTAATTGATTCTATTTTAAATACAATTTCAATGACAAGGTTCTACATTTAATATGTACGTTTTTTATAAAAAATATTTATAGGTATATATTTACGAATACATATTCTATAAACATGTATTCAGTAAAAGGTGATAAGAATATATTAATTTTGTATCTACACATAAAAAAAAAAACTAAGACTCTTATAAAAGAACTGAAGATTTTCTTAAAATCAATCACAACAAAATTTTATGTACTTTAACAAATAATTCTTGACTTCAGATGTCATCATAAATTCGAATATTTATATGTTGTTGTTCTATAAAACTGGATAATCTACAGCCGCTCTACTATATAAAGATTTATGAATAAATATGATCTAAAGCAGGGGTGGGCAAAAGCCGGCCCGTGGGCCGGATCCGGCCCTTTTGCTTACTTTATCCGGCCCGTTGAGAAATCCCGCATGCAATTTTTTTAATCTCTTTTATGCGATTTTGTTGAAATCAACAATATTAGTGTGCGTAGTGTACATATAAATAATGAAATATATAAATAATAGAGTATTATAATTTCGAACAGCTGTAACCATATCCCTACTTTAATCTATGCAACATACTCTCATAAAGCGGGTGGTCGGCTGACTACATAGAATTGAACGTGCACTCCTCTCACTCTTGAGGGACCAAAAAAAGTGGACTTTTTGTAAATAAAATTTTAAAACATTGGTTTTATTTTATTGTATTAATTAAATTATTTATTTGTAGGCCTTTGTAAAATGAGTCAATCTAAAAAAAAGAAAAGTTGATTTGGAATGCAGAAATTTCAGTGAAGCATGGAAGGTAAAATACCTTTTTACAAACATTGATAAGAAAGCAATTTGTTTAGTTTGTCAGGAAACAATTGCTGTTTTCAAGGAATACAGTTTAAACAGGCATTTTAAATCAAAACATCCAAAATATGCATCACTTTCTTTAAAAAAACTTCAAAATGCAGCAGAAAACTTGGCAAAAAACTTGAATAAGCAACAAAATATTTTTACCAAACAAAGTAATATCGAGAAATCTACCACAAAAGCAAGTTATGTCGTTGCACACAAAATTGCTAAGTTCTGTAAACCATTTATTGAAGCAGAATTTGTTAAACAATGCATGGTACAAGTGTCGGAGATATGTTGTACTGAAAAGAAACATATTTTTGAAAATGTAAGCCTTTGGAGAAGGACAATAGTACGACGGATCGAAAATATTTCAGAAAATTTACTTGACCAGCTAAGAACAAAAATTGCTGATTTTACATATTGTTCTCTGACTTTAGATGAGTCCTGTGATATTACTGACACAAGTCAATTATTAATATTTATTCGGGGCATTAACAAGAAATGTGAAATTAGCGAGGAACTTCTTAGTGTGCATCCAATGAAAGATACAACTACCGGCGAAGACTTCTTTATCGCTGTTGAAGAGTGTTTAGTTAAAGTAAATTTAACTTGGAACAAAATAGTAAGCATCACTACGCATGGTTGTTCTAGTTTAACAGGGAAAAATGTGGGCTTACTAAAACGAATCAGCGACAAAGTAAAAGAGTTGCAGCCAGAACAAGATATATTATTTTTACACTGCATTATTCATCAAGAAGTGCTATGTAGAAAAGTCTTAAAATTGAATCACGTCGTTATTGTTGTGACAAAAGTTGTGAATTTTATCCGGGGACGTGCCTTAAATCATCGACAGTTTGTTGAATTTTTGAAAGAAATTGAAAGTGACTTTTACGAAATTCCTTATTACACTGAAGTGAGATGGCTTAGCATCGGTAAAGTTTTGGACAGGTTTCAATATTTGCTTGATGAAATAGTATCCTTCTTGTTGATAAAAGAAAAACTACATGATTTTCCTGAATTGCAAAATGAAGCATGGCTAAACGATTTCTCGTTTTCTGTAGATATCGTAAAATATCTGAATGAACTAAATATAAATCTACAAGGGAAAAACCAATTCGCTTTCAATATGCACTCAAACGTCAAAGCATTTATGATAAAACTCAATTTATTTGCTGAAAACTTTAATAAGAAATTACTAAATCATTCCCCCTCATTACAAACACGACGAGAATCATTGAAAAATACTGATTTTCTTAAATATAGTGCAATTACACAAGACCTGCATTCTGAATTCCAAAGAAGATTTCAAGATTTCAAATCTATTGAAAAACCTTTATCATTAATTAGTCAACCTTTCAATTTCGATGTGCAAGAAGCTCCTGTTGAAATTCAACTAGAACTAATTGACTTACAGTCAAATAATTTACTAAAAGAAAATTTTCACTCAAGCGAATTGACTGCTTTCTACGGTGCTTTGAATACAGAACATTTTTTGAACTATGTTTAAAAATACCTAGTTTTATTTGGTTCGACATATATTTGTGAAAGAACTTTTTCGTTAATGATTTCCACGAAAAATAAATATCGATCACAAATTACTGACGAAAATCTACACTCGGTATTAAGGATTGCTACAAGTGATTTGGATCCCAATTTTGAAGAAATAATATCAAATGAACATTCGAGATTTCACGTTTCGCATTAACTATAAGTATTCTATTTTAACGTTTGATGTTTGTCTTTTCTTTTTATAATTCTATTTACTATTATATTTACAAAATGCAATATAAATATAAAAATGTAATAACTATGTATCAATATTAAAATAATTTGTATCATTAAGATATAAATAAATAACAAAATAAAATTTTTCATTAACTGATTTATTTAATGACCATTAATTTAATATAATGGATCATATTTCTTTAAAAATTACATGACATATTTTACTGAGCACAAATTGTTCGCATGTACACCCAAGTAAGACAATTTATTATTACTGTTAAGAATAATAATAAACCGAGAAAGAGTTCGTACAATTTATTCCCTGAATTCACCAGTACAGGTAGCACATCTCGTGTATCGTTACACCGAATTAATACAGGCAACAATAAAAATTTTATTTCATAGAACATGTCCTCTCACATTACTATTATCTATTATTAACTGTCAAATTTCTTTGTCCAAATGCTTTAAAATGATACTTATAGTGTTTTTGTCAAAAAAATTTCTTGGGCAGGGAAAAATCTCCACCCAAAATATTCGCGTGTGCACAGCGTACGCGGTATAGTCCTCCGGCCCGGGAGACATTTTGAAAATTTCATTTTGGTCCTCGCTTAAAAGTATTTGCCCACCCCTGGTCTAAATAGAATACAATTTGTTAATTGATCTCATTTTCAATTACAAGTGATTTGACGAATTTTGTATTAATATAAGGATTTTAAAGGCAAGTAAAAATAATTGTGCCTTAATGTCTGTCAAATTATAAAATGTGTTAAATTGTTAATTAATTTTGTGCTGCATATTAATTCACTATTAAGTTCATGTCAATAGTCACAATAGAAAATATTGAATATATTTATATATCTGTTTATTATTCATTAATGAAGGTATCTTCTATTCATAAGGAACTATTATCAAAATGATAGAGGTAGTAAGATAATACAACTATTTATAATTGTCATCTGTTAAATGCTCGTAATTCTTCTAATATTGGCTTATAACAGCGAAAAGCTTCAAGGTATAACATTCTCCACGTATATACAATTTTTATGTAATGATTTTTTTTATATATGTCCAATATAATATTCAATAGTGCATGATCAATTGTATTATATTGCTATGTATACATATAACACAATTAGCTTTATATATTGGTAGAAAAACAGAATTTTCTAATCGAGTTAAAAGTTGTTACTGAAACTTCAGCCCTTGAATCAGTCGGCAAAGTTGATTAGGCAAAATATACTTCTGTAGTCCCTAAATATCAGTGTCGTAAATATACCAAGTTAATTGATATGTTTATATATAATTTATATTTTGCAATACCTCTAAGGTTCTGCCTTGATTTCTATTGTGGCTTGTGTGGCATGATCCTTCATCACAATAATTCATTTTTAATATATGATTTAGATCATTTTCTAATAAACTAATAATTATTTGATCACTGAATATAACGACATATTTATGTAAAATGATTTTAAAAGGATAAGTTGGAACCATATGTGAAAAAAATTGCAGATTTATATTACTAATGATTTCGGATAAGGCAGTCTATTATCTGGCCTATAAAATTCTCTAAAGCCTCATACTTCAGAGTATGAAAGATGGGAAACTTAGAGATGAGGACAACTATCTGCATGCTCAGAGAGAAATGTCAAACTCTTCCCATTGGAACTCAAGTCTAAGTATACAATGATACACACAATACTCAGTCCAATCTGCTGCCCCAGACCACAGACATGACATTTGTGGAGACACCTCTACAGGAGAATGCACTAGGCCACCAATCCACTTTTTGGATGCGAGAACAAATGCTTATGTGTTATTAGATCTATCTTAGGCACTGAAGTAAATGCTGACCTTATTATCAGATATCTAAGAATATTCGTATATCAGAAAACTGAAGTAGTTCAATGATAAGGTTCATGTAAGGAAGTAAAGAAAACATTAAATATGAGAATTATAAGTATGAAAGCACTATATTATGGTGTACTTATTCAGCATTCAAGAATCATCAAGACCGAAAATATTTATACAGATAACCCTTGTATAACAGTATTTCTATAAGGTTTCGCTCATGGTTTGAGAATTGAAGAAATAGAATTTCCCACAGAAGAATGAGCATTATAAAGTTCTTAAAAACAAAAAATATCTTAAAAATTAGCCAAATTTCTGTATAACCTCAAGTCGATAAGGGTTTTTAAGTGTATTTGAAGTTTTCATTAGTGTTATATTTTCTAAATGGAGTTATATTTCCTTCCACTGAAAGGAAGATTAAATTGAAGAGAGAATTTCACAAAAACTTAGGACCATACAATAAAATGTATAGATCGTCAGTTAAAAACACGTTATCTAAAATATACATACTTTTTGCAAAAAATAGAGCACAGAACTCAAGAGAATCCTGAAGAAAGTTCAGAGGATCAGGATATCTTGTTAAAAAGAAAACGCCTTCGGTTAAAGGTATTTAGTAGTGATGGCAAAGAAAACATAATTTCATATATATTAGGAAATATTTTTTATGAAAACTGCTTTAATTGGAAATACTTATATTTTTTCATTTTTGGAAAGTTTCATATAATACGGATTCACAGGGCATTTTTAAAACCTAACAACTATGTTACATGCAGGATTATCTGTATAATGAAACTTGCCTGACCTGTTTTAGTTATATTGTATTTTACATGGAAAAACAATAATATCTTTGTTTATTTAATGCTTTTTACCATTAACAAATGGGTGTTATCATTTGTGTCTATTGGCAAGTGTTAGGTTGCAATATTAAAATTAGTTATCTGCTTTTGATAATAAATTACACTAAATAAA
This sequence comes from Rosalia funebris, assembly GCA_037954035.1. NCBI lineage: Eukaryota > Metazoa > Arthropoda > Insecta > Coleoptera > Cerambycidae > Rosalia > Rosalia funebris. The sequence goes on from JAZFAV010000002.1 coordinate 32,559,261, forward strand.
AATTGTAGAATTTGAGAGGTGTTTATACTTACCATGTTGACTACTCGAACTATTTGTTAATGGCATATCCAAAGATGCTACTGCGGGGCTTGAACTCGTACTATTAGCAGTGTTAGTGCTCTCGTCTGATGTACGTTTAAAAAAATTGTGCTGCAGAGCATAATATGGAGTAATTCTTGTTTTAGGATCATAGTCCAACATGCGCAGAATTAAGTCTTTAAATTTAAGGTAATCCGACATTGAGTGGCCGGCCTCGCCAGCTCTCCTTCCACCCGGACCACCTGTTTCAACTCCTAAAATATCATGGAGTCTCCTAGTACCTGGAAGTTTGTATTTTTTGCCATCTTTTGCTTTCTTTAAGATGTACCTGTAATTAATACATTTTCATAAATGACTGCTACATTGTTATGTAAAAACAAACCTTCTGTCTCCAGGCAACTTTTCAAAAAATTTTCGTGTTTTATTTGCTTGATCAAGAAGATGTTTAGGTGGCATACCTAAAACTTCTACGATTTTGTTCATTTGATCAATTTCATTGGCACCGCTAAATAATGGTTCTCCTGTATGCATTTCAACTAATATGCAACCCAAAGACCACATATCTATAGCTAAATCATATGGAATTCCTAGAAGTACTTCCGGTGATCTATAAAATCTAGACTGGATGTACTGATATATCTGGAAAAGACAACACATAATTACATCTCACTTTAATGATTATTTTAATGCTATGTTTAAATTAATGCGGTGTATATTTCATTAACAACCTTAGATTTTAAGTTGGTATGGCAAACCTAATTACAGCAATTAAATTGCGGCTACTGTTTAAGCTACTGCAACTACAACTATATCACTGCAATTAAAAGAAAAACGAATAATTGCGAACCTAGCAACAATAATTGAAGAAAATTACTAACGTTAGGGCAAATGAGCTTAACTTATTTGAAATTATTTTACTACTTTTATATGATTTTAGATAATCCAAAAAATATGGTTGTATGGATTATCTACAGCTACATTTATATGTTTATTATGGCAAATACTATTTTTTTTTCTTTTTTTTTTATATATAAAGTTACTGTTCTTTATAAAAGGAATACCAAATTGATACTACCAAAATTGTGTATCACTCATTAAATTGTTAAAAAAAATCAATTCTCAAATATATAATATTTTATAAAATGCAAAAAAGTTGTATACAATTGTTACATTAAAATGCAATGCAATTTTATGGAAATACTATACAAGCGAACAAAATAAATTGCTACAATCTGATAGCTGCTATTGAATTCCAGAAATTTGCTCTACTCTAGGTCTACTGATTACCACCTTCAGAATAATTATTTTTTATAGCATATTATCTGGCCAAATATTAGTTTTTTGTAGTATTCTGAAAATGTTTGTAAATAAATTCCTGTACCATAGATTTTATGGTCGACATTCCCAAATTATATGGTCGACACTCACAAAACATGGTGTATATTTTGGAATAACATTACTTTTGCTGTACAAAATAATCCAAAAATGCAATCTATGAGACTATGATGTAATTTGTCATAAAAGTTATCATCACATCTAAGAGTTAAGATTTTGTGAAAAATTATTCCCAGGAATAATTCACAATAAATGCATGCACAGTATTTAAAGTCATCTGGCATATTTTTACAAGTAGTGACATCACTAGTATTGAAACGTCTGACTGAACAAACAAATGGCAAACACAAACACCTAACGATAGACTTATTAGCATGCCTTCAAGATTTCTTCTATTTTATAAGGTTATACACAACCTTATATCACTAATTTATAGATAAATATTGTTATAGGGGTAAGCCAGGTAGGTATATGGTAACAAGCCTCAGATGATTATAACCGATTAGTCATCTAAGGTTTGCTCCATTAAATTAATATTGTTTTAATCACACTTCAGTAGTTCACAAAATTATATTCATGTTATGGTTACATTCAGGGCCTCTAAAGAAACAACTCTTTGAAGGTTCACATTTACTTTATGTGCATATATTAAATTCTTATCAATTTTATTTAAATGGCAGTAGTAATACACAGCAACATTTTACTCAGGACTTAAGAATGTTCATCAGACAGCTCCCAGATTTAAAATATGATAGTGTCCAAGCAAAATATGATAATGTAGTAGGTACAATATAGAATATTTCATTATTGTCAGTGAACTCATTTTATTTAGTAAATTAGATCACCAGACATGTAATATATGTGTTACAGACATTAATTATGCCTGTAATACTGTATCTGTGTGCATACAGTATCTACTATTTGCAGTAATTCTACTACAGACTTAAGGAAAGATTTAGTAATTTTTCTAGTGCCTCTACTAGTCCCTTGTAATTATTATAAATCTGTTTCAACTTGAAGATCTCGAAATATAGCTTGACTTTCCTTAATAACAGCTGCCTCTTTAAGATCAAATTGTAACACTAGACTTTATTTTATGGAAACATTGAAAACAATAAAATGCAGTCTGTTCTCCAGGGAGTAAAAGAAGCTGTGGTGATTTAGGGATATAAGGATATTATCTGTGATATTCGCGAATACGTTTTAGGAAATTTGAGAAACACCACTTTTGGAGATTAATTCATTTATGCTTGGATAACGAATATCAACTCTTCGAATTTCTTCAGCCGTAATATATAACACATGAAGTTTATACGTAATATGGAAGAAATTATCACTCTTGTTTAAAACAACAACCTACAAAACGCATGGTTAAGGCATAATACAGCATCCACACATAGCCAGAATTTTTTATTGTTTAATTTAAATTTTGTATTTTTAATTTGTTCTCACATAGATGGTACATATATCTGCAATGTTTTCTGACTTGGTAAATGTAAATTTTTGGTGTGATTATATTTATCCCAGAAGTGCAGAAATACTTGTTGAATAAATGAAGTGGTAAATTACACGTTTTCAACATAAAAATTAAGTGAAACGTAAATTTCAACTTCAGTTTTCAAATACTTTTTTATATTTTTGCTCTGTACTATATACATGTTTCCTATATTTTGCCCCAGCATAACAAAAATTTATCACAAATTAAACATATTACTTTGGAACCATCGTATTTTAAATCTATAAATTCCTATATAAACTTGATCAATAAATCGTCGTTTTAATAATCCCACGTACATTCGACATAATGAATTAGCATAATATAATGCAAGAATATTTGTATCACAATGCACCATGAGGCATTACATTAAGTTACTGTCAGGCCGTGCTTACATGTTAAAATATATTGTCATACATCATCTAATTCAGATACTTACCCTTTGACCTAATTGGCAAGAACTTCCAAAATCAACTATCTTTATAGCTGACCTCTTTGGATTACACAGTAGTATATTTTCAGGTTTTAGATCGCAGTGGATAATATTCAGTTCAGGTGTGGAGAGGAATAATAGAGCCGTGCATAGCTGCTGCGCAAACTTCCTAGTGAGATTCAGTGACACTCCTCGAAAGTTCGTGTTTCGAAGCAGATCATACAGGTTATATGATAACAACTCAAACACTAGACATAAATGGTTTCTCCACATAAAGTGTCTTTTTAATTTAACTGAAACAAAACAAAAAAATACATATAACATTGTATTGGGAGTGGACTGGAATCTTCAACATAGCAACAAAAAATAGACCAGTTTTCCCCACCAAAAAAGTATTTTGACACTTGATAAATTTCTCAATTAAGTTGGCATCATTTGGAGACGTTTGAAACTAATATAAATCTAAAGTTTTCATAATCGCCTGCTTATATTGCTTGGTTGGCTAAACACGTGTGCAACATAGTATGTTTCTCTGTTTTGTGAAAAACTGATGTTTAACATTTAATTATATACTTATTTAGAAATAAGGAATTACATGGGTACCAATTGAAAAATATTTACAATTTGTGGAAAGTGTTATGTATAAAATTCGCAGATATACTTAAAATGCTTCAAATTGAGCATCTTGAGGTTAATAGACTTTGTTGATAGCGTTTAGTATCATTGATATTAACATTTTAAACATATTATGTCAAGTACAAAATATACGAAAAAAAAATTACAATAACTATTTGATTTAGAATTCCTCAATATTTTGTATTTGTTTTATAACATCTTCCACTCGTGTCCTCAATTATTATCACTGATTTTATAAATACTATATAGATCTATTCCATATGCAAAATTTTTCAATATGAATTCAGAATAGTTTTTTTTTTTTCAATTAGAGGGTTACCTACCATTATTTAAATATGAATGAATTACTTATCCATTATTATTTCAGCATAATTTATGTTTTACAGATATTGAATATATGAGAATACCCTTTAAACAAAACAAAATTTGTATGGCATTATTAACTTTTCGGTGATGGCATTTAGGCAACAACTTGAAGGCTATAAATACATACCCTAAATGTGTCATACTTGTCTTGTATTTAATGAGATTTCATCCAATTGAAGTACAATTTGGTTTAATGTTTTAGTATTATATTTCTGTATATTGTTTTGATTGGCCACTATATGTACTATTACAGTTATTGTAGTCTATACTTGTATATAGTGTAGTTTTCATATTTGTACTTTGGGTTTAAGTTTTGTAAAGAATTGTTTATTATATTACATGGTTTATGTGGTACGAGTATTATAATGTATTCTTTAAATATGTTTGCAATATCTTTTCATTATATGGTTATAAAATAATTTATAGGGTGTATGTGAATTGAAATTTAGATATTTTTGAGACCACAGGTGTTTGGCGAACCAGTTTTGTTTTAATATTTTCATCTTCATTATATATCCAATTATTACATGTAGGAGTTTTATACTCTTTTATATTTCTGTTTCAGTAGCAAACTGCCATCATGAATAAAATTTTAATGAAAATTGATTACATTAATGCATACCAAAACAAAAAGTAGATGGTCACTCCATATACTGTTTTTTGGTATGCAGATAATGCAATCGTCTGCATCTTTTATAAAATGTTTATTTATCCATACATTTTCATATTGTGAATATAGCATGAATACAGTACTATGGTTTAAACGGCTTAATAGTGTTAAATGTATTATGATATAGCTATTTTCTGCTAATTATTGGGGTAGACAATATGAAAAATATTACAAAATAATAATCAAAGAAAGTAATTTATTATTCTTTATCTATTTCATTGTAATAGTGTGAAAGTATTCTATAAAATATGTCAATACACCTAGTATTAACAAATATTACGAAATGTCCGGTGAGATAAATGTATCAAAATATATTGTGTACCATTTTTTTTTTGCCAAAATGAAACTGGGATATACAACATAATTAGAATGTTCAAGTTTGATTGTTTAAAAACATATTAAAGTAATATATATTTTAGCACTTCAATGATCTCCAGAAATATTTGCTTTTAATTATCAAACAATTATTTAAAATGTAATTTTAAATAATATTTTTTAGTAGCAAATATGTTTTATACCACAAAAGTAAATTATAATAATGAAGAACAAAATAAAATTTTAAAAAGCTAGCAAAAAATTTCTTACCAGAAATACATAATAATATGATAAAGATTCCAATTAAAATGTTGTGTTATTTAAAATGTGCCAATTGTTGTTTTCATAATTTTAATATATCTTGAATATGACATTCTTATTTCTCATATGTTAGTATTTTTCCTTTTGAACGCCTTTCTCTTAATTCAACCCTTATTTAAATGTTAATTTTTATGTTTAGCGGTTAAGTGTTTATTTGTGTGTAAGTATTTACTATTTTATTATATGCCAAGAATACAATTGTATATGCGTAAGAAACTAATTATTTTCATAGTACTAAACATTTTTGTTTTGTTTTGAATAAATATGTTCTTAACATATAAACGAAGTGATGAATGAAATTTGTTTTCCCAAATTTTTATTAAATGAGTTCTCAGTAAAATACAAATAAAATTAAATGGCGTGTTTTGATTTTAAAATATTAAATTTAATTAACTAGTTCCAACAAACACAGTGAACAGAATCAGTATAACTAGTTCAAAATGAAATAAACAACATGTCAACAAAGATAAGAAGATATATGAAGATAATAAATTACAATAAACAAGAATTATTCTACTGCTCTGCAATATACAACTCAAAGGAAACCATAGGTCACCAATGCATCAACCCAGTTTTAAATAGTTTTTTCCTTTCTAGCCATCAAAGAAAAATATGGCCTTCAAGAGTCTGGATAGCTTAAAACGTTGCAAGATGTTTTAATCTGATTTTAGGTGATTTTATGTTGACATGATAACACAGTTGATCTGCTACGATGTGTGACGAGAAAGTAGAAAATAGGTGGAAAATTTAAGTCAGTGTGAAACTATAGGCCATAAAAACTAATAACGGGAAAATATAACCTACAAGAATATTTTTTTGAGAGAAAAATGAAAGAGAATTAGAAGTATTAGCGTTTAAAATTTTTTTCCTAGTTAGTTTTCCAGATTTTACATTTAAAATTGACCATCATGATGGATACATGACATGCCAGAGATCTTTAATCCCTTTATATTCTGTCCCATATTCAGTCACAGGATGTCAAATTGACTTCGATATAGTATAGTGTCCTGTATTTGACCAATTAATCAATGAACTACTCATGTTTACTTACAGTAATTTATCGTACTTGTAATTGTCCCTAAAATGATAAACAGAAATCAGTAATATGTAAATAGAAAAACTACAGGCCTAAATTACAGTTAACATTTGTCTTTGATTTTTATTGTGAAAAAGAAAACTATATACCTCCTGTTTGTCCTCTCGTCTTTCTCTTGGATATACTTTTTGAACTGTCTAACTTACAATTAAATGGAACTTGTTATCATGATATATACATATTTTCGTGAACATTCTATATGGAATAATAAAATAATGAATATTAAAAAAATCTTTACATTTTGGTAGTCATACTTAAACAATGCATGTATTCGCTATCTTCATATGACATAGCACTAACCAGAAGCAAGACGTTATTCGAGGCGATAGCCTGAATGATGCACATCACATTATTTAAGGCAATTGATCCTTGCTATTTTTTATCATAAAAAATCCTGCAGATAATGCAGAATAGCTTATAGAGCACATAGCCTAGCAGGATCTCGAAATTTGTTTCTTTAAACTACAATACTACAGTTAAAATTTAAGGAAAAACAATGATTTGTACTTATGATGTTTATAAATTACTGTTGAAATTCTTTTTTACAAATACTGATTGTCCTGGAAAAGAGTTGACACCTCTGATGCAGCAAACGACAACAGGAGACGAGTTTTAATCACGTCCTGACAATGTCAACTTGGTTGACGAAACGCGTCGTGCGACATAGGTATAATCTTTCAATGTTAGTGGAAAATACTAATGGGACAATTCCAATTGCTATTTAAATAAATTATTAAATAATAAATGCCATTTGACAATATCAAATTTTAGATTGTGCTATTTGAGAGTGCACCTACGGTTTTAATTTTAATCGTGACCTAAAATGACATCTAAATACATACTTTTAAATAATTATTCCACAAATAAGTCTTTTTATTCTATTTAAATTAAATACCAGAATTATATTTTGTATAATTGTATGGGTAATGCAATGTTCAATTTAAATAAAGCTATAAAAAAATCAGAAATGAATATAAATGGGACAAACAAAAAGAATAGATACATTATAATAAAGGTAATGGGAGTACTCTACCCTTTAGTTTGTATATTTCGTTTTGGACCTCCTGTTTTTACATAAATTTAATGTTTGTATTTCATCACTGCTAATTATTAATTAGCACTATTAATGCACAGTGTGTTAATCAATCTGACCTAAAAATTCTTACAGTGATTAAACATTCTAATACCAATGGTATTAGTTAGGGAAAAACACTGTTATTTATTAAGACCTCGCTGATATTAATTTAAATATTATTTTTATAATTTTAGTAATTGCAATGAAGTAGACATCCATCCAAAATTCATTCACTATATGTAGTGGCCAATGACATTTATAATAACAAACATTAGTCTGTAGACTACTTATTAAAAATAAATTCTTAATAAATATATCCTACTCGATATAGGTTTTCTTCCCCAGTTGCTAATTTTTTTTTATTTTGTCTTGCATAGTACTACATGAAAAAGAAACTATAATTGAATAAATTTCAAGGTATACTAAATTCCACGAGATTAGATACCAATTGAAAGATAATATTTATGATTTCACAGACCCCTATCTAAGATCTAAAAAAAACATTTTTGTAATTTTAAACTGAAGTGGTATATGATTCAACGAGGGGCGGCTCGTTGTCAAAACTTCGACTTACTACTGGTACTAAGCCAGTTCAATACTAAGCTAATCCAACTATTTATTACGCAAAATAACAGCACACGTTGATTAAAGTCACATCTTGACTTTAGTCAGTGGCTTGAGGCAGATGTGGAGCTACGAAAATCTGATATCAATTCCATTGCCTTCTTGCACGCAGCGGCATGCATTTTACCCGTCGCCACTTGTGTTATTACTGCACATTCGCCACAAACAATATCTAAAATTGAATTTAGTCCTAAACGACTTTCCTTTTTTGTTTTTTCAACTGAGAGAACATTTTTACATTCACAACATTTAAATTTTTGCCAAGCTCGCTCAATTCAAGAATACGTCATCCTATGCTTAGGTTACTCTGTTTACTTTTCACAAGATTAATTTGTGCAATACAATTTAAACGTTTCTGTATTACTTTCCGCTTCGCAAATTTTCCTTTATTGTCCCGCAACTGATCACGACAAAAATTCATTTTTAATTGTTCTATAAATTTCCTTTCACGCTCCGAAAAATGTACACAGTCAGGTTAAGTAAAGGGTGGTCCAACCATAATTCACGATGTTAATTGTGAGTCACACCTTAACGTCAAGTTTTTTGCCCAACTTAATTTTGACATTTCTTTGGTTCAGTGTTTGACAAATTCAACCATGGAGAGGTACACAATTGAGCAGCGCGTTAAGATTGTTGAAGCCTTTTAGGAAAATGGGCGTTCAAATCAAAATGCATTTCGTGCACTTCGTGACTTTTTTGGTCAGCATAATCGACCAAATGTGTCCACAATCGGGAGAATTGTGCGCAAATTTCAGCAAACCGGGTCTGTAGGAAACGTGAAAACACCTGTGCATGCTCGCCCAGTTCGTTCTGCGGAAAACATTGCTGTTGTTCGCGATAGTGTAGCAGAAGAGCCGTCAACCTCGACTCGTCGTCGTGCCCAACAATTGAACATCACTGATGCGAATTTTGAATAAAGATTTGAATTTACACGCTGACAAGATTCAATTGACTCAAGAGCTGAAGCCTACTGACCATTTCAAGCGTCGTCAATACGCCGAATGGTTGGTTGAACAGACAGAAGTGAATGGTGACTTTACAAAGAAAATATTCTTCAGCGACAAGGCACACTTTCACCTCAGTGGATTCGTTAAACAAGCAGAATTGCCGCATTTAGGCAAATGAGAATCCACGAGTGATTGTTGAAAAGCCGATGCATCCACAAAGAGTGACTGTTTGGTGCGGTTTATGGGCTGGCAGCGTCATTGGGAGGTCGGCCAATCAGTTACCGTGAATGGTGTTCGCTATCGCGAGATGATGACGGACTTCTTGTGGCCAGAAATTGAGGATATGGACCTGGACGATATGTGGTTCCAACAGGATGGTGCCACTTGCCACACAGCCAACGAAACAATGACACTTTCGTGAGAAATTCAATGGCCGTGTTATCTCACGTCGTGGCGATGTTAATTGGCCGCCACGATCATGTGATTTAACACCGTTGGACTTCTTTCTTTGGGAATATTTAAAAGAAAAAGTGTATGTCAATAAGCCAAGAACAATTCAAGAGCTAAAGGATGAGATAATTCGGCACATTAACGACATTGAACCTCAATTATGTCTGAGAGTCATTGAAAATATGGACCATCGAATAGAGGTATGCCACCGAAGCCGTGGCGAGTATTTGGCCGATATTTTGTTTCACACATAATTGTCATAGATCCTTCTATCATAATAAAAAATATTAAGATAATTCTCTGAAAACTTTTTGTTTTATTTACAATTAACATCGTGCGTTTTGGTTGGACCACCTTTTATAAGACATACACAATCACAACAGATTAAAATACGAGACAACGCAACATTGCCATGTCTCTAGCTGCAACTGATAAACATGTAGTTGTGTGTATGCGTATACATGCAGTGTCTGAGTGTAGAGTACAGTCTCTGAACAAATATAATGATCAGGCTACCGATATTCCAAATATTTTACGTTTAGCCGCGTTTTATTTTTGCTCCGGACTGTGCCGGACAAACTACCTTAAATATAAAAAATATGTATTAATAGCGTCATTTTATTTAAAAAAAATATAGTTTATTTTTTTATTTACGATATAACGTTTATTTAGATATTTACGATATAAAATTCTTTGGTTATAATGAATGAATATTGAATATATAATGAAATATAATGAAACCTTATTCGCTTTTATCCTCCGCAACAGTATCACACACTGTATTTGAATATAGAACTGATGATGTCGTTAGGTAGGATAGTACTAACTAACAATTCCATTTTTAGACGTCATTACACAAATATATACTTTCCACAACTTACCTATGTAATACTTATTTTCAATATCCGCTTTATTCATCATTTCTAATAGTTTAACCTCAATTTGCGCCTGATTAAGAAAAGGTTTTTTATTTTTTATAATTTTAATCGCCACATGACACTGCTCCCCGTGGTCAAATGCTTTCACCACTTGACCGAAAGAACCTTTTCCAATAAGAGAATCAATCTCGTATCTTTCTAGGAACTTTTCCCCGTTTTTGACGATGTAGTCATGGTTGTCATCATCAAAACCGTCATTGTATATTTTCCTTTCCTTCTTGTGCGAACTATCTTCTCCTTGGATTTGAGCTGCTCTTCGTTTCTTTTTCGCATAGTAAACCTAAAAAAAAACAAAATTAAATTCATGTAATTGATACATGAAATGGCAGCATTCATTAACTATCAAATTAGTTTTCTTTATATTAATTGGCATAACTATAGTATTAAAACTAAGTGTATGCAGAACTTGATTACACGTACATACGTTATAGTACTTTTTTAGTCTTAGAAAGGAAAAAAATATATTATGTGGAAATGCTCTCCTTCTGGTGCCCCGACAATATTAAAAGGTAACCATATTATGTACATATTTTTAAAATCTTAGTAATACTAAGAATTTATACTGTTTTAATTAAACTTATTAGAATTAATTACTCTTAAATTAGAATTTTGATTGTACAAATTAGAGTTAGGATTTATTCGTATAAATAGATTTTGACCATTCGTAAAGATTTGGTGGGTAATTAATAATAATACATTAATAAGGTTACACTAGTATAATGCACGCAATAGTATTTTTGTTCATAGCGTTAGTATCATTATTTATTTTATGTATGTATGTACAGCGTATGTCCGCATATAAGTGAATTAAATAATACAATATATTTATGTTTAATTGATCTTAAATGTTGTGGCCATAATCTTTCACTAATATTTATAAAAAAATTCTGTAGGGTATGCCGATCCTGCAAGCAAAGAAAATTTTAGTATACTCTACGGTATGTGACAAATGTTTAAGAAATTGATATAAATCACACAGCTGTGACTACCATCTTACAAGTATGATTCATAAAATTAGGAATCAACATTGTAGCGCAACATCCCAATTTTATGAATTGTGCATGAATGTCCTGTTCTTGCAGTTTAGCGTTTCCTTTACTGGACATCCTTTTTAAGCGTTTTGGAACAAACATCGACCCCAGTGGGAACTGCCAAGTTCGAATTACGTTCAGAACATCTTTTTGCCACGGAAGCGCAATACTCTAATGGATAATATAAAATTAAACGTAAAGAAATGATACGTGTACGCAGTGCTGTATTCACTTCAATATTTTACGTGATCCTGTATGCCTAAAAATAAATTCTTTACGTGACTTTTTTTTTGTACATAAAACGTAAATAATAGGAAAAACGTAAGGAATGTAAAAATGGCAAATCAAAATAAATTACTAGATGATACTGAATAATCAATAACTTAGTAGTAAAATACTGAATATTTCAATTTTGACTTAAATAATATATTTTTTTCAATATGCAAGTATCACTTTTATTGCATCAAAAAATATATAAAAACATTTTAATGTATAATATATACGAAGAAACTTTTTGGAACATTAAAAAATTACTCTTCTTTTTACAGAAGCATTAATGTACCGACAATTTGAGAAATACCCTTCTAATATGCTGATGAAACTGGCAACTGTATTAATTCCACTACAAACTACTATTAATTTAAATAGTAAATGTAACCTCATTTTAATGATTCTTTATTATCTATAGTTTATTATAGTTATCGTTTACATTGCCATTACATACAGACCAACAATTAAGTAAACTGGTACATATTTTTCTGCTGTTATTAGCTACTAAATATTAAGAATACTAAATACTCAAGTAGGCATTGCTAACTGAACAAATGCTTTTGTTAGTGACAGATGCGTTCGAATAGTTCGCGATTAACCGAATAAAATTAATGGCTTTGGTTTGCTCTTGTTCCTTGAACGAACCTTATAGATAATTCATGGATAAGTCTATTTTAGAATCCTCATACTTCTGCTGTCCACGTTTCTATTACATCAATTTACGAAAAATACCTACACTAGTACAGATCTCTTAAAAAAGTGTTACTGGTAATCACTATGGTCATTTCATTTAATAGATGGTATTAAAAATTAAATGATAAAAAAAATTCAACTTAGTCTTTCAAAAAATTACACGTGCACAACTATTTTGCATATTAAGAATACTTTAACTTGCAGTACCTATCTCAAATATAATTTAAAGACTAGTAGATGAAAGAAAACACTTGGTAGTTTTTATAAAAATTTGAAACTATACTTCTAACAATTGTTTCGGCTTTTATGCCATCCTCAAAGAGTAACAAACTTTTGCTAAACCTAATAAGAATAAGTATAAAATTCAGTCTATATAGGCAGGTAACAACATTTGGTGATTTCATACTATGGTTGTTTTTATTATTAGGAAAATTCCAAAATCTGTTTGATCATTGGTTATTACTTTTTTCTTAAACATTGCTTTTTTTATTTATAATAATTCTAATACTTCTAGTCTTCTGCCTTAACGTTCATTGTGTAAATTTTTTATTTTTTGGTAGTTTTGGTAGTATAACAATGCAGAGCATTGTTATACAATACTCTGCAAAACTAGTGCATTTTTTATTATGTAAAATAGATTTGTGTTCACCATAACGCTTTTTTTATAGAACAACCTGATTGACCGATATAAATAGCGTCACTATTAATCACTACCTAGTCCAGTAATATACATTTTTGACTATAATTTTAAAAGTATTTTCATTCATTTATTAGTCATAAATGTTTCACCAAGTGTCCAGCGACCTCTCCATTTCTACAATAATTAAAAGATTTTATTTTAAAAAATTTTAATTTAAATATACAGTAGCTGATACATTATGTATAAAATATACAATTTTCTCTGTTTATTAGCCTCAATTTGTATGCTTATTTTCTCTGGAAACATTTTCATTTGTCAAAGACGTCTTCGAAATGCTTTCTTTTCTAGAGATATTATAAAATAGTACAGGGTTATTTTCGATTTTCGTTTAAACTACATAAATGATCCCTTATTATATTATAGTTGATAGAATTTTACACAGCTTCGGGTAATGTTGCTGGATGTACACCTACGCGGTGGGGAGTGCTAGCAACACTGACTTCACAACTGTGAACTCAGTTATATACCTATTCGACCGCAATAAGATAATTTAAAATAATGTCATTTATGTTAATGACACCTCATAAAGCCGGTTGTTATTCATTAATAACCAATTTCAACGTTGAAATCAGCAACAGTTTCCCTTTGGCGTTCCGGCAAATTCCGTGTTGACATCAATATTTTATTTCACATGAATTAATGAAGAAATGCTTAGACGAAGTGACTTTTTATTCCTCGAAATTAATGCCTAATTTAAATGGAACTGTTTTTCTGCATATCTATTACAGAGAACCAGTCTATTTATAAGTATATGGCATGAATGAATTCTGCTGTCTCTATGCTAAAATAGTATGTAAACATAATTTAACATTGTTTATTAATTACAGAGGAATAAATTGTGCGGGCGCACCTTTACACTCTATAGTAATTAAAATACTTTTTATATGCACATAAAATAACTAAATTATATTCCGGATCATCTGATTAACACTCCTGCACCGATGTCGATTCCAAAGAGTTTTTAGGGTATTTAGTTACCGAATGTATCAGCTCGTCAAGTCAGCAATTGTTTTAGGGTTTTGCCGATCTGGTTGGGGTAAGATAAATTAAAATCTCACCAAAAACCTAAATGTGAAAAGAGGGCCAAGTTCGGTACAGACGAACGACGTTCGGAGTTGTCGGCTTCGCCGTTAAGAGTTTAGATCTAAACGGGCGCTAAGTTCCATAGGAACTTACAGCAAGAACTTACAATAGGAATGTATAACGGTCTTCGATTGATTTAAAAGAAGTTACGTTCTTTGATATTGAAGTTATAACTTGGCAAGTTTTATATTCAACTAAATTGTTTGTAGTATAAAATAGAATAACTGGCATAGTTAAATTTTAATTGTTTAATTGTTAAATTTTAACTGTTTTATCGGCGAAGCCGACAACCTCGAACGTCTTTTGTACCCAACTTGGCCCCCTTTTCACATTTATGTTTTTGGTGAGGCATCATTTTTGAGGCAGACAGATTATAAAAACGTCTCGAAGTTACTGTTACTATTGATGATTCGAACTGCAGATCTCAATCATTCAGACAACACCGATTTAATTAAATACCCAGGAGACGACTCTGAACAATTAAAAAAATACTTACGAAATCGATGGGGTGGGTTTTACTGGATTGGTTGCAAAATGTTACTGTTTAACATATTATAAAAACGTTTTCTTCCTGACTTTCAGTTTCAGAGTTATGGTGGACATTTATCCAAAACATTTTTCCACATAATGATTTGTATTGTAATTTGTATTAACAAACAATTTTATATATTTCATTCTGGTAACATACCGTTTACCAGCTCAATTACAACTTTTCTAAAAGTATCTGGCATTTTACGAAAATTATGTAGTAACTAATACACTGTCAATATTATAAATTGTAGTTAATAACCAAAGAGGGGCATGAGATATTGCCAATATTAGTAATATATTGAGACTTGTGCAGTCGCCAACTTATTATCTGTTTGAAGATGCAGAGCACGCACCCTTGATGGCAGGAAAAGTTATGGGTAAGTGACAGGCCAGACGACAGTCAACACATTGGGGGTGCGTGATCATCCATATTGCACATTAAACAAAAACTGCACAGGGCGCTTGCAGCATTCGCGTAACTAGATATTTTTTCGATGTTAAAACAACAAATAATGTTAAAACGGAAATAGATGTTTTTTTTGTAAAACAAAAAATGTGTCCATAAGATTATTCTCTTAACGGGGTTTCTAATTGTGTTAATGTTAAGGCTAATTGGATTTCATTAGGAGAGCTGAATTTTTTAAATGGGTATCAACTGATTCCGGATATAGCCAGGTACAGGGTGGAAATCTGTCAAGGTAAAACTTTACAACTTTTAATGGTATAAAAATGGTGTCAAATTTCCCTATTAATCACTGCGTGGTAACTAATCTAGATAATGCATGCATGTGGTCGTTACGTCGGCACTTTAAAACGTGAGGCGATATGGTTGTTCCTGATTTCTAATTAACTACTCAATAAGGAAATATTAAGTGTGATGTGATGGCCAATGTTTATTAAAAATTCAGGAAATTCGAGGAGGACTTTCACCGAATAGGTATGTACTTAATAGGTTGTCCCTATTTGTGTTTGACTACACTGAAGTAAACGTAATATAAACGTATATTGAATGTGAAATTTCTCATGAATTATCTACATATTATTTAATAATAATAACAATAAATAGTTTTAAATCTTAAAACGGACTTTTCCGCACGTAGAACATCTCTATCTCGAAATTGAGTGGCCGAGAAAAAATAAACCAACACATAAATGCAGAATATGTGTTTTATGCGACAGTTTTACTTTTTTCAAATAGTTCACCCTCGTGCTTCTTCATGACCCATGAACAGGGTGGGGTGTGTCCTATCCACCTCAAAATCAATAGATGTCGTCTGGTAGACGTCCCTAATCAGAATCAGTCGAAACCCGATCTATCCGACACGATTTAATCGAGTGATCGTGATAACAAACAAATTTCTCAAATAGTCCACAACTGTGCTTTCTCAAGGCCCATGAACATGGTAGAGCGTGTTCTATCCACTTCAAAATCAATAGGTTTCGTCTGGGAGAGGTCCCCGATCCGAATCAGTCAAAACCCGATCGATCCGACATGGCTTAGTTGAGGTATCGTGTTAACAAAAACAATTTCTCAAATACTCCACCGTCGTGCTTTCTCATGACCCATGGACAGGGTGCGGTGTATCCTATCCACCTCAAAATCAATAGATGTCGTCTGGGAGACGTTCTCGATCAGAATCAGTTAAAACCCGATCGATCCGACACGATTTAGTTGAGTTATCGTATTAACAAAACAAATTTCTCAATAGTGCACCATCGTGCTTTCTCATGACCCATGGACAGGGTGAGATGTGTCCTATCCACCTCAGAATCGATAGGTGTCATCTGGGAGACGTCTCCGATCAGAATTAGTCAAAACTCGATCGATCCGACACGATTTAGTTGAGTTATTGTGCTAACAAAAAAACTTTCTCAAATAGACCCAAGGGAGGGAGTGGTGTGTGCTATCCACCTCAAAATCAATAGGTGTCGTCTGGGAGGCGTCCCTAATCAGAATTAGACAAAACCTGATCGATCCGACACGATTTAGTTGAGTTATCGTGCTAACAAAAAACTTTCTCAAATAGACCCACGAGAGGGGGTGGTGTGTGCTATCCACCTCAAAATCAATAGGCGTCGTCTGGGAGACGTCCCTGATCAAAATCAGTCAAAACCCGATCGATCCGACAAGATTTAGTTGAGTTATCGTGCTAACAAGAATAAATGCCAACGACAACGACGACACACACAGAGCAAAAACATTTTAAAAACCTTTTTTTTTTTTGTTTTTAGACCGAAAAACGAAAAATAAACCCAAAATTTTTTTTTGCTTTTTCACTTTTTCTTTACATGATTACATTCCTTTTCCGCTTATAGTGCAGTGCGGAAAAGTAATAACATTAGTTTTGTGTTGACCATGTATGATTTAATAATTGTTATGGTTTATCTATCCTAAAAAGCAAACATTATAGTCAAGGTCATCGTTTATCATGGTTTATCTACCCCAAGAAGCATTAATATCCCAAGAAGCATTAAACACTAACATTATAATCATGGATGTCTGTTAAAAATGTATTAAATGTTCACGAAAGTTGTTGGGGGGGGTCTTGTTGGATAGGTAATGAAGTGATATTTTATATCTGTCATTCTTATGACAGATATAAAATATCTGTTTATCAACTACTTATTAATAATTACATTATGTTTACTAAGAATGTACCCAATCAGTGGCGGCTGGTATATAAGAGCTGTCGTGCTGCAGCACTGACTAAATTTTGTTTGTAATAAAAAATACAAATTCCAGTTAATTTATGTATTCGTATTAATTAAAACAGCATTACATTATATTTTCATCTGCAACATTAATTAAATCACAAGTCAAATAAAGCTAAATTTTAAATTGCTTCCAAAAATACCACCTTGCACGCTGAGTTCAACTGAGTGAACGGTTAATGGAACGGAAGGAGATATTTTCAGCCCGGCCTGGAGCTGGTACGAATTACAGAACACGTGTTTAAAGCATTGCGAAGTAAACGCGCCAGCGGGCTGCCGATGTTTACAGGACGAGTTGTATATATGTCATCAGCCGCCACTGTACCCAATTATTAAATAATAATTTTGTGGATATACCGTTGCCGCTATAATAAAACTTTAAATTTAAAAATTTTATTTTCAGTAAGGACTAAATTCCCTCATTATAAGATTAGTAAATATCCAAAAGGTATATGGATATCAACGATACCCATTTATTACTTATTAATCTCAAAAAACATTCACATTAGAAAAGGATAGTAATTTGAAAGCTGGATAATACAAAGTACTATTTCAAATATGATATTTACAAATTAGGTTGGTTACTCTGATATTTCATTAGTGCAATAAAGACATTAACACTCACGCTCAAATAAGCCGAATGAAATAAAGATGTTAAATACAAAAACAGCGTCCGATATTTTGATATTAAATTTTAAATGATAAAATGTCACAACAGAAAAAAAGGAAAACCGAATATAGTAGCGTTCCCAACAAATGGCTGGAGTGGTTTGGCGAACTTAGCGACGAAAGCCATGACGAATTAGCAGATGATGAAAGCGATCACGACGAGGAAGATCACGTTGAGAAAAATATAGGTGAATCCCAATCTAAACAGAAAAACAGTGACAGAAAAAGATATTGACCATAAGAAAAGTGAAGGTAAACTTTATTTTGTTTCTAAATATAATAGATATAACAAGATGGATGAAACATCCCCGATATGCTTCAAGTATTAGGACCAGGTATTGTAATTTAGTTGTTCGTTTGCCCGTACCGAAAGTCGAAGCCCGTGAACCTCCAAGTAAAATAGATATTTTTGGCCTGTTTTTAGGCGACTCGAATTTCAAAATTATACCACCTTGCATAAATACGTTTATCGACAAAGTTCGTCAAAATTTTTCTCACGAAAGGAATGCTAGACGGTAAATTAGACGGGATGCATTACTTTAAAAGGGTAAGAAGGGTTGATTTCATAAAAAAAAAACTGAACTGGAAACTTTTAAAACCTAAAATTGCTCGCCATTCTACAATTGAAGCACTTCCACGAGAAAGCGTGCAAGGCTACTTATAAACTGTCCAGAACCAGTCCTTCAGAAGCCACCCAGGGCATCATCACGTGGAAAATGTTACGAATGTTGACGAGCTCGTGATCGTACAACACGACGATGGTGTACAAAATGCTATAAGTGGGCATGTGCTGATCATTTAAAAGATATTTGCAATCAGTGTTTAAAAAATTGAATATTTTGCATGTTTTCTAATTGTTTTTTACTTCAACTTGAAAATGGTATTTAATTTTTAATTTATGAATATAATCTTATTTTCACACCATGCTTGTGTTTCTTTTTGTTTTCCATTTCGTTTGTATTTTTTTTTTTTAATAAAATTTGACAATTCGAAAATAGGCGACACCTGTAACCCACGTGCTTAACCACGTCAGCTTAAAGCACGCGCCTAATGTAGGGTTAAGGCTTGAATATTGGCCAGAACCAGTAAAACTTACACAAATAATTATGATAAACAAGGCAGGAAAAAAATCGATGGATGTTTTGTCTTACCGACTAATAAGCTCGCAACCATATTGAATCTATTATTACCAACCATACTGAATATTCCTGAAACGCTCTCTATCCCTGAAACGTATCTGCGTCTGAAGCTCCCTGAAATGCATCGTCAAAAGAATAAAGCAAGACACTCTCTATCCTTAAAGGATCGTTACAAAAATAGAGTAAGGTCAGAACCCATAAAACTGAATCCCAAACATATATTATATTTATGTACATAATGTGTAGTCCATGGTACCTGGCAAAGAGACTGAGCACTTGTGAACAAACAGTACGGCACAACTGCATTCCTTGATATAATTCAATAATTTGACAAAGTTTGGCATAAAGGCTATAGATAACATCAAAAGAATCCAGCCCATGCAGGACAGGGCATATTTTAAACTCGTGAAATCCTACCTTGATAAAAGAAAATTCGAAATTAAGATTAATGAAGAAACTTTTAATGAAGAAACAAAACAACGATTCCATTAGGAAGTATTCTTAGACCCTTTCTTTATTTAATGTGCATATCCGATATACCAACTACTGAAACAACAATAGGCACACTCGCTGTTGATACAGCCAAGTTTGCTACCAACCAAGGTCCCATAGTAGAATATATCCAAACAAATGGAAAATTGACAAGACATTATTAATCTACAAAGCCGTAATCAAGCCTATATGGAATTGAGCACTGGGGTTGCGCAAGAAAGTCCAATACAGCAATAATGCAGAGATACCAATACAAAACCCGTTGAGCTATTGCAGACAAACCATGTTATGTATCCAATATAACTTACATATTGACTTAAAAATTCTATACATAATTGAAGTTATCCACGAACGAGTCCATCATCACCACCTGAATCTGATGATCCACCGGTCCAATCTCAATCCACTTTTAGAAGTATTCCTATACCATACAGGCAACAGAAAACTGAAGAATCTGGCCATCGGATCTATGATGAGCAAAGGTGAAGTCGCTTGATTTTCATCTTCTACTAGCTACTAGCTGTGCAAGAGTCTAATTTGTACTCATCATCCAATTAGCTTATTGAATGTAAATATTTCTGATCTCTGACAGATAGTAATAAAAGGCAGAAATTCGCAACTTTTGGTTGTCTAACAGAAACTCCGACATTAGCTGTAAAAGCTATAAAAACGAATTGAAACATCAAGAGATGTGTGGGTTTTATGACGTCCATACGGGTTTTATGACGTCAATACTTCTATAAATGAGTTGGCATTTTCATGTACTGTTTGTCCGAATTACGAATTCGGTAAATATGAAATATATTAAATAGCTTAGAGGCACCAAGTAATTCGTCAAGTAAAATATTACCAAGAAGTGTATATCCGAAAAAAGACAGCAACTAAGATGAAGAAACTGAGTAATAAATATTTTTAAAGCTTATTTCGAATTTTAATCATAGAATTTGTTCTAGTAATATGTTAATTAATAATGTAATAATGAATTTTGAACAGATATCTTTAACTATTTCTGCCTATGAGGGACAAGAAATAGTTAAATATAATGCAGACATGAATAACTGCAAGAGAGTTATGCCTAAGAGTACATTTTACTTAATACGGTAAATTACAATATTAACGGTTTATAATCAGTATAAGCATCTTCCGGTTATCTGAACATTGTTGGTAAGAAGTACGTTGAGTATTCAGTATAGCGTTTCGTTACTTTGTTTAAGAAGATGTCCTATGTTTTTATTGTCTGTATACCTACGTCGAAAAGTCCGAGTAAAGTACTAAATTGATATACAGCCCAGCAACTCCATTAGGTAGGTAATACTCTAAAATTACCCTCCTTATATTCGGCATATAACGTTTCCTGTCGGGAGATGTGGACAGTTTTTCTCAGGTTTTGGCGAAGAAGGTGACGCCATTCATTATTTGCTCTCTTAGTTTCGGATTGATGATAGTGCACTAAGAATTCATCCCAGTCACAATTCTTGCAAGAAATCCTTCTCTTCATATTCTTGTAAGTCACAAACATGTAACTGCCATAATCGATTTAGGTCACAACATGGTTTGCTTGACCAGATCAAGGAGAATCAGCTACGGAAATAATTCCGTTTTTAAACTTGTTGCTCCGTTCATACACTTGCCGGAAAGACAAACATGAAATTCTATATTGTGGGTTCATTAGTATTCTACGATGAAATTAATGGGTTTCAGATATTCCACTATACAAAAAAAAGAACATTTTTGGTGCGGTGTTTTAGTGGAGTAACGCCTTCAATTGTTACTATGATGCCATGGCCGTCTACAGTCCAAAAATACTATTTCTACTAACTTGTACAGCAATTTTCCATTCGGTGTATTTTTAGGGCACTTTTAAGGTCTTAATTTGACATTTGACTCTACCTTATTTTGCCGAATTTTTATCACTTTGTTTTATCTGTTTCAAAAAAGGAAAAGGTTAAATGTTTTTAGTAAAAACATATGAAACAGAAACCATGGAAATGGAGATGTTTCATATGAAAAGTTATGGATCTACTTCTCCTATGGTGGCGCCCTCTGCAAATAACAATAATAAATAATATACATAATACGCTAATAATAGGATTTGTCATTTAACCCCCTGTAGATAAAAACACACAATATAATATAGGGTGTCTCAGTTGGAACTACAGGATTTGAGTTTCTGTTTTGTCAAAGATAGTGTGTTAATATTTAATGACAAACCATACGAAGTCAATATACCGCTATTAACAATTCAATAACAAATAGTTTGTGTACAACTGCTTTATGAAAGTGAGCGATCATTTACAGATGTATTAAGAAAAATTCGTACTAATTACAAGATGAAGCGCCTACGGACTCGGTAACAATCAAGAAATTCGGAGAGACAGGTTTTGTTATTGATAAGGCAACACCAATACGTCCTCGTCGTGGTCGGACAGATGAAAATACTACTGCAGTGAGGAAAAGTGTATTAGAGTATCCAAACGTATCAATTTGACGTTGTGCACAACAATTGGATCTGGAAGAGTCACCACGCATCGGATATTAAAGAAAGAACTGAATCTGTCAGCATACAAAATTTAGTTGACACAACAATTAAAAGTTACAGATCATTTACGACGTCGTACATTTGTTAATTGGGTATTAGAAAAGGGTGATTCTGATTTTTTCAACAAAATTTTGTTCAGCTATGAAGCATATTTTCATCTTGACGTATCCGTCAGGAAACAAAATTGTCCAATTTGAGGTGCTGAAAATCCACATGCTGTTCACGGTAAAGAAATACATTCACAGAATGCACGGTTTGATGCGCATTTTGAATTGGTGGAGTAATTGGACCGTACTACTTTATCACAGTAAATGGAAAACGCTATCGTGACGTGTTCGTATGGTTTGTAGATGATAGTCGTTAAATATTGACGCCCTATCTTTGACAGAACACAAATTTTGGGAAATTCAAATCATATAGTTCCAACTGAGACACACTATATATACAATTAACTATATTTCAAAAATAATTAACTAGTAGCCTAAATGAGATCTTGCGCTGTTAAGCTGTAGATGTAGTAATCGAGTATTACTTCTAAGCTCTTCTTGAGAATAAGTTTTGTTTTCCTGATATCCAAAGGCTTCTGGATATCAACGATATAGGTTATTTACCTATTGACCGTTGTTGAAGAGCATTTATTATGACGATTGGATGACAAGATTTTAATGCAAAGATGAGCAAAATAGATACAAGTAGTACTTCTTATTTAACATATTTAAAAATATCCTCATTAATTGTTCTGTCATTCACGGAAAGTATTTTCTAAACTTGCACCACTATGTAATCGTATTCTGATATTTCATTGGAGAATTAGATTAAAAAGAGAAAATATAACAAAGAAGATTCAATATCAAAGGCGCTTTATTTTCCTCTTTACAAAAATATACATAGTAGGAATTATTGGTGATATACCCTTGTTGCAATATTTATTTTACACTATAAAAGGTGTAAAATGGATACCGTATGTTACATTGAAATTTACAGCAAAATCCCACCACCGATCCAATCCCAGTCACCAGACGTCATGGTGATTTTACTCCTGGAATGGAAATTGACACCGACGGATGATACCATTCTACCAGTACATTGTATTGTTCATTTCTCACAAATTGGCGTCTCCGTAATTTTATTATTCCGTGTGGCCTGAACTTGGTATAAAATTTTACACCGCACATCAGACAGTGTTGAGAAATTATGCCATACCATAAACAATTGTAGATATTTAAAGATTAGCAACGATCTTAACCAGTTACAGCTTATCAAGAATAGGAACAAGTCCCAAAACTGCCATACCGGACCGCCCAGGTAAATAGCCTGGTCTTTACTTAGTCGCAGTGAGATCTTTGCAAGGTGCATATCGAGTATGCATGAATGTACACAGAGTTCCATCTGGCCGCGCATGATCCCCTTGCGCTGAGGGAAAAGTGCATCCTTTTCCCTCACTCTTTCTACGCATACACAGAGAATCTCAAACTTTTTCCTATTCTTGACAAGCTGTATGTAGTTTTATTTTCATATTCGGCTACTGTTCATCACTACTGATCAATGTTCCAGGTGTTCTTTGTGGATATG
Source organism: Rosalia funebris (assembly GCA_037954035.1). NCBI lineage: Eukaryota > Metazoa > Arthropoda > Insecta > Coleoptera > Cerambycidae > Rosalia > Rosalia funebris. The sequence continues at coordinate 32,583,432 of JAZFAV010000002.1, forward strand.
TTTAAGCAGTCACAGGCATTATCAATTATAATCCGGTAACCTGTATACGTTATTCTGTGGGAGACGGTAATACACGGAGTCAGTTATAAAGTTCATGATATCACGGAACTTACCTCGTTAATATGTTTATAAGTCTTGATAAGATCGACGCTAAGTTTTCGTAACGGTGCTGATGAGGAATCCCTGAAAGTGGGTGGTATCCTAGCTTGCATCGCCTGGATGTCAGTTGATGAAGAATTAGAGATCGGCGGGACGCCAAGGCTGTCGTCGGCAACCAGCCGACCGTAGAGGGGAACATGCCGCCTCTGGGTCAAGGTCGTGTCCCCTCCACCAGTGGCAACGGGCACTAAAAATTAAAACACCAATTAGTATATCCAGATTCCAGATGTATCGAAAGTTTTGCAGTGTAGAGGTTTTAACAACGTATCGATTAATTTTTCCGCTCGCTCTTCATAAAATTGGGTTAATATCGAAAATACTTCATAAATGTATGTACAATATGAACCAAGTTTAGTCTGAATGCAATAATTCTAACGTAATGTTTGCGAATGGCAATGTTTACAAACGTGACAAATTATATTTAATATAAGACGCAACTCACTTCAAATTAATATGAAAACGCAAGAATAATTCTAAAAAGTAAAACAGTAACGTTGATGTTTGAAAATAAATAAATTAAATTAAATTTAAATAACTGATTATTGATTTTCGTAAAACATGTTTGTGAATTAGTAAGTTTTGAAACTGGTACAACGGTACTTCATGTACATGTGATTTAATAGACCAAAACTATATAATATACTGTTTGTTATTCCGAATTTTTCTTGAATAGTCTCAGAAGTTAATTGTTAATTTAATAAATCAACATTTATTAAATAATACTTTACGACAGCACTGTATATAACACGTTGTACCACAATAGGGCCTTAAGCATCATTAAATGCGTAGCACATATTAATTGGGGTGCAGATGGAGAAATCCTCTCAAGATTATATCAGTCCTTAGTTCAAATGAAATTTGATTATGATAGTATAGTGTACTGTGCAGTTCGAGCTGAAGAGTATATTCAGTACTGAATAAACTCAATCTTATTCACCATATAGGATTACGGTTAATATCTGCAGCCTTTCGAACAAGTCCTATAACTAGTTTATACTGTGATTTTATATCCCACTACGAAGTTACATACTAAACTATGCGGCTAATGTCTGAGCAAATAATTCACATATTATCTATAATATATAATATATTAACATATTTAAAGCCAACTAATGGTTACATACGAGGTCTGTTAAAAAAAAACCGTCTGTTCAAAATTTTGTTAATTTCGCGAGTTGTATTAGTTCGATTCGCGCAATATTTTCGTTATTATGTTGGTAAACATGTCTGAAACGTATCTGTACATTGTTAATCATATCGGATGTTTAGTCTGTTGTCAATTGTCAAAACGGTTACATGTGTTAAAAATGCTAAATATTGGTCTTGGTGAGTCTGTTATGAGTAAAACAATAAGTGTTTATAAGTGGTATAAGCGTTTCCAAGGAAGTCGTGAAGACGTTGAAGATCACGAGCGCTCCGAACACCCCAGCACATGAACAACCGATGAAATCATGGAAAAAGTGAAAGAAATGATTATGAACAATCACCGAATCACAATCAGATAGGTCGCTGATGATGTTGGCATATCAATTGGCTCATGCCATGAAATTTTTTCCGGTGTTTTTGGTATGAAGCATATGGCAACAAAATGTGTTCCAAAATTGTTGAATTTCGAACCGTTTGTCCCAGTGCGTCCGTTGCGTCCAAGACCAAAAAAAGCTCGGCAAGTGCGGTCGAATGTGAGGGTTATGCTCACTGTGGTCTTACATTACCGGCATAGTGCACCATTAGTTCTTGCCACAAGGTTAAACGATCAATAAAGAGTACTACCTACAAGTTCAACGCCGTTTGCGTGAAGCAATTCGAAAAAAATGCCCGGAATTGTGGCGAAACAATTCATGGCCTTTGCGCCACGATGTATACTTGTTCGTGAACTTTTGGCCAAAAACAGCACTGTAATGATGCCCTTCATATTCGCCAGATATGGCTCCGTGTGACTTTTTTGTGTTCCCAAAAATAAAGAGATCCCTAAAGGGCCGTCGTCGTCTTGCAAGCATAGATACCAAGCACTTCAAAGTATGAAAAAATCGCAAAATCTTACACTCACCATCATTTCGCACTGTTGGTGCATTTTTGTGGTTATAAGTCACAGAGATAAGATTAACTTTTCATATAAAAAAGTCGATTAAAAAAAACCGTTAAAACATAAACTACACTTTCTTCTGCAACTTTTAGCTACAAAATCCATACATCAGATTTTTGGTCACTGAATATTTAGTATATGGAAAAATCTATGAAAACATGTCAAATGGTTCGAACGATATTCTCTATAAAAAAAACTATTTTTACTTATTTCATTTTTGTTAATGTTCTCTGACTTATGGAACCTTCGAAAACAACAATAATTATGCAACAACTTAATATTAGTTTCTCGTAATACACGGATGTACAATTTGCATAAATAATGATCAGAACAAAAAGGAAGACATGGTAAATAAGGTTATCCTTGACAAAACGATAATCGGATGCAATCACAGCAGTTTCGTGACTAAGAAACTACACTAATAATTCTCGTTAAAGTGCAATAAATGTTTGATGATGATTATTCTGTTTAGTGTTGCTAATGTACATTTTAAATGAATATTATTGTGTGTCTATTGTTTACCGGTTTTTACAAGCGTTTCGTTTTCACAAATAATGGAGAGTATATCTCTGCTTTTAGAACAGGATAATATAATAGAAATAGATTTATCTCTGCGTATGATATATATTGGAGATACAATATACTACGTGTTTTTGTAATTAAATCAATGCAAATTACAAAATGCAATTAAAATTATGTTAAAACTATAACGTAGGATGATTTGGGAAATGTTAGTTATCTCACTACTTCCTTATGTAAAAATTATTTATTGTATATTGCTAATGGATACCAAATGTTAGTTCTTCATTACTTATTGTACATAGATATACCGAGATTTTGGTTACCGGTGTTTTCCACAACACTTCTAGACTTATATAGTAATGAACTTATGCAGTAATACAGATGTTATGTATATGCGTGTCTAAGGCTAGTACACACCTAGCAACAAAGTCGGGCGACATTGTATAGCGACAGTCCCTAGACAGTCGCTAAACAACGTCGCGTGTCTCCACACGAAAGACTAGTTTAAAGCCAGTTTAATAATTTTACGCTTTGGTTTTAACCAAACCAATTGCACTTTCTAGGGGAAGAACCAGATTTCTTTGGTTCATTCGGTTAATTTTTTATGTTCCCGCCTAATTTGAGATTTTAAGTTATGATTTTTTTTCTCCGTTTCATGATGTGGCATCTGGTATTTTTTGGCGAGATGTTCCATAGCATCCTTTCTTTTATTTCTATTTTTATACTCCCCAGATGTCACATCCTAAAGACAAAGGAGAGCTTGAAAATCTTCGATTATTTTTAAAGTTTTATCCATGGCGGACAAGTAGAAACTGACACACAAGTTTCGGAACACGTACAGACTACGACATGTTGCGCAACATTGCCTCAAATTCCCCGTTTTGACGGGATACAAGACTCGAGACTTTTGTATCGCGACAGTCCCGCAACACGAGAAAAATGTCCCAGAAGAGAGCTGAGGCCTGTATCTAGGACACATGTTCCTCGACTTTGTTGCTAGGTGTGTACTAGGCTTTAAAAATCTTGTTGGTGTGTTTTGCGAAAATAGCTCCATGACACATAAGGCGACTCAAAATGTGCTGGCCGACTAACACTTCGTCCAGAAATTTGTTAATAACGTTCGTCAATATGTGGAACAATAGTCTACAAAATCTTTGAAACGTATGTCTAAAAAAATGTGACTTATGAAACATGTTGAACGATTGATTATAAAGAAAAGGTTGGACATACTTCCATATAGGATGCAATCGTATCAATGCCCTTTTGCTAGCATACCGGCTTTAATTTCACAGACAAAGCAGAGTGGTACAGAAAGAACATTCTGACTAAATTTAGTCAAAGACTACACGATGATGAGCTTCAGCATCGCTATTTTCGGACGGTGCTACAACATAGGACACTAGGTATATCTTGTTACCGTGAGTTTTTTTACGACCGGCTTGATTTTAAGTTTACATAAATAAGTTGCATTTTATCTGAGGCTCTGACAAACAAATTTTGCAAGAACTATAATAAGGTATCGTTGAAAATGTGAAACCTTGCTATAAATGCCGCAAAATGCTTTTGGTAGGATGAGGCATGTAAACTTTGAACAAGGCGGAAGAAGAAGGGGGAACAGTTACTTGAATTTGGCATATTTTGTGAATAAAAACATTATTGACTTTCGTATTAATTTTCAAATTTTCATACAATATTGTCTTTCGTCTCAATTTTATCTCTAGAATAAAACAATATTGTTCTCTAGAATTAATAACACATTTGGACATTACTGAAAATGTCAGTGAGACACATAACTTGACACATGTCACAGATAATCAGACGTTTTCAATTTCATGACCACCTTTGACTAAGATCTTTGTTTTTGTTATGAGTTTATTATTATTTTATATATCATTTTACACATAGAACGTCTATCATGTCCTACCTACAGATTCTTTTTAAAAAAACTTTGATCTGTGATCTCAAATTTAATATAAGGGGTGAGCTTCTTCAATGCAATGTACTTTTTATATGCATTCGATGCATATAAAAAGTACAAAATATGTGATAGATTAATAATGAAGATTTATGGAAGGTTTTTTTTAAATTTTATTCTGCAATGTAACTCTATATGTAGCAAATAATATGCTCTACAACTACATCATGAACTAAGATATTGACGTTTTAGAGTGTGTTACATAATAGGTATTATAACAACGAGCATAAATTTTTGTAGATAATACAAAACCACTGTTAAGTTGTAATTAAGAAATCTTAATTGAATAATTTACACTGACAACCTCTATATCCAACATGATATACTATGAAAAAAAAACTACTGTACAATTAAATATATGTAATTAAATATACTAAGCGATATTGAAAAAGCAACACCTATAAGTAATTGATTTTAATTGATTTATTAACGAATCTACGTTATAATACATCTACATAATACATAATGTTTACTATTCACTTCATCGCTATTTGCCAAATAAAAAACTCTCATGTTGCCGATAAATGGAAGAGTATACCTGAGTCTAGCCATAAAAACAAGCCAAGGTTATGTTTTGAGATTTTCTATTTGGCAAATAGCGATGAAATAAACTATACTACGTTACTGATAAAATTTTTAAACCAGCCATAAAAATTTAGTTAGTATGTTTTATTATGGTTTCTTTTTCATTCGACGCTTAGAGTTGTCACAAATCTACAAAGTGTTATGTAGATGTACACGTTGTGTATGAAAATAACAGCCGGGGAGTAAAAAAAACGTTTGAACCGTCCTCTATATGAGAGATGCTCTCTCCTTGTTCTTACATTACATAACTTTTGATACTTTCGTCGATTTCGATTTTTGAATATTCGTCAGTTTTATTATTTCGTTATAATGCCAGGACGTGAGGTTTCTACATATAATAGGGTAAGAATTATTTATTGATTTGCATGATACTGCACATTCCAATCATCAAATATCCGAGATGTTAGACATTCCTATCGTCTGTTGTGCGAATAGGTATCAAGAATTAGGGACAGTGGAACGAAGACCACGTAGTGATCGACCTCGAGTATCAAATGAATGGCAGGATAGGTATTTAGTTTAATATGCCCGTAGACGCCAAAATGGTTCTGCTGCAGGCTCAGGGTTCACTTTCAAGGTACGTTTCGCTCTGTTATATCGACCTCTACAGTTCGAAGAAGATTTCATGGTGCAAATTTACGGACAAGAAGGCCTTTAAAGGTACCCACTCTACTTCCACGACATCGAGCTGCCCGCTTTCAATGGGCACGGGAACGTGGTGATTGGCTTTTGCAGCAGTGGCGATGGGTCTTATTCACAGATGAAACCATAATTGGACTGGTGAGTGATGACAATAGGCAAAGGGTCTGAAGAGACCCAGGTCGTCAAGAGAGACTAAATTTTCCCCGTGAGATTGCTCCCTACAATGGTGAGACAGTAATGTTTTGGGGAGGAATAATGTTCAATCGCCGTATGCTGTTAAATCTCAGAAATCAGAATATGACAAGTCAAGTTTATACTGAAAGTGTTATCAGACCCATTATTTATTCCCTACGCGACGAATTAGGTGACAATTTCATCTTATTGGGCGACAACGCGAGGCCACATTGTGCAAGAACGGTTCGAGAGGTACTTGAACAGGGAGATATTACCCGATTAGATTGGCCAGCTAATTCCCCAGATATAAATCCCATTGAGAACATGTGGAATTTTGTTTCTAGAGCAATTCACAAACGCATAAACAAACCCCAACATGTGGAAGAGTTAGCTGCAACAGCAATAGAGGAATGGGAAAATATTCCTCAAGAAATCGTTTGATTGTTTCAATGCACAGGCGTAGGCGTGTCTATATGTTACTGAGAAGCAGAGGAGGCCATGTTGATTATTAAGTTGTAGTTTACTTTCCTAAAAAATATTTTGTTAATTTTTGTCATAAAAAATTTACTTAAAAACTTAAAAAAAAAAATCTCATTGTTTTTTAATTGACTAAATTTTTAAATATTATTCCGGTATTACAAAAAAATACATTTAGAAAAAAACATACTTTGAAAAATAAATACAATATTTAAAAATAATTATTTACTAATACAGAACATCGGAGGTCCAAGACTTTTGACGGTGTGTGTAATTAATAAATACATAAATTAATAAAATATTCCTATTTAATGTATACCAATTTATAGGTTTACCAGTTAGTTCCGCTATTTTTTTTTCTTAAATTAAGTTATTAACCCAGCACTTTATATTAATTAATAATGTAGTATTTATATAAAATACTACATTATTAATTAATATAAACATCATACAGAAAGATGTAAAATATACATGGCCAATGTATTATTATTGTATAAATTAATAAATAATTTATTAGATTAGTGACTTCAATGTATGTTCCTTTTCCAATTTAACTGACAGTCGTGTACTCTTTCTTATCAAATAAAGTTTCAAACGCGACTTTATTTTCAGGAATTTGTATAAATATTTTATAACTTACCGTGCAATCCATCCGCTAGATAGTATTAATATAAAGGTCAAAGTATGATTATTGCGGTATAATAATGTAAAACAGACATTTGCTAATCTAACGCTTTGATGACTATTATTATGTGTACAGATAAGAACTGCATCACGTTATTTTCACCAGAATCTGTCGCTTTAGCTATGATAATAAAACGTCTAAAGTGCCAATTAACTTTTTATCGTCGTGTGTTTTGTGTGTAAATCATAAGTTTCCAAGTGTTGCGTCTTGCTTTAATTTTGGCGAACTGTTGCTGACGCGAACATGGCTTCCAAATTTATAGCCCAGCTTGATTTAACGAGGTTATTGTATTTAACTTGGTTTTGCTAGTTAATGTATAACGTATGTCTCGGACTAGACTAGACGATTTACTATTCCAACAAAAATTACTGTCATATTACAATTAAGAATGTCATGATAACCCGACAAATGAAGTATAATACTGGAATATTGTCAACATATTATAATACAAAATATAAAACACGAATGAAGAAGCTGAACACTTTATGACAACAAATACGAGTCCAAAATCACATGAGTTCGACCGTACTGACTTTTTAGCTATAGCACAATTAAAATTTTGGGTATTAAATTTTATGAACCATCTCCTGTTAAAACTGATCATCTGAAATCAAAGATAGTCATAGAAGCTATCATAGAGTTAAGTGCATACAAAACATATTGCCGATCGCCGTTTCCGAAAATTGTTCTTAAAAAAATAGCACATGAAACTGAAGTACAAAAATTCGGTAAAAAACTCAGTTATTATCGTAATTTGCTTAAGTACTTTTGGTTATTTTTGAAAAATCGTTGTTCTGTTAACAATGACTTAAAGCGTGACTGTGCCAAATTTCAAAAGAATCTGTCGATCGGTTCTCGAGATATGACGGGTACCGTTTCGGATTCAAAGAAGGTTGCCTTTTTTAGGATGATGAATTATCGTGCTTGTTTCATCTTTCTTAGCGCGAGAAATTTTGTGCGTATACATTATTACAATATAATACGAAAAAATGCATGAAACAATAATTCCTCAAGTTTGACGCTCATTAGTTAAGTCGACCATTGTTCCGCGCCCGACGAGGGCGCTCATTGAGGGGCGTAGGTAGTAGCAGTATTAGCCGCCCTCAACCGCGAAACGGAAAGCTTATCTGTAAATTTTAAAGATATCGCCTTGAAATTTTCAGAATATATTCTTAAACCTTCATACTATAATAATACTCAAAATTATTATCGAAAATGTTGAAAATCTTAGGTGGATGTAGCCCTTTAAGCAACATGTATGATTTGGATGTATGGATTGTTTGTGGATCTGCCGTTTGTTTTCCATGTGTATTCTCCCTATACATTAATCGTATCGAGTACTAAAGGGAGAATGTATATATCTATGATATTATGTAGAAGTATATTTCGTTTGTTGTAACACTATCATCCCTGCTACTTCACATGACCAAAAATGTCTTCGATTAAGACCAAGATTAATAGCTCTCTTCCAGAAAGCGGAAGTTTATTTTTAACATTTGGTATTCTAAAAATTCTAAAGTGTCAACTGTTTTACTAACTTTATGACCATTATACTTATTCCCCCAATTAATTACCAACCGCAAATAAATACTTTTCTCTTCTAACAAACGTAATCCATTTTATTCCAATAAATAGTATGTCGTTTATTTACAGATTCTTTTTTTATATAAGTGCAACCATATTGAGTTGATAAATATTTACATTAAGGATATACCAAAACCGAATAGACGACGCAAGGGGCAGTCTCGAGCATTGATATTTATGCGTCTGGAAACAGGCGACGCCACTTATTTATTAAGTCGAAATCGTGGATGTCACTAACGACGCCTGTAATGTACTATGTAGTACACATTCAAAGCTCTGGCTTTCGGATATTCCTGTTAGTGGCGAGTTTACATGTACTTCAGTTAAACTTGCTTTGTTAACAATTTGCAAATTATACCAATGTTTAACAGAAAACTTTTACTGTCTTTTTTTGTACCAGTTTGACGTTAATTAGGGCGAAGTTTACTTCAACCTGCGGTCGAATTGCGAGCACGGTTTAAATTATGATAAAGTGGTTACTTTAACTGATTAGTGATTACCACATGCAGCAGTGTTGACTGTAGACAGTGTTGACTGTAGATTATTTTAACATTGTTTAATCATCAGTTTAACATTATTTAATCAACATTTAAAGATTTTAAACTGCTTCAGAGTACAGTAAACCATGCACAATTAATTACTGTAAGTTAGCATTATTAAATTATGCCACCGAACGATATATACGACAATATCTAAAACTTTGCAATATAAGGCGCGTCTTACATATGTTTTTTAAAGTTAGAACTCTCGATGCAACAATAAATGTAGGAAACAAGTTTTTGGACAAACACCGAAAGATTATACATAACACAACGCGTATTTCGCGAATCAGATTGGCATCACCCGAAGAAAATAAAAAAAGTTTTTCATAATTTCCTGATTAACAACTTTGTTAGCAAAATGCGCGTCGAACGATGTATATTTCGATGTTTATGGAAAACCGGTCTCCTCATTTTAACGTATACTTTTACCACTAATATATACAGATAGTCACAAAAGTATCCGGCCATCTGTTAGCCTCAAAATTTGAATTAAAGGATGACCAGAGTAGACTTTTATAAAACGAGCCGAAAACAGGTGTGTACAGCACCTCGTGACCCCAAGGTACTGATAAATGCAGCCGTAGAAGCGACCACTTGGGGAAGTACCCAACCAATATGTTGGAACGCATAAAATATGCCACACAAAAGTATCCGGCCAGTTAATCACTTCGCCTCTTACTGCGTTCATACTTGAACAAAAAAATTATATTCTTTGACTGTCGTCATCAGAATCAATGTTGACTGTCGTCGACAGTATCACAGCAATGCCGAAAGTTCGCGAGATTACAGTACCAGAGCGACATGTTATTCACTTGGCCGAAAAGGGGCATTCAGAGCGGCAAATTAGCAAAACCAGTGTAATACCAACGGAATGTTTGCTGTGTGTGTCGTTGTCGTCGGCATTTATTCTTGTTAGCACGATAACTCAACTAAATCGTGTCGGATCGATCGGGTTTTGACTGATTCTGATTGGGGACGTCTTCCAGACGACACCTATTGATTTTGAGGTGGATAGAACACACTCTGCCATGTACATGGGTCATGAGAAAGTACAATGCTGGACGATTTGAGAATTTTTTTTAGCACGATAACTCAACTAAATCGTGTCGGATCGATCGGGTTTTGATTGATTCTGATCGGGGACGTCTTCCAAACGACATCTCTTGATTTTGAGGTAGATAGGACACACCCCACCCTGTCCATGGGTTATGAGAAAGCACGATGGTGGACTATTCGAGAAATTTGTTTTGTTAATACGATAACTCAACCAAATCGTGTCAGATCGATCGGGTTTTGACTGATTCTGATCGGGAACGTCTCCCAGATGACATCTATTGATTTTGAGGTGGATAGGATACACCCCACCCTGACCATGGGTCATGAGAAAGCACGACGGTGGACTATTTGAGATTTTTTTTGTTAACACGATAACTCAACTAAGTCATTTCGGATCGATCGGGTTTTGACTGATTCGGATCGGGGACGTCTCCCAGATGACACCTATTGATTTTGAGGTGGATAAAACACACTCTACCATGTTCATAGATCATAAGAAAGCACAATGGTGTACTATTTGAGAAGTTTGTTTGTTAGCATGATCCACTCAATTAAATCGCGCCGGATCGATCGGGTTTCGACTGATTCTGATTAGGGGCGTCTACCAGACGACATCTATTGATTTTGAGGTGGATAGGACACACCCCACGCTGTTCATGGGTCATGAGAAAGCACGAGGGTGAACTATTTGAAAAAAAATTGTCGCATAAAACAACATATTCTTCATTTATGTGTTGGTTCATTTTTTCTCGGCTACTCAATTTTGAGATAGAGATGTTCTACGTGCGGAAAAGTCCGTTTTAAGGTTTTAAGACTGTTTACTTTTTTTGGTTTTTATGCTGAAAAACGAGAAATAAACCGAAAAAAAATTTTTTTTTTTCTTTACACGACTATATTACTTTTCCGCATATAGTGGAGTGCGGAAGTAAAATTTTATGCCGACGATACACACACAGACAAAATTTTTTAAAAACCATTTTTTTAGGCCGAAAAACGAAAAATAAACGAAAAAAAATGTTGTTTTTTCCATTTTTCTTTACACGATTACATTACTTTTCCGTTAGTATAGTTGAGTGCGGAAAAGTAACAAGTATCATACATTATACACAGTCTAGAATAGCCCACTTCGATGCCACATGAGTGGCGATATCGTACATAAAAGCAACTACATATGTATAATATATTGTATACATAATTGCTAATAAGTTTCTAAATAAGGTTAGCAATTTTTTATCCCGAATCTAATTGTGCCACGGGAATCTTTTTATGTCTGAAATTTTATAAACCATACTAGCTTTCAAAAGAGATTAAAAATTACATGTATTATTTTACTGAAAAACACAGTTCAATCAATGTTGCCATGAAAGCCATGTATTTTTTAATAATGTATTTTAATATGGCTCTTTTGAACATTATCGTTTAAGTTATAACATAACCATTTTTTTAATGTAATAACTTTGATTCACTGAATATTTTCAATTTAAATTATTTGACTTTAACCCATTTTAAGATGCACCACCCCATTATATTTTACTTCAATAGTATATCGAGCACATCATACAGTAGTCTACAACTGCCTAGTTGAATGCCTCATCAGTGACGTCATATATAAGAAATTACGTATGTTATAATAATTTATATACTGAATTATTTGTACCTACATCGATTCAAATATCTCAAGTCTACGCAACATCTGGACAGGCGCGGGGTTACTCCAGTGTAATATTAATAGAACCCGATAATATTATGCACAATAAATTAGTAGCTATAGATCGTCGTTTATAAAAATTATGTTGGTATTCAGTGAGTTTTCACACGTGAATAAATTCGTTCATGTAGCAATATTCCTAGAATTGCAAATATTTATTCAGTATAATAATGAGCCGATAATTAGTTATTAATATGTATATAGTAATATGTAAGCGGTCAGACAGGACGACAAAGCTAAACTGACCTACACTGAATTGCCTGTACCTACATCGCTCAGGTATTTCAATAATACAGGGTGACTGGTACAGCGACGTATTCCTTTGAAGAGGTGTTAGTAGAGACAATTTGCAGTCAATTGAACCATAATATGCATAATACCATTGTTGATAGTTTTCGAGATATTTTAATTTTTGTATTTTCTTAGAAATGTACTACCTAATACTATTAATTGTAAAATTAAAAAAGGCATAGTTTTTTTGTAATTTTATTTTGCTACTACTGTTAATACACATAGTTTATGTTATGTAATAAAAATTATATTAAATATTTTGATGTGACAAAAATACAGGAGCTAAAACCTGCAAGGGTTGTTAGAAACTTTAACCTAATTGTACATTCACCAGGATTTATTTCAAACATTTGTGAATACATTCAATCTACACAATATTTTAAAAACTTCTATGCTTCATCGCCTTTCGTATGAGGTACAAAGTTTTAAGAAATTTCGTGTTACTCTAACTAGTCCCTACCAACACATCTTGAAAGGAATACGTCGCGGTCCCGGTCACCCTGTATAATACCAAAAACGCACGAGTATTATATTAATGGAGGAATTCATTCCTTTGAGTCAAAAATCTGTAACTGTTTCAAATGAATTTAAGAAGGACATACTTATTCTATGAATATTCCACACCAAACGTTATTTTTTGGGAGTACTACCTTCTAAAAAGTATTATCCAATTAGTATTTTCATCTCACCAATGTACTGTATTCGAATAGTTAACTATTCTACTTGTTGTGACACATAACATCATCACTTAACAACTTTTTATAAAAAAATCTTATGGCAGTATTCTCCTGCAGCTCATAAACTATATTATATCTTCTTCTCAATATGATATTCTAAAATATGAAATTCAAACAGGAAAAGCGATCAATGAACTTTACTTATTTTTTAAAACTTCAACAAGCTTTTATCGATTTTTCAATAAAATATAAAGCAGATATCAATATAAAATATATGAATTTATGAAAATTAAAAAATATTAGTCACTATTATGTATCATGTTTGATGTATTAATCAATTGCTTTTTGAGTCTTTATTTTAGTAACAAGACAAAATGGAATAAATGTGACGCACTACTTTTGTAACATACTATAGAATATATGGAAACATTACTCAGAACCTTAGTATGTACAAAAACGTCTACTGTTATTTAATTATTACGCAAGTAACTTTTCCATTGCTTTACTATTCATTTCAAACTTGTCTCTGCATTACCATATACCAATTATTAAGTCTACATATTGTTTTTATTCTGACGACAGATTGGGCATAAGTATAAATTGGGTATAATTTATACTTATTTTTCTTAGAAGCTCCCAGTGATTTTCGGGTGCTTATAACGATTTTCCAATAAGAATTTCCAATGACCGTGTAAAACTGTGAAATCGATTAAATGCAAAACCAGTGACTGATGTTGGATACATACTCTCTTGTGGATCATGTTTTATGTTGTCATTGTTAACTTCTGTGAGTAACTAAATAATTGTAAATAAATACTTTTATGTTGTCATTAAAATATTTAACTATTCTTACGTATAAATTCCCATAATTATACAGTAGACATTATGGCCTGCATATCTTCAAGGTCAGGAAATTCTAATAATAAAATTATTACTTAGGAAACTGAAACACTAAGAAACACCATTTGAAACAAAGTCTGATATTAATGAGGATTAATAAAAGAATTACACAAAATAATTTACACTGTATCATTTGTGTATTAAATATACACATTAAGCAACCTAAATATATGTATGTACAACTCAAAGATTCACCTTGTATCAAATTTCAACAAAAAAGACAATTACTTTGATAATTATAACTGGTATGTTATTATGTACTTATTTGCAGCTGTTTTGTCATATTACTAAATAATCTACAGTATAGGTAATCTCATGTATAGTAAAAAACTACAATCACAGAAAATAAAATATAATTAGATATATTAAACAATATACCTTGGTTTTGCTTATTAGTTACAACAGAATATCACAAAATAGCACCATAAATATATAACCTGAAAATTTATTTCGATATCTATTAGATCCCAATAAGGGGAGCCTGTGAGATCTGCATGTAAGAGAATAATTACAGAATATCAATTTTATACTATAATTGCGAAAAACTTCAAGCAAATGTGATTAAATGAAAGGCCAGGTATTGCTCATATACTCTGTCGTGAGTCATATTTTGTATTCATTGTCAACTTCCATAAATAACGAAATAATTGTAAAAAATACTATTATATTGCCATTACATGCCTATTACTATATTAATAACAATAACCTTAATACGAGGGGCACTATTTTTATTTTGAGCCTAATAATAGAAGAACATTAACTTGTCATTGAAAATTACTTTATTATTTTGCAAAATATTTTTCTTCATGATCTATACACTTCTGCATGCGTTCGAACCATTTTCAAAGCAGTTTTTTCCATTCCGCTTGAAATATCTCCAAAACATGGTTTTTGAACACATAAACGGCTTCTTATGCCGACGAAAATCGTTGTCCACGCAGTTTATTTTTGACGTTCCGGAACAAAAAAAGTCATTGGGTGTCAAATCAAGACTGTACGTCGGATGACCCATTAATTAGATTTTTTGAGTGTTCAAACATTCGGTTGTTAGACGAGATGTGTGAGAGCTCGTATTGTCATGATGAAGAATGATCCGACGGCGCTTGTTTGTTTTCCTTATTTCACCGAAGGCTTCCGGCAAACAAATGGTTGTGTACCATTCAGAATTCACCGTTTTACGTTCCTCTAAAGGCACTGTTGCCACATGACCAGTTTTTCGGAAAAAACAGGCGACCATTTTTTATGAAGAACTTTTGTTGGATTTGGTTCATCTTGAAACACCCATACGGTCGACTGCTGTTTACTTTCCGGCTCATACGCATAGATCCATGATTCGTTACCTGTTACAATCTTATATACGTCTTTTGAAGCACCACCATTGTATTTGTTTGCACCAATGGACACGATCATCTTTTTGAGTTTTTTTTTCCAAATTATTTGGGATCCACAGAGAACAAACCCTTTTTACAGTTAAATGATCATGCAATATTCTATATATGCTAGTCGAACTAATGCCTAAGGTTGTCTTAATCTCACAGTATGTCAGATAACGATCTTACATTATCAATTTTTTCACAGCATCGATTTTTTCTGGCACAACAACTGGTTTTGGACGACCTTCACGACTTTTGTCGGTGAGCAAATGGTGGCCACGATAAAACTCGTTATACCAGTTCACACTGGCAAACGATGGGGCTTTATCGCCAAAAGTGGAAGTAAGTTGATATATGTATGCACTCTTGTCTGAATAATTGTAATAAATCATCGCACGAAAATGTTTACAAGTTAATTCCATTTTTTCGCTGATACAATTTTAAAATCACTGTAAACAACACAAATCGCGATTAAATGATAAGATGCTCTGAAGAAGGTTATGGTCAAAAGTGTCAAACTTTCCATTGGAAACGTCAGATGGCGTCTGACAGCACGAAGTAGGCACTAGACATTATGGTCTCAATATCTTCAAGGTAAGGATTTTTTTTTTATAAAATTACTACTTAGGCAACTAAAACACATTGGGAAGAAATCCATTTGAAACAGTACTATGGTGTGTCTTTCTTTTTACCCTTACCCTTACTCGACGCGCATTTCGCCAATCAACTTGGCACCATTAGCAGATAGTTGCAGATTTCATAATCTCCTGATAATGCTAACTTGGTAGACGAAACGCACGTCGAGCAACGTGCAATTTCGATATTCGTGAAAAACTAGTCTAGACCTCTTTTTTTTTTTTAAGAACATGTTGTCAAATAGACAGTTCCACATATTATTATTATGACTAAAATTGTTTAAGATTGAGAACAGAAATTAATGAAGTTGCATAGAGAATGTACCTGTAATCTGGTAATATATGAATAGAACCTAAATCAATAACTACTATATGTACATTATTTAAGAGAATCGATAAAATGTAATCTCCGAAAAATTTAGATTATGTTCCATGCATATTTACAAAAGTCTGACCTTGTCTATTTTTCTATTTTTTTTTCTTCTTATGAAACCGAAATAATAGCAAAACAACCAATGATTTACAAAATAAGTGACAAATAAATCATATTCTCACATCTATTATTTGTCATGCACCTAGCTACCAAAACTTATTTTTAGATATACTTGAAAAAAATTGAAAATATATTTAAAATAACTTTCAGGGTTAGCAAAGATTTGACGAAAAATGTAGAATATGCGGACAAATGTTTTTCGTGAAGGTATCGTTCCCTGTTTTTATTGTTTAACGTCGAATCATTTTAAATAGTCATAATAACAAATAAATCATTAAATATACCATTAAAAGATACATTCTTATCGGGATAAATTTATAAATCAAATTATGGCCATTTTTATGCATATTAAAAAAAAAAAAATAATGTAGTGTCCTTTTTGAATATTAAAATATACACTAAGTTCTAATATAAAATATAATTCGATTTTAAAATATGCTTTACAATTACCTAAATTATTGCCGTTTCATCAGCTATCTAATGTACTGGATATACAAATTAATTTGGACCGTTCGACTGATAAACTTAAGTTCAGTTGACCATTGGCCACTTACTAATAATAACCCCTTCTTATTTTTAGTGTCATAGCACTAATAAATTATTATATCTTACTGTCATAGGAACCTTCTAACGTTTATTTGACAACCAGTTTACTAATAAATTAAACTAAATATAACGTCAAAAATGTTTCTCCTTCAAAAATTAAATTTAGATGGATTATTTAATTTTAGTACTTTTGCCGCAAAAAAAATGAACCTACAATAACCAAAATAACAATATGAGGCAGTTAGTAAAGGTATTATTAATATTTTAGTACAATCAAAAGAATGACATTTCTCAGGATTTCAGTGATTTATGTATATGGAAGTCTCTTTATTGCTTGGTTGGATTTAACAAGAACGGGAAACTGTGTAGAAAAAACATCATAAGATAATGTATATATATTTTTTACGTCCTGATATTTAAGGGGGCGACTTAAGCGGGGTGAAAACGGCGTACGCAGTTCAAAACCACATTTTCAACTATATCTGTACACTACTTAAGATACCAATATGAATAAAAAACAAAATTCTACTCCGAGAAGGCTTCTAACTGGATGGACAAATACAAATACTTTGATTTTTCACCTCTAGTTTGTCCAATTGGCAAATTTTCATTTAGAGTAATAGTTTTTCTTATACTTATAGTATTTAAAAAAAGTTACTTGTTTTCGTTTTTCTTTTCTTGGTTTCTAAGGAAGAAACGATTTTTTCTAAAGTTACTATGTTACGCTCGTTTATTCGATCGCTCACAGTAATACATACTTGTACACCGATTAAATTTTAAGTTCTCATATGAATAGATATTCGTCTCATATCTCAACAATAGAAGACAACTAGGTATTTATTAGTGGGGGGGGGGGGGCTGCCAGACGCATTTTTCAAATTATTTTTCCTAGAAATTTCCCTAACCTATATATTGGGCAATCCAACTAAAACTCAATCTGACAACGAACTTGGTTCGATGTGAATATTATATGGGGTTTCAACATAGCTTCTGGTACATATGTATAACTTTAGCAAAGTAGTCATCTCACTACCAGATACAAAAACTTAAATTGTAAAGCAATTCAATGTAAAATAAAAAACCTCGTGTCCCCCATGACAGAACGCCACTGGGTCGGGTAAATAAATTGCTAGGTTCAGGGCGAATACGGTAGCGCAGTTGACTTTGATATTCCGTGTCCTGTAAACTATTGCTTTAAACTAATATCTCCCTTGCACTAATGTATATGATAAGAGTATTTTTTAAACCTCTATTGTATTAACGATTTACTTATTTTGCAACTTGCTTCTAGGGATTATAAATACGTCCCAATGTTGGTGTGGATCCCATACGCCATACACGATAAACGAAAGTATTAACATTTATATCTAGGAAATATTAACATCCGTTTGATGAACGAAACATACGCATCAATACATATTTTTTAAATATAAACTTCTACACTGTACTGTTTGGGTATAAAATGTCTATGTTACTGGATATCATTTCATATCGGAACTGAATTTATTTGAAAATAGTTACTCTATATATACTATTATTTATTTTATTTGTATTACTTTTTCAGTTATCTTATTATTATATTATATCATCTGTTGTATATCATACTAAATGAATATAAAATAAAAATAAACAGTTTTAAAACCTTAATTGAGTGACAGTGCTAACAAAAAAAAATTCTCAAATAGTCCGCCATTGTACTTTCTCATGCCGAAGAACGAAAAATAAGCCCAAAAATATTTTGTTTTTTCAATTTTTCTTTACACGATTACATTACTTTTCCGCGTATAGTGGAGTGCGAAAAAGTAAAATTACAGCTTACTGTTAGATATTACTTTTTCGCACTCCACTATACGCGGAAAAGTAATGTAATCATGTAAAGAAAATGTGAAAAAACTAATTTTTTTTGGGTTTATTTTTCGTTTTTCGGCCTAAAAACAAAAAAAAATGGTTTTTAAAAAATTGTTGTGTGTGTGTGTTGTTGTCGTCGGCATTTATTCTTGTTAGCACGATAACTCAACTAAATCGTGTCGTAACAATCGGGTTTTGACTGATTCTGATGGGGGACGTCTCCCAGACGACACCTATTAATTTTGAGGCGGATAGAACACACTCTACCATGTACATGGGTCATGAGAAAGTACAATGGTGGACTATTTGAGAAATTTTTTTTGTTAGCACGATCACTCAATTAAATCGTGTCGGATCGATCGGGTTTCGACTGCTTCCGATTGGAGACGTCTACCGACATCTATTGATTTTGAGGTGGATAGGACACACCCCACCCTGTCCATGGGTCATGAGAGCACGATGGTGGACTATTTGAAAAAAGTAAAACTGTCGCATAAAATACATATTCTGCATTTGTGTTGATGTATTTTTTCTCGGCCACTCAATGTCGAGATAGATGTTCTACGTGCAGAAAAGTCCGTTTTAAGGTTTTAAAACTGTTTATTTTAAACACTATTTATAGATGAATTTTTAAGAATGGGAATCTACTATCATGAGTTTGTGGTTTGAGAGGGGTATACAGGGTTCTCATAAAATGTAAGTTCTAATCAATATATTTCATTATGATAAAATAGAATCTGTACAAAAATGATTAATGCTGTTTTAATTTTTATTTGGTGGATATAAGTAATCATGGGGCCTATATGGTTGTTGTACATTGCTGGAGAAGAAGTACTTTTGGTAATATTGTGAGCAAATCCAGAAATTGGCCAGTTTACGGGATCTATTTTAACCACGAGTTCGCCACTGGAATTCTTCAAATTCAAGATCCAGAAGCTGTATTGTTTGGATAGTGTGGAAGCCTGTATTGTTTGCCTGGTGTATTGTTTGAATAGTGTTTTTGCTAGAGGTAAATTAGTTTTTATTTTCTTTGCTTATTTTTATTGTCAAAAAGAAAAACATTTTTGCGTAGCGGTAGGATTTATGTTCTTTTTTTCATTTTAGGGTTCACAGAGGTTAAATTAGTATCTCTAGAATATAGTATCCTTCTAGAATAAATAATCTGTGGAGTTACGGAGTTTTGATCATATACGAGTATATCATCTTGGATTACTTGCCCCATAAGGAACTACAGCCGATGTCCTTATAACATGTGTTATTTTTATTTCACTTGGGGCCACCTTATCGAAATACGGAACAGACTACTGTGTGCATATACTTTCGAGGGTAGTATACTATTGCTGAACACTTCGTAAGGTCGTATTGTTCCTAAGGTACAACTCAGTAAACAAAATTGGGGTAATTTCTTCACAGATTAGTTTTAAAGTATTTAATATAAAATGTATTGATATTTATTTTGTAAAACTATAAAAGACGTACAAAGAGAACTATCAAATTAAGATTAAATATTAACTATGTCTAGTTAATATCACTACTTTTAATATGCGTTGCGCTTACGTAAGCTCCTGAACAAAGGAATGTTCAAACATTTTTATTTTAACTTGAGTAACGTTAGCGTTTCTCTTACCTCTTAAATATGCATTGTTTTGTGGTGATCCAGTATTGTTGGTTTTTTATTATTTTGAATAGACGATTTATATGTATGAGAGATTTCCTAAAGTTCTAACTACTAACTGTCCATAGATTTTGTAGATATTGTTTATAATACTGTAAATAAATTGGCGCAGAAAACAGAGTTGAAAATTGGTACGAATGTTTGGAACACCATTGTAAATGAAATGTGAAAAGTCCCCATTGATCCCACATCTGCAAAAAAATTTATTCAAGGTCAAAGTTCGCAAATATGGGTTTTTTGCATTTTTTACCCAAACGATAAGTTTTATCATAAAAATAGATCAAACAGAAATTGTAGATCATGCAATTATCTATAAAAATTTTTCTAAGAATCACCATTTCTGAGATATAGCGATTCAAAAAGTTAAAAAGTTGTATTCTCCATAATATGCACACGTTTATAATATGCCATCTGTGAGGTAGTGTACTTGGCGCATTTTTTTTTTTAACGTGGTTTCCCCAGTAGGCCTATTCCACGATCTATTGTAGTCCTGTTTAATTAAATAATATTGTATTAAATAAAAAATGGTACTATTGGAAATGATGAACGCGGTGTGAATAATGAGTAATTGGGGAAAACTGTTCGTCTGATTGATAGTTATCTAATGGCACTTCAAAAGTAATGTCTTCTTCTTCACCTCTTAATTCTTCTTCTTCTTCATACTGTTGGATACAAGTAAATTGCTCTAACAGCAATGCATCAGATGTCTCCTCGCTTATATCGTAAGAATCCTCTTCTGATAGCGACTCCAGATTGGAGCACGACTGGCCTTGACAACTGGTACATGCTAATGAACAAAACAATCCAACTTTTTTGAAGCCGCATTTAGCACTACACCCCTTTTTGCAATTGCAAAAAATTGTATTGAGGAGTTTTTCCGGTGCAGATGGGAGTAAAGTCTGGATTGGTTCCAATGTATTGTCAATTAACTTCTAACCCCAGTCTTCTGGGTCCAGTTGATTACCAAGCCACACTTGAACTTGATAATATACCCGAAGTAGATGTTGATGAGCAGATGCAGTGGTTGGGGGAAGACAAGCTAATTGCACTCGTTTAATGTTACGAGTATTTTTTTACAAAAGATAAGTATCGAAACTTATCTAAGCAGGTAATTTTTTGGAGCTCCATATACAGAAAGAAGGAAGTGAATTCCGTTGGTGATTACAGCTTGTGGGGTAGAGTTACTCTCTTTAAAAACTTTAGCACAATTAACTAAATCCTTTTTTTCAAACAATTTAAAAACTGTTGTTTTACCCCTCCTGAAAATTGCTGATGTATCGCAACCAGTTATTGCGTGTAAAAGTAGTATGTGATTTTGGAATTTTGAAAAAGCAGATAAACTTTTGGATGAATACATTTCCGATTGCTGTTGAGCCTTCCCAGGTTTTAAGAAATAAATAACTTTTTCGGTTGGAGTTCGAGCAGTAAGTAATACCAATAAATCAACATCTTCACCAACAACAATAGTTGTATTTGTTGAGTTGAATTGTTCTATTGCTGTTTCAATTATCAGGACATCAGCGTCATTATCAGATTGTTTGACAAAAATATTTTCAGTGGTAAATTTTTCTTTCAATATTAAAATGAACCGAGGCTTGTTGTGAGTATTAGTAAGAAATTTTTATTGGCTTGTGGGAACTGTCATAAATTGACACATATAAATCAAAAATGACATGAGAAGATGAAGATGTTATTGTAGTTCGACGACGTTGTTCTGTGGCTTTAATATTTTTCTTGTAATCTGTATAGCCATCAAATACAACAGTCACTATATTGCCAAAATATCTACGTACATACTGAACGCATTTATCTAAAATGATGTTAAATGTTTCTTCGCGATCCCATACAATACGGTGTAATAGATATCCTCCATCGATGATGTACGTAGCATTTATGTTGTCAATATCAATGTTTATTTTTTGAAAACAATCGTAAATGGCTGATTTTTGTGTTTTACGCATTCCCATATCATCGAACAGTGACAACGGGTAGGAAGCCAATTCATATTCGAAATATTTTTCAATTTCATCTTCAAATGTCGTAGTAATACTTATGCGTTGAAATAATAATACAGGGACAACAGGTACTTTCTCATCGTGAACTTTTATGGTGCTACTCATAGCTATACTCATAAAGAGGGACTACTTTATCAGCGCGTTTTAATTTAATGTTATTAAACATATGTCCTGTCATTTTATACATGGAGGCAATCCCAACTTCATGAGCTTTATGACGGTTAATTTTATCATCACCAACGACTCCATTGGCAATAGATATAATTTTGTTAACCTCCGGAAAAGGATCATATGATGAAAACCACTCTAGAAGTTTTTGTATGTCTTTAGCATCTTTCTTCACTCGTGAATCACTTGCGTCAACATGCTGATGATCTGTTGTATCCATTCTAACATTAGCAAGATCTTCCAATCCTTCACAAACAGTATTCATTGCATACATACCATAAACCAATTTGCTTATGACACTCTCTTTCGTACTTCTCCATTGCGCAATACCTCCATCTGTCTTCATAGATTTCATCATTGACTGCTCGATCGCCATATCCGTTTGTGTTTATATTTTCAGAATCATACAATTTGTACGTATAAGTTACACAGACTTAATATTTTTACTCGTATTACGGGCCCAGTGATGTATATAGGCGGCGTAATCGTGCATACTATAGAGAACACAATTTTTTAACTTTTTGAATCGCTATATTTCAGAAATGGTGATTCTTATAAAAAAAAAAGTGTAAGAACAATTTTTATAGATAATTGCATGATCTACAATTTTTGTTTGATATATTTTTATGATAAAACTTACCATTTGGTTAAAAAATACAAAAAACCCATATTCCCGAGCTTTGACCTTCAATAATTTCTTTTGCAGACGTGGGATCGATGGGGACTTTTCACATTTCATTTATAATGGTGTTCCAAACATTCGTATGAATTTTCAGCTCTAAGCGAATTTTTGTAACCTTGAATGTCTATTTTGACCGGGCTATCATAATAGTTCAGCTAGGTATAATTTTACAACTAATATATTTAAATAAAAGTAATAAAACTCTCAAAACTATTTTATTAAAGAAAAATATTGATAACAGAAACAAAGTATAAACTGTTAACTTAAATACGATTAAATATTACTACATTATTATGTGTCAATGACAAATTTGTTAATAAAAAACATAAGATTCGCGGTTCAGAATACGAGTACCTAGTTCGGCTAGTGGCTGAAATGCATAGCAGGCTAAACATTTGTAGCATTTTAAAATAGAATCTCAATTGTTATCAAAGTGAAGCGGATATTATAATAGGTGTTTCGGGCGCATCTGCTAAGATTTTCTAAAAAAAAAAATTGTTAATGCTCATAAACAGGGAATTTCGGATCGGAAAATATCTGCTACGTATTCACTGCTTCAATCTACATACAGCAAGGCATTACCAACTTGTATACTTAAAACTGGATGCACAGTCCAAAGGAAGAAAACTGGTCGACCATTCCAAATTTCACGCTTTGAAGAGGACTGTAATAACAAACCGACGACCCAGTGCAAAAAAAAATTATGGTACTATGGAGGCAAGTCATTGGAAAAAATATTTCTGTATCCAAAACTAAACGCTCAATAAAGAAAATAGGATACAAATTCTACAAGGTAAAGTTTTATTATTTACATTTTACTTTTGAACTTGCCGGTTTCTCCTTTAGACAAGCCGTTATTAACTTAAACGACAGAAAATCAATAGGCTACGGTGGACCAGAGAACATAGACACTAGACTTTACAACAATGGCACAAGATAATTTGGACTGACGAATTCAAATTTAAAATTTGTTTGGGTGATACCAGAAAACATATGCGAAGAACCCCCACAGAAAACTTATCCTGACTGTTTGGTTAGGAAAGTGAAGTTCCCTGCGTCTCTTATGATCTGGGGGTGTATGACTGGTATGGGCATAGAAAAATTGCATTTCGTATATGGTACTGTGACATCAGAAAAATATAAACAAATTCTGACAGGCAGTTTATTGCCGTCAATACCAATATGTCAAGGCACTGACGCGCAGTACATTTTACAGCAGGATGATGCTGCCTGTCACAGCAAAACTGTCAAAGCTTGATTTACAGAACAAAATGTCTCTGTCATGGAATGGCCCTCTCTCAGTCAATACTTCTCGCCAATAGAAACATTGTGGCATAACATGAAAAAACAGTTGAGCAAACATTCAACACGATCAGTTAACGGTCTACGCACCAAATTGCAAGAAATTTTGAACAGCACGCTTTCTGGAAAATGCGCTAAGCTGTAGATACAATGCCTGCCAGAATTAAATCGTGGGAAACATGGAATTGTTATCTCTATTACGCGTGTTATATATTGTCAATAAACAGAACTCCCTTACAAATATAAAACATAAAAAATCCTGGAAGACCCTGTATATAACAAATATAACTACTAACATTATTTATGTATTTAAATAAAATATTCTGTTATTTATTTAAATACATCGCCGAAATATGGTACATGCTAAAAATACTTTGGTGACGATAAAATTTATCAAGCTGCAAGCCGGTACGTCTATTTTATTTATTTATTGTACAAAATGCTTCTACAATGCTCTGTAAGCTCAGCCAAGGTTTTAAACATAATGCTTCAAAGAGCAAGAAGTTATTACGATGATCGCGGTGGTCCATTGAACATGTCGGGCTGTTCCTATTTTATGCTCCTGTTATGATCGTTATTCTGTATTCAAATCTATATGGTGGAGTTTCCATCTCGTAGTCTAGATAAAAATCCCATATTGTAGACGAGATTATTAGAAATATGAGAGATTCTCTTTGAATTGTAAAAAACCCAGAGTAAAACACTAAACACTTTAAATTGTTATTATTACTAATAATAACGGTAGACATTGTACAGGATATCAAGGAGGTAGTACGGAATACTTAGAAAGGTATTACATTTGAACAAGTCATTTAGAATAGATTCGACCAAAAATAGTCTTATATTGTGGCCATTTTCAAGGTATTCGCAATTATATTTTTTTAAATTTCTCTGCATTGCTATTAAAAAAATAAATTGTAGCTACGAATTGACAGAAATGGAAAAATCCTGGTACTTAATTTTTTTTTGTGTTAAAAATTATTTTTATCAATGGATAAGGAACTTAGGATAGGCAAGTTTTTAAAATGATTTGAATATCGCTAGGATAAAAATTTTTGTCGAAATTTGAAGTCATAACTTTGTATACGGACGTATCCTTTCTACACATAAAACTGTGAATATCTGTTAATTTAATTAAATTACTGTTTAATAGAGAATTGAACCTACGGATTAGAAATAGCATAGAATTTGTCAACTAGTATCTATAATGTATTTTCTTTAATGGCGATAAGCAAAAACCTCCAAGATACTTAAGAAATCGAAAATCGCGAATACCTCGAAAACGGTGACACTTGTGTACGACTATTTATCAGAGGCGTAGCGTGAGAAATGAATCTAGAGATGTGATAAAAATTTTATAAGGGGAAGTGGTATAGTCAGATGTATGGTAGGTCATATGAAAATGGTAAAAATAAAAAAAAAGACACTAACCTAAAATGATTATGCCGAGGTATACATTCTAATTTTTAAAATGAAGATCAGTTCTTCGGCTTTTGTTTGTCCAGCGACGACGTCTATCACTGTTCAAATGTTGGAGACGATCTCATATCTTCTACCAAGGCACTTTTAATCTTTATTAATGCTAAAGCCGACAGTCTTTCTTGCTTTTGAAAATTTCACAGATAAGTCTTTATTCTATTTAAACATGAAAATGATCTTTCCGCGGAACTGCTTGTGGCAGGAATAATCAAAATTAAACGACACAATTGTGATAACTCCGGGAGAACAGAAGATAACTGGAGGGACAATATATGTTGGTGAAGCTCAAACACAGTACTCTTTTTCATATCGGAATCATTATAAATCACTGAAAGCTCACTTTTTAAATGATTTGCGTCAAAGAATGTTCCATATGTATCTACTAAAGAAGAAAAAAGTTCGTCATGAAAACATTTCACGAATGAAGTAAATTGTGTGGAATCTAGATTTAAGAATTTCAGTTTAGAAATTTCACTAAACCGTTGACTAATGTTCAAAGTAGTAACGTCCAAAAAACAATCGTGCGTTGGTGCTTTTCTTATCTTTTTCAGGAATTAAATCCAAACGCATTCTTTTACTTGGTGGTTGATTTTATAACACAAATCTGTCCATACGGTCCCAAATGTCACTAAACTCGTTTCTCATTTTTTGAATATGTGATTTGAAATCGGCGATCTTTTTATTGCAGTAACTAATATCTGATATTTTTGTCTGTAGAATTTTAAACAGACTCTCGGAATGTGGGAATATTGCAGAAAACACTACTAAGAAAAAATTAAAATCAAAGTCGCGCAATAAAGATAAAAGGCCTCTAGCACAAATAACGGTTTCTCGATCCCATTCCTCATTTTCATTTTCCACAATAACCTGAAACAGCGCTTCCAAATCTTCCTTATGTTATAGCGACAATCGCCAAGATGCGTTCACATAATCGCATAACTAAGTCCGGAAATAACGACAACACCCACTCGAGGAGGTTCCACTGTTGACTGCGTAAGATCACTGACCTTTTCGCCCATCTAATGCATAGCTTGAATGTAACGTGGACCATCGCATTTTAGCTCTGCAGCAAGTAACGCGGGAGTCCAATCATTTCTGGCGCCTTCACGGCCGATTTGAAATAAAAAAGTTGATATATCGATAATGTATGTTTGCGGTTGGTTTAAAATAATTAAAAAATTGTAATAAGTGAATAAATCGATTGAACTTTTAAATAACACTAATTTGCCAATTTTTTAAGAGATGCGACGCATCACTCGCATCCATGTACGCTACGCCCCTGCTATTTATGTGTATGTTTCGATCAATTCTAAATGATTTCTTCTAAGTCCGCTTTTAATATTCCGTACTATGTCCCTAACATCTAGTATAGTGCGCATCAAAAATCTTGAATAAACTTATTTCTAAAACTTTTCCATATCTTCATGAAATGAAAAATTCTTCAAGTTGGCAAGTTGACTTTGTGAAAATACAATTTTTTCTGTACATATACATTTCCAATATTTATTTGTCTTCGCGTGATGTTTATGTTGTTGAATTCAAGAATGTACAATTTTAACACTTTATTCTTTCAAGTTCCGAAGAAATAAGATACGTAATGCAGGGCCCGCCAGAGAGGTATGGTGATTTTGAGATGACTTTTGTGCGCCTGCGTGAAGGGAATGTTTCAGGATGGTTGATATCTACTCGCTGCGGAATGCCATTCCAGTAGCCATGGAAGTAGTATAGCTATGTCACCACCAGGCCACCCTCGGATTTGTCCGCGGACATTTGATGCGGATAGCATGTGGTCATTGTTGATCTGAAGAACTCTTGGCGCAGGTATAAAACACGTGTGTACAGGTATAAAACAGGTCTGTACCGGTTTAAAACAGGTATGGTGGTATTAGGAAAAAACATGACGTCATTAAACAGTTTACCATACCTGTTTTAAACCGGTACAGACCTGTTTTATACCTGTACACACCTGTTTTATACCTGCGCCAAGAGTTCTTCAGATCAACAATGACCACATGCCATCCGCATCAAATGTCCGCAGACAAATCCGAGGGTGGCCCGGTAGTGACATAGCCTTACTACTCATGGAGCCGTGGTCTGTGGCACATCATATGTTCATTTGCAACACTTTCAGAGATTGATCGTTCTATGGTGCTCACACAGCGACAATTTCGAAACCATTTTAATGTTGGTCGGCATGGTCGGAGCTGAAGCTCTTTCCGAAACCATAACGCGCGAAATTGAAAGGATTCCTCGTGCCATGCTCGAATGGGCTATGGATGATTTTGCCACCCGTCTGCAAGTATGCCTCGACAAAAATGGACGCCACCTAACTGATATGATTTTTCGCAGCTAACTTATGTTATGTATTATTCAATGGCAATACACGACTAATGTATAAAAACATTATTTTCAACAGTCTTTATTTTATTTTTTTGAAACAAATTGCATAAGACTTTTCAGAAAGGTTTTCTTGTTAATTTCGGGCACTTTTAATTTACATATAACATATGTTTTGATTTAAAACGAGAGATGGCGATGAAATTTCAATAAAATTACGAGTAAGCAAATCGCAATAATATTGCGCCGCCCCCTTGCTCATATTGAAGGCACCTCCAAAGCATGCCTCTAGAGGCTTCGGATTAAAAAAACAAAAGTTACCACGTTGTTCGCAAGGGTCGATTTACTATATTGATTTTGTCAAAATGCCGAAATTCGAACAAAAAGCATTTCGTACATCGACCTAAAAGCGTTGTGACACACACACGAAAACAGCCGTTTAGTAAATAGAGATATATTCAAGCTAAATGAAACATGCTGAAGGGCTGCTGAAAAAAGACAATTGATAACTGTCAAAAGTGAATTTACGAAATTCAGTTAATTGTTTTGTTGTAATCTTCAATTAAAGATAATCTATTCGTATGATGTCCAATCCATGATATGAATCCATTGGCATGATGATCCACACGTATGATGTAAAGTGAAAAATAACAAAGAAATTTGATCATGCGGGGGTGTAGTGATGGAAGTAGAAGCAGTAGATGGAAGGGTAATATGAAATATGCACCAAGAACAGGCGCCATGACCATTTAATGTACTATTAGAAGCAAAATTCACTTTTTAAAGTTGCTAACTCGTAATGAACAACAACGTAAGTGAAAAGTCAATGGTGCAGCATAAAATAAAATACCATCCCTACAAAATAAAACTAGCACACGAACTAGAAGGGAACAATTTTGACTAAAGAGTGTAAAGGTTATTTACAATATATTGAACTTCTTAGATGTTGATCCACAAGCTTTAGGACAATTACTTTTTCCTGATAAAGCCACCTTTTACCTTAATAGTAGTACCATTAATCGACTAATTATTGTTATTATGAAAGAGAAAACTCTCATTAGATCCAAGAGGTGTTTACTCAACAATCCTAAAATGTGAATGTATGGGCCGATATTAATAGCTGATAATTTTAGATTCTCTTTGGAATTATTTCATACCTATATTATGGGTGTTCCATCCAAACAAGGAACATCCGCATTAATATCATTACGCACTTAAACAATAACATCTAGTATCAACAGAATGGGGCCGCAGCTCACTATGCAGTAAAGTTAACGAATTTTTCCCAAATAGAACTGCTGCAAGAAAACCGACAGAGTGGCTAGCTAGATCACAGAACATTAGCCCTTCGACTATTTTTTGTGAACAGTCTATCTAAATAGGTCGAAAAACCTGAGAGATCTGAAACACCGAATTCGACGAGACGTTAATTTAACAATATCAGTAATAATTCGAAATGTTTTAACAAGAATTCCATTATCGGATATTGCCAATTAGTGAATTAAAATCATTTTGAGCAGTTACATAGATTTCTTCATTAATTTGATCTTACTTACTTACTCACTTTTTGTTATCACTGATTCACTATTCACTATTCACTTGTTTTTTGATGCTGCTTAAACTCCGGTAACGTATAAAAAAATTGTAAATCTCAAAACATAATCAAGAAGCAAACTGGAAAAGGGAATACAATCAGATTTGGCAATTGCGTATTAAATCAATAAAAAAACACGACGAAAAATATGAATAACGTTAAAAGGAAAAGTGACATACATAAAAATCCAACTGACGTACAAAACGAATTTTGCGAAAAAACTTTTCTGAAAAGGTAACAGTTTTATTTTTATCAGTGAAGTATTAAAATTATACATATTTTTATCTAGCAAGTTAAGTTGTACGCATTAAAAATGTAGTGGTTCTAATTAAAAAAAAAGGAATAGACGATGACGTCATCATGCGAAAATAAATAAACACTGGAAATGCACAGGCACAGGAAAATTGTATTTATAAAAAGTCGACGTATATTTAGACCATCGAGACTTTCACCGGTCGAAGCCAATATTTCGACAGAAATATTGTTTTCAATAATTTAAAAATGCCCGTGAAATGGCAAATAAGCTTTAGTTTCTACTCTCGGTTAAGGATACGATGTATTTAACTACATATAACTACACCCATTGTAAACAATGAACTTTTGATATTCTACCGGATGCGCCAGGATTTTACCTAGATTTTCATATGTATAGTTTTACAAACATTTATTTCTATTAATACCGTTACTAATAATTATTTTGTTTTACTTTACTAAAAATATACGCTAAAAAATTGAGAATTTTATAGTGTTCATGTGAGGTAAGGTAAGAGAAATATACAATCGAACAGAACCTTCAATTGAAAGTATTGATGAACTGAAGCGTTGAATTGTAGCTGCCTGGGATGAAATTCCAGATGCAAATTTAAACAGTTTAATAAATAGTATAAACATTCGCTAATTAAGTGAAATAAAAAATAAGTTTAAATGGACCAAGTATTAGTCCAAGTAAAATATAAAAATATCAGTAAGTTTAAAATTTTTAACAAACAACAGACCCTTTTTTTAAATCTCTGTTATTACCAATACATAAGATCCTAAAAACTCGTAATATGAAACACTGATTTCGCATAATATACCGCTCTAATATATCAATAAAATTATTTTCAGTTTTAAGTTTTACTCATGATGTAGTCTAAATTAATGGCGAGTCTATATGTTTATAGAGTAGCACTGTATTTAATTTTATTACCTTATTTCGCCATCATCAGAGAAATATTTATAATTAGTAATACATATACTTATTATAACATTCTAAATTATTTACTGAATTATATGTACTTACAAATTATTCATTATTTACATAGATGTTATTTACTATTTTATTTTTGTGCGTTCTATTTAAATTAATTAGCGTAACTGAGTTACAATAACATTTCTCTCTATTTCCATGTGGATTTGTTTATATTATTAGTATATAAGCATATGTGTATAGTCTGAGTAGTCAATGGGGTAAATAAAAGTTTAGATGTTTAAAATACCTGTATGTTTGTTTGCTTAAAATATGTAAGTAGATCTAAAATTAACGTAATAACCTTTAAAAATTACTTTAAAAATTAAAATGATTCGCATAAAGTATGTCACTAAGGTTGTTAATCACACTGCTACATCTCAACTACGTCATAATTTGTTTCTTTTCCTAAAACACGAATGTTATTACAATTGATCTGAAAAAACACACAATGTATAATAAAACATTAGCTTTAAAACATGTTTCTTAAAATGTAAGACATATAATTTATACGTTTATTAAATATAATTTATTCACACAACAAATTTATTCAAATACAATATGTTTTACCGAATGGCGTAAAATAAAAAAAAAACTGATGTATGTAGATCCAAACGACCTATTTTCTCTGTGTGCATACGAATTAAATAATTTATAGCTACATTTTTTATGTATCACCATTTATTCGCTTTATTTCGATTTCATTTATGTTGTATTAAACGAAAAATATTACGGTGTTTTCATTTTATTTTTGTGGATTTGTAACATTTGAATGTTTGTGTTAATGTTAAATACGAGCTAAACAATTGACACGTTCAAGACAAAGACCGATCTGTAATTTGAACTTGTTTTTAATAACCTACATAATTAAAAAATACTGTAATATGAAACCAATGTAAAATATATTGATTTTTTTTGTCAAAATAAATCACATGCTTGAATCTTAGAAGAGTATCTACATATTTAAGAACAGCTGTTAGCGCCAATAATTTT
The DNA here is from genome assembly GCA_037954035.1 of Rosalia funebris. Taxonomy (NCBI): domain Eukaryota; kingdom Metazoa; phylum Arthropoda; class Insecta; order Coleoptera; family Cerambycidae; genus Rosalia; species Rosalia funebris. The sequence goes on from JAZFAV010000002.1 coordinate 32,615,860, forward strand.
TTTTTTTGTTTTTGATGTTAGCGAAAAACCATTTCGTCGTACATTACCACGAAACCGAACGCAATACGTATGAGTATAACTTTGTCTACATCGGTCGCAGTCCATCAAAATGGATCGGTAAGTAGAATTAAAATTATTAAATTTGCCGCCACACCGCAAGGTCTCTTCGCGAGCGCCCAATGCAGGTGGGAAGCTGACGTATCGATCCGGAAGTGAAAGAGGAAGCAGGCACACGTCTGGCCAACAGATTCTCTCCCGCCTCTCATGCCACCCCTTTCTCAGTTTCTCACACAGTGGAATGTCAAGAGGTCATGTGCTTTTACATCACGAATCAACTATCAGCCCTATTATGCTGCAACCTCGATTATTTATTCGAGGCCTACACCACAATGTGGGTTAGGTCTCAAAGGGTGTGTTGTTAATATTTTGATTCAATTATGATCCACCAATTTAATTGCCTAAAACAATATTAAGTGCGGTGGCAGCTGTTAAAATGAAACTACAGAAAGTCATAAAACGCGGCGAAGTACGTGTTTGACTATTATTTTACTGCGTAAACGACGAAACTATCGCAGGCGATCCAAATGACTGTACCCCTTTAATCGTGCAATAGAATTCTTAAGAAACACTTAAAATTGACAAAAAACTGCGTTTTATATCAACAAATAAATGCACCTTTTAGTCATACAGCGAGTACTGAAAGTTTAATATATTCGGGGCAAATATACAGGAATTTCATAATTAGGCATACCGTTAACTGAATATCCTCGACTTAGGGGTTACATCCACCTAGAAACAAGAAAAAAATTGTCGATTTTCGAGATGAGTTTTCTTGGGAACTATTAATGATAAATAAACATTTTGTTTAATTGAAGGTAAATTTATTGTAAACATGGTGAAATTAACACAATTTAAGACCATTTAAAACCGGAAAGGATATGCTCGCCGGAAGTGGAGAGTCTATTTCGCGAGTCGGTTTGCGGTGACCCTTCTCCTGCTAAAACTAATCATCTGAAATCATAGATAGTAAGTTATCATGAAGTTAAGTACATACGAAACATATTGACGATCGCCGTTTCTGAAAATTGTTCTTAAAAAAACGGCACATGGAACTGAAGTACAAAAATTCGGTAAAAAACTCAGTTGTTATCGTAATTTGTCTAAACAATCTTGGTTAGTCTAAACAATCGCAAAAATGCGATCGTCATTCTATTAACAACGGCCTAAACCGCGAACGTGTCAAATTTCAAATGAATCTGTAGATCGGTTCTCGAGATATGACGGCCACCGTTTCGGATTCAAAGGACATTGTCTTTTCTGCAGGACGATGAATTCTCGTGCTTGTTTCATCTTTCTTGGCGCGAGAAATTTTGTGCGTGCACATTATTACAATATAGTAGGAAAAATAAACAGTTTTTAAAATCTTAAAACGGACTTTTCCGCACGTAGAACATCTCTATCTCGAAATTGAGTGACCGAGTGACCAACACATAAATGCAGAATGTGTTTTATGCGACAGTTTTACTTTTTTCAAATAGTCCACCATCGTGATTTCTCATGACCCATGGACAAGGTGGGGTGTGTCCTATCCACCTCAAAATCAATAGATGTAGTCTGGTAGACGTCCCTAATCAGAATCAGTCGAAACCCGATCGATTCGACACCATTTAATTGAATTATTGTGCTAACAAGAATAAATGCCAACGACAACGACACACACACAGCAAACAATGTTTAAAAACCACTTTTTTAATTTTTAGGCCGAAAAATGAAAAATAAACCCAAAAAAATTGGTTTTTCAATTTTTCTTTACACGATTACATTACTTTTCCACGTATAGTGGAGTGCGGAAAAGTAAAAATGCATGAAACAATTCCTCAAGTTTGTCTCTGATTAATAGTTAAGTCGATCATTGTTCTGCATCCGATGAGGACGCTCATTGAGGCCTGGGGCCTCTACCCCGTAACTAAAAGCTTTATATGTCTAAAATGTTAAAGATATCCGAAGAATATATTCTTAAGCCTTCATATTATAATAATATAATATCATAATAAATATTAATTCATATTATAATAATTAATAATAATTTAAAACAAAAAATTATCGAAAATTTTGAAGATTGTAGGTGGCCCTTTAAAATATGGAGATTTAGACCAAAATTCTTACGTAAAATGTCTAGTTAACGCGATACAGTGTGTTAAAGTTAAAATAGAATATTGGATTTTGATAATTCTTTACTATATTGGTTATTTATGGCACTTAGAACCAATTGAAAAACAAGTTCCTTATTATTGTCATTATTGGCTCAATGTAAGAGAGATATGGCAGTTTTCCCCCTTAATTTACACACTATATCATAATTTAGATACAATTATCTTATTTTGTAATAGTTTTTGTGCAAATAAGGTACTCCTAGTTCATTGCTCTAGCGCAGGGGTTTCCAAACTACGGCCCACGGGCCCACATCGTCCAGCGAGGACCACCAACCGGCCCGCGGTAGCTGGCCGGAGATGCCCGGTGTCCGACCCGCCATAGTTTATTTTGATTACATTGAAAAATTTACAATGTAAGTAAATCACACAAAATAATAATCAATGTTTTTTTATTTAATGGCCAATTAAGAAACACAATAACTGACATTCATAATGAAATTGAACATTTTAACTGTAATTATTGAGATATCCTAAAAACTTACAATAAGTGATATACGAGTACATATATAGTTCACATAATGAAATTAAACATTGTAATTATGTTTAATGAAATTTATGTAGCTGTAACTTTCCACTGACAATTGTTGGGAGTTGTGGATCAAGTTTACTAGTGGAAATTATCAGCAGCGACTTCAAATGCTCATCAGTTAATATGGATCTGTAAATATTTTTTATATATTTCATTTTTGCGAATGTTTTTTCATGCAGATAAGTAGTGCCAAAAGCGGAAAAAGGCCACGAGCAAATATGTGTAACTGATCGAACTGTGTGTGTGGAAGAGTCTTGTAAAATTCCAGCAATGATGACTTTAAATATTTTTCTTTAAAAATATCACTACACTGCAAATCAATCATTTCTATTTGAGGTTCTGGGGTAAGGGTTTCTATATTGGCGTTAAAAGGATTTTGAAAAATCTTGATATCGTTTACAATTGCATCACAATCTGAAAAAAGAAACTCAAAATTTATTTTTAAAGCGCCCAAAGCTTCAATTACGAATATGGAGTCTCAGTTTGCTGACTGAAATTTTGGCGTATATTAAAATGCATGAAACATTCTTTGTTCAATCGATATGAAACAAATGAATTTTTGTCGAAAGGACTTATATGTGTGTATGGTATGAATCAGGGAAAAACTGTTTTTTTCCTTGCAATTTTAAATTAAGGTCATTCATATGTTTAGTCATATCTGTATAAAATGACCCATAACCACTTATTGTTTTATAACTCAGCCAGAGGACGATTCCTTTCATTCAAGAAAATTTCGATTATTGCACGGAGCTCAAAAAATCGCGTTAGAACTTTTCTGCAGCTAAGCCAGCGTACTGCAGAATAATATGGGAAGTCATTTTCTCCAATTTCTTCAATAAACATAATTGGCGACGATTGAGCGCATGTGATTCTAATATAATTAACAGCTGATATGATTGGCTTTAAAATTTCTAACGTATCCAAGCATTTTCCGCACAAATACTGTTGATGAACGATGCCATGTATGATTAATGGTTTTGAACCATCCCTTTTTTCTACAATTATTGATACGAGAGCAACGACACCTTTATTTTTTCCACACATCTTTGTGTCACCATCAGTAGTGATACAACTCAAGTTTTTCCACTGAAGATTGTATTTCTGAACAGCATTTTCAACTCCTTTAAAAATACTTTCTCTAGTGGCCATGCCGTGAATGCTATGAACGTCAAAGCTCTTCACACGTTTCATAACTTTATTATGAAGTGTATGAAGATACCATAGATACCCTGTATCATGAGCTAGTTAAGTCTTGGCCCTTGGGATGTACGAGAAGTCAGTGCGGCCCTTGGGCTAAAAAGTTTGAAGACCCCTGCTCTAGAGCTCATTCCTATCTCTCAAAATATTAGTCTTTGGCAAGGGAGCGCTACGGAATGTTTATTATTTATAAATATTAGTACCGGGCAGTTGATATGTTCGGGGAATATATACAGGGCGTTTCATTTAAACTAAAATTTTGATATTTAATATCTATTTGAAGCAAGTTACAGACATAAAAAACCTGGTTCTATTACATTTTAGAGTTATTTAATAAAATATTAGATACGTACGCGAGAACTAATAAATTATTTTAATAAATGGTGAAAATAGAATGCATTGATTTCAATGAATTTTTTATTCTTCTGTTAAAATAACTGTTTACTTTAAAACATATGTTGGGTTGATTTGTGACAAAATTTATGGAATATCTTCCTGCATAAACGATTAACATTTCATATGTCTGCAAAAGTAAAAATCAAACAGGTTAAAATAATAAACTAAATAGGAGTAATAATAATACTTCACTTCTCTTAATTGTAATGTTTAGTACTAATTACTAATTAGAATAAACAATACCCGAAAGAATAAAAAAACATTCAAATATTCGCTTAAAATTTTGGAAATGGATGCAAAATACTTTTCGAATACAGAAAATGTTGATCCCTGGTAGGTGTTCTCCGTAATAAATACCAATATTGTTTGAATTATAATGATTAATTATTAAACTAAAATATAAAATCTTTAGGAAGCCCTGTATGCTTCTATAGTAATTTATTATTCGTAACAATAAATTGAGACAATACCATCTTTTATAAACCATAAAAATGAAAAGCTACACAATGATTTATTAGGACTATAATAAATTTCAAAATGAATAGAATTGATTTATGAGATAAGTAACATTGAAATTTAAAACACTTCATAACCACTTTTTCAAATACAAGTATCTCCAGAAATCAACACCCTAGTGCCTAGTGCAATAAAGTAAGAGTATCTTACTTGCTTGAAAACTATTGGAAAATGAAAATAAATATACCCAAATTATGATTTGCATGTGGAAACAGTAATAGTGCAAGTATACATGCCTACTTCTAGCCACAGTGAGGAAGAGTTAGAAGCCGTTTATTCGGACATAGAGCAGGTAATAGGATTTGTGAAGGGTCATGAAAATTTAATAATAGTGGGAGATTTTAACGCAGTCGTAGGTGAGGGGAAAGAAGGAGAATTTGTGGGTCCTTATGGATTAGGAAACAGAAACGAGAGAGGTAGCAGACTGATAGAATTCTGTGAGAAGCACAAGATGGTAGTCGCGAACACATTGTTCAAGAATCACGTTAGGAGGCGGTACACATGGAAAATGCCAGGAGGGATAGACAGGTATCAGATAGACTACATTCTGGTTAGGAAGAGATTTAGAAATCAAGTAAAAGACTGTAAGAGTTATCCAGGAGCAGATGTAGACAGCGACCACAACTTGGTAGTCATGAAAGCTAGATTAAAGTTCAAAAATCTGAAAACCCGGAAGGATAAGAAACGTATAAATGTAGACATATTGAGGGATCAGAATATGAAAGATAAGTTCCAGGATAAAACAGATCAATTAATAAATAAAACGAGTAAGGACGAAATCAAGAACGCAGAAACTGAGTGGGAGGGTATCAAGAATAGTCTAGCTTCCGCGGCTACGGACGTTTTAGGACACGATAAAAGGGAAGCTAGGAAGCCCTGGATAACGGACGAAATCTTAAACTTAATGCAAGAGAGACGAGGCTACAAAAACAGACGAGACGAAGAAGGACTGAAAACTTATAAGTCAATAAAGTGGGAAATCATTAGAAAAAGTAGAAAAGCGAAAGAACAATGGATAGAGGATAAATGCAAAGAAGTAGAAGATAAGTTGCAAGTAGGTAAGACCGATGAGGCTTACAAAATAATTAAGAGGAACTTCAGGGATATAGGAACAATAAGTAGAAACATTAGGAGTCAATCGGGGGACATACTGATCGGAAGAGAGGAGAAAGCGGATAGATGGAAGCAGTACTTAGGAAATTTATACGAGGGTCAGGAATTAGGAGAGATATTAGAGGAAGAATCGAGCATCGATAGGGAAGATGTAGGAAAACCTATATTGAGAGAGGAATTTGAAATAGCACTAAGGGGGCTAAAGAATAATAGAGCGCCGGGTGTAGATAAAATACAGGCGGAAATTTTGAAATGTGCGGGACAGAAAGTAGTAAATAGGATGTTTGAACTGGTAAAATACATATATGAAACGGGCGAGATGCCGGAGGATTATAAGAGGAACATTATCGTTACTATACCGAAAAAGAGTGGAGCCGACAAATGCGAGAACTTTAGAACGATTAGCCTAACTTCCCATGCGTCAAAAATCTTAACTAGAATAGTGCAGGAGAGGATGGAAAATAGAGCGGAGGAAATACTAGGAGAAGACCAATTCGGCTTTAGGCGAAATAGGGGAACTCGCGAAGCTATTCTGGCGCTAAGAGTAATGTTAGAGAAAACAATAGAAAAAGGAAAGAACGCTTATATAGGATTTGTAGATTTAGAAAAAGCTTTTGATAACGTAAGATGGGAAAAAATGTTCGAGATACTAAAGAGCGCGGGAATGAAGTATAGAGATAGGAGAGTAGTACACAATCTATACAAAGAGCAAACTGCTGTTATAGAAGTGGAAGGGGAAAAAAGGGAAGTAGGTATTAGGAAAGGAGTAAGACAAGGATGTACGCTATCACCACTAATTTTTAATCTGTACATCGAAGAGGCGATTAATGTGGTAAAAGGTAGAGTGGATTTCGGGATTAAAGTACAGGGACAGAAACTAAAAATGCTGAGATTCGCGGATGATATAGCAGTATTAGCATCTAGTAAGGAGGAATTAGAATCAGCATTGAACGAAATGGAGGCAGTGTTGACAGAGGAATACGGAATGAGGGTGAATAAAAACAAAACTAAAGTGTTAGTGTGCAGAGGGCGCGAGAGCAGAGCAAAAACGAAAGTACAAATTAATAATGAAAGGTTGGAGGAAGTTAAAGACTTCACTTATTTAGGAAGTAAAATAAATTGGAATGGAAGAAGCGATAAAGACATAAAACAAAGAATAGCGCAGGGTCGAGTAGCTTTTAATAAAAAGAAAGCACTTTTATGCTCGGGGGTAATAAACTTAGAAACAAGGAAGAGATTTTTGAAAACATATGTATGGAGCACGGCACTATACGGCTGCGAAACCTGGACGGTAGGGGAAGCAAGTAGGAAGAAATTAGAAGCTTTTGAGATGTGGTGTTACCGAAGAATGATGAAAATACCATGGACTGATAGGGTTAGAAACGAAGAAGTATTGGAGAAAGTCGGCGAGAAAAGAAGTATGTGGAAAAACTTAAAGAAGAGAAGAGATAGAATGGTAGGCCACTTGCTGAGACATGGGGGAATAGTCCGCGATATTTTGGAGGCAGAAATATGGGGGAATAGTCCGCGATATTTTGGAGGCAGAAATAGGAGTGAAGAAAGGCAGAGGTAGGCCGAGATTAGACTACTGCTCGCAAATAGTAAGGGATGTAGGCTGTAGCACAATTAGCGAAATGCGTAGGTTAGCACAAGATAGGAGAAGCTGGAGGTTAGCGTCCAACCAGTCTTAGGACTGATGACCTAATGATGATGATTTGCCCTGTAGCAGAGTAGAGTGGAAAGGAACCTCCGCTATTGTCAGGTCCGGGCTATAGTCAGCAGTTTATTTTTCAATTGTCTTACGCGTCTTAAACCATTAAAAATTTCTACCAACTATGGTAGATAAATATTAAGTAGTTCCAAAATAATAATGTTTTTTTTTAGTTTTTAACATTAACACCCTGTATCTCATTAAATATAGAATTTTACCTCAGCATTTTGGTCTAAACTTTCATTTTGTAAGTCAATGATTGCAATTAATGTATCTAATTAGCGGAAGTCCAATTATTAATAACACACCCTGTAGCATCAGAAAAACTCTTCAATTAGTCATATCCCGTGTAAAGTTGATAATACATTTTGACACAGGATCCCTAGTGGACATATATTTAAAGGATATATTTGTAAATTCGTGTATATACAATGAATTAATTCAAGGTAGATTTTACCAGAACTCATGCAACTTCAGGAATTCATCTCTGAATTCTCACCGAACTATTGAACTTACTACGAATTTCAGCAGTCATTTCCCATTAAATTACTATGAACGTGACTTCATATAAATTGTATGAACGATGACCTAATATAGGTTCATGTGGATATAATAGTTTTATAATAGGCATAACTCGTCAAGCACCATGATCAACTATTATCGTAATAACTGTCGTAATTAGGTGTCGATTAAGAAAAGCGCTGATAAGATTATGAGACCAGATGTCAAAAATCATACACAATTAATAATTACCATACATAAAAATTGACGCCTGCACGATTAACAATTTTTTTATACTTAACAGGTGCTGTCAGTAATTTTAGGGACTACGTTTCTAACCTAACAATTTTTAAAGTTTACTTCAATCATGTGAAAGGATTAAGATACTTCAAAATATGATGCTAGATGTTAAAACGTTTTCTCACTAAAAATGTAATTTCTCTAAAGTTATTTCAGTAGTAGATATTCTTTATTCGATTACAGGAGGCAGGTAGAATTTTTTTTTTGCTTTTGGCGTTATTCCACTTTTGAGCGTCTTTAAAAATTATTCCTTTGTATATTATACCAATGTGAACCGTTAAAATGACTGATTATATTGTTCACTTTTACTTGTATTATACTGTCAGTCAGGTAAAATATGTGGTTTGGCAACGACTGAATGCGGATTTATGTATTAAGTATGAAAGTTTCGACTCCAATTTCTAGCCCAATGGCATGATAGAGTTTAGTTTAGGTATGTTTTAGTTATAAAAGGTTATTAGTTTTTCTTTTTGTCTCTATCTTTATATTACTGTCTCATTAATCTCTCATTAAAATTACATATACAAATTTGTAAACCCCATATTTTATATACTTTTTTGAGTATAGAGTGCAATACTTAAATACCAGACTGCCAAACTGAATCCTGCGAAAGAAGATAACCTATTAATCGATCCGTGGCTACACCACTGGTTTCGCGATGTATGCACCCAAGCCTTGAACGACACAAATAACTATTTTGACGGCGGCGATGCTACATAGTGCCTTTATAGTTCGAAGGTCATTTTCCAGTGCGTTAACAATCTAATTCGTGAGAAGGAAAAGAATTAGAAGAAAACTTGGTTTTACTAAAATGTATATACTTTCTTTATGTATAACAGAAAAATTGTAACATGATATATCCAACTAATAGATAACTAAATGGCCGTTAATGTTCGTAGCATTTTTTATGTTTTTGATCCACAATAATATGTATTTTTTTTATCTAAGCGATATTACCTGTATAGCTAAAGACCTTTGGAGAAATTAATGATATTTTTATCTCATTTTAATCATTATTATAACACGTATTTCAAGTCGAATGTTGACAAGTTCAATATACAGTGTGACTGAAAAACATTGCTAGTTTCAAAATTATCGAGACATATCAAACAAAATATATATCTAATACAACTGATAGAGGGATACTTTTATATACATAGTACATATGTATATACGTATTCAGTGAGATCTTTCAAAGTTAGCCACATATCTCATGCGAAGAACCAATGCATATATGCTGTTGTAAAGTAGTGCTTGATTTCACGAAATTTAGTCAAAATTGCAAATTTCAGTTTAAGAATGGAGTTCGGTGAATTTTTATGGGCGCTAGTCTTCAAACGCCATAGACAAAAAGTAGACCAGATTGAGATCGGGGGAATAACGTAGCCAATGTACACCCTCTCCGACAAACTTGATTAATCTAACACCATTAAGCCGTCATCAAGATCGTTCTCTAGTAGTCTAAAAATGGAAATAATAAGTCGAGTTTCATCCTGCGTAAATCACAACGCCTTAAGGTGTCGCTTCTTCCAAATAGTGGATAGACCTCCAGTGTCCAAAAGACAGATATATGTTATGTGATCGATATTGTCTTCCGCTCGATATCCCTGCTATAACTGTAATGTTTTTAGGATATAAGGGTTTAGAAGCAACAACGTGGGAGTTTTCGCTTCTCCAGATGTTGTAATTTTGACGGTTAACGTATCCCTCCTCCCAAGCTAGAAATGAACCAGATAATGTTTCTATGGGGATCAAATTGCCTCTTCTAAAGTTTAGTGTTTATTAGGGAAACAAACCACCTTCTCTTTGACATAACATCGTCGGATTGAAGTAAATCACCCCTAACTTAATTTATTTCAAATATTTAATTAAACAAAGTTTTTCCAAAATGCAGGGTGTTAGAAATAGGAGTGCAAGGCTTTAAAGGGATGACAGCTTATGCTATTTAGAACAATTTGAGCCATACATGTCTTAAAACAAAGTCTAATGGTCTGTTAATTGCAGTTTTAAGGATTTTTTTAAGCTCAAAATCGCATTTAATACGTTAATTGTTAATAAGCAGTATTAACAATTAACGTATGTGAATGATTAGTTAAAAGTGATATGTTAGTAAATTATTGTTTTTGTTTGTCTAATTTGTGTTCAATTTAACAGAATAAATATAAGGATCTGTGTCAACAGAATGAAATACTAGACATCAAAAGTTTTCGGGAATTTGTTAATTGTAAGTAAGAGAAAATGGTTTCGTTTGTGGTAAATGTTGTGTTGTTTAAACGTTCAAATCTTTGTTAAAAACATGTTTGCTTATTGTTCTTTCTTTTGAGGTATCACTCATACAGATGAGGAAGAAAACCAAATTTAGGGAACGCTCCGAACAAAGGTCGCCATTCACAAGTGAATTTTATTTTCTAATGTAAAATAAAATTCACTAGTGAATGTGAATGTAAAATAAAATAATGTAAAGTAAAATAAAATAAAATTTGTTAAAATCGTTTATTTTTTATATCGAAAATGTGCACCCTGATTTTTAATGCATGCTCGGGCCCCTCGTCTCACTTCCATGATGATGATTTCAAGTTGAGTTGCATCTCTTGCTTCATTATAAATCTAAAGAGGGTGACCGAGCAGGCCAAGGCCATGGCCCATCTCTGCCCGGGAAAAAATTATTGAGGTACTATATCACTATTAGACTCCAGTGCGCAGGACAACCATCATATTGGAAGATGATTGATCTCTCCTTCCTGCATTAGTACCTCGTCTAGAAGATCGGCGAGATAATTTTGCAAAAATTGAAGATATTGACCCCATTTAAATTATCGGGTGATGGAAATGAGGCAGAATCAAAGTTCTGCCGATTATTCCAGCCCATGCATTACGTAAAGCTTCCTTTAAAATGATACCTGCTCTTTTCATTTCGAATTGTCCCCTTTGTCAGACCATTCATGAATGTTGTGAAAATTCGTTATTCTTTCTTTGATCAATCTTGATTCATCGGTCCATAAGATGCTCTCCAGGAAACAGTCGTCCTCAATTTCACCGTTTAACAAAAATTGTCAACTGAATTCTTCCTGTGGGGTCTCAATCTTTCAAACTCTGCACCCCTGGGCTGTGAAAAGGGTATTTCCCTTCACGATGCATAGTAGTCCACAGCCTACACCTTTCATATAGGAAGAATAGATAGGCTTCAGCTACTAAGAGCTTCACTTAGATACTTCAGCTAAGGTTTTCAGCTACTGCTCTGATGCTAGTAGGATCTGCACATAACATTCATTCACTGAACATTACAGATTATTCTTCAAATATTCTAAAAATTGTCATAAACTGAATTACTTGCATATTTTATATACATAATGGTTATATAAGGGTTAGATAAGTTATTTTCGTCATATACGAAATGATTTAAGTAATCTTGAACTTTTTTATATACATTCTGTATACTCTTAGACAATGCATATGGATAGGATTATTGATAGCTTGTTATATTTTATTTCCTACCGGTATTCGTACTTTCTTTGTGTCAAAACTTTTTTAAACTTATACAAGCAAACTTATACAAGCAAACGTATACAATTCATACGTATACTCGTAATTTATCCACAAAATAATTTACCGTAATAGCGATAAAGATTCTATAGAGACTTATGGAATTGTACTTATTTTCGGAAAGAAGTAACAATTAGCCCCTTACTTTTTCCATGAAATGGGATCATTATTAGTTTTCATTTATAAGAGCAAGAGCAACTGACAATTTCTTGCGGTAAAAGAAGTACAGAAGAGGGCTCTTATGAGGGTACAGCGAAGCGACAATTCTATTACCGGACTTGCACCGCGCCAATCCCAGCGAGATTGGGCGAGGACTGGACAGAAAACTGAAATCAATCCCATTCCCCTTGCCGACGGATGCTTACCGTATCCAGAATCTCCACGAACAACTGTTGCCGACGTTTAGCCCTCGCGAGTTATTTTCTATGTAAAGAAATCAAGCGATTTCACTCAACGGGTGCCACACTAAGATATAAAATAAATAAATATAGATTAAGTATTTAATTTTTCAGTGACATACTATTCATAATCAGGAACACAATAGTTTTCATTTTGTTGTACTCGTATCTCTTACGAATACTCGTATATTCTTGGACAAGGTACATTTTTAAAATAAAACAGTCGAAAGTAAGTACATATATTTCTTAAGCGTCTATCATAGAACAGACGATGAAGATAAATTTATTTTTGTATACGAGGTCTCTTTAAAAAGTAACGGGAATTTTGTAAATTCGCGAGTTGTATTAGTCCGATTTGCGCCATTTTCTCGTTGTTGTGTTGGTAAACAAGTATCTGTACATTTTTAGTCATATCGTATGTTTAGTCTTGTCAGCTGTCAAAAAGGTTACATGTGTTTTGGTACGATCAGCGTTTATTCAAACCTTTAAAAAATGGATAAGAGAATTTGCATAAAATTTTGCTATAAGAATGGAATAAAGAGCAGCAATGTTTTAGAAATGTTAAACATTGCTTTTTTTTGTTATGAGTAAAACAGGGCTTTAGAAGTTGTATAAGCCTTTTCAAGGCTGTGAGGACGACGAGCGCCCTGGACGCCCCAGAACATCAACAACCAATGAGAACATGGAAAATTTCAAGTGTTTTAAGTATGAAACGGCTTACGGCAGTCACGGCTCATGTCATGACATTTTTTCGAGTGTTTTAGGTATGAAACGTGTGGCAGCAAAATTTGTTTCAAAATTATAGAATTTCGAACTAAGACAGCGGCGAATGGAAGTTGCTCAGGAGTCGCTAAATGAAGTCAACAACTATGCAGAACTACTGAAACGTGTCATAACAGGTGATGAAACATGGGTTTACGGATATGACGTCGAAACTAAGGCTCAACCGTCCAAGTGGAGGCATTCTGGATCTCGAAAACCGAAAAAAGCTCGACAAGTGCGGTCGAATGTGAAGGTTATGCTCACGAATTCTTCGATTTTACCGGCATAGTGCAACATGAGTTCTTGCCACAAGATTAAACGATCAATAAGGAGTACTACCTACAAGTGCAGTTTGCATGAAACAAATCGAAAAAAAATGCCCGGATTTGTGGCGAAACAATTCATGGCTTTTGCACCACGACGAATGCTTTTTCGTGAATTTTTGGCCAAAAACAACACTGTAATGATATCCAAGCCTCCATGTTCGCCAGATGTGTGACTTTTTTCTGTTCCCAAAAATAAAGAGAACTTTAGACGATTTTTTTGGGCAGAAGAGGAGAGTTTTCGTCAGACCCTCTGCAGGAGAAAAAGTGATTCCCGACTGTATTATGCCTACAATTAAACCTAGAGGGGAGTCAGTGCTTGTTTGGAGGTGTTTCTCAACGGCTGGGGTTGGTGACTTAGTGAAAATTGAGGAAAAATGAAAAAAGATGAATACAAAAATATTCTATTAAGTACAATACTGTTTGCGAAGAGAGAAGTCGAAACATTGTATTCATGCAAGAATGATCCTAAATACGTCCAAATTTTGTAAAAATTACTTAGAAGACGATAAAGAAAGTTCCAATAGAGCTACTATGGGATGAACTCGATAGGTAAGTAAGGAAGGACTGTCCAACATTAAAACATCATCTCTGGGGGGTTGTTGCAAAATGCTTGGAACAGAGTATATAAATGGAAAGAATAAGTAGAGTATGTAAATAGAAAGATGCCGAGAGTAACTCAAACGATTTTAAGCGACCAATGATGGATTTTTTTACAAAAACAAAATTTAAATTAAAACTGAACTGAAGATGACAGGTTTTTATTATCATTTTACTCTATTTTGTGTCCTTTAAAATTGTATAAGTCTATACAGTTAATGTATATATAAATTTAATAAAATGAGATTAACATGTAGAAGCTTCAAACGCAATTGAGTGAAAGAACCTCTTATACCTCTATATTTATATAATATAGTGGTATAAAACTTAGTAGTTGTTTTACTCAATTGCGTTGGAATTATGAACTACCACAGAGTAATGGTTTCCTCGATCAATTTCATGTAGAAGCTTGTTTCTTGTAAAATTCCCAGGTGTCCAAAACTTTTTTGAGAAGTAGTGTATAGCCTCTTTATAATACAAATTCCGCAAACTTTTAAAAACAACGCACATGAACAAGCAGTTTTTTGTTGAACATATTTAAGTTATTTCTGATATTGGTGCATTCTTTGTCTTTGCCGGAAGAAAAAAGTGTATTGTAAAATGTTTCTACACGATTCCGATAAGGAACATTTTTTTCAATTTTAAATTTCCCGGAATTCGCGTGAAATTTTAATAATCCACCGATATCATTATTCAAAGAAAATTAATTTTTCAATAAATGATAGATACGATGTTCAATTATGATTTAGGAAAATTAATTGTCCTTTTTTGGCTTCCTTACAAAATATATAAGTTATTTCAGCAATATTAAGAATACTTACTTGTAACTAACTATACTGGTTTCTAATCAGGTTCACAAGGGTAAGTTCAACTTACCTGAAAAAGAAAATTCATATTAGTGATGCGAATATGGTAGTTTTAGAATGTAATTAATATAAAACACAGTATATAATAACCAAGAAGTAAAAAATATTTTAGATTATATTTGTACATCACACGTTTATTGATTAAAAAATATATATCAAATGTATATGAAGTATATAAAACACACGAATCGCTTTTTTATTCGAATTGTAAGGGAGGAGGGAGGCAAATAGAGCTGGTATCCACTCAAGCCATCATATCGGGCACATTGTGCTACCTCTATCAGAGCCATCGTTTGATCCCCAAACGCCGACCTCATTCCGTTAGCCATTCCACTGTGTGGATGTATTGAGGTAGGGTACTAGGTGATAGTCAAGGAAAAATCGCTCGTCTAATAATTCCTCAATATAGCTCCTCGTTTTGTTATTAGTGCGCGGCCGCTCTTCAAGATATGCTCCACAGTTTCATCCTCCAGATTGCACTCTACACATCCATCAGTTTGACATACATATCTACGGGCTATCAGTTTAGCCATAACATGGAGATATTTGTTTAGCCGTTTGATAGTTTATTGCAATGTGTAGTTAATAGTATTTTTGCTTGACTACAACTACTAATTTTGACCCACCTGTCTTTATAGCGCTTCAACCGATCGACTTCGGAATTTCCAGTAGCTTCGCTAAACGCTATTGCCCTTCACCTAACATAAAGTGACATCGTGTGTTTGTCCTAGCATATTTAATGAAACTGCAGTTGTTTCAGGTGCATCTACAGCCATCAAGGTGAAACCAACCGGTTTGATAAATAATCAGCCAACACCCGTAGGTCACCTAAACGCAAGGTTTTCTGAAAACATCGCTGCTGTGCGTGAGAGTGTACGGGAAAACCTGAGGCACTCAATTTCTCGTCGTTCATAAGACCTTCTGCGACTTCAACTTAGCGAGTTTTGCGTCGGGACTTGGGCCTGCAACCCGTATAAAATCCAACTGACCCAGGAAATTAATATAAATGACTATATACATACATAGCCGTGTGTTCGCTGATTGGGGTCTGAAGCAGTTGGAAGTTGGCCCCAATTTCGCCAAAAAAAATCATCTTTATCAACGAGGTCCATTTTTGGATGAATAGTTAAGTGAACAAGCAGAATTGTCAGATTTAGGATGATACCAATCCACACGAGGTACACCAACACCAAATACATCCCGAGAAAGTCACTGTTTGGTGCGTATATTGGTCTAGCGGAATCATCGGTTTGTACTTCTTTCAAAACGAAACTGGCATTGGCATTGCCATAACCGTCAACGGCGACCGCTACAGATCGATGATAAGCAACTTCTTGTGGCCTAAACTGGATGCTATGGATACCGACAACATCTGATTCCAATAGGATGTCGCTACGTG
This sequence comes from Rosalia funebris, assembly GCA_037954035.1. Lineage (NCBI taxonomy): Eukaryota > Metazoa > Arthropoda > Insecta > Coleoptera > Cerambycidae > Rosalia > Rosalia funebris. The sequence goes on from JAZFAV010000002.1 coordinate 32,632,227, forward strand.
CCGCACAGTGCATGCCACGATGGACACTCTGCACGAGCGATTTGAAGGCATAGTTATCTCGCGCAGCGGTGACGTGAACTGACCATCAGGATCGTGCGATGTGTCGCCTTTAGGCTTCTTCCTTTGGATCTATCTTAAATCGCCGGTCTATGCGAATAAACCGCAAACAATTGATGTGCTCAAAGTCAACATAACGAATGGCATTCAGCAAATTCAGCCAGATTTATGCGACAGTCATCGAAAATTGGACCTCCCGAATATATGCCACCAAGCGAAGCCGCGGCGGACATTTTAACGACGTTATATTCCATACTTAACGCCATAAAATATTTTTCCAAATAAAAAGAAATTGAGTGGATATCTCACACACACCTTGTTTTATGTATGTTTAAAAATCGAGCGTCCTTATTGAAAAATCCTTTATACATTATAACGAATTAAATATACCAACAATTCATCATCATGAGGTCATCAGTCCTAAGACTGGTTGGACGCTAACCTCCAGCTTCTCCTATTTTGTGCTAACCTACGCATTTCGCTAATTGTGCTACAACCTACATCCCTTACTATTTGCGAGCAGTAGTCTAATCTAGGCCTATCTCTGCCTTTCTTCACTCCTATTTCTGCCCCCAAAATATCGCGGACTATTCCCCCATGTCTCAGCAAGTGGCCTACCATTCTATCTCTTCTCTTCTTTATGTTTTTCCACATACTTCTTTTCTCGCCGACTTTCTCTAATACTTCTTCGTTTCTAACCCTATCAGTCCACGGTATTTTCATCATTCTTCGGTAACACCACACCTCAAAAGCTTCTAATTTCTTCCTACTTGCTACTCCTACCGTCCAGGATTCGCAACCGTATAGTGCCGTGCTCCATACATATATTTTCAAAAATCTCTTCCTTGTTTCTAAGTTTATTACCCCCGAGCATAAAAGTGCTTTCTTTTTGTTAAAAGCTACTCGACCCTGCGCTATTCTTTGTTTTATATCTTTATCGCTTCTTCCATCCCAATTTATTTTACTTCCTAAATAAGTGAAGTCTTTAACTTCCTCCAATTTTTCATTATTAATTTGTACTTTCGTTTTTGCTCTGCTCTCGCGCCCTCTGCACACTAACACTTTAGTTTTGTTTTTATTCACCCTCATTCCGTATTCCTCTGTCAACACTGCCTCCATTTCGTTCAATGCTGATTCTAATTCCTCCTTACTAGATGCTAATACTGCTATATCATCCGCGAATCTCTCAGCATTTTTAGTTTCTGTCCCTCTACTTTAATCCCGAAATCCACCAACAATTAAGGTAATGAAATATTGTATTTATATATACATTAAAAAATGTTATATGGAAATAAATAGGTCCTAATTTTTAACGCTATTTTCCTTTTGAAACTCTTTAGTTATCATGATACACAAATTGAAACATTTAAATTTATAATTAATAGGTAATCCTATTTTGAATGGCCGTAATATTATGAAACTATTATTCTCTCTTAATAAATAAATAAGGGAATTTATATAAATTAATAGGATAAAATGAAACACAAACTAAAACATACTTATATCAACAACAGAATCAAAGGGTAATCGTGTGAAGTATACGACGGAGCTAATGTGACATAATTCCGGAAATTGTATTTGTATACTTGTAATAAATCTAAAACTGTTCAATAAGATTTTTAATTATAATAAATAAATTATTCAATAGCTATAATGCATATAACACTACGTGACAATTTTACAACTTCTTTGTATGACGTGAATGAAAGTGATTATTTCTCTATTAATTTTCGGTATCATTTAGAAACATGAAAGAAAATTATGTACACGTACCGGTTTAACATCACCAACGCATTTACTGTCATAACATTTTTTATATTTCAAAAACTTAAAAAGGCAAAGCGTTTTTTAATCTATAAAACACAAAATTATAAAATAGAAAGTTAACACAACGAAATGTACTGTATAGTAATTTTGTTTATAATACTTAACACTTGCGTTCGACATGACAAGTAAAATATTAAAAGCAGTGTAAAATCCATCAGCAATATATCAACGTAGCTGCATCTCATCAACCTTGGTAACATTCTTCGATTTTCTTTGTGTCTTTATATCCTGATGGAAATGTTTCACCTGTTCGTCATTAACGGCGGGCGCCAGATTTATGGGAAAGAATTTAAATTTCAATGTAAAAAATGTATTTTTATTAAGTTACAACTTAAGTCGTTATAAATTTTTGTAGATTTACAACTATAATAACAGTTCACAATTTTCAGCTTGATTTTACAAAAACCATCTTAATACAGCTTTAAATGATATCCAAACTGTTAGTTCTTTTACATTTAGTGTTTAGAGAAAATTGGTGCATTTCATTAGTGGTCGTATTTACTGTTCAACAAGTGAGTGATGATGAGACTGAGCTTTGCTTCACCTGATATTGAAAATACAGATTTTAAATACATAGGGTGTCTTAGTCGGAATTATAGGATTTAATTGCGGGTCATTTGTGTCTTGTCAAAGATAGGGCGTTAACATTTAATGACTGTCGTCTATAAACTATACGATTTCAATATGCCGCGATTAACGGCTAATTAAGAAATTTGAAGAAACGGGTTCCGTTATTGATAAGGCAACACCAATACGTCCTTGTTGTGATCGATCAGATGAAAATATTGCTGCAACTTGAATTAAATTTTAATAAAAGCTTTCTTCTGGTACAGACCAGCAGCTTTAGTATCAAAACAATTTAATTTTAATACAATGTTAAAAAAACTAATCAGGGAAAAAAGATTTATGAGTACTTGGAAAACGTCGTTGCCTTCAAAAAACTCCCTTGTTTTAACATACTGTTGAAAATCTGTCGTGATAAAACTTCATTAATTTTAATGGTGTGAAAATGGTGCAAAATTTTACAATTTCTGGTACACACCAGTGTAATTTTAACCAACTTATTCCCAAATACTGTTTGTATCTCATGAAGCAAAAATTAGTCGGCCAGGTTTATTAAACTTTTGCCAAGATAACTGAATAATGCATTTATTTCTGAGTTGCTGGATGATTTCACCGAAGAGATATTGTGTATATGTACCTAACCAATTTTTTTTGCGACAATAAAGTAAACAAGGTAATATAAATACATATTTTGTGTCTGTCATTTCTCATTTATTGTCTGCTTATTATTTAATAATAACATACGAAATTTATTGAGAATATTACCAAATTATTAGTTTCAGAGAGAACTAAATCCCAATAAGGAGAGTAATTGTTATAACCTAAAGCAATGCGCTTAGTTATGATTTCTTAATAATACAGTTGCGTTCAAATGGGTTGTCTATCCCAAGAATCAAACATAGTCATTGTCATGGCCAAGTTTATTAAAACTAATTAAGTATTAGATGTCTGAAAAACATGTTAAATTTTGACAAATTCACTAGAGGATTTCGTTGGGCAAGTAGTTAAATGATATTTCGTATTTGCCATTCTCATTGTGCGCTTACTAATAACAATAAATAATTGATCAAGTATGTACTCAATTATTAAATAATGAATTTAATAATTGGGCACATTCTTGATTATGTTACTACTATATTAACATCGTTTAAATTATAATTTTAATTTTCAGTAAAGATTAAATCCCTCATTATGATATAAGAAGAATCATTAGTAACTATATATTCAAACGCATCTGAATCTGCATACCAACGAAGCGCATTCATAGGATCTTAATACTTAATTGGAAAACTCGATAATACAAGTATTATTTAAAATATGAGTTAAAATTTTGGTTGCGTTGTTCACGAATATATAAATACTTTCTAGACTTGCACTAGCCCATAGATATAATGTACACCAATATTTCATTAGTGTAATAAAGAAATTAACTTTGTCTATTAAAGGAAAAATATAATAAAGAGTATTCTATTTCAAAGGCGTTTAATTTTTCTTCATTATATAACATGGGCAGTACATTGTGTAAAATTGAAATAAAGCTTACACCAAAAGGTGGTGAAAGTTTACGCCAGACGCCGGTTGATTTTATTCCATTACTGGTATGAAAATTTACACCAGCAAATTCTATGCAAAACTCTACATCGGCCTTGCGATGTTCATTTCACATCAAACTGGTATGTACCCCATTTGTTGTAAAATTGGTGTCTAATTTTACACCACATTTCAGAAGGTGTAAAATTTCAGTGGGAGTCTTTGAATGCCCCAGAAACAGTTAATTGAATCGATCAGATTCAATATATAATGTTACATATTTGATTATATAAAATACTTCGTTCCTTAAAGTAGTTTCTCCGGAAACCCACTTTTCTACAGAATTTCATCAAGTTTCGGGTACACATAAAGAATAAACTTGCCCGAAATAAATTGCTAAAATGAAAAATTTTTGACCGTACAATAAAGGAGATATTCGCCATCAAAGTTGGAACTTTTTGCATGGTTTGAATGTATAGTACCAGTTGACTAAAAGTTACACATTTTATATCATAACTTGAAAATTTTTCTACAGATTTTTTCCTAAAATAACTCATATATGCATCAGTTTATTATGAATATTTTGAACTAAAAAAATCGGTTGTTGCCCGATTTGTTGAAAAGATAAACATTTATAAAATATGCTAGTTTAAGCTTTGCTCGGTAAGTCGAGAACTTGTCAATTAGCGTTTGGCAACGCAGCGGCATACATTTTATCAGTCGCCACTTATGCTATTATTACTGCACATTCGTCACAAACAATATCTAAAATTGAATTTAGTCCGAAATGACTTACATTTTTTATTTTTCAAGTGAAGAATGCTTTTACATTCACAACATCTTAAATTTTTGCCAAGCTCGCTCAATTCAACAATACGTCGTTCAATGCTTAGGTTAGTTACTCTGTTTACTTTTCGCAAGATTCACTTTCGCAATACAGTTCTGATCACGACAAAAATTCATTTTCAATTTTTTTATAAATTTTCTTTCACGCTCCGAAAAAGTTTAAAGTTAAGCCGTGTTTTTCAAGAAACGCGCATCCATGATTGCGCGATGCGTGGTGCGCTATTGCGTGATCACGCAGAAGTTTATTTGATACAAGCTGTACGTTCTGTTTTGTAAAGAATAGCGCAACGTGATCCCGCATGCGTATCACTGACTTGAATTGCGTACCGGTTGCCGGCCAGTCAACATTTGCGTGGTGCATTTATGCGTGATTTACCCTTAAAAATGGAATCCAAGAGTTTTAATAAGGATTTAGATGAAAAACTGATAGATTATGTGCGATATTATCGAAATTATATCATAGTTTTGACTCATTCGTACCAAAAAAAAAAAAAAATATATATATATATATATATATATATATATATATATATATATATATATATATATATATATATATATATATATATATATATAAAACTACCTAGGATAAAATACTGGAGGAATTTAAAAAGGGAAGTGAAGAACGAAACAAGACGTTACAAAATCTGTGCGATAATAACAAAAAAGATGATGTTGGTGAGTATTCTATTGAAATATTTTTTAGAAGTATGGCTAAAAATGTAATGGCATTCCCACCAAATTTAATTGCTGAAACTAGAATGAAAGTATGCAATATAGTATCTGAAATGGAGCTTCGTACATTCTCGAAATAAAACACAGAAATAACTTTTCCTTCATATGAACAATCATTGCCACATTCGAGCCTACCTGAAAATTAACCTTCAAGATTTACATATACATCTCCGATTAAGATTTCAAATACAAGTTCAAATTCGCCTTCGATGTCTATAACTTCAAATTCGAATACTTCAGCGTCCTCTAATTCTAATGACATAGATACCTATTTGATATTATCATAACATAATTACTAATGCATTATTTAAATTTTGTAAATAATAAATATTTTGGAATTTAAAGGTTTTTTCTTACCTTGATGTAAGGCAAAGCTTTTGCTCCGCAGACACTGGAAAAGGTACACGATTACATGACTGAATATCTTCTTTTATATATGATAAAATCGTATAAAACAAATCACGGGAAACTTTAAAATATTCTTTAAATTTAATTTCATTATCGGTAAGGTGCCTCTTAATTAATATATTAAAACAACCCTATTGTCTCCTCTTTTGATGTATATCATTATTATCATTATTTAATAATGAAATTAATAACAGCTGTTCCTCATCTTATTCATCAAGAAGATAGGCAAGAGCAATAATGTTGTTCATGTTCATTGTACAAAAAAATAAAAGAGACTGTTTTGGTGTAGTACTGTAATAAAAACAATTCCACGTTAGTGCTTCCGCGAATGTTAAAAAACGCATTTTTGTGATAACCTGCTAGCGTGATCACGCAATAGCGCACCACGCATCGCGCAATCACGGATGCACGTTTCTTGGAAAACACGGCTTTAGGTAGGTTAAGTATAAGACGCAACGTTTAGTTGCGTCTTATACTAACCTAATTCGTTGAAACTAAAGACGCAACGTCTTTAGTTTCAACGAATGAACATGGAATTGTGCGCATACGTATACATGCACTATCTGGGTTGGGTAGAGTACCGCCTCTGAACAAAAATAATGAACACTAGATTACTGATATTCCATATGTTTTACGTTTACTCGTGCATATTTTTGGACCGGACCATACCGGAATAACTACCTAAAGTCAACAAAAATATTTACTAAAAACACTATTTCTTAAAATCAGTCCTCGTAGATTTAATACCGATTCTTCCTACGGCCAAACGGCTTATGTTTAAACATTTTTTTTTATCAAGTCAACTTCAAACTCATTAAATTATAGATTCATATATTGTACCAATGTATTTCTGTATAATTTCTGTGTTTCTATATAAGAGTTTAAATTTCAAATTAATTTCAGAGTATTAATTTATTTCGAAAAATCGAAGATCGAAGAAGAGAAGATTTATAAAAAACTTCAAGAAAAAAAGCCGATAAAAAACCACATTTGGAATAGAAAAATATGTTATATTCCGAGGTAAATTAAAACAACGACGGAAAAAAACATTTAATTTCCTTAAGATATTTTATGATGACAAAATGCAACTGTATTTATAGCATTTTGTATTTCTTATAATAAGCGCGTTAATAGGTAAGAACCTCGCGAACCTATATTGTAATAACGATCAAATAAATCTCGACCATCGCATAAATATAGATGATCAAAAAAGTAATGCATGTGCAATTGTCAAAATAGAAAAAGACATTTATTTGAATAAAAAAAGTATTACGCTGTTAAATACTTTATAGGCGTACCTGTACTATATTTAATCAGTTAATGAAAAATGAACTGCCGTGACTGTCGACGATACAGAAAACGTATCAAAAGTCTATGTTTATTGAATTAATAATTAGGTACCAAAATAGAGATACAGTAGCAGACTAAATAGTAATCGATACACGTAGGTCATTTGAGCACACCGGAATATTTACAGAATTATGTAGCACGGAGTATCGGGTTTGTTGGGGCAGGTCCGAGCACATCACTGCTGATTGAAGTAACCCACTGCACCGATTAACTCCGTCATGAAGCCAAATTAACCCACGATAATCTTGTTAAGTCGACTGACAAGATCTATGGCACTGTTAGAAAGTAAATGTCAGTAACGTATTATCAATCATTAATAAATAAGGCGTTCCTGCGGATTTATTTCCCGATTTCAGTCATTTATACATGAAAATTTATTGATATAAAGATATTTACTCCTATAATTACACTCATAATTAATATGTTTAAAAACTTTAAAATTAATAGCTGATTCAAAATTAAATCATTTAAACAGCACATATAACTATACAATAACTTTGTTATTATATAGGAATATTATGACATGGGGAAAATGCGTTTTACTAACAAAGCAGATGGAAACATTACCTATATTTTGTTAAGCATATTATATTCTTAGAAGTAAATGTAATATTATTATATCCTTATAAAAAATTAAAACTGATAAATAAATAAGATACAATATAAATAAGATGTAACTGTATTCAAGACGATACGATGCCAAATTTATATTTTATTTGTAGGAAATATCTATAATTAAGCACAAAATACTATAAAACTGAAATTTTTCTCTAGATTCTATTTTTTGTTTTAGTGTACGAATACACGAAATACACGAAAAGTATTAATCAGTAGGATATTAAACAGTGACTCAATTTTAATCATCAGGCTGAGAAAAACATTTAACAATGAGAAACAATTTATATCCATGAAGTAAATTATAATTTTTTAGCAAATCTAAAGATCTAATTATTATTAATAAGTCATTTATTGAAAAGAGAATACCAACAAATCAATTCTACCTGATAAATTAATTCGTAGTGAAAAAAATATCAGTTTTTAGTCAAATCAACTTTCTCTGGTAAATTTATGAAATTATGCAAATTAATTATTAACTTTAAACCTTGGAAGGGGCTGAAACCTTCGATGTAGCAACAAAAACACCAGCCAAGTTTTCCATGAACATAGAAAGATTACACGTTTCGTAAACGTGAAACCTTGTAATTTCGTGAAACGTGTAATCTTTCAGTGCTCGTGAAAAACTGGTCTAATATTTTCGTTTTTATCAACATTAAACTTAATATATGTTATATAAAATATTTAATTGTATACACTTTAGACTTAGAATACTTAGAATAATTTCAGTTAGGTACCATTTACATTGTATCATATCTCAAGTAACACAATCTTTGCTTTTTCTTATTAGTTGTTTCTCATAGTTACTTGATACTATTCGTGACTTATCTTATTCTCAAAAACAAAGACTTGCTTATGGTCAGCAACTCACGCCCAACTTCTAAGAATACTCATGGCTAAAGCCATTCCCATGCAGAGTCAGCACATGACAGTTTATATAGGCGAAAGCGTGCGACCAGAAGTCAGTATCCGGCAGAGCGGCATAGTATCCGGCAGACCGGCATAACTCATTTCAAACCTCCGGTACTCACTTAATATTATTGTAATTTCAAATCCTTTATAACAAAACGTTCAATTGTGTATTTCAAAAATAAATTGTTTTTAAAAATTGATTTTTATCGACCACGATATAAAAATCTGGCGCAGTCGTTCGGATTTTCACACGTCGTTAGAACACGGACTTTCCTCACTATCGTCGTGGAATTCCAATTCCCAAGTGACTACAAAGAACCTCAAGAAAGAAAACAATTTTTACGAAGAACGCAAGAAAACCCCAAGAAGGAAATCGCTCCAGAACACGGAATCGCCTAACTGGTCCGAACCTCTTGAAGCCCGGAAGATCAGCTGTTCCCAGGTGACCCAGTTAAAACACGGAAATTGCCTCATTAACTGCGATATCCAGGACAGCGTCCGGATGAATTTGATTTGGTAAGTGCATTCATATAGAATTGTCACGCCTTATCTCAAAGTGTATATTACATTATACGATTATACTGTTAATCGTCACATTTTAATTACGCGATTATACCGCTAATCGCACTACTTACATTTTATCTACATCTAAAAATAAAGTGGTATAGTCCAGTCGCTATTGCTCCTAAATTCACCTTACCCCTAATTTTACATTTAACGTGAAAAAATATATAAACCTATTTTTTATTATTTTATTTAAATTTTTCTAACCGATTTATTAAAAATGGCAACTGCCAACGTAAATAATCAAATTGAAGAACAGGTAGAAGCTTATAAACTTTCAGAAGTATTTTCTATTGTACCCGAATATGATGGAAATCAGATCTTCTTACAAACATTTTTAAACGCTGTTCGTTGTGCCTTCCAAATGGCTGTAAGCAACCAAAAAACATTATTGACCCTCCATGTCAAAAATAAGCTTAAAGGTAAAGCTGCTGAATTAATTAATTCTCGCAACTCTGCAACATGGGACGAGATAAAAATTTTATTAGAAACTCATTTCGGAGATTCTAGGGATCTCACATCTATCATTCAAGACCTTCAACGCATTTCACAAAATCAGAATGAATCTGCTTTAAATTTTATTTCGAGACTTCAGTCACATAATGCAAAAATGCACGCTTGTGTTCAGAAACAACCATTGACACCAGAGCAAAAATTAGCACAATCTACTTTAATAGAGACGATAACATTAAATACTCTTTTAACAGGGCTAGATCCTAAACTTGGCTCAATAATTCGTGCTGACAATCCTTGTAATATGCTAGAAGCAATATCTAGAATCAAAAGAGAGCTACAGCTTTCGTATTTTGAAAACCAAAAATTTTCTCGTTCAGTAAATACATCTCAAATTAAGAAGCCTCAAATTAGTGTACAAAAAGTCTGCTCGTACTGCAAACGAAACGGACACACTATAAACGAATGTCGCACTAGACAAGCTACCCACCAATTTAATAATAATAATTCTACGAATTTTTCTAACAACACTTTTAGGCCAAATTTTCATCAACCAGGTCAACAAACTTTTCCAAGACCTACATTTACCCAAAATCAACCTAGGCCGATGTCTACAAATCAGCCAAATAATAATTTTCAACAAAACAAATTTATGCAAAATAGACCGCCAATTTTTAGACAAAACGCAAATTTTCAGAGACCCTCCGTGATAAGATCAAACTCAAATTTTAATCAACAACGTACGCATCATTTAAATGAAACTGTGGATGATACTGCTCATCCGTACTATGAAACATATTACACAAATGATACTGCTCATTTGTACGAAAATGAACAATACGGAATGACGAATAGTCCTGATTATTCAAATTCAACACAATATTTTCAGCCCAATTATCAAATTGATAATTTCGAATATAATTATACTGCTCAAAATCAAGACTCATACGACGCTACTTTTAACGATAATACTCAAAATTTCGATACTACTCAATATCCTGAAAATTCAAATACCCAAAATTTTCAATTAGACCCCCAGTCTTACGAAGACCCGCCGAATCAATCAACCGCCTTAGAACAAATTCAAGCTCAATTTCAAACGCTGAACTTGAATCAAAATCAAGACAACCAAGAACAGAAATTCATGTAAATAGGCCTTTACTCACCGTAAATCCTCACAACCTATATTATATAAAGGACATAACTAATACTTTTAAAATATTAATAGATACAGGAGCAGGTATTTCAATTTTTAAGCCAAAAACATGTCTAAATTATAAAAAAAGGTCCCCTGAAAACGTTGTTATACAGTGTATAACCGATCAAAAACTTCTAATTACTGAATCAACATTAATTCCATTCGCTGACAACGATCCACACAAAGTATATATCTACAATCTCGATATTAGTTTCGATGGTTTACTAGGCTCTGACTTCCTAGAGCATTATAATTGTGTAATTGATTTTAATAATAGACAACTCTTAGTAAAAGTAAAGATTTTGATTTGCCGCCCTCCATTCCAAATCAGACTAAAGAAGTGACTCATCCTCTTCCAAAAATTTCTAAATTCGATCAAAAACTGACTACAGTTGAAAACAAAAATTTTATTTTTCCAAATTATAATCAGACATCTCCAAAAGTAATCCAAAAACCTTCCAAAATTCAAAATAAAATTTGTATAGGTCCTCGAACTGAACAAATTTTCAAATTTAAATGTAATCTTTTTAATACTGACGCAATAATATGTAATCAAGAAATAGAAAAAGTTGGTATACCGAACGCCCTTGTGAAAATTAATAACCAAGGTGAATTTTTAACAACAGTTATCAATGCTAACGCTATAGCAAAAACTATTGACTTTTCTAAAATTGAAATAGAACCTATTCAAAATTTTTCAGCATTCAATTTAAATGACCAAATTCAAAATTCAGGTCAATTTATTGATAGAAATTTTGAAATAAGAAATCAGTTAAGACTTGAACATCTAAATAAAGAAGAGAAAGAGTTATTAACGGAACTCTGCCTCAACTTTTCAGACATATTTTATCTTGAAGGAGATAACCTCACTTTCACTAACGAGATTAAACATTCAATTGATACCGGAAATTCGAAACCCATTTTCACAAAATCTTATAGATACCCGCACATCCACAAGGATGAAGTAAAAAATCAAGTATCTAAAATGTTGAATCAAGGTATAATTAGGCCATCAGTTTCGCCATGGTCCTCCCCTGTTTGGGTTGTCCCGAAAAAAATGGACGCCTCTGGTATACAAAAATGGCGTGTTGTGGTGGATTACCGTAAATTAAATGAAGCCACAGTAGGTGATAAATACCCTTTGCCCAATATTTCGGATATATTAGATCAACTCGGTAAGTGCGAATACTTTACGACTTTAGAACTCGCCTCTGGATTTCACCAGATAGAAATTAATCCCGAAGATATTTCCAAAACTGCTTTTTCTGTCGATAATGGTCACTATGAATTTGTTAGAATGCCCTTTGGATTACGAAATGCCCCTAGCACATTTCAACGTGTTATGGACAATATATTATTAGGAATTCAAAATGAGCGATGTCTCGTCTATATGGACGACATTATCATTTATTCACCCACTATTCAGGAACACATGTCAAGACTTACAGACGTATTTAAGAGACTACGAAACGCGAACCTCAAAATTCAACCTGACAAATGCGAATTTCTCCGGAAAGAAGTCGCATATCTTGGACACATAATAACCCCTGACGGTGTAAAACCAAACCCCGACAAAATTAATTGTGTTGCAAACTTTCCGCAACCTAAAAATCAAAAAGAGATTAAATCGTTTCTCGGACTCGCAGGTTATTACCGCCGATTTATTCCAAATTTTGCAAAATTATCCAAACCAATGACAAAATTACTTCAAAAAGATGTTCCATTCCTTTTTGACAGTGACTGTATTACTGCATTCGAACAATTGAAAGAAGCTTTAACCACTACCCCTATACTAAATTATCCAAATTTCGATGAGCCATTTGTACTGACAACGGATGCTAGTGCATTCGCAATTGGCGCAGTTTTATCTCAAGGTCCTATCGGTAAAGACCTCCCCATTGCATATGCTTCCAGGACATTATGTCAAGCAGAAACTAAATACAGCACCATTGAACGTGAATTATTAGCTATTGTTTGGAGTGTAAAACACTTTAGACCGTACCTCTTTGGCAGAAAATTTAAACTCGTCACAGACCATAGACCTCTTACATGGCTTTTCTCGATTAAAGATCCAGGCAGCCGCCTTGCGCGCTGGCGTTTAAAATTAGAGGAATACTCCTACGAAATTGAGTATAAACCAGGTAAGATAAATAAAAACGCGGACGCACTATCGCGAATAAAAATTAATTATTTCAGAAATTGTGCAAAATTACAAACAAAAGTTTTAAATTCAAATTCTGACAATGACGATAACGAATCTATCAGTACTGACAAATCCCCTGAGACAATTGTAGAAGAACTCCAAAATTTCGTAAACTTGTATAAAGCTCAATCCCTAATAGATTACAACAAAATCCAATTTACTAATAATCAGTTATTAGATAAAAAACAAAGATATTGTTACATTCTTTCAAAAAGATAAATTAGCAGATTTACACTATAAAATTATCGAGGATATACTCGAAGAGCAACCCGATTTTATGAATAACAAAATTAACATAGTCTCTAGTAAATCCGTTAAAAATCGTAAATACTATATAATTCTTTTACCATTTGAATCTGATAGTATAATAGAAACGCTTTTTATCACATTATTCAGAGGACAAGACAATTTTGAAGAAACAAAAAATTATTATATTGAAAATAATTTAGACCTACCAACTTTAGAAATGTTTTCCTATATTTATTCAGGTAAAGACATAAAACCTACTATTTGTCAAAATTTAGTCAAACGACCTGACGATGACCAAATACCAATTATAATTGATCAACATCATTCAGGAAAATCTAACCTTCATCGAGGAATCAATGAAACCATTAGACGAATCAAAGAAAAATATAATTGGCCCGGTTTACTAAAAGATGTCGAAAAATACATTCAAAATTGCGAGACATGCCAAAAAACAAAAATTTTGAGAAAAAATTTAAGTAGTCCTCTAGTAATTACGGAAACCCCGAAAACACCGTTTGAACGAGTTAACGTTGACATTCTAGAAGTCCCCACTCGGAATTATGTTTTGACCATCAGAGACGAATTAACTAAATTTACTCAAGCATACCCACTTGAAGACAAAACCGCACGATCGACAGTAAATACTTTACTTGTTTACTTCCAACACTTTGGCACACCCCTTCGCATTCACTGCGACTATGGAAAGGAATTCGACAACATCCTACTTAGAGATCTTTGTACCCTCTATGACATTAAACTGACGTATTCCAGTGTTAATCATCCGCAATCCAACGGATCGGTTGAACGTTTCCACGCAACCTTATTAGAGATGATTAGAATAAATAAAACAGAAAACCCTCACGAACACCCTCTAACAGTACTCCCATATGCTGTAATATGCTACAACAATTCCGTCAACAAAACCCATGGATTCTCCCCATACGAATTAATTTTCGGTCATACTTCCAGTCGACCTCCAGAGAAATTATATAATGAAAACCAGTTAATTTCAAAATATATCAGAGACCTCAATAACAGAATTTCTCACTATTACAAAATTGCCCGTGAAAAAACTATACTGTCTAAGCAAAAATCAAAAACTAGGTTTGACAAAAATGTCCCCGAAAATTAATACGAATTTAAAGTCGGAGACAAGGTCTACGTGAAAGAGTCACAGATCAAAAATAAACTTAGCAATAAATTTAACGGTCCCTTCGAAATTCAAGAAATACTAAAAAATTCTGCAATCCTATTAAACTCAATTAACTTAAAAATCAAACAACTAAAGTAAATTTTGACCGAATGAAACCCTATTTTTGAAAACATGAATTTATTTCGAGGCGAAGTAAAGATCCACATCAGTTTATTAACACAAATTTCTGGTAATATTAAAGAAAAATTAAATGAAATTAATTATGATACAAAACGCTATAAACGTGGTATTTTAAATGCTATTGGTTCTGTATTTAAAGCAATCACAGGAAATCTAGACGCAGAAGATGGCGAATATTACACAAACAGTATTAACAAATTAATTACAGACGAACATCAAATTGAAAATTTATCAAAAAATCAAATATCCGTAACAACATCGGTAATAAAGAATTTCAACACAACTATTCAAAAATTACAACTAGACGAAGAAACATTTAACAGAGACATTAAATTAATATCTGACACAATTTACAGAACTAAAGAGAAACTCAAAATTTTCGAAGTAAAATTAAGATTCCTAAAAAAATGCGAAATATTAATGGAAAGCTACTTGTACATTGAGGATCAATTAAATGACATATTACATTCAATTACATTGAAGTCTAAAAATCATTCATACTTCTATTATAAATCCTAGAGATCTGATATCCGCATTACAGGAGATATCTCAAAACTTGCATCAAAATAATTTACCACTTCCAATAAAATTATCTGATGTTGGTAGATATCTAGATATCATAGACCTATCAGCATTTCAAACCGATTCAGATTTAATATTTGTTCTAAAAATTCCTCTTATTGATCAACAAAGATTTTCCTTATTCCAATTATTCCCAATGCCTATCCTCAATAATCGGACTGGTTTATATCATGTTTTGTCAACCAATCAAAAATATGTTGCGCGAGACGACGATTCTATAATGTACATTCCTATGTCAAATCTCGACGGATGCAAACCACTCGTCTTTGGACAAAAACTGTGTTCAAATTTGTTCGCCTACCCCATTGATCACAACGCCATATGCGAAGCCAAAATTCTGAAGAACACCAGGACCCTTCCGGAAAATTGCCAGACATCTTTAATATTTGCAGAAGGATACAAAGTTCACAATCTAGAAGACAACACTTGGCTTATAATCAATTCTGAACCCCTTCAAATAACCATCTCATGTCAAAACCGAAATTCCAAAACTGAAGTCATTTTCAAAAATTCTATTCTCAAGTTACAACCTTATTGTAGTGCTTTTGTTGGTGTTACCAAAGTCCAAGCAAACTCTAGAGACACTACTGTAACTCATGATGATTCTCACCCTATTCTAATCCCTTACAACTGTTGTGACAACATTCCTAACGATCTGCAAATTCCAAAATTAAAGCCTTTAAAATTAAACAATCTCAACGTTGAAGACCTTGAAGTTGCAAAGCACAAATTAGATGAATATTCCAAAACCCTTGATGATTTAATCAACGAACCTTTTGTCACGAAACATATTTCTTGGTTTACCTATTTCATAATTACTGTCATAATTCTTCTCGTCATCCTATACTTCACATGCAAATGCAGAAGAAGAAGAAGACTTGCTATTTCCCTAACGTCAAATTTACCTCCACCGCCTCCTGGACAATCAAAACCCGTTGGACGACTCACCAACTTTATTTCAAGAAGAAGGCCCGCTATCAGACCAACAGACAGTTCCCCAGAAGATATTGACTAAATTGAGACTTTATAGTGATTTTGGAACTTTAACATTTTATATTTTGTGACTAGTGTTCAAGTGAACTGGACTTATGTGATTATTATTATTTTATTTTGTTCACTTGATTTTATTACAATTTTACTTTATATTATTATATTGCTTATTGCATTTATGTTGCACTTAATAGTAACTTTCATATTTTTGGAACTTTCTGCTTATCCAAAAGTTGCTGTATACCACCAACTTTTCTATAAGGGGGGAGTTGTTATATAAAATATTTAATTGTATACACTTTAGACTTAGAATACTTAGAATAATTTCAGTTAGGTACCATTTACATTGTATCATATCTCAAGTAACACAATCTTTGCTTTTTCTTATTAGTTGTTTCTCATAGTTACTTGATACTATTCGTGACTTATCTTATTCTCAAAAACAAAGACTTGCTTATGGTCAGCAACTCACGCCCAACTTCTAAGAATACTCATGGCTAAAGCCATTCCCATGCAGAGTCAGCACATGACAGTTTATATAGGCGAAAGCGTGCGACCAGAAGTCAGTATCCGGCAGAGCGGCATAGTATCCGGCAGACCGGCATAACTCATTTCAAACCTCCGGTACTCACTTAATATTATTGTAATTTCAAATCCTTTATAACAAAACGTTCAATTGTGTATTTCAAAAATAAATTGTTTTTAAAAATTGATTTTTATCGACCACGATATAAAATATATAACATAACAATAATTATTTACCATTTTCAAAATACAAGGCTTATTTCAATAAGTAAGATTTTTCTCTAACTGGTATAAACTTCTAAATGGTATAAAACGAAATAAGTTAGAACCTATTTATTTGTATTAAGCATTAAAACATGCTTCAGATTTGAAGAATATCTTTTTGAAGAAATTACATATTACCTTAATTACAATTTCTTGTATTGAATAATTTAAAATGACAGTTCAAGTATTTCGAATACCATTTGATATTTTCTGTATACCCCACTAGTGGGGTAAAATTCCTGTTTTGACTTTGTTTACTTTTTCAGTCATTTTTTTGTCAATAGTTTTTTAAGAAAAAAAAAACATTTTTATTTGTATACCCAAAGGACTGTATTATTATGCCAAAAAATAAAACATTTGTTTTGCCATTATTTATTGTTTCTGTCATTAATTTAGTGTTAGGTGCATCCTCTTGCCCCAGGCTACCCTACATACAGTATTGGACATAATGATTGGAACTTTGGGCAATTTTAAAATAATTAATTAATTATATGACATATACATTACTTATATTTATTAATAATTTTAACCTATTTTTACCTAAAACGCTAACGCGTTTTAGGTAAAAATAAGTACACTTATAATTTGGTTCAAAGTGTATTACATTTTTGAGATAAGAAAATAAAAAATAACTTGGACAAAATGGTTGGAATAAAAAACGATTTTTCTAAAAACTGATTATGTAATTTAACTTTTTTTAATATTTGATGTGATATCCTTTTGCCCTAATTACATCTGCACACCTTTTCAGCATATATTCGATTAAATGTTGAATAACATTTCTGTCAATGCTATTCCAGGCTTCTGATAGTTTTTCAAAGAGTTCAGTTGCATTTTTTACATTTTCCCGCTGGATTCTTGTATTAACCAACTCCCATAGATTTTCTATGGGGTTTAAATCGGGATTCTGTGACGGCCACTTCAGAACATTTACTTCTTCGCATGATAACCACTCTTTTACAAGCTTCGACGCGTGTTTTGGGTCGTTATCATGCTGTAAAATAAAATTTATCGATATGGTTGCAAATATGTAGGGTTCCAGTATATCTCTAAGAATGTCTCTGTATATAAAACGATCCATCTTTTCATGTATACGATGTAATGGACTATACCACGAAAAACAGCCTCACACCATAATAGATCCTCCGCCATGTTTTATGGTTGGACAAAGATACTTTTTAATTAATCGCTGACCCTTAGGACGTCGTACATGTTTGATTCCATCACTGCCAAACAAGTTAAATTTAGACTCAACACTAAATACGACACTTTTTTCCAGTCCCTAGTAGTCATTGCAAACGAAAGTCGTGCTTTAATGTTCTTTTTACTTAGTAATGTTTTTTTTTTAAGGTCTATGGCTCAAAAGACCTTGTTCAGCTAACCTACCCCTTATAGTTCTGTCGCATATACCGGATGGTGCAGATTTTTCAAGATTCTGCAAGTTTTCGCAGAATTTTCACTGAAGACAGAAATGCATCATTTTGGGATAAACGAAAATTTTTTTATCCAGGCGTGCAGTTGTCTTTCTAGACCTGCCTGGACTTTTATTTGGAAGCACATTACCACAGACTTTAAATTTTCTATAATTCGAGACACACTGTTATTTCGTACCTTAAGTCTTCTTGGTATTTCACTTTGCCGAATATCTTCTTTATAATAATTAATAAACCTATTGCGAAGATCTACAGAAGCTGCTTTTCCTTCCGTCATTATGAAAAATATCGGTATGCTTTACGGTTCACCTTCTAAACACTCTTTGACTTTCTGTAAGTAAATACCACGAAATATTTTGATACTATATAAAAAGTTTCAACCTTTTTGTGCGAAAACAAAATAGAAATATGTTTTAGTTGTCTTTGGTTATCTTCAAATACCAACAAAAATTTTGTAAATTGTAGGAACTATTCTAATAATCCGAGAGCAACTGTACTTTTACTGGATATTTATTCAATACATTTTTTTTTGGTGCAAATTTATTTTGTTCCAACTATTATGTCCAATACTGTATGTCTCTATATGTATGTACCTCGTTTGGTGTGAAATTGGTATTAAATTTTACACCTCATTTCAGGCAGTGTATTATATCATAAATTAAATTAAAGAGTACAGACAGATAAGGACGCAAAAATATGAAAATGGACCGAATGCTGTGCTTCGTGTATGGAGATTGTACTGAATATTTGTACGAAAATCAGTCCTCAGTTTAGTTGCACAGAATTGACAAGCGAACATTTTTGGTTTCCGGCTACGCGATATATTTTCATATAAAAAAGGATGATGAATAAAATACAGTACATGTTACAAAAAACTGCAATTACGAAGAACGTTCATTTATTATGTGGAAACGAAATTTCCACATAATAAATGAAAATAAAATATTGAGGTTTCAAAACTACGAGTATATTCACATTTTTTTGCCGATGTATAATAGACAACTACATATACATAGTTTATTTCATCGCTATTTGCCAAATAAAAAATCTCAAAATATAACCTTGGCTTGTTTTTATGTCTAGGCTCAGGTAAACTCTTCCGTTTATCGGCAAGATAAGAGAGCTTTTTATTTGACAAATAGCGATGAAATGAATAGTACAATATAATTTTAATCAACCTGTTTTTTTCGCGTAATGAAATGAATAACTGGAACGAAAATTATTAGACGTAAGAGTTTTAGTCAACCGCTTTACAACACGAATAATTTAATAAACAAGTTTTCCATAAAATTTAAATTTCGTATTCGAAATTAAAGTGACCTAGTACTTTTCGGTCTAGATAGTAATTGTTTCTGGTTGTTAAACTAACGGAGAGTCATAACCATTATCACAAGAATGAAGACGCTTAATTAAGGTATTCAATTAATTTACCATATTCGTGTTGACGTTAAATAGACTACTAATAATTAAAATATATTTTATTAACATGGTTGGTAATTGGCTGCAGTTACGAGCTTTTGCATTAAACTACAATAGTTCTTAATAACTTTTTATTAATGTAATGTATGTACACACACATATATATATATATATGAGATTCACCTTCGAGATAATTATTTTGATAATAAAAAGACGTGTATAATTATAATTAAATAACAACCATATAAAAATTTGATAAATAGAGCCATACGAGTGTACGATAAATTAAATTATATTATTATAAGAATATCCTAATTTCAGTGGAACTTTCAAGTAGAGTTTTGTAATTGCAAGTGCAATACTGGTTGTATATTTGCAACTCCATATAATTGCATTTCTATAAAATATTTTTTATGTAAAAGAATCGTTTAGTTTTATAGAAATCCAAATTTCCTGTTCTAACAAATACTGTAACAGTCAACTTCCTACTTAATGTAACAACTAAAAAATAAATACTTATTTAAAAGGGGAGAAGATACGTAAAGTCAAAAGTAAGTAAAAGAAGAAACTTTACACCACAGGCTAAAGATTGTCCTTTTATATGTTAATTATTATATGCTATTTTGTCAAGGAAATGATCAAATGCCTTACACAATTGAGGTGTTTTTTGCAAGAGATTTGCCAATATATGTCAGTTTATTTCTGTATTAGACGTACACCACCTATGGGTTCATGTACTAATTATCTAGTGATGGGAAAATCCCGCAAAACCCACAGCTGTTTACGATATAAGCGATTAAAATATCGGAGATTCTGCATAAACCCCAAATGTCATGAGCAGTATTTAGCAAAAAGTCAGAATTTGATGGTGTTTCTACACGAAACTTTATCGCTGAGCTGTCAGTAATTACATACATTAAAGTGTTCAATTAGTTGTGTGATTTTGCTAGAAGAGTAAATACTGTGAACTAGTTAAAATGAGTAATAATACAAATACAACAAAACGGTCAATTCGAATGACAAGATTCAAGTGAAAATGTGTCATTAAAAAGACAAAGAAGGTGCTGAACGTATAGAGGTAAAACAGTCAAGAGTAAAGGAACAGAAATATGTTAACTACAAAGGCATAGAAAAGCCACAAGCGTAACTGACTTTATAAAATTCAATTTATAGTTTGTTTAAAATATTTTAAATTTGTACTTTTTAGTTGTTTCCGGTTCGAGTGTTATCTCTAAATTTCCGACGAAGAGAAATCTTGAATTTTCGACCACTTCTATACTTTGGAAAATAAAAATAAACAAGATAATTATTTGGCAGGTAAAATTGATTGTTTGGAGAACCGATTAAAATATTAACAAAAGACCGATATCATTTTAGGGTTGACTTTATATCACATTCCAAAACAGAGAAGTAGTCGAAAGAAAACTGAACGAAGATATGAACTACTAACGGAATTAGAAGACGAATCAAGTCAAGAAGATATGTACAAATACTCAAACAGCAACATGCTGCTACATAGCGTTATAAAATACGGTTGGGAAAAAAGAAATACTGGTCTGTGTGAAAGTTTTTTGTGGTTTTCATGGAATTACCTACAAACAGATTCGAAGGATACAAAAACAAGTTTTTAATACTGGAGTGACACCAAATGGGGCAATCATTCAAACAGGCCCAATAAAACAGAAGAAAGTACACTAACTTTGATTAAGAACTATATAAAGTAATTTAAAAACCGACAGTTCCATTATTCAAGTAGAAAAAATCCGAATATATCTTCCTGAGACGATTTCCGTGAAGAAAATGTTCAATATATTCATAAAAGAACATCCCGATATTAAATCTTCCTATAAAGTGTATTGGAAAATATTTCATACTGATTTCAATTTTAAATTTGGCTTACCCAGTGACACTTGCGACCGATATCAAAATAAATTAGCAAGTTGTGACGATTCGCAAGAAAAATCAATATTGAAAAGGAACTTTACTTAATAGCAAAGCTAACAAATTTTATGAATTAAAAAGGAAATATAAACCAAGAGAAAGCGTTAATCCGGGAAAGTATACCTGCTTGTCATTTGATAATACTGGTGTAGGTTGGAACCTTTGGTATGAAGATAACACTAACTTGGTTTTCCACAAAACACTATACACTACAGTCGATGCACATTTCGCCAACAAAGTTGGCATCATCTGGGGATGATTAAAACTAATTGCTAACTAACTAAGAAGTTAGTTTTAGTCATCTCCAGATGATACCAACTTTGTTGGCGAAACGAGTGTCGAGTGTAGTGTATAGTGTTTTGTGGTAAACTAAGTTAGTGTCACTTGATATACTTATGCAGAATCTGCCGGTACCACATATACGTACTAATGCAGTTTTCATTGCTATGCAGTTATGGGTATATGTTTTTGGCGTGCACAATGATGGAAATAATCCTGCAACCATATTCTCTTACACCAAATCCGTTAGAGGTAAAGGACAAAATAAATAGCTTCATCATTGTTTCAACATTTACATACACTCCAATGATATAACAACAAATAATCTTATTTTAATAAGAGACGAATGTGCTGGGCAGAATAAGAACTATGTTCTTATGAAATGTTTGTGCCTGCTTGTCCACGGCTTACACATGTTTGAAAATATTACACACGTATTTCCTATACGTGGTCATTATTTTCTGAGTTGTGACTAAGATTTTTCATTAATTCAAAAGCGTAAAAAACTATAACTGTGGAAATGTCTAAAGAATGGAACAACATCATGAAAACTGCTAGGAACAAACCATCGCCATTTAGGTAACATAGCTGATGTTGATCAATCTATGATATTTAACATTGCAGAAGCAATTACTCCATTTTTTTCTCAAATTAGCTCGCCTGCCAGTAAATATCAAAACAGCGCGTAAGTTGAGATACTCAATGAATCTGGGGTTGTTTTGGTGAAACAAACTTATACAGGCAGCTGGGAAAAAATCAGTTATAAGATATAAGCGTGGTATACCCAAAGAATTTGAATTCAAACCCCGAATTTAATGTTCGCTTATATATTCCTCAAAGAAAAATAGAGAACCTACAAGATTTAACTCAATATCTAAAAAAAAAAGTCCAGAATTTTTATAAAAGTATATTCTCCGCATCTGGTCAATGCAGATGAAGCGCATATTAGCAATGCAGCTGCAGCGCAGATTAGCGATGCAGATGAAGATGATAACAGTAGTGGTATGAGTGGTGAAGACTAGAATCGTTAAATATTTATTACAGTTTATAAATAAAATATTTTCAAATTATTTCAAATAATAATATCAATACAAAATAAAAAAATTGTTTCCCATAGATTTACAAATTTCTGCAAAAACTCATATGTCGAATAAAAAAAGCTCATGCAAAAAAGTAAAAGTGCAAATAATATCATTTGTATTGCAAAATATGCCTATTATCAAAATGATAAATCACAAAAATACAAGTGTTCGTAAGTCAACTCTTACAAGTATAAAACTTTTTTTTTTTAGTTTCATCAAAAGTTATATTTGACGACAAATAGCGTTTATGCAAACAGCGTCTCAATTGTCGCTTAAATAGGCACCATAAAACAACAAAACGTTATGACTTCTTTCTTGTATGACTGTTCATTAAGTTTTAAGGAACCCAATCGAATTCGCCAGCATTAAACATTATTTTTATTTACTTCTAAGAACTTATGAGTAAAAATATGGAGAAATTCATAGAAACATTAACAAGCTGACATTTAAGTAAAATTTCTATAATGACTTAAAGATACAGTTCTTGGTACTTTTTATGAATTGGAAAGATAATAACATATATTCTTAGAAAAATAATGTCTTAGTATCGCATGGAACCGTTAATAACAAGTGTCCTGGAATGTTTTCCTCTCTTTCAGTGAATAAAACTTCGGTTATAAAAATATCTATAAAAAATTAACATCGGTAAGATGCTTTCCTTCACACCGCTGTACCTACTAAAGGCGCGACCTATAATTTGCAATAACTCACCGACATAATGCTGGTTCAATTCTCTAAATTTCCTTGCATATTCTGGCCCCATAAGAAGAAATCCATCGGCGTTACTTCTGCCCCCCGCTTAGACAGGACTTTTCCAGAAAACATCGCTTTAACTTCTCCCATTGCAGTATGGGCTGTAGCCCCATCTTACTGAAATCGTGTGTTCTCATTAAATCCAGCGACATTTTTAAGTTCTGGTACCAAAAAAATTCTCTAGCATATCTCTATACCGAAGAGAAATAACAGTTGAGTGCAACACCATTTGCATTTTGATAAAAGAGCCAATTATACCAATGGTATTGGGTATTTAAGATAATATAAGGGATTTTGGTGCTTCTCTCGAGAGTTTTCTATAGACTAGTAATGACGATTTTGTGTATTTACATATCAATATAAATAGGAACGTGTAAAATTTTCGAATAATTCTTGCCCAAAAGCGGATCTAATTGGATGTTTAACCTTCAGAGCTTGCACTAGTTGAATCTTGTAAGGATGAAAGTTCAAATCCTTTGCCGGGATATCGTGGAGAGTGGTTTTCGAAAGATATAAGGCGACTGCATGTTTTCGTATAGAACAGTGAGGTATACATGCCATTGCTGCACGTACACACTTGAGGTCTTCGACACTTCTTGATCTTCTGGATGAAACAATTCATTGCAACTGGATTTCATGCATGGATGACAAACTGGATGTCAAAGGGTGGTGTCCAACAAACACATGCGTGCACATATACTACTACCACTTTCCGAAATGTTCAACAAATAAGGAAAACATTTCGGGACACCCTGTATTACAAGTAGTACAAAAGCTTCTGGTAGGATTAAAATGTTAGTCATCATCATGAGGTCATCAGTCCTAAGACTGGTTGGACGCTAACCTCCAGCTTCTCCTATCTTGTGCTAACCTACGCATTTCGCTAATTGTGCTACAACCCACATCCCTTACTATTTGCGAGCAATAGTCTAATCTAGGCCTACGTCTGCCTTTCTTCACTCCTATTTCTGCCTCCAAAATATCGCGGACTATTCCCCCATGTCTCAGCAAGTGGTCTACCATTTTATCTCTTCTCTTCTTTATGTTTTTCCACACACTTCTTTTCTCGCCGACTTTCTCTAAAACTTCTTCGTTTCTAACCCTATCAGTCCACGGTATTTTCATCATTCTTCGGTAACACCACATCTCAAAAGCTTCTAATTTCTTCCTACTTGCTTCCCCTACTATCCAGGTTTCGCAACCATACAGTGCCGTGCTCCATACATACGTTTTCAAAAATCTCTTCCTTGTTTCTAAGTTTATTACCCCCGAGCATAAAAGTGATTTTTTTTTTATTAAAAGCTACTCGACCCTGCGCTGTTCTTTGTTTTATATCTTTATCGCTTCTTCCATCCCAATTTAATTTAATTCCTAAATAAGTGAAGTCTTTAACTTCCTCCAATCTTTCATTATTAATTGTACTTTCGTTTTTGCTCTGCTCTCGCGCCCTCTGCACACTAACACTTTAGTTTTGTTTTTATTCACCCTCATTCCGTATTCCTCTGTCAACACTGCCTCCATTTCGTTCAACGCTGATTCTAATTCCTCTTTACTAGATGCTAATACTGCTATATCATCCGCGAATCTCAGCATTTTCAGTTTTTGTCCCTGTACTTTAATCCCGAAATCCACTCTATTTTTTACCACATTAATCGCCTCTTCGATGTACAGATTAAAAATTAGTGGTGATAGCGTACAAACCTGTCTCACTCCTTTCCTAATACCTACTGCACTTCTTTCCCCTTCTACTTCTATAACAGCAGTTTGCTCTTTGTATAGATTGTGTACTACTCTCCTATCCTCATACTCCATTCCCGCGCTCTTTAGTATCTCGAACATTTTTTCCCATCTTACATTATCAAAAGCTTTTTCTAAATCTACAAATCCTATATAAGCGTTCTTTCCTTTTTCTATTGTTTTCTCTAACATTACTCTTAGCGCCAGAATAGCTTCACGAGTTCCCCTATTTCGCTTAAATCCGAATTGGTCTTCTCCTAGTATTTCCTCCGCTCTATTTTCCATCCTCTTCTGCACTATTCTGGTTAAGATTTTTGACGAGTGGGAAGTTAGGCTAATCGTTCTAAAGTTCTCGCATTTGTCGGCTCCTCTCTTTTTCGGTATAGTAACGATAATGTTCCTCTTAAAATCCTCCGGCATCTCGCCCGTTTCATATATGTATTTTACCAGTTCAAACATCCTATTTACTACTTTCTGTTCCGCACATTTCAAAATTTCCAAACGTTAGTAAGAATACGTTAGAAGAAACGTTAGTAAGAATACTAAATTGAATATACCTTTTACAGCAATTGTGTTTTTTTTTTTTTTTTTTTTTTTTAGTTTATCGTATACTTATTACTTAAACTAAAACGGTTATAAGTTTACCACTGCGTCACCACCATACGGTAATATCACAGACAATCCGCTATCCCTATGAACGCCTTTGCTATAATAGGTAAACAACAGACAGGTGATGTTACGTGTGTCTTCGGTCATCAGAGATGACCTGAATATGTCACCGACAACTGTTTTCATATTTTAACGCTGAGAGACAAATAGTAACATACGTATTAGATTAAAAATATGAAACTCTTCTATTGACAAACTCGTAGATCTCTGACAGTACGGATGTCCATTTCCTGTTTGACAAGAAATATAAGATCACCCTCACCAGTGAGACCGACTGGATGGAGGGTCGAGCTGGATTACCGCCCAATGGAGACATCTGGTACACGGATGGAGCCAAGAGTGGGAACAGAGCGGGTGCGGGGGTATATAGGCGACGCGATGGGATAGGTAAAACCTTCCCCCTGGGCAAATGCACTACCACACTCCAGGCCGAGCTAGTTGCAATTGCATACGGTGTCCTGGGGGCCGACCAAAATCGGACCCAGGAGAAGGTATGTATCTGCTCGGATAGCAGGGCGACGTTGGTAGCCCTGAATTCAGCAACTACAAATTCGAAGATGGTCTATAATTGCTATGAAGCATTGAACACGGGAAGGGACCGGTAGAACTCGTATGGATATTGCATTAAAGGAAATCTAATTGCAGATGTCCTTGCCAGACTAGGGACCAAATAAAACCTCTATGGACCAGAACCTGCAGTGGGAATAAGTCGGAATCTGATCAGAGACCGCATAAATGGCTGGGCAAGAGACCAGCACAATAAAAGATGGAGAGGAGTAACGAGTTGTCAAATAACCAAACTCTTCATCGAATACTCAGAGATTAAGAAATGGGCCCAAGAATTCATTAAATTGAACAGGCACAAAGCCAGAAATCTGGTGGGAATGATTATGCGCCACCATAGTAGCCTGAATGCATATAAGCACAAGCTGAGGCTGACTGATAGCCCGGCCTGTAGATACTGTTAAGAATACGAGGAAACCTCGATACGTCTTCTTTATACCTGCCCCGCACTGGAGGAGAAGAGGTACCTTATATTAGGGACCCTCGTTATCCAAGAGGAGGGGAGGCTCAAGACGAGGCTTAAGGCGGGGGACGTGCCTAAATTGCTCCTTTTATGGGATATCATTTTTGGATAATGACCCGTATAAGAGGGTATCGCCAAGGGACTACCCATGCGATCAGTGGCTGATGAGGCCCAAACCCACATAACAATTTTTTAATTGGAATAAGTTTTATTCCAATTAAAAAAGAATGGCGGTTGATACCTGGTATAATATAATGACTACACTACACTACACTCATAATAATAAAAGCAAGTATTTCTACAGACTATATTTTTTATAATTTTCAAATTCATTTAAATAACGTTAATAACAACTGCAAAAAAAAATGCAGTTTGAACACATAACTTCATTGTACAGGGTTATCCACCGTAATAACAAGAATAATTGATAGTATCATTAACACATATTTTTTTATTTTACAAACATGGTGGTGTAACTAATGGTAAAAAGTTATTACTGGAATAAAATATAATTTTATATTAACATTAATCCACGTAACGTTGGAATCAAATATTATAAATAATCCCGTTTCAAATTCAAATCTCATTTGAGCTCGTTTTTTAATAATATTAATTCACAAATATTTAAATGTGGAACTGGAATTTCTGTATCAGAAACTCCTTGTCGGCGTTTCAAGATTATAATTATTTGTTTCAGTATAAAAATAGCAACAATGTTAACACATAAAATATGTTACAAAAAGCCTATCAGAAATTTATAACGGATTTAAAATTTATACAAATAAACGTCAGTGTTATAGTAATTAATGTAAACATTAACATGTCACTACTAATTAATGGATTAACGTATTCATTATTGCGGTATTTTTTAATTAAGTCATCGCTGACGTTAAGAAATGTAAGAGAACTGTGAATATGAACATTTTATGTTGATAGAAACTTCTAAATTAAGTATATTACAATATTTTAGTTCTACCGTCAAGTATTATTAAAATTATTACATTATATTTTTTTTTACATTCTTTCGCATTTTAACATTTTGTCGGAAACTTTTTCAAAAAAAAAAATGAAGCTTGGCATATTAAGCATAATGTTTATCGGTTATAACAGATAATAAAGGAAGAAATTGTACTTCTAAAATACAAGGTTCAATAATCAAAATATATTATCTATTCCTGTATACAGCGTGGTGATAATTTTTCGCACAATATTTACAATTTTGTTATTAGATTACTTTAATAACTCAATGTCTCACAATCTGAAATACGTCAACGTTAATTTTTTAAAACATGGTGGCTTCAGGACTATTTTAGTAAGCCGTTCTATTTGAATTTCTATTTCTGATGCCATATTTTTTAATTTCGATCGCCTCTTTACACAAAATGAATTCTTTAAAGTTTTACAGCGTATAGTTTATTTCATCGCTATTTGCCGAATAAAAAATCTCAAAACATAACCTTGGTTTGTTTTTATGGCTAGGTTCAGGTAGACTGTTCCGTTTATCGGCAAGATAAAAGAGTTTTTTTATTTGGCAAATAGGGATGAAATGGATAGTACAGCGGTACTCCATAGCAGGGGTTCCCTATTTATGGTTAAACTTAAAATAGTAAAATATAGTTACATTGAAAAATAAAAATATTTTGCAACTATAAAGGCGTATCGTATCCGAACCTTGGTGAAGATTTTGGCCAAACATTAGTTTCGTATAGTACACTAATTTTATTGCAAAATTGAATACGTAAATAAAATCTGAATCTGCGACTGAAAAAGGTAAATTAAAATCTAATAAAATAGTTCTTGCTCACATACAAAAAAGTAACAAAAAATGAGTACAGAAAAAATAAATACTAAACTGATTAATTAGTGTTACTATCAGAGTTAATTAAGTTGATTTTATCAGATTGTTTTTAAGGATTGCACTGGATAAGAAAGTATAAATAAAATGGCTTGAACTGAACTGGAGAGATCATAAGAGAAAGTTTGTCAGTTGTTTAGTCCAGAACTTCCTGATAGACCATCTGTTTCGACATCAACAGTTCTAGTTTAAAAAGTTTCGGAAACTGGTGGTGTAAACGATTTACCTCGACAAGGTAGACTTTCTAGTTCTACAACAATATTCTCGCACTTCTACCAGACAATTGGGTTTAACAATTCCGGTTCTCGCACTTCCGGTCGGGTTCCACAGTTGAAAAAAATTTCACATAATTTATAAAGTACATTCAGTACAAGAGTTGAATCAGGGTGATCCAGATCGAGTGTCGATCGTTGATCAACGTTGATCGTTGATCGATCGTTGTGTAATAGATACTGATCTCAAGATAATCGTAAATCGATTCAAAAATCGCATAGTCAACGCCAAAAAGTCTTTTAGAGCCTTACTTCTTTGGAAAAGAAATTGACTATTGCGTCTATGTTTCGACTTTAGTTAAAGCTTTAGCTGTACTTTATCCAAACAATGACGATGTTCCTCACCAAAGATTTGGTTTCAGCAAAACGGAGCTCTGCTTCATTTTGGTGTTGATCAAGTCTGATCATTTATGTCCATAAAGTTAACAGGTCAACTTTTGTGAATCGGTCTCACAATAGCATAAACATTTGCCATTTTTTAGCCGTTAATTAATCGTGAAAGAAAAGATTTTGCTGCTTTTTATTATTATTTTTTTTTTAATATGGAGTGTTCTTCTGGTAACTTCATATGAAGTTAGCAGGTCATATAAATAAAAAAATTAATTATAAAAAAGTGAGGTAGCTTAAAATTTAACGTTCTTTTTTGCCGTTGAAGAATAGCTATAAGGAAAATATTTTAGAATTAATTTTGTAGACGGAAATTTTATTTTTTCGAATATAAATTCCCGTAAGCGAAAACTAAGGCTCCAAATAGACTTGCAAATGAAAATAAAATAAAAAGCTAAGGTATTTCGTCGTTGAAACTTGAGAATTAAGAGTCGTTCGAACTAAAATTTAGTGATGCTAGTGAATGAAGGGGTTGCTTTCCGGAAATTCTGTGGATGGTTTATGCCAATAGAAAATTTCTGAAAAAATCATACTCTTCGCGATTAAATCAACCAAGTTGAACGGCAAATTCTAAAGCCGCAAGCGAGTCGAAAAAATAATTTCTAAAGAGAAAAACTCTGTTGCCTCGCTTAGATTCCGTGATTTCGAGATTTATTGTTTATTAAGGTTGACAAATAATTCACGAAAAAATCATACTCAATTAAATGAACCAAGTCAAACGGCAAATTCTCAGACCGAAAACGAGTCGAAATAATAATTTCTAACGCGATAGAGTCGGTTGCCTCGCTCAGATTTCGTGATTCCGAGTTTTATTGTTTATTAAGTTCGATAAATAATTCACGAAAAAATCATACCTTTCACGATTGAATCAACCAAGTCGAACGGCAAATTCTCAGGACAGAAACGAATCGGAAAAAAATTCCAAAGCGAAAAACTCTGTTGCCTCGCTGGGATTCCGTAAGTCCGAATTTTATTGTTTACTACGGTCATAAACAATTAGAATTTATATTCATTTTTATATCGATTTATATATTCATGTCTACTGCAATACATTTATTTGAAATTACTGTATGCACAATTTTTCTCGATGTTATTCAAATCAGCCTCCTAATTTTGAATAGTTTTTCCGCGCCGCCAAGAAACGGAAACGGAATGGTGCAATATTCGTTTGCAGATGTCTTCCGCCTTGGTTTTTGCGTATTTCTAATGTTTTCGATGCCACATTTAACAAATCCCGAAATTATGCTATATGATTTTGGAATTTTATTACTATATTTGTCAGAAAAATTATAATTCATATGATACTTTTTCCTGAAAATATGGGACTTTAACGACTCTAATTTTCAAGTTTCAACGACGAAATGCCTTAGCTGTTTATTTTCATTTACAAGTCTATCTAAAGCCTTCGTTTTCGCTTGCGAGAATATATAAAAAATTGGAAAAAATAAATGTTCCGTTTATAAAACGAATCCTACAATATTTTCCTTGTAACTATTCTTCAATAGCAAAAAATGGCAAATTTTAAGCTACCTCGCTTTCTTTTATTAATTTTTTACTTATGTGACCTGCTAATTTCATATGAAGCTAGCAGGACACCCCGTATTAAAAAAAAATAAATAAAAGCGGCAATTTTTTTTCTTTCACGATTAAATAACGGCTGAAAACGGAAAATGTTTATGCTATTGTGAGAACGATTCGCAAAAGTTGACCTGTTAACATTATGGGCATTGATCATTTTTCTTGATATTTTCTCTGGCAGATTGATAGTTGCAACGAGGATCAAATGAATGGCCATCACATTAAGCTGCCTTGATCCCCTTGAATTTCCTATAAAATTATATAAAATTGCGTTGATATGTCAACTAATTTAGAGGATCTGAAGCAACGAATTAGAATTGAAATGGAAAATATTAGCCCGGAAATTAGTATACATTCAATGCAAAGTGTTTAGACGCGTGCCGGTCAATGTCAGATTGTTAATGGACGGCGTTTTACACAACTTTAGAATTTATATCAAAAACAAAGTCGTATTTACTTCCGGGACACGGTTGATCAACGATCAACGAAATAATAGTTTCATTATTAAAAATTATGTGTCTGTAGGCGTCTCGTTTGGTCTATTATTTTTAATTTACTAAATACAAGATGCTACGAAGTACACATTATAAAATTAAACTGTACTGTTGATAATAAAATGCGGTATGCGATGCATAGAAGCGTACAACACTTAGTAACTCGCACTATTCTCAGTAATATGTGCGTGTTATTGAACAAAATTAGTGTTATTTTTAGAATCAAACTTTGTACTCTACAATATTTAGACATTGACCTAGTTGGAATATTATCTTTCACACATTATTCTGTACAATGCGATTTGCTATTTTTAGAATATTGCAATGATATTCGCGACTCGCGACATTTCCATTTTTTTGTTGCTATTATATATGTGCAATTTGTTGTATACACATAATATTTATTAATTCAGTATATGTATATGTTGTATAATTCTTAATTAGCTTAGTAATAACATCTTAATTTGTATTCTTCGAACTAAGAATTAAATATCTCATAAGGCAAGTTGTTTTGTATCATAACCGTTGTAATGCTGTTGGTACTGTAAGAAAAACTACCTATAATGTACTAATAACTACAGCAATTTAGGCTTGATTTGAAATCTGCACATATGATTAGGTATATCAAATTGAATAAACATATTAATTTAGTTCTTTTTTAACAAACGAGATTGAATTGGGGTTTAACAAGGTTACAAAATATGTTAACTTGGGCGTTTAGATCAGTTGTCCAACGATAGGGAGCGAGAAATATGCGTAAAATAAAGAAACGTCATATAGTAGGGAGGTCACAGCAGCGATCGGGCACCCTTACAACTCTTTTCTATGTTTCAAGAACGACGACAACTACTTGCGAGGATATTACAACGAATATTTAATGTATTTATATATATATATATATATATATATATATATATATATATATATATATATATATATATATATATATATATATATATATATATATATATATATATATATATATATATATATATATATATATATATATTTACATATAAATATTTTATTTAAATAGAATAACATAATATTAGAGTTATGGCGATTTTCGGGGTGCCTGTAGTGAAATAATACTAGTGGTTATGTTGCTATAGCTACGTTTATGTAGAATAAAGTAATAGCGAGCAAGCTAGCACCGAAAGAAACAATGTTTCGAGGCGAGATGCGGGAATAGACTGTGTATGAAAACTTATCCCAAAAGCCATTAGCCTGGTGCGTCTACTACAAGACGCCACACTTATCATAAACCATTGCCCTAAAATGCAAGGGTTTTATCAAGTGTATGGCTGCAACAACAAATTTATTGCCTGAGATAATCGCATTTTTACCCCTAAGAAACAGATGTGCCCTGGTTCCGAGTACTATACTAGGTTTCTACTTTCTAATATTTACACAACTTAAAACTAATATATACAAAAACCATCATTGCTGTCAATAGGCGTATGGGGAGCCACGTGTACCCACAGTCATAATAGGAAATAAAAGTTTTAAATTATGTCCAACGCGGAGCTATAAAAATGCAGCACGCTGCTCTGCGATCCGTACATGAATGGGCGACTTCTATAGACGTGGCTGCGACAATGTCATTCGTATTGTAGTTCGGATACAATAGATAATATGGGTGGGTACATCATTACTACTATATTAAAATTGTATAAATTATAATTTTTATTTTCAGTAAGGACTAAATCGCCTCATCATCAGAAGAATTATTAGTAAATATCCAAAAGCAATATACCAACGAAGCACATTTATTACTTATTAACCAGCAAGAACCTTCATGCTAGGATAGGATGATAATATGTAATTGAAAGCTCGATAATACATTCTACATCTTGAAAGTACTATTTCTAATATGATAAGAATTTGTATGCGTTCTTCACGAATATATAAATATTTTCTAGACTTGCACTAGCGCATACATATGTATATACCAATATTTCATTAGTAGGATAAAGAAATTAACTTTGTATATTAAAAATAAGAAGAATATAATACATAAAGTGAATTATATTTTAAAGGCGTTTTAATGTCCTTCATTGTACAATATGGCTAGTAAAGTATGATAGTAAAATTTAAATAAAGCTTACATCAAAAGGTGGTGCAGTTCACACCAGAAGTCGAATTAACTTTTTAACAATTCATTGTTAAAAAGTTAATCATTGTTAACTCATTGATATGATTCGTTAACAAAAGACCAGATTTCCAGCAACACCGTTCAATATTACCGAAAATTTCACGTTTCTATACGCGGAATTCGCGAACCAAGTTGGCATCATCCGTACGTGATTCAGTTTGAATCAGTGTTTTAATCATCTTCCAATAATGCCAACTTGGTTGGTGAAACGCGCGTTGAGAACCGTGTAGTCTTTCTGTGTTCGCGGAAAACTAGTCTCCTGTTTTTGATGCCTGTTATATCAAGATTTTTTCATGTTTAACATTGGATTTTTTTCACTGTTAATAACGATTATAAACAAGGAATTATCTCTGCTTGTTCATATAATAAAACTATAATAAATAAAGTAAGATATAAGTTAATTTACATTACCCAAGATAATACAGATCTACTTTACATTAAAATTATTTGCTATTACTACAGGAACTACTATATTATCAGTATCGTATAATAACTTAAGATTTCCTTCCATTATGATATGAAGAAGATACAACACTAACTGGCCTAAAACAATTACCGAAGTTTATGTTATAGCGCAAGAAGACGGAACTTAAACTATCCCTGAAACCACCGTTTGTTATATAAGCCTTTGTTTAAGTTACACTTAGCAATTCCTAAGATACCATATATACACTTAGGTGCAACATTGAGTCAAGAAAAGATAACTTCGATTTTTTCCGTGTTGTCAAATAAATGTTACACTGTTAATAAAAAAAACCTAATATTGGTGGAAACTGCATTTAATGATGCTTCAAAAAATGAATGCAGTATGGGCTGAAAACTTATTTTCGTACAAAATAACATTCATATCATGGTCGGTTTTGCACCATTTTGTCGAGTGTATTAAATATGAACCTTAACATTTAATCCAAAGTCCTTTTACCTTATTGGGCGAATAAATACCGGTAATCCCGTTCGACTTGCCGACAAAACCTATCAAAACAGCAATCAATCGTTGTCTCATACTTTTGACAAGCTTTTCACAATAGTCGGGTGGAATTTTAACACTCCTATAGAACATGAAGATTTGGAGGGGATGAATCATAATTATTCACAAGTCTATTTTTAAGATAAGATCATAAATTTTCAATAGGGTTGAGATCGGGGTTTTGGGCTGGTCACTATAATACTTGAAAATTTTGCAGACTCAGCCATTCTTTTACTAATTTAAATGTATGTTTTTGGGTCATTATTGTGTTGGAATGATAGTTCATTATCTGGATACGGCATATTTTCGACAGTTTCAATCAAGAGCTTAATCAAAATACCCCGGTACATTTTTTTGTTCATATTACCATCAATTTTGTGTATGGGTCCAACTCCATAAGCTGTTAAACAGCCCCACACCTTGAGGTTCCTCCACCGAGTTTCACAGTTTGAATAAAATCTATCGCTTGTTGTGAATCTCCGTCTTTTCCAGGTCCAACAGCGGCCATAGTGTAGCGACTAATTTTCGTCTCATTCGATCAGATCACCTTCATCCAATCATCATCGGTCCAGTTTTTACATCGTTTTACAAAGGACATTCTGGCTTTGACATTGTTTTAGTGAACGAGCAAAGGTTTCTTCTCTCAACAGCTCGAAACTGTGAAGCATGTAATACCCGACATACTGTCCACTTATTCACTGGCTTGCCAGTAGCTTGTCTTAACACTCTCCACCAAAAGCGATATTGGTTTCATTATCTACAAATTTTCATGTTCTATGGGAACGTTTGTAGGAACAACGGGAGAAAATTCTACCCGACTATAGTGAAAAAGTATGAAAAAACGATTGATTGCTGTTAAAAAGACAAAAGGACTTTAGACTAAATATTGAGGTTCATATTTAAGATTCGATAAAGTGGTGCAAAACCAAACCAGTTGTTGTGAAGGTTATTTTGTATGAAAATAGGTTTTCAGCCCATACGTTATTTATTTGTGGAAGCATCCAATAACTGTAGTTTCCACCAATACTAGGTTTTTTTTTATTAACAGTGTACCTAACATTATTTTAAAAATACGGAAAAAACAGAAATTATCTTTTATTGACTCAATT
Organism: Rosalia funebris; assembly: GCA_037954035.1. NCBI lineage: Eukaryota > Metazoa > Arthropoda > Insecta > Coleoptera > Cerambycidae > Rosalia > Rosalia funebris. The sequence goes on from JAZFAV010000002.1 coordinate 32,668,589, forward strand.
TTGCACTTGGGTATATATATGGAGAAAGGAGCAGATACTATCGTTAGTAAATAGTAGATGAAATATAACAATTTTACAAATATAGCAATACCATCTATAAAAGTATGCTCGTACAATCGTACATGCAGATGTGGAGAAACAGTATATTAAATTGTGTTATTTTCTAATCAAAATCTTAATAAAATTAAACTAATCAAGTGAAATATCAAAATAATACAGGGAGGCGATTAATAATATTACACAAGTAATTTCTGTAAATATTACAATGGATTATGTTAATACTGTGAAATTAATGTGTAATTTTAATGAAAGAAATATTTATTGTTTTAAATATAAGCGAATTAGTAAAGGTCTTTTCGATTAAATTTGATACGCATTTAAATAAAAAAATGAGTATTAAATTAGTTAAATGTAACTATTTAAATAAACGCTGTTCGATAAATTAACATTATCTGCTGCAGTATGGACTTTTGAGAAATGATAACGGTATGACGAATATAGAGTACACAACAGAGACAAGCGGAGATATATTTATATATCGAATTACGATTCTCATGATAACTATTAGAGCTGCACATCGTGCGTGCTACATCAGTTATGTTACATTAGGGCAACTGGCAACAACAACGTGAACAACGGCTGCCCCGCGGCAGCCGAAATGCCATCACGTTATTGAGATATTTTAATCTATGAAGGTACAAACTTCTTGCAAGCTTTGCCTCCCTGTTCAACTTCCTGTTGTTTTGTTCGTTGTGTACTGGAAATATTCTTATTTCTGTCTTGTTTCTATGACTTTAGTATAGCGTAAATATAGTGAACGTTTGCAGTAATACGCGGCTATTTGCGCACAATGTGAGGTTTATATGGGAATTTTCTGATTTAAAATACGGAGGATTCAAATAATATGCTCGATTTGTAATCTAAGTTTGTTAAAAAATCTTTGTGGAAACACATACATACATAAAAAAGGGGTCAAATAGGAAATGTCGGCCATTTCCTACTTATTGTCGTCGTGCATTCGTGTAAGAAGCCGTTACTATTAACCAATAAAACATTTACAAAAAACTTTCAACGCATCAAGTGTTACCGTTTCTTAGTGATGGAGCCGAATTTATGCTTTCTTCAGACCGGCCCATCAAAAATATGTGTGTTAATTTAACATATATTACGTGTTTTCTTACTTCATGCATTACATCTTACAGCAGAAAGGAATCGAAAGTATGCAGGGATTAAATGCATGCATTAATAGCCCAAACCCAAGCGATTTTTTTTTCAAATATGTCAAACGCACTCGAGAATTTTTGATAAATAGTGTCCAAGTATTTCAGAACCCCTCCCTACACTCAATTCTTATATCATGAAAAACATGGTCACAAGCAATGTTTTTGTTTGTAAAATTTTCAAAAATTAAAGTTCGTAGTTTTACAGTTTGATGCTAAAGAATCAGCTGCCAGCTGCCATTACAGAAAGTCAGATAAATTCTCAAGATGCCCAAGTGGAAGCAGACTGAGAAACTATTCTTAGTAATTATGCAGATGCCATAAATAAATTGCAAACTGCTTAACTATCCTTGGGTGTATTATAGTAAACAGTAGATCAAGTGTAAAAAGTTTAAACTACAGGTTTTCAATAACGAGAAAGGTAGGTATTTGTTAGAAAAAAAAAATAGATAGTATAATAAGAAAAATTCAGATTTTGCTAGAATAAGACATATTTATAGTAACAATGCTTAACACTTAATAAATAATTTGAAAGACCATTTTAAGTACGTAAATGTTACATCTTTAGATGCCCAACGGTCATTTTCTAAAGGAGTTAGCTGCTGATTCTCAGCAAAATATTTACAATCTGTAACAAACACTTGCTAATTCTCTATTTACTAAGGGTGTTTATTTGCTTTCCAAGTAAACAGTCAGATTTTCGTTTTAAATCTGACAATGGAAGCATGCGATTTCCCACTAATTTTTTTACGAGTTCAAACCTGACCATTCCGCTACATAGGCTGAAGGAATATTAATCAGGTTTTTGGCGAAGGCCTAACGAATGAACTACCGTCGTTAGTTTATAAAATTTTCTTCAGGAAATACGACCTTCGGAAGTCAACCTCGTGGACGACCTTCAGCACCAATCGATGATGACTCTCGACATCAATCGATGACAAATTTCTTAAGGAAGCTGTGGAAGAAAATCCTCGTCACATAGTCAGAGAATTTGCGCCACATCTCGACTCAAGTAGAACGACTAGTTCCAGACATTTAAAATTGACCGGGAAGGTTAAAAAGCTCGATACGTAATGCATAGGAAAGGTCCTGTCCTATTCCATGATAACACGCGACCTCATGCTTCGTTACAGACCGTAAACAAATTAAAGGAGTATAGCTGTGAACTCCTACCACATCTCCTATATTCTCCTGATCTGTCCCCTATCGATTACCATTTTTTTCGAAGCTTGGACGACTTTATGCGAGGAAAAATGTACTCAAATGAATAGGGCGTTAAAAAAGCGTTTTCTGAATTCGTGAAGTTTAGGTATTCTGTATCAAATCAACCCCTTTAATATGAGATGACCTGTAACTATTGTAGTTGAATTTTTATGTGGAAAAAATAATGATATGAGTTAAAAACAATAGACAGATACATTTTTAATAGTTCATAAACTGGGAGCTTTCACAGGCTATTTCGATTATTATTAGATGAGTTCCCGGATGGATTCTACGTCAAACTGGATCTAAGCACCAAGTTTTAGTTAATTTACTCAACAGATCAACGACTATTTGCACATAAATAGATGATCTTTTAGTGTTTAGTGTGAGTGTGTTTAGTGTGAATTTACTGTCTCATTTAGTAAAATATCCAACATACCAGCAGGCATCGGAATAAATAATTAAATTATTACAAATGTGTACAAATATATTCGAATGTGTTAAATTCGATAGGCGAATTTGAAGTATTTACACATGTTATTAGAAAAATAAATAAATACTTGAGGTGAATCAGGATAAGAACTGATGTAAGAATCAACAGTCTGATCAAAAGAAAAAAGTCATTATTTTTGAAATGGTCAAATATTGTGTGAAATTTATTCATAGATTAAATTGTTAAATTTACCACAAAAGATATTTATAAGCGCTTTCTGAACATTTATCAATCGTTCCCGTATAACAGAGATCACTATTTTCTAATGAAAATTTAAAATATAAACTCCCAAATGAAGTGATTCGGAGATTTCAGGAGTGGTAAGTGATAGTCTTACCACAACGTTTGAGTTACACCTTCGATAAATAAGTGAAAATTTACGTTATCTGATCGTGAACCATATAGCTAGTTTGGCGATAGGATGAAATCATTTATTAAACTAACGTAAATTGTAATCGCATAAAATTAACCGTAATGTAACCATAGAAAATCTAATCAAATTTATCAGCGGTCTAATCTAGATTATATTATAACCATAGATTTTATAAAAGGGCTTGATCACAGAAAACTCATATTTAAGTTTACCCCTAAAGTAAAATATGTATACCAACGAGATCATGGATAGACTCATTTCTAATTGGAAAAAATGATTTCAAATTAAACCCAGGTATAAAAAGTAAATAGACATATTATGATATACAGCTTGTATATATATATATATATATATATATATATATATATATATATATATATATATATATATATATATATATATATATATATATATATATATTGTATATATGTATGCAGCAAGAATAGGAAAAAGTGTGAGATTATCTATGTATGCGTAGAAGAAAGAGTGAGGCAGCATTCAGAGGGAAAAGATGCACTTTACGCGCGGCCAGATCGAACTCTGTGTACATTTAGATTTAAAACTATTTAATTTCGACTCAGCAGCAATGCATCATATGCTATTGCAATTTACACAAAAGAAAAATATGCTATTTATTATTATTTATTTCGTAATATTAAGTTGGGATTTCTATATTTATTTAGGAAGAAACGTAAGGAATGGGATTATATAAAAAACACAGATAAGATTTTATGGACTTATGGATCTTTCACTGGCTGTACACTCGATATTCACTCTGCAATGGTCTCAATGCGAGTGAATAAAGACCAGGGTATTTACTGCGTATCTTAGGCGGTCCGATATCGCAGTTTTGACACTTCTTTCTATTCTTGACAAGCTGTACATATATTATCAATAATATTTCATATTTTTAAATGGACCCCCTGTATATAGTTTATTTCCCTATATCAACCGTTGCAAATCAAACTTTAACTTCATCTACGTAAACGGATTGTTATGCAAATGAATTGTCGAAAATTAAAATTTAATTTTGATTCCATACGAAATATATCAATATACAGCATTGAAACTATTTTCAAATAAGCTAAGTTGCCTTTTTCTACATTTCATTTACAAAGAAATCCACTATACCAACCAGAAATTCAACTTAAAGTTCAAATTATAACTATTCCTATAGGGGAAAGCGGCGGTCACTATTCGAAAAAATAATAGTAATTAGTTAATAGTAACAGTAATAGCAATTTCAATTAAAATAATTTCATTTTAATATATATTCGGTTCGACATTGCAGCCAATCATAAAAACTAAACCATATCATAAATTCCAATCTACTAGGAAATGTGAAATTTTCATTATACAAAAATTTTCAATTACCTAATTTTTATTTTTATAAAAAATTTAAATTCCTATAAAGTCCACCATATTTCAGGAAAATATCAAAAATTGTTATTCATTGTATGGCAAGCTGCATGCTAAATCGAAATATGTTAAAATATACAGGTTGTTCCACATAAAAATTAAAAATTTATGACTGATATTCGTATTGATAACATACGTATGTATGTCAAAATAAGAATGACAATATTCCATTTTGAATAAAATGATCCATGATCTCGTTGACAACTCATATAGAAAACACTAAAATAGATGTGTACTTCCAAAAATAATTACTGAATTGAAATTACTCAAGGTGTGATGAAAAGCACAAAACCATACTTTTTATTCTATTTTAAAGTAGAAAAATAATGCCATCACTATAATGTATAACAACAAATGAAGAAACAAACAGAAAAATATTTACAAACTAAGAAGAGGTAGACACATACATACATAGCTAAAGGAAGAATAATTAAAAATATATAAAATTATAGTTTACTACATAGTGTGTTAGCATATAAAGTGTATATAAATATTACTTATATTATCATGCAAGATTGTGATGAAATAGTAGATTAATTCGGTTTCCAAAACCAATGAATTGTACAAAATCTAGACGAACGTTTTAATTTCGATATTATTTGGTCATTAGATTGTGTTAAAGAATTATACATATGTAATATAAGTATTGCATAATATTAATATTTATATTATTATAAAAAAGGAAAATAGTAACTGAAACAAGCTTTTGATAAACTGTAATTAAATATGAAACATAAATGAAAGCTTTCACAGCTTTGTAATCTCGTACGATTACAAAGCTGTGAAGACCTTATGGAAACTTACCCAAAATATCCTAAGTAATACGTCCTACACAAAATCGATATATTGTGTATCATTCATTAAGAACGTCAAGTCGCATCTAGTTTTAAATAATTTTATATAACTCCATAATGAATATTAAATTAAGATAGGGTGATCTACCTATCTCTCAATTAACCGTTGTTTGCCTATTCTCTATCTAGTTTATTATAAGTATCTATTTTTAGTATCTATTTTTTTATTGATTTTAATGTAACAGTTTTTAATTAATATTCTTTAATGGTGGTAATGACAATCTTATCTTTTTTCATTTCATGTTTTAAGGTTATTTTTTCTGTCTTGGGGTGCTATGCAAAACAAAATGTATTTATTATTGCTTCACTCGACATTGTAATTTTAAAATGAATTTAACAGTAGTTAAAATTAGGAATAGTTAATTTAGTTATTGATAATATCTTTTCATATAGAAAAATGGTCTAGTAGTTAAATAGAAGGAATTCCACAAGAGACATTTTTTAAGATAACTTTCTCAGATAACTTAATTTTTTTTTAAGGTTTGAGACAACTTTCTCAAATATCAATAACATGTTTTTAAAATAGTGGATCCGTTATCCAGAGCACAACAATTAAATAATAATCAACTGACTCGGTGATTGATGAAATGATAGCGAATACAGTACATGTAAATCCCAAAGTAAATATCTGAAAATTAAATTTACAATTAACTACTTCGAGAAGTAATGTGTGAAGATGCCTTAAACATAAATTCAAAACAGACACCCCAAGTTTCTGCATACAGTTTAACAAGAAGGTAGTGTAAAAAGGTTGGAGTTTACTTACGAACACAAGGGAATGCTTTAAAAGACGCAAATGTCCTCAAAAAATTATTTTCAGTGATAAAGCAATATTTACTACGAATTGTGTTGTTTCTTCACTGAACTCTAGATGGTAGACACAAGATAACCTTAATTTCGTAACAGACTGTAAAACAATACTCTCCAGAAAGTTAATGTTTCGTGCGAAATTTTTAACAAAACTATTATTGAACCATTTTTTCCGATAAAATTGTCTACATACTGAGTTGCAATAAGTTCTTGATGAATGTCATTAGGCGTACGAAGTACAATTAGCTCCTGGTTAAATGAACACCTTCCTCTGCACAGGATATGCTGCAATAGCCAATTACTATAATACATTGATAATGACTGGCCCGATTTCCATACCTGATGCCACTATTTTTATTTATGGGGATTAGTGAACCAAAAAGTGGACAGAAATCCCCGTAACAACAGGAACTTTAATTGAAGTTAATTAAGTTGTTAACGCCAGTGTAAGTGGTAACATTTTACACCACTATAAATCATAAACTTAACAGATTTTAGGTATAAAATACACCATAATGTAGTACACTTTAGTCCGCATGGGATAGATTATAATTATAATGCCCGATAACCATTCTAGAGTACCTATGCACGCGTATGATCTTCAATTTGACCTGCCTAAAACGTGCGACAATATGGCTTTCTGATTAACCAGCTTATGCCCATTGCCCAAATGCTCTTATATATCTCAAGAAGCAAACTTTAGGTATATTGACCAAGTTTATTAAGCATTTTTGTCTAAATAACTGGAGGAATTCGCCAAATAGGTTTTACCTACTCTAACCTAACGTTTTGTGGCGACGAAATAAACAATAATATAAACGCATAGTTTGTATCTGCCATTTCGTATGTGTTGTCTACTTATTATTTAATAATAATAATATATAATTTTTTCCACGGGTTTTAACAAAAGTTTTATTTTCAGCGAAATTTAAATTGCTACAAGAAAAGTTTTTAATTATTGTTAAAACCTGAAGGAATCAGGTAGGATCTCTGAATAATCAACTTATGCCCAAATGATTTATTTATCCTGAGAAGGATAGATAAATCATAGATACATCTGTTAAATTTTGAGTCGCTGGAGGATTACGGTGTCATTCTTATTGCCCGCTTACTAATATATTAATTTTAACAAAAATGTACCTAATTATTTAATAATTACTTTTGTGGGTACACCATTATCACTACATTAAAACTGTTACAATTTTTATTTTCAGTAAGAGCTAAATCCTCCCATTATAAAAAGAATTATTAGTAAATATCCAAAGGCATCTAGATATAAACAAACGCATCTATTGCTTATTAAACCCTAAGTATATTCGCATTTTGATAGAATCATAATATTTAATAAAACACAAAATAGTATATAGGAATTCACAAATATATAAGTAGGTATTTTCTTGATTTGTACCACCCTATACGCATACTCCTATATTTGAATAATGTAATAAAGAAATTAACTTAAAAAGAGAAATACAATAAAGTGTCTTATATTTCAAAAGCGTTTTATCTATCTTTATTGGGCAGTATGAAAAGCAAAGTTGTAAAATTTAAACAAACTACTACATTACCAGAAGAAATTATTTCAATGCCGACGGAAATTTTATAAGCAAAATTATTTCAGTAAAAACCTTCGAACTCCGAAGACATAAATAATTCGACAATTCCCCCATACTTCACCTAACGATCGTTATATCGAAAAGGACACAATGTGGATTATTGTACTCATACAAAAATTAAGCATGCTGATTCCCTCGTACGCAATGAATCATTAAAAAATGGGCCAAACGACATTGGAAACAACTCATAAAACGGGTGGTTGCATTGTCTCAGTGACTGGTGCACTTACATACTTCAAATTCCGATGAGGTTCTTTACCTTTCTTCGGGGGCTGTCTGACCAGCGAGTCTGCTGATTCTCAGGCCACGTACTTATTGCTATTCATATGCACTTCCTAGTCCTCTTGGATGCGTTTCATTCATTCAGAAATTCCGCAAGTTGTAACCGTTCTAGCTAAATGCTAATTATACTGTTATAATTCAATATGTATTTCCCTTTGCAGGTTTATCATGATCGAACAAGAAATACTAAATTCTGATATTGTGCTTTAAACCCTTCTGGATTAGACTGAAAAACACATTTTCTTTTTAGGTGAATTCAGGATAAACGAAATTTATGAAAAAGTGATACATAATGGTTAGTGTGAACAGTTACCAAAATAGCTTAAAATAAAACATAAAAAAATCACTGGCATATTTATAAATGTAGACTTTGACTAATTTATAAAAAAATAGTATAAGTATAAATCTATAATTTAAACCCCAAACACTGTATAAAAGCCAAGAAATTAGGATGAACTTTCGGGGATTTCCATTTTTTATTTATAAATAAAACAGCTACACTTAATCCTATCATTATTCTACATTCATTTTTAATATTTTTTAATTCTCCTTCTTCAATATAACCATAACATATTTTTAATAGAACCAACTATTTATTAATTAATATACCAGATACAAGATTAAACTGACATCGGCACTAAGGTACCTGGACCAAATAAGGCCATGGCTCCCAGTAAGGCCAAGTGCCTTTATTTCAGAAACGGTGAAAGCCTCAGATTGTAGCTTCCCGCTGTTCAACACGTTGCTGACGTGGAGTCTGTTGGTATAAACACGGCTTAATTGAAATGCATACAGATAGCGCAGTAGACACATTCTCTTCCATGGCGTCTTTCTTATGAAATCGAGTAGTGCTGTTTTTTCTGTTACTTGTTATAAAACGTTTTCATCCAACACCTTTTTTTATCTGTATATAATCAGGTAAGTACATACAGACTACTGCTGTATTTATTTACTGTTATCCAGTCATAAAAACATTTACACCGCCTTGTGACTTTTTGAGGTTAGATGTGCGTGATAAAGCCAGGGTAACTTGTTCCCAATAAAGCCAGTTGCCTTTATTAAGAACGTTGGGCTTAATAGGAACACCTATTGTGCAGGATTCCTAATTAAAATATGTACATAATTTTTCTTTTATTTCAAGGCACAAACCTACCAAGATGTTGCCTAGGAAGAAGGGCGTTATGGTCTGGTGGCCAACTTCAACAGGCTATGGATAGCGTTAAAACTGGAATTTCCGTGAACAGAGCATCTAAAGAATACAGCATTCCACGACGAACTCTCCGTAACCATATCAAGACAGGCAAAAGAGAGAAGAAGCTTGGGGCGGCTATCACTTTGACTAATTTAGAAGAAAATGAGCTTTGCTCGAGGATATTCAGATTATCAGAAGTAGGTATGCCTATTACTGCGAAGGTTTTGTGTAGATCTGTTTTTTCTTATGTGGAGGAAAAAAAATAAAACATAATTTTAATCGAAAATCTCAGCTAGCAAGTAGGAATGGCTGAAGCTATTTCTAAACAAGCATGAGGATATCAGTAATAGGAAGGCACACATTTTAAATCCTGCAAGGTCTCAAAAAGTTAATAAGTACTTGTTGACGACTACTTTAAAAAACTCGAATCTGAACTAGTAAAACTTATCTAATGAATCAGCCCCATCGTATCTTTAACATGGATGAGAACGGATGCAAATTAACTCTCCACCACCAGCCAAATGTTTTGACTAGGAGAGGCGTTAAGAGGGTGCATTATATAACTTCTGAACACGCAGAAAATGCAACCATAGTTGCTTGTGGAAATGCCATAGGTCAGACACTACCACCCATGGTACTTTTTAAAGGAAAACGCAGAAATGATGAATGGGAAGATAACATGCCAGTAGGTACAGAAATAGAAATGACTGCAAAGGGAAGTATGACATAAGAAATTTTTGAGAAACGGGTAGATCACTTTGCCAAATACAAACCGCCTGGGGACATTCTCCTTATTTTTGATGGAGCTGCTTCACACCTAGATGCCAATATTGTCACTGCAGCTGATAAGCATAATATAACATTACTGTGTTTACCCAGTAATACTACTCATGAGTTAAGAAGTTTTGAATACCATTGGGATAATGAAGTCATGAGTTATTACACTCGGTATCCGGACAGAAAAGTAACACGTACTAGATTTGGCGAAATTTTAAGTAAGGTGTATCCCAAAGCAATGTCAGCAGGCAATATACAAGCAGGTTTTCGTGCTACAGGAATTTATCTCTTCAACTGTGATATTATTCCTGAAAGCGCTGTTGCACCTAGCACGTTATCTGAAAGGCCAGATCAAAGTTGGGGAAAAAAAGGACCTTCCACAAGTTGAGTTCGTAATTCTCTGAAGAAAACCTCAAAGGTAGCTCCATTCGATGAAAGTGATGATCAAGAAACGTCTGACGAAGATAAATATAAGTACAAATAATAATATTCCCTAGCTATAAGTATATGTAATTGTAGTAAAACAATATATTTAAGCACCTTTGTTCTATTATTTCATGATTTTTATCCAACTTTTAGCCTATGGCCTTATTAGGACATAGGGGTTTCTAATAAGGCCAATAGCACTGTTTTCTAAAAAATAAATTTTAAAATATAAAGGTTTACCATATGAATCGCTTCAAGTGCAGGATGAAAGTAAACAAGTTCAAGATATTATTAATGAAATTTGGTGAAATTTTGATGAACTATACTTAAGTTATAGCCTGTCAAACCTTAGCGTGGCCTTAAGAAATAATACATCTCTTGAATAAATTCCTTTCTGTTTATTTAGGAAAATAAAATATAGAAACATTTTGTTGCAGCAAGAATGACGAAAATTCGTGTAGACATGAACATGACGTTGATATCTTCGAAACAATTACTGCACTGTTAAAAATTTGTCCGGGTAAAACTACCACTTTTAATGGTGCGAAAATGGTGTAAAATTTCACAGTTCCTGTCATAAAACTTAACATCCGTGTTATTGGTAAAATTATATACCACTATAATTATAGGCCTTAATATATTTTAGCTGAAAACTAACATAAATTATAGTAATAAATAAAATAAGTAAAATAAATACATAAAAAAATGGTATTATTATCTGTCCTAAGAAATAAACAATACGAGTATGTTTATACTTAATTAATGTAGATTATATTCGGTAATGAAGTTAATTACCTATATGACTGAAATTTTAAGAGACGCTGGAAGATTACACCTAATATGTACCTATATAATCTATTTATATCGCGAGAATAAAGTAAACAAAGTAACAGACATATTTTATATATACCATTTTCTCATTGATCGTCCGCGTATTCAATGATAATAAATATATAAATGTTACCAAGAATATAATTATTTTTATTTTCGGTGAAAACTAAATCTCTGTAATTAACAGTTATTAAAACCCGGAGCAATGTACCTGTTTATGATTTCCGAATAATGAACTTATTCCCGAAAACTAATAGATAATAGATGTCTGGCAAATATGTTTAATCGTGGCAGACAGGTTTCGTTGGGTAAGTAGTGAAGTAATTTTGCCACTCTTATTTATTGTCTACTTGTTAATAAAAAAATATTAAACTTATTAAGAATATATTCAACTATTAAATAATGAATATGGTACACCATTACCACTATATTAGACGAGGATCGTTGTATAGGATGTCTCAAATGGAACTATATGATTTGAATTGCGCGCCATTTGTGTTCTATCAAAGATAGGGCATAAATATTTAACGACTGTCATCTACAAATCATGCAACGTCAAACTGCTGCGGTTAACAGTTCAACAATGAATAGTTTGTATACAACTGTTTTACGAAAGTGAGCGATCATTTACTCGCACTAGGAAAATGGGCATAAAATTACGACAAAATGAAGCGCCTACAGAGTTACAGAGTAACTTAATCAAGAAAAGAGACGGGTTTTGTAATTGATAAGGCAACACCAGCAACCATAACTATGTTGTATACCAAATTTCCTGATCATATTGCCTCGCGGAATGCTGGCATGCAAGATCATGTTAACACCAGTGGATTGTGTTTCTTTGGGGTTATGTCAAGGAAAAAATGTTCCACTCAGCCAGCAACAATCAATGACCTCAAAGCAAACATTCAATATGTTGTTCGGGAAACAAAGCTAGTTGAAGATGAAGATCGCCAGACAACAAACACCCATACCCAGGACCCCGCTCCCGACAATACACCCCAGGAGGTTAGACAATAGACGGAAAAAGAAAACATGAGAAGACCAGCCCTAGACCATAGCAAATATATTTGGTATAGATGCCTCTATAGAAGAATACGACAGAACACCCACTACCCATCCCAGGACATGATAATGTGGTATAAAAGATAATTGTTTCTCTCATAGAGAGAACTCTTAAATATTGTTATTACATAAAAACGTGAATTGTTTTCAAGAATTATATTTATTTAAATAAACATTTGCAATACATTTGAACTTTCTCACATGTAATAACAAAATATTTCAGACAGTGATTTCAATGAACGTCACATGGTGGAACCTTTTACAACTCAATACACATGTTTAATAACAATAACATATAGTGTTTTACCTGTGAATTTGGACAATTAATATTATATAAATTATTATTTACTTTAATTTATATTATTAACTTTTGTTCTCATCAATACAATGTCATTCGACAACTGGGACTTTAGGTCTAAAATAATCTGATGCCTGACCGACATCGATAAAATCCAATTATCTCAAGTAAAACTACATGTCAACCAGGGGCGTAGCGTACATGAATGCGAGTGATGCGTCGCATCCCTTAAAAAATTGGTAAATTACTGTTTTAAAAGTTCAATCAATTTATTCAATTATTATAATTTTTTAATTATTTTAAACCGACCGCAAACATACATTATTTACCTTAAACGCTACCATCAACTTTTTTTATTTCAAATCGGCCGTGAAGGCGCCCGAAATTATTGGACTCCCCCGTTACTTGCTGCAGTGCTGAAATGCGATGGTTCACGTTAAATCCAAGCTACGCGTTAGATAAGCGAAAAGGTCAGTGATCTTACGCAGTCAACAGTGGAACCTCGAGTGGGTGTTGTCGTTATTTCCGGACTCTGTTATGCGATTATGCGAACGCATCTTGGCGACTGTCGCCATAACATAAGGAGGATTTGGAAGCGCTGTTTCAGGTAATTGTGGACAACTAAAATGGGTAATGGAATCGAGAAACCGTTATTTGTGGTAGAGGCCTTTTAACTTTATTGCGCGACTTTGATTTTAATTTTTTCTTAGTAGTGTTTTCTGCAATATTCTCACATTCCGAAAGTATGTTTAAAATTCTACAGACAAAACTATCAGATATTAGTTACTGCAATAAAAAGATCGCCAATTTCAAATCACATATTCAAAAAATGAGAAAAGAGTTTTGTAACATTTGGGACCGTATGGAAAGATTTGTGTTAGAGAATCAACCAAGTAAAAGAATGCGTTTGGATTTAATTCCTGAAGAAGAAAAAAAAAAGCACCTACGCATGATTGTTTTATGAAATTTTAAAATTTATTGCTTTGAACATTAGTGAACGCTTTAGTGAAATTTCTAAACTGAAATTCTTAAATCTAGATTCCACACAATTTATTTCATTCGTGAAACGTTCTTTGACGCAAATCATTTTAAAAAGTGAACATTCAGTGATTCATAGTGATGTCGATATGAAAAAGAGCACTGTTTTTGAGCTACATCAATATATTATGTCCCTTCAATTATCTTCTGTTTTCCCGGAGTCATCAAAATTGTGACGTTTAATTTTGACTATTCCTGCCACAAGCAGTTCCGCGGAAATATTATTTTCATGTTTAAAGATAATAAAGACTTATCTGCGAAATTCTCAAAAGCAAGAAAGACTGTCATATTTAGCATTAAGAAATATTGAAAGTGCCTTGTTAGAAAATATGAGATTGTCTCCAACATTTGAAGAAACAGCAATAGACGTTTTCGCTAGACAAACAAAAACCGAAGAATTGATCTTCATTTTAAAAATTAGGATATATACCTCGGCATAATCAATTTAGGTTAGTGTCTTTTTTTATTTTTACCATTTTCATATGGCCTACCATACATCCGACTATACCTCTTCCCCTTATAACGTTTTTATCACATCCTTAGATTGGTTTCTCACGCTACGCCCATGATGTCAAACATATATTAATGGTGAGGTGGAAGCATCGAATATAAAACATGAACGAAATACAAAACTGAAGGCATATATGTATGTCGAGTGCTTGAGTTTACAATTAGTTATAATGTAACATACATTTAGTATACACCTGCTTCTTAATCTACTTTTGAGTTGTGATGTAGGTAATAAATTCCATTATCTTAAAAATAGGAAACTTCAAATTAACGCTGTGACTGAAAAATTAACAATGTAGTAGGAGCTGATAAGACTTCGAGTTGAAAAATGTGCTGTAAAACATGCTCCTGCAATAAAATCGCAAAAAAAACAATTGCATCGTATTATGCGCAATTGGGCAGCGTCATAAAATTACCTGCAATAATGTAATGCAGGAAGAGGATCGAAGAAAATGTTATCTAATGTAAAACAAATTTACACTAGTATTTTTGAAATAAGTTAAATATTTTACAACTATACATATTCTATCATTTCATAATATTAAATTTATACAAGTAGATTTATGAATCACTTAATAAAAGCAAAGGTGTCGATACTTTCATTTTAAAAATATTTTGCCATCCACTGAAATGGAAGACCTACAATTTCTTAAGAAGAAACTAGATCTTAAATACCTATATACATTTGCATTGCAATTTTTATATTTTATAGTTTATTGTAAGACTTGGTTCTTTTGAAAATTGAGGTTAGTCGAGAAACTTAACAGCACACCACAAAACCGCCAAACAAAATTTTAATAAATAATAAAATTGTAAAATTTTATCTAAAAAATATTGACTAATATTTAGCATGGCAATCGATGTACTGATTTATGTCTGCTCGCTGATTAAAATCTATAGTAACTATGTAAAAATAATTTGTAGAGTACCTTTTGTTTATTTGCTAGTGAGATATTTAGCTAGACATCACATTTCATAGTCACAGAAAGATACATATTACTTATGCCCCATCAAAGGTAAAAATCATAAACTATAATAAAAAGAACCATATGTTCAATATTTAGTATGATAATCGATGTAGTGGTATATACCTGCATTAAAATCTATGACAGGCATGTACAAACAGAATACCTACAGGTATTCTGTTTGTATACAGTACCCTTTGTTTATTTGCTAGTGAGATGCATCACATTCTAGAACCATGGAAAGAAATATTACTTATACTTTCATTAAGAACAAAACAAAACATTGTTGTTCCAAATTATGGTAAGGGATTACTAAAAATCCATTAGATAATCTAGACGTGCATCCTGCATATTACACATCAATCTTGACCAATAAACTCATCAATCTTATTCACTGAAAATCTGCCGTGATAAAACTTAACACCAGTGTAACTGTAAACGTTTATACATTTTAGGTATAAAACTATTATTAATGTACCACAATATAGTCACTTTATTCCGCGTGAGTTAGATTATAATCCCTGGGTGGTAACTATTGTAGAATACGCATCCATGTAGTTTTCACATCGACAGTGCTGAAATGTGAGGGAAAATGGCTATTCATGATATCTGATTAACTTATGCCCAAATGCTCTTTTATGTCTCAAGAAGCAAAAATTAATTATGTTCGCTGGGTTTATTAAAATTTGTCGCCAAAATGATTGAATAATGTTGAATTTTATGGATCGCTGGATGATTTCATCGATATATTCTATTTATCGATCGATATATATATATATATATATATATATATATATATATATATATATATATATATATATATATATATATATATATATATACTATTCATTTCATCGCTATTTGCTAAATAAAAAATATTGCCGATAAACGGAACAGTCTACCTGAGTCTAGCCATAATAACAACCCACGGTATGAGATAAGAGCCGTTTGGGATTTTTTTACCTAGGGTAAAAAAGCACACTGCTCATGGAATCGGAACTTTGCCCCTGGCAAAGAGACGAAGAAAAACAAGCAAATTGCTTACATGTAAGAAGGAAGAAGAAGATATTAGATGTCTGAAGAATATATTAAATGTTGACAAATTAGCTAGAGGATTTCGTTGGGTCGGTAGTTAAATAATATTTTATGTTTATCATTCGCATTGTCCATTTAATAATAATAATACATTAATCTTATCAAGAAAATGCCCAATTATTAAACAAGAATTTTAATAATTGGCTACGTTCTTGATATAAGTGGTACACCGTTACTACTACATTAACAACTTTAAATTATAATTTTTATATACATATAAAGATTATACACCACTACTACATACTTATACATATACACCAATGTTTCATAAGTGCAATAAAGAATTTAACTTTGTGTAGTAAATATAAAAATACAATAAAATTTATTATATTTCAAAGAAGTTCTATTTCCCTTCGTTGTACTAGTATAATATGGACAGTAACTGGTGTGTTCCTATATGTATCCCGTTTGATATGAAATTGATGTTAAATTTTACCCCACATTTTAAACAGTGCGTGGAAGCGGTTCAGCACACTGATTTCAACATTAAAAGAGAAAGATCATGGATGCATTAAACCATCTAATACCTATTAAATTTCATTAAAATTAATTAACATTTAAAGCAAAGATTGACGAATGAAATACAATCGCACACATGTATAAACTGTGTATGCAGACAAAAATGTTAATTTATGGTTTAAACAGAAAATGTGAGACAACATATACGATTTAGTTTTTACCTAAAACCATCTAAATCTCAGTATTCTTAAATTACACCGATTCTGAATAGAAATTGTACAATTATACATATATTTAATATCCGATTTATTTAATATGGAGCAAAATTCCATAACAATTTGTAATACAGATAATATTTGAGGCGTGTTTGATTCAAGTACTTATTAATAATGTTTCTCAATTTACGTTAAAATTTAAGATTAGACTCGTCTTTTTTCATTTCATACTGTACGTACATCGAAAGAATAGCATATTTCGAGTTAATTAAAGATGATTAGAGATGAAAATATGGAAAGCTTATGAGCTTTATGCAGTAGCTGTTATTGAATTCGATATAGATATCGAGATTATGCACATATGAAGAAAAAGCTTTGCTGAACGGAAATCTGCGGGAAAAAATTATGTTTGTGAAAAACACAAAAACTTTTCGCAAGGATCACCCTCTTTAGAATTCTAGTGTTGCGGTATAACTTATTCACGTATAATGGTGTGGAATAATGTAGAATTTCATTGTTTCTGGTATAAAATTTAACACCTGCATATTCGATAACATTTTACACCATTATAAATGAACTTTAATACATTTGTGGTATAAAAGTAACAAAGCACATACATGTGGTATAATTGTAGGTATGGTAATACACGCTATCAAAGTAATTTAAATACACTATACAGTTTTCCCCGTATGGGGCAGATTATAATCCGGGCTTTGTAACTACTACAATTCTCATACATGTGGTCTTTAGATAAGCCGTTGGCAGCTGTTAAACTGAAGTCAATACGACTGTTCGTTGTTTCTGAATAATCAAATTACAATCCGAATGATGTTATCTGTGCTAAGAAGCAACAGTTAATAATAATGGAGAAGTTTATTAAAAGGAGCCTGATCGATTAAGAACTTTATTGAATTTTAAGTCGCTGGAGGATTTCATTGAACTGGTATGTATCTAAAATATATAAACTTCACAACAATGAAGTAAACAAAGTAATATAAACGCATATTTTATTTGTATAATCTGCTATTTCTTATTCATTGTCTACTTATTTATTAACATAATAATATATTAATTTTATCAAGTGTATAACCAATTATAAATTACCTATGTGAATATATCGTTGCCGCTACATCAAAATTATTCAAATTCAAGTTTCTATTTCTAGTAGAAACCTCTATAAATCACGTCCTTATAAGAATTATGAGCAGTTATTAATAGTTACCTGGATGACTGTAAAACTAAATTACATGTGTTAAAGTTGGTGGAGAATATTATTGAATTGATATGTACCCACTTACATTCCCCCACAATGAAATAAACAAAGTAACAAATAATTATTTTTATATGCCATTTCTCATTTATTGTACTTATTAATAATAGATTACTGCTATCTGAGGGGTGTCCGATCATTAAATAATTATTTATGTGGATAGTATATTTTCCACCACATTAAAATTGAATAAATTTATAAATTCAGTTAACTAAATCAATATCTATTTTTACACCATAAAAGGTGCAAAATGGATTTTGGAATAATGTACAGATACACCAAATAGTTTTGTTATCTTTAATACTTTAATAAATATAGTTAAGTTTACAATAGACATCGTGCTGATTTTACTTTATTACTGATACAATTCTACCTTGCGATGTTTAGTGAATGTTAAACTGGTGTGTCCCTATATGTATCCTCTTTCATATAAACTTGGTGTAAAAGTTCACAAGACATTTCGATAGTGTGTGTCGGTCCAGAATTACCAGCTCCAAAAAAATATCAAAATACTTATTCATACCGCGGAAAATGCGAGAACAATGATAATAATTTTCTAGTATGATAGAATTATATCAATAAGGAATTCGTCCTACAATTCAAACTGACACTTGTTGAAAACTCAGCCGAGATTAGAAAGGTACGTACGCTGCAAAAAATACCACAAGCGTGAAATCAGGAAAATAGATTGCCTGTTCGCAAGAACTGGATACATACTCGTAGTCAAGTATCTGTTCAAATTATTCAAAGCTGTGGATTTATGAAATTAAAATGTCATAACCATAGCTGTGACTTTCGTTTATTTCCAAATTTGTTTGATAATGTACAAACGGATGTAGAAAAATATTTTCGAAAGAATGAAGTCTGAGGCAAAATTATTAAGAAATGTGATTGTTGGAAAAATACTAAAATAAAAATCAAAATAAAAGCTAGTTTTTTAAAGTTGAGTTTCTATTATTCATTTCATGACTAAGCAGCTATATTTTACCCTTAATTTTCTTTATCTTTTCGGTCCTTACGCCATGCACTGATTCAATAACGTAAAACATTTAAAAAAAAATACCAAATACACATATCTTTTTTGGATATTAATACCATATTTAAAATCACATTAAAAGTTTATAGACAAATTATAACACGTAAATAAATAAAAAAAAAACCGTTATGTATCTCAAAAAATTGTTTTCAAACATAGTTTGACACAATATAGTAATTGCACAGTAACACAAAAAAGAGTACTTACTGTGTAATACTTGGATAAAATAAATCCCAACGACGAGCCTTGAATGTGTAAAAACTGTCCATATGACTTCAACGGTAGGTAATCGTATTTATTATTAATGAATGTTTAATTTAACCATCTCATGACAAATAAGGTATAGTAAGTAAATAAATCATAAATAAAAACAAAATAAAGTTCTACTTTAATATATTTCTCAATACGGTTGCTATAGTTTTCTAGTGCCATCAACTGATTGAGACGATATTGTTAACAACTCAGCGTAATATGCATGAATATTTAATAAAATTATTTTATCAGCTATAACAAAAACGTGTTCGTGTTTATCTGTGACCGATTTTAACGCGTCTTTCCTACGAGCACCGCCTAAACTTTACTGACTCCAAACAAAATTAGCCTATTTATTTTCGTTGCACTAGTATGCTAATATTATACCTGAGATTATATAATATAGGGGGATTGTTGGCAGCAGCGTAGGACTTAAGAATCCGGTAGACGAACAAATACATTCAACCGTGATCTATTAATAATTGCAGTCATGAGCGGACGTTTATTTGTTTTCATTTACTTAACCTCGTTAAATAGAATATTGTACTTACTTCACGATGATGATTAAAATTTATCTATCACCATCTTATGACTATGTTATACTGGGACTTTTAACTAGTTATCACATACACTTTTTGTTTCAGTAGGCGGGGATCAGATTATTTTTTATCGACAAGGCTAAATATTACTCATAAAATGAAGTTGGCATGAAACAATGTTTCGTTTAAATCGATTCGTTGATTGAGGTTTCATAATTTTTTTCGAAAGATTTTTTTCGCACATAAAAAAATGTATCAGAGATTCAAATCTTTCAAATTCAACGGAAATTCAAATAACTGAGTAAACCGAACACTAATTGAAAGGTAACTGGTACTAACTGAATACTGATATAAGAATCTTGTAACAATAAGCTGTTGTTTAAACAGACTGAATTAGGTCTTTCATTTTTTAATTTGGGATATTAATATAAAAAAAAACATATTTCGAAAGTGATGGAAATCTCTTCTACTGGAAAGTGTCCCTTCTACTCCTCCTCAAGAGACATTTCCATCTAGTTAAGACGAAAATGTCTCTCTTGAAGAGGAGTAGAAGGGATACTTTTTTACCTTTCCTCGCCCTCTTGACCCCAGATCTTTATTTAGAGTAATAGTTTTCACATATGTATATCTACATATAAAATTTACATAAAAAATTAAAATTACCTGTTTTAGTTTTTCCCCATAGTTTTATATAACGACGTTTTTGATATTACCATGTCACGGTCAATTACTGCAACATTACATATGCAGACGTACTTATATACTGATTATTTTCTAATAATTTAAGTTTTCATGTTAGTTATAGAATATCCTGTTTCACAAATTTTATCTTTCAACGATATTCTTTAGAAGTTGTAAGTATATAAAAAATAGAGGACGCATTAATTTTCTGTTGTCATTTACTTATAACAACTAATTACTTATTAGTGACGGATGATGAATAAAATTTCCGAATGCAAAAATTTTACAAAATTAAGTTTTTAAGTTTTTCAAAATTTTATTACAAAAAATAAGTATAAATTAGGTAAAGCCAATCAGAAAAAACTTTAATGCAAAATCATCCGAACGTAAACAATGTCTTCATGTCCAAATAAAATTAATTCTGATAAGTTTACTTCAAGGTATTTTAAAACAGGGTATTTCAGTTAGAACTATAGGATTTGAATTGCGCGCCATTTGTATTCTATCAAAGATAGAGCGTTAATATTTAACGACTGTCATCTACAAACCATACGACGTCAAGATGCTGCGATTAACAGTTCAACAACGAATAGTTTGTATATAAGTGTTTTATGAACATGAGCGATCATTTACTGTTGCATTAAGAAAAATTCGCACAACATTAGGACAAAATGAAGCGCAGAGTTAACAGTTCGTAACTTAATCAAGAAATTTGAACAGAAAAGGGTTTTTGGACGGAAAAGAAAACCAATACGTGATAGAAAAGCCAAACCAGTGAGAGAAAAGTGTACGGGAGTATCCAAAACACATTAATTCGACTTCGTGCACAGCAATAGAATTTCAAGAGCCGCCACGCATCGGATTTTAAAGAAAGATCTGCATCTGCCAGCATACAAAATTCAGTTGACACGACAATTAAAAGTTGCGGACCATTTACAATGTCATACATTTGTTAATTGGGTGTCAGAAAAGAAAGGTGATGTTGATTTTTGCAACAAAATTTTGTTCAGCGCTGAAGCACATTTTCATCTCGATAGATACGTTAGCAAACAAAATTTTCGAATTTGGGGTGCTGAAATTCCACGTGCTATTTACGAAAAATAAATGAATGCACGGTTTGGTACGCATTTTGGAATAGTGAAGGAATTGGACCATACTTTGAATATGAAGGCTGGTAATACTGCTCCAAATGAGACACCCACATATTGAAGTCGTATGATTTGTAGATGACAGTGGTTGAATATTGACGTCCCATCTTTGACAGAACACAAATGAGACCATATACAAATTAGCTCATATGGTTAAAATAATATTCTTTATTCGAATAAAAATGGATTTGATATATTCATTACTAAATCATTTTTTTAATTCATCTGTAAATTATATTTCTTCAACCTTAATAGGTATTTGTATCAAGTCAATAACATATTTTATTGATTTAAATAAATTAATTCATATAACACCTGACAGAAAAATGTTTGACATTATATACATATAATGTAACTACATAATTCAAATAATTATTTCTTCTAACTATATTTGGAAGTAAAGCCGTTTATTTTTTAATACACAAAATATATTTTACTCTATTGGATCTAAAGTAATGTTTATTACATCAAAGAATAATTTTTCGCTGTGTATCCAACAGTATTTGTTATTTGTTACAGAGGAATATTATATTTTGTGGTTTCAAAGAAAGATTTGTTCATATAAATGGTGGGACTATACAAAAACAATAGTAATATTCTAGTTACGGTAACCCATAATTTTATAATGAAAAAAGTTCTGATGAAAATTTGCTCAAATAAAGAATATGTTGCTGACTAACTTTAAGATCATATTAGGGTTAAATGCATTACAGCTTGTTCACAAGGCACCGAATCAGTGATTTTACCGTATTCTCTAGCGGTGCATACATTTGCAATATGTACGTTCAAACCTTATGATGAAAATTCGTATGTGGTAAAACTTCCGATTCGGACGCTTTATAACTAGCTTTCACGACACCGATTCGGTAGTTTTCCAAATAGACGAAAAAAACTACCGGTTATTCCACTGCGTCAATTTGGCATATTGATGTTGAACAAACGAAGGTGAAATAAACGTGAATTATTATCAGGAATAAACTATTCTCTCGGTGTAGTGTTAGGAAGAACAGCACTATGTAATTCTGAGAACGAACAAATTTATTTATACATTTAAACATGTATTTATTTCTCGTAATGAATTAATTATTTACATACAAGGTTTAGTTTTTCAAGTTGTATTTCATTATTTTTAAAACAAAAATATTATATTGTGGGGCAGAAATTAAAAAAAAATATATATGCAATGGGTCAAAAAAATATTAGTACATTTTTTCTTTATTTCAAAGATACTAAAGATTTTTATATTGCAATTTTTTCTTTTATTTCAAAGATATTAAAGATTTTTATATCATATATTTTTTAAGTAACCTCCAAGTGCAACTCCTAGTAGCAATAAGAGATAAAAATTTTATTCAAAATATACAAAAAAAAATATGTCAAAAATATATTGGCACAGTTGAGTATTGTTTACAAATGGCAATACATCCTCCATGAAGTTAATCTTTTTTTCGATAAACATCATTGTTTATATTGTGTATATGTAAACAATAATGAATAATCTAGATTTCTTTCTATCCAGTTCAGTGATATTTATAATGGCAAAATCTCAAGAACATCGTGTATAATTCCGTTACCGATTTGTTAAATTGCATTCGCAAGGCCTATGAACAGGGAAATCGATTAAATAATAGTTTCACTACTGTTAGAAATATTGTAAAAAAGTTGAAAAAGTCTGATTCAGTTCTAAATGAAAAACGTTCAGGACAGCCAGAGAAATTCTCGCAGACAGAAAAACACCGCATTCTCAGGATGGTTAAACAAAAGTCCGTCTCTCAAATAGTATCAGAGATTGTCAAAACTTTCAACACCAGTGTTGGCGTGCAAACGGTAAGAAATGTACTCCACAGCTTTAATTATTACGGTAGGGTTCTCAGCTCGAATTTGCAAAATCTGAATAAACCACTTGAATTTTGGAAAAGTTGTTTTTTGAGATACAGATGTAAATTTAACCATTTTAGCTCCGATGGTCGCAAATACGAGGGTGGATCAAATATATAAGTGAGACTTTTGTTTAAAAAGGAAGAGGTATAGGAGAGATGCTATCAGATCACATGGGGAAATATGTGAGAGAGCCCGCGATCGGTCAAGGTTCACCTGTTTCTTAGTTGTAAACACGATGTCAGAAATGGAATTTACCCGTCACATCGGTGGCGTAACGTTTTCTTTTTTTTTTTTTAATCAAGAGCCAAAAAATTGTTGGTTCTTGATGGCGTAAAGCCGGCCGAAATTGTTCGCAGATTAACTTGTCAGTTTCCTTCAAGACACATTCAAGAACCCGAGTATTCGCGTGGTATAAAAAAAAATCGAAAACTTGACCCATCAATGGCGCCAACGAGCATTACAGAAGCACACCTTGAAGCAGTCCAAAGCCTTATTCAGGAAGATCGTCGACTTGCCATAGCTGAAATATCTCTAGAATTAGGCGTAAGTTATGGCAGTATACAAAATATTATAACAAACAACTTTGTTTCGAAAAGTGTCCGGTTGATAAGGCCCTCAAGTCTGGAACCCAGACCAAAAATAAAGACGTTCATATGTTTGCCTCGAACTCCATCTCGAGCGTTATGGGAGGAAGGGTGAAACTTGTTTGGAATGCATACTCACTTCTGCCGAAACATGAATGCATCATTTCACGTCTGAACACTCTGAACCCAAACAAACCAGTATAGAGTGGAGGCGGAAAAGAAGAGGTTACGCCTATCAAGACCAACGCGCGCGCAGTCCTTGCGACAGTTTTCTTTAGTTTCCGTGGCGTTTTAGTCGTAGATTTTTTACAATAACATCGTACCATTAACGCTGAATATTATTGCAAGCTACTGAATCGCGTAAAGTACGGTTATCGGCAAAAAAGAAACAAATCAGCAGTTCGGGACATGATTAATTCTCCTTCACGGTAATGCAAGACCGCATGTGGCAGTTTCTACCATTAAAAAATCGAGTCACTTTATTAATCCGTCATGCAACATCTCCCTACAGTCCCGATTTGTTACCGTGTGATTTTCATCTATGTGGACTCCTAAAATAAACTCTAGGAGGGCCGATGATGATAGGTCGGTAGATGCTTTTTGTGAGCCAATACTCTCTGAGTGGCCTAGAATTTATTATGAGCAAGGGATTAATAAATTGAAACCAAGATGGAAATGGACAGATGGACGAAGATAAAAATCGGAAACTAATCAATTATTACATTGTAAGAAACAAAATAATTTAAAAAAATTAAACTTATTTACACACATATTTTATCTACCCTCGTATGTATGGAAAAAGCCAAATACTGAGTTTTACCGCGACATGTTAGGCCAACAGTAAAACACGGTGGTGGAAGCATCCTAGTCTGGGCTGCATCTCATGGAATTATGTGGAAAATGTATGTTTTATTGACCGTTTAATGAATGCAGAAAGGTGCGTAGACATTTTGTTTACAAAACTTAGAGTAGTGTTAAAAAAATGTAAATTGAAGATTTGTTTATCATTTGAAGATAACGATTTGAAACATACCCTCAACAAAATAGATGCTACATAATGTTCCAAGAAAATTTAAGACCCCTCCTCAATCTTCAGATATAAATGCCATCCAATATTTATTGTATTTGTTGGACCATGGAGCCCGGAAAAATGGAATTAAAAAAAATGTCTGTTTTGACAGAAGAGTGTGGTAAAATTGGACCTGAAATAGCACAGAACCTTATGTCCTCGATGCCCCGAAGACTTCAGGCTATATCTGGATCTAGGCTATGATGACAACATAGTGTTCATTATAATTTTTTATTATATATAAAGAAATATTCATTATCAAAATCAAAATGTTCAAAAGTGTTCATTATTATTTTATGTCAATGCTTTTCTGACCCTCTAAAACTGTATAATTGTTAATTTTTTAACGTCGATTTTATTTCTTTTCGTACATTTCATACATAATTTACTTCCCTAAATAAATAAAAGGTTTTTTTTTACAAAAATACCTGGTTTTATTTTGTAACCTTCAAAAACTTGTCAATACTTTTGAGTGTATCAATACTTTTTTGACCCACTGTATGCAAAATACAAATATTACTATTTGTATTATTACGGGTACAACTGTAAGAATATAAATGAGCCTTATTTTATTAGGTACGAAACATATATTTACTTCGAAAGCATAGATTTGTTGTTAAATATACAATATATAACGCCGAAGAAAGCGACCTAAATACCCTTATGTTGTTGTTTAAGGTCAATTTTTCGTTACCAGATGTCGTGTACACATTGTAACTAAGAAATACTTTACCAATTCCAGTTTTTACTTTTTAAAATAAGTGCAACTTTTACTCTCAAAGAAATAAAATGATTTATTCATTGGCGTGAAATATAAAATGCATGCTATGAAATCATCACATGTTAAAATATAGCGATAAAGATATTAAATGGAAATGAACGAACTCAGTGTAAAGCAATCCTGTCCATCCTTATTTGGATGGGTCATATCGATCTGGGCTTGTGAAATCTGCTACAGTAACAGGTCTTGGTGCCTCGTAAAACCCACCGGATAAAATTGACATCCATAAGGACACAAATACACACGTGTTTATCTAATTGCAAGTCCCTAGCTTTAAGAACATGTCAAACTTCACGTATTTACGTTTTTTCGAGGATTAAAACAGTAGGCGATGGAATTGTAAGACTTTAAAAGACTATTATGATGAACTGACGGGACTCATCCCTATACCGTGAAACTTACTTTACGAGAAAAGTACTTTTTTTCCTGTGTTCTAACCTATACCAAAACCAAGCAGTCCGAAGAGTGCAATGACCTAAAAAGGTGATAGGCGCTGTTGTCATATTTAATTCCTAAATTTCATATATGTTCTACATTAATTCGGTAATATTAAATTTAATTGCAATTTATAATCAAAATTAAACAAGAAATGTTAGAATTCAATTGCATAATACTTATTCGTGACATTGCGCATGTGAATTTATGTTATGTTTGTCAAATATAAAAAGATTACTTCTTTCACTAATACTTTTCTGTTTTCTGAAAAAAATGGCAACTTCGGGTGCATAACGTTTTCCAAGTTATGCACTCATTAGTCGCCCTCTTTGTTTCCCTCATTTGAAGAATATTATTTATTTCATTCATTTACACTATTTTAGATACGCGCGCTGTCAAGAGCTGATGGCAATTGGACGGCAGTGGCGGCTCGCGGGTTAGAAAATAGGTGAAGTGTAAATGTGTAAACAGTTAGAAAAAAATTTATTTATCTTAAAACTTATCTATAGCCGAGCCTATAGTTGTCTAATTTTTGTACACCAAATCAATTCTTCGATCTTTTAGTGAGGCGTAGTTATTTATATATCTTCATAATATGGCTGATTTTCCTTTAGTTCTAGCAACAATTCTTTCTCGATAGAAATAGTTGCTAAAGATGAAAGTCTTTCTTGGGAAATGGTATTTCTTGAATAAGCCTTTATACGTTTAAGACACGAAAAACTTCTTTCCACTGACGCACTTGTTGATGGAATAATTAAAATTATACAAAACAGTTTGTAAGCTTCTGTAAAAATGTCTCTGTATTAATTCAGTTTTTTGAGCAGTTCATGCAGCGGTATATTTCTGTAACTTTCATCATTATATAACAAAGTTCGTTTTTAAATCGTTGATATTTGGTAAATATATTTCCATAAAATTATTCCAAATTTTCAAAAACATTAGAAGGGAATCACGAGCTATAAATTTTGCAGTATCAGCGAGACAAACAAATTGCAACTTTTCACAGTCCTGAAACCTGGCGTCTATTTGCATTAAAATATGGTCCAATATTTCATATAAAAGTACTTATACCTTGTACTAATGGCTTCGTTAGAAAGACCGCCGTATTGTCGTTTTGTAATTTCTAATTCTATCATTCTACTTGCTTTATTAAAAATGGTCTTTAAAAAGTCTTCATTTCTCTTTTCTTCGATATTTCACGTGTCTGTTTTATTTGATGCACACAAAAATTAATATCTAATGATTTTTTCTGTAGGATGTCATATAAAATATCTGTAGCACTAAAAATATCATTAAATAGTACTACCAAAAACGTAAAATCAAAATTATTCATATCATTTAAAACTACTTTAGCAAGCTGAATCGATTTCTGGTTCGACTATTCAGAAGTTATAATAAATTCAAACACTTCTTTCAGTTTATCCCAGTCCTTAGCTATTGTATAAACTAATTTGGAATTAGAATACCATCGAGTTTCTGCAATAGTCAGTATGCGCTTTGCGGATGTTGAGAAAAGGGCATAGGATCGCTTTGCTGAATGATGGAAAAATGACGGAATTTCACTGAGATGCAAACAATATTCTACATTTAGATCTTTTTTTAAAACTTTCTTGTAATACAAGATTAAGACGGTGTGCTAGACAATGTACAAATCGGTCGGGCATGACGCTCGAACCATCATAACAGTGCGCTATTAACTTATTTTTATAATCAAATTGATTTAAAATTTGATCCAACATCATGAAATACCAGAAAGCGTTCTACTATTAAACCTTCAGAATTAACAAATCTTATTATTAGGGAACATTGAGAGGTTTGTGTGATATCAGTAGTATCATCAACCTGTATAGAAAAAAACAACGTTTCATTAATGTCTTTTTTTATATATTCATTTGTATAGTCAGAAATGCAACTGATGATTTCATTTTGAGTGATTTTTGAATGTCCGCCGAAAACATTTTTAATTTTTTTATAATGATTTCTGATTTCTAAAGGACACCTTAATAACAGCAATTCTAAGAGTTCTTTGAAATTTCCACGGTTTACGGAGTCTGTGCTTTCGTCATGGACGCGAAATCCCAATTATTGTTTGCCAAGATACAAAACTGCGCCAATAACCGTCATTAATAAAACTCTGTTTAAACGGACGTTTTCATTAAATTGTAGTTTATAAAGTCTAACGTTCTCTTTTGAAGTGTCGGCTATAGTGTTCTGGGTTTTTTTTTTCGAAATTTTTCAACAGTACATTTTAAATGCTCGGCAGAATCAGTATGTTTATGTAATGCCCTCGTAATATTTAAAATATCTACAAATAGTAAACAGGGCCAGAAGTATAGTTTTTGTAACATTAGGCTGCTACATAACCATTTATAATTATTTGTGAACCAAGCAGACTTAAGACGTTATAAGATTTACAAAAATGTCTTAATATCTATTTTTTTTGCGAATATTGATAAAATATTCGTAGGTCTTCCTTTCAGTAAAACGTCTCTTTTATCTTCGTCTTTCCAGCGACATGTTGGTGTTTCCAACAAATTAAAAATAATATCGTTAACTGGACTCGTTATAAATAATGTAAATTATTGTTTCATGTAATATTGTCACTATCAAAGTTGAAAAATCACTAATTATACAATCACTCAGTTGGTCAATCAACACATTAAAATAAAAAAGTTAAAGTCTAAAAATGATGAGAACACAATGCAAATTTAAAAAATCGCTCAAATTCAAAAACAGACCGTGCTTTAGTCTACATTAAATAAATGCAAATGCACTGTGCAGATAGCCGATAAAATTGGTCATATCAATGATTGTAACAATACTTGTTACTGACCCCGCCAAAAAATAAAAACATCTACGCCTCTATTCCAGATCCAGTGCCACTATTTGGACTTCTTGGTTTCACTTTAGTAGATAACAATACCAATAGTTCTAATGACATATAACAGTAGTAACATATCTACTAAATAACGCCATATAAATACATATATAATACTTTATACATAAATAACATCACTCATGTATAAAGAAAAAGTATTATATGTATATGGTCAGTACGTATGAAGAGAATGAAAACAATTATAACGAGTATAGGAAAAACGTACTGAATTTTTACTGTACGTTTTCCTCCCTTTTATCGCATAAAGTTCCGGTATTACTTTTACTGAATCAAATAACCTTCCATTTTCCATCTCTTAAATACTTTATCGCAGAGAAATGATAATTAAATCAAGACTTCCCAGACTTCTATTGGTAATATTTTATCAGACATTCTGAGCATGGCAACTATCGAAGGTAAATTAAAATTCCTTAATCTTGTTAACTGATGAATTTTTATTTCATTTTCATGCCTTTTTGTCATTCCTATGATATCGTAAAATTTTATACGCTAATCATTTTATTCAAAATCGACAGAGACTAAAGGGAATATTATATTTATCCGCACATGATTTAATGGCAAACAATTATATACATTTTTATTATATATTACACATACATTAATTATGATATCACATCTTTTAAATATTAAATATGTTTTCTCCTTTTATAAAAACACTTAGATTTAATCAAATAAATGGACTTTAATAATTAATTTTTATTATTCTGGTATGATTAGAAGTTCTAAATTATTTATAGATCGACAATAAAAATAAAACCATTTTCCAAATAAGAAAATAGGGCGTTAAATTCAGTAAAAAGATAAGTAAAAATTAATTGTGCTGGCCAGGATTCTTAAAATGTTTGCCAATATGAGTCAATAATGTGTTGAATTTTATCGCTAGATGGTTTTATCGAAGAGATATAATAGGCACAAAAATAATGGGATGTAAAAAAAATTCTAAATTTTTAGGTGATTTTCAAATGGCTGTAACTTGGGGAAAAATTGTCGCAGAGCAATTTTAAAAAAACAAATTGAAGCTTCAAATTTCTACTTTTCAGATCTCTAGTTCAAATTGTTTACCATCAGCAGTTTTCGAGTAGTCATAAGAAAACCACGGGGGAAAAATCCAAATTTTTGTTTGTCTTTCAAAAGATCCACGAACTTTGTTATTTCATCATATTTTTATCCTCTTTAATCTGAGCGGTCTAAAAGCCATATAGGTATGATAATTACAAGTTGCCTGAGATATTGTCGTTCAAAGCAAAAGAGTCACTTTTGACTTTGAGTTGGCAATTAATTACTCGGGAAATAATGATCATTTTTCTTTCACATACAGAATTTTCTTTCTTATCTACAATAATTAACATTTTTTGATATGACATATCTTTTGATTTGAATAAATATGGATTATTGCTAAAAAAAAATGTCAACATCAAAAAATTAATAAAAAAATGAAAAATTCATCCTTAAATTGATTTTTAACAAAAACGACAAATTCAATCGTTCTGAACACAACGAAAAAACGATCGCACCGCTTTGAAATTTTCAGGGTTTCTTTGGGATACTTTGAGGTTGAAAAGGAACAGTCAACATCCTTAACCTACCCATTATTTGCAATGTTATGCCAAATTAATATCCTTAAATACGCAATATTTTCCCCTTTTTCATCAACATTCTCGCACCGAATTTTTTATCAAAAATATTTTGCAGTTTTTAAAACCCTACTTGAATTTTCTGTACGCTCATTATTTCCCTGGTAATTAATTACCAAAGTCAAAACAGACGTTTATTGTCTGCTTATTTTTTAATAGATAAATTACATCAACTTTACCAAGAATATTACCAAGAATTTTTATTTTCAAAGATAACTAAAACTCAATACGCATTATTAACAATTGTTGAAGCAATACCTATTTATGCATATGCCCAAATGGTCTGTCTATATAATGAAACAAACAGCCATCGTCATGCCCAAGTTTATTAAAACTAATAGGTATAGATACTAATATCAGATAATAGATATATCAGCAAAATGTCTGAAAAATATGTTAAATTTTAACAAAACCACTAAATATTTTCGTTGGGTAGGTATATAAGTGACATTTTTTATTTATATTTGTCATTCTTATTGCCCACTTAATAATAAAAATTATTACACATTATCGAGAATGTGTCTAATTATTGAATAATGAATTTAATAATTAGTATATTCTTGATGTGGGTGGATATATCGTTACTATTGCATTAACAGTGTTGATATTATAATTGTTATATTCAGTAAGGATTAAATCCCCTCCGACGAGAATTATTAGTAAACATCCAAAGGTATCTGGATATCAACTAAACACATTTATTACTTATTAACCCGGAAGAACATTCACGTTAGAATAGGATCATAATAATTAATTAGAAAGCTTAGATAATACAAAGTACTCTTTCAACTATGATAGGAATTTGGTTGCGTTCTTCACACATATATAAATATTTTCCAGATATGCACTAGCACATATAAATCAATAGTTCATTAGTGCAATACAGAAATTAACTTTGTACATTAAAGATAATAATATAATAAAGTGTATTATAAATCAAAGGCGTTTTATTTTCCTACATTGTACAATATAGACAGTCAAGTGTGTAAAATTAAAATAAAGTTTACAAATAAAAGTGGTGAAGTTTATACCAGACGTCGTGTTAATTTTACTCCGTGACTGGTATGAAAATTTATGTCAGTAATGAATCAAGCATGTGTTCACCACTTAAACGAGACACCTTGTACAAGGCGAGTGTTTCAATTATACATATATGTTTGACAGTGGTGTATTTCGACCCCTTTAATCACTATGACTTTTTTCTCACAAAATAAAACAACAAAAGTGTGGTAACTATTTCTTTTAAGATTTCTATTAGTTTATGGTGGTGGATTTATTAGGGTCACAGTAAATAGTTACCTTTTCTTAAAAATATACTTATTATGGGAACGGTCAACTGTATTTATTTCGGAATCATATCTTAGCTCTTACTGAGAGCCACTATGTTCAACTTTAACTTCCTTTAACTTTGTATTTTTTAATATTAGCCTGTTCCAGCGTGTTCGATGGTCAAAAAGTGACACAAAAGCCAACCCCATCGCGTCACAATCAAATGTTAAGGACAGGCTATAAAACAGAAAGCCGAAAGCCATGCATTGCTACATCCACTGCCTAATACGTAACTTAAGTATTAGTCAGTTTTTATAATTATGTTAGAACGTTTTGTTTAAAGTGTTCACCGTTGTTGCCTATTTTTAATAAATTTATGTAATGAAATAAATACCAGTGTTTATTTCACAACCCTTAAGGCAATAGCAACAGATGGGGTACAACAGTACGCCCTAGTGATACGAAACAAGATCACAATTAAAAACAATTTCTTTAAAATACTGTCACATGTTGATTAGCACTTCTCAAACACACCAGCATAACTGACCAAAGAGATAAGTTAACATTCTATAAGATAAATGTGCTGTTGTCAATTCAGTATAGTAAATAATGGAACAAACGATTGATGGCGTCAAGACTGATTGATTTTAAATTTATAATTAAAATAAGTCTTTCCAAAACTTTCAAAAATGTTTTTTGGTGTGGTGGAAAACAATGCGTTTTTTTTGTGTAACAAATCTTCCCCCCACATTTTTAAAACACATACATGAGACTGTCACCAGCAAATGAAAAGGACTTGTAATATTGACGTCGCAGAACTATTTTAGTCGAGATTAAAGTGACCGATGTTAAGACTGTGTTACTATTCCAACGAAAAAAACGAAGAACATAACCTGAACACCAATTAAATCAACCTAAGATTAAAACTAACCCTGGAAATCATATTGCATATTACCGTCGTGCAACTACCTACACTATTTTCATTACATAGCCCGGAAACTAACAACATATCTGTGTATTTCTGACGAGTAGTCTGCCATTTTTTCATACTGCTAAATTTGAGATGGACATATACGACACCATCATCACCGCCTGTTCAACACGTGAATAGGTGGTGAAATTAGCACAACTAAAAATTCAATTATGAACGTGCAATGATCTACCTCTCCATATGTGATGTTGGGTATGTTACTATTTAGCGTGGAGGAGAGATAGAAGGATGTTAATTATAATTGTTTTATTTCGTGGGGCGTTTTATCATCTTTTATGTATTTCTTGGTATCTGAAGTATGTATAAGAAAGTTATGCCAGGAACTATCCGAAAATTCTATATATCAGTTAACTCGATTAGCTAAATTAAAGGGAAAACATAATGCGATACTATTTACAAAAATATTATAAAAAAATATCATGTGCAGCACAGTACACGTGATAGAAGTGAATACTTCTTTAGAATAGAGAATGAGAGAGATTAAGAGTGAGAGATTGAGAGAGAGAGAGAGAGAGAGAGAGAGGGAGAGGGAGAGAGAGAGAGAGGGGGGGGGAGAGGGAGAGGGAGAGGGAGAGGGAGAGGGAGAGGGAGAGGGATAGGGAGAGGGAGAGGGAGAGGGAGAGGGAGAGGGAGAGGGAGAGGGAGAGAGAGAGAGAGAGAGAGAGAGAGAGAGAGAGAAAGGGAGAGGGATAATTTCAAAAGAAATATAACAATATAAAATTTGTGTAAAAAATGTTCGGTTTATTCATTATCTACACTATCATCGGCTGGTTGTTCAATTGGTAATACTGATATGATTGGTTTGTGATAACTAAAATATGAAATATATGTTCATGATTCGATATTTTCTAGATAACGTGTAAAAATTGCATCTATTGTTGTTCCGGATTTTGTTGTTGATTCTTTGGGATTGTTATTTATAAGCAGACCAAATGTTTCTCGAAGAAAGTTAATCAACGTCAAAGAATCATTGGATCCGAAATTTACATTGAAATCTCCCCCGAGAATCAAAGCCATTTTGTCTTCGCCTCTTCCAAGTACATTTTCACCTGTCGTGTGTCTGTAAACCAGTAGGGAGCGGTGAATGAAATATATTATATCTTCTAGATTTTAACAAGTTAAACGGTTCAAGGATATTATCAAATAATCACAGAACACAGATGTAAATAACGTAAATAATTACAAAACACAATGATAAATATTCGGTACACACGCGTGCTGCTTCAGCTGTTAATATATAGCGTCTGGACGCGTACATCTATAACGCGCGCATGCGCGACAATAGGGAGACGCGGATAGCCTAGACTGACTCTCTACGTTATATCTTTTTTCTCTCTCGTGTAACGAAATCTGGAAACGTTACATTTTTTACAATTCACTCTCCATTCTCGTCAAATATCAGAACGCCGGCAAAGAAGTATTCACTTCAAAAATTTTAAAATATTCTGCGTTATCCTACATGAAATTGTAAAATACTTTAAACCGTTTATTGTGATCTACAATTCGAATATCTTACCATTACTAAAAAACAACCACCACTAACTATTATAAACATAACTTGAAAATAACTAGTGGTGTTTTTCAATAATAATACATAAATTATTATAAAGTTAAATGATTACAGACTGTAAGGTTCGTTTATAAGGTTTATAAACGAACCTTACAGTCTTTGTAATCATGTCTTTGTGTTTACAGTCTTTGTAATGCAGGGTAATAGTGCATCTATGACCTTTTGTCTTGAACGTCTTTCTGCCTTGTAATTACCATGTTAAAGCCTTGAGTGTAAATGTTTAAGTTCATCTAATCAGTATCTGAAAGTACCTTTGTTTATTCATTTTTTGAAGCAAAAATACAAGATGTATAGATTTGGCAATAGTGTACGCTACAAGTTTGTAATTGTACATATCGCATCCAAAAAGTCAGATATTCTCAAAATGTGAAGTATATATTTCTAAATATTTCAAATAAGTTCGTTATTAACAACGATATAAATATTTTTTAATACAATTATTTATTAGATGATGAAAGTTTAACACATCAAGATTTTGCAAAGAGAAACAAACAATCTCATAATTGGGGAATTTAAAGAAGTATATTAATAAATGTTTTTTCCATTTTCGTACGTCAATAAAACCCAGTAATGCGCATTTTCCTTTACATTTACATCTGATCAAAAGCAATGTAAAAAGGATGTTTAGACGATTTTTTGCATTTCATAAATGCAATCCAGCTGAGTGTTTGTCCCATTCATAACTCCTAATGAGATATAGATCCATGCTAGAGACTAAAGTAGGTTTCTAGGGTATCTAGATTATGAAGACTATTTTTGGGATGCATATAAAAAGGAAAAGGCGAATATTACGTTTGTAACAACGTTTAAACGATAATATAAAGGAAAAATGGTTACACTTGATGACAAATAAAGAATTGTTTCATCAAATGCAAGGCAATCAGCACACACCTATTTTCTATAGCATCAACGAATTTCAATTTAAACTGCTTCCCCACCCACCATGCCCACCGCGCTGCATGCCTAATGCAATTTTCATCTCTTTCCAAGCGTGAAAAATTAATATTTCGAGGACATCTACAAGTCGACCTATATGTATTAACCCAAAATAATGTATTTTTTATTCGGAGCTTTTCTTCTAGCCCTTCTATGGCCTACCGTAAACAAAAAAATATGTGTAATTTTTGCAAAATTAGAAACATTAAAATAATATCTATACGCGTGAGAGAGATAACTAAGAGATTGTCTCCATCTCTTAGTTTAGGGTTTTCCACAACAAACAGCAAACGTTTGTTGTGGAAATCGCCATTTTCAAGACAATATAATAATATTGACGATGTGTACATCGTGTATTAGAGTCATTTAAATTTGATTACATTTCTCAAATATAATTACACAAAAAAAATAAAAAACAACAACCAACAGATGTTTGAAATGTTCTTGATTGTTGTTCTGACAACGATTTACAAAAAAAATCGTATCTTTTGAAAAATTCCAGGAATTTCTTTAAACATAATATTAACGTTATGTTCCAGATGATCACCAACGTTAATTGATTTCGCTTTTCCTCGGTTCTAGTGCAGAACACGTGTATTAGATATCACTAAATAAGTTCGAAGTTTCAAAGACAAATATATAAACAATTATATAAACGTATATTAAAGATTTTCGATATAATATAAAAAAAGGGAAAAACTTTGACAGTGTATATATCGAAAAAGAAGTGCAAGAGGATACAGATAAATGAAGTTCAATCGACCTTATTTAATTTCTAGAATATGTGGTTACGTGGTGTCCCCAACCTTTTTGTTATACGTTATATAACCGATATAATTTGAGCATTTCAAGTGTCATCCTGAGTTTTCCTAGATTAATGGATACCGTCGTAGTAGACGTTTGTCGTCGTCAACAAATCGTAAAGAATTCCTACTGGCATTGTGATTCGATATGCATATGATCTGATTGTGAGAGAAACTTGCCCTTCGGTAAATAAATGTCGACAACGGCCGTTAGTGAAGTGGGAAATTTTTGACGCTTTATACAACAATTTTCATGTAATATGTGTAATAACATACCACAGACCTGGCACAAAAATTGGCCAAAAAGGAAAACACTATCGGCATATGTTGTAAACAGGCATTAATGATTAGTAGTTAGTAGAAGATAGATGGCGATATTTCTTAAGAAGAAATGTCACCACAATTAGATCCTTACAGTTAGAATATAGCTAATAAATGGCTATAGACTGACATCGTTCAATTTTTAAAATATTATACAGTTATTGAAAATTCTACGAGAGCTCAAGTCAGTTTCTGACGCGCAGTTATAAAGGTACAGCAGGCTGTTCCGCGGTCTCTACATGGATGTGCGACCTATCGTGATGTGGCTGCGATAATGTCATTTATTCGAGTCGAGGTTCGAGTCCCAACGATGAGTTGAGCACCTCTCCCTGAGCATAGATATGAAGATGTGATTGTCCTTGTTGTTATGTGTAACCAACTTTCTCCTTCACACAATGGGGGTTTAGGGGAAGGAAGCTAGGATTTCTGTGTTCCAAACTATAAAATCATATAGTTTTCTTTTTTGAGTGTTCTTCCATCCCGGCATAAGCACAGGTGCTCAACGCAACCTTCCAACAGATATCATTATTTAAATTATCAAAAAAAACCACTAAAATTTAGCACAACTTGACAACATTGCAATAAATCGCATATCGGATTTATCATGCAGACACATCACGATCATAAAGTGAGTCATTGACCGACTCTATGAAAATACAGTCCCTGCATTCTAGAATGGCTCGTAAAGGTCGAAGGCGCAATAGAAATAACATACTTGGACATACAGCTTGACAAGCTGTGGCCTTGGTAGGCAGCTTGTCAAGAATAAGAAAAACTGTGAGATTTCTCTATGTATGCGTAGAAGAAATAGTGAGGTAGCATTCCGAGAGAAAAGACTGTACTTTACGCGCGGCCAGATCCCACTCTGTACATTCGATACACTCGATATTGTGGGACACCTAAACTTGCCAGGCTTTACTCCTGATGCTACGTGTAGGGTCTTTGTCGACAATGTTTAGTTCTGTTCTTAATATTTACCGGAATCTGCCGTTGTGGACCGCGATTTGCAAGATGGGGACAAACACAGCTGCTCACGAACTCGTTGAGATTGTAACACCAGCAACTCGTCTATTCGATAGACTACTTTCAGAGAAATGAGCAGAGTAAATACGTCGTGCTTCTTGTGAATTAGAGCGAACCTCTCCATAAATCAGTAGCATATCTTGATATTCAAGATACTTTACACGTCACGTCACTACGAGTAGACAGAACAACTGAGTAATAATTAAATAGAGGGGTACATTTACTTGTACCCTGTGTAATAATGACACTAACTATGTTCAACACCTAAATGATTGTTACATTGCGAAAGCATGAGAATACGGTGGGTATTCAAATCAGTTGTCCAGCGTGAAGTTAATAAAAGCGCATTACTATGCTACGCGTTCACAACATGGATGGGTGATCTATAGTATTCTCTCATAGGGACGTCTGCAGACCATGCGGGTGACGGACTAGCACTTTCTAGTTATATAAACATGCGAACTTTGCTTTCATCTACGAAATAAATATTTTGTCAGAACTCATGATAAATAATCAGCCACCACTCGTACGTCACCGAAACGCAAGCTCTGCTAAAACATCGCTGTTGTGCATGAGAGTGTACGGGAAAACCCGAGGCAGTCAATTTCTCGTCTTTCACAAGAACTTGGCCTTTCTGCGACTTCAAGTGGGCGAATTGTGTCGGGACTTGAGTCTACACCGTATAAAATCGTAATCTCGACTATAAACAGCGCCGCGTATTCGCTGATTGGGCTCTGGAGCAGTTGGAAATTTACCCCAATTTTGCCAAAAAAAAAAAATCTTTAAGGACGAGGTCCATTTTTGGATGAATGGATATGTGAACAAGCAAAATTGTCGGATTTGAAATGATATCAATCTACACAAGATATATCAGCACTAAAAGTCACCGTTTGGTGCTGAATTTGGTCTGGCGGAATCATCGGGTCGTATTTCTTCCAAAACGAAACTGGCATTGCCATAACCGTCAACGGCGAGCGCTACAGATCGATGATAAGCAACTTCTTGTGGCCTAAACTGGATGATATGGATACCGACATGTGGTTCTAAAATGACGACGCTACGTGCCACACAGCGCATGCCACGATGGACATTCTGTACGAGCGATTTTAGGGCATGATTATCTCGCGCAGCGGCGACGTGAACTGGCCACCGAAATCGTGCGATTTAACGCCTTTAGGCTTCTTCCTTTGGAGTTATCTTAAATCGCAGGTCTATGTGAATAAACCGCAAACAATTGATGCCCTCAAAGTCAACATAACGAACGCCATCCAGCAAAGTCGGCTAGATTTATGCGACAGTCACCGAAAATTTGGACCTCCCGAATAGGATTTGCTCTATTTTTGCATTGTATTGATGATATCAAGTTTTATTTTGATTTGGATTGTTTTCGAAACTGTTGAGAGATGGCGCTTGTTACGTTCTAATGTGGTAAAACTTACCGGCGTCTACAAGATGCGAGCCTCGTTTGTTAAAGGTATACTCACATACACTGCACTGACGTGACCCAAAATAAGGTCGAAACCGGTTTGCAGTTAGTGGTATCCTAAGACAGAGGACACTTTGCATCTTTCTTGTAGTTTTCGAGCAATCTAAATCACTGTATTTTAGTGCTAACTCTGTTAGATAAAATATGGCAAATTTCGCCTATAATTCAGCGCTCGTCGATGGCATATAGCCAGGAGAATAGCTGTTTTGGCCTAATTTGTTTAGTCCCTGTTGTATAAGGCATTTGCAGGTGGTATGAAGATATAAATTATGTTACATTTTTAAAGCAGATCCAAGATTCTTTTTCAATTTCTGTCATTGTTTCTTCAAACTGTTGGTCCTGCATTAATTTTCTTATTTGTGGTCCTACGAAAATGTCTTCCTTTACTTTTGGTTCCGAAAGAGCTGGAAATTTGCACATAAGTGCTTAAAACGATTCCAATTTTTATCTATAACTTTTGCATATTGTTTCATTAATCCTAATTTAATATGAAGTGGCGGCAAAAGATTTTTTTGCGGATCAACCAAATTTATATAAATAACGTTTTTTAAACTAGGTGTTAAGTTTATACTCAACAAAATATATTTGGTATATTTTTACAACTTCTAGGCATTTTTAAAACAATGCGATGCCACAAGTAAACGTACACACACTAAAAACGTACTACAGCGACTATGTAAATACCCGAATAATATATCGGAAACCGGAATATCCCCACCGGCCAACTCTGTTTCGGTAAATCCCCCACACTTTTGTGTACGTTTCAAACCCATTAAATACAGGGGCGTCGCAAAGATTGAGACAAAATTTAATTTTATAGAACCTCGGTTTTAAAAACTACAAATTATTGTACAACGTACATTTACAAATACAGATGCGAGATGGAAACAAAAAAAAAGAACAGTATTTCTGTAGTTCACATGTAACTAAGCCAAAAAGTCAAAAAAGGCCGATCACAAAATCTTTGTTGGTCTGTGTAATTAATATAATTTATAATAACGTACTGGATTTTATCACAACAAACTAAATATACTCTTATCTTTCAAGGACAAAACAATTTATGTGACATAAGAAATTTAAATTTGAAAGTGTACCTATGTATAACAAACAGGAAATTATTGATTATGTTATACTGCTATAACTACTTCTGTTATTAAATAACATCAAAATATGCTTCCGCTATTATCTAGACAAAGTTATAAACGAGATACTTATTGCAATATGCATACATATATATTATTATAAAACCGATATCCTAAGTGCCAAATGTATTGTAAATGTTCTTAGACTTATTCGAATGAATCACTCAATCAATGGCTGGAAAATTGTGGGATTCGACAATAAAATTATATTCTTTTGTAATTTGGCAAAGGCAAAAGAAATTGCCAAGGCTTATCAAGAACAGTACAAGTGATTAGCGTTAAATTAGTTTTACATTTTACAATATATTCCCGTAGACAGAATAAACGGTTTTGACGCCGGAGGTTTTTCCATTTAAAAATACTGTAGATCGTAGGAGGCGTCGGCCTTAAAATATAAACGAACTGCAAGCGCAAAAATAATCGGGGATAAATACTAATAATGAATGACGTACCTGCCGATCCGTTGCTCCTCCGACGAATTAATATTTCACTCAAGTCTCCGCGACTTTAAATCCAGACAACTGCTAGACGTAGCAAGACGTATCTCGCTGCTTACACCGAATTGTTTATCAAGGCAGTGACCATTGTACCTAGCAACTGTACTCGCTGATTTTTAAACAGGTGCAAACATAACGTAACATCCAATGATTCAAGGTTGTTGCTATGGCTACGAATGAATACTTAGCTTACTTTAGTTTCTTGGCAAACAGTATATGGGATATATGTTTTTACGTTGAAAGTAAGTCGAATTGTCATTGATGCAGTTTTGTTTTTTTATTATTTTCAGGTTTTGCCGGGCTAAGGTCATATCGTCTTGGAAAACAGAAAACACGATATTTCAACGCGGAGACGCCAATCAGCGCCGAAAGAAACAAAGGAAGTCGTGTTGGCGTTAGTGCCAAGACTGCCAAGGCTGGTGAAATTTTATCTGGTGAAATTCAAGCTGGTTTTTTAATAGCCTTACGTACACGATGACCTATTTCAGAAAACGATATTCGTTCATTAATTATGATTTTGTTATTATAACGCTTATGATCAATATCATTGCGTCCAATAATATTAATTTAAATAACTAGATACCTAACACTAAAAATATAATAACAATGAGCGTATTATTAACATTTTTTGTTTGTTTTGGCTTATTTATTTACACGCAGAAATGAAACCAATTTTATACGACAGAAGAACGGTTCAATAAATAGTTTCAATTTCATTTACAGTTACGTTATGGTTGCAACCATGACATGGAACGTGCTATGGACTTACCATGGATGATTGATTAATTTCGGCATCGTCGTCAGCCAATTCATTACGTCAGTTTTTTAAAACAATCACGACAAATAATCTGTT
Source organism: Rosalia funebris (assembly GCA_037954035.1). Classification (NCBI taxonomy): domain Eukaryota; kingdom Metazoa; phylum Arthropoda; class Insecta; order Coleoptera; family Cerambycidae; genus Rosalia; species Rosalia funebris. Next base: position 32,710,827 of record JAZFAV010000002.1, read on the forward strand.
ATATCAGTCATACTTTCATAATGCATTCGATAAAAGATAAGCGTACATAAATGAATATTTTGTATTTAATATTTTGTATGACACTTGCATCTAATTAATGCAGCAACGGAACAATCAATAGGCGACACCAGGGTTTGTTTTCGTTTTTTGATTTGTTTACTTTAACAAAGAAGTGAATGGTGTGGATGATTGTTTAGCTTTAAGATGTGACGAAAAAGTAAATACAGCCGTACAAACCGTATTTACGCTTACGAGTGTCAATTACGAGTACAATGTAAACAGAGTAAATTGAAGTTTTCGTACTGTCAAGAATCTACCAGGGAAAAACTTTATCGTTTTTGATGGTGTGAAAATGGTGTAAATTTCAATGTTTTTACTATAAACCTTAAGGGGCTACATCCACCTAAAATCTTCAAAATTGTCCATATATGTATAATTTTTTGTATATTGAAAATATACTGAAAGTTTCAAGTCCATATCTTTCAAACTTACAAAGATACACTGCTTTTAGTCACGCGGTTGAGGGAGGTATGCTGCTACCTGCGCCCCTCAATAAGCACCCTCGTCGGGTGCGGAACAATAATCGACTTAACTAATCATAATCAGCGACAAACTTGAAGAAACATTGTTTCATGCATTTTTTTCCCTACTATATCGTAATAATATAGATGCACAAAATTTCTCGCGCTAAGAAAGATGAAACAAGCACGCGAATTCATCATCCTAAAAAAAGTCCATCGTCCTTTGAATCCGAAACGGTGCCCGTCATATCTCGAGAACCGATCGACAGATTCTTTTGAAATTTGACACAGTCACGCTTTAGGTCATTGTTAACAGAACAACGGTCATTTTTAAAAATAACTAAATTTTTTTTAAACAAATTACGATAACTGAGTTTTTTTTTCCGAATTTTCGTCCTTGAATTCCGTGTACCGTTTTTTTTTTTTTTTAATTATCGGAAACGACAATCGTCAATATGTTTCATATGGACTTGCATACATTAACTTCATGATAGTTTACTAGTCAATTTTAGCAGATAGGTCACCGCAAACCGGGTCGCGAAATAGACGCTCCATGTCCGGCGGGCATATTTCTTCCGGTTTTAATTATTCTTAAATTGTGTTCATTTCACCATGTTTACAATTGTTGGGAATATGGGTTAAAACAAAACAAAATTATTTCAAGCAGTCTTTATTGTCCTGTGAACTTTATAAAGGTTTGGCTTATACTTTTCTACTAACTATATATGAACGATTACAAAGAAACAGAGATCGTGTGTTTACAACTCTTTAGTCAGCGGTTCTCGCCGGCAACTTGGCCCTGGTGTGAATTATATAAACATCATAAATATGTCATAGCAAATAGGACGTATTTGATTACATACATGAGTTGCTTTTATTTTTGTAATCTCCAACAACAATAAATTTATTTTCAATTTAAAAAAAAATTGTTTATTATCATTAATAGTTCCCAAGAAAATTCATCCCGAAAATTAACTATTTTTTCACGTTTCTAAGTGGATGTAGACAATATAGTACACTTTACACCACATGGGGTAGATTATGATCCGTCCAATGTAGTTATTCTACAGTTGACATATTGTACGTATAATTACATTAACAGAAAGCTTGTATTATTCCTATAAGTAGTTCTAGGAATAAAGTCGAAATTCAAAAAATTTCTTAAAATTTTATACCTCATTCAAAAGGTGACGAATGTTTTTAAAATAATTTGTACGTTTAATGTATTCATAAATTTTTGAAATAAATCCTGGTGAATGTATAATTACCTAGCTTAAAGTTTCTGTTGGAGATTACAAAAATAAAAGCAACTCATGTATGTAATCAAATACGTCCTATTTCCTATGACATATTTATGATGTTTATATAATTCACACCAGGGCCAAGTTGCCGGCGAGAACCGCTGACTAAAGAGTTGTAAACACACGATCTCTGTTTCTTTGTAATCGTTCATATATAGTTAGTAATAGTAAGTTATGGACCACACACTACCCTTTATCAAGGCAGTCGTTATAAGGTCAAAGCAGCATCCACAATTAAGGAAGGCATTACAAGTCCCGCGGCGTTTAACCAAAAGCCGATTAGATATAAATTCTCATTTTTTTTTGTAAAAGAATTTTAGAATATTGTTGTTAGCCGGAGGCTCTGCTCCATTTCAATTGTAAATAAATAGTTTTTAAAAACTTGTGTTAGTGTTAAATAAACTTAACTGGCGCTGCGAACAGGATACGTAGACGTTGGAAAAGGCATTCATAGCGAAAAACTTTGCCAACGGTGTATCTTAATACCTCACTACGTATCCAACGAACCGACAACGTTTTCTCCAAAGAAGAAAATTCCTCGTGAATCACTTCGCTCGAGAACGGCAAGCTCAACACCCTAGGATACCACCAACCCCTTCAAGAAAGCTGCTTGGAATCCTTCACCGAGAAGCCCCAATCAGCACGACTCCATCTTCGAGTGCGAAAAGAGAAAGTCACGGACAGAAGATTCCTGAGACCAGAGACAATGTTCATCGGTCTGATCTTCCTGTAAGTACCTTTCCAATTTCATAGTTATAAGTCCCGTCTTTCCCTAACAACGTATTCTCAAATAAAATAGGTATAAAAAAAAATAATTTTTTACATAGGTATTTAATTGTGAAATTATTTCAAATTAATTGCACCTATAAACGTTTATTTTATTAGTGAGAGTACGGTTAAAACCCGACTCCACGATATAATTTAAAATATTTCATGTCAAAAGACCTCGTAAATATTGAAATAATTCCAAGTTCTGCAAAAAGCACAACAAAAAGTTTAAGAAAAAAACCTCTCGTCTCTCAAGACATACCTGTCGAGCTTATCACAACCTCGACTTCGCAAATAAATTTACCTGAATCGGCTATCGAAACAATTCGCTTAGAATTAGGTGAAATAAGTTTAAATTTAAATACCAATAACACATTTAAAAAGGCTCTTTCGATCCAGGAGGTCTCTGAAATGTTGAAAACTCTTCCTACTTTTGGCCCTCACGACAATTTACCGCATTTTATCCAAAATATAGATAATGTGCTCGAAATATTTTCAAAATTTCAACTGTCAGAATTTCAACATTCCTTTATTAAGTTAGGCATTTTAAATAAATTGCGCGGACAAGTTGTTGATGACGTATCGCAAGAACCTACCAATGATTGGCCTCAAATTAAAGCTGCTCTATTAAAATACTACGGTAATCACCAAAACGAGAACTTGTTATACGCCCAATTAAAAGGTTGTAGACAACACCTTAACGAAGATATCACGCAATTTTATCATAGAGTTGTTAAATGTAGGAACGCCTTAAATAATCATGCACAGCTATATTCCTCAAATATAACAGAAATTGAATGGAAAAGGTCACATATTGCTAAAATAACCTTAGAACAATTCACATTAGGTGTTAGAGACCCGTATTTCACCCTATTTACTTATATACCACCTGATACTATCGAGACAGCCCTCACTCGCTGCCACGAACACGACAACAGACAACATGCTCACAAGCAAATATTCGCGTACCAAAATTCAAGTTCCTTCTCGCAAAAAGTTCAACTAAAACCAGTACCAAAACAAAGCCTACCTCAACAAAACCCTCGACCTAACGTACAAAGCCCAAATACGAACCAAAATTCAAATCAAAGAACTTTCGGAGATATTAATAAACCATTACCACATAGACCTATGCAAAATAATTTTCAAAATTCAAACAATAATTTTGGAAGATCACAATTTTCTAATTACCAACAAAAAACCCCTCAAAATTACAAGCCAACGCCTATAAACCCCTCAAAATTACAAGCCAACGCCTATGTCTGTCTCAACTATAGCGTCAAAATCAAAAATCTATAACATAGAAAGTAACACACCTTTAGAAAACGAAACATCACAATCGCAAACAAATAATTATGAATATGAATATTACGACTCTGACCAACACGAACCATATATAGACGTTTGTGACGGACAATTACAAGACACAGAAGATCAAGAAAATTTTATAATAGATGCCTCGAATCAACGAAACACCACATAATAAATATAGATTTAAATAATATTAACTCAAAACCTAAACTGCCATTTTTCTTTTTACCTGACATTAATTTAAAAATTTTAATAGACACCGGAGCTACAGATTCCGTTATTAACCCGAATCTTTTGCACCGTTTTAAAAAACATATATTTCTCGAACCTTTCGAATTAACAGGCTTACATCGCATAGTAAGATCCGACAAAAATCTTAAACTCAGACTGTTTGAAGAATTAGGTGTCAAAAATGAAATAAAAATTAGAGTAATTCCCTGGCACAAAAATTTTGATTTGCTAATTGGATCGCACGATCTTAAAAGATTAAAAGCTAATATAGACTATGAAAATCAAATTTTAACTCTAAATAAAACTACAAGTATACAATTTTATTTTGAATTTAAATTAGACGAACAAATAAATTTTTTGTCTACCGAAAGAGACAAAATATTAATACCTACATCAATTGAAAATGGCCCTGTCTATATTCCAAATATCAAAATTGACGAAAACCACACTATACCTGACTGTCTGACTATTACAAAAAATGGCATCTCCGAAATCCCATTTGAAAAATCACTTGACTCCCAAATTATATTTCCAAATCGCATACAGGTTATCCCTTGCGAATATTTTAATATCGAATCTAAAATTACGCAAGATAATAAAAAACTCGAATTTGCTAAATTAATACGCACTGACCATCTCAATCGTGAAGAAAGAGAAAAAGTAATCGACCTATGTCACAAATTTAAAAATGTTTTTTATCATGAAGACTGCGATCTGTCTTTCACATCGCACGTCAAACATAATATTAGAACTATTGATAACCATCCCATATACACTAAATCCTTTAGACACCCTCAATCAATGCAAGAGGAAATCCAACGCCAAATTTCAAAATTGCTTAGAGATAAAATCATCAGACCCAGTATATCCCCTTACAGCTCACCTGTTTGGATTGTTCCAAAAAAGGTTGACGCATCTGGAAAAAAAAAGTATAGAATGGTAATTGATTACAGGAAACTTAACGAGGTAACTATCGAGGATAAATATCCCCTACCACAAATAGAGGAAATCCTTGATAATTTAGGTAAATGCACCTATTTTTCGACCCTTGACCTTGAACAAGGTTTTCATCAAATTGAAATGGATCCTGAGTCCATTGAAAAAACTGCATTTAGCGTAAATAATGGCCATTACGAATATTTACGTATGCCGTTCGGCCTGAAAAACGCACCTGCAACTTTTCAACGTATGATGGACCAAGTTCTAAAAGAATTTCAGTACAAAATATGTTTCGTGTACATGGACGACATCGTTATCTTTTCAAAATCACTTCAAGAACATTTAATTCATTTAAAACAGATTTTTCAAAAATTGCAAAGTGTAAATCTAAAAATTCAATTAGATAAAAGCGAATTTCTTCGTAAAGAAGTCGCGTTTCTTGGACATGTAATTACACCTGAAGGTATTATCCCAAATCCAATTAAAATTGATTCAATCACGAAATTCCCCATCCCGAAAACAACAAAGGAAATAAAGTCATTCCTAGGCCTAGTAGGATATTATCGAAAATTTATACCAGGTTTTGCGAAATTAGTCCAACCTCTTACTAAATGTCTACGGAAAAATGAAAAAATCAATATATCTGATCATGACTATAAGCAAGCATTTGAAAATGCAAAAACATCTATAACAAACGCCCCCGTACTAATTTACCCAGACTTCGAAAAGGAATTCACGCTGACGACCGACGCAAGCAACGTCGCTATCGGTTCGGTACTCAGTCAGAACAACAGACCCGTTGCATACTATTCGCGCACATTAAATTCTGCGGAACGTAACTATAGCACTATCGAAAAAGAGTTATTGTCAATTGTCGATTCTGCAAAACATTTTAGGCCGTATTTATTTGGACGAAAGTTTACGATAGAAACCGATCACAACCCTCTCGTATGGCTTTCGAAATTAAAAGAACCAAACTCGCGTCTTGTTCGCTGGAAAATCAAACTGGAAGAATTCGATTTCGACATTAAATATCGTAAAGGTAAAGAAAATCACGTCGCCGATGCTCTCTCTAGAATAGAAATTAATGTAAACGAAACCGAATCTTTGATAGCCAATATTTCTGAAAATCCTCCCGTACTCGCCGATGACGAGATAGAACAACTGCTTTTGTCACCTAATAATTTACCGGAGTTTGAACCTGACGAACTCGGAGATCTACTTGGGCAGAATCAGATTGAGGATAATGGCTTACCTATGGAAATTAGTTCGGTACATAACGATGATACCGGGCTTGTTATTCCAATAACTGAAAAATCGGTAAATACCTTTAAAAACCAATTAGTCATTCAAAAACGCGAAGGCCATGTCGAAAAACGAGTAATCACAATTTTTGAAAATAAGAAACGAATAACAATCTCCACCCCTAATACTAACGAATTATTTATGGATATGCTAATCCAGTCAATCTCACCAAACGATATAACATGTTTGCACATTCCGGACCCAGATTTTAGACAACAAGTACTTAGGTTACTGAAAAATAAATTCAATAAAATAACAAAAATTGTAATTTCGTCCATTCTATTAACTGACATACTTGAAGCTGAAAAACAGGAACAGTATATTCATAACTACCATAACCAAACTCACAATGGTATTAACGAAACATACCTACACCTTTCAAAAAATGTTTATTTTCCTAAAATAAAAGACAAAATTACCACCATTATTAACCACTGTAATGTATGTCAGATGTCGAAATACGAACGTCAACCACTAAACCCACCTTTACAAGGCCCAATGATCTACAACAAACCCTTTGAAAACATTCATCTGGACATATTTCAGTATTTGAACATGAAGTTTTTAACAATTATAGACTCATTTTCAAAATACGCCCAGGCATACGCTCTAAAATCTGCAAATACTTTATGCACACTCCTAAAATTACGACATTTCTTCAGCCACCATCACATACCGAAAAGAATTGTATGCGACGGAGGCACAAATTTTAATAATACTCAGTTTAAAGAATTTTGCCAACTCTTTAACATAGAATTGCATTTTACCACCCCTCACAACCCGAACTCAAACTCACATATCGAACGATTCCACTCGACAATAATCGAGAAACTTAGAATAATTAACCTTAAGAACCCTAAAGAGACCCCAGATAGCCAGATGATTACAGCTACCTGGATATACAATCAGTCAATCCACTCCAGCACTGGCCACTCACCATTTTCAGTTTTATATGGTCCCTATATGCAGGAAGTTGACTTTAGCTTAACCCCACAAAATTATCAAAATTATATAGAACAAAGAAGGCGAGAACTTTTACCGTTTTTAGAGCAGATAAAAACAAAAAATCAAGAAAAGGCACAAAGTGCACTTACGATGAGAAATCGCAATAGTCAAAATATTCCACCTCTACAATCAGGTCAAACTGTTTACCATAAATCAGCAGAAAAAACTAGGCTCCCAAAAAATGCACCTATTTACCAACGAGGTACTGTAATATCACAAAAAGACAAACAAGTTCAAATCGAAACCCTTAAAGGAACAATTACTACCCAACCATTAAAAAAATTAAAACCTATTAGAAAAACTGTTTCTTTGCAGGAACATCCTGACATGTCAAGCAATGATAAAAACTTCGCTCAAGACCCAAGGTTACTACCAGGAACCTCTAGGGACAGCGAAGACACTCAATTACTTCCATAAACTCTATTTTTCATACGACCTCATTCAATTGCGCGAAAATTTCGAAAACCTATCAAACGGTACATTAACTCTAATTCACAAAACCAAACAACCGGAAATAATCCCAGTAATACAAAATAAACAATCACTACTAAACATCTTAACAAGAACAAAAAATTCGCTAAATAAAATTATACATTGTAGAAATAAAAGAGGCCTAATCAATGGCCTTGGATCCGTCGTCAAATTTATATCGGGAAATTTAGATCAAGAAGATCTTGAAAACATAAACCAAAATCTGGAAAAGCTTTCAAAGAATCAACAAAAGATAAATCAGAGGCTAACTCAAACTGCTACAATTCTCTCAAAATTGACAACCTCAATACGTATAGAATTTGACAACTTATATTCAAATCAAAAACAACTAGAAAAATCAATTAAAAATTATACGTACTACCTGGACTCAATGCTAATCATAAATTCGCAAAAAGAATTGCTACTTGAATTCGAAAACCGATTAAATTTATTGATTAGAACGATCACACTAACAAATCGAGAAATACCAAATTTAGAAATAATTGACCACAACGAACTTGAAATGATAGAGGACGAACTATTAAAACATTACTCAAGGTCAATGTTGCTCTCGTACGATGAAAATCACCCTTTTGAAATCCTAGGAAATTCAAAACTTGGAATTATCTCGGTAAACGACATTCTTTTAATGGTACTGAAAATACCTATTTTAAATCCAACTACTTATAATATTTCTAAAATCTACCCTATACCGAGTCCGACAAAAACCGTTTTAATCCCCCCTGCTACCTTTTACATACAATCCCCATTCGAAGACCGATGGACTGACACCTGTCGAAGAGCTAATAACATGTTTGTTTGCGAAAAACTATTAGCCACCCAGTGCAGTTTAAAAAACACTCTTCAGTGCACTACCGCGAAAACTAGTGACTTTGAAATATATAAAGAACTTTCCAACGGACTCTTAACCAGTGTTAAAGACCGTAAAGAAATAATAGAAAAGTGTCAAAACATTATTTCAAGACATTTTATCCTAGGAAATAATGTAATAAATTCGCCATGTTCGATTATTATAGACAACACGGAATATAATTTTAATAAAAAATCGAGTTTTACAGTTCCAAAGAGTTCTACCACACTCAAAGGTCTACCTCAATATAGCATCAACTTGGAGTCTTCACACCTTGACCAGCTGAGGAATCTCAAGGCCGATCTCCAACCCTTAACGCAAGAGACTGACCTACAAGGAATTGACTTGCATACTGGACACCTGTCTATAACCATTGTAATTATTATTATTCTCATAATCACGTCGATATTTCTCTGTTTGTACAGAAAAAGGATAAAAACCCTATTTTGTATGCCAAAAACCATAATCCAAGTTCCTGCCCAGAACTTCAAGGATCTTCAGCCACCCTTGACGAGGACGCCAAGATCTAAGGATGGAGGAGTTATGGACCACACACTACCCTTTATCAAGGCAGTCGTTATAAGGTCAAAGCAGCATCCGCAATTAAGGAAGGCATTACAAGTCCCGCGGCGTTTAACCAAAAGCCGATTAGATATAAATTCTCATTTTTTTTGTAAAAGAATTTTAGAATATTGTTGTTAGCCGGAGGCTCTGCTCCATTTCAATTGTAAATAAATAGTTTTTAAAAACTTGTGTTAGTGTTAAATAAACTTAACTTAGTATAAGCCAAACCTTTATAAAGTTCACAGGACAATAAAGACTGCGTTAAAATAATTTTGTGTTGTTTTAACCCATATTCCCAACAGTTTCTAACAACCCTTGCAGGTTTTAGCTCCTGTATTGTTTGTCATATCAAACTATTTAACATAATTTTTGTTACATCACATGAACTACTATGTGTATTAACGGTAGAAGCAAAAACAAAAGATCCTTTTATATCCTTTTTTTTTTTAATTTTACAATTAGCAGTATTTAGGTAGTACATTTCTAAGAAAACACAAAAATTGAGATATCTCGAAAACTATCAACAATGGTATTATGCATATTATGGTAATAATATGCATAATACCATATGCATATTATGACAATTGACTGCAAATTGTCTCTACTAACACCTCTTCAAAGGAATACGTCGCGGTACCAATCACCCTCTGTACTAAAAAAAAAAAAATACAATATAGTGCATTTCGTTTCAAACGTATTTGATATTTCTCTTTTAGACAATATGTAGAGTAAAAGGTATAAAGTTGAATTAAAGTTTACACCAAAAGGTTGTGAAGTTGTACTACACTACGGATGTGAAAATTTACATCAGCGGATAGTAGAGCACCATCACGGCCCTTGAGGGTTCATTTCACACTAAACTACTGTTCATTTCACGCCCCTTTGTACCCCGTTTACTGCGACGGGGAATGGTTGGTATCAATATTGACACCCCCATATGTATCATACTAACAGGAACCCTTGCAGGGTATTGCAGGCTAAATAGACCTGCATGTTATGGACTTATATACTGATAATCCTGCAGAGGATGCAAGCACGAAGTAGAAGACGATGCGAAACACTAGAAGAGAACCTGAAACGGGTGCGTCTACGAAGTTCTGGTCGCAATTTATTTAACACTATCCTCATTTAATCAGTATAAGAACGCTATTAGACTATTAAAAACTCTTCACACTGTTATATGCATTGTCTTTACTGATTATAGTAACGGTATACATCAACAACTATGTATAAAATATTGAAATATTTATTGATTTATAATGTAGATATTTGGGAATTATGTATGGAAGACAAATCCGGTAAATAACCGACACGGAAACATGAAATTTTTAGCGAAATTTTCAATAACGGTTTTGCATAAATGTGACGGTATTTCGTTGATACAGCGTTCAATTTGGCCGTTAATGTTTAGATGGTCGTGGGCGTATTAGCGTAAACTTGAGACTTAAGAAAATCCCACAGAAAAAAGTCCATAAGTATTAAATCGCAAGATCGTGGCGGCCAATTCTGGTCACTTTAAAAATGACCTACTGCCACGCTGAATGGTCTTTTTTTTATTCAATAAAACCTATGAGTTGATTGCATTCTTAATTATATTTAATTCCTACACTCTCTGTATAAAACATACCTATTTGATAGCTTTTCCAAGTTTATGAATATAATTATGTGATTCAGTGTAATTTAGTATTTAATTCTGATTAGGTATACCTGTATATGATGGGCGTAACAAAATTCCAATCAACCAAAACATTTAATCCCACATTTTTCAGAAATTTTACATTATTGAGAAGCAACGTGCAGTAAACGGAAGTAATAGAGTATAACTTGCGAACTAATCCATTTAATATGACACATTTTCGTAACGTGCCGTAAAAAATGCACTTACAGTAATTTCCACGTTTCTTGTGAAATGCTGTTCGAGTGGGTGAGAATTATTACGCAGACAATCCCAAAATAGGCAACTGACATTCTGTCAGCCTACATAATACTTGCACATGTTACCAGTTTTAGTTCGATGAGAGGCGAGCGCCATTCCATTGTTCATTCATAAAGTTTCACTTTATACGTTAGCGACCATTTCGTCCCGCAAGTTATGAATGTATTCGACATAGTCTGCGTCAGACAAATCTTGTAAAGTACGAATAAATGAGATCATTAGGCAGAGCAGAGATGCTCAAGAATTTTATCATGAGTAATGAATTGTATTCACAGGATAGAAATGCGATAAAATTATACAGCGTGTCCCCCAAGTGTGCCGAAATCAGATATCATTTTTAGGATAATTTTCCAAGTCTTACTACATAAAAATTATGCCCATTATACAATATGATTATTTTTTCTCTCGGATATCAACTCTGTTTTTTCATATGGCAACCCATACTTTTTATTCTTTTTTCGGTTTCTACATGACAAATAAAGGGGATGTCATGTTGATAATCCCATGAGAATATCGATGATTTTCGAAATATTTGGATTTATAGGTTTTCCTTCTCGATTTTTGTCACTCGTGTTAGTTAAAACTCCTAGATTATGCCAAGCCCCAGTAAAATTATTTTTCAGTCAAATATTCGATAATAATGACTCTTTTAAGCGACATGTTAAAAATTTACCTGTTATATAAATACAGCGTACGAGAACGGCCTTACTAAACATTACAATATAATGTGAAAAATATTCCTTATAAAATAATAATATATAAACAGATGGACCACTGAAAGATCTACTATACTGTTCTATAGCATTTCTTATTGCTAAGTTGAATATTTCTCTTAAAAATGCACTTCTATGGAAAAATTGCAATTCCCACTCTTTTTGTTAAAAATCATTCTGAACCCTTGTCAAGTTTCACATTTCATTTTCTTCTGACAAAGTCCTCTCGAATCTTTTTGAGAACAAGATAATTCCTTTAAGAAAGTGCAATTCATGAGTGCAATGACTCATCCCCAATAATGAGTCATTCTATTTAGTGTAGATATTGTGAATGAATATGTGAAATAGTGATCGGTCTAGTGAATCACAACTCCTGATCCCAATTTTTAACAAGAATAACAAAAAAACAAAAACTATACTCTACTATGGTTTCAAAATTGTAGACAGTAAGTAATTCGCTCTTTGTTTGTATATCAGGGAGCGCAGGGAGCGGTATTTACAATTTACTATTTATTTTATCGCTATTTACCAAACAAAAAACTCTCTTATCTTGTCGATAAACGTCTTGTCTGCCTGAGCCTAGCCATAAAGACAAGCCACAGTATGTTTTGGGATTTTTTATTTGGCAAATAGCGATGAAATAAATTATACAAGTGAAACAGACACGATAATTGTTGAATCATAATACCAGCTCATAAAAATAGTGTTCAATACCTTACTGCCACTATTTTGAAGCTGGAGTTTACAGTCCACAATTTAAAGTAATTCAATAATTCATATAATTAATATTACATGTAGCGATGTATAAAAGAATACATCGCCAACATGCAATAGGAAGAGTCTATGGTAATTTTTTATTAGCATGTCGTATTCATGAAGTAAATCATCCAGATTTACAACGATATCCTCAAACTAATTATTAAAAAAAATAAAGGAAGATTTGAGAGGACGGCAAATGCTAATTAAGAAAAAACTACAGAATACATGAAAGTACCAACGAGAATATACAAATTACCATTGCCGCGGTAGTGGTAGAAAACCCAACTATTAGTGCCTGGCAAATCAAACTGTGCCTGGCAAAACTGGTGTTTCGAAAAACACGGTTAACAAATTATTGAAAGTAAGTCATTCATACCATATTCAATATCATCAATCATTCTTAGACTAAAATTTTCAAAACCGTCTAGTTTTCAGAATGGACACTGACAAAAATTTAAGAGAATCCCTTTTTTTAAAGGTTTATTCACTCATGAATTATCATTTTCGAATACTTGTAGAGCAAATCTACACAATTTTCATCATTAATCTAATTACAATTCCGGGTTGTTTCGAGAGAAATATCATCAGCACCGTTTTTAAGTGAATATCGACTGAAAGATGCGGAGAACATATTGTTGGACCATACTTTTCTTATGGCAATTTAAATGGAAATATGTATCTATGTCCTTTGATCTCCACGTTCACCGGATTAGTCTTGTCGGGACTTTATTTTTATATAGATTATTAAAGGTTTATTATATAAGTTAAGTATATAAGACTTATAATATAAGACTTATTATATAACGAGTAAGCAAATCGCAGTAATATTGCGCCGTCCCCTCACTCATATCAAAGGCACCTCCGGAGCATGCCTCTAGAGGCTTCTGATCAAAAAATAAAAGTTACCACGTTGTTCGCAAGGGTCGATTTACTATACTGATTTTGTCAAAATGCCGAAATTCGAACGAAAAGCATTTCGTACATCGACCTAAACATTTCGCACACGAAAACAGGTGTTTAGTAAATAGAGACATCAGTGGACGTCGAACACTTAGAAGAGTTAAAAATAAGAAATGCGCTCCTAACAATCCCCACATCAGCCACAATAACACTAGGAATGTCAAGAAACGTATACATAAATTTTCAACATAGGATTTTATTTTTCGGAGACCGAAACGATGAAAAGTTTGAACACTACTTATTCTAGAAATTTTTGCTGTAGCTAACATTTATACATATTTTCTAGATAGCAACATGATTAAGAGTTACTTTAATGGTTATGAAAATTGAGTTATGTTAGCAATACATACTGGCCATAGTACATTTTCATAATTAGTATCAAACTATCAAAAATTTTCTTCGCATTTTGAAAATAATCAGTTCAAGGAAATTATTAGACATTTTCTGAATGTCTTTCTACATAGATACGAGATGGATGTGTACATGGATGGTGTAATGGATGGCCTACTACCATGTATCTCATTTAAAATGAAGACACCCGGATATGTTCGTTATTTTTTGAAACCCAGATTTGAGCCTTAGCACAACTGTAGCCCTATGTAAGACGTACCATTAGAGAAAATTGGTCACAATCTAAGTTTGAGCCTAAAGTTCATTACGAAATTCGCATTCTTAATTTTTTCATATTTTTGGCCGTAAGTCCACACACGGTTACAATTTTGGTTTTCAATTTAATAGGATGCCATGAAAATGGAAAAAAATGATTAAATGAAATTATAATTGTCGATTTTACAAAAAATATATTAAGAGAAAATAAAACAAACAATTAAGTTTTGGTAATTGCAATAAGTAAAAAAAAAAACAACAGTTTAACGTAACAATCAGTTAAGTACAAGTTATTTGTAACGCGAGTATATGGATTATTGAACATTATTATGGTATTTATACCATAAATAGATTTAATTTTTGTATTTTACCATTTTGAAAGATTTTCTCTTATTGAATGGATCAAAATGTACAAGTTAATATTTTTACAAGATGTTATGTCTATATTTATAAAAATGCATTTTTAAGAAAATCTATTCAACTTCAGCTATTGGGAATGCTATAGGAAATTTGTAGACATTTCAGTGGTTTCATCTGATCATATACTAATTAATATGCAGGGTGTTTCATTTAAAGAGATAGAAGAAAGATATTTCACATTGTATTTTATAATGTTTCAGGCCAAGTTCTGGCGTATTCCTTAAACTAGTTATCATTGTTGAACATTTGGCCAAAAAACAATTTTCCTAGAAATTTGAACTATTTGGAATGATGAAAATCGAGAAAAAAACCGTATAATATCTCGAAAACCGCCAATATTTTCATAGGAATATCAACATAGTATGCTTTATTTTTCATGTAAAACCAAAAAAAATATATATATAACAAACAGGATGCCATTTGAAAAAATTAAGATGGTACCCACCCAGGAAGAATTAAACACCTTGTATAATAGGCATTATTTTTATATTGCAGGGCTTAAAAAATTATGCGATATAGTAAAAAAATATATATACTTATTTCTGTTTTTAAAGAAGATATTGGATTTCTGCACACTAGATGGAGACACTGTATGTGATCCAATTTTTAAAAGTTGTAAACCTGTTTTGTGGCAATACCAATAATTTTCAGTGCTTCACATGCGTATGTTATCCAAATTAATATATCTAATTGTAAAACTAATGTAGAGGAAACCATGATTTTATCGGTAAAACATATTTAATAAAAAATATCTCAAGATTTTCATGGAACCATTGGAAATATGCAACCCTATTTAAAGCGATGAGAATTTATTATTCATCTGAGATTAACATAGATGGATTTGCAGATAGATGCCTTACACCTCTAATGAAGTAAATAATTGCATATTTAACTGTGAGGTACACATCGATGGCAGGACCTTTTTTACACATGTTGACGTTTCAATCTATTTTGAGAATTACGATAAGTTTCTTATTGTATTTATAGCAAGCATAGGAAGTATGAAGTTAAAACACTTCTAATACGTGTTAGAGACGAAAGATAAAATATGCCTTTTAAACGAATATAATTCAAATACTGATTTTAATTGGATTGTTCCCACACTGTCGTGCTATACCGATATCCACCTACCTTATGCCAGCGAAATAATAAAACGCCGCCTGTCATAACATGGTTCAATTATCTGATAGATACTCCACACAATGAATATGCAAGTACAAGTACCTTTTATATAATAAAATGAATGATCGACTTGGTAAATTTTGATTTATTAAGCAGCTTAAATATTACAATTTATATGCTACTATACATCTGTTACTTTTTCAGAAATTATTTTAGGACACCTTTTTACCTTTTAGAATTATCCACTAATATATGTACATGAGATTATAGGGTCGAAAAATTACAAGATATAACAGTAAAACTTGAGATATTAATCATTAAACAGGAAGTTAATTTTTTCCGCCGACAGTGTGAAACGCGCTACTCTTATTACTTGAATTAATTTTAAAATTTTTAATTTCCATTTCTGAAAAAATGTAAAATTGACCAACTTCCTTATCGCTCAGTATTAAATATAACCTTCACTGTTCGCTGTTTCAATGTCATTATTTGTGGGAATTCATTATGAGGCTTTTACAGTTTTATTTAAATAAGTATATCCTTACCATTTGAAAAACTATTATGATATAGTCTCATGAATCACATTAAAACAAGAGGTAGTGATTACATTCATAAATGTGTTATATAAGAGACATGTTTCTTAAAAAAAAGACGTACGCATACTTACATTTACGGTACATACAAGTACAATATTTAATTGCAAATTTACAGCAATCGATACCTTATGTAATATTAGAAATTATCCATAGAAATTAAATTAAAATTATCTATAGAAATCATCCATTTTATACAAAAATGTATTTAAGATTTCACAACCGTATAGTCTATATATGTACACACTTTTTTGTTTTTAACTATGACAATACTATTATCGTCGAACTTTTAGCTACTAAAAATAACTAAAGCAGTATATAACATTAAACTGTGTGGCATCCAGAGCATTGTCGAAATGTTGAATTCGTTAAACCAATTCTTCCTAATGACTACTATCGTGTAGTCGACCGAATAAGAACCTATTGAATTTACATAGGATTAAAACCAATAATCCAACTGAAACCACGTTACAGGCTTGAGTGCAACTGATAGCATCCGGTCTACAAAGGCATGTGTCGATTATATTTACTATCGGTTTTATCAAACCTCTATCCGAAGAGATAACTCATAACGAGTTTTAAATTCATTTTAGTTTTTAAAAATATAATATATATATATATATATATATATATATATATATATATATATATATATATATCATTAACATTAAACTTAGTAAAAATAGAACGGGCTCTTATAATACTCATATGCCTACTTACTCCTTACATACAACTACTTTAATCTGGAAAAAAAATGATGTTAATTCTTATGTAACTTCCCTTTACACAAGACTGCTTAACTGGAAGATCAATACCGTTCGGGTCCCCCTCAACGTCCAGAACAGATGAAAATGTTCAAAAGCGATGTTTGATCGACGCAGAACAATCGACGAGAAATGGAGAAAGTAACTGGAATTTCCTGGAGTTCATGCAAAGGAATCCTAACTAAAAATTTGAACATGAGACGCGTCGCAGCAAAGTTTGTTCCACATTCAGCTAATGAAAAACACATGCACCGCCCAGATCCAAAAAAGCACGGCAAGTAGAATCAAATGTGAAGTTCATGATGGTTTGTTTTTCCCACATCAAAAAAGTCATTCATGTTGAATTTGTTGCTCAAGGCACCACGGTGAACCGAAATTACTATCTGGAAGTACTAAAACAGCTGCATGAGGCAGTGAGGAAAAAAAAAACACCTGAATTGTCGAGATCGGGGGACTGGTTTCTTCATCATGATAACGCGCCTGCTTATACAGAACTGAAAATCAACCAATTTTTGGCAAAAAAAAACGGCTTAACGACGATTTCGCGCGCCTTACTAATCCCTCTGCAAGGTTTTCCTTATTCTCCGGAATAAAGAAAACCTAAAGGGAACTCATTTTCAGGACGTAGAAAAGGACAAGAAAAATCGCTGGAGGCAATAACAGCATTCGTTCCGAAGAATATAAAAAATGTTTAGAAAAGTGGAAAACCCGTTTGGACAAGTGCATCATCTAAGTGTATCATCTAATTGACAGTATTTTAAATGAGGTCGACGTTTTCAAGATATTATCTCAAATAAAAAAAATATAATAATTAATTCTGTTTTTTTTAATGGTCTTAAATTCCGTGATGAACTTCGAACTTCACCTCTATTGTAAAATGCACTATATAATTAGCTATTTAAATCGAAAGAGGATGTACACCTTTATTGAATTTTACTGGGTAAATCTAAAAAAGTTTTTATTCAGATTATGATCGTATACATATATTTACAATCCTATGAAAACATCAACATGTTCATAAAATATTAACCAGATTGAACTATATTTACTAGGTGCTGCATTATCTGTCGCTTAATATACATAGATGTAATATACGTAATTTCGCTAACAAAAACAAAAACGAGACAATATATACCTATGAACTGGAAACACTTGGTTCATGTAGACGTGGAAAATATTTACGAATATGCTAAATCTTGTGCCTTTTTCTTTGAAACTACCAAATATAGCAAAATATATAATACAGTAACAATTTAAGATGTTTTATACATATTTAATAAGCATATTATTTAAATTTTCCTTATTAACACTTAATATACAGGAAAATATAGATTTAATGCTGTAGTAATGTATTAATATCTACGTGAAAGAAATATCTCGTATTTCTTATGAATTTATAATCAGTGTGTTGCGTGTAGGTCAGAATTTTTAATTCCCTCTTTCGCCTAAATGGCATTTGCCCGACTAAGATTGGCATGGCCTCATTTAAAGTTTTAATAGATACTCAATTTTGTCGCGTGACCATAGCCCACATTTAGTTACACATGCAAATTATTGGAAGTATTAAGTTTAAAAATAATTATAGGTACGTTAGCCCAACTTTACGATAATCTTATGCACCATAAATGACAGGCAAATATTTTCTCAGGCTGCTTATTGTCATACGCATACAAACATTAAGATATTCATGTCATTCAATTTTGAAATGTAAAATCCATCCATTTATAAAGCTCATATTTTAGAACACCAAATTGTTTTCGATAAATATATACAAAACTGTAGAGTAATTTCTTTATAAAATGGTATATTCTAATAGTCCAGATCAACAGGACGGAAACTTTTGGATTCAAATATGGAGTTATATTATCAGGTACAAATGGCATATCTAAGTCACGATTATTTGAAGGTTAAAATAAGTTACGGAGCAAAGATTTAACCTAGTCAGATTTAGGGGTCATATAAGTCAATTGTCAACTTGATTTTGTATATAATGGCCCTCTTTCTTCGACGCCTACGGTCCAGAACCGATTGAATGAAAACATTTTGTAATTGATTCGATCAATTTTTACGTAAACGTCAAGTTATCATAAGCGGAATCTATTTGTGTCAACCTTGTGGAGTACATTTAAATCATAACCATATATGTATTCGTAAGAAGAAGTAGGTACAAAATCACATTGATTTTCTACCTACATTTAATCTTCCCTTAACATGTCATATCAATTCCAGAACCGTTAAGTTTCATATGCGATAGCCTTCTACAGAATGAGTCCCTAGGAGTCGTGTTAACCCTGTTACATGACATTTAAAACCATTTTATCGATTGCCAAGGTTACAAATGAGGGGTTCTTCATTAACCAATTCAACTTTGAAGTGACCCCTAAATGAAACTCTAAGGTCAGCCTAATGTCATATTTTTTCCCCTTTTCGTGTTTTATGAACTTTTTTTTTGCACATATTTCATGAGTGTCTTAATTAAACTAACATTTTTATACCCCCGAGTTTTTTACTTGTTTTTTCAAAATAGACAATTTTTTTATTTTTTGAATGATCGACGACTTGAAATTTTTAAATATGACACCCGGAAAAATGCATAACAATCGAAGGTGAGCACGATTTAAAATTACAGGTACAGTATTAATTGTTTTAAAAAGCCGCATGAGCCGTGGAAGAACGATGAAGAAGTGCGGCATCATGTTTGTTTAGGCGTAATAGAACAGATTTAATGTTCAATATGATTTTTCTATGTGGTTTCAAGGGGGGTATGAAGAAAATTTTAGATATTCATGTAATATTTGGTGCACCGACGAAGCTACGTTCACTTCAAATGGAATAAGAAGTGCACAACATTGTAGGTAGTGGAGTCAGGAACACCCAATCTTTGTTATTGAATATCGCGACAAATACTCTTTAAGACCAATGTTTTGTGCAGTATATTAAATAATGAAATGTATAAAACGTAGTTTTTCGACAAAATTTTGAGTTTCTTAAGAAATTAACTGTATGTATAGTCTTAGACAATATGTCCCTTCAACGCAGACATGATGTGATGTGATTTCAGTTGGACAGCATATCTGGTTACAATACTAAAGAAGTGAGGAATTATCTCGATGAAACCTTTAGCGGCAGCAAGAGATTGAAAATCATTGGCCAACTCATTCTCCTGACCTAATCCCGCTACAAATTTTCCTGTGAGGTTATCTAAAGCAAAAAATCTACAAGCACAAGCCATTTCAAAAGATTTATGGTTGAGACATTCCTTTTAGAGAATTTTAGCAGATTTTAGACCACAGTTTGTCACAAATTCCGAAAAAAGAGTGTACAGAATAACAATCTGTAATTAAAAGGTTTAAGAGGCATGCAGACATGTAAAGCTATTTAACACCATTTGAAAAATAAATCAGTATAATACATTTTTTATACCCCGTTGTAAGTTATGTAAGTCATAAATTCTTGATGGTACATCAACTATGCACAATATAACAAAATTTTAAAATGTTCTTGTTATTTTCTCTTTAAAAACATACATTTTTATAGATATTTAGGAGTAAAAAAAAATATAACACTGACTTAGTTTTCCACAACACCAAAACACTATACACTACACTCGACGTGCGTTTCGCCAACAAAGTTGGCATCATCTGGAGATGACTAAAACTCAAAAAATTAAAAAGTATAGTACAATAAAACTATCACAAAGTAAAAAAATTGTCTTTTTAGTTGTAGTTAAAGTGTTTAAAATAAGTTTTTAATTTTGATATAAAATTCGTAGTCGTTAAAAAAATGTTAAAACTAAATGTGTTAGTAGATCATCCAAATTTGGTATGTGTACGTGTAAAATTATAAAAGAAACATAATAAAAAAATCCCATATGACGCGGATTTTTTAAAGGGCACTGTATAATGTCTGGTATTTCTAGTTAGTTAAAACGCGATTAAAAAAATATTTTTTAGTGTAAGGCAGCAATTTAGGATTTATTGTTCGTGAGCGTGGGGCAAAAAGGTTTTAAATTCAAATTTTTAATTTACGCATAAATAGCAACTTGCTATTTACATTAAATTAAACAAATAATATACAAAAACCGACAAACGTTTGTGGATTATATATACATAGAGGGTATAACTGAATAAAAATAATTATATTTTTAATTGAAATAATATTCGAAATACTCGGACTACAATTATTTTATTACTTAATTAAATAGCTCGAATCACAGCTGATCACAAAACAGTTATTCATATTTTTCTGTCAACATGTAAAATTTTGTGGAATATCGGATAGAAACTGTTCATTACATTACTGAGATTATTTCTTGCACCACTGAATTTTTTTTTTTTTTTGATAACAGTTACGATCAGAACAATTTTTAAATAAAAAAGCTACAATCAGGAGACAGTTGGTATTTGCGAATGATTTGTTTGTTGATGATTACAACCGTTTTCGCTTGAAAAATTAAAATGAATTTTCCGTTCTCATGAAAACAACACCTTCTAGTTTCATATAGCTAACGTAATTGAACATTATCTACCTATCACTCAGGTATCATTAAGATAAATTATATATGCTCATTTGGCTAGAAGGATCGCTTTATATTATTTTGGTACTCTCCAGTATCCAACGATTCCATTATAACAATATAATTATCATTTCTTTATATGTAAATCCACAACCGAATAGTAAAACTAGTAGTATTTTTACTACGCTTTAAAACTAAAGAACGTACTGCTGGACTTGATAACGCGGAAGACACGCACTGATTCCTTCCGCTCTAGCCATCATTGGATAAACAGGATATTTAAAAAAATTGGTCGCAGATATATGAGGGAGGGTCATAGTCCTAATTTTAGGCCAATTTAAATTATTTTTAATGTTCGTAATATACCGGAGATTCTATTATATGATACAATTTATCCAGGCATTAGCGGGCAAATAACTTCATATCAGCATGGTTTCATGAAAAGACACTTAACAACTACTACATTCGTTACCATTCCTAAATACATAGCAGAATATTTAAACGTACACTCCATTACAATTTAGATGTACCTACAAACTACATCAGTACTAAACTGATGTAATTTATACGGATTTTTCTAAACCATTAAGGTGGGTATACACCTGCACGCCACACCGTGTGCACGCCGCGCGTGTGCAGCAAATTCTCTAGATTAGTAAGGGGTTTTCGAGTTGCGCACGAACCGCATGCACACGGCGCATCACGATTCACCTCATGTCGGCTTTTTCGACGAACGCTTTATGTATTCGCACTATTCGCAGTACAGATTTGGACGGGGGCGCGAGAGGCTGGTTGTTTTTGTTGCGCGTCCTTTCAGCGGTAAAAACGGAGTGGTCGGATTAAAATATCGAGTAAAATTGTTATATCCGCTTATTTCTTGCGACTTCAAGTCCATAATACGCTCGGTACCATTCCGTTTTTTAAACAGGTTAGTGTGCCACCAACGTCGTTGTTTCCTTTTCTTTTTGCACAAACTTGTCATTAACAAGAAAGCACCACTCATCACCTAAACGGTATAATTTTTATCGTGCGACAAAGACATGATTATCTACAATGCAAAATCTAAATGTTCGTGGGTTTCCTCTGGATCGCGGAAGGTTCTTCAAAATGAATAATTTTAACGAACATTGGACGAGCAACTAACGCGTGGTGCGTAGGTTTATACCCACCTTTAAATATACATACTTAACCATAATACACTCGTACTTTGCGTAAACTAAACGAAATGGGGTTTTCATATTCATTTCAATAGTTATTCAAGTATTGGCCGTCAGATTGAGTACTATATGATGTATAGAGTTAAACTGATGTTATATACAGTACTTTCTCCCACACCTACTCAAATTGTTTTATAATTGGGTTTATCCTAATGTGGGACAGTCTGAAATAAATATAATGGTATTAAATTTTTCGAATTTCGGCTTCTTTTGGAGTCCCTCAAGGTTCAGTTTTAGGACCTTAATTGATTTAATATATTCATATGACGGAACTGATACTTTGTAAGTATTTAATATATACTAATTTAATGTAACGGAATTGATACTTTGTATGTAATGCTCATTTGATGTGAAAATCTTTACAGGGTTGAAAACATAGAAGATTGTTATCAACTAGAATATAACCAGACATATAATGTCAATAACGGTTTATAAAGTTATACCACTAATGTTCAATAAAGACTGCTAAAGTTGTTCATTATTACATCACATAAAATGTATCCTGCTGTTAAGTATCTTCACCAATATTATCAAGTGATTTTAGGATGTTTAGTCTTGAAAATAGCCAACAATATTTCATAATATTTGTTATATGGTTATTTATAATAAACTAAACTGTCACGAGAAATAGTGAACAAATTAAATGTTAGTGTTTTTTAGTTTACATAACATTAAGTTCCTTCCATGTCATTACTGTTATTGTGTGTTATTTCATTATTTTTTCTATTTATTATTGTAACATGTTTGTGTAGTGATAAATAAAAAAAAATTGCATTGTCGGTACAGAAATCATCAGTTCATCAGATGTTGAAATACAAAAGGCTAAATTTTAGCCTTTTGTATTTCAACATCTGATGAACTGATAATTTCTGGGCTAAATCCTATTATACAGAAACAACTTTAAATATATCGACGTCGAAAATGCAATTTTATGCAGATTATTCTAGAGAATGAACAACTTCAATTTGTTTCTATTTAATTATTTACTAAAATATTAGACCTAGTTTCATCTTAAATCATTTATAAAAATCTAATAATTTTATTTTAGTTGTTTTTATTTAAATAAAATTTTACAGCGTTGTTTATATTAAACAAAAGAATTATACTATCATACGTGTTCTCGTCTTTTCTTTAAAGTAGGTATCTTCTTGTTTGTTCGATATAAATTGAACTACAAGCCAACCTAATTTTTTTGCAAATATTGGACTCTATAAAAGTTCGACTAAGGTATTGTTAAATAACGTACAGATTTTCGAAATTATTAACATTTAATTGTGATTACCTACTTCTTGAATCACTTTACTACATGTTTCTTTAAATGGTATTATTTTTTATTGGGATCATAATTAATAATATATTAATATTTTTTTGTTAAAGCAATATGTGTTTAAACATCTGCGTTCTGTTTAAAAATTATATCGATGATGTGACAATATTCAATTATTAATTTTTATTGGTACTAAGATTTTCTTTTAAATGATACAGAAAAGAAATGAGATATTAAGATAACGTATAGCATTTTATGTTTTGCCTTAAAGGTGTGTATATCTTCTTCTCTTTAAAAAGATACATACATCTTTCCATGTTAAAAAATACATACATCGATAACTTCAGCCTTGCGAAATATGACGAAATAAAATGGTTAATATCTTTAAAAAGTAGTAAAGTTTATTTATCAGATAATTTTTCTCTGCTTTATTAAAAATAAATAAACAAAATTTAATTTTAACTTAGAAAGGATTTATATACACATTCTAGATTAGATTGGATTGTTTACCCCTTAAAAATATAGCTTATTTAGTAATTTATTAGGTAATTTATTTTTGTTTAGATTTTTTTTTGTAGACAATTTATAAATTGAATTAAAGAAGGACTGGCATTATCCATTAAAAATATTTGGTTTAGAAAATTTTATATATTAAATCTTAATTTTTTTTATTTGAGGCATCCGGTATATAT
Source organism: Rosalia funebris (assembly GCA_037954035.1). Lineage (NCBI taxonomy): Eukaryota > Metazoa > Arthropoda > Insecta > Coleoptera > Cerambycidae > Rosalia > Rosalia funebris. Next base: position 32,735,679 of record JAZFAV010000002.1, read on the forward strand.
GTTGATGCATATTAATAATCCCAATATACAAAAAATATAAAGAATAACTATAACGAAAAGAACTGCATAAAGTAATAAGTATACAACAAAAACGACTTTACCACGAAAATCTCATCCTATAAACAACGACTTTAAAGTTGTTCATTTTTATATACGTTCTTTAAAGGCCTGGTTACACAGTGCGAGCTAGCATGCGAGCTGGCCCAGTCAGTTACTACAGTACAGCTATTCGCACGTATGACCGCCTCATACGAGATACTGTCATGTGCAAGTCGGTCAGTAGCTTGCATCCGAGTTACTTCAACATTTTTTGTTTTTACTCGCCCATCGCCTTCTCCCACCACCAACAAGGCAGTAGCTCGCGTGCGACTCGGGCGTCAACTCGCACGATTTTGCGAAATGTCAGTAGCTCGTACGCTCAGTACATTTGCACACAACGAAATTGGCGCTTGATTGCAGTCTCTCTGACAATACCTGCTTACCTGTGTCATAGCAGCTACTCTCATCGTAAGACCGGTCGAGGCCAGTCGAGCTACTGTCATGCGAGTATACAGATTATAGAGCTTGCATAGGACAATAAGTTGAAAACTGTTTTACTAGTTTGGCCATCAATAAACCTATTTAGATATTCTGTTTACTAACCGGATTGTTATATTTTTCAGATATAAATAAAAACCGTATCACTGATTTCTGTTATATTATAATATCATAACTAGGTCATATTAAAAATACAACACGGATTTATCGGTATATATAAATGATGTGACTGCGGCGTGACTTTTATACGAAGATTAAAATTAAAGACGAAATATTTCCCATTAAAACCCGACGTTCAAAGCTTAGAAGACAGAAATGCAATATGCATCCAGCTCCTTTAAATTCCAGATTATTCTAAAGATATCTGTTCTTTTTCTTTTTACGTTCAGTGAATTTCAGATCAGCGCTAGGAGTGGACTATTTGAGCTTATTTCAGAGTACATTCTTCTGTAATTATTACCGCAAAAATATAATTGAATATAATATATCACATAATTGAAAAAAACATGTGTCTAAGAAATTAAATTTACAGCTGCGAATCAGAATTTTATTTATATTTGGCGAACCAAACGGCGAACGTACCATATTAATGATTATTAAATATTTATAATAATCATTAATATGGTAGGTACGTATTTAAAAAGGGATGCTAAATATTCTATCCTGTCTCATAAATTAATTTGTTAATAAGAATATGTATTGTTGCTGAAAATTTCAAGCAATAATTAATAATGAATTAATAGCAATAATGAATTTATTTATCACACTGGAGAAAAAAATTTGCCACAAATTTAAGTTCGGTTTCTAGGTACTTGAGGACTTTAATTTCACATTATATCTTCGTTTTAGCTAAATTGACTACGTTTGTAAAAATAATAGAGACTCTTGAAATTTACCAGATGAATGGCGGCTTTTCTTGGATAGTTATAAAAAGAGCTTGAAATGTGTATTACTGCACAATGGAAATAAGTTTGCGTCGATCCCAATCGGTCGTTCAACAAACCTTACAGAACAATATGAAAATATTAAGTTGATATCAAGACAAATTGCTTATTGTCAGCATCAGTAGTTTATTTGTGTCAATTTAAAAATGGTGTATATACCAAATATCATTGTTACCTCTGTTTATAGTATAGTCGTGCAAAAGAAAAACATTGACAATAAACTGTTTGACCTTTGAGAGACGCTACCATTGAAACCCATTGAATAAGCCAACATTGTTCACAAGCCATTAATAAAGAGAGACTAAATAATACTGCTACCTCTTCACATCAAACTCGGTTTAATTAAATAGTTTGTAAAATAACTGGACAAGTCAAGTGATTGTTTTAAATACATCTGCCAAGCATTTCCAGCATTGAGTATGGAAAAATTAAAAGCAGGAATTTTTGACAAATTCGAAAACTAGTAAAAGGGGCAAATTTTAACAGATATATGACCGTTGTAGAAATTGATGCATGGTTTAGTTATGTATCTGTAATTCAAAATTTGTTGGGCAATCACAAGCCATATAACTACCAAGAACTAGTACATATGATACTAAAATGTTTTGAAAAATTGGGGGCCAATATAATGACATTTTTTGCGTAGTCGCTTGAACAAACTTCCTTCTAACTTAGATTATAGTAAGGAACAAGGTGAACGGCTTTTCATCAGGATATCCGAGTAATGGAAAAAAAGGTATCAAGGAAGGCTTATTCTGTTTTTCTCAATTTGGATTAATATTTATGATGTATGTTTATTTCAGAAACTAGAGTCAATCAAGAAAAAATAATGCCATTTTCAGCATCAGGGACATCAGGGACAGTATTGGAGTGAAAATCAGCTCTTAAATTCTTGGCAACAAATTGACTGTTCCCAATGTTATAAATGAGTCCTAGAGGATCAGATAGAGGCAATAAATAATACATTCTAATATAAAATAATACATTTTAATTAAGTTAAGATACTTAATGTTTTAAATGTTAAAAATCGATATTCCAAAATAAAAATTAACACTAGGATTGCGGATGGTATTGTTTTAAAATATCAGGACAGCTTATTATAATTTACAGAAGGAATGTTAACTAAGTTTCCTTTATGTAATAACGATATCGCAAATCGAAAATAAACGTTTCACGTTCAATTACATAGTGATCATAACACAAATTATCCCATCGCTTTTGTTTATAATGGAAAATAAATTTTATATTTTAGAGATAAACACTTAAATGAGCTTGTATGATATAATTCAGAGACCGTTAATTGCTAAGAATTAAACAATGGATAATGTCATTTCGCTTTCTTTTATATTAAATATTTAATATTGAGAAAAAATACTTTTTAAACTAGAAATTAAACATTAATTTCCTTTACAAAAGGGCTTTCTATTGTTACCCTTAGATAGTCCACCCACAGTCACAGTCGTTTATTACAAATAAAAATATCCACATTACAAATGAACATGAAATATAGCAAAACAGAATGCTCTGAAATAAACCTTGTAAGTAGATAATTACTTGAACCAAAATAAACTGGAAATACCAAAAACATATTAACAACTATTCTTATTATTAGATTCCAGGATATTCTTTCAAAAAACACATATATTTTCAATATCTTATAATAATAAATATTTTCAGGAAATCTATGGTTCAGTCGACATTTTAAGACTATTAGAGGATCTAAAAAAAATCACGTATTTTATATACTTGGACTGAAAAGTTATCAATTATTTTAAATAACCAACGGTACGATTTATTGTTAATCGGAAGTTTATCTGTTAAGATTATTTGTATTATTTTGGGCTTCTTGATAATTGAGCAAATAATTCAAATAAGGACGACTCTCTCTTTAAGTTCATAATAGATAAATAAACCGATGTCAATTAAGAAGAGAAGCACAAAAAACGAATATCACAGATTGTATATATTTACAATCTATCACTTACAGTATGCTGTGTAGTGTTGTGAATATTATAATTATGGTAAAATTTCAGCAAATATTGCCATTATATCATAATCAAAAAGTCTTATTTTTTAATATCAGTATTTCCTTATTTCTGTATTTTCTTATTTCTGGATTTTCTTGCGAAATAGTAAGGATATGATTTATTTATAACAAAAGAAGTTAACAAACAAATGAACACTTTTCGACTATAATATTCTTTATAGATAAAGTGAATTTGATCGTTCCTTTGAGACTTGATATACACTTGAGTATATTTTCCGAATCATTTTTACACGATGGCCAAAATTTTCCATATTTAAAACTAATATCTTACACCAATTGTGAAAGAACAATCTTCCTTGTAAGTTGAAACAAACGATTTTTGTGTCGATATTAAAAATTTACTGTCATCTATTAATTTTATTTTTATAAGCCTATAAAAACTTGTTTTCTGAGTTTTTAAGTCATGCGATCCTAAAGACAAACGAACCATTTACTAACAAAAATCCAGGTGAGAATATTATAGCAGCTGCCAGGGCTCCTATTACAGAAGTAAGCTTATTCGGTTTATTAGTGACAAATGTTGCTATTAAAGATACAGATTTGACAATTAGAATAAGAAATAAATTTGCGGAACAAATGTTTATGCCCAGTAAATAAATATTCAAACTAAAAGAAGATAAGCAGAGGGTGTTTCATTTAATGCGTTATCTTTGAGAGTGATAATTTCCGTTTGTTTAAATATTATACATATTATGATCATTTGTCAGTTGGATATGAAACATCTATGGACTTAAATTGTTTTCGTTATTGAAAGGAAAGCTTGTAAATATGTATGTGATACTAATGACGGATTCAAATTATTGCATATATGTAAATATAGAGCAAGTACGAATATAATAACACAGGCCCACAAAAACATAAATGTTGTGTGTGTTGCGGAATAAACCATGCTGAACACGAATCTAAACTCATAATTAGGGGTTACTGATCAAACTTCTAAAAAAAAAACCATAAGAAGCGAAGATATGTGCGACAATGTTTATTATTATATTTATCTTTATTATTGCTTACAAATTTAGTTGACACTTCTTCAAAATTCAATCCTGATGCCTTTTCTTGATCACTCATAGTTGTAACGAATTATTTATCTTTAAGGAAAATTTCTATAAGCAAATAGCATTAGAAACCATGAACCTCTGCTGATATGGATGGATGGATGGATGGTATGCTGGCTTCTATATCGCGAAGAAACTTTTATAACCACATTTTTGATAGAGCACAAATTTACGCTGAAAACAGATTTTTGCGTTATGTTTGTTGTTTAAGTTGTTTTTTACACGATCGATACAAGTACCGTCAAAAACCTGCATCACAGAGTGTTTGGACTGCGATGACTGCTCTGAAAATGGGATATGATTCGTTTAGTCTACATCTTTGTGGTATCCAAGCCAGCGAAGGCGCGCTGTTTTGCAGAGAGAAACCAACAAAAAAGGAAAGAAACGAAGCAGAAATCCGATACATATATTACTTGAATGCAAACGTGTGCGGAAACGAAAATCAATATAAAAATAGTACCATTATATAGACAAAAATTGCTAGGTTAAGATTTTTATCAGTTGTGGTTTTTCTTAGAAGTTTGATAAGTAACCCCTAATTCTGACTTTATATTCGTGTTCAGCGGGAAAAATACAAAAAATAAGTATGGCTTATTCCTTAGCACACACAACTTTTATTTGTTTGTGAGCCTGTGCAATTATCCTGAACTGTCTCGTGAAATGTCCAGCATTTTTATTATTTTGAAAAATTAAAGTACATATTATAGAAAAAATAAATTAATCGTGGGAAATAAATATTTTGCCTCCACAAATGATTGCTTTAGAATTGAATGTTTAATATTTCCCTTTTCAAAAATACATTATTAATTATAAAATATTTAATTGTCCAAATACATATAAATAATTTAATTAAGATCTATGAACTCCAAATTATGCCCTACTCTTATATTTCTTCTTTTTAGCTTCAAGGGCCTAATTACTTCTAAACTAAGGCGCTTAAGAATAAAAATAAAAAACTGCAAATAATTATAATTATTCTCGCTTACTTTACACAATACATCGTCGTCATTAGTCTGTTAATCTGGTAAAGAAATTGTACATAGAAAACGAGTGATTTACACTCATATTCTGTATTGTAGACAACAATGTAAAATATAAATATATTTTACTACAAAAACTGAAATACCGAATTATTTCAGTTTGCCAATTAAATATATTATTCATGAAAAATATTTTTAGTTTAATTATGGATATTAAATGTCATACAATCTTTTCACAATTTAATCCATAGGATTGAATATTTACCGACGTGATTTTGTACACATCCACAAAACGCCTGCTGGTGCAAATGATATTTACCCACGATGCTATCCATCCACACCCCACACACATATAATTAAGATGTTCGATATTATTATTCTAATCCTATTCTAATCCACAAATACAGAAATATACATAAAACACTTCGTTTTACGACGGACAAAATTTTATAAAAATTTATGAAAGTGAATTTTGAAGTTCAAAAATGTATGACACTGAAAGAAAAGATACCTATATCATTTTACGGCATACCAAATTTGATAAGAAATTTAGTAATCAATGCAATATACTAATAAATATTTTAAAACGCAATACTGACCATTGTAAGAATATTAAATCAGAATAGGTCTATTTTCACAAAGAAAATGTCGATTTGATGTGTCTATTAAGGGGATGTTTTAAAACGCAACTGAAATTTATAAGAAAATCGAATTAGATAAATTTGTGGCTATGGTCAAAACCAAATAAAATCTGAAAAATACGATGTAGAGCAGATATCTCCAGTGGAAACGGTAGTGAAGTATTCTATGTATATAAAGAAAGTGTCGTTTCAATATGCCCATTAAGGGGATGTTTAAAAAGCAACTGAACTTCATAAGGACATTGAATCCGATGATTTTCGGCTATGTTCATACAGCAGAAATCCGTATTATATTGTAGACAATATAATTGTCTATAAAAAAGTCTAAAACACCCCAGAAAGTAAAAAAAAAATTGTAATTAACATCCTCTCTCCTCTACGCTTATGTACTAGATTCGTAGTAATAGATTCAACAACACATACAGTGTTGTTGAACAACAACAACAGGTCATGGCAGGGCATTGCAGTTCATAATGGTAAATTTAGTTCACCACCTGTTCGTATGGTGAACAAGCATGCTTTATGTCGTGTGAGGTGTTTATGTCGTGTGAGGTCATGTAATATCGTGTTTTGTTATAACGATTTAAACGAAGTTTTAAAATCAGATATCCAAAAATAGGCAGATATCCAAATCTAAAACACGAGATTCTTTTATATTTCTATGGAAAACTTTACATAGGAAGGTCCTGAATCCGCGTTCCCTGGAGCACTATTCCCTTTTCAGAAATACAACCTACTTTTCATCATATCATATATGGTAAGTATAAATTGAAATAGAAAGAGTTTATGACATACATTATCATATACATAGGTACATTTGTAGTCACAACATTTAACAAAACACATAAAGTAAATATGAAATTTCACAAACAAGAGTGGTCAAAAAAATATAAACATCAAACTGAGTAGAAATTTCTTTCTACATTCTTAATATTATCATATTTGCTATATCGATCAAATTCATTATAGAGCCGTACTTCTAAACTACTTTGTTTCCACATCTGTTCTTTTAAATCACCAGCATATCTTGTATTATGCTGGTGCACATTTGAATTCGTTAGTAGGTTGTGTAAGTTCTTCTGTACTAAAAGAAGTGACTCCAACAAATACAAGCATTCCAGGGGTAGAACCTTATATTTCTTAAATAGTTCTCTGCTAGAAGTACGGATCGCTGTACCCTCAATGAGACGAACCGCAGACTTCTGCAAAATAAACGCCATTTGAGCTGTGCTACATTTTCCCCATGATACTATTCCATTAAACGACTTTGGATCAAGGCAAAATAAATTATTCTCATGACGTTATTATTTACAGGTGGTCGCAGCTATCTCATGACAAATACTTGTGTGCTTAATTAATCGAACATAGGCTATCGAAATGAGCAGACCATTTTAAATTAGGGTCCAGTATGATCTCTAACACTTTCACCAGTACTAACTCTGGTCCATTTTTATTAAACGTGAACGTTATGTTTTTTGTTTTACCCACATTAAGTTTTAATTTATTAACTGAGAACCAGGTGTTTGCTGAAGCTAAGCTTTTCCTACTCATTTCCTCGAGATAGTAAAGTAGTGTCATTTGCAAAAAGTATACAAGCTATACTCAATTGCAACTGAGAAGTCATTTATATATAAGAGAAATAATACCGGACCTAAAACAGATCCTCGCAGTATACCTCCTTCTACAGAGAGCAAGGCAGAGTCGGAACCTTCAATGCATACAAATTGTTGCCTAGCACTCAAGTACTAATGAACGAATTGTGATACACTACTGCGAATGCCATAGTATTCAAGTTTTATTTTTAGAATATCTAAATTTGCGCAATCAAATGCATCGCATAAAGTTGCATATGTGTTTGACTTAAGATTAAGTCCTCCAACAACGTCACCTATTAATGCTAAAAGAGAAATCTTTCGTAAAACCGAATTGTGAGGGCGATAAAATGAATTGATTTTCTATACACGAAAGGAGTTTTTCTTTTAAGAGAATTTCACAGATTTTTGAAATGATAGGGACAATAGCAATAGGCCGAAAGTTATCCAATACATCAACATCCCTTCTTTTATATATGGAAAGAATCTTGGCTATTTTAAGCGGACTTGGTCAGCAGCCTTCCTGTACCATCCGGTTGAAGATCTGGGTAACTGGTGTTACAAGGAACTCAAGTGAGGCTTTAATCACATAACTATTTAAGCGGCAATAATCAACGCGTCAATATCGAATAATGTGAGTTATAGCGACACGTAAATCTGTTTCTCATTTCTATGGATCTTCAAATCGCACAGACACTATTTATTATAAATAATTAATGTATGCATTACGTGCTACTTGAAATTATAATTTATTTTTAATATTTACCTACACACAAGGTGTGCGTGTAGTAGGTATCTTCAGCTACCTGTCAGTAATATTGTAAAATTAACCAATAAAAATGTGTAGAAATTATTTTTTTAAACGAATAGGAGTATATATACAAACGATAAATTTTCCGTAAACGGTACATTAGGTACATCGTATATTTTTTTATTCGACAAGATATACGACATTGTGTAAGGTATAACTAAATGGTAAAACTAATCCATGAGAATACTTGTAAACATAATAACGAAATTTGAGACGTTCGCACGCAACATCGAAGCCTTAATAAATACGTAATATTATTACTCACGATTTTTTATGTCATCTTCGATTGGCGAATAAAAGTCTCTTACAAGCTTTATTAGCTAAATTCTCAACAATGGTTAATAATTACGTATATAAGGTTAGTGTTTGATTTGTACATATATTTTGACCACTTGATGTCTACACCTATTTGCAACGTTTACAACTATTTGCCCAATATTTTGAGGACCGCTGATTTATTGGATCAAGTATATTCACGATACAAATTACACAAGACGTACAGCGCCCACTATTTTTAAATTTCAACATTACAATTTCGTGCATTAGTTCAAACATTAATGGCCAAAAATTAATTTTATAACAAATAAATTGGAATAAGAAAATGCTGAAATATGGACTGCTAACCTAACAGTTAAAATATTGATCTTTGGGAAGATATTCTGTACTTGATTTACATCCAAATTCTGAAATACCAAAACAGAGGGGTAACCAAATCAATGTAATTTTACTATTGCGCCATAAAAGTGAGATCTGTCAAGATAAAAAAAACTAAACTCATTTTATAGAATGATTAATAAGACATTATACATTTTAACCGACATATGTAAATACGCGGAACTTCTGCGGTCCTTAACAATTGCACATCAAACGACACCATTTGTTAACTTAAAACTATATGTGTTCTGCAGCTCTACAACTTCATAAATAACTCGGATAAAAGCTGGCAGCCCTAATTCCAATAATACTATTTGCCATTTTCTTTATTTATAAAAATTCAGTTATTCAAACTGAATAAGTCAATAAACGAACAATCCACTCATAAAGAAAATAACACGTCAATGAAAAACTAAATAATGTATTTTTCGTATTTTAAAAACGAAAATCTAACTTGGTAGATGTTTTGTATCTGACTCTGAGAAATCCGCTTAAAAGGGTTATCACCAGATATTACCCTTTAAGCTCTTATAACTTTTATTAAAAGGTTTTTTTTTGCAATTATGTACAATTACGGAAATGTTTGTTGAAATAGCCGTGAAATAAAAAGTAGAAGAACAAAAAGGCATTTGATTCACTTACAATTAATCTCGACCACTCTATCTGAGCAAATAGTTTTCCTACAGAAATTTACCGTTCTCGTACGTCACGATTACTCTTAAGTAATCGTGACGGTTCCGAATTCGCTGTGATGATTTTGAAATTTTTTATTACGATTTATGGATTTTTTTTCTATAAACTTAGCAGCCATAAATCTCGTTTGAAAAAGACCTATGGGGGTCAGTTTTCGTTCAGGAATTTACCGTTCGTGTTCTTTTAAATCGTGACGTCTTCGAATTCGCCGTGATAATTTTGCAATTTTTTTATTACGATTTGTGATTTTTTCCTGGGAATTTAGCAGAGCAGCCATGAATCTCGTTTGAAAGTGCCTTTTACAATCCAGTTTTTCTACAGAAATTTACGGTTCTCGTAATTAATTATGACTGTCTTGAAATTTGCCGTGATAATTTTGCAATTTTTTATTCCGATTTTTTTTTCCCAGGTAACTTAGTAGAACAGGCATTAATCTCGTTTTAAAATATCTTACGAGGGTAAGTTTCCATTCAGGAATTTGCCGTTTGCCTTCTTTTAATTAATCGTATTACATTTTGCATTTTTTTAAGATTTTTTTATTGTATTCCCCGTAACTTAACAGAACAGCTATTAATCTTAATTAATTCGTCCTCTGATCTTTTGTGGTGATGTAAATTATCAATTTTCTTTTATGTATTTTCTTTCGTTACTTCCAGTTTTGAGTTATTTTACTGATACTGAAAAAAAATTTTTTGTCTTAACTTTTTTTTCAAATTTCGTTTATACTATATGTTTAACGGTTAAAAAGCGGCAAATTCATTGCTTTAACAAAAAAAAATTGATTGATGTTCTGCTAACTTCATGTGAATTTATCAGAACACTCAAAATTTTCAAAAATAAAAAATGCTTAAATTATCACCTTCACGATTAATTAACGGCAAATAATAAGCCTATGCATTTTTCCATTCTTCAAAGTTGTTCTGCTAAGTTCATATTGATGTTTCATTCTTCCCATAAAGCCAATTTTATTGGAATGAAACATAATGTTTAACAGAATGAACTAGAATTCATATAAACTGTAAGTATAACTGTAATTATAGAATCAAAACGCCTATTTTCTCTGTGCATAACTTCGATAATAAAAGAAAAACGTAAAAGTTTTGTATCAAATTTTATAATGTAATGTCGGTAATAATACTTCGATATCATTAGTATCTATTGGTCCATTTATCATTAATCTCGCTAATTTAGTCAAATATAATACGAAGTTCCATATTTGTAAAGAATATACATTTTTGAAGTTACCTATTTTACTTTCCATAAAACTTTTGAACATTTTCCGACAACGAAATGAAGAGTATGAGCAAATGAAGTCATAGGTTTGCGAAAGACGCAAACCTATGACTGATGTATCATTTAAAGCGATAAACCGATATTTACGTATTTATGGACTTCTGGCTTACATTTGAACTACGACGCATTATAGCCGAGGCTACGTACTTCTACGAACAAGTAAATTATCATTTTATTTAAAAAAAAAATCAGAACAGAACTATTAATTAATTCCGCTGCTTAAGTATTATTTCCATTAACCGATAAATGATAATGATAAATTGATAAATATAAATATGTGTATAATAAAAGATAAACAGTATTCCATCAACCAGAAATATCCGGTTTGTTAGGAACTGTTTCGTGTAATAATTATACAGCCTTAGTGATAACACTTCACAACAATCATAAAATATAATTAACGAACACATATTATGTAATTAAAAAGTAGCTATACTTACTAATCCCGCATAGTTAAAAACTCACCTGAAAAAAAAGAAGTAGACGATTAAATATTGAAAACTAGAAATTAAGTGTAAGTTTGATAATTAAATTTTAATTTAAATACATCGTAATAAGATAAAGTATTTTATCTATCTAACACAATTAGTAAATAAATATTCCACTTAAAACTGAGTTGAATAAATACCATTAATAGTGTATAATATCTGGTATATGCGAATATTGAATCTAAGCGTAGGTATGACAGTATAAAACAGATTAACAAAACCACATAATAGGAGACAATCGTACGTAGTGACACTGTGGTTATTATGAGTTTGTATAATAGTTTGATGGGTGACCGAAATTGTATAGTATAACATTATTGAGGACGGGTCGATTTCGGAAGCCAAACTCGATGGTCCATCTCCAAAAAGGATTTCTAATATACCTCCTAAAATTAAGAAATCATGGACAAACATGCATCGATAGTTTCAATATTTAATTCAAGGCGGGTAAAATATATTGCAGTTCTTCCTTTACCCAAGTAGATAAACAAAGCGGGTTCTGGACCGGAAGTGCCGTGACAGCGAAGTGGATGGCATGTGTCCATCGTGCACCCAACATCGTGCCATCCACTTCGCTGTCACGGCACTTCCGGTCCAGAACCCGCTTTGTTTATCTACTTACCCATCTTATCTAAAACCTACCCGTCACCTAAAACAATATTGTACCTATTACTATACTACCCTGCTAGGACAGGATGTAACTGCAAAAAAAATCGTTTTGGAGGTTTTCTCCAAAATATTTTGACCTGCCCTGTTTTCCTAGCTAAGTCAGAATATCGTACCTGTATGGTAAATGCACCAAAATAGCTTCTATGAATCTGTCGTAACTGCAATATCGGTGGATATGCTAAACAAGAAAGTCGTATCTGCTCTGTGCTAAGAGATTTTGTCGTATGAGTGGAATTTTGCAGTTACGATATTTTAAACTAGTATCCATGGTAACAAATTTGAAAGAGTCCATTTTTGTGTTGGATACGACCGACACGAACGTGCTAGAACAAACGGAATGACATACAATTAACATTATCTGATTCTGAAATTTTCATAAAGGGGATTTTATACGAGCTGTTAGATGATGTGATAACAAAAACGTCTAAAAGATCTGGTATGTTTGACTTCAAAATGATAATTTCTGTAGCTACATGCAATTTCTTCTATCTTCAGAAAACAGTGGATTCAGCTCCTTCTCTAAATAAAACTCTGAATGATGATTTAGAATCAGTTGATTTCATAAAAAAATTGCTGGATGACATTGTTGTGTTTGCTGCAGACGAAGGTGCTAAAACACACAGAAATTATACACTAAAAGGGGGAATATTAGGAAACGAAAGCGACATGACTTATCTTTGAAAGAAAGAAAGGAGCAACAGAAGCTTGCCAAAGTAGCTAGGCATAGTCTAGGGAAGATTGCAGCTGTACAAAAAAGTGTATGAAAAACATTGGCCCTGAAAGAAGAGAAAATATCCATTCTGAATTTTGGAAGATGAGTGGAGAGGAGCAGAGAGAGTTTGTCTTCTCTACTGTCAAAAATGTTGCGAACAAAAGAAAAACGGTAGAGGAGAACTCTCGCAGAAAATTTACTGTAATTTATTACTTAACGGATTCTGCTGAGTTGGATTACCAAGTGTGTAAAAAATGTTCTTTGGGAACATTGGGATATCCCGCTCATAATGACAGAATCGTCAGGTGCAACGGAAAAAACTGGTTCAGGAAAACTAGCAATACCCCATCTAAAATTAAGGCATCCATCTGAAAAAAAGATTGACCGAAAGATACTAATGGGCCACATTGATTCCTTTCATCTATCAATTTCCCATTACCGTCGGGAGCATGCGCCTCTTAGGAAGTACCTACCGAGTGACGTAAACATCACACTGATGCATAATGACTTTTGGACAAATATTCAGACGTAAAAATTTCGTATGAACTGTACCGAAAACAAGTTTCCGAAATGAATATTTCATTTGCTTCTTTAGACCATGAAGAATGTTGGCAATGCGAATCTTTCATGGTTCATGCAAAAGAGTCCCGTCATAACAAAGATAATGTGTCTTCCGAATGCACTCTATGTGCAAAATGGATAATCCACCGAGCCTCTTCTGCTGGGGAAGAATATCAAAAGGATGTGGCACAAAATGAAAAGGAGGAAAAAAATGTGTACGTTTCAGTAGATTTAGAAAAGGCAAACTAAACTTAATTCAACGCGTCAAAAAATAAAAAAAAAATATATTTCAATATTCACTCCTCGAATTATTTGTTTCAATAAGAGTTTCGTATTGCGGTTGTGTGGCATGAAGGTATAACAAGTAGATCGAAATTCGACATTATGTCCGCATTCTACAAAGTTCTGGTACTGAATCGCGATGTTGAGGAAATAATATTTTGGGTAGATAATTTTGCGGCCCAAAACAAGAACTGAACCCTGTATTGCTTTTTTATATAGATAGTAAATTCCTGTGAAACGAACTTGAAGTTTTTGAAGATCAAATATTTAGAAACCGGGTACACCTTCATGTCAGCCGACTCATTTCACCATCGGGTTGAAAAATCTTTAAAGATAAAAAATAAAGTACTTAATTTTGAGGATTACATTGGTTGCGTTAAGAAATCTAATAATTCACGAGTAGAGGCAATACAAATGAAAATTAATGACTTTTACGATTTCAAAGATTTCTCGTCTAGGTTTAAACTCAATAAGACTGAACCCAAACCTCTTTTAAATCAGTTTGTTGAAGTACAGTTCAAGAGGGGACATAACATTCTATTTTATAAAATGATTTTGGAGAACCAAAAGAGCTAAATTTTTTAACAGCAGAGGTTTTTAAGGAAGGGTTCCTAAACCTGTATCTAGGATTGTTCCAAGGGGAATAGATGGAGAAAGGAAGAGGACTTTAATCGAAAAGTTGAAGAATATAATGTCAGCAAACAGGTTAAAGTTCTGGCCGGAGCTTCCAGAGGCAAACGGGAGGTGCAGTAATGATTTAGATGAATAGTTTGTGTGTAGCTTGTTTGCAGTATCTAATAAATACTATAAAATAATTTCTTTATTTTTCTACTATTCAATTTAAATATTGAGCATAATTGCTTAATGACTCAACGTTATTAATCAATTTGCAACGTCAAAAAATCGTATCTATCACATACGTTAAATGTGCTATATAACTTTTAAGAAAATAATTATCGTGTTGCTAGACCTCGTAACTACAAAATATCAAATATCTCAACACAGGAGTCTCTAAGAGCCCTCTTGTTCCGTATGGGCTCAACAAGACAGATTCTAAAGCGATTCTAACTGAAATAGTGATTCAAGAATTTCACATAAAGATGGCGGGACGTAATTTTCTTTGTGCTACTGAATTTGCATATACGTCTTCTTATCTTAGCAGAGCAGTATATCAGTAACATATAAGTCGGAAATTGAGAAAGGAACTACCAAACCGCCAAGCGGTTATCAAAGTAGTTCCCGAATAGCAAGGCTATTACATAATCGCTAAGGAAACAACTACTCCTCGGGCTAAAGCCTCGCCAGGCATTGAATTATACCTAAAAGCGATCCTCGACCCCTTTCTCGTGTTTCTGCACGATCAGATAAAATCAGATAATGCCTGGCGGGGCTTTAGCCCGAGGAGTAGTTCTTTCCTATAGCGATTATGTAACAGCCTTGATGTTCGGGAACTACTTTGATAACCGCTTGGCGGTTTGGTAGTTCCTTTCTCGATTTCCGACTTATATGTTACTGACATAGATCGTATCGATAAAGATGTATACCCCACAAATTTCATTCGGCATTTGTACTGGATCGACGTACCGTGTACGGCACTGATGAGAACTAATAAGTTCGAAACAGCTGTATGTCGTTCGGTTCCAATCCGGGACAAATGTGGAATCCTACCTGTGGCGGGTTTTATTTTTTGAAACCTACTACTATATAACAAAATATCATCAGGAGATGATCACTACCAAATATATAAAATGACATTTAAAATTCTGAGCTTTTTGAAGTGAAACTACTCTAGCGAGGTAGTGAGTCCGAAAAACTGAAACGGAATTCAAAGTGAAACACTTTGGAGGAGGGAATACAAGCAGTGCATGCGAATGAACGAGAGTGGGAACGCGTGAGGAGTGTATAAGAGATGCATAGCCTTGTGCGTCCGTAGTGTAAGGAATGAGTGGCTGTGCATAAGTAGTACATCAGTCTCTGTGTAAATTGTGTTTTATGTCGAAATATAATTTTCCCACAGAACCATCAGCACCTTTTATTTTTGAGAAAAATTTGATCTGATAATGTTGAGTGAACCTGCGATATCAACAACGAAACATGGAACAACAATATTTATAATTATGTCCATAATAACAATTACGGACGCTATTTTTAGTCAATATTTACACACAGTAGAAACGCGAATATTTGTATCGCATTTTAGTTATCATAAGCCACTTGTGACATTTGTAAAAGAAAATGATCCAATAAATACTCCTATTTGGATATCCGCCACGATTTTCTACAAAAAGAAAACATTTAATATATAATCTACAAAGAAATATACTAAATGTTAATAATATGGTATAGACGTTATAAGAAAAAAGAAATAAGGCCTAATAAAACAACAGTGCTCAAATTATATCATTTTTAAACTATGACGTGAAATGTACTATATAGTTTATTTGAGAAATATGCCACCCTCTAGGAAAATAAAATAGTTTATCAATATAATTCTCAAGGGTGAAAAAAAACCAAATTAATTATTCAAAGAACACTGCAAATAAGTACCGATGTAATTTTTTTTTCGACATTAACGGAAACATCAGCCGACAGTTAACTTTTATTTTTAACTAGAAAAATATATATTTCTTTTTATATTATCTAAATTAAACAATGTATAGATCACAAGTTATGTATCACAAACGATATTATGTATGTCATTTATCAGATTGTGATATTTGTACAATCATTGATGATTTATTAATCGAACAAGGATGCCGGCGTTATGTCTTGAGATGTTTTGTACAACAAAGTCTGTATATATAATTTTATCCCAAAATAAAATAATTTTCTGGGTGTAGGTAAACGTGCTAGGCCGTCTTCAAGGATCTTTATATTTTAGCGCTTCAAAGTTTTTGAAACTTTATATACTAAGTAAAACAGGCAGACAAGTATATTATATTAAATAAGGCAGGAAGAATAAAGCAAAAAACATATTACTTTTATTAACAAGAGATCATCTCATCAAAAATATTATAAGTATATGTGTATTGCATAATCGATTCTCAAAACTGGGTACTCTGAGAGATACTTTGTACATTGTATTGCCTAGGCTATTTTGGTACATATACATATCATCAAAGTTTAAATGTCAACCAACGACTGTAAGGACCATCACTTCGATGTAACTTCAAGGGGTTTGTATGTCAGTAGACTCACAGCAACTACACAATCTTAGGCGAGGTTTATGTAAAAAACGTCATCCCTTGCATAGGAGTAAAACTGGAAGTCCTTTGCCTATATGTTTGCAAAAAAAAATCCGTGTAATACTACCTGAGTGGGAAGTCGACAAAACTCACAGTTCAGATGTAGTTCGATGATAGGCTCTGGTAACGGAAATAGTCTTAAATATTACGGAACATTAAATCCTAGAATAAAAATAAACAGTTTTAAAACCTTAAAACGGACTTTTCCGCACGTGGAACATCTCTATCTCGAAATTGAGTAGCCGAGAAAAAATAAACCAACACATAAATACAGAATATGTGTTTTATGCGACAGTTTTACTTTTTTCAATTTCTCTCAAATAGTCCACCATCGTGCTTTCTCATGACCCATGGACAGGATGGGGTGTATCCTACCCATCTCAAAATCAATAGATGTCGTCTAGTAGACGTCTCTAATCAGAATCAGTCGATACCCGATCGATCCGACACGATTTAATTGAGTAATCGTGCTAACAAAAAAAAAATCTCAAATAGTCCACCATCGTGCTTTCTCATGACCCATAAACATGGGAAAGTATATTCTATTCACCTCAAAATCAGTCCAAACAGATCAGTCAGATCGATCCGACACGATTTAGTTGAGTTATCGTGTGTTAACAACAAAAAATTCTCAAATAGTTCACCATCGTGCTTTCTCATGACTCATGAACAGGGTCGGGTGTGTCCTATCCAAATCAATAGGTGTCGTCTAGGAGACGTCCCCGAACAGAATCAGTCAAACCCCGATCGATCGGACACGATTTAGTTGAGTTATCGTGCTAACAAGAATAAATGCCGACGACAACGACACACACACACACAGAATGGTGTAAAAACCATATTTTCTTGGTTTTTAGGCCAAAAAACGAAAAATAAATCCTAGAAAAAAAATTTCACGATTACATTACTTTTCCGCGTATAGTGGACTACGGAAAAGTAATAGATTTTACTTTTCCGCATTCCACTATACGCGGAAAAGTAATGTAATCATGTAAAAAAAAAATTAGGGTTTATTTTTCGTTTTTCTGTCTAAAAACCAAAACAACAAAGGTTTTTAAACCATTTTGTGTGTGTGTGCGTCGTTGTCATCGGCATTTAAATCTTGTTAGCACGATAACCCAACTAAATTGTGTCGGACCGAACGGGTTTTGACTGATTCTGATCGAGGACGTCTCCCAGACGACACCTATTGATTTTGAAGTGGATAAAACACACTCTACCATGTTCATGGGTTATGAGAAAGCACCTTGGTGGACTATTTGAGAAATTTTACTTTTCCACACCCAACTATACTAGCAGAAAAGTAATGTAATCGTGTAAAGAAAAGTGTGAAAAAAAATTTTTCCCACTTTTTTTTCGTTCGTTTATTTTTCGTTTTTCGGTGTAATAACAAAAAAATGGCTTTTAAAAAATGTTGTCTGTGTGTGTCGTCGTTGTCGTCGGCATTTAAATCTTGTTAGCACGATAACTCAACTAAATCGTGTCGGATCGATCGGGTTCTGACTGATTCTGATCGGGGACGTCTCCCAGATGGCACCTATTGACTTTGAGCTGGATGGGACACACCCCACCCTGTCCATGGATCTAATTGAGAAATTTTCTCGTTAGCACGATAACTCAATTAAATCGTGTCGGATCGATCGGGTTTTGACTAATTCTGATCGGGGACGTCTTCCAGACGACACCTATTGATTTTGAGGTGAATAAGAACACACTCCACCCTGTCCATGGGTCATGAAAAAGCACAATAGTGGACTATTTGAGAAACTTTTTTTGTTAATACGATAACTCAACTAAATCGTATAGGGTCTATCAAGTTTTGACTGATTCTGACCCAGACGACACTTATTGATTTTGAGGTGGGTAGAACACACTCTACCATGTTCATAGGATCATAGGTCATGAGAAAGCACAATGGTGGACTATTTTGAGAAATTTTTTTGTTAGTACGATCACTCAATTAAATCGTGTCGGATCGATCGGGTTCCGACTGATTCTGATTAGGGAGGTCTACCAGACATCTATTGATTTTGAGGTGGATAGGACACACCCTACCCTGTTCATGGGTCATAAGAAAGCACAATTGTGGATTATTTGAAGAAAGTAAAACTGTCGCATAAAACACATATTTTGCATTTATGTGTTGGTTTATTTCTTCTCGGCCACTCAATTAAAACGGAAAAGTTCGTTTTAAGGTTTTAAAACTGTTTATTTTTTGTTAACACGATCACTCAATTAAATCATGTCGGATCGATCGGGTTTCGACTGATTCTGATTAGGGATGTCTACCAGACGACATCTATTGATTTTGAGGTGGATAGGACATACCCCATGGGTCATGAGAAAGCACGATAGTGGACTACTTGAAAAAAGTAAAACTGACGCATAAGACACATATTCTGCATTTATCGTATGTGTTGGTTTATTTTTTCTCGGACACTCAATTTCGAGATAGAGATGTTCTACGTGCTGAAAAGTCCGTTTTAAAGTTTTAAAACTGTTCATTTTGTGTATAATTTATTACTTTTACTTTAAGTATGATACATTTTCATTCGTTTTTTCAATGGATGCCGGTTAACTATTGGTACTTTAATAAAGGGGCTCCAGAGAATTGAAAGTAACTTGCTAATAGTAATTGAAACATTTTAGAGTTAAAATATTGGTGCCTACCCACTGGAATTTAGAATTGTATTGCGCCCCTATGATCGCTAAATGATCGTAACAAACAAATAACTTTATTAGAGCTACACAATTCTTATTTCATAGCTTTTTCTAGCCTAATCGGACATTCAGTAATATATATGGTAGTATTAGTTGACATGCAGGAGGAAGTTCATTGGCAAGCTTTGTTCTTTGAATTTCACATGACTGATATTTAACTACTGGGTTTTTGCTTATAAACTAATTTAAAATCTAGGCAAGTCTTTCGAATCATAGTCTCCGGAAACCCACTTTTCTTTAGAATTTCATCAAATTTCGGGTGCACATAAAGAATAAAATTCCCGAAGGAAATTGCTTAAATGAAAAAAATTTACCCATACAATTAAGGAGATATTCTCTATCAAAGTTGGAACTTTTTGCATGGTTTGAATGTACCAGTTGTCTAAAAGTTACACATTCTACATTATAACTTGAAAACTTTTCTATACATTTTTTTCAAAAACAAATCATCTATAATACATTAGTGTATTACGAATATTTTGAATTAAAAAAATCGGTTGTTGCCCGATTTGTTGAAAATATAAACATTTTTAAAATATGCCTATTTAAACTTTGCTCGGTAAGTCGAGGACTCACCGAGCAAAGCTTACCGAGAACTTAAAATATCTAAAATTGAATTTAGTCCTAAAGGACTTTTTTATTTTTTCAAGCGAAAGAACGTTTTTACATTCACATTTTATATTTTTTGTCAAGCTTGCTCAATTCAACAATACGTCGTCCAATACTTAGGTTAGTTACTCTGTTTACTTTTCGCAAGATTCATTTTTGCAATACAATTTAAACGTTTCTATTACTTTCCGCTTTACAAATTTTCCTTTATTGTCCCGCAACTGATCACGACAAATTCATTTTTAATTTTTCTATAAAATTTCTTTCACTCCCCGAAAAAGTTTCAAAGTCAGGTTAAGCATACACAATCACAACATATTGAAATACGACACAACGCAACGTTGCCATGTCTTTACTTTCAACGATGGTAATAAACATGTATATGCAGTGTTTCTAAGTATAGAGTAGTCTCTATAACAAAAATAATGAACACTAGACTACCTACTGATATTCCAAATATTTTACGTTTACCCGCGGATTTATTTTTGGACCGGACGGTACCGGAGAAACTACCTTTAAATCTACGGTTACCGTTAAGTCTTCTACGAAGTTGTGTCACCAAACTGTTTGGATGGACACTTAGTCTTTGTAAGTATCTCTCACTATGATTCTTTATTTTGTGCCTTAACCTCACTCCATCTAGGTCGCGGGTGATAACTTCATTTGGAACGAACCATGGGGTATCTATGACTATTCGCAGCACTTTAGACTGAAATCTTTAAAGTATTTCAATATTGGATTGGAGTGGAGGCTGAGCCCCACAGTTGGATTCCATATATCCAGACAGGTTTTAGAATCCTTTTTAAATTAGGAGTTTATTGCTCAGCGTAAGTTATGATTACTTTTTCCAATGAGCGTCAATAAAGTTTGCTAAGTTTTAGTCCCAGTCCCTTCCTCTTCATGAATATATGCTTTCGTCCGATGAGTCTGCGATCTAGGTGTGTATTTCTAAATATTCGGCTTATTCCTTTTTTGTGTTAGTTGTTGATTGTTCAGCGTGGTTGGAGGAAAGTTCACATGTAGTGATTTGCTCTCATTAGCTTTTATTCGCCACTTTTGAACCACGTTCGGATTTTATTTAGGTGATTTTGAAATAGCTCAATTAATCAAAAATTGCTACTAAAACGTATTCCATAATAATTGTATTTGTCTATAGAATACAAGTTGTTAAAAGAAAATAATTAATTGTGTTACAGGCTTAATTATGTTCC
This sequence comes from Rosalia funebris, assembly GCA_037954035.1. Lineage (NCBI taxonomy): Eukaryota > Metazoa > Arthropoda > Insecta > Coleoptera > Cerambycidae > Rosalia > Rosalia funebris. Next base: position 32,757,424 of record JAZFAV010000002.1, read on the forward strand.
AATTTTTTGATAACAAAAACAATATCGTATAACTATGACAATTCCACGATTAGTTTTTTTTGTTTTGTCAAAATTCGCACTTAAAAATAAAAACTATCCCCCTAATAATCCACTAGAATATTTAAGAGGGAGAATATAAAACAAAAAAAAAAAACGCACAGAAATCACTTTACTTTCAGAATGACAATATATAAATACGAAATTAAATAAAAAATGGTACTATTGGAAATGATGAACGCGGTGTGAATTATGAGTAATTGGGGAAAACTATTCGTCTGATTGATAATTATCTAATGGAACTTCAAGTGTACTGTCTTCTTCTTCTTCTTCTTCTTCTTCTTCTCCTTCTGCATCTCTTGCTTCTTCTTCTTCTTCTTCGTCTTCCTGTTGGATACAAGTAAATTGCTCTAACAGCGATGCATCAGATGTCTCCTCGCTGATATCGTAAGAATCCTCTTCTGATGGCAACTCAACATTGTAGCACGACAGGCCTTGACAACTGGTACATGCTAATGAACAAAATAATCCAACTTTTTTGCAGCCGCATATAGCACTACACCCCTTTTTGCAATTGCAAAAAATTGTATTGAGGAGTTTTTCCAGTGCAAGTAGGAGTAAAGTCTGGATTGGTTCCAATGTATTGTCAATTAACTTCCAACCCTAGTCTTCTGGGTCCAGTTGATTACCAAGCCACACTTAAACTTGATAATATACCCGAAGTAGATGTTGATGAGGAGATGCAGAGGTTGGGGGAAGACAATTAGCTTGTCTTCCCCCAACCTCTGCACTCGTTTATTGTTACGAATATTTTTTACAAAAGATAAGTATCGAAATTTATCTAAGCAGGTCATTTTTTTTGCTCCATATACACAAAGAAGAAAGTGAATTCCGTTGGTGATTACAGCTTGTGAAGTAGAGTTACTCTCTTTAAAAACTTCTTTTGTGTTCATGTATATTTTCAGAATCGTACAATTTGTACGTGTAAGTTACACGGACTAATATTTTTACTTGTATTATGGGCCCAGTGATGTATATAGGCGGCGTACTAGTGCATATTATGGGGAACACAACTTTTTAACTTTTTGAAACGCTATATCTCAGAAATGGGGATTCTTAGAAAAAAAAGTGTAAGAACAATTTTTACAGATAATTGCATGATCTACAATTTTTGTTTGATCTATTTTTTATGATAAAAGTTACCGTTTAGCTAAAAATTGCAAAAAACCCATATTTGCGAACTTTGATCTTGAATATTTTTTTGGCAGATGTGGGATCGATGGGGACTTCACAAAGTGCACTTCATTAATCTTTTGTGAAACAGGTGTATTATATACATTTATTTTTCATATATACCAATTCATTTCATCTTGATTATAATTCAACCATAATTCATTTATAAAAGTTACAAATATGAGTAGAGCCGTAGAGTAGTATCGACATTTTCTATAATATTATTATTGTTTGCATCCCTTAGACTTTAAATAATAGTCGGAGAACTGATGACGAATTTAGGGCACCTATTTTACCCAAGTTGAAGTAATAAAAAAAATCATATTTTATCAATGTGCGAATCTAGAACCTCGAGTCTGAAACAGCGTTTGCGGTTATTTAGCTACTGCGCAGCATATGATATTTGCAAAAAAATAAACTAAAAAAATATCTTTTAGGCAACTTGGAATTTTTTTAATATTTTATTTTAAGATGTATATAATCCAGAAATAAAAATCCCAGACTATTTTGTTGGTTTTAAAGTATGACCTGACTCATCCAAATATATTTTTTATTATTCGCAAAAAATATACTTTAGGCATTCTCAAATTTTTATAGCACGTTTATTAATTAAAATTAAAATTACGTGTAAAATACCAGACAAATACAACGGTTTTTAATAATTCCCTGACGCAAATGAAAATTTTAAAGGAGTACGACTGCTACGACAAGTCTTACGCGGAGGCATAGATATGAGAGAGATAGTTAATCGAGTCATCCCGGCAAATGCTGGAGCACTGGCTCGCTGGGCTGTGATTGGTTGCTGAATGACCACGTGACTAAGATTTATACCGCGAGCTCGGGCTCTGTATATACAGAGTATTTTGGATCAGTTTGACCAGTATTACTCGTATATAATTCAAAACAATATTTTAACTATGGAGGAAAATGATGAATTATCATGTGATAATCATGAGGAAGCGGACACCAAAATTGTACACCATGTGTGTAAAATTTGTACTGATTTTGCAACAAATGTCTTAATAAAATCTTGCGATACAGATGTTTTAATAATTTTGTTCGGTAATATGGATCATCGGGAGTCAGATAATCGGACAATTTTCATGGAGTATGGAAACAACAATAAAAAACGATTAATAAATATTTCCCAGTTGTCAACTGAATTAGGACCAAAAGTGTGTTCTAGCTTACCTGGGTTCCATGCACTGACGGGCTGCTATTATAACCCTCCTTTCTTTAAAAAAGGAAAGAAGAGACCATTTCAAATGTTAAAAGGCAATGAAGATTACCAAATAGCTTTTACCGACCTTGGATCTGCTCATGTGACTGATTCTAGATGTTATAGAAGTTTTTCATATCTAGAATTATAGTTTTTCAATTTTTCAAGGAAAAATTTGTTTGTGAAATGTATGGTTTTAAAAACTTAACAGATATTAATAATGCTAGATTCCAAAAATTTTGTTCAACGTATAAAGCTGATGATGCTAATGAACCGTTCAAAAAAGTTTTAAAAAACTATGACGCATCAAATTTGCCTCCATGTAAAGTGAAATTACACCAGCAACTTTTACTCACTCAATACATAACCAGCATTTAGCGGAATGCACATTTACGGTTCCCATTTATCACCAATAAGAAATGGATGGAACCTTCAAGATGGAAGATATGAATTTTACTGGTTCGAAGGAGACTGTATGCCGCCTTCTGTTTTAGATGCTTTGAGAGTAGATGAAACAGAAAATGACACAGGTAAATAACATTTTCTTACATTTCATACAATTCCATTATTTATTGCAGCCAATTGAAAAACTTTTTTTCTAGAAAATGAAGCAGATATCGAGCAAAATGAAGAAGTGGACATCGAAGCCGATCTGACGAAAAGTGAATCATAAGAGACCAGTGATGAGGAGGAATGAAATAAAAATATAAGTTGATAACTGTTAAGATTTAAATTAATGCATAAAAATTTTTTTCCAAATAATTTGCTTAACTTATATACTTCATCGCCTTTTTTACTATAGAAATCATATATATGCATCGATATTCTATATAAACCTGATGTCAATTTATGTAAAACATTTACTTAAACTATACGAATTAATATTGTTTGAATAAAAGTTAGTTTGAAAAAAGATTTAAAAAAAATATATAGAATAATTTAATATGTTCATCTTTTAGTTCATATGTTAATCTTGTGTTTCTGCTAAAATACGAAGTGCTTGGTTCAGAAAATTTAATATTTCAGAAGATTTTTAGAAGACATTTTTATTATTTTCTTAAAGAAACAAAATAATAAAATGTATAAATTTCTTGGATTTTACTATTTCACTCTAGTTGCAACGAACATTATTATGTATTAATTAATAAATTAATTTATATTTATTAATTATTTATTTATTAATTGGTTTAAAAAAATAAACTGCTCCAAAATACTCTATATATACAGAGCCCTTGTCTTTCAGCGACAAATCACAGCCCAGCGAACCAGTACCCCACCAGCTACCGGAATGACTCGATTAACTATCTCTCTCATATCTATGCCTCCGCGTAATACTTCTTTGTCGCACTCCTTTAAAATTTTTATTTGCGTCAGGGAATTATTAAAAACCGTTGTATTTGTCTGGCGTTTTACACGTAATTTTAATTTTAATTAATAAACATGCTATAAAAATTTGAGAATGCCTAAAGTATATTTTTTGCGAATAATAAAAAAATATATTTGGATGAGTCAGGTCATACTCTAAAACCAACAAAATAGTCTGGGATTTTTATTTCTGGATTATATAAATCCTAAAATAAAATTTAAAAAATTCCAAGTTGCCTAAAAGATATTTTTTAGTTTATTTTTTTGCAAATACTTAGATAATATTCTTTTAACAGGAAAAATAATAAAATAAAGAAGTACCAAAAAAAAAAGGTTTCTCATATTTTATTGAAAAAATAAAAACATATAACGGAATGTCATTTAACAAATTTAAAAACTAAATATGTGGATACAAAAACAACTATTAAAAAGTGCAATTGTTTCAACTTTTGTCTAATCTCATTAAGTTGTTCTTCACTGTTAGCATGTAATATGATGTCAGTTTGGTATTTTTCCTTATCTACTTTATATTTATCACATGTACTACATGTGTCGCTCCTAGTATACCCAAACGATATATTGAATTTGGTTCAAAAAATTTCTCTAAATTTTTCATAAGAAGATTTTCTGTATATGTTGAAGAATGCATGCCATTAACTTTCTAATATTTAACTCTTGTGTGACCCCTTCGATTAGTTATTCCATGTAATGATAAGAACGTTTTATAACATATTTGTATATCAGAAGCTTTCCATTCCTACTAACTCTAACGCGATATTTATAGGAACTACTATTAAAACGAGCTTCATATTCTGGTTTTCTGTTTCGTATTCGCTATACTGGGAGTACAAAAATTAATCCACTAAGATAACTATTCTGGTCATTGTAGGTATCATACTGGTTGAAATTATTAATCAGCACATCTCTTTCTTCCTGACCTAATATTTTCGAAGCACTACAAATGGGCACATGACAGCTGTTACCATGTCCCTTTACTCTTAGTTTTTTAGAAATGTCTGTTACACGGCTAGTTCTTGGTCATTCTTTAGTTGATATGTTCCTTGTCGACACGAACTCAGTATCACTATCTTCGTTACAGTCCATTCTCAAATAGATGACCTGCTCTTTTACTTTTAACACGCCAAAACAAACACTGAATGTACTGGATAAGCAAACTGACAGTCACTGACAACAGTGACAGTTTACAACCACTCTCGCGTACGGACTGTTTTAGAGACTCGACGAAGTGGACTCTGGCCGTTTTTATGCGGGAACGCTTGGATTGTGATCGGTTTTGCATTATGTAGCTTTTAAGTTTTAATTCATCTAATGCGACTGTGCTTGTTTATAGCTGGGACGTATATACTCAAGATACAGTTTAGTGGTAGAGCTAAGCGATGGCAGTACTATATAAATTCTGATGAAAAATGGACTCTGATCGTTATTCTCCTGTACTCTTTATATGTATATTGCTTATATACGGCGCCGCCACTGATAAAGCACTGCTTATGGTGAGAACATTATGTTCTAGATTACCATTAATAATTTTTTTAATAGTCAATAAGTTGAGAAAAAAGCATGTATAGAACCAGACAGACTTGGGGTTGCAAACACCTGGAGAATAACAGTCCAGATTCCAGGTCAAAATATGGTTACACATGGAAAAATCTCTAACACCGACAACGAATAGGAACGTGATTATCGGATGAATTCTTACCGAGTAACGTATCAATGTATATATAATTAATATTTCTATTAATCATTGTCATTAACGAATTTCGCTACTCCTGTGGCTTAATATTTCACGATGCTAAAATAATACAATCTACAACAATGCGAAAGACTCGCACTACTATCCACACCGGCGTCGATGGTAAACTCATGCATACTTAAAAGACAGATCACTTTTATGCACGTCCATAAATATGATAAGCTATTATAATATAATACATACTTTACGATTCTTAGTAAAAGCTCTAAACAATTTAATACCCAATATATTATATACCGTACACAACATCCGACACCTAATATTAACGATGTTAATAATGTCAAAACAAAACAATTTAATATCCAGTACTGAATAACTTGTTTAATAATCGTGGGTTTATATTAGTTATGAATATATTGGTATAATTATGTATACAGTGAGTCCGAAAAGTAATGCATAAATTCGACAGAATTGGTACTAATGTTTTTTTAATCACTCTGATATATCAAAACAAGTATTTAAAATGCCACTTTGAGAGCTCTTTTTAATTTTTACTCGAGTCACACGAAAAATTATGACGTCACTGACATCTTTTAATGAAAAGCTCCATTTTTATTGTGCCATTTGAAATAACTCGTTTTACACGTGCAGTGAAGTAGGATAAGGAATTAGTTATATTAATTTCTTTTTTTTTTAATAATTATTCGACAAAGCAAATGGAAAACGTAATGATTATTCACTATGGGTAAAAATATAACTTACCATAATAAGTATGACAACAAATGGTATAACCAGGGTAATTGTAACCAAAAACCATTTGATTACCCTTGTTGTGCACAAGAAAAATCTTTGAAATATTGTGGTACCCAAAAGAATCCAGATATAGATGCCATAATAAAGAGTTATGCTCTAAACACTGATATGTTTTCAGAAGGCAATGATGTAACTTATAAAACTAATAAAAACATTTTGAATTATATTTTATTAGATTATAATATGTACAATTATTATGATAATAGGCTTTCTGAAAACCAACCCGTGATTTAAAATGATGGTTACTTTAATCCCACTGTTAATATACCATTTGAACCTGCAGTCAATCCTATTGACCAACAAACTGAGGGGTCCAATGAAGAAAGTGATATTATTGTGGAAGAATCTGATGAAGAAATAACAGATTATAGTGAGGATCAAGAGAAACGCCTTTATTACGGAACGAATAAATGTCTAATTAGTAACGTCACATACACTCCTTTGGGTACTCAATTCTATTTTTTAACTTCTGAAAATCCACTGACAATGTCTAGTCAGAAGCCAGTTTTTAATAAAATTGTAGATATCGTAGGTTAACTATTTACATCTAGAAATTATCTTTGTAGTGAATTCCTGTGGCTTATTAACACTATAGATCATTTACAGTTAAAGTTGGATAATTTTCATAGAGAATTAGTCACAAAATTTTAAAAGACGTGTACGTCAAATGGTATAAACTTTCCAAAATAATATAATAAAATCGTGAAAAGGAGTTACGTTAGAAAATTCCCAAAGTACAAGTGTAAAATTTGCAAGAAAATGCTGTGCCTTAGAAAATATTGCTATTATTACATTAGGAAACATAAGAATCGAGGTTACCTCTGCGAATTGTGTGGCAAAATTTGTTCTAAAAAACAAATGTTTTATTTACATGCAAAGAGGCATAAGAAAAAACTAATTACCAAAATTGAGTCCTTTAAGTGTTCAAACTGTGATAATATATTTAGGACGAGATCCAACTTGAAGGAACATGAAAACTACTGTTTAGGAACGCTATTTTACATGCAAAAACCAGTATTGTGAAAAGAAATTTGCCTCGGCCACTAAACTGAAATATCATGTCAAGTTAAAGCACGATAAAAAATTCATGGCTATTTGTTCAATCTGTAACATAGGTTTTGTTAAAATATAAGAGCCATATGGTGTCACACAGCACAGATAAAAAATATTCTGTACAAAATGTGGAAAAAGTTGCAAAACGCTGAGTAACTTGAATTTCCATATGAAAATGCATGACAAAGTACTGCCATTTAGTTGTGATATATGTAATAAAGGCTTTATGAGAAAGGAATACCTAGAGGCCCACACAAACAATCACAAGGGAATAAAGAATTTTGGGTGTACTGCGTGTGATAAGAAGTTTGCTTCGCAGAAGAACTTGGACGCGCACATGAAATACCACGACGGAACTGTGAAGAAAAATAAATGTAATATTTGCGGGAAAACATTTTCAACTGGCTTTGAGGAATATTTAAGGGTTCATAATAATTTAACAGAGTTCGAGTGTGATCATTGTGATATGAAGTTCAACACGAAAGGCTCCCTGTCTAAGCATCATACATAGACGTTTAATCGGTATCCATTTCCGAATCAGAATCTTCACTTTCTTCTGCTCCGTCGTCTTCTTCCTCGCTCTCTTCATTATCTGAACCTAACCATTCCATAGCAGATGTATCATCGGCTATTAAGGTTTTCCATTCATCTAATTTCTTTAAATCCAGGACATAGAAATCGTAAAAAGTAAATTGCTTGTCTCCATATTCAAACATGCCACCGTACAAATATAGCATACCATGTTTAATAGCTAAGCCACAGTTCATTCTTGGGGACGGTTGAAAAAGCTTGGTTACTGGTTCACCACTAGGAATAGTAGTATCCCCTGAGATGCTAGATGCTGGACCAATGGTAACTTTGAATACACCATCGTCAGAAATAGTCATAGTTTCAGTTTTTTCTTCTATTACTTCTATTTCCATCCCTGGACATTCATCGCTTCATTTAAAACAAGACAATTAATTAATTAGAATAACTTCTTAATAAACTTAAGAAAATCTAGTTCGTATGCTAATCTGCCCAACATTAAATGTGAGCAAAGGATTTTATTTTATTTCAAAGACTGTTATAACGCTTTTTAATTCCTGTTGATTTCAACAATTCATTTGTTCACAATTCGTATGTAATCAAACTATTGTTTTACTTTACTGTACGTTAAAAAGTTCTTTCAAATGGAACAATACAAAATGGAGTTTGCCAATAAAAAAAAAATCAATGACATCATATATTTTAAAAATACGTCTCGAAAAAATTAAAGGCTAGCTCTCAAAGTAGCATTTCGAATACATATTTTGACGTGTCCGGGTGATTTAAAAAAACAAATAATAAGTACCAATTTTATTGAATTTATACATTATTTTTCAGGCTCACTGTATAGTTTGTATTTTTCTCAGAAGTCATTCGTAATTAAACAAAATGACAACATTAAGGTTTTTGTCAACAATATTTTTCATAAAAATTGCTTATTCATTACAATTTGTAATAACAAACTGCTGTGAGGTTGTTAAACTTAAAAACCGGATTTTGTGTACACATAATATTCATTAATTTAATATATCGGTCAGATTTTCTACCAAAACAAAGTGATTTTATGTAGAACTCCTGCGTCTTATTCGCCTTATTAAATAAATTGATTTACTTATACCTATGGTTAAGACCTATTTCTTAGACACTGAGTCATTTATTACGTATTGCCATACTAGTTATATTTGTATGATGTAATAATACCAAGTAATAACAACTGCAATTTACAATACATAACTTCTAGATTCATAAACTCATTTATGCATATTCTCGTTTATATTCAACATCACTCAACCAGTAATTATATATATTTATTAACAAAAACCTATACGCATCGAAAAAGCATTAGAACGATTTAATGATCAGAAATCATTAACAATTGTATCTAACTGTTCGTACACTTTTGTGGCCCACTTACAAACTATCAGAAGCATGCCCGATTAGCATGGCACATCAGGTAAAAAAAAAAAATCGCTAAATTGCTACATAGGGCAGCTCGAGTTAAATTAAAATGTACTCGTAAAGCCAATGTTTGTCAATTACAACTAGCAAAATTCTTTGTATGACTTCAGTTCAAAGAGTTCAGTGTTAAAGTTCACTGCCAAACGCTACACATATTGCAAATTTAATTAAACACAAATGCAAGTCTAATTACTCTCGAATATAGTACCAAAATAAGCATAAATTAAGGTCGATTTGCCAATGTCTAGGTGGGTAAATTATCTATTAATATTGTTAAATATTTCACATACTATTTAGTACCTAAATTTACGTATATTAGTACATTGCCTTAAGTTACTAAAAGATAATTTAACTAATATTAAAGAATGATAAATTATTTTGCTTATCATTATGTGTATTTCAATCCTAAATTAGCCAATAGCCAATGGTTCTCAAGACTAAAATGGCATTTTAAAGTCAGAGTTTGGTAAAGTTAAGTTATATATTCTAATAAGTCTTGTTTTGAAAAATCTAAATATATAGACTGTTGAGTATATACGCTTTACGGTAGTAGGATTCATGGCGTTATTAAACTAAAGATTTTTTACTTTTCCGCATTCTACTATAAACGGAAAAGTAATATAATCGTGAAGAGAAAAAGTGAAAAAAAAATTTTTTGGGTTTATTTTTTGTTTTTCGGCCTAAAAACAAAAAAAAATGGTTTTTAAAAATTTTTTGCTGTGTGTGTGTCGTCTTGTCGTCGGCATTTATTCTTGTTAACACGATAATTCAGTAACTCAACTAAATCATGTCGGATCGATCGGGTTTTGACTGATTCTGATCGGGGATGTCTCCCAGACGACACCTATTGATTTTGAGGTGGATAGCACACACCACCCCCTCCCTTGGGTCTATTTGAGAAATGTTTTTGTTAGCACGATAACTCAACTAAATCGTGTCGGATCGATCGGGTTTTGACTGATTCTGACCGGGGACGTCTCCCAGACGACACCTATTGATTTTGAGGTGGATAGGACACACCCCACCCTGTCCATGGGTCATGAGAAAGCACGATGGTGGACTATTTGAGAAATTTGTTTGTTAGCACGATCACTCAATTAAATCGTGTCGTATCGATCGGGTTTCGACTGATTCTGATTAGGGACGTCTACCAGACGACATCTATTGATTTTGAGGTGGATAGGACACACCCCACCCTGTTCGTGGATCATGAGAAAGCACGAGGGTGGACTATTTGAAAAAAGTAGAACTGTCGCATGAAACACATATTCTGCATTTATGTGTTGATTTATATTTTCTCGGCCACTCAATTTCGATATAGAGATGTTCTACGTGCGGAAAAGTCCGTTTTAAGGTTTTAAAACTGTTTATTCTATATTGTTAGAATGTTTACACAAAACATAATGCAACAACCATAAATTTATATATCTTTCTTTATTAATTTCGCTCTATATTATATGATAAAATATAGTACAACAAGTATAGTTTTTATCAGTACAGTGGGAATAAATTATCAAAACACTTCTTACGATGTTAACAAGAGTTTCAATTATTGTATTTACTATGGCTACTTCTACTACGTACATAATTAGGTAAGCAGGCGACTTACTCTTTACTCCTAAAACGAGTATGTCCCTACTTGAATATACAGAGACTCATTCTCATTGTACTACATTAATAATTGAACCTTTCACACAGTGTAAAATAACTGTATCTTCCACGTATTATATTATAACGATGATTAAATTTTAACATTTATAATTTTATTATTAAATGGTTTTCTTTAAACATGTCAAAAAAAATTTTGAAGACTGAATTGACGTAAAGATTTTATTTCGTTCAGAGCTGTGACGTGATAGTAGTATTTTTTAAGTATTTATCATTTAATCTTTGAAAACTGTCTGACAAGGTAACAGTAACAGAAAATAATCAGTTTAGTGATGTGATATGTATTCAATAACAGTTATGATTCACATTGTTGTCTATAAAAATGTTTATTAGACATTAAATTACCTTCTTCAGTCACAAATTAATTTAATTCCATAGGTACCTTTGAAAAAAAGCATTTTTTCAATGTATTTTACAAATCTTAAGTTTACTACCTTCGATATTATAAAAGCTAAAAATTTAACTCCGAATGTGGGGGTACCGTTGTACTCGAAAAATTTTAAATTCTTTTTTGCTAAAAAAAAAAAACCGCGATTGTAATAAAAGAAACATTATAATGACTTCACAACTCAAACACGTAATCTAAATAAACAAAATTTGTACGCCAGGCATTGCTTTTTTTAAAATAAGGTGAACGGGTTTCAGAGTTTCTCAAAAAATCATTTAATAACATATAGTTCATACAAAACAAAAAGCAATGCAATTGATGTGACGTAATACGTGTGATGTGTAATGGTAAGTGATACCACTACACTTAAAATTTCATTCATTTTTAATCAACATAAATTTAAATTTGGCGCCAATTTTGAGATTGGCAGCAATTGACATATGTCATACGTGGTGCCAAACTTATCGGATATTTAGCCTTTATTCGATTTCTAAAGTGTTTTAGCCAAGAGTTAATAAGAAAACTGTTCTTTTGAAAGCAAAAGTACCTGGTATTAGACAGGTACTTTTATAAGCACCATAAGTATTCGGACTGTTGCATACGTTGGGCTGATGTTTACACAATGCCGAAAAAAGTTATAACATAAGTCTTATGACATTTCCCTGAGTTCTACAGTATTTTTGGCAATATGGCAACCGTGGTCGGCTCAGGTACATTATAACGTGCATTGCTTTTTGTTTTATATGAACTATAATTATAAATATTGTGTGAAACTTTATCGTCAGCCTATATGTAGCAAAATTTTTTATTAAAAGTGTATGAAGTAAAAGTGCATTTCTTCATTATTTACCATCACAATTTTTTATTATCGTCACACACCGCACCAGTAGTTGTGATCAAAGTGGTACATGTAATTTCTACCTCTTCTTAGTAACTTTTGACCATTTCAGACAAGAAAAATAATTTCATATGAAAAATAAGACATCGATAGTCCAATTGGATGGTAAGGTCCTTAGCACAAATTCAAAGGCTTATTATACTCACTCAACGCCGAATACCTACACAAGGACCTCTTGATTTGATATTAGAACATTATCGGTTAGGTAAAAATTGTGGAAGAGACATACGTGCGTACAGAAATACATGAAAATAATGATAATAATTGGCAAGATTCCGGTGTTCTTCCGGCGCCGGCATCTGGCCAACTGCCCCGTCAACGTCATCATAATATAATAGAGTAATTCATATCATTATTTTAGTATAGCGTCACGTGACGAGCCTTATGTTTTACGCGTGTATATATGTACATATATACGTATTATATATTATATTATACAGCGTGAGTTAGCTTTATTTATATATAGACTGTCTACATCGTGCAATTTGTGGCGTGGAAGTGTATAATAATAAAGGCCGTTTATTGAACATTTACTTATTTGATAAATTTTATATCAAATGAAGTATCAAATTCCAATTTAAGACGTTAGTTAACTATGTTAGAAAAATCCGCATTTCATTGACAATTTCATAAACAGTGATGAATCATGAACGGATATCGATTTGTGTCTAACGAAGGACGATCAAGAAATATATCAGAAACTTTGTACACGTTTAGCTGTCTCGCGGTTTCGTTATAAAAAAATATACCTTATAAACCTCTTATTTTATGAGTTATAGCCAAAAAAAAAAAACATTAACTTCATAATCTACATATGTGTAGAATCTAAAACATGGGCCGATAAATTTGTTAACCAAAGACCGTCCCTAAAGGATGTTGATATCCTAAAAACGAATCCATTGCCCCCATATTTCCAATAGGTACGTCAGGATTTCGAGATATCCTGACCGAAAACTGAATCCCACAAAGTATTTTAAAGATCTTTGTTGAAAATCGTATACACAGTCGGAAAGCCCAACTGTTCCATGGTTTCGTGAAATAAGAAAGAAAATACACACACCGTCAAAAGTCTTGGACCCCCGATGTTTTGTATTAGTAAATATATTTTTTTTAATATTGTATTTGTTTTGCAAAGTATGTTTTCTCTAAATGTATTTTTTGTAATACAGGGATAATTTTAAAAAAATAGTCAATTAAAAATCAATGAGAAAAAAATGTGCAAGTAAATTTATTATGACAAAAATTAACAAAACATATTTTTTAACAAAGTAAACTACAACTTAATAGTCAGTATGGCCTTCCCTGCTTCTCAGTAACATATCGAAATGCTGTGCACTGAAACAATCACACGATTGATAATTTCTGGAGGAATATTGTTCCATTCCTCTATTGCTGCTGCAACTAACTCTTCCGCATTTTGAGGTGGGTTCATGCGTTTGTGAATTGCCCTAGAAACAAAATCCCACATGTTCTCAATGGGATTCATATCTGGGAAATTAACTGGCCAATCTAATCGAGTAATATCTCCCTGTTCAAGTACCTCTTGAACCGTTCCTTCGCGATGTGGCCTCACGTTGTCGTCCATGAAGATGATATTGTCACCTAATTCGCCGCGTAGGGGATAAATAATGGGCCTGATGACACTTTCAATATAAACTTGACTTGTCATATTCTGATTTATGGGAATTAATAGCATACGGCGATTGAACACCTCCCAAAAATATGATTGTCCCACCATTGTAGGGAGCAATCTCACGGGAAAAATTTAGTCTCTCTTGGCGACCTGGCTCTCTCCAGACCCTTTGCTTATTGTCATCACTCACCAGTTCAATTCTGGTTTCATCTGTGAAAAAGACTCATCGCCATTGCTGCAAAAGCCAATCTCTACGTTCTCGTGTCCACTGAAAGTAGGCAGCTCGATGTCGTGGAAGTAGAGTGAATACCATTGAAGGCCTTCTTGTACGTAAATTTGCACGATGGAGTCTTCTTCGAACTGTAGAGGTCGATATAACAAGGCGAAACGTACCTTGAAAGTGAGCCCTGAAGGCTGGAGCTGAAGTATTTCAGTGTATACGGGCATATTGAACCAAATACCGACCTACCGTGCATTTGAAACTAGAGGCCGACCACTACGTGGTCTTCTTTCCATTGTACCTAATTTTTGATACCTATGCACTATTTGCGCAACAGAAGATTTAGAAATAATTAATATCTCGGATATCTGATGATTGGAATGTCCAGCATCATGCAAAGCAATAATTCTTGCCCTATTAAGTGTAGAAGCCTCACGTCCTGGCATTATAACGAAAGAAAAGTATCAGTCGCTTTGCTAAATATGCAATAAAACTGACGAATATTTAATGATAATTATAACTAATCAACCATATTTTATCTAGCAATTTATTTGATCTTGTTTGGCAGCAAAATAACTCACCTTTGTTGCCTAGCAACGAAAACAAAATAAACATAGTCGAAATCTGTAATATATGAGGAGTCCAAGACTTATGACGGTGTGTACTAGGCCCTTGTGTTAGAGAGAGAAATAACATCCGCAGTTGGCAAACTTTATATATCGTTTTGTTATCTTAAGGTTGTTTTTCATATTATTAGTTGCTCTCCATCTCTGCCATTCACGTGAAAGGATATGATTAAAATAGGACAAATAACTTCCAAAGGTACTTGAATTACGTCGTCCGATCGACTGATGGTGCGCATTACGGATGCGACCTTGGTCACATGCCCAAACGGTGCCAGCTTGATTACAAGCAAATATTTTGAATGCATTCAATTTAATGTGATTAATTTTTATTAATTTTCTCATTTATCTTAAAACTACTAATTCTAGTAAATGTACATTGGGTAAAAATCCAAAACAAGTTGATATATCATTCTAATTACAATAATCTGTAATTATGAATAATAACTCGTATACGGTACCGCATAATGATAATAATTATGCCATTTGTATTTCAGAATATTGTTTTCCGTTCACACTACATATGTATTGGATTGTCCAAAAAGTTCGTTCAGTTTTTTCATAAGTACATATATATTATTAACATTATAGTTATTATAAATTATTTTAATCAATAATGTACATTCCTCCATTTTCAATAACTTTCTCCCATCTCTCAGTAAGCTTTATAATACCATTTTTATAAAAACTTTGCGGTTTGCTTGCAAAAAAACCGTTTTTAAATCATTTCTGACTTCCTCGTCATTGGCACATGTTAAGTATCGTAAACTGTTATCCATGGAGCGGAATAGGTGAAAATCCGAGGGCGCGAGGTCTGGAGAATACGGTGAATGGGGTAAACATCCCACTCTAACTCCAACAATTTCCTCTGGGTCTGCAGAGAAGTGTAAGGTCGAGCGTCGTCGTGATGCAAGACGACCTTCTTACGATTTACAAGTCCTGGGCGCTTTTCCTGCATGGCTTGGCTCAATATTTGTAGTTGTTCGCAATAAATGTCCGAATTTATTGTTTCGTTCTTCGTGAGTAGCTCAAAATAAATGATTCCTTTGAAATCCCACCAGACGGGCAACAAAACTTTCATGGGGCGAAGCCTTGGCTTTAGTGTGGATTGAGAAGGTTCACCGGACTTTCCCACGATCTTTTTCGACTGACGTTGTCGTAAATAATTCATTTTTCATCTTCATTATACCATATTTCTCAAAAGAGGATCGTTACGTTGACGAATCCGTAACATATCGCAGATGTTGATGCGATCCATTAAATTGGATTCGCTGAATTCGTGGGGAATCCAAACATCGAGTCTGCTGACAAACCCAAATTGTTGAAGGTGATTCTGTACACTAGATTTTGACGACCCAATTTTTTCTACGAGCTCGCGTATGGTTTGGCGAGAATTTGCCCCAACTAAGGCTCATAAATGCTCAAGAACGACTTGTTTAGGTCGGCCTGACCTTGAGGCGACCGTGAGGGACAAATCGCCAGATCGAGCTCACACAACAATAATAAAACAAGTTCATGTGTATAACGGCAGTAAATATGAGGATAGGGAGGAAGGCTTCAAGGCTGCAGCGGTGCGCATGACATCATAGGCCGTGACATAAGTGGTTAACTCGGAAAACTGAACGAACTTTTCGAACAACCCAATATATTGCTAGCTATAGCGTATGTAATGTAACACGTCTATGCCAAGAGCGGTTATGAACTAATTTGTTTCATTATATTTTTGAGGTGCTGTAATTTTTTTATAACACTACAGAGACTACAAGATATGTTAAATTCTACCATTTGTAATACCATATTTTATTAATTTCTGTGTATATAACACCCTCCATCATAAGCAGATCTTTACTTGAGATATAAAAATCTCCCTAAATATTTATACTGATGTAACACTAAACAAATCAGAGATGGCTCGTGATCAAAAACTTTGGTGAGGCATATTGAAAATAGACTTCTTTATTTTAACAATAAACTCAATCGAATAAATTTCAATCGAATTATATCGATTATACAAATTGAATCTTTAAGGTTTTAATATTTTGTTTTCCTAAAACAAGTAATTTCAAAATACTTGAAACATGATTTTTGTCTTAGAATGTTATAAATATTCGTGATATTGCGAAATTTTTTAATATAAACTGATAAAAACAAAGAAAATCCTCACTCACCACAAACCTGGGGCACAATTGACACCCGGTTTCTTAGTGCTTCTAATTTAATATTTTAAAACAAAACATAAATACACGTTTTACAATAACATTTGCTAATCACAATCACGAAACACGTACCCTTCGATACCACACAACAAATTTTCTATTACTCAAAATAACAGCACATACAGATTAAAGTCTCGTACCAATTCAGCGGTGGACTATAAGGAGCCTTCGTTCTTCTTCGTTAGAATTCGCAACTGTTTGTTTCTTACCGTTGGCGCTACAAGTAGTAGAAAGCGTGAATACACATATACGTTTAAAACATAGCGCGAATATTTAAATACATACTATTGAATCTTTATATTTTTCTCTGAACTAGATATCAATTTAGTATTTTATTAACAAAATATTAAAATACTAAATAGTGAACGGCAATTGTGACTATTAATGTAATGTTTGTATTTGTATGAGATTACTTGCCAAAATATTTTTAAAAATATAATTAGTAAATACAGGTGCTGCTTTAAACCCGGTTTTTCATTTTAGTTCTATAAATATGTTTGGTCACGTGTACGTGACGTGTGCTAAAAATCACAATACCGTACGCGTGTCTTCCCTAAGAAGGTCATCGTCACATCAAGGAGAATAGAAAGAAATAAAGAAACTTGTCCTGCAAGTGCTCTTAAAGTCCTTCATTAGATATGATTCTGCAGTTCCTACAGTAACTGGCATTATTGACATAAATGGTCAGTCAAGTTACATTCTAAAATGAGAAGTACATGGAAATTGTTTATAGAATCGTGACATATAGAGATAACAAATATGCAATAATTATTATTATTCTTTATTGTCCATAAAATACAGATAAAAATGTACATAGGGGATGGGATTCGTTAAATGGTTATCAAATGGTTACACAAAAGAAAAAGGGAAAGAAGAAATCCAACTAAACACGTTATACCTAACAAGGGACACAACATAAATTAAAAACCATTTTCGAATCAAAAAATTGTTGAGTCTCTAATATACAGAGGATGCTTATTCCGTAATGTAATGATTAAATAAACTAGATTATATTCATAAAGGGCAATGAAGGTGTGAGGAATAACTAAGGCTGTAGAATTTATAACACACTGAACTTATATACTGCATAATACACTGATCATAATTTTTAAGTACCTATTTTATATGATTATCCCTGTTTAAAAATTGATTTATCTAAGTGTCTAAAATGTTGCAGCCTCAACTTGCTTATGAAATTGCATTCATTTTCCTTAAATGGCGCTCAATAACTGGAGACCTTTTTGTTTTAAAAATCATACCTTCAGTTTTGACTATCTTCAGTAAAAACGGATTTTTTTATTAAACCATTCAATAAATAAGATTAATGTTATTTGCCTTTGGTTAATTACAGCATTTAAGGACTTTCCGAAACAATTAAAGGCAGTATCGTTTACTGTTAAACATTTTTTATTAGCAATTTTTGGCAAATTCGTTAATGAATAATATAAACAATAGAGGACCAAGAACTGAATCTTAGGACACCCCACACTCGATTCAATGGCTTAAATTACATTTTCAATTTGAGTTACGTATAAAGAGAAGAAAAATGTAAAGAAATCCACGCACACTCCGAATTATTCTGAAACACTCTTTCAAAAAAACGTCACAATACTTCAGAGAAAAGCGCGACAGGAATTTGTTTTAATATCTAATTAAGTTCGGATATCCAAATCTTCGGGTACGATGCTAAAGCATTCAGATAGTAATCAACGATTCTGATAATCGACGTTCGGATAATCGACGCTCTACGGTATTTGGAAAAGAAAAGTCTACTAACAAAAATATTTGTTTCTAATACATTTGATAAAATATGTAGCAATGATATTGACCTATAGTTATCCATTACAATCAATCTTTCTTGTAATGGTATTCATTAAATGAATTAATGGCTCACAAAGATTACTAGAGAATAGCATTAACGACTTCACCTTCAGAAACAAAAAAAAATGTTAGGTAGTAGATAATTGTGGAAGGTACATATTTTGTGTCAATATTTTATTTAGTATTTAATGTCTTTAGCATATTTATAAAAATACTACTAAATTTATTAGTTATGACTGAAGAATCACATTCGACTTTATTATCCACAACAATTTCGTTAATAATATTAGTATTTATTTTCTTGCAATACACCGTACATTTTTGCGTTTTTAAGTACTTCTCAATATTTTTTTTTATATTTTGATATGATCTAGCTAAGTTAGAATCATATTATTATAAAGTTTTCAACTGCCGATTCAACAGTTCTCGGCAGATTTTAACTGCTGAGAACTTTTAATTTTTTCATTCACCGAGGCGTCTTTTTTCTGTCAGAATTGACTAATTTTTTTATAAAAAAAAACTAACATCAACGAAAAACGACAAAATGCTTGAAAATGTTTAACATACTTCATTTGCATTGCTAAATAAATAAACATTATTCCAATTGTCCCTACTTATATAAGATAGAAAAATTGTTTGCTTGATTAAATAACTTTTTGATTTTGTGGTTTATTCAGGTGAAACATTTTGCAAACCTTCAAGTATTAATATTAGAGCAGAATGATTAGAATATAGAAAGGAGACCTAAAATAATATGCATTTTCTTTTTTAGGAATAAGGTAAGTTCATTAAAATCAAAATGCTTATGTAGTTTAGTTATTATATAATTATTATATTGCCGGATCAGATAGTTTTATTTGATAGAAACACATATTTGTACTTGTTTACGAAATACATCATATCGAAACTGTCATTCCTGGATAGAAAACCTTACATAAGTTCCCAACATATGCTATACTAAATATTTATTAGGTTTCTGTACTTTCCTGTATCTATCCCTTCAATTACTTTACCGAAAATCTTATAACTACGTACTATTATCAAAAATGAACATTCGTCAGACAAAATATATGTAAAAAAAAATAATATAATTCATTGCATAATCGGAAATTTAATTACACATTGAACACAAAGATCAAGTACATTATTGATCAAATCAATATTGGCATTCAATATCATACGAATTGCAAACCGAAATTTATTTAGAAATAGCGATGGTGTGTTTGAGACCATTCAGTCACGGCTCCCCTAAAAACAGCAGCCGAAAACTGACCCAGTCAAAAGCTTTTTCCTGAGAACCACCTGAGAGAAAGCAGGAAAGTATAAACAAGAAACGTATTTCTTGTTTATACTTACTAACCATCATACAGGATGTTATATACTAAAATAATAAAACACATTATCCTGTTAATATTTGTCTAAAAAAGTACTTAATTCTTATAAATAAGACGAGACCCAAGATAGAAAGGTCGAAACCGGTCTGTAGTTAACGATATCCTGAGATAGGGGTGACACTTTGCATTTTTCTTGGTGGTTTTGGAACAATCACTGTATTTTTAGTTGTAACTCTGTTAGACAAAAATACGACAAATTTTGTCATGTAATTCGGAGCTCGGTGTTTGGCATATAGCCAGGAGAATAGCTGTTTTGACCTAATTTGTTTAGTCCTTATTATATAAGGCATTTGCAGATGGGTTGGAGTAAAAACTCCTTAGTTCTGCAGTTTGAATGTTACCCTCTGATAGTAAAACTTTGCATTATATTGATGATCTCGAGTTTTTACTTCGATTTAGATTGTTCGAAACTACCAAGAGATGGCGTTTGGTACGTTCTACTGCGGTGGAACGTAACAACGTCTACTAGATGTGAGCTTTATCTGTCGAAGGTATACTTGTTTACACTGCACTGACGAGACCCAAGATAGAAGGGTCGAAACCGGTCTGCAGTTTAACGATATCCTGAGATAGGTGATACTTTGCATGTTTGTTGTGGTTTTGGAACAATCACTGTATTTTTTGTGCTAACTATGTTAAGACAAAAATACGACAAATTTTGTCATGTAATTCAGCGGTCGGCGTTTGGCATATAGCCCGGAGAATAGCTGTTTTGACCTAGTTTGTTTAGTCCTTATTATATAAGGCATTTGCAGATGGGTTGGAGTATAAACTCCTTATTTCTGTAGTTTGAATATTACACTCTGTGTAGTAAAACTTTGCATTATGTTGATGGAAACAAGTTTTCTTTTCTATATCAAGATATTCAGGAAATACAAATAAACTCGATTAAGAGATGTAAACTTACAGTATAAATGAAATTCAATTTTCATTGTACATTGTTGCAAGTAAACTTGCAACCGAAGCCCAAATCCTGATAATGAGTTGGAATTTAGTAAAGTAAATCGGAACTGTATGTAATTATACTTTGTAAAGGTTTAAGAACTTCAACGAAAATTATATCTTATAGAACGACCTCTATTTACCTACCACCTACTAAAGCGATAGCGGATCTAAATCATTTTAAATAATCTGATGTTATGCGTTTGCTTGTGTACTTCTGTACCTTACTGTCAGCTAAGAATCAGACCCGCATCTACTGAAATCAATATGGTGCTGGCCATTGGACATAGTTTCCTCTTGTTAGTAATTACCTGGTCTAAATTTAACATCACCTATATATACATGCCCTATCGTAATGTCCAAATTACGATAGGCAAAAGCATATGATAGTAAGTTGCGTCAGTTGCCAGACGTGGAGCTAATAAAAGTGCAGCATTTTGCCGTGATCTATAGAAGTGGTTGCAACAATTTTGTTTGTTTTATGGGGGTCGTTTGTACGGAACGGAAAAATAGTACTTCACCTCTCTCTGAGAGGTTCCAGAGTGAAAAGGTGTTTGTCCTCGTCTGTATGCTTAATCTTCCCCTCCTTGGAGATAAAATGTCAATTTATGTGAGTACAAAATCACTGCAGATTAAACCGGAACCAAACGAGTCATTTTTTTCTTTGAAGAAAATATGTTCAATTCATTCAAAATAATCATATATGACCAGGAAAATATATGTTTATATTCATATGTACATATGTTCCCGGGAAACGATCTGCTTTTCTTCATTTTTTATCAAGAATTTAATCAATATGTTACTGCTGTTAACATGTTTAAAGGATATTATAAATAAATTTCTTCTACTTTGCAGTATTTCTAAGATACATAGGAATGCCGTGGAGAAGTTATTAATTCAAATACAAAACAACCTCTCCACGGTACTCCCACATACCTTAAAATATGTACAACACCTTTATAGTTTCTGGTTGATTGACAAAGATAAATGTAAAATGGAATTAACTACTTAATATGGGGAAAATGGTTTCCAACTATGAAATGCTAAAAAATATTGTATTCGTACTATTGCCCATTGCTAGCTATACATTTTTCCGATCTCTCTGACAATTTGTGGATTCCATGCCAAATAAATTCTTGCTCTTTTGAGACAAACTAGTCATCGAGCCATTTTCGTAGATTTTCGTAAGAAGTGAAGCCCTGCTCAGCAAGTGCGTGTTCCATCGATACAATAAGTAGTAATCGGACGGAGCCAAGCCTGGTGAGTAAGCCGCATGCGAAAGTATTTCCCAGCTAAACACCTCAATAGTTTCCTTGACCGGTTTTGTTGTGAGTTGATGGCGCATTATCATGAAGCAAAATCACTTTGTGTTGCCTTTTTTGATATTCCGGTCGTTTTTCACGCAAAGTTTGATTCAAATCGATCATTTGTTGTCGGTAGGGTTCAGTATTAACGGTTTGACAAGGTTTCAGTAGCTCATAATAGAGCACATCCTTCTCATCCCACCAAACACAGAGCATTGTCTTCCGTCTATAATGATTTAGCCTTGCAGTCGATGGCGATGGTTCACCTGAAGTTACCCAGGATCTTTTACGCTTAGGATGGAGACGGCTTCTCGTGTCACAATTAATTGATCCGCTAGTTTTTGTTGCATTTGAGTGTCATTCTCATCCAATAATGCTTTGCAATTGCAAATTCACTATCTTCAAACTTTTTCTGTGGTCTTCCATGTTTTTGTTTCTCACGTCAAAATTGCCACTTTTGAATTGTTTAAGCCACTCAAAGCACTGTGATTTACATATGCTCACCGTAGGCTTCTTCCAATGGTAACAGAAAATCAATGATGTCCGCAATTCGTACATAGTTTCCAGGCACAAAAATTCGACATGTTCAACGCTATTAAAAACAATATTATTGTATGAAACTTGTATTGTTGTGAGATGAAAACCTTTATCAAATGTCCAAACAAGAAAATGACGCCAATGATACGGTATAACGGTAACTACAGTAGCAGCTAGGCCATCTATAGGCAAATTCCAGTTTCATATTTACATACCTGGCAGTACCCTTAAGTGGCATTGTCCACTGCAAAGAACACATATGTGAGACTCGAACTCAGAATTCAGTCAAATTGCGAGTCTTACAATAAAAGACTTAGGTATCTATCTTTTACTATATTTAGTATCTAATATCTTATCTTTTTTAAAATATTGAAATCATTAGTTCATAAAAATTACGTTAGATGACGTCTCCAAGTTTCTTTATGTAAAATCAGTGGTTGGTGCAGAACAATATTTTTTCTTCTCAAGCCTAATAATATACTTACATATAAATAGTTACAAGAGTTAATATACATATATTAGTATCAACATATCAATATAATGTTATTATTGTACTGTTATTTTATTTGCTGTATATTGTAGATTTTATATTTGTGTGCATCTTAATAATAGTGCTGATATTTCATTAAACTAAGATTTCTCCACAGAATTTAGGTGGCATTTCGAAATATTCACACCTCATATGGATCACTTAATTACTTATATTACCAAACAATGTGCTCATTGATCTAGAAAAAATCAAAGAAATCACGACTAAACTTCAAACAAGAGATAAATCGCAATCCATAAAATCATCTGATTTCATGAATCAAGATATTTTTAAGACGAATTCGCAAGATTCCTCTTGACTTTCCGTTGATTTCCTTGGCATCATAGGGAATTGGAATTAACATTCCCGTCTGTCCTATTTTCTAAGTTGATGAAATCACAATTTACTGTACTTTCTTTAGCTCGAAGTATTTAATTACCTAATATAATTTATATAGTTATTTTGTGCGTATGCTGATTACCGATTATTACATAATTGGCTGAACATACAAAAAAATATTCAGTTCTTTCTCTATTCATCTAAATCTTAAAAACTATGAGAGATACACAATATAATAATTGAGACAAATACGTATAAAGTGGCCAAAAATGTTCGTAAAAAACAACAAAGGTCTTCTTATTCCTATTTTCCTTGAATTAAGGTATGGTATGTTTACACATGTACGAACGTATTTTAGTTTGACATATTTTATGTACAAAAATTTGCATCTTGCATCTGATCAGAATTAATTTCTATAAAATACGTTGGTTATGAATCTAATTTTAATCAACTGTCAGATCAAATTCATGGCTAACAAATGTCCATCAAAGTTTGTAGTCAGATTTTTTCCCGAATATGTCTCGAAACTTCCCAATCTTCCGGTATTTCGCCAACTTGCGTTTATCGGTATATATTTTCAATTGAAGATGCAACGAAATATCACACATTTATTTATTTTTAGCTAATGACAGACGATCAATCTACGATTAGTGATGTTCAGCATCGCTAACTACGATTGGTATCTGAATGGGTGACCTCTGTTCAGAGAAAGTCCGTGGTATTAGTTCTTATTATTAGACTTATTTGGTTTATGCAGTCATACCATCATTCGGGTAGAATTTAAAATCGGAGATCTTTTGTCTATATAATGACAGTCAAGTAGATAATACTTGCCCGTCAACATGTATATTCGACGTTTCTTTTTCTTATGAGGTAGTTTCTATATAAGAAACGATTTTTATCTTTCATTTTTTTTTAATATACCGTGATATTACACACGGGTAACTAGGCAACAGGCGAGATACCGTCCAGTAAACTTGAGATATTTGAATAAATGTAGGTACAAACAGTTCAGTTTAATTTTGCCCGTCGTATTTGATCACCTACATATTACACGAAGTATTATAACGTATTTGTAGTTGTTAATATAACACACCACCCACTATATAACTTATAAATAAGCAGCCATATTTATTATACTTTACAAAAACTCGTGTCTCCTAATAAGTTTATTTCGCTTTCATATATTTCCTGCTCTGAACTTTGTGAATATTACTACATTGTTACGATTTCGAATTTTCCGAAACAACACTTCATTTCATTTCAGAAATTTCATTTTTATAAAATTAACCTTCCGTCGAGCGCAGCGGATCTGTGACATCCGGCAGTCACTTTTTTCTTTGCCTCTTCCTGTGTATTACGAATATTAACTCGATTAACTCGAACTCTCTCATAGCTTCCTAGCTCCAAACCACTTTTCTTGATATGTCGGATTTTTAAGATTATTTTGTCGGATATTTTTTTTAAGTGCATTCCCTGGCCTGGCATGGGCCGCCCTGATCTGTCAGATGCATTGCGCCTGATAACATAATTATTTTGATTTTTATATTTTGTTAATTTCTTTTATTATTTACATTAATAATAATAATATTAATTTTTTGGTATATCTACACTTATTTATTCTAGCTTTTTATGGTATTATTGTTAAAAATTAACACATTTGGGTGTTAAATTATTGGTTATCAACCAATATCGTTACCAACAATGCGACGTTTATTTTTGTGTGGAACATGCTAAAATAATGAAGAGAATTTACACTTAATATAAGCAGTTACTTATAACTTTTCTTTGTAATTCACGTCTAATATTTTTTATATATAACTTTATGACTTTTACATGAAAAAATAGGTGTTTTTTTCTGTATTCAAAATATTGTTCAATACTAATTTATGTTTGTGTTTTACCCTTAAAACAGAATAAAACTTGTCAATAGCTGGTTCTCCTATAAAAATCTTCCAAATTTATTATTTCACAACATTAAATGAGTTCCTTGTGCAAACTTAATTATTGCGATTAAAAACTAGTGAAATATTTATTATTGTACTGTATTAATTAAAATAAGCGTTTAATTAAGTCTAAATCTCATTAAAATCTAAATTGTGTAAGATTTGATTATGGGATCTCTCAGATCTATTGCGCCAGAATGTGTTTAGCTTCATACTGCGCCCGACGGAAAATTAATTAATACTTGTTTAAGCTATTCATATTTTAAATTTCAGCTGAAGCTAGGCAAAGCATTATAGTTCAGAAATTCGAAAATCAGACACCTGAAAACATATTTTTTTTAAATGAAATATTATATTTATGAAATTTTCCAGGCCCTTTTTTATAAAAAGAAAATACATTACGTGATAGCCGAAGCGCCAATGATATAACTGAAAAACAGAAAATTCCTAATCAAAAATAAAAATCGACCTGCCTATTTCTATCAAAAAAACAAACAAAATATTTTCATATTCAAAAATATTGAATGTAATCCATACTCAAAAACTTTGGACAAGCAAATCTAAAGCCTCAAGCTGACGAGGGAAAAGTTAAACATAGGGACGAGGACAAGCACACCCGTGATATTCAGGGAGAGGTACCCAACTTTCCCCCACCCAAATGACACCCTGAATACTGAGCCTAGTCCGCCATCACAGTACAAATGACATTGTGGCAAATCCTCTATAGCGGAATACGATCGACCATCCATCCATGCTGTAGGCGCGAAACAAAGTACTGTATTTTTATTAATGTTGCGATGGGCTATTGACACAAATACTCACCATATTCTCATTTAAACCAGAATATTCCCTTACATATGTAAATACTGTTTGATATTACAAGTCGCACTATATAAAATAATAACTATTTATATTACTAAAACATTACAGACTTTGTACAGCGCAGTTTTTAAAACTTATATTGAACTCCCTAATATTTACACAATTAAGACTATCGAAATAACTATTTCAACACCTTCAACTCACAAAGGCGACCTAGAAATTAAAATTAGAGCAAAATCTATTTCTGATCTCGTTATCTGCAGTTTAACAAAATTAATACACCTCGAAGTAAAATGTTTTTAGGATTAAATTGAAGGGTATATAATAAATATACACGTCGGATTACCTGTAACATTTCATTTTCTGCTATAAAACGTCTCGATTGACCGGCAGACACTCTGAGCAGAAGTAATGACTCGCATTGCTAGTAGTTGTCCCCTTGCCTTCTCGCTCTAACCGAAGTGTCTGAACGCAGACAAGGGGTTAGAAGAGATGCAAAGGGGGGCGAAGTATGGCTATATTGATCTGCGCGGCGCATTCTAAAATTCTGCTTTGCGAATGCGATGTTCAATTTCAAACATCTCAAGTATTGCAAAAAAACAACGACTAGACACTATAAATTACCTCATAAATTAATATACACAATACTTATTTAGTTTTGCATATCGAGTATCACTTAACTAAATACGTATTTAAAATTATGAATTCTAATATAGATGTAGCCAAGTTATATTTTGTACGTTAAATTTTTGGAGTATAACCAGTGGCTTAAGGTTCAAGGGATCCATTAACGGGTTAATTAAAAATATACGCTCTTTATTTCGTTTTGAATTCAGAAAAAAAGTATAATCAGATTATTTCGAAAAAGAAAAGAATGAAGTGCGTATTTAACATCATTCCCCACTTAGACAATTATAGATAATTAGTCTAATATAAGACAATTTAATTAATTCCTAGGTAGTATTGAAATTACGATAGTCCAATGCATTGCAACAAATATACGTTCTCACCACGAATTTGGTTGCAAGAAACTACCCTCGAGGCAATTTCTGTGTACCCATACTGTCTCATAATAGTATATACGCCATATTGGCCCAGGCACGAAGGGGAAAAGATCTCGCAAAGGTCCTTGCCCTAAGCGTCATTTATCTCTCTATATTTTATCTTCTAAATTTATATTTAAAAGTACACATGGACCATGAACTTGAAGATGTGCTTGAAAGGAAAAAATATGTAACATCGTTAAATATAATATGCAAAAAAATTAAGGGGTGTACAAAAATCCTATGTTTTTAGGTGATTTTCAATTGAAGCAAATTGAAGCTCCAAGTTTATAATATTCAGATCTTGAATTAAAAATTTTTTACATCTGAGTTAAGAAGACCATAGGAAAAAGAATTCCAAATTTTTGCTTGCCTTTCAAAAGGTCCACAGATTTCAATACAATTTATTTACTGATTTGATCATAAATCTTTTTCAGAACATTTTTTCCATTTTTTCTTCCAATTAACATTTTTTAATAAATAAAAATGGATTATTGGTAAAAAAATTCAACCTCAAAAAATGAATAAAAAAGAAAAATTCATTCTTAAATTGATTTTTAGCAAAAACTACAAATTCAATCATTCCGAACACTGAAAAAAAAAATAGCAGCGCTTTGAAATTTTCAGGATTTATTTTACATTTTTTTAATTTACATTATTTGCAAAGTTATGCCAAGTTAAGCGAATATCCCTAAATACGTAATTTTTGCCTCTTTTTCAATAGATATTCTCGAACAGAAAAATATTTGTTTACAAAAAGCAATAACTACGACCTGTAAAGAATACTTTGCAGTTTTTAAAATTTTATGTACGATCATTATTTCTCGAGTAATTAATTACTAAAGTCGAAACTTATTTTTTTGCTTTGAACGACAATTCAGTGAAAAATTTTCGTATAAAACTTTTAGGCCGCTCAAATTGAAAAGGACAAAATTATCTAAAAAAGCTTTATTATGAAAGGCAAGCAGAAGTTTGTAAAATTTCTCAAAATAACATTTGTAAAATCACCTAAATTTAGGATTTTTTTACATCCCTTAATTTTTGTGCCTAGTTTAACAAATATCAATATTCTCAAGATATCTGTCGCCTACAAAAAATAGAACAAGCCCGTATAGGCAACGTTAATCAGGACAAGTCTATAAAAAGCTGAAATCGTGTTGAAATGAGGGAGTATGGTCACCTTGAGCATAATAATTAATCTCCAAACTTATATTATTAGCTTGAATCCACCGACACACTATATCACAAGTTACAACATTACGCTATAATAAAGGTGGGCCAAAAATAAAGTAATATTAAAAAAACTGGTTTTACCTGTGAAGCCAAACTGCGTAGGGACAAAGCCGCCGCTCTTGCAAATAGAACGATTGTATTTGTTTATTTTTATTAATATTTAGGTTGTTTACATGCAAACTTTTCGCTCAAACACGTATAATAGGTTTTGGTGGTCTCATAAATAGCTACAAAAAAAAACAAAATAGACCAAGACGGACACATTCTGCTTTGAGGGATGTAAAGGAGGATTAAGATTCCACTTCTCCAACAATGCTCCATAAGAATAAAGCGCATTGTATGTTGTTAACTAGTTTTCATCAAAATCAGTTGACAACTTTTTTGTATATTGGTGGGGTACTTGTATTTTGATATAAAATAACCAACTTTGGTATAAAGTATAACTTGTTTTAACTCATTTTAGCAATATACAACATACCTATAAATGACGATAATAATATACAACATACAAGTGCTATTTCCACCAACTGTATTGATAAAACTAAACATTTTGTGGGTCATTATTAAAGGCTAGTCATTTTAAGTGGAAAAAGTGGGGTTAGGTTTATTATCATGTAGAGCTGAAACTTTGAGTAGGGCACAAATATCTTATTTGTTTAACAATAAGTCTCTACCAAATCCATCTAATATTGTATAAGGTAAAAATTAGACTCAATTCAAATTTCTAAGAACCAAAACCAAGCAAATAGTACCAAGATTTAGTGATTTAATGTAATTAGTGCCAAACAGATTTAGTACCGGTATTATCTGAACTACTAAGTATGTAGGTATTTTATCTATGGCTAGATGAATTTGATTAGATAATTTCACTATTCACTTTTTGCACAAAAAAAAGGTGTCAATCTATTTTGGTATTGCAAGGCTTAAGATTAGCAAAAATTCAACCTAATCACATATTAAAGGCATATTTTATGTAACCTACCTAGTTATGAAAATTTGCAATAACCATGTTTTATGTCATGTTACTCTGACACTTTTTGGAAACATCAAACATTTTTCAGAAGTTTTGACGATTACAGGACTACAAAATGAGGGAATAAAGCTAAAACCGAATATTTCAATAACGAAGAGCATTAGGGCAAAAATTATAAACGAGAGAATTATTCGCTCTGGAGATACTCGTCTTATTTTAAGGTAAAATTCTAATCGAATCGATTCCAGGATGAGGTATAATTTTACATTAGGAACAATACAATTTATTTAAACAGATTTCTGCCTTCGGAACACCAGTCTGAAATCAAAATTTGCAGTCGCCTTTGCTTTCCTACATATGAGATTCTAAGATGGTCAAATATATTTTTGAATATTGCCGTGAATGTGATTTTTACGCATATTTCCCTCATTTTGAGATACGATAGTCTTGGTTGGCATATTTAAACACGTAGCGACACTTCCAAATACATCTAGTCGTATTCGAAAAAAAATAGCAGTATGAACTCTCTTTATAGAAGTATGTGCAGAAAGTTTCTAGTATATAGAAGTCGGAAGTGCTAAACTCCGACTATTAGATGTCACCCATATGTAAGCTGTTTGGGAAATCATTGGTAACATATCAGGTGATTTTCCTAAACCAGATATACAACAGAGAGATTATTGTAGTTAGTGGCAATGCTTTGGTGTTCCAAATAATAGCAGTGCAAGTTATAATTAGAATATATTGTGGCTAAAAACTATTTCTTCGTCATATTGAAGTAATATAATACATAAGGGATAAATGTAATACAGTAATGAATAATTGTTCCTAAACTAAGTAAAAATTTTTAGAGAAAATGGCAAGTCATTGTTCTAATACCGAAAGGGAGATTATTAGACGCGAGCTTATTAGAGGGAACGTATATATACATTCAAAATATTTTAGGATGTTCTGCCAACATAATTTCTAATGCACTGAAAGGGCAAGATATATCGGAAGTTCGAGGTAGAAAACGAAAAACTGTAAGGGAAACAGATCGAGCAACTGTAAGATTTTGAGAAAAAATATTCTTTTGTCACATTCACCGACATAGGTAAGCAATTAAATCTTAATATAAACTTATGTACAGTTCGAAAAAGATTAATAGCTGCCAAATTGCTTGCACAAAAACCAAGAAAAGCAGCTCTATTGCAACCAAGGCACATAAAGGCTACAGTCAACTTTGCTCACGAACACATGAGTGGCCACTGTCTAAATGGAAAACTATCTTGTGAAGTGACGAAACCAAAATATTTTTATTTGATAATGACGATGGTTCGAAGACCACCAAATCGCGAATTTGCACCGCAATACACTAAGAAAACAGTTAAACACGGTGGTGTTTAATGTATAATGATTTGGGGTCGTTTCTCTTGAAATGGAGCGGGGCCTATTTATAAAATAATAGAGACTATGACAACTGATTCCTACCTAAAGATTTTAGAGGAAGTTATTCTACCTTTTGCGGAAGAACATATGCCTTTACAATGGACTTATCAGCAGGACAATGATCCAAAACATTCAGCTAAGAGGGTTAAGCAATGGTTCCTAGAGAGTAAGGGGACTGTGATGGTGTGGCCTGCACAGTCACCCGATTTAAATCCTATCGAAAAACCTGTGGAATGATGTAAAACAGAGCTTTGCTTCTGCAAAAACGTTAAATCTTAATCAACTCTGGAAAACAGTTCAATCCGCTCGGGCATCCATACCGTTCGAAAAATGTCAAAACCTGGTTGAATCAATGTCAATCAATTGTAAAGCAGTATTAGTCAATAAAGGTCCTACTACAAAATACTAACTATGTTAGTTTATTGTATATATTCTTGTTTGATAACTGTTTTATAGTGACTTTATTAAGACTACTATTATTTTGAACAACAATTTTGACCATGTTTTCTTTGTTTCCTTATTTTGGCTTATGTCTTAATATTGTAATATTTTTCTTTTATAGTTTATGTTCTTAATGTTCAAAATAAACACCACTTTGTAAACGGTAGTCATATAGTTTTATTAATTGATAATAATACGGGGAATGTTTAAACTGCATCGTCATTGCTATTTTTTCGAACACGACTGTATATGAAGGTATAAATCGCTGCCCAAATTTTATGCAGTAATTACTAGCTTAACACGTCATTACTCAAAAATGTTCCCTAATTTCCAATCATTTTCTCAAGTACAATGTAATCCACAGATGAAAAAATTCATGCGTGGTTTATATACGAATGCATTAGATTCGATTGTGAAACTGTGTGGAAACGCCCCATTATGTTGTAATTATACGCGAGTATTTAAACGAAACATTTCCTAATAAATGGATTAGACGCAGCGGTGCTATTCAGTGGTAAATCATCACACCTTACGCCGTTGATTTTTTCTATGGGGTTACTTCAATAGTAAAGCATATGTGATAAAGTCAGCTATTTTAAATATTTATTTTAATACATTTAAATAAACTATCACGTTTAAATAGCCATTCAACCATCTCGCAGTTAATGCATGAAAATCAACTAATCAATCAGTTAGACCGCAACTGTTACAGATCGTTGAAGTCAGCTCATCAAGAATTCAATAATGTGAGTATAGAGGGCGTTCCATTAAAACATTGCGTTTTTGCTAAAATCGTTTAGTGACACAAAATTGCCCATTTTGAGGAAGATGTTGACGGAATTCAAATAATGTAACTAATTGTACGTTAGAAATTGTCTGTTTATTCACCATAAATATAATATCACAAGAAACAGTTCACATATGTTGATTTTGCAACAGATATTTGCACCGAGGTTTATATCCATAATATTACTAGTAATAGAATATCCTCTTAAAAGTATAACTATGGCATCTTATTGGTAAAAATCAATGGCAGCTAAGTATATATACATACATATGTATATGCCAACCCCATTTAATTCTCAAAAACCTTCGCTTCCATCAAAGAATAAATTTAGAAATG
This sequence comes from Rosalia funebris, assembly GCA_037954035.1. NCBI lineage: Eukaryota > Metazoa > Arthropoda > Insecta > Coleoptera > Cerambycidae > Rosalia > Rosalia funebris. The sequence continues at coordinate 32,790,322 of JAZFAV010000002.1, forward strand.
GTTAAACAGCATTTGACGGTGAAATAGAATAGAGATTCCTATCAAATGAACGCTTGAATTTTAGCTCCTATGCTACATAAAGTTTTTATAAGCCTTATCTGAAAGTGTCATATCGAACGTCAACTATCTAGCGGCCAATAGAATACAGTATATACAATAGCGTCACGGTTATGAGATTGTTGCACATGTGCATAATTTTTGCGCACGAGCATCAGTACTGCTTGTTTACATTATTCTCCAATACCCCATAAATGCCTATTAACGCACAATAATACCTACAATACCTAGTAATACCTAAATAACACCCATGAATTATAGGTAATGCCTGATAATGCCCAACCATGTCCAGAGGTATCTCCCTGGATTTATACCGTTTAAATTAATTACATACACCATCTAATGAAATTTATTAAAACAAACAAAACAGCTATCATACAATTAATACAACCACAAAACATTAGTTCCACTGCTGAAAAATCTGCCGAGATAAAACTGTAGTGGTATGCAAATGGCGTAAAATGTTGAAAAATTAGTGAAACGTTACACCATTATGACTGTAAACTTTTATACATTTACATATAAAACTAATAGGTACAGATGTGTCTATAATCTAATATATAGATAAGATGTATCTAAATAGATATAGATGTATCTATAAATGCATTACAATATAGTACATTTTACTCCGCGTAGGATAGATTATAATCTCAGAGTGACAATCAATTTATTCCCAAATAGTTTGTTTGTCATAAGAAGCAAAGATAGTCATTGTCATGGCCAAGTTTATTAACTAAAACTAGGGATAATTAATTAATTAAGAATGTCTGAAAAATATGTTAAAATTTGACAAATTCGCTGGAGCATTTCATTGAGTGATATTTTATATTTGTCATTCTTATTGTACACTAATAATAACACAATAATCTTATCAATAATATACCCAATTATTAAATGACTTTAATAATGCAGTACATTCTTCATTACGTTACTGCTACATTAACACTGTTTAAATTATAATTTTTATTTTCAGTAAGGACTAAATCCCCTCATTATTAGAAGAATTTTTAGTAAATATCTAAAGGCTGGATTGTTACCGCTAATATCCGAAAACCCGTTAGTATGCATAATAACTGAATATCTTAGGAATTATACGTAATTACTGAACCTGTCAGTGATTATGCGTAATAACTAAGCGCATTAGGAATTATGCATAAAAACTAAAATCGTCAGAGAGCATCCATAAAATTAGAGACATGACATTCCCGTAATATTGATAAATAACTAAAAATTTAACCGGAATTATGTGTAATGCTTGAAACATTTGGTCACTATGAATATGTATTTAGGGGTAATGTAGGTAAAATAGAAGAATATATACCAAAATCTATTTATTTAGACAAGTACAGCTTTGAATTTAGTATGGTATTTATCAATATTACCGGAATGTCCCTGATTGTATGGATACTCACTGACGATTTTAGTATTTATACATAATTTCTAATGTTCTCAGTTATTATGCATAATTACTGAGAGGTTCAGTAATTATGCGTAATTCCTAAAATGCTCAGTTATTATGCATACTAACGGTTTTCGGATATTAGCGGTAACATATACGAGTATACTATCTTGAGGCGTTTTATTTTATTGCAATACAATATAGACAGTAAAAGGTTTTAAATTGATAAAGCTTACAAAAAAAGGTGGTGATATTTGGTTTGTTCGTTTATTGGTAAAAATATAGCACTAGTATATATTCCAAATTTTTAAACAAAATTAACATTATAACCAGCGAGACATTAATACATATAAAGTACAACTACAATTATAATTAATCCATATAAGGTACACTGACTGTCCAGGTCGTTTTTTTAACCTTTTTTATTGCACACACCACTGATAGTTCATTCTATCCCTTCTTATTTCCAGACAATACAATGCAAATTTATATATTACTTGCTGGGCCATTTTAAGATGCCATTGTAAGAAGGTGGATTTCAATTATCATAAATATAAAAACCTAAATATTAATTTTTAACTTATTATTTTTAGAATAGGAAATGGATCTTAGTCTATAATTCTTTGAAAAACACACTAGAAAGAATCGATTTTGTTTTTAAGGAGGACAGTTTCCTGAAATCTCAGGTGTAAACTTAATTAGTTTTCTAATAATTTATAGGTAAAATGTATAGTAAATATCGTCCCTACTAGATACAACTCATGCAAATCTGAATGAAGATGACGATAATCGTCGTATGTTAAATTGACCTGGAAACGACCAATGTTACCTTCTGATATTTATTTTTCTGTCGAATCTCTATCTATGTTAAAGGAATGATAAATCGCCATAACTATGCTTAATTACGATGAACCTAACGCCGCACTTTATTCACCTTAACATACTAGATAAAAGTATTAAAAACGATGAGAACGTTCAAAAATCACCTGATTTCAGCAAATTATTAGGTTTTAAAGGGTGGTCCAACCATAATGCACGATGTTAATTGTGAGTCACACCTTAACGTCAAGTTTTTTGCCCAACTTAATTTGACATTTCTTTGTTTCAGTGTTTGACAAATTCAACCATGGAGAGGTACACAATTGAGCAGCGCGTTAAGATTGTTGAATCCTTTTACGAAAATGGGCGTTCAAATCAAAATGCATTTCGTGCACTTCGTGACTTTTTTGGTCAGCATAATCGACCAAATGTGCCCGCAATCGGGAGAATTGTGCGTAAATTTCAGCAAACCGGGTCTGTAGGAAATGTGAAAACACCTGTGCATGCTCGCCCAGTTCATTCTGCGGAAAACATTGCTGTTGTTCGCGATAGTGTAGCAGAAGAGCCGTCAACCACGACTCGTCGTCGTGCCCAACAATTGAACATCACTGATGCGAATTTTGAATAAAGATTTGAATTTACACGCTTACAAGGTTCAATTGACTCAAGAGCTGAAGCCTACTGACCATTTCAAGCGCCGTCAATACGCCGAATGGTTGGTTGAACGACAGAAGTGAATGGTGACTTCTTTTTTTTTTTTTTGGGAAAATGAGAATCCACGAGTGATTGTTGAAAAGCCGATGCATCCACAAAGAGTGACTGTTTGGTGCGGTCTATGGGCTGGCGGCGTCATCGGGCCGTACTTCTTCGAAATTGAGGTCGGCCAAGCAGTTACCGTGAATGGTGTTCGCTATCGCGAGATGATAACGGACTTCTTGTGGCCAGAAATTGAGGATATGGACCTGGACGATATGTGGTTCCAACAGGATGGTGCCACTTGCCACACAGCCAACGAAACAATGGCACTTTTGCGCGAGAAATTCAATGGCCGTGTTATCTCACGTCGTGGCGATGTTAATTGACAGCCACGATCATGTGATTTGACACCGTTGGACTTCTTTCTTTAGGGATATTTAAAAGAAAATGTGTACGTCAATAAGCCAAGAACAATTCAAGAGCTAAAGGATGAGATAATTCGGCACATTAACGACATTGAACCTCAATTATGTCTCAGAGTCATTGAAAATATGGACCATCGGATAGAGGTATGCCACCGAAGCCGTAGCCAGCATGTGGCCGATATTTTGTTTCACACATAATTGTCATAGATCCTTCTATCATAATAAAAAATATTAAGATAATTCTCTGAAAACTTTTTGTTTTATTTACAATTAACATCGTGCGTTTTGGTTGGACCACCTATTATTTATTTTATTTAATTTTCATAAAAAAATTAAAAACGTAGTGTTTCAATGAAAATACAGCGTAATATTTTGCTATCATTGAATTACGAAAACCCAAGTAGCCTACTTAGATTGGTTCTTGTTTAGCATTTCTCTCACGGAAATATTTAAAAGATACGCTGTTTAAAATGTGGTGTAAAATTTTACACTAAATGACTCACATAAATTTGGTATAAAATGCACACCGTAACTCCGTAGTAAAATTTTACCAATTGTACAGTGGCATAAAACACAAACATTTTTTCAAAAAAAAATTTGAAAATAACTAATAGCTAAAACAGCGTTTCCTACTTTCGTTTAGAAATGGTTATTTTGAAGGTAAGATAAATAAATAACATATACAAAATATATGTATTATTAGGTGTTAAATTATAATATCATTTGTTAAGGAGACCTATCCTGTAAACATACTTTTTAATCGTCTTTAATTTACCCTTTAAAAATCAAAGTTTTTAAATTTAATTGTTTTAAGTGTCTTCTCATGTGGAAAAGACTTTACATGTCCAATGATCGTGTCTTCTCATTATTTCTTATATATGTCATAAAATGACTTGATAGCATTTTTAGAGGCATATATTCTGGTGATATAATGTTTCGCAAATATTTATTTTTATTTGCAGTTATATATTCAAAAAGTATTTTTAACATACCTGTCGTGTTTTTCTTTCCCCTTGTAGGTAAAGCGTTAATAAGTTTCATATAGTTTCCTGCAAATATATAATTTTTCACTGAGTGTTTACGTATAATATAACTTACTAAAGAATAATTAATCTAGTTCAGAAAATAGGCTTTTTAAATAACATAAAAAAGTTAGAATAGTGCACAAACCCAACTTAGCTTCACCTTAAATGTACAGGACAACATTTATATTACCACTGAAAATTTAAATAAGATAATTTAGGCAAATTGTGGCGAGAACTTAAGGAAACAATAAAAAATTTACATTTATTATTCATAGTCAACATTAATTCTTATAATTTTTTATAAACATTTCTTCTTATTTATTTATATTTATTCTTATTTATGTAGTATTACATAAAATCTATATTAAATTGCCTACATCTATTCCAGTAAAATTTCTTTTTTCATGTATCACATTATTGCTACCAGCAGCAGTATTTTCCAAATACAACGCTGATAAATAATGTTCAAAATAAACGATTTCACATAATATTGCATGTTTTATAAAACCTTCATTTCTTTATTGAAAGAAAACGCTTACTAAAATCTTTATCCACAAAAATTGATTTAATACGATTGTACGTGTAATTTTAATATTATTAATTTAATCAGAATTTCTAACAGACATATGACAGCCACAAAGTTGCGAACGGTACGCGGCGCTGATGTCGCGCACATAGCGAATAGACACTGGAGTTGCCACCCATATTGAACATTAGTTTCGCCCACAACTTCTCAGAGTTTAGTAAAACATGTATGATCTTGAATACAATTCCATGCTTTAACCGAATTTATTTGAACAAAACATTCTAATATTTAACAATCCATTAACAGTATAATTTCTAGCTTCATTATATTTTACTTATTATCTAAGCTGTATTCTGCAGTTCCTTTTCTTATCATACAATATTAAGCATCATTTAAAAACCTTATCACTTTCAAACTTAGGCTTATTTTCTTGGTATTTATTTGATTTCGTGTCTTGTATGACCTGAAATAGTTTTTAATATTAATATTTATTCTCTTTATGTTTTCTTTACCGTTTCTAATTATTCTGTGGATCTAAAAGTACATTCAACTCTACCTGTTGGGTTTCCTCCACCGTACGATCTACTTAAATAATTTTATTTCATAGAATTTTTTTCATCTCATTTTATGCTTATTCGTTGATGATATTCAATTCACACAAAAACAGGAATACGCATTCCTTACAGCCAATCTCACTTTTTAAATATTTGAGACGCTTTCATTTAAAATATTGCCCCCTATATTTGTTTTAATTGATCTTCTCTGTATCTTTAATTATTTTAAATACATTTAATTGGTTAAAACTGGCTATATACATATTTTCATTCCAATTTTTGCACGACAGCCATTTTGACAGTTCTAACATTACATTTTGTTATCCTTCAGTTTGGACTGCATTGAGTTTGGGGATTGTTCAACCAATACCGCAATGTTGGTTGCCTAAATTGGTCACGTGATTTTTATTCTAATTATTGACAGCATTAAAATAATGACAGATTATGAAGACTTGTTATGAGCGTTCATCGGTATTGGTGGTTGTATTTACCTCCATTTCTGTTTAACTTGTTGAAAAATAGAATGATAGATGTTGTTTAATAGAAAAAAAGTTTACAAAAACCCATTTTACCAATTATCATAAAACTAAGAAACGCATGTTCGAAAATACTTAAACGGCTTCTAAAATACACAAACTGCTGCAAGTTAAAAAAGTTTCAACACAAAATAATAATGTTCGAAGTGCCATTTTCAGTAGAAACTTTCTTCAGATAAATCTTCTAACATTTAATATTTTAAATTATCACATCCATTTATTATTAATTTACAAAATTTTTATTATAATGATAAACTAGCTACGTGTTATTATATAGGTATTCTTTTTTCTAGGTTAGGATTTAAAATATCGGTAATAAGTAATAAACAGTTTAGTAATGTTTATTTATCATGAATAAAAACTAACTCTAAACTGTCTGGCCAAGTTTGCGATAGCAAACGCGCTTCGCTAATCCGACGCGGCTAAAATAAACACTTGACCGTATCCATTGCTACGAATACACCCAGAACACATTAAAATTTACAACTGTAATCGTGTAAAATTTTTCCAATTACGTAGATGCGTATTCCAGAAATAACGTAATTTTATACCATTTTCACATTATTTAATGTGGTATAGTTTTACCCTGATAGATGTTTACCAGTGCCAGTGTAAATTATTTGTCTTCAACTACGGTAACTCTTAAAATACATCAGGCGTTGTGTAAGCTACGTAGCGCATATATCGTCGATATTAAATATCAAGCAACACTCATAGCAACCATCACTTGGACAGGTGTCGCTCGACTGGCTCACCTACGACTTGTGGCTTGTGTATCACTGGGCTAGCAGATGCTATACAAACTTGGACAAAGTTTTTCATATAATGGGTGGAAATATAGTATTTCATTATTACTAAATATTACGTTCAAAACATTAGTCATTGTGAGAGAAAAACAGTTTTATATAGATATAAAAATATTTCACCGCCACATCCAACACACTTATATAATAAAGTAATAAATACACTCATGGATATAATTAACGCATCACCAAAATGTTTCATTATTTCTTATAAATTTTCGAAGTTTTAAATTCTTAAACATTTTATGTAGGTAGCGCAGGATATCCTGTCACTACTGATAAAGAACTGCAATTATTTGATCGATGGAAAGTAATATTTTGTAATTGTTTGTTAATAATACATTTAATGCTATTTAAATTGATTTGTAAAAGGCAATAAATTCAGTTACGCTTTTTTTTAACTTAATGTCATCAAGTGAATGAACCACTTTGTCCAATACACTTAGATTGAAAGAAATGAATCGTCCACACAACATTAACGAGGGACGTAGCCAGCGATATATGGCTAATTTGTCAGCCAATCAACAATTAATTGAACATTTCAATGAACCTGAATGTTACTGTAGAACCCCTGGGCAAGGCCGCGAGGAGTCTACAGATGCAAGAGATGCACGATATGCAAATCTTAAGAGACGGGCATTCTACCAGTTTAGATCTAAGCAAAGCCCTAACAATAGCTCGAAATATAGCAATTTCTGGACGAACGGTCAGAAAAAGTCTTATGAAGGATTGGAGAGTAGACCACCATTTATTTCACCACTGCTCACCAGAGAACATAGTTACTAGAGTACATTTTACAAGAAAACACGTAAATTGGACCATTGACGACTGGAAGCGAGTTTTGTTTTCAGAGGAAACAAGAGTAACTCTTAATTCACCAGATGGACGTCAACGAATCTAGTGGAGACCAGGAAAGAGGTTTGCTGCCTACAATATATCAACGAGGATCTAATTTTTCGGTATATCAATAATGTTCTGGGGAAGAAATTGTTTTGATGGTCGCACGGATTTGGTTACTATACCGGGGAGATCCCTGAATACCCGGAGAAGAATATGTGATGTCATTTGCCCCGTTTGTCGGGGACAATTTCATTTTTATGTAGGATAATGCTCGGTTCCACGTTACTAGAGAGGTATTGGAATACCTTCGATTTGTGAATATTCCAACTGTGGAGTAGTCACCAAGAAGCGCAGATATGAACTCCATATGGAGTTCATACCTGGAATGGCTGTCATATCTGACACCATCTATGGAATGCACTAACATGATCAGTTAGACGCTACATACCTGCCCCTATAACTCTTAAGCCCTTGTCCCACCAAAGCTGTGCAACAGCGACGCGACAACGACCCGATGTCGCCAGCGTGTATCTTTCGTGTTTAACCCATGGTTTATATACACCGTACACCCACCAACGCTCCAGCAAAGAACCATCCAAGCCGCGTGTCGGCTTCTTGTTGCCGAGCGACTCGACAGGTCAGTTGTGAAGCAACGTTCAAGCTGTGTGTGTGCGGTGGTATTTTGCGTTTAATGACGGAAAGAGAAGTGAATATCATGGCACAACAGAAAAATGAACAGAAATTATATGAAAAATTAGTAGATGCTGTAGAAAGAAAAATATGAAACCAGATGAACTCTCAACAAACCCGATGATTTAAAATACAAGTAATGAATCTCATTGACATTTTAGATGGACCGCTTTCAGTGACAGCAGCCAACGCAAATTATGGGCAATCATCTACATTCCACACTAGTAGCAGGCCTTCATCTGCATCATCATCTATCCACACCTACAACGTAAATTCATGGACACACGAAAGTAGTCTGAGCACAACTCCTTCCCCTGCATCTCTTGTGACTTCGTACACCCACGGCGAAAATGAATGATCTAGCAGAAATATTATCTGGTAAAATAATTTAAACTTCACTGGTTGTCTGTCGAGTTCCTTAGCAGCAACAAACATTGTTTTTTTTTTGGTTTCTAGCAATAAAAGGATGCACCCACCATTTCATTTTCTCAGACTTCCTAGAATGTTTTCTATTTAGTAAGTACCAGTACATTGCAATCACATCGTCATCTCACTTGATGACATTGTTGATTGAACTGAATGTAGAAAACACGTTGCTTTGGTGGGACAACTCCATGTCGCTTGCTTGTGTCATGTCGAAATCGTGTCGCTGTTGCGCAGCTTTGGTGGGACAGGGGCTTTAGGGAACTCGGAAGTCCTTCTGTCGAATGGGAGAATATTCCTTATTTAGGCAACCATTCACCACTTGACCAATAACATGCCCAGACGAATGGCAGTGATAAAAGCTAGAGGAAGATCTACACGCTACTAAGTCCAAATTGTTACAATTTAACTTCACCTTACAATTTAAGTTTCATTACAATTTAAGTTTTTTATCAACACCGTTTTCATTAATTGATGTAAACATTTATTCATGTTTCCCTGGCAATACGAATTAGTTAAACATTAGTTGAAATCATTTAATTTTAATATCACCTAGGTACTATGAATAAATCTTCGAAAGAATAAAAGTAGTAATATGAAGTGTCTTCACTGGTGCGTTATTTTTACCTATTTCGCAATTATTTTCTATCACCAACATATTCAATTAAATATCAATTGTAAACCCTGTAAGCTAATTTGTTTTTTGTAGGTGTTTTAAATACATTTGAATTTCACTATCAATGTAGAATAAACCACAACAAATACGCCTTGTTCATTTTAAGTGATTATCGTTATAAACATAAACATGGGAGGTCTTTAATTCATTGTTCGAGAAAGCATCTCTTGCGATGTGGATGTGACATTGTCTTACATTTCGTATAATACGCCACGATGCACATCTCCACATGTATATATTCGACCATTTTGTTCTTAGAAACAACGTTACTACTGAGGACAAAAGCCCGAGGATCTGAGTGTCAAAGATGTTCGTTGAAACTCTGATACACGAATGACTAAAACTAGTCCGTCGTACATTAACAGGCCACATCGTAAGCTACGTTGTTGAAATCTGAAATGCCGCTTCTATTTCCAGTTTCTTAATGTTTGTCTCGGGAATGGCGACACGAACAAAGAACTACTTTATTTATACACCTCTGTTTCTTAACGTATTTACTATATTAAAAAGGCTATAAATTAGTGAATAGGGGTATCATATGGCAAATGTGCTTAATTAAAACAGAAAGATTCAATAACTGGCATTAATTTCCCTAAGAAAGACGTCTACAATTAGGGTATGCATTTTCCTTCATATTTAAAACACACGCGCTTATCACCAATTTCGATGGAATTTCCTTATTCACAGATCCTTTCCCAGCAGAATTCATTTCAAACAGTGAAATAGATCTCCATGTTGCTGCTATATATTTTTCCTTAAATAAATATTTTTTTATATATTTGTCCTTAGTGTTCCATTTAAAATAAGGATGATTCTTCACATTGCATTCTATGTTTGGTAAGGCGATTTTCGCAGCCTGTATATCACAGGTCAATTTCTTCACCATATCGCATCATTATTGAACATTTGGCCAAAAATAATTTTACTGGGACTTGGCATAATCTAGGAATTTGACCTATTATGAATTATGAGAAGAAAAATCTATAAAGCCAAATATCAAAATGAAACCCATCGATATTTTCGTAGGAATTTTTTACTTTTCAACCCTTTATTTTTCATGTAAAATCGAAAAAATAAAAAAGTTGCCATTTGAAAAAATGAAGTTGGTATCCACCCAGAAAAGCTTGAAACACCTTGTACAATGGGCATTATTTTTATATTGCAAGAATTATGCAATATCGTAAAAAAAGATAAACTTATCTCTTTTTTTTTCAAGAGATATTGGACTTCTGCAAACTAGGTGGACGCGCTGTATATTATCTGACATGTTGGCACTTCTTCCCGTAAAAAAATGAGAACGGATATTACTATACTTTTAGAAACGTATTCTAAGTAATTCAAATAGGTACAACAATAGTACATGCGTTATATTAGCATTAGTCAACTACGGAAGTCTTTAAAGTTTATAATTATAATTATAATGTATTTTAAAAACTTTTAACATTTTTAGGAAGTACCGCTCCAATTTTCTACTAAGGATTTAATAATATACTTCACGTTATCACGGTTGATAGCCACGGTTGATAGCCACGGTTGATCACAGCTCGCTCATCATTTTAATATACTGCTATAATAATCACATAAAAATTGTAATAATTAAACCAATATTAACATTTTACATCACAAATAGAATTCGGGGGCAAATCGATTTCGTTCTAAATTAATAGTATACCACCGGTTGAATTGTACCGTAGGAAGTACTTCTGTATCTTTAACTTCGTTCTGCCACTTAATTAAGCCCACTGAACAACAACCAAAACCACTGAATTAAAATTAATACATTTTAAGCTATTCTCATTCACAAGTGTGTCCCTATAGTCAAAGTAAAATGGTTATATGTTATATCACAAACACAAGTTAAACTTCCCACTGAATGACGCCAATATGTTTTAGTCCAGATTAAATAACATGATCTCATAGATTTCAAATAGTTCCAGAGTTTTATTTCCAAAATTTTCTATACCTTCGAAAAATTAGTCATGGAATTCGATTGAAACGTTTTTTCTACTCTGGAATTAACCAACTGTATAAACTGAACTTTCTAATAGGTAACATAATAGTTATTTGGAAATACTGTGGTATCTTGGTATAACCAGCTAATTTTATATTGGGTGATCGAAGAATGCAACATTTGCAAATAATTACGACAATTGTTTAGTATAGAGCATTCTATCACCTTCAAACAACTACAATACGCTAATCTGACATGGAGCAATAAATCGCCTTGAATATGTTTTATTAAAATTATGACAGAGCGTGCAGATGAATTACAGTCGGATTTAAAATGTATAAATACTATCTGCCTTATTAATGTTTGACTATATTAATTCCTTATATACATATGTAGTTAATTAATTCTGTTCCCAGTAGGGATGTCCGATTCCGATCGATATGAGTACGGTATCGATACTTTTCTTTTGATGCCAAATATTATGGTATCGATACTTCTTATTCGATACGAGTATCTGTATCGAAAAAGAAGGTCGGTATCGATAAATTATAATTATTCAAACACAGACTCTGTGTTTGATCATGAATAATCATATTTTTCACAACGGAATTGAGTAAAACAACTACTAAGTTTTATACCACTATATTATAATGGTATAAAACTTTGTAGTGGTTTTATTCAATTTCGTTGTGAATTATGAACTACCACAGAGTAACGGCTTCGTCGATCAATTTCATAATATTTTTATTTCTCTGTGTCACAGAGAAATAAAAATATTATGATTTATCTTTCATTTATCATCTATCATATGACTTCCATTTATTAGTATCGATACCGATACTCTTTTTTCACTTATTGGTATCAATACTCCATGTACCACTATATACGAATTTTTAGAGATATTTTGACATTTTCTTCCCGATTTTATTGTTTATCCCTTAATTGTATAGAATTCTCCTATCTTTAACAACACTATGAGTATCGATACGAGAAAATAGACATTTTAGGTAAGTACCTAATTAAAAAAAAAAAGGGAAATGTTGGGATGTATGTCTTAAACAACATTATGTTCTATGTTGTGGTATTACACATTGTTTTACTGAAACAAACTTCAATTGGTAAGTGAGTTAAAATGCAAATAATTGCGAGAGGCTGAACTGACAATTGGTGTACATGCAATGTTACGATTTCAAATATGATAACAGTTGTCAAATTTTTTGATATGGATTAATTTGCTATCCATAATTACACCAGTTACAAGGCTGTGATTAAACATATTTATTAAAAAATATATATAGTAGAGAAATTGTACCATATCCAAAATTTTCAATCAAATTCAGACGGAATAGTGATTGAGTGAGTGAGCCACTCTAGCAATATGGAAAAACCTTCTCTTAAGCATTAGACAAGAAAACAATATTCATAATTATTTAATTTCATTGCCTAGACAAATATTTTGCAAAAAATGCAAAATTCCGGCTGGAAACCAAATTTGATGACCGGAAGAGGAATGGAGAGGAGATAGTCTATAAGAATCAATACATTTCTTCTAATCCTTATGAAATTAAATATTTAAACATTATTCGGGTAACAATATCTTAATAAATGAATATACAGAAGCAGCTCCGGTATATGAGTGAATATTTGGTAATGGGATCACGATGCGTCCTATCAATATTTTAATAACAAATGTGTATTAAAACATTACAAGTTCTATAAAACATTTAAATTAAGTTATATTTTTAGGAACGAGGGAATTAAAATAGAAAAAAATACAGATATATAAAAATCCATAGATTAAACCAAAAAAATATATTCCCCTGGCTTGTTCCCAAGATGTTTTATCTACTAAATATATAATGCTACCTTTAAAACAATACCAAAATATATTCTAAATCTATAAATATATATAATATATTTTCTAACATTCTAACAATTATAATAAAGGAATATTATTAACAAAATGTATTAAATACGTATTACTGAGTGTCTTCCTATTTTAGTATAATTACCCTGCCTATACTTAAGGCTTAATTTTAATGAATAAAATGAAAAGCACCATTGTCACTATAGTGCAATTAGCAGCATTGCCATATACAGCGCAAATAAAACCAATTTTTCAAAATCTGTACCAGTTAGTTGCTATGTGATCTTCAATGAGTAAACTTGTGTTAATGCCAGTCACTTAAGTCATTCCACTGTTCGTAGATTTTGATTGGAAAAGTAAGTATTTTTTATAAATAAAATTATTAATTTGTGTTAGATAAAGAAGTTAATCAAATTATGAACTTGGTGAAAATTGTAAATTTATCTTTTTTAATAGAATTGTAATATTAAGTGCCATTCCGTCATTCCCCTGTAAAATTAAGTACTACTTCTACAGGGAAGATACATTTTATTACATTTTAATTTAGTATTGTAGGTATTAAATTTTTTTTTTTGTAATATAGGACCAAACGAAATGTCAAGAAATAATAAATTAAGGGAAGAAGCATTAGATAAAAGAAAAGCACAAAGAGCATGTTAACAACTCATTAAGCATGACCCTTAGAAGTATGCAGACCAAAGAGGGAAAGAGAAACAAAAATATTAAAAAAGGACGATAGTAAAATACAAGGCGCGAAAAATATGACTCCTAGGGAAAATCGGTTAGCAAGGAAGTTGCTGGAAAAGAAAAAATGTTGCTGGTTATCGCAAGAGACAAGCCTTTTGAATGATGTAACAAACAGGGTAATGAAAGAAACTACACAACCACCTTCTGAAGATGAAGGTTCACACAATGAGGAAGAAAATATAGAGATTAATAAGGAGAATCGAGTATCTGATGGTAGGAACATAACTGCTGAAAGAAACTCTGAGAGGATCCGCAAATTCCGTGATAAAACGTTGAGGAAGAAAGACGCAGAAATAAACAAGTTGAAAAAACAATTGATACAAATACAAAAGGCGATTACAACGTGCTAAAAAAATAAAGAATGTGTAATGTTAACTCCAAATAGTAAGGTCAACAAAATGTTAACTGATCCTCGCCCTGGCTCAAAGGAGAATATTACATGAACTTTGTTATTTGGAGAAGTCGTTAAACAACAGCTTCAACAAAACTATTCCAAATTAAGGCGTTCCAAAGAAAGGGATACCTTTACACGTGCTGTAAGTGAAAATTTAGTCTAAGTATAGTTTTTAAAGAAATTGGAAGTATTTCGAAGAAAAGGGTAATTAAGGCAAACTATAAAAACAGTTCCTTGCTACATCATGAGAGGAAGTCAAGAAAAGATAAGATATCAAACGATATGGAAAATAGTGTCGTTCGTACCTTGCTCTGTAAAATAGAATAAATCGTACAAGATATCAAATAAATTTAATAGTTTTAAAATTTAAATTAGCTATGTTGTGTTAATGTATTGATAACAAACTTCTTTAAAAATATAAATATTTTTCGTGTATAATATTTTTGTGTTTATGTGTATAGTATTTTTAAATTTAAGTGATATGATCTACTCTGATCTACAAAGTAATTTACTTGCACATATGTAATTTCTCTGACAGATGTATTTTCCCTGGATACAAAAAATACTAAAAATAAAAAAGAAAATGCCTGGCCCTCTTAATATTATACTATAGTCAGGCAAGACTTTACACGAAAAATGTTTTAACTTTATTGTTAGGATATATCTAATATATAGTGTGGACATATCTCGTCGACGATAGACCTCATTACTAAATATTCACCCATACAGTACTGTGAAAAAGTCTTTGGACACTTTGAAAATTTAATATAAATAAAAGTTAAATAAAACCTTCAGGCAGTAAAACCATGGAAGATGTAGAAAAACGTTTATTTATTTTCGAGCTAATCAAAAAATTAGTATTTTGTATGTCCACCTTCATTATGTAGAACGGAGTCGATACGTCTTGAAGCACTAGCTATTAGTTTCTATATTGTATCTTCTGGTATCTGTCTCCACTCTTCTTAAAGGACTTTCCATAGCTCAGCAGTAGATGTTGGAGCACGTTCAGTCTTCCTTCGGTCCAGATATTTCCACAGATGTTCAGAATTGAGAAGCAGAAATTGAGGTCCGGACTTTGCGGGGGCCATTTCAGTAACTGTATTTTTTTCTGTGCAATATGCTCCTGCAAATATTTTTCTACCAACTTAATAAGACCCGACTCCAGTCCTTGACTGTCCAATGTTTGTATTCTCTGGCATAAGTTAAGCGTTTTTGTTTATTATTGCGACGTAGAAGTGGTTTTTGCCTCGCCACGCATCCGCAAAGGCCTGACTTTAGTAGTGTCTTACAGACAGTAGAAGGATCGACACCCTTGCCCTTGCGCATTTCTTAAACTTTCTGTCAGTTCTTTACTCATTGCTTTTCTATTGCGCAATGAAGTTAATTTTAAATATTGCACTGCACCTTATGTTAATTTTTTAGGGCGTCCATTTCTTTGTTGATCTTCAATTATCCCAGTTTTTTTATATTTTGTTACAATGTATCCTACAGTAGACCTAACAATGTTTAATTTTTGAGAAATCATACGCACACTCCGGCCTTCTTTATACAATGTAATTACGGCACTACGATCTACTGGTCTTATTTTAGCCATTTTTTTCATACAAAATTGTTCCTCGCGATGTTTAATGCACTTTTACTTTTTTTTTTTTTTTTAATATCGGATAGTCTTAACGCCTTACTGCGTTATTCTGCGAACAACAGTGATATTTGCAGCTGTTTATCATACACTCAATGCTGATACTGGAATTGATGGTTTTATCCCTAAACGAGAATATGCACGTATCGACAAGTCAGTCATCTGCATATAACTATTTATCAACATTTGCTATTTAACTGAAATTTGGCCAAATATGTCACAGCAGCGTAATTTTCTATACTGTACTTGTATGAAAAACTTATTACTTACTTTCTACTGAAGCTGAATTTAAATATAATAATTTTGCAGACTTTTATACACAAAATTGTTAACAGTCTACATGTGTCCAAAAACTTTTTCACAGTACTGTATATGTAACATTTTTCCTTTGTTGCAAACTATAACGGCATATTCAAAATAAGGTACAACTTAGAACTTTCTACATAATAATTTTGATTGCAAAATCGAATTAAACAAATTACACCTAACAGCGGGACGGTTCAGTACCCTATTTGACTTTTTAAAAATATCGTGTGTGAACTCCCCCAAAAATAAATTGGTACTCTTAATGCGAATAATGACCCTACATAATTTAGTATTGTGCCAAACAATTTAAACCGCAATAAAAATGAAACAGATTTTCGTCAAAACTAGCACAACAAACAGTCAAGATATGTATATCTATCTATGAATAACTACAGGTATCCAAACGATTTTACTCCAGGACAGTTGCAATCAGTAAAGTTTTAACTTTAGAAATCAAGAATATAATTTTCTATGGCTCATTACTGAACAACATATAAAAGCTCAAAGGTTCAAACATATAAAGACCAATCGTCAGCAATACAAACATAAATTATGACAAATTTCAATTCAAACTTTGTCGCTAGAGAAATGGAGATAAATCTGAACTGTATAGTATAATCCACATACAATCATCGCTTATCCGTAATTTATTTAATAAATTATAATAAAAATATAAATAAATGAATGTCTAATACGAAATATAACATATATCGAGGAAAAAATTTACCGATAAGCATATGTAATAATAAGTAATTTATATCTAGACAGAAACCATGGTCCAAATATCCACTAAAGCCTAAACGGTAAATAAAAATAGTTTTAAAGTTAGCAAACAGTTTGGTTAAATGATTACTACGGTAGTCAGACTAAGATTTCTAATAACAGGTAGTTACATCCATGGCAGCATAACTTTGGAATTAATTTAAATTGTAAATGTGCAAAATTCAATTAGATAGTTAAAAAATACACATTGAGAAAAAATCTGTTTTTTTTTCTAGTACGTATCTAAAACGATATCAAATGTACTAAAATATTTTTAAGAGCTGCCAGTGGATTTTTGAATATCGCTTTGAGTACTCTTTATTTACCCGCTTCTTACTTAATCATTTTATCAATTTAATTACACAATAATCAGAAATTTTACTGCACTGTACAATCAGGCAGGTAAAATAAATTCCCCAGTTGATGTTATAAAGTTCCCAGTTATAAAGATAAGATATTATTTTAAACCTCGTATAGGCATGAAAAAGAATAACTAATTTTAATAAAACATTCCTGTTATATTTTAATTATTGTAATTTTAATTTAATTTACAATTTAAAAAGAAATTTGTTCTTCACTTCTTTAAAAGAACTCTTTCTGACACATTTGTACTCTGAAAATTATCCTCATTTAATTCTAGATCTTTGTTAAGCTTGATGCAAAAGTCCAGCCCTATTTTTTACATAATAATTTCCATTAACATATATGTACGTTACAGTTGTCATCATACAGATGACCACAACGGCAATAAAAAATGTAGTAGTCATTTCCGAACTTTCGCCAAAGAACGAAGAAAATATAAAAGCCAATTCTTCCAGATATTGTACTTTAATGGAGGGGAAAATGCGTCTTACGAAATTCATCACTTTCCTATTTGGTTTCCGATTTGTCTTTTCATACTGACGTGGAAAATATAAATTAATAGATAATATCTTATGACTCATCCAAACAGAATAATACTTTCCTTCTCGTTTCTGTCGTCTAGTTATTTACTCTCTTATTTATTACTTATAGCACATTCAGCGTAAACAGAAGGTAGTTAACAGATAATATACTTTATAAGTTAAATAATATACTATATACCTAGACTATATAATATTATATAATATACTATATAAATTTATAGCGAACTCACGTAGTCCAATCGACCAACAATGAGATCCAAATATACAAACACTAGAGAATATATCTAATTTTAAATAACCATAATGGATATTAATTTTTTTGTATATGAGGTCCTGTATACAAGTATAAGTTGTCAGTTTCAATCTTCAGATTAATTTTCAGCATACTCTGATTTTCAGTAAAAAAATTTTCAGACTACTGAACATAGACGTACTGGAAAAAAGAGTAATGCATTTAGCTTATACTAGAGAGACTATTACCTACTTATAATTTCGAAATTTTCGAAAAACTACAACTTACGGCATTACGTAACAATACTGGATACTACAAAAATTATACTTTTAAAAGACGCTTTTAGCTGTATTAACAGATAAAATCTACAGTGCTTTGTTCCTGAAAAAATAGCATTAACTTTTGTTTTTCATATAGACGCCATATTAGGTTTGTGTACAAAAGCATTTTTATTGTCTTTTCAAGTAAATCCATCACATAAGCAGAAAATTATAGGATTTGTAGGGCTGTACATTTAATTTTTTTATTGGCTATGACACTGCAGTACATTTTTGTGCAGATTTGTTATTGTGTGCTGCCAACGTTTGTTTACGCATACCTAGTTTCGTCAGTTTTTCTCTTACTAGTTACACATTTACTAGTTATTATTGTATTCACCTTTATCGAAGTTACGATCAAATAAGAATGCAGCTGAATCCTCAAGAAGGTATGCAAAACGTCTCCCTGGACATAATAAACCTAATATCCGGTATTTTAGATAGGTGATAATAAATCTGCTAGACTGTGAAAGATTTGAACACGAAAGATATGAAAATTATAACATTAATAACGAAGAGCGAGATGATAAAATGAGTGAATGAAAATCCTACATCCTCTACAATAAAAACATCAACGAGAACGATTGTAAAAAGAATTTTATGTAAGAATCACTTTCATCCATACACACCGATCATTGTTCACCGATTGTATAAAAATTATTTTGGAAAGCGAGTTAGACTTTGTGAATAGTAGCAAAAAACATTCGAATTTTTCGTCAAATTGTTGTGGACTGGCGAGAGCAGATACACAAATTGCGGAATGTATAAGACATAATACGCATTATTGGATCAATGACAATCCTCACGTAATCGGCTGATTTCAAATCCAATTTGGCTTCAATGTCTGGTGTGATGCATTATTATTTCCTTGCATTAAAAGGTAATGAAACTTAAACATTTTGTAAGAAACCATCTAATTGAGTCGTCTAGTCCCTTTTCAATCAAATTTGGACGGTGACACCTATGTATAAATGCTCAAAAAAAAATACCTGCTGTCAGAGAAGCTGTTGGGGGTATTAACGAACTTTAGTTTTTAGACGACGATTACTGATATCACACATATTGTAACTGAATATTTACAAGGTATTACTAATGAAAGGGGTTATTGCAAATAGTGGTAACATTTTATAACCAGCGAGGTCTCTACTTTTATATATGGGGACACGCGAAATTGAGGTATACTCTTTTACGGCCCCAGACAAGTTGGACCTTGAAGAAAGTCTCAGAAATCCTTGTCCTCGATTAATAGAAATACCTTAACAACAGTGGCTAACTCTGTTTTGAAGAGGGTCAATAAGTGTACCCAGCAAAAAGGGCAACATAACAGTTTATGTAGTGCTTATTATTGTTACCATTTGACGCTTACTTGTTAATAGATTGAACATTACTTTTTCCCACATACTTATTTGATAGCCTATTTTTGAAAAAAAAAATAAATTTATTGACCCAAATCCTATAATTTTCTACATAGTGATATAGGTACATCATTCAAAAAGAGAATTAAAAAATGCCATCGAATTCTAGAAAATCCAATATGACATCGATATGAAAAACAAAACTTAATACCATTTTATCATAAACAAAGGACTGTATATATTTTGTTTGTCAATACAACTAAAAGCGCCTTTAAAAAGTACCTTTAAGAATATACTTGCTAAAATGTCACCACATCTCCAATTGAAGGAATATGAGGCATTGTTGGAAATGTATGATCCCTGTTTCCTACAATTATTTAAAAAAGCAAAAATAAAAAGGAATTGTTAGAAATACAATTTGATATGAAGAGATAAATTTCTTTAAAACATTTCTCATTTAACCGTCTCTCTATCTCTGATACTATCTATTACATGAGATAGCAGCCCCAAAATGGACCACACTGTATATATTAAGAAATCTATTGAGAAAATATATGCATACATACAAAAGTTTTTACAGAACATTTTAATGTATTTAACATTTCTTTCGTGAAACGCAGATATGTGACACAATTCGAGTTACAGTTTAATTATCCATTTATTTATTCTACGAATTTCTATGAAGTTGCCACAAAGTTGAAGTTGAAATCTTGTAGTATACCTATTGTGAACTCACAAATATAACCACAAATAGATGCTACTAAATATATATATATATATATATATATATATATATATATATATATATATATATATATATATATATATATATATATATATATATATATATATATATATATATATATATATTTATTGTTGATAGAGTCGAATGTATTTTATATGTAACAGAAAAGATACAAAAAATGCCATACAAACATTGAATTTAACGTTGATGGTATGTGGAAATGACTTTACTGTCGTTTCAATTTCGTTATGAAAACGTGATGAAAATTATTGTATATCAGACATTTTTCATTTTATCGCCCTAGAAACAAATAGAGCCACATTTCCTTGTCATCGCATACTAAAACTGCAAGACTATGAACAGATTCATTCTTTAAAGTTCTTGTTATACTTACTTTTAGGTTTGTTTTTATCCATGAGCATTAGATGTTCGTGCTTGTGCCACGCCATGGGCTGCGGGGACACCATAGGCCGGTATATATTTTTTATTGTAATCCACGGCCGAATCAACAGCCCAGCCGCAGCGGCAAAATCACCTTACAGTCGAACGCTTGCCATGCTGTCACTGGGTAAACAATCCCGCGTGCTTAAGGCCACTAACCTCCCGCTTGCCAAGGCCAACGGAGATGCTGATGCCTCCACAGACACAGGCACTTCCGCCCCAAGCTAGACGAAGACAGAGACACAACAAGCAGTCACTCAAAACACAACATATTTCAGAGAGATTCAGCAGGTGATGTTTAATATTTGCCAATACATTTTGAATATCTTGAACATGCCACATGGTATCCTCATGATGGACATGAAGAAGTAAACACACCAACCTCTACAAATCACTTATAAAAAACGACGGGTACTACAACCTCACTCCCCCAGTCGCAAGAAATGGACTGATCTCGCGCGGCTAAATGACGGCACGGCACTACTTCAATATACAAGGGTCAAAAGCACCAGGCAAAACAATAACAAATGTGCGTGTATATCACGTTGTCTTTAAAATAAACCAAGAGAACACTTAATAAGGCCTTTAAAACCTATATCACTAATTTTATATTAAACTGTCCTCGGCGCACATGTATTCGGAGCATTCACCTCTTATGATCGCTATCCACATCCACGTGTGTTAAAATACTCATATAAACACTATTATGATTATTACGAACACCTTTTAACTTAAATTACAAACACGCTACTGCAGTTCACTATATTTTCAGCTGAAAAATGTTATCGTTTATCGGTCATAATCGCAAAAAATCTTGATGAAAGGCGTAGCACACCCTACAAACCCAACAACATGGCAACTAATACGCGCAGGAGGTACTGCAGACACTGCTTACACCACGATTAGATTTCTGACCGTCGGAGCGTGCGCAATGAAGAAAAAACATTTATCTTTCGTACAATTCGCCTAGTCGCCACGAGAGGCGACAGCTACCAATGTGCACTGTGCAAATGCAGAAGCAGCACAAAACAAGAACTATTAAATATCAAACTTCGATCTTGTATTTGCTGTTACTTACATTTTGTTAGATCCTAAATATGTAATGACATACAGATTGACTTTTGCAACAACACAATATTATTTATTGTTAAAACTGAATATTGAATAATGGACGAGTAAGAATGGAAAAGTTTAGAAAAATAGATGTGATCACTGATCAGTCACATAATATACATATGTAGGTACATACATATGTACATATATGTATGTATAACACAAAACCTAAATATTGTGACAGGAAACGTTATATACATACATACACAAGTGTTTATATCTGATAACAAATTTAATGTACCTATGTAGGTACATACATATTATATTGTACAGTACCTAGGTATATTCTAAAATAAAGCTTGATATAATAATCAGGATTAGTTAATGGGGGCGATTATTTCGAAATGTCGCTAAAGACAAAATTGCATCACAGTTCGGTGTTGGTTATTGCACATGGGCACATGGGTGTTATTACATACATACATACATATGTTGGTAGTTATGGGAATGGGAATTCGCCATATGAATACCGCGTACCACGCATTGGTACTGGTAACATAGCTGACTTGTCTTTACTTCTCTCGAGAAATTTCATGTTACTATTATTACGTTACCTGTCAAACTTGATATTTTAAAACGTAATAAAAGCTCTCTAAAAAAAGAACCTATTTAACAAGATTCCGAAAATAGAAAATAGGTTTTTAACAAAAATTTGCATACGAAGAGTGTATGCAAATTAATAATGAACAGCTATACTGTATGTATAGCTGTTCATTATTAGGTTTTAATTTCATATGTTATGAATTTCTTAAATGCTGGCCTGTATTACAAAGCTTGGGTTTTTTCATTTCTTTTGTATTCTTTATTTTCGGTTATTCATATTTATGATTTCCATTCAAAATTTATGTAGCTATATAGTTCTAGGAAGTTAAGAAACTTTGTATTTATAATTCTGTAGCCAAATATTTATAGGCCAATTTACTATATTAGTATAATAAGGTATCTTGTAATCCTGCTTTAATATTTGAAATAAGGACAATATACTGTGAATCTCCAATTTAGGTTAATAGCGTACCTCTGGTAGGTAAGTCGACCAGAAAAGAAAAACCAGTTCGAATGTAGAGATGCTACGGAAACGTCGTAGTTTTCCACCTCGTTCTCAAGGAGATACATGCCATTAGATACCTTTAAAGTTTATAAAGAAGATGTGGTGCAACAGTACAACGAGATTATTTAAACAACAGTCATCAACTTAACAATAGCATTAAGCTAAATATTGATATATGCATATTTGGGAAAAGAGGATAATTAATATATAGTTACGTTTTTCTTTAAATGATAATGAACATATAATAACCAATTCAAAAGCTTACAATAAAACCGATAATGTATGGCGATAATAATGATAAATTAAAAATAAATCCTACAAAAATGTAGAAAAATTAACAAAACGTTTTAAGTAGTCAACGGATTTCAGATTGATGACATGGACAAATAACAATATAGTAATATTGGTTCCAAAATTCGGCTAAAAAAATGTTGGACGTCTCGAGTAGTTCATAAATTAAGTTTTGAGTGTTTTTCTCTTTGAGATCGAGGAAGAGAATTATATTAACAATTTCAATAACAAAATTCCAAACCTTCCTGGCCATATAATTTGAAATAATCGGATTTAACAATAGACCATCTAAGAATAGCCATAATATCTACATTAAACAATAAAGTGAGACCGTTCAAAACCATTCCGCGGTGCCATTTAACAGGAATATGAAACACTATATACATAATTCAATAGTACAAATTGCAATAACCCCATTTGATGAATTTACAAGATCAATGTAAATGAAGAGAGGATCAAGATTCCGCATCATCAAAACATTTCTTTCTTCGTATTTTCCTTGGTTACAGAGCGTTTTATATATTATGTTTATACCATTATAAAATGTATATGGAATGTCTTGTGCTCCAAAGACGCTAATAGCTAAGACCACCTCAAAGTCAAGCCTCGACATATATCTAATACCAATGTTTATTCAGGTATTCAAAATTTATAAAGTAATATCTAGTCAGTATGGTATCCACTATTCCAGGTATTGTATTGTACCGTAATTTTCTCTTCTAACCAAAAGCGTACTGATTTTTTTTTTTTTTTTTTTTTGTTAATTATACTTTTGATCAATGGGGGACGTTACCATTTTGAGACCAAGAGCATATTTAATTCAATTTCATTATTGCCTATATTTCAGAAGGAATTGAATGTTTCATTATATTCTTTGTTCAAGATATATTCTTTTAAATTAGGGACGCAAGGCCAAGCTAAACGGTTTCAACTTGTTAGTCGTGTTTTATTGGCATTTATAGAATAAATTTCCACTATTTAATAATTTTTTAATTTACATAGGTTGTTAAGTAAGAGTTATCGCCAATTAGACATCGACATTTTTCAAAACTAAATTTCTGATTAAGAGCTTCCTCCTGCTGCGGTTGTACTTTGAAGAACTAAAAGTTTTTAAAAGACTATTTTCTTTTTTATTCAACAGGGGGAGTTTAAAATTTGGATATTATGTTTTTAATGCTATCTGCAAGGACTCGAACGCTCAACAATTGAAAGGCAAGAATGTTTTTTTATTCGCATCCATGTTTACAGGGCCTCAAGCTATTCGTCCACCTAACTCCCAGATAATCACAGAAACACACATACACCCAGCCGACTAATGTGGGAGTCAATCCACTCTCAAATTGCTCCGAACCCGTAATCTAGGCCAGTTCCTGGCCTTATTAACCATGGATATCTTCTGCAACGCAATTATGAGATAATTTGTCATTAGAACTTCCCAATATAACCATTTAGGTTGAAACGGAAGTATTATTTTTATAAATAACATACAAAGTGTTAAGGTTTCGTCTAAATATCCAGAATAAGCAAATAATAACTTGTTGAAATAAAAGTAATTTCTGTTGTGGACTTGACATTCATAATCTAAAACCAAATAAAAATAGTGATTGCCATTATGTAGTATCCTGCCTTACATTTAGATTGACCCTACCGGATAATCCAAAAACTTAAATCTAAAAAACCATAAGTACTGTACACATATTTATATCATTTATCAGCATTGTGATATTACTATTAATGTTAATAGTAATGTATATACTATATATGTTAATATAATGTATAATTGTAAATATATATACCGTAAAAAGTCATATATTAATCATTCAAGTATTTATCTTAATAAACGAGGTATTGGCAAAGTAATTACAAGTACATGGATTCATGTGTACTTCCTAATAAAAATAATGTATGGGATGAGTCGAAGAATCCAACGCCATGTAGAAACTAAACATTAGGATTGATCATTATATAGTAAGAAACTATTCAAGTTACATTATACAAAAGTATCAAATTTATAAATTATCAAAGGTATTGTAAAATTTGTAAAACGTGAACCTTTAAATTCAGTGTTTAGTTCATCTAATTTTATTCAATATTTCTCTTTGAATATTGTACGTTAAAACATTACAAAAAAAAAAAGCACACTAAAAGTGATTTATTATAGTATATTTATTTTTAAGTACCTACACATTATTAACCAGTGTATAAACTGTTGCCTATTTGATTAAGGGGATTCCCAAAATCGGTTATATGCCAAGTATTTCGTGTTGTCATATGATTTACCTTTGTATTTATACAAAAATAATTATCAATAATTTTAATTAGGTTTTTTAACTTTTCCATTAATAATTGTTGGCACTTTTAGTTCATGATTTAAACTAAATTTTATCTCAAATTCTCTCAAACGATTATGTTTTAAGAAACCCTACATTTATGTTTTTGTTATGTTTCTGATCGTTATCTTCACAGCTTTTACCTTTATTTAACTTATTTGAATTATCTGTTTTTAGTACTTTATATTTTCTATTAAAAGTGAAAATTAGAGTGAATAGTGACATATAGTAATATTTTACTCTAGTGGCAGTACGCAGAGATATATTTTAAACAATCTTCAAACACGTAAAGGAATCCGATACTTTATACTAGAGTATAATGTTTTAAAACACAGCTTGACACTGTCATAGGTGTAAAATTATTCTATAACAAATCTACATAAAATCTATTGGGTCAATTAAATTATAGAATTTAATTAATTACAAATAGTTGCGATATTAACTCATGTTTACGGGATATTACTACATCGTTTACCTCTATGCCATGCGTTAAAATGTTTTCTTCGTTTATGTCAAAAATAGGATAATAAGATGTAAGTTTTTATGCCACACTGTAACCATTGTTTATATATTTGTAATTCTTTGATAATCAAATAGCCATGTAATTACAAATCATTGTTAATAATAGTTATACCCTAAAATTTTTAAAATTATAGAAATGAAGATGACGGAATTTATCAATTTGATTGAAAACACTTAACTGCCATTAGCTATAAGTGTAAAAATACGCAAGTATATACTACTTTATGTATAATCCCAGTAATCGAGATTAATGTTCATTGTCCTTTTTACATACTGCTCGTCAATAATAGGAAAAAATGTAAGATTTCTCTTCTATACGTAGAAGAAAGAATAAGGGCAGCATTCGCCTATTTACTGCGCACCTCGTGGGCGGCCCGGTAAAGACTTGTTTCTATTCTTGACGAGCAATACAACATATATCATACAATAGGCATATAACAAAATTATGGTACATTAAGTATTGATAATGAAAGAAAATTTATTTGCTATAATAACAATTTATATACATCTATAAAAACATATAACATATCAACATTAATTAATAAAATACGAAAAGGAAAAGGCATATAGCATTCGGTATTAAAAATGAAAACAATTGAACAGTACTATTATCATTTATTTAAGCCATTATAAGCCATATGATGCACAATTACAATTCTTGTTGCACAATAGCACTGACCACAATGAAGACAAGCAGCTGTATAAGTAGTCAGAAAATTTGGTAACTGCGTCTGCCAACTGTACCTACATCAAAAACTGGTTGGGCTTATCTACTTCTTCTCTTGGACCTTTTTATATAACAGTCAATTACTTTTAGAATAAATATATCTGGTTTCACAAAATACTTTCTCATTTATTGTCATTATTTATACATACATATTTATATATTCTGTATGTAGGTTATCCAAATCAATGTGATACTTCCATTACAATATTGTAGCTATACAGCATAGACTAATAAATAAAAGTATAAGCTATTTTCAATCAACACACAAAAGTTGTTCATTTTATGTCCAATTTTTATAGGAATATTAAAGAGTTTCTTTTTTTAATTGACTAAGATTGACATTTTCATGATTAGAATATATCTTATAGAATGTCATAAATAAACCACTTCAAACAACGACCAGGCACACCACAAACTTTACTTGATAAAGGCTACATTCAAAATACACAAATAAAAACTACTCTTTTAAATTTTACACTCAAAAACTAAAGTATTAAACTTACTTACACTTAGTTCTAAATATTAAGATTACATATCAGAATAGATGCTGCGACAAACATATTTAGAGATGAGTAAATAAACATATTAATATTGATTTATCCTGTTTGAGAAAATCTTAAATGGATAAAATAAAATGAATAATAACCATTCCAAAACAAAACTACATCGATTGAAATTTTAATATTTACAGGCAATTAACTTACTACAATGTACTTCCATTGCTTTATTCCTTTCTTTTTTTTTACTTTTCCGCACCACTATACGCGGAAAAGTAATGTAATCGTGTAAAGAAAAATGGAGAAAATTTTTTTTGGTTAATTTTTCGGCCTAAAAACAAAAAAAAATAGTTTTTAAAAAATTTTTGCTGTGTGTGTGTGTATCGTTGTCGTCGGCGTTTATTCTTGTTAGCACGATAACTCAACTAAATCATGTCGGATCGATCGGGTTTTGACTGACTCTGACTGGAGACGTCTCCCAGACGACACCTATTGATTTTGAGGTGGGTAAAACACATTCTACCATGTACATGGATCATGAGAAAGTACAATGGTGGATGATATGAGAAATGTTTGAGACACCCCACCCTGTCTATGGATCATGAGAAAGCACGATGGTGGACTATTTGAGAAATTGTTTTTATTAATACGATAACTCAACTAAATCGTGTAGGGTCGATTGGGTTTTGACCGATTCTGATCGGGAGCGTCTCCCAGACGACACCTATTGATTTTGAGGTGGATAGGACACACCCCACACCCCACCCTATCCATGGGTTATGAGAAAGCACGACAGTGGACTATTTGAGAAATTTTTTTTGTTAACACGATAACTCAACTAAATCATGTCGGATAGATCGGGTTTTGACTGATTCTGATCGGGGACGTCTCCCAGATGACACCTACTGATTTTAAGGTGGATAGAACACACTCTGCCATGTTCATGGGCCATGAGAAAGCACAATGGTGGGCTATTTGAGAAATTTTCTTTGTTAGCACGATCACTCAATTAAATCGTTTCGGATCGATCGGGTTTCAACTGATTCTGATTAGAGACGTCTACCGGACGACATCTATTGATTTTGAGGTGGATAGGACACACCCCACCCTGTTCATGGGTCATGAGAAAGCACGATTGTGGACTATTTGAAGAAAGTAAAACTGTTGCATAAAACACATATTCTGCGTTTATGTGTTGGTTTATTTCTTCTCGGCTACTCAATTTCGAGATAGAGATGTTCTACGTGCGGAAAAGTCCGTTTTAAGGTTTTAAAACTGTTTATTTTTTTAATAGCGGTAATGTGTAGCCTGCAGTAGCGAGACTGCAGTGCCGGTATACCGGGATCCCGTATTATTTTTCAGTCCCGATAAATCAGGATTACATGTGCGGGATTCCGCAGGATTGGTAAATGATACGCACGTAACCTCTGTATTTTGAGCGCGCTTTTCTGAGACGAATTTCACAGCGTCGTCTTACTAATTTGACAGCGACTTTGATGTACATCCAAAACGCATCTAAATATGTTGAACTTCAAACAGAGAATCAAGATGACACCGTTAACTTGTAACATCTTTAACGTCTAAATTAGTGATATGGATAGAGATTAAAATAATAATCGAAAGATTGTATTGCAAGCAGAACTAGAACGATGATACCGAAATAATACCTGTAACTTAACTGCTCGAGGAGCAAGAAAATGAGATGCCTCTTTCTACACTTGCACAGACTTAAAAAGCTTCTACCTCGACATCAATTTCATTACGAGATGAATTAGAATATATTCTACATAGTAAAAGTATGTGCATCACAAAACCAAAGTCAGATATTAATTCATTAGAGTTGCTCATTTAATACGAGATGGTTTTGCTTGACTCTGGTGGAACAAGAGGTAAATTGATGACTCAATTGTCTTAATTCGATTCCGCCTAAAAGTATGGAAGTTAAACGGGCGTTTTCGCTGGTTATTTTACAACCAATATAAGAAGCAATCTGGGTGACGATACATCGAGTATGTTATGTTTCCAAGGAAACATTTTCAGTATATTAATTTTTTTCATTTGTGATCTTTTATTAAAAAATAAATTAAGAAACTTATGTTTTATTTATATTCCTAGTTGTTTTCTAAAATGTTATGCTAGCCATGCGGGGTCCCGGCAATACCGGGATCCAGCGGGACTACAAATTCGTATTCTGCAAATACCGGGTTTGAAAATATATAGCGGGATTGCAGTCCCGAGTAATATGTAATTATATTCATATAAACGTATTGCTCCACATTTATAAGCAGTTTTAAAATAGTCTTAAATGAAATAATTGATTTCAAATTTGAATATCATTTACAAATGTTCTTTAATGTATCTTTAAATTTAAGTTAATGTACCTTGTACAGAAACGGAAATTAAAATACGTCTAATGGATGAGCAGGTGAATTAAAGAATTTACCTCCAAATCCGATTAGTATATTTTGTTGTTGTGAATTAAACAATTTGCACCTACACTTTTATACCACATTCTATTTTATGTATATTACTGTATCCTTTTATATATTTTAAATTAATATTTTCATCAATAAAACAATATTAGTTTGGGTTACTGCAATAAAACTGTTAAATTAACTTATATTACAATGAGGCAATATTATGGTAACTACATAATTTACAATAAGCACAAAATTGAAAAAACATAAAACACTGCATTATCAGCTTTCTCCAAGATCCCCTCATGACTGATGTAGCAGGAGTTGCGTAGAGACACACACACATTCATATTTTGAGATGTCGATTTTCTTAATGGACCTCAAACCCACACTGGCATTGGTTACAGTATACGGTTCAAAGTACGTACCATTCTTTTATTGTATACTAACCAACCACTGTATTGTATACCAACACTTTTTTCAAATAAACTTACATAGTCAAGCCTGGAAAAGCGTAACTATATAAGCGACGTTATTATGAGTACAATCACATATATACATGTTGTTACAATTTTTATTCCTTAAAAAAATCTTACAGGAATTGAATATTATATTAATAATTAAAATAATTATGCTAACTAATGTTCAAAACTGGGTATCCCTGATCTCCATGGGAGCTTTCAGGAGTTGCAGCCAGCAGCCACTGTCACTATTACAAACAGAGCCCATGTAATTCTGCAGCAAACCTCACGAATTGGTCCATACGATTCTCCAAACTAACGGCCTGCAACCTACAGCCTCCTTAAATACACTGTTATATTTGACCTCATTTAGAAAAAATCTAATTGGGCCATATCCGATGAATGGGATGATCAATGAAAACTCATTGAACACCTGGAGTATTAACCATTGGAGTAACTGTGTATATTATACTATATAATTCGTATAATATATTTATTATACGAAATAATTCTAACCAATATTCTAACAATTATTCGGATATTTTAGTTAACACATAAAATAATGTTTTTCAACTCAAATAACTCAAAAGTACGATTGATGTTACTCTTTAATCCGCCGTGATTGCATCTATATTCTAACAAATATTAATAATAATATCCCTGATTATCACAAATCAGGAACAAAAACAAAAATTGTAACTTGGTTGATAGCAGTCATGCTAGAGAAAATTCTGTAAAGGTTAGTGCAAAATTCTCAATAGATTTCAAGTGTACTAAATCACTTGTGTAAACATTGGGTAATATTTTTAAAACGTCTACATTATCATCAAATATTCAATAAAAACAAGTAATTGGCATAAAACTATATGATTCCTAATTAATCTGCAACAATTTTTACAACTAATGCATCAATGTTTTATTTTCGTATATTTTAAAGTTGATTTTCATTTTTTTTTTTTTTGAAGCATGTAAATAAAGTAATTGTGAGTAAAAAAATTTACAGTACAAATTTTCAGAAAACAAATGATGACAATGGTTTAAGAAAATTACACAAAGTAGCGGTATAAGCTATAAACGGTTGTAAATGCATCATAAAAGCGTAAGTGAGTTTTGATTACATGCTTAATTTTCAATGTTTCTAGAAATAACTATATAATACATAATATCTTTGAAAACATTATCCAGGGTTACAACAAATTCCTATAATAGCTAATAATCTTTAGGGTAGACAGTTTGGATGTATATTGATTTTGCAAATATATCAATATGAAATTTTAAATAACTTACATACAGACAGATTTGTGTGGAAAGTATACCATCACTGGAATAAAATGTAAAACCAAAAATTTATTTGATTCTGGTCCCTTTAATATATACATATTGAATAGTTCACAGATACTAACCAATTCAACTACAGATTTATTAAGAAGTGTATCTCCCAGAACATTAAGAAATGAAGATGTTGGTCTTAATTTCTACCATATCCAGAAACAATCTGCTTTAAAAATTCTCAATTTTCAAGCATAAGTAGTTCTTCATTGTTACAGTAGATACTACAGTAGTATAATAATTGAATGCCAGATAGCATTGGATGTAAGATGATCATATACAGCACATCCAAAAGCTGACCGTACAGAGTGACACAGTTAGTCTGATGATACAATCACTTTTCATAAGAAATATGGAGTCACGATATGTAAATCTATTAAGAAATGCGGTAATACTACTATTTACAGCTATGTTTTTAAATTTAGGTAGGCCATATTCCCTGAAGAAATTATAACAAACTATTTCTTACATTCTCCTCAACTACACTATTAGATACATACAATCATATAGGACAGACATACAATCTATGACGGTTATAAAAATCATATACCCTATACTCAAAGTTTTCAAATATTTAAAAAGAAATGCAATACATCTTTCTGCATTTCTCTCACGCACAGATAAGTTTGACGAGTTCATATATTTATATATTTACTTTGTTAAGCAATTTTGAAAATAAAAAAAAATAATATAACATACCTGACGTTGATGAAATAAATCTTATATATAAATTATATAATTCATAAAATAAATCTTATAAATACAGCAACATATGCCACAGAACAAAGGCATCTGATCAATTGTTCTATTTACTGCAAAAGTAATAGAACATAATTGAACATTTATTATAGTCTAATTTAAATTATCATTTCTTTCAAAGGTATCTTTATTGTATGTTACCATTTATTTTTTATATTCGTATTGCCTTTTTAAACGAAATGTTATTCTTGAATGTTATTTCCGAACTTATTGATTTTCAACTCTCAAAATTAAAACTGAAAATTTACTTCCAGCTGAAGATTTTAATATATAACAAATATATTAAAGATATTTAGATATCAATTTTCTAATTACAAATCTTACAACTATTATTATTAATGATAAAACAATTACACCGAATGACTAATTGTGAATTGGTATAAAAAATGTATGCAGTCAAAAAAAAAATTACTCATGCCAATAATAAATTTGCCACTAACTTATTATTCCTCTTTACAAAGCTTCATTCAGAACATTATTTAGAGTAGGGACTAATTACATATTTAATTTTTTAATACATTTTCCTGAAAATTCCTATACAAAAAAATATTTTGATCTAGTCAATATTTTACTAATGGAAATTGTATAAAACGATTAAGATCATATTTATTGAATAATTAAACAATCTTCAATACCTTATCTTGACCATTGGTGTGGTTAAATGCACAATCAAACTTAAAATATAGTTTTAAAAGAAAATTTAAAAACTTTCATGTTTACATTTCTTTTAATTAACTATTTAATTGTATTTATATTTATTTTATTATATGAAATTTAATTCAATAATAGACACTTGTTAAATGATAATGTTCTATGAAAAAGTAATTTCTATCTCTATTATTTTGCACAAAATAAAATTTTAATTCATCTAAACTTATAACTTTCCAATAAATTTTTGATTATAGCAGGGTTGTATATGTATATAAAACATTGGGTTTATAAAAC
This sequence comes from Rosalia funebris, assembly GCA_037954035.1. Lineage (NCBI taxonomy): Eukaryota > Metazoa > Arthropoda > Insecta > Coleoptera > Cerambycidae > Rosalia > Rosalia funebris. The sequence continues at coordinate 32,823,891 of JAZFAV010000002.1, forward strand.
AATTGTAAATAGAAAAATAAAACAAATATATGAAGCTACAGAATTTCTATTAACTAATCTGTTAAATAATAAACATTTTATAATTTTTATATAAAAAAAAACTACTATATAATGTACACACCTAATACATTTTTCAAGTTATCTAAGAAAATAAACCAAACTTAAAATATTACAAAATTCTTATTAAATACAATAATACACATTATTGTGACAATACATCAAAGCTTAAAAATAATTATTATAAGCAAATCTATTAGGAGCCAGTGGTCTAGAAGGGTTTGCTTGAGGAGCTCTACCTCTACCTCCACCTCCAATAAACTGAGTTCTTGAATGAATTAAATTATTATATGTAGATGGTGACGCTTCCTCATGAATTGGTAGCTTATAGTGCGAGGGGGGACTTGGGGGACTATAGTGTGACAGGTTATAATTATCTGTTGAACGGGGAAAACTACTTCTTGTGGTAAAATTACTTTTGGTTGAGGTGTCAAAGTTATCTTTGTCTATGCCCCTACTAAATTTACTAGGGGAAGTCAAACTGTCCAATCCTGCTCTTGACTTAGCAAGCAATTGAGCAGGGGTTAGGGAAGCGAGGGATTGGGTGATCGGAATTTTAGAATAAAAATCACTTTCTGTAACCTGAGTACTGACAGAAAAATTGATCGAATCACCACCGCACTGTACTGCAGCTGTTTTATAAAGAATTTTCTGACGTTTTTCACAAGATTCACATTTAAAAAAATCTGTTTGTACCATCTTTGACAACTGATTGTTACCAAACATATAAGACCTCATATTAGGTTTTGACTCAATTGAAGAACTATTTTTATTAATCATAAATGGAGGAGGAGGAGGAGAGAGTTTCCGTACAGCTGGAGCAATACCTGGATTTGGTGACATTTCTTTGTCAACATCGACAACAGCTTCTTTCATAACGCCAATCTTCTGAAGTAGGTGGTTAATGAAATTAGTGAATGTCATTTTCTGCTCATGTTTTACTTGATGCTGAGTAAAGGGAAAAATAACTGGAGGCATCCTTAGTAGGGGGGACTTGTTCTTCTGCTCCTCAACCTTGTAGTTGTCCGTACGATGTACAATTAGCTTGCCAGTATATTTTTTTTCATTAACTCCAAGAATTTTGATTGCTTCTTGACATCGCTGTATGACTGTAATCCACCAGTGAATATATATTATACAATTACATATACACATTATTGTTACGGTAACAAAAAAACAATAGCGTTATAGACAATTTATTAAAAAAATTAATTATAACAAACATTTCTCAATTCTCTAACATATAAATCCTATATACAATAAAATATGGATATAAAGGAATTTTAACTTACCCTTTATCTTTTCCTGTAAAAGTGCTGGACTTGAAGAAGCAACTGTATAAAATAAAGCTATAATTAAAACTTGCATTTTGTGTTTAGTGAAGTGTATATATAAATCTTGAAAATTATCTGAAATATTTTGTTGATTTCTTTTCAAATTTATGAATATTTGAAGTAATATAGTTTCAACACGAGCTTATTTTATATACAAGTTGGCTATATATTGTAATGCATAGCTCAACAGGTCAACTACTAATACTTTAATTAGTTTTCGAATACCTATTGTAATTTGATATTTAATATCGAGTAACTTTTTATTATAAACTATGTCACATGCTTTTGTTAGTCTTAATTGTACTTATTTTAAAACTTATTTTTAAAGTATTTTTTTATATAAACTACACTTGGGTATATGCATATGTTTGTTTCTTATGACATTTTTCGTGAGGAAATGGACATAACTTTTTTTTTTAAGCAATTTACCAAAATGAGTCATTGATACCCAGCTAATGTAATTTATATATTTGTTTATATTTAAATTCATATTTAAAATATTCTGTGGCAGTAGTATGCCAATAATACGTTGCTTTTGTGAAACAGGAGTATTGAATAATTACAATAAAACAAAAGGAGCTCAACAAGAAGTATGTTGCAGGTTAATAATTGACCCATTGATGAATGCTTATATTATACCACTGTATATAAATATTCGTATGTTAGTGGCAACACATACACTTAGAAACCGTTTACATATACCTCCAAACTATATACTTAAAATAAGCAAAAAAAAAAGAAATATCACACCTTCAGGTTTTGCTGTGATTGCCAAAAACTCCGATAATGTAATCTTCTTATCTTGGAATAACTAGAAGTAATAAAAAGGTAAGCTGTAAATCATAACAAATATACAACCTTATTACTCTTGTCATTTCTTCTTTGGTATCTGCTTTTATTCTTCCCTGATTTTGAGCTACGGAATTTTCCAAACTTCTTGGTATATTAACTCCAATAGATGTAGGGATAATAGGTATCTGGGGAGCTGAAGCTGGCAGCTGAATGGCAGATATAGGTTTTATTATTATTTTATGTGGTTGAGGTAAACCAATACCAGACATAGGCCGAGGTTGTCCTACAAAATTGGGACCGCTCAAAGGTTGAGGTGTCCCAATAAAGAAATTTTGATCATATGGATCATATGGTTGTTGAGACTGTTGTGCAGGGTGAGATTGTGGCTGTGGTGTAAAATAAGAATTAGCTGGAGGAGGAACAGGAGCGGGAGCAGGCACCGGAACTGGAGCTGCTTGTATGGAATGGGGATGCACAAAATGCATTTGTGGTTGTAATGTTGGCATAGTATTAACTGGTTGTGACCTTGTTTCATTAAGTTTTTCAGCAATTTCCTGTAAGAATGATTTTTTTTCTTCTCTTTTTCTTCTTGGTGATCTTGATCGACTCCTTCTCCTTTTTAACCAAAGTTCACGATCTGATTCTCTACTATTACTACGACCTCTGTGTCGATGACGAAGAGGAGAATACCTAGTATGTCTACTTCTATAATATGGGCTGTGACTTCGGCTTCTTCTTAATGATCTTTTCTCTTCTCTATAACTTTGTTCTCCAGACCTATGCAATGGACTTCTTAAGGGGCTTCTCCTTGGTGAATTTCTTCTAATCGGACTTCTCCTTACACTCGTGTTCAAAGGACTTCGCCTAAAAGGGCTTCTTCTTAGAGGGCTTATACGACCTGAGCTTCTTCCTCTTATGGGACTCCTTGTTCTTCTTTTTTTTAGGCTAGATGTTTTTGAAGGACTAACAGATTTTCGAGATGTAGTTGTTATTTTTGGACTGCGCTGTTTACGTGTCACACTCTTACTTTTACTTCGTAAACATTTCAAACGTTCTCTAAGGTCCCGTGGCGGTTTATTCTGTTCAATTTTTTCCTTTTGTCTTTTTACTTCCTCAATGTCTATTTCCATTTCCATACCAGGAGGAACTAATCCAGTTTCGACTAAACTTAGTTTCTCAGAAATAATTTTCTTTTCTTTATCCTTCTCACATCTTGCCTTATCTCTTTCAATATCTCGTTTAGTTTTTTCTGGATCTCTGCGAATGTCAAACTCATCAGCGTCTATAATTTTATCTTTACTTTTTTTAGGTTTCTGTTCACTAGATTTGTCTTCATGTTTCTTCTTTTTCCCTTTATGACGCTTTTCTTCAGGTGCAGATATAATAAATCTTTCTACATGGTCAATTTTGGTGGAGACTTTTGATACCTCTGCAGGCTTTTGTTTTCTTTTTTTTGACTTCTCAATTTTACTTTCAGATATATCCTTCGGTTTCTCATCTGATGTAATTTCATTTTTTATTTTATCTTCATCCCAAGCATCATCGTCAACTATATCTAGACCGTCCATAAAATCTTCTTTCAAAAAATCATCAAAAAAATCACCAGGAACATCTTCTTCTTCAATTTCATCAATATTTTCCGCAGATTTAGTTATCATGGCTTCTTCGGGATCCTTGTCATTTGAAACCCCATTATCCATTTTACCACTGTTCAATTTAATTTCCTCGACTTGTAACAACTCACATTTATTTTTCTCACAGCTTAATGTTTCACTACAGCCTTCTTCTTTCACGTTATTAACACTGGATTCTAATTCTACACAATTTTTTTCACGGGTATTTTGTGAACATTTTGTTGATGTACTTACTTTATTATCACTATTGACATCAGACATTCCCTCTATTTCTTTCGTCATATTTAGTTACGTACATTTATTTAAACACAGTAAGTAAAGTACAGTCGTTTTGCTTTTGCCGGTTTTACGAATAAAACCCCTAAAAGTTTACACCATTTTGCACACCGCCATATTCTCCACAGAGAGATCATAGAAGATGAACCACAAACCAACCACTAGTAAAACATGAACCTACGAGCAAAATCTGTCTCTTTGCTCGTAGACATGAACGATGGTAAATGCAATCAGCGCACATTTAATTCAACCAATCACAAGAGTTGTCAAACAAGTGTTACCATCTTAATATTTTAAATATTATCATGAAGATCCAATTGTAAACAATTTTATCTCTTTCCGATTAATACAATAGTTCATCTACAATATATAAATATTGTTACTTGTTACCTCTAGGCCCTCTGGCGTAGAATTTATTATTAAAAGTATAGAAATTCAGTCAGTCGTTATTTACTTATGCTAGTTATGCTAAATATAGCCTTAAAAGTTACATTTTTAATTTATGTCTGCGATTAATAAACGTAAGGTATATGTATCCCTTTATTGTATATTGTATCCCTGTATTGATTATATTTTTGATTATATGATTTATTTTAAGATTATCGGATCTTAAATTTCTTTTCACACTTATCAGCAACAGCAACAAAATTCTTTCATACATTGAGAGTTGTTGCAACAGAATTTTTAATTGTCTATTAAATTCAAAATATTGTGTTGATCAAAACATTGTGTTGAGAAAAATAGCACTGGAAATAGCAAAAAAATAAACATTATTATAAATGAATATAAAATACAGCACCGACTCCTAATGAAATTCCTTACTGACCTATTTATTGTTTCGAATAAACCAGTTCACTATTCTGGCATCAGAAGCAATGAATATTTGTTTAGTAGAACAAATTATTTTTCAATTACACCATCAAAAGTGCAATGTCATATTTAAATGTTCAGATTATTTATGTATATGTATAAATATAATATCTAATACAATAAATAATATGATCAGTGTACTAAATAGAACAGTAGTAATTAAATTAATATGGTAATATACTAATTCTTGTATCAAACGAACGAATATGCATATACAGTACACATTCTTAGCATTATGTACTTTTAAATTGTGTTTAATAATGTTTTTCCTAATTCATTCCAAAATTAAAATTTTCCTATTGATATTTGAGTTTAGTGTCTGTGAATTATAGATGTGTGAGATGCATAATAAAACGTGATTATATTCTGTGATGTCCATAAGATGTAAATTAATTGGATATTTAAAGTATATTGGCACAGTTTTTTCATTGTTGGCAGACATATTCTGGATATTTTGTGTAAATAGTAAATCTATGGGAGAAATATAAAAGATCCACAGTTTATCAGTTCAGCGCCTAAAGTCTTTTGATATTCTTGTTTCTCGTTTTTATCATCTCTTGAGCTTCCAACCACCCGCTATCGAAAAGTGTGTACAATACACGTTTTCCTTCTTCTTCATTATTCGTAAAGGTATTCTGTGGTTTTTAATCCATCTGTTTAATGTTTGTATTTATTTTGTGAATCTGTATAACAGTTTCTATGCTTTCTACCATTTCTACACGAATAGTTTGTTTTTGTTCTGTGGGTTCTGTGTTCTGTGTAAAGTCACCATCGTCACCATAGACTACAGTAAAAAGCAGTATCCAGCGTTGCTCTGATTGATCGGATTGGTGCAACCAAAGTAAACTGGCGCGTTGTTTGGGTTTTAAGGTTTAAGGTTATGTTTACACTTTGACAAACTTCTTTAAAACGTTGTTTGTATACATACATATTTTTGCCGTTTTAGAGAGATTGTTTTACAAACCTGTTCGTTAGAACATATTGTTTAGATACTAAGACCTTGTTTTAGCAAGAAATCATGGATCCATCTTCATGTTCTGCATCTGTTTCAACAAATTCTGAAGAAATAATTCCATCAGACGCGTGTCACCGTTGCAGTAAAAAAATTAAAAATGTGGGATTAAGAAACCGTCATCACAAGAGTCCATAAAATAGATAATATAATGTGTTGAATCCTAAAATTAATTACATTATTTGTCCATTATGTGAGGAAGCAACTGATTTGATAAGTCGAGAGGGATTACACAAACATCTTGAAGCACATCAGGTGACTATTGAGTTAATCACTTTCAAGTTTTCTAGCAAACAATAATACAACACATGGAAGGATGAGGAAAAAATTGAGATAAATTATGCAATGCACAGAGTGATTCGCAAAAAGGAACATAAGATATTGTACTATGATTGTAACTGAAGTAACCGCAAAGGTAGGTACAATACTCGATACCTACAATAAGAAATATAGTTATTTCTTTGGTAATTGTATACAAGAAGTGTTCCTGGGCAAATGCTTACGAAACTTTTCCTACCCCCCTATTTTCGAGGGTGCTGGAGACGAATCTGGCTTCAGTTTCATCCGCTCGGACACAGTTTTCGAGAAAATGAATTTTCCACTTTTCCGCATGAGGGCATTTTTTATATCAAATAACTTTCACTTCACATTATATAGATAGATAATATTAATACCAATAGATGCTACAACACTTCCTTTACACATATCATGTATTAAACCGTCATAAAACAGAAACTTTCGATGTTTAGTTACTTCAAATGTATACAATGACTTGCAGTTGGCGTCGTCCATTGTAATCGTACGCCCTCCGTGTCGTTCGATGAAACTACATACATACAGAGAGGCTCCAAAAGCTAACTTTGAATATTAACAACTAAATACGCTGTTATTTTGAAGGATACTAACCTAACCTAACCATAATAAGTAGACAGTCAGGTTAGGTTCTTCCAACAAACATCCAAAAGTGAGTAAAATATAAATTATCCAACAAAGTTTTTAATTCCTACAATCCCATATCTAACATACTTAGTTTATTATGTGTGTATTTTGCTTTTGTACCTGTATTGAATTTTCATTTCAAGTTTAGGCTTACTTACAAGAAGAAAATAAATATGGTAAAATTTCTTAAAAAATTATATATACATATAAATAGGACTGAATTGTTAACCTGGTTTATTAAGTTTTACAAATGTTTCAGTCTTTTGGGGTACTGCTTATAACCACAGATGTTTTTCGAAATTTTGAAAATGGAATGTACTGGGTCCTAGGCGAGGTTTAGAGGGGTTTCACCTTCGCCATTGCACCAAATAGACGCCCCCTCCTTTGATTTTCCGAATTTTAAATAAAGCACATTTTAAACGTAGCTATCTGGTGTTTTATTTGGGTTTACCACAGTTATTCCCGTTATATGAGTGTATTATTTTATTCAGACAATAAAACTATTAAACATATATAATTAAATACGCATCTTAATCTGGATATTTTTTTCTTTTCTATAAAAAAAAAAAATAAAAAAGGTATTACCTATTTACATATTTTTATTCAGATACACTACATTACATTTTAAACTTGAAATATTACCTATCTAATTTCAGTTCATTAGATAGGTACATTACATTTTTAAATGAGAAAATAAGTAAATCTATTATTACTTTTTTATTTTAGACATTCATTAGACAGAAATCGTGAAATGCAAATAACGTATCATTTTTACAAACGTGGAACCCCCCGAAATTTAAATTAGTACACGCCCACCGACCAATCAGCGCAATGCCGGGTAGTACTTTTTACTGTAGTCTGTAACCACTACTAACCAGTTTGTTTTTGTAAGGTGGTGTTTTTAGTTTCTAACCTTATATGTATGTAATTTTAATTATTTACTAACGTATACACATATTCTTTTTTATTAATGTTTTATTTTACTTTAACATATATCAGGACAAATTTTAGTGTCAGTCTTTTACGAACTAAATGGTGTAGACGCCAATCGGTTCATTTTCATTTTTCTAGTAAAATGTCTAGTAAATGTAGAGTAGCTGTATGTCAACTTACATCAACCAATAACAAAAAGGAGAATTTAAACAGCCTAAAAAAATTAGTATACGAAGCTCATGAAAAACATGCCAAGGTAAGATTACAATCAGACCTCAAACTTAACAAATGACTCCTCCTTTTATCCTGATAAAAACCATGAAAAAAGCTTGTTAAATAAATAGATTTATCATATTACCATTATATATAATTATATAAACTGGAAGTAGCAGACTATAGCGGATCGTTGTATTATACTTGTGATCTAGATTAGTTACAATTAAAATCAAAAATTAAATATCAACTAAATTCCAACCTCTATCTAGGCAAAAAATAAATGCAAACTTATACGTAATAAATGGAAAAAAAAATTAAATCCTTTTTTTTAAGAGATTACTATATTCAGTATTACATAAAAGCATCATATAAAGTTAACAAAATATGAAGTCCAAAAATATGATTTAATGGATTGTTTAAACACATTTTAAAAAGTATCCAGTTTTAAACCCTTGTCTGAAAGAGATGAACTATAAAATATTTCTCATTTACCATTTGAGTAACTGCAGTGATAATAGACAGTTTTTTTTAGAATATCTATTATTATATCTAGTTCAAAGATTATTTTTTCTAAATATTTTTTTGTAAATGTAGTAATTTATGACAAAAATTGAATAAACATATCTATAAATAGAATAAGAAACAGTGAAAAATTTGTTTTATTGTATGTTTCCTTTACACTTCTATAATACTTTCAGGTCATATTTTTGCCCGAAGCTTGTGATTTTATAGCAGTTGATAAAAATGAAGCAAAGCATTTGTCAGAGCCCTTAAATGGACCTTTGATGGAAGAATATAAAAATCTTGCAAAAGAAAATAACATTTGGCTGTCTGTTGGTGGGTTTCATGAAAAGAATGATGAGGTATGTATTACAGACTATATAATCATTATAAAAGGGACATCTGCAAAATGATTTTTCTTGTTTCAGGTCATTTATAACTCTCATGTTTTAATAGATGATGAAGGCATAATTAGGTCAATTTATAGAAAAATTCATTTGTTCGATGTATCTATTCCTGAGAAAAATGTGTTTCTAAGAGAATCTGACTTAAATACTGGTGGTTCACAAATATTGGCACCAGTAAATACACCTGCAGGTTGTTTAGCCTTGGCTATTGTATCCTTTTATCTGTAATGCTGTGAAATTTGTGAATATAATATCACACATAAATTGTAAAACATTTTGAAATAACCTCATATAATTTACATACATACATTGACTATGGAAATAATATTTGAGGCAAGAATATCCAATTGTCTCCTATTTTAACTTATTTCATTTCTAAGCAATGAATATACTATACAATATAAGTTTATCTCTAAAAATTATATTTAAGATACTGGTGAAGCAAATAATATGTATCTGTACATATGTATCGGAAAAGTATTTATTCATTTGCAGAAAAGTATTTTTTTCCCTTTAAAAATTAAACATTCACACCAATGAAAGATGGTATGCCTCCTAAACACATTGAGATGATGAGAAAACTGCTTTACAATAAATCTGCTAGTTGATCTCCATCATCACCTGATTTAACTCCCATAGATTTTTTCAATTGGGGTTATTTGAAAAATACTATTTAGGTAACAACCCTTCCTATTCGTGAAGATGTAGAGGTATATGTAAGATGATTGATACAAAATATAATTATTCAATAATTAACTGCAGTTATTTGAAATACACTCGGAATCGGTAATAACGACATCGAGGGAACCAATCATATTAGGTCATAAAAGCCGATAGTCGTAAAAACCGATAATTAAGTTTTTTGAAATTGTGGAATGTAAAACTTCAAATTCCTTTGTCAAATCTTTATTGGTTGCTCCATTCTTCAACTTTGATATGATACGTGTTTTTTTCTTCAATATTAAAATGTTTTCGTTTTCTTGATGACATTATTTGCCTGATTTCTTGGTTTCACAATAATACCACAAAATAGACGGATGCCTGTAGGGTACCACAAGCAATAAACAGACAAGATAGGGAATGTCTATATTCCACTGTATTGGCTACACGTGTGCTGATGACCATAATAAACTTTCTTCTTAGAATCGACCTAAACATGCTGTTATTGTAATAAACCAGATGTGGATATTAGTATTGGTACTACCTACTACTTTTTGTTTAAATGGAAACAAAGGAGGGTCCATCGTTAAACTGATAAAATTTCCCAAAAATATTGTAAACAGAAAACTGTTCAACGCAGTATTTCATTGTAAGCAATATTGTTGGAAAATAAACGAAAATATTTTTCGGACGTTATAATAGCCGATGCATTTTTCTGCACACCTATTATAATTTTCCATGTTCCTTTATTTATTCATTTATGTATTTCCGTGTCATATTGCTTGATTATTATTAAATTGTAATAAAATGGAATTTTTCGTTTTGTGTTTTCTGTAATTTCGCTTATATTTGTCTTATACGTAAAGGGTGCACTAAATTCACTCTTAATTGTACTTCCTAATAGGACATTGATATCATTTGAAGAAATGAGGTTTTAATGTAAAAACCATTTTGTCAAACTTTATCTTTCCCTAGGTTAAGCAACTGAATATTTCTTTGAAAATTGTTCTAGCATTGCGATGGTAGATTAGAATTACGCAGATGGAACCATAGTTCAACATTCTAGATTCAAAAATGAAAGGGTTTCAAAAATACTTTTAACAGTTAGAAGTATTGTAAATATAGAAAGTACAGAAAATAATGTGGACTTTGAAAATGTAATAAGTAAAGAGCAGAAAATATGTAGCTTAAACCTTGCTGTGTGGTAAAATTTGGTTAGAGATGTGTATCCTATGTTAAAACATGCATTTTATTTATTCGAAGATACTGACAACATATAACTGTGTGTGTTGTATATTCCATTACATAGCTTTTAGTTATGTAATATGTCATCAGAGAATGTTGAGAAAAATGACAAAAAATAGTAGTTTTTTTTTTGCTGAAAAATGTCAGTACTATATAATGTAGTCAACATGTATTCACGCGCATTCAATCATAGAACATACCTACACTCCAAATTACATCACATAACACTGAAATTTGCATAAAAACAGATGCAACGGTCATAGGCGCATAATGTAGGGATTTGCTAATAGATTGTACTATATGCGTTGAGCATTGATAATAGACATATATGTTTGGAGTATGATATACACTGCTGTGTAGGTTATAGACAACATTATCTAAACGGGTACAGCCATAAATAGAATTGAAGAGTTGTTTACACTCATGTATACATCAGTGGCGGCTGGTCAGGGGAGGCAGAGGAGGCTAAGCCTCTGCAATTTTAGACAAAAAATACTTACCTATATACGATAGGTCAAAATATTTTTATTCGATTTTAAAATTATTTTCAGGTTATTTTAAAAAATAAATAAATATTTTAAAGGAGTGTTAATTAGCGTTATTTTTTTTAATATAATTAACTTTTTTGTATATTTTAATTAATAATTATTATGATAATATTTAATAACTGTTTATTTCATATTTGATTAATTTAAATATGCGCCTAGTTTGCCAAGTTATGTATTTCTACGTCTCATGTTACATATTTTACCACCCGCTCATTGACAGGAGGTTAAATCGCTGCAAGCCTCCAGTTAAATCTATTTCCATACATGACGAATGACCTTGAGCTAATACCGAGTAGTTTTTATTCCTAAATCGCCACTAATTCACTGGCAGCTAACTGCCAGCACTCCCACTCCCATCTGGAATGCTTGCTACAAAATAAGTGTTTCTCCTTTGCACCTATCTCAGTTCGACGCGGTGGGGGACACCTGTTTACCTACAAAGAATACGTATTTTATTTTCCTTTATTTATTATTTTTCTCTGCCTTTTCCTCGTACTATTTTAATTTATTTTACAGAAGTGTTATTTAGTTTAAGTGGGACAATATGGCTACCGGCGAACAACCCACAACAAAAAAAAAAAAAATAACGCTCTGTAGCACTACCTCAAGGGTGGTGGGGAAATGTGCTAATAGTGCTCAAAGTGACAATTTCGAGGTTTGATTTAAATTTTAGGTATTGATCGTAAGTTTCACAAACTAATTTTTGGTTTATAAACAATATTTGACTTCAATAAAACATATTTTGTTTGTTCCCGTAGTAGCTGTAATTCGTAAGTAAATATGTAAATAAATAAAATTATAATTATTTCGAAAAGGTAGCAAATTCCAAAAATTATTCTCGTAAAAGTATATTTTTGTATAAATGGATTTTTTTTATTAGAATTCTAAAGGTTCAGGAAAACGCGTGACCTTGAAAATTCTAAAAATTTTCGTCTGCGGCACCATTGAGGAGTGTCACCGGTAGATATACATATTCTGCCTCCCCTAAAAAAAAACCTCACGAGCCGCCACTGGTATACATGTAAACTGGCAACCTCAACATTGGTTTAAAATTGTGAGTATCAACTAATTTATTTATTTTGTCTACTCATCAACTCCAAAATGTCACCAAGTTATAGGCACAAAAACAAAAAAAGCAAATCACAAAATAATAAGACGTATAATGTATATACATAATTATTATGTAGTGTAAGTATGCATGTATAATGTATACGAGCCCAGGCTCAATAGTTCGGCCAGGCATAATTTTACAACTCATCATCATGAGGTCATCAGTCCTAAGACTGGTTGGACGCTAACCTCCAGCTTCTCGTATCTTGTGCTAACCTACGCATTTCGCTAATTGTGCTACAACCTACATCCCTTACTATTTGCGAGCAGTAGTCTAATCTAGGCCTACCTCTGCCTTTCTTCACTCCTATTTCTGCCTCCAAAATATCGCGGACTATTCCCCCATGTCTCAGCAAGTGGCCTACCATTCTATCTCTTCTCTTCTTTATGTTTTTCCACATACTTCTTTTCTCGCCGACTTTCTCTAATACTTCTTCGTTTCTAACCCTATCAGTCCACAGTATTTTCATCATTCTTCGGTAACACCACATCTCAAAAGCTTCTAATTTCTTGCTTCCCCCCCCTACCGTCCAGGTTTCGCAACCGTATAGTGCCGTGCTCCATACATGCGTTTTCAAAAATCTCTTCCTTGTTTCTAAGTTTATTACCCCCGAGCATAAAAGTGCTTCTTTTTGTTAAAAGCTACTCGACCCTGCGATATTCTTTGTTTTATATCTTTATCGCTTCTTCCATCCCAATTTATTTTACTTCCTAAATAAGTGAAGTCTTTAACTTCCTCCAATCTTTCATTATTAATTTGTACTTTCGTTTTTGCTCTGCTCTCGCGCCCTCTGCACACTAACACTTTAGTTTTGTTTTTATTCACCCTCATTCCGTATTCCTCTGTCAACACTGCCTCCATTTCATTCAACGCTGATTCCAATTCCTCTTTACTAGATGCTAATACTGCTATATCATCCGCGAATCTCAACATTTTTAGTTTCTGTCCCTGTACTTTAATCCCGAAATCCACTCTATCTTTTACGACATTAATCGCCTCTTCGATGTACAGATTAAAAATTAGTGGTGATAGCGTACATCCTTGTCTTACTCCTTTCCTAATACCTACTTCCCTTCTTTCCCCTTCTACTTCTATAACAGCAGTTTGCTCTTTATCTCTATATTTCATTCCCGCGCTCTTTAGTATCTCGAACATTTTTTCCCATCTTACATTATCAAAAGCTTTTTCTAAATCTACAAATCCTATATAAGCCTTCTTTTCTTTTTCTATTGTTTTCTCTAACATTACTCTTAGCGCCAGAGTAGCTTCGCGAGCTCCCCTATTTCGCGTAAACCCGAATTGGTCTTCTCCTAGTATTTCCTCCGCTCTATTTTCCATCCTCTTCTGCACTATTCTGGTTAAGATTTTTGACGCGTGGGAAGTTAGGCTAATCGTTCTAAAGTTGTCGCATTTGTTGGCTCCTCTCTTTTTCGGTATAGTAACGATAATGTTCCTCTTATAATCCGGCATCTCGCCCGTTTCATATATGTATTTTACCAGTTCAAACATCCTATTTACTACTTTCTGTCCCGTACATTTCAAAATTTCCGCCTGTATATTATCTACACCCGGCGCTTTATTGTTCTTTAGCCCCCTTAATGCTATTTCAAATTCCTCTCTCAATATAGGTTTCCCTACATCTTCCCTATCGATGCTAGATTCTTCCTCCAATATCTTTCCTAATTCCTGACCCTCGTATAAATTTCCTAAGTACTGCTTCCATCTATCCGCTTTCTCCTCTCTTCCAATCAGTATGTCCCCCGATTGACTCCTAACGTTTCTACTTATTGGTCCTATATCCCTGAAGTTCCTCTTAATTATTTTGTAAGCCTCATCGGTCTTACCTACTTGGAGCTTATCTTCTACTTTGCATTTATCCTCTATCCATTGTTCTTTCGCTTTTCTACACTTTTTTTTTACAAATTTTACAACTAATATATTTAAATAATAAACGGATATTATAATGTGTTTTCGTATATATAAAATTAAACAATTTTTTTTGTACCAGCTTGTATAAATAACAATAAGGAGAGTCGCAATGTAAAATGGGCAATACATACTTGCTAATAACTAGTTACGATGTAACAAACAGAAAAGTCATGTATTAAAAAGTTATATATATGGTCATGTTAAACATCGGTTCCAAGTACGTTTAAATTTTAAACTAGAATTTTCTTCTGTGAACTGATGCCTCTGGCCTAAAGGCTGAATCCTTAACAACAACGTTTTTCTCAATTTTTCTTGTGATAAGCACTGTCCAAAACCTCCAGGGAATTTCTATAACTATGATACAGTAGTTATCATAGTGTATGTTAATAAGCATTTTATAATGCTTTTTTAAAAATGCAGCTATTATAAATTGCAATGCTTTCTTAAATTATCAAATATTTCAGGTATTGTAAATTCAAAACAATTTTCCAAATTATTTCAATATTGATGAAAACTGTGGCATGCACCTTTTTCTCCAGCATGTTGTTTCCAGATGAAAAAACAAAGCGAACATAGGATACAGCTATCTGTATTGATTCACTGGGACAGCACTTTTAAAGATGTTCATAAAATCATCCATGAATTTAGTCAATACATAATTTCGAAAATTTTTATTTGAAATGAAATTGCTCCACCCAGTCTTGAACAAGGTCAATCTGTGACTTTACTGTTCTCAACATAATAAACTTTTGGCACAACATTATATATCTTTCTTGTAATATTTCTATGCAGTTAGTGATGCAACATCACTTTCGATAGGTATACAGTAATTTCTGTATTACAATGACAGGTCTAAAGGGTGGTCCAACCATAATGCACGATGTTAATTGTGAGTCACGCCTTAACGTCAAGTTTTTTGCCCAACTTAATTTGACATTTCTTTGTTTCAGTATTTGATAAATTCAACCATAGAAAGGTACATAATTGAGCAGCGCGTTAAGATCGTTGAAGCCTTTTACGAAAATGGGCGTTCAAATCAAAATGCATTTCGTGCACTTCGTGACTTTTTTGGTCAGCATAATCGACCAAATGTGTCCACAATCGGGAGAATTTTGCGCAAATTTCAGCAAACCGGGTCTGTAGGAAATGTGAAAACACCTGTGCATGCTCGCCCAGTTCGTTCTGCGGAAAACATTGCTGTTGTTCGCGATCGTGTAGCAGAAGAGCCGTCAACCTCGACTCGTCGTCGTGCCCAACAATTGAACATCTCACGAACATCACTGATACGAATTTTGAATAAAGATTTGAATTTACACGCTTACAAGGTTCAATTGACTCAAGAGCTGAAGCCTACTGACCATTTCAAGCGTCATCAATACGCCGAATGCTTGGTTGAACAGACAGAAGTGAATGGTGACTTTACAAAGAAAATCATCTTCAGCGACGAGGCACACTTTCACCTCAGTGGATTCGTTAACAAGCAGAATTGCCGCATTTGGGCAAATGAGAATCCACGAGTGATTGTTGAAAAGCCGATGCATCCACAAAGAGTGACTGGTGCGGTTTATGGGCTGGCGGGGTCATCGGGCCGTACTTCTTCGAAAATGAGGTCGCTATCGCAAGATGATAACGGACTTCTTGTGGCCAGAAATTGAGGATATGGACCTGGACGATATGTGGTTCCAACAGGATGGTGCCACTTGCCACACAGCCAACGAAACAATGGCACTTCTGCGCGAGAAATTCAATGGCCGTGTTATCTCACGTCGTGGCGATGTTAATTGGTCGCCACGATCATATGATTTGACACCGTTGGACTTCTTTCTTTGGCACATTAACGACATTGAACCTCAATTATGTCTCAGAGTGATTGAAAATCTGGACCATCGGATAGAGGTATGCCACCGAAGCCGTGGCGAGCATTTGGCCGATATTTTTTTTCACACATAATTGTCATAGATCCTTCTATCATAATAAAAAATATTAAGATAATTCTCTGAAAACTTTTGTTTTTTGTTTTATTTACAATTAACATCGTGCGTTTTGGTTGGACCACCCTTTAGTACACCACAGATGAGTCTACTATGCATACGGGATTTGCACATTACTAGGTTTCATTTCCATTAAACTTGTTCTTTTTGCTTTATTTTAACTTGCAAGTCAAATCTACTAGTTTTCTGCTCAGTAACAATATACAAGGTATTTGTGGCTACTAATCCATGTGCATTGTGAATTAATTTTCTGCAGTTCCTGTAATTTTGATATTTATCCTTATTAATTATTAGTGTTATGATCTTAGGTTTCCTGAATTGAGTATTTTACAAACCAAATTAGGTGCAAATGTTTTAACATATCCCTCTGCCTTTACAAATGCAACAGGACAAGCTCATTGGGAAGTTCTCTTAAGGGCAAGAGCTATTGAAACTCAAAGTTATGTAATTGCTGCAGCTCAGTATGGTAAACACAATAATAAAAGGACATCGTATGGACAAGCTATGGTGAATTAATATCTGTAATATTGCACATTATTTAATAATGAAAAATCTGGCTTCTACAAAAAGTCAATCTTTATAATACAGCCATGTAAATAGAATTTGTTTGAAGTGATTTTTATACTATTCTTTTTATGTTAGTAATTGTGGTAGTTCTGATAAACTCTTAACACATCTGTTGCATTTTTTACACTAAATTGAACTAAAATTTCTTTCTTTATGTCATAATAAATCTTGTAGCATTTATTAACATTTTAGTATTAAATTTTTCTCTGTATAATCATATACATTTTATATATCATATATCTTTTTTTTTCAAAACTAATTTCTTTATATAGACACTATTTCATAATAATCTTTATAGATCTAGGACTAATATAATATTTTTTGTACAAACTATGAAATTATATATGTATCACGTATGTAAATATGAAACCGAAATTTGCCCATAGATGGCCTAGCTGCTAATGTAGTTATCGTCATACGCGTCATTGGCGCCATTTTCTTATCTTGACATCTGATAATGTTTTTATCTCACAACAATGCAAGTTTCATACAACATCGTTTTTAACAGCGTTGAACATCTCGAATTTTGTGCCTGGAAACTACGATTTGCGGACAGCATTGATTTTCTGTTACCATTTGAAGAAAGACAGCAGGAAAACCGAAAAACCATTTGCGAAATGCTGCTCGCCGAGTACAAAAGAAGGTCATTTCTCCATCGAATTGTGACTGGTGATAAAAAGTAGATACATTTCGAGAATCCTAAGCGTAAAAGATCATGGGTCACTTCAGGCGAACCATCGACATTAACTGCAAGGCCAAATCGCTATGGACGGAAGACAATGCTCTTTGTTTGGTGGGATCAAAAGGGCGTGATCTATTATGAGCTGCTAAAACCTGGCCAAACCGTTAATACTGAACGCTACCACACAGCAAAACCGGTCAAGGAAACGATTGAAGTTTATTTGGGAAATAGTTTAGTTGGGAAATATTTTCGTATGCGGCTTACTCACCAGACTTGGCTCCATCCATTACTACTTATTTGCATCGATGGGACACACACTTGCTGAGAAGGATTTCACTTATGAAAATGGCTCGATGACTGGTTTGCCTCAAAAGAGCAAGAATTTTTTTGGCATGGAATCCACAAATTGTCAGAAAGATGGGAAACATGTATAGCTAGCAATGGGCAATACTTCGAATAAAATATTTTTTATCATTTTCATACAATAAACGTGTATTTTCTATACAAAAAAGTTCCTGTTTTATATTTACATACCTGGTATAGGGTGTCTCAGTTGGAACTACAGAATTTTAATTGCGCGCCATTTGTGTTCTGTCAAAGATAAGGTGCCAATATTTAACGAATGTCATCTACAAACCATAAGACGTCAACATGTCGCGATCCGCGATTAATAGTTCAACAACGAATAGTTTATGTATAACTGTTTTATGAAAGTGAGCGATCATAATGTTGCGTTAAAAAAAGTTCGCACTAAATTAGAACAAAATGAAGCACATACAAAGTTGTGAATAGTTCATAACTTAATAAAGAAATCCACCCGTACGTCCTCGTCGTGGTCGGTCAGATGAAAATATTCCTGGGAGAAAGTGTATGGGAGTATCCAAACACATCAATTCGACGTCGTGCACAATTGTATCTGTCAAGAGCCAATACGCATTGGATTTTACAGAAGAATTGCATCTGTCACCATATGAAATTCAGTCTACACAACAATTAAAAGTTACAGATCATTTACATCGTACATTTGTTAATTGGGTGTTATAAAAGAAAGTGATGCCGATTTTTGCAACCAAATTTTGTTCAGCGATGGAGCATATTTTCATTTCGACGGATACGTCAGTAAACAAAATTGTCGAATTTAGGGTGCTGAAAATCCACATACTGTTCACGAAAAAGAAATGCATGCACAGAGGTGCACGGTTTGATACACATTTTGGAGTGGTAGAGTAATTGAACCATACTTTGAAAAATGAGACACCCAGGCATGTTGACGTCGTATGGTTTGTAGATAAATATTGACACCCTTTCTTTGACGGAACACGACACGTAATTTTAAATCCTATGGTTCCAACTGAGACATCCTATACTATTATCGGAATTTAGACATTGAAAATATTCGTACCTGATATACTTTTAAACATTAAGATTTAATGTATATTAGAAAGCGCAATATATTATATTAATAAGTACATTAGTGAACAGATAAAAGTATACAATTTAAGTTAGGTACATATATTTTCATATTATGATATCCTAAATTGCCATAAAATTATAGAAACAATGAAAGAAATTAACCTTAAGTTATGCTATGGTGTAATTCTAACTATCATGCCTTCACTTGGCACCCTATATTTCAGATAATTGATCCATGGGGTAGAATAATTGCAGAATGCCCTAAATATACAGAAGATACTGACAAAGATGAAAGTATAGCAGTAGCTGAAATTGATCCCGAAACTATGATAAAAGTTAGACAAGAGATGCCTGTGTTTCAACACCGGAGAAATGACATCTACAATTTAGATCTAATAAGAAAAGAAGAAATAGTACTTAATGATACGGAAATATATAAATTTGCTAATAAAGCAATTCCAGGATCAACTGTATTTTATCGTTCAAAGCATAGTTATGCTTTTACAAACATTCGATGTGTTGTTCCAGGCCGTATCCTTCTAGATAATCTAATTCAAGTTGATTATAAGCATTTGAACTATTACTATTACAATATATCTATTTATTTACATACACTACGGGTAACCCCAATTAGAGTTGGGAAAATTGGATATTAACATCTTTACATACACAAGATCAAAATAATAAAAATAAAAACTAATACTACGTATTTATATACATTGGCGAATAACTAATAAATATGTGTATGAATAAAAATGGTAATAGAAATGAATAATAGAATTAGTACATATAAAGCTAAGGTAAAACTAAACCTAGCATTGGGAGTATAAGAACCAAATTACATTTGTATTTGTTAAGGTAAGTTTTAAAGAATGGTAACATGGCAGACCAAAAATGTTCTCATATATATATATATATATATATATATATATATATATATATATATATATATATATATATATATATATATATATATATATGAGCACAAACCGTAAAACCCCTTTTCGATTTATTTCTAGCAGTTGGTCTTCCTTCAGATTCTCTGAACTTCCCATAGCAATAATGGCATGTTCCCCTTACTTTTTTATTGTTTTCATCCACTTTTGTTACTAAAGTATGAACATTGCATTTTTTTTTCGTGTGTTCGTTTTTTTGCTTCGGCAAATCAAGTATGGCTTTAACAACTTGTTCTCTGAAATGTCTTATTTGCATATTTTTGTGTGTTGCAGCTTCATAAACGACAAGTGCATTTACCTTATTCCTAAAATATACATATGTACTCCATAGCTAATTTTCGGTATCATTTTACCCCTTTACTCAACTTAGTAGCATATGATGACATTTGATCAAAAAGATCAATTCCTGCTTTTCCTTTGTTATAGGCCATAACGACTTCAGGTTTTTCCTTATTTCGTTGTCTTGACCTTCTACTGGTACTTGGTTGATCATTTATTGTTTGCTCATTTTCTCTTTCTAATTGAGACATTTGAGGACCATGCTTTGTAGACAGCATTCTAACGTCGCGAGTATCTGACCACTTTAGAACTATAATTCCATTTTCTTGTTTTCTGAGTTTAGCAGTCTTAGCACACACAACATCTTTATGCATATACTTTTTATTGCTTCTCGATGTTCCAATTGTATGACTATCTTTTGATCAAGAGACAAAACTAATTCGTAGCTGGCATAAAAGTTGTCAATATACAATGTACGACCTTGGTTCGAGAGTTTTTCTGAGAGTTTTCTAGGCAAAATCACTGTGTAATGAACCATCCTACTGTCGCACACGTATGGCCGACTTGGCCCGTTAGCTCGGACGCTGCCGTACCAGGCCGCGTCGGACAAATATGAGAAAAACATGGTTTTCTTATAAAAATTAATTTTACTAAATTTTGCTATTTTACTAAAAGTAAATAAATAGTTAATTTATTAAAATCAGTGGGAGTTTTTTGCGTTAAAACAATTAAATGCGTAAACAATTACATACTCTATGTCTCAATGATTCATAATTATTTTCCAGTTCCATTGTATTTCTAAAATGGTTTTGTGTGAATTCTTATTTAATACCTGTAATTATTACTTATGGGATTATACTTCAGTCAAGCTCTACATGTATAGTTTATTTCATCGCTATTTGCCAAATAAATAATCTCAAAACATACCGTGGCTTGTTTTTATGGCTAGGCTCAGGTTCTGTTTATCGGCAAGATAAGAGAGTTTTTTATTTGGCAAATAGCGATGAAATGAATAGTACGAACATATTTTAGTTTGACGTATTTTATGCACAAAAACTTGCATCTTGCATCTGAATAGTACAGTTTTTTAAATTAATGTTCTGTTCTTCTCAAATATTAGCAATAAAATTAGTAAAACAATATAAAAATTCTTCAATTATGGTCTACAGTTTTGACGAATCTATCATAGTGAACAGAGAGCACGAGATCTGAACCACATGTTATGCCAGTTTTCAAATTAGTATCTTATACATATTCATTATCATTAAAAATTATACATAAACCATCATCATTAAAACTTGAATAAACAAGAATTTTAAATAAAATGTATATGTTACAGGGAAAGTCGATTCTCCAGGAAGAGTCGACTCTGTCTAGGTAAAGTCGACTCTTACTGGTCTCTTCAGTAAAAGTTGATTAAAAGCGAAATGTGGAGAATTTGATCAATGGCGCATTGAAGATCCTCTTCTGTTTCTAAATTTGCCAATATCTCAGTAGGTAGTTTTGAAGTAGATAAGCCATGTCTTGGGGGGAAACCGAACATTGCCTCATACGGGGATCTTTTTATCCCACTATGCAATGCGCTGTTTTTCATAAGTTGAATAAACTTTAAGCCTTCACTCCATTTTGATGTTTTGTGGTCTTGCATCCAGGTAGTTATCATGTTATCTATGTCCTGGTTGACTCTTTCGACACTACCTTGACTTTGACTATGTCGTGGTTTGCCATGCACCATTTTGAAATTCGGCCATGTATTAACCAAACCGTCAATGACTTTATTAACAAATTCTCTGCCATTGTCTGACTGTAAAATACAAGGAGCGCCTAACAAAGTAAAAATATCAATGATATTATCACACACTTCGTCTGCAGTCTTTGATTTAAGTGGTCTTAGCACAACAAACTTTGTCAAATGATCCTGGTACACCATTATAAATTTGAAGTCTTCATCAGGTTGCGACTGAAAGTCAATCAAATCGACTTGACATCGTGAATTAATTTCCTTGAATAACAAAGGCTTTACAACCAGTCCTTTCTTCTTATGTTTCAATTTTTGAACACAAGGTTCGCACAAGCTTAAAAATAGTAAAATGTCCTTTGTAGTAACATTTTGGAATTTTCCTTTCAATTGCTGAATCATACGATCTCTTCCTCCATGTCCAGAGGATATGTGCGCTTCATTAAGAACTCCAAACAACTCTTCATCAAAAACATAATACTTTATGCTTTCTTGGTCTGTGACAGGATGTATTAGTTTTGTAATACCATTTACTTCAATAATGTCATATCGTCTTAAAAACCTGAGATCATTTCTTTCCTTTTTAGTCGCAGTTTTTAGATTTTTTACTTTTTGAATGTAGCTATCATATTTCAATTTAGTCAATGTGAGTGAATTTATCTTGGAAGTCGAGCGTTCTAGCTGGATTTTTTCACGAAACAGTTCTGCCGTGGAGTCTGACATAATTATTGCACACTGAAACTAATTATTTAAATGTAAAAACACACTGAATTCTTGGTCACTATTGCACAACAACAAACGGACGACACGGACAACAACAAACGGACGACACACTGAATTCTTGGTAACTATTGCACAACAACAAACGGATGACACGGACAAACGGACAACAACAAACGGACGAGTAATGGCGACTGCCTGGCGGGAACCATGCCTGGCGGGTAGAGATGTGTAGTTCGCGAACGAACTAGTTCAATTGAACTATTCACGTCACTGAATGAAATGAATCATTCAGTTGTATATGAAAGAATCATTCACTTGCGAACTAAACCCAAGTGAAGACGGACCTAAAACCAATTCCTGTTACTCTTGTAATTCGGTGTTTGTATTCACAATTCGGTTGGGTACTAGGTCGGTTCGAGTTTCGAGTCAGTCAATGAACTAATTGAATATTGAATGATTTATGTTTTGAAGTATGAATGCCACTAAGATGCAAACTTGCAAAGGTACAATTTCGTGGAAGGTCTGTCGCTATCGGTATGAGCAGATGGGCGGTTTAAACATAAAGAGCATTGTTTATGATACTGGCACGTGTATTAGTATAAACTGTACTTATGTGTTATGTATGTAGAGTGCCGAAATAGGTTTTTTTTTGTTTTGTATATGTTTTTAATTGTGATCTTGTTTCGTATCACTAGGGCGTACTGTTGTACCACGTCTGTTGTTGCGTAAGGGTTGTAAAATAAACATAGATGTCTACTTCAATACATAAATTTATTAAAATTAAGCAACAACGGTGAACACTTTAAATAGAACGTTCAAAAATAATTCTAAAAACTGACTAATACCCAAGTTACGTATAAAGCAGTGGGTGTTGTAGCAATTAGCAATGCAATATGCAATTAATGCATATCTGTCGGCTTTCGGTTATCTATTTTATAATCTGTCTCTCACATCTGGCTGTGACCTGACGGTAGTGGCTTTTGTCACTTAACATAGTTCTTGATTCCGAAATAAATGCACAAATGCAGCCGGCCATTCCCATGATAAGTACATTTTTAAAGGAATCAAATTATTTACTGTGACCCTAATAATCCCACTGCCATAAACTAATAAAAATTGTTTCTTTTATAACTCAACATCCCTTTCCTATTTTAAGCCATAAATTCCTCACCAAACTGAAATAACTGAATCAAATGAATCGTTCAAGTGAATGATTCAGTCAAGTGAATGAGACTTAAAGAATTAGTTCATCAAAATGAACTAAACTTGCCATCTCTACTGGCGGGGATAAACAAAGACATGCGCGCGCAGTTATATGTGCAAACAACATCTCTGAATCAACTTTTACTAAACCACAGCAGGCATAATGAACTCTTCCTAGGAAAAGTTGACCTGTTTATTTTCAACCACATTTTACTGATACTTTTAGTAAAAGTTGACTCTTCCTAGTCAGAGCTAACTGTTACTAACAATCGACTTTCCCTGTAATATATACATCAACATTAAATATATCAGTGATGTATATATATATATATATATATATATATATATATATATATATATATATATATATATATATATATATATATATATATATATATATATATATATATATATATATATTCATGGTAATGAAAATAATTTCCTTGACATTAACAGATGTTCTTGTTACCACATTAAGAGTAGCACCTAGATTGCTGGATTTAACACAAGAAGAAATAGCTGATTTGTTTCAAACCACAGTCGCTGTACAACGGGTAATAGAACAAGAGCATAAATGTAATTCCTCAACGATCTGTGTACAAGATGGAGAATTTGCTGGTCAAACAATTCCTGTAAGTATTAGTTGTTGCCCAATTAACTAAACCGATTTTTAAATTATTTAGTGATTATTTCGATATATTTGAAATTAATTGGTTAATAAAGGAAATATTTTTCTGGGGTGATTTTATTCGACGTGTTTCACTCTGGTGAATTACTGTTCATACTCTCTTATCTCCTACTTGTAGATTAAAATGTATAGATATAATATCGGCATGCGGACCGTGGAAGCAACGCTTCCCTTCAAAATATTTATAGGTTTCTTCATTTTTTTTTTATATAGAAGTATACAATGGGCATCCAAGCTAGTTGCCCGATGCAGAACTAATAAAATTGCAGTACTTTACTTTTCAACTAGTAGATGGGTGGATGGCCAATTATATTTTTCTATAGAGATGGCTGCAAGAATGTCATTCATGCTGTGGTCTGGGGTGACGGACTGGCCCTAGTATTGGGGGACTCATTGTATGCTTGAATTCAAATCCCCAACAGGGAGAATTTGCCATGTCTCCCTGCGCATGAATATTTGTCCTGCTCTCTATGTATAACCTTCCCCTCGCAGTCTGAAGCTTTAGGGGAAGCAACACTTTTTTATTTTTTATTCCTGAAATATGGATTTTTTTCTTTTTCTTTATATATTCTTTTGAAAGCTTCAAAAGAATTCACTCCTCATGTAAGTTAATAATACGCAAATTATAACTACATTATAAATCAAATAGCGAATAAATTATAAACTGATTGAAAGCAACTTTGATATGTTTCCAGGCGTTTAAAATGACGCGGAATAAATAATAATAATATATAATTAAAGTAGGGACATTCAGGTGACTTGAAGGAGGAGGTGCATTTGTGTAGTATCTAATTTACTAACAACAAAATTTTCAGGGCAATATTTAAAAAAAAAATCATAAAAGCGACCAATACTGTCAGTAAATTTGCAAAGCAAACCAAAAAAAAGCCTTTTAAATAATTTAATATAATTATTTAATAATAAACACAAGTGGTTAAGATATTGTAAAATGTTATCAATTATCTAGTTGGTTATATTTACTTTGTAGTTTAAGTGAAAATGATGTGTGTAATTCAAATGGTTTTATGGGCCTAAACAATACTCTAACAAAAGTGTTAATGATGAGGCACATTGATTGTGACAAAACGGTTAATTTAAACTATTTAAATATCCGAAGGCTTTGGTAAAACAATTTAAATATATTTTAAATTACAAAGAAAGATGGAATACTGACAAGTTAAATTTTTCACAATTTATAACTTCTCAATAATAATTTTTATTTTATTTTTTTATTAATGTGTTTTTCGAGTTTTGTTTAATTTCATACAAATTACATCAGTTCGATTTAATTTGAATCGAAAATCGGTTAGTAGTTTCAAAAACAGTTTCAACATTTGCATAAACTAGATTCATAAGATAGCAAGTAGATTTCTATTTGTTCTTTTTTTTTTTTACTGATTACTATGACTTGTCTTGCAAAATATTTTCTATATTGCTTCTCTATAGATATTCCACTGCGTGCCACTGACCCTTACATTCTTCTTTTTATACATACTATGTAATAGACCTCAGTAACTTCACATTTAAAACACGGTTTATTAAATTTTAGGAGTTATCCTAAATGTAGTTCATCAATCTTTCGCAAAAAAAAAAAACAAGGCTCAGAATCATGTTATGAAATTTAGAAGTGTAGTACTGATTTAGCGATAATCGTACTTTACAGAAAAAGTCCTATGTATATTTTTATAACCAATAAACGGTTATGTATAATTAATATGAAATAGTCATTTTTTGGTTTATGTTTAAAATTTAAGAGAGGCATTCCATTCCATTTAACCACAACCAATATTTTAATGTAGCTGTAGATGCATATCTACAGGTACAATCAAATGCAAATCGAAAGCAATGTGTTCCTACTACCTATTTAAGTTTGATATTGAGTGGCTTGAGTTCATGCAATTTACAATACACATGATTTAAATAAAACTATAACTGAATAGTTAGTATTGTAATAAAATAACATCGACATTTTAAAACTTTAAGACTATTACTTGAATAGAAAATTGACTATTAGTTTCATGTTCATGTTCGAATAGTAAACAATACTTGTTTATTATTGTTTTGAACATATCAACTTTTATAATTGATGATTGTTGACTGTTAAGCATTGTTATTAGAAAATGCATAAAGAGGTAAATTAACATATCAGTTGCAGTTATGGGCAATGTAATAAAAGTGTTGTACCTACAAGAGAATGAAGGTATTTTTCTACTCGTTATTTTGGTTTGGTGTGTTATTTAAAGATAAGGAGTACAATACACATCTTTATATCAGGAGGATGAAAATTGAAATATAAACTAACACTGATACAAAAATCTATTCGTTGTAAAAAGCTATTTCAAAGAAAACAATACTCTAATTCATAATAAACAATAGTTAAACAAGTTAACCATTGTTAACTTGTAATTTATTATTAAGACTAATTAAAACTGAAGCAGGAAAGTGAAACCACTTTCTGTAAAAACATGACATGATGTCATTGGAGTTACATTTTGGAGAACAAAACTTAGTTTTGTTTCCTAACAATAAAATAGTTTATTATAAAATATGAAATTAACATAAACCTACTAAAATATTTATTAGTTTCAAATATGGGTTATAAAAATGCCAGGCGGAAAAGCACAAATCCTAGAGAGGAGGAGAAATAAATATACTTAGCATTCGGCAGCTAACTTCATTGATGATAAAAATAAAAACCAGTAAAATTGTAGGTTCAATGAAGTAACACCCAACTGTTCCCATTGTGTAAAATCATTTAGCAAAATATAATAAATACGAGTATTTATTATATTTTGTTATTTATTATATTATATTTAACAGATAAAGTGACTACATGTGTTCTGTAATAATTGGAACAATAACGTAAGGGACATATATTGTTACTATATTTTTTACTTTTAGCATGTTCATGTTCACATTTTGCCAAGAAGACAAGCCGATTTTCAACAAAATGATGATATCTATCTTGAGCTGGCAAAGCATGATAAAGAAGATAATCCACAGCCCTTAAAACAGTTACATGAAATGAATGCAGAAGCAAAAAAACTTAGAAAATACTTTCTTTAGTTGGTACTAATATCTTTTAAGGGCTATAATGTGTTTAATTCTTATCGTGTCCAAATTTTATTTCACTAAAAAATGTGAAAATAAAAAATTGCCCTTGTAGTTTTTACTAAGACATATTAAATTACATGCATTTGTATTTTAATTTCATATATTGTGTAATTCTTTCATCTAAATCTTGATCTTGTAATATGTAATATATGGTCACTTTTTTGGAGTTTATTGATTTTATTTCTAACTTGTATACTTATCCCTTATTGGTTATGCTTTAAAAAGCATAACCAATTTAGATTTTTATATATATTAATTCAATTGAATCGAAAATTCAAATTCATATTTCGATTACCATATAACTCATTCTCATTATTATTATCTCTTATACTTGTGCTCGCTTATACAGGGTGTGATTTAAATTCGTAGACAATTATTTTTTGTATAGTTGGCAACATTGGCAAATACACGACACCACCACTGTATTCCCCACTAGCGTCTACAGACAACCTATAACTGGCGATCTCGAGTACGGTTTGGCGTTCGGGCGTTCTCGGTTATTTTTGTCATTTGCATTTCTTTCTTGCTTGGCAGTTTAAACCCTCCGTATATGTTCTGTTCTGTTCTGTTTGAACTTTTAATTATGTGTGGCTATAAATCGCTCGAACTTTCATAATTATATTCATTTTGCAGCAATTTTAAATTTATATATTGTAGAAATTATTGGTGAGTTGAAGACTTGTAATTTATTTTTTTAATTGTCTCAGGTAAGCGTATTTTTCCC
Source organism: Rosalia funebris (assembly GCA_037954035.1). Lineage (NCBI taxonomy): Eukaryota > Metazoa > Arthropoda > Insecta > Coleoptera > Cerambycidae > Rosalia > Rosalia funebris. Next base: position 32,852,433 of record JAZFAV010000002.1, read on the forward strand.
TATAAATATGTAAGTTTAATAATTAGGTTTTTATGAATACCTAACCTAAGTCATAACAATGTAGTTTTTATTCGATTTATTTGTAGATCTAAACATCAGTATTGAAAATGGATCAATCGCAGAAAATTGTGTGCATGGAATGTAAGACTAATTATAGTAATACATCAAATCTTCGAAAACACGAGAAAATTTCGTCCATAATAAGTAAACGTTCTTGCTCCTCTTCAAAAAAATACTACGATTTTTAATTTTACCTGCAATATCTGCAATAAAAATTTTAACAAGAGAAAACTTCCACTGCTATATGAGAACACATTACAGTTATTCTGAAGATAAATCAAATTCTTTGAAAAATGAGCCGAAACAAAAATATCCAATGTGTGACTATAAGAATTCGCGCACAAAGGATATAATTGCTCACTTTGTAAAGGTACACGACATTTCTATTAAGTCAACATTACAATTTTCTTCCTGGAAAAAATTTCATACAAAAAAATCTCAACAGTCATTTCAAATAGAAAAAGAAAGAATATGAAAAAAAATGTTAAATTAGATAGTATGAAATCACCAACAAAATTAGAGATTTTTAATGAAACCACTCTGCCCCGTTTTGGCAGCTACAACTTACAGAAACCTTCCACTCCCAATAAAAGAAGTACTACCTCATAATGAAAAGATTCCCTGCCAAAGAAGATTATTTTGTACTAAAAAGAAAGAAATTGGTTCAATCAATAAGCCAACAGCAGCAAACATTTGTTGTAGCTTTGATGCAGCAAGAGAGTACCTAATTTTGAAAACGAGCCGAACAAGACAAACAAAACCAAGCAGTAGAAGAAATGTTGTATATATTATATATTTTTTGTGTGAATACCTTTCATTTAATACATTTATTTAAAATGTAACTTGTGTTTCATTCTGTACTGTTAAAAATTGTCTAAAATTATTCTTAGCCAATTATTCTAATAAGTACTTTTTCATTTTTGATTATATTAATTAATAACTAAACTATTACATTTCAAAGTTTTCTCTTGGCATAGCTTTTAGAGTACTTATAATAAAGTATGTACATGTTTCTTAAGATAGAAGTAGATTTCATTTAATCTCATTACTTGTGCTGCATAATTAAGTATATGGGCATTTCATAAAATAATTTTCAGAATCTAAATTTCCCCTATAATTCCCACTGAGATTTGACAATTCTCTCGGGTCACATTTCAAATAAATTTTAATATAAACAATGGTTATTTTTATAAGTTAAGGCCCTATGACAGTCTTTTATATATAATTTGAATTAAACCAAGCTATAAATTAATTAATTAAACCATTCATAAATTTTATAGACGTAGTCTATAAAATTTATGAAAAATTTAAAATTTGAGCATATTTTTAATACATGTTATATAATATAGTTACTTATTCATACATTCATTAAAATTATATATAACATTAATTCATAAATATAGCATAGCTCATTCAATAAATTCATTCATTCATATAGAATATATTAAGAACACATAAAATCAATATGTGTAAATTTATATAATGTTTATTGTATATTTGTAACAATTAGACTTAATATTTAGATGTTTAGATTTATAATATAGACTTTTTATAAATTTTTGGCGTTTAATTTTAGTATAGTCTTAAGAAAATACCTTCTCATATTTATTCAGATTAAGTTTAACCTGTCATCAGTTCATCATTGCGCATTATATTATTTTCAAATTATACGCCTAGTCTGTATTGTAATTGTACGTATGCGCTAAAATTCGAGTTCGGGATCGCCAGTACGGGTTGCCTGTAGACGCTACAGTATTCCCCTACATCTTGCTTATGCGGGATTTACATGAGTCGATTTTCGCCGTGCGGCTTGTCACCTCGCAAAGCCACCCCACTTACACAATTGTCTGAAATCGCAAGCGACAAGCTCATATTATTCGAAAATGTTGAGCAGGGAAATTCTCCTACGTGTATTCCAACTCCATTCTTTCGTATCATTTCAAAAACTACAGCATAGTATTTTTATTCATGGTTGAAATTGATTCGTTCAACCAAAGTCAAACGATGTGTACGTAATGACGCGTTAGCGGATCAACTTCACGCGCAAAATAAATCATGCGGCGAGAGATCGTCTTCGAATGGAGCATTTTCACGGTCGATTTTAATCACCTTCGCACGGCAAAAGTCGGAAGCTACAAGTAGGCTTGTAGTCTATTTTGAGGCTTGCGAGTTAAGTGTATGGTTACAATGCAAGCGTTCTCGCGCGAAATTTCATAAATTCGCGCGAACTTCCAAACCCACACAAACAAATAGAGGCAGTTACAGTATAAACGAATTAGTCGCATGAATCGCTGGTCGTCGGTAGAAGTTCAAACAGGTTTGTTTTTTCACAGGAATGGAATGATGTCCTATATGGGTTCTTGTAGATGTTTTGCTGATATAGTTCAATATGGATAGTGAAAGAAAAACTTATTTTTTGATGTTTGACGGAAGATTATTGTGGGACCAAAAAATCAAAGGATACCACCAACGTGATAAAACACGAAAATCATGGGAAGAAGTAGCTGCAGAATTAAATATTAGCAGTAAGAAGGCCTTTCTTAAATTTTACTTTACTTTCAGTTTACAGGTTAATAACTTAAAATATAAGTACAGTACAATTTATACAATTACGTGTTAATATAGTGCTGCGGTATTGCACCCATTTCGCTATTAAAATATAGTTTAAAAGTTTCTCGTATATCATATGCCCTATTTGTAGATCTATTGTTTACACGCGATGTGAAACTGTGGTCACTTTGTGAATTTAATAGCTCAGATTGTAACACATTGGTCTTCCGCAGCCCACGTTTCGTGTACTACTCAATATATACCTTCACCTGCTTTAACTCAACCCAGTTCGTACGAACTTTCTTCGCCTTCACTTTTCTCTCCGCCTTCCGTATCCCAGCATTCCAATTTATCCTATAAGTAATAACGCTGTTCTCGAAATCGATATTCCGCAATTAGGAGTTCAAGAAGACCAAAATTATAATATTGCAACATTTGTTTAAAATTTCCAGGTTTAAAATTAAAATTAGTTTTATTGTACTTACTTACCTGAACGTTACCGTTAGTGTTTCTGATGGAGAAATACATTCTCTAAAGTTACACTGTTTTTTTATTTCCTCCTCTATTAAATTCAATATATAAGAGTACGCATCGTAAGTCATTCGATAATATTTATAGAAATTTAAAATTTTTCTTTTTAACTCTGAACATCTGATTATATTCACTTAAACGACGATTTGCCTATATTTCGTTAACCCAAAACCGTCTCGTTTCCCAAATGCAAATACTTTTTAATACTGAGTTTTCAGCTAGATAAAATTCTTCAATATCCATATATTCGATTAAAAATACTAGCGCTCACGTCCTATGAACTGATAATATCGCTTTGAATCGCTCGAACCTAGAAACACCAGAAACCACTCTTTTTACGTGCGAGTGAACGCGTGTACGCGGGAAGTATAATTCGCGCAAAAACGCTTGCACTGTAACCTCAGCCTTAAATCACCTGCGGCTGGGTTGATTTGCTATTTACATGGTCGATTTTCACCGTGCGGCGAAAAATGGCATGGAAAAATCCGCATTACGGCGTCTATATAGCCCTACAATATCCCAACAAAGCAAATATATGTTCTCGATAACTGGTAGTTCAAGCAATGGAAATTTCGCTGCAATAAGTGTGAATGCAGAAGGGTAATGCTTTGAAGACAATCGCTCATGTATTTGTTATTTAATAAATTATGTCTGAATTTAATTAGAACAAAGTCATGATTTTTATATGAGCATGTGATATTGATTTTTATAAGTTCCATTATTTTTTTTAATTGTAGAGATATACAATAACTTATACATAAAACAACTATTACAAGTTTGTTAATGTTATAATAATTATAGGTATCGATCATTACACACCTATTTAAACACTAAGTATTCCACATATATACATAGTTGATAATACTATCAACTTGCAGAGAAGTTAAAACAATGTTTATTTTGCGCTTTTCGTTTCAAAAATATGATTTCTTAATAAATAGGTACATATTCTATATTCCTCGCGGTTTTTTTGTACTGTTTTGTAAATGATGGAGTTTCTTATTCCAAGTTATCAGATGGCATTTGATTGAAGAATACGATTTCAGCCTCTTGTAATCCTAGGATAACAAGACTAGAATAGTTGATACTCGAATAAGAGTATAAGTATTATAGTATTAGTTTTAATTTTTATCAATAATATAAAACTAAGTTAATCAGTCATTATTCTACATTAATAAGGAATTTATTATAATTAGGGATCCAATGACCGAAGTGATCACTGCTTGTGAATATTCATCGTTCGGTAGACACTGCTCTGGTTGGCTGAACAAGGATAAACATTGTTTCATATCATTTATCATTTTGAAACTGTGACATCATGTATACTGTATCTGTCATTTCATAAACCCCATACAGTTAAAATGGTTAAAATAAATAAATCCGACAGCATCGTTTGATAAGGCAAGGTCTGTTTGATTTTGTATTACAAATATTTTTCACCGTTCAACATTAGCTGTTATTTTTTTACGTATATATCTACTGAGCGGTAAAAATTTTGATCAATTTGAAAGAACAGGCAAATATTTCGTTGCAATTAGAGATGGGTAACTGGTGAGCCAGTGTCAGCTTGAACTCAAAGTCAGTTCGCAATTTAAGTACAATCTCCAAATTCTCTGCAGTAACCAATGATTATAATTTAAAATCGTTGTGAAATACTGAAATACCATTATATGTAATAATGATGACATTTAAAAAACATACGTTTTCCCGATGGACACAGCCTATGACTTGATCTGTAAAAACTCTCGTGGAAGAAATATTAGTATTCGATACATTAATATTCTTTGGTTTTTTAAAATATAACCAGGTGTTCTGTGGTATAAAGCGTACATTGCATCGCATCACGGAAAAACGTATTTTCATTTTGTTGTCTAACCTGAAAAATGAAAATTATTAGAGTGACAAAGCATTTAGATAACTAGACGAAATTTGGTTGGCTTGCAGTTTATAGCGACTTGTAAGTCCTCTAAATCTAATCATTCGAATCTCTGAATCATTAATCGTGTTAAATTCTGTGACTGTGTGATAATATACATTTATTCTGCTCTATTATCGGCTACTACTCGTATGGGTTGTGTCGTAGAAAAATAGGGCTTGTGAAAAAAATGTATATCTTATTAATTATATTTCTTTTGTCGCATTGTTTTGTGATAAACACTCGTGCGGATATTGTGAAGACTATTAACACTCTAAATGGGAATAGAGGGACATCGACCGATTTCAAAAAAACAATTGTTCTTAATGCGGAAATTGAAAAAGGGAATCAGCTGCCAAGTGCGAATAATCAACGACAAAGAAGATCGGCTGAACCTACAACAAATGGTGAAACAATAAAGGTACGACTTTTTCTTTACTTTCCAATTGAAGACGACATATTTTTTAATACCAAGGGTATGCAATAAATATTAAAATATATCAGAGTTATCAGATCAGTTTACGGAAATATTTCATCTTTTGTAAATATTTTTATTTGAATGGAAAATATTTTAATCCTAACCTTTTCCATATCTTTACCACAATAATCTTACTAATTCATTGATTAATAGCTCATATTTGACTAGAACCATACTATACTATTTTTAAGATTCATATACATTCATTGTGATAATCAAATACAGTGAAACTTTTCTGATTTTCTTAAGTCATTCTATAGAAGTGGGGCGCGTTTTTGAATCTAAATCGAAAGGGTAAATTTAACATTTATAAAAAAAATTATTTTATAATAAATATTTGTATGATAAATATGTATAATTGATAATGAATGTTATTTGTAATAAAGGATTTATTGGATTTTGTATATCAATTTTAATAAATGTTTAGTAAACAAAAGTATAAAAAACCCAAAGATAAAAGGTGATATTAAAAAAATGTAGGTATAATTTTACTATGACTATTACACTACCATATTGATGATTTTTTTATAGTTGATTTTTCCTTGAAATTTTCTACATATTTTTGAAAATTTGTTTGGGTATATTTGAGATTACTTAATTAGTGTACCGATTGGTAGGTACTACTGCTATGTATATTGTGGAGTTTTAATTAGAGGATAAAAAATATATTTTTATAATGTTCATGATGAAACAGAAAGCAAAATTGATTAGGATATTTAATACCACAATAACTATTAATTTTTTTCAAAATCTGAAGCCATAAAAATTACAAATGTTTTGTCTTACATTTTAAGACTGATTTCATATCATATATCATAGGTATAATATTGAAAGGGTTATAAACCATTACCTCTTAAAGACACGCACATTGTATCGGATTCATTGGATTCTGATTTACAAATCGTTCAAAATATGATAGTTACTACTAAAACTACATAGAATTTCTCATCTAAAAAAAAAAAATAGTAACTTTTATTCAGTTTTCAATAAGGAATGTAAACATTCACATTTATGATGATCATCTTTTTACTATATGAATGAGTTGTTCTTCATTTTTTCATTACTTTTATGATTTTCAATTGTTAATTATACTCTATAAACTTCAGGTGTGTTCAAATACTGTTCATTTTTATCTTATAACTTTTATCCCTTTATTTAGTTCCAAGTAACTATTATAAACTTTATTTGACAATTCATCTGTTTGTCCCCCGATCAGTTGTTTTCTCCATTGTATTCAGCTAGTAGCCAAATACGTATCATTTCTTTCTGAAATATACATAGACTCTCTGATACAGATTTATGTAAAACCTGTGTAAGACATTGTCATCTTTATCAGTAAACTGTACTAAAAGTTGTACTATGTATACAATATGTGCTAAATTCCATGAGATCAGACAACTATTGAAAGGTGACATTTAAGATTCCTGATTAAAACCCGAAAAACGTGTTTTCCTAATTTTAAACCAAAATAGGATACAATTCAACCAGGGGTGGTGAAAAACATTGTTTAAGGTATTTTGAAGAAGAACTTTCTTAGCCAACAAAATTATTTATGCAATATCAGTACCACAGGTAAAGAAATGTAATGGTCTGATTATAAAGGTCTAGGTCTAGGTAAAGATCCCATTATAGGTACAATTTGTTCGCCATTCATTCACTAACATTAGCTGGAAAATGCAAAGGTATCTTGTTCTGTAATTGTATGTCATTCATCACTAAATTAATATCTTTGCACTGCTTATAAGATTAAATACTTTTATAATTTGGATATACAGTCCCTGCTCACTTTATTAGACTCACTTCCAAAATTGTTGTTTTTTGAGGTGTATAAATAATATTGGCTTTGTTAAGTATATGTACATGAGAATAAAGCGTGGTTTCACATTTCTGATTCTTTATTATACAAAAAAAATATATATATTGATACTAATTACTGAACATATTTTTATACTACTAATAATTTGTCAACCGCCTTTGGCTTTTATTAGCGCGTCCACCCTTCGAGGCATGCTGTTTATGCAGTTTTTTGCAATTTCCTTTAATTGATCATTATGGTTCCTATGATAAATTATTCTCTCAATTAATTGAACCTTATTGGTTATGTTTTCCTTTGCTAATTCTCGTTTTAAGCATTCCCACACATTCTCGATAGGGTTCATGTCTGACGAGTTCCCCGGCCATGGTAATAAAGGTATTCCTTGTTCTGCTAAGATTTTTTTATATTCTTGGCTGTATGACATGGGGCCCCGTCTTGCGTAAATATCTTACACGACCATTTACAAACCATTCCTTCATCTGTGGGATCAATTTTGTTTGGAGAACCTTTTTATATTGATCTTGCCGCATAGTTCCTTCTACGACATAAAGCCTTCCCAATCCCTTCCCACTTATGATAGACCATATCATCACAGATGTAGGATGCTTCACTCTCTTTACTACACAATCTGTATTAAACTTTTCACCTGGACGTCTTCGAACAAACTGGGTTTTATCATCCATAATTTGAGAAGTTGCTTCATCGCTAAAGCAGACCTGGAGACATGCAACAAGAATAATAAAACCACAAAACAAAATAAATTTTAATGACCTACCATTTGCCAGTCATCGATAGAAAGCCTTTTATGCAAAATAGCCACCGATACCTTGTAGCCTGCCTCATGAAACTTATTCCTTATTTCACTGTGGGTTGCCCTTCTGTATTCCACAGCCATATTTCTTAAGAATCTCTGCCCTCTAGGAGTTATCAGCGATTTTCTGCCACATCGACCTGTCCGAGCCGAACCAACAGGTAGGTCCGCTTGCAATTTTTGACTCAACCGTCGAACTGATGATTGGGATATCCCACATTTGTTTGCAATTTCCCGTTGACTGTATTCAGTATTTCGTGAAAGTGCAATTACAGACGATTTTTCGTCCGAAGAAAGATCTTGACGTTTACCCATCTAAAAAAAATCCATTTAGGGGTTAGTCGACTGAAGCTTTTGTAACAAAAAGTATAAAAACCATAAATAATGGCATTATATAGTAAAATCATTACTCACCTTTGAATTACTATAATGAAAATAGGAAAAGTTTAAAGCAAAACAATTATTTTCATCCAAAATCAACACAAGTTCCAGCTTGTGCTGGAACAGACATACAGAGCATAAAGTCACTTTCTGATAGTTGCATGAAAATTCTGCAATACCGACTGAAATATGTTATCAAATCGAAACCTTTTGGTTATGCATCCATCAATATTTATTTGTTGTAACATACGCATACCCATCAGGTGCAAAGACTGATTTTAATATAAGCCAGAAATTAAAAAACCGCGCTATGAGGGGTGAGTCTAATAAATTAAGTAGAAACTGTAAATAATAGTACCGACAGTCGGTCGTCCTTTTGATAAACTTAAAATAATTATTTTTAATAAGGCAAAGGCAATATTCTTTCAGCAGAGCAATTCCTTGCATGTAAGTAACAGAATTAATAAAATCGTAGCTTACCGTGATTGTTAAGACCGATTTTGTTTCCGGTATGTCAATTATGTTTAAAAGATTATAACATTGGTGCGTCAATGAGATTTTCATGAGAGTTATTCGGGTTCATGCTACTACAGCTTGCAGTTTTCCACTTTGCGAGGAAATATGCCTCTGAATATAATATCAGCAGAAGTATTACTACTCAGACATGAGGCCACTATGAAAAATCTGTAATATAACAGATTTATGGTGTGACGAAGGTCTTTAATTGACTTAAGAATTTAGAAATCCATGCTACAATAGTAAAAAAACTTCGATAAGAAATTCGGAGCCGTCCATGGTACTTGTAATCACAATCAATTTATTGTAATTAGACATGTCATGGATGGCTCCGAATATCTTCTAATAACTATAATCTACTTATTGATTAGAGCGTATATGTGTTTACAATGCCATTAAGATTCTGAAGTTCATTGGCGGAAGAATTATAGTGTAATGAATAAATGGGAACAGATACATCCCAATGTGAATCGACTTCACAGTTTCTGAACCAGTCTTTGACAACAACGATGATTGGGTCCCTAATATCGCGGGAGGGCCAAACATTTACCGGTTGTTCAAAGTATTGAACTTTAATTATTGAGGGATCGGTTTGAATTTTTACAGGATAATTAAATTGGTCATATTCTGGGTTTCAAACCAGCATTAGTGTATCGATAGGCTAATACCACTACCCGAATTTGGTTTAGTAAAAGATATGTATGTATGTACATCACGCTAGATGATGGATAACATAGATGGATCATTTGATGCCCACTTATGAAATGCAAATCCTGTTGAGAGTAATAAGTAATGTATTTGATTTATGATAATAATTTCATTCGCCCTAGTATTAACACTAAAAATGAGGTTGTTTTTGTCAAATTTGTTCTGATATGAACTGTTGATGAAATCAATGGATATCAAAATTTGTTATTTGTGCTTTCTGTTGATGAGACAAGTAAGATTATAATACTCAACAATAAGTATGTACAAGGGCTTTTATTATCAAAGTATATTTATAATAACATATATTTGGGTAATAATAATTATGTATTACATTTATATGGTTAAATACACAAATAGTTACATACAAATACTACTTTATTGTTTATAGTATGTTTTTAGTTACACTTAATCTAAACTTAACATAAAAACTAATTCAATTTCTGCATCATTTTTGACACTGCTTAAGATTCTTGCCTTGAGAATTTTCCCATTTGGCAACTCTCTTTAGCGGCAAAAAGAATAGTGCTCCCATGATGATGCTCGCACCAGAAAAATAAAATGACCATTTATAGTCACCTGTGATGTCCCTTAAAAGACCTGCTATAAATATTCCAGTCAAAGCAGCTATGCCTTGAAACATTAAAATAAGTCCTACAGCATTTGTTAACATGTCTAATCCTAAGGTATCGACTATGATCAGAGTTCGTAAAGTTGATACACACGCTGCAAAAGAAAAAAATAAGACAGTTTGTACATTGAATTTGTGTATGTAACTGATCTAATTACCGTATACGTACAATTAAGTAAATAAAAATTATATCAAATCAAGTTTGATAGGTATTTTTCCTTAAGTCCTATGAAATCTGCGACATGCGAATTCGCATGAAACACATGCGAATTCGCATGTCGCAGATTCTAAACCTAAACCGTCACAGATCTATATAGTACGTAGGTAAAAATACATTTAATGATGGAAATAAACGAATATTTATTTTTCAAATCTAGGCACTGCATGTAAACACAAAGTTGACTGCTAGTTCAACTTTTTTACTGCCAGCTTTGGTATTAAAACCAGGTATGTAAATATGAAACAGGAATACATTTTTTGTAGAAAACACACGTTTATTGTATGAAAATGATAAAAATATTTTATCGACGTATTTCCCATTGATAGCTATACATTTTCCCATCTCTTTGACAATTTGTGGATTCCATGCCAAAAAAAAATTCTTGCTCTTTTGAAGAAAACCAGTCACCGAGCCACTTTCGTACATTTCAGTAAGAAGTGAAGCCTTGCTCAGTAAGTGCGTGTCCCATCGATGCAAATAAGTAGTAATCGGATGGAGCCAGGTCTGGTGAGTCAATCGTTTCCTTGGCCGGTTTTGCTGTGTGTGATGGCGCATTATCATGAAGCAATGTCGATGTCGATGATTCGCCTGAAGTTACCCTTGATCTTTTACGCTTAGGATTCTCGAAATATATCCACTTTCATCGCCAGTCATAATTCGATGGAGAAATAACTTTTTTGTATATAGAGAGCAGCATTTCGCAAATGATTTTTCGGTTTTCCTTCTGTCTTTCATTCAGTTCATGTGGAACCCATTTTCCCATCTTCTGGATCTTTCTCATGGCTTTCAAACGTATGAAGACGACTTCTTGTGTCACACTTAATTGATTCGCGAGTTCTTGTTGCATTTGAGCGTCATTCTTATCCAACAATGCTTGCAATTCGCTATCTTCAAACTTTTTCGGGTGGTCTTCCATGTTCATCGTTTCTCACGTCATGGCCATTTTTGAATTTTTTAAACCACTTAAAGCACAGTGATTTACGAAGAGCATGTTTACCGTAGGTTTCGACAAGTATTCGATGCGATTCTGCAGCAGTTTTCTTCAAGTGGTAACAAAATGAATGCTGTCCGCAAATCGTTGTTTTCAGATACAAAATTCGACATGTTCAACGCTATTAAAAACGATGTTGTTGTATGAAACTTGTATTGTTGTGAGATAAAAACCTTTATCAGATGTCAAAACAAGAAAATGACGCCAATGACCCGGTATGACGGTAACTACATTAGCAACGAGGCCATCTATGGACAAATTTCGGTTTCATATTTACATACTGGTACGATACAGTTAACTACATAATGCAATGTTTCAAACAATTTACTTTGAAAAAATACCCAGATGTGTAAAGCAAATTTAATTATTTCGTGACTCCAGGCCAATTAAATACTGGTGAAATAGTGCAGGGTTTGTGACGTCACCTATACATTTCTTTAAATAAAAAAATTTATATGCTCCCTATTACTTAATGCCCTTATTAATATTGCACCGTTTTTTGAAAAATGTGTTTTTGTACATACATACATATAACACAATAGTATGTATTTCCAGGCAGATTAGTTAAAAGAAGGGCTCCTAAGCAATGACTGATCATTTCTTACATTACATTAAAAAATTTGTATTGATTCTTTGACTTCAAATTTACTACAAAAAGTTTGTCACATTATGAGTAAGTAGGGGTGAGTGATTTTCTTCACTTGGTGGCATATTTCCTGAAACATTAGGGGAGGTAACAATGCCACCCCTGTCGCTGTTTTAATCAACTTCTCTACCTGCAACTGTTTTATTATATTTTTCTCTGTCTTCGTTCCCGATACATACGAGGAGTTTTTATTTTGTTTTGTTAGCTGATAACTATTATTTATCTTCATTTCATCTCTTAGCGAGTTATTACGTTTATTTTTGTTTTATGCGCGTAGGAAGAGTAATGTAAAAAACCTACTTCTGAGTCATTTCTTAAGAGCCCTTCTACTCTTCCCCTAGTTTTGGGATTCCCGTCTTCCAATTTCAGTACTTTGCGCCGTTAGATTTTTTTTTCAAACTGGAGTTTGAAATTGTTAACGCTTTGACGGTGTGAAAAATGGGTATATCATTTAAAAATATGTATCGGTGACGTTACAACCCCTTCGTCAATGGCGTCAGCAAAAGTTCAATTACCCGACATTATGTTACTTGATTTACGTTGTGGAATATTTTTCTGAAAGAAATATGCTTAAAGTGTGATTAATTTATATAATTATAACATAACGGGCTTATTAATTTTTAAATGTTTATACCATCTATGTGTGTATATTTATATAATTATTTATGATATCATTTCTAAGAAAGCTGACATCGATGATGCAAATACATATATATTACTAATGAATGGTCTTTCTTTATTTTCTTTAGCCTACGATTTGGTAAGCCGAATACAAAATCGGATTTTAATTATGTATAAAATTACTTTAATTTTCTTCTTCGCGTTTTTTGCTTTGTTATAATCTTTTTCTAGCGCATTGACTTAAATATCACAAATAGTGTATTGGCATTGATTGTATTGTTTTAATAAAAAATAAGAAGGAATTTGCAGCAAAATATATGAAATGTCAGGAATTTGAGCCTTAGGTCATGTAAAAATAACATTCAAATTTGTAGGAGTATGTCAGGAAATTTAACTAGTAGGCTCGAGCTTAAAATATTTTAATATAGGATTTTAAATGAATCGCAACAAAATAGAAAATATTTATATAACAAATAATCACCAAACTAGATAAGAGTCCATTTCATCACCCGAGATGACATCTGAAAGTAAACCAAAAATATCTGAGCAACCAATTCCCTGTAATAATACTAGCATAAATATTTATGTGAAAATCAGCACTACTTTAATGTAGGTAAACAATAATATCTACAATCTACAAATTCGTATGTCTTGCCTGGATCTACGGTCTTAAGGGTCAACTCGCGAAAGACCTCCCCAGACATTAAGCTAGTCAGAGTATCTACCATGGTAAACAGTGGAATAGCATGCCTTCACTAAAGTACTAAGGGTCAACTCGCATAGTACCCACTTTATACAACTATCAAAGCATGAAGGGTCAACTCGCGACACGCTCTGAACGAAATACTAAATTTGTAGTAAAACATTTACTTTATGTTATTTAATAAATTATCATGCAACCAACTAATGAAATAGTCGTATCAATCGACATAACAATACAATAGAATTGACTGCCCTGTGAGATAAACTCACCTGTTGGGATATTACACTAAATGCACAAACACTATAAATGAAATACGCGGTTCTCACCTTAGATGCCTGCTTAAGGACTGGCATTCCAGAGAGCATGTATTTAAACTCGGGCCCTTATTTAGGCTACGGCTCAGTAAAATAACCAAAGTATCGGAGTAATGTTATCTAACGCTGGCAAAAGACGTCGAGATTAAAGTTAATTTTAAAGGTTAAAATTACTGCCTTCTTACAAATTGGTGATTTATGCATTATATTATCAGTAAACATCGTGGCAGTGACTGACATGACGTAAATAACAAAATAACATGGCCGCACTGAAGGATATATGTGTTCCATCCAAAAAAAAATATATTTTTTAATTGACACTAGAAATTTACAATCTACTCCCCAGGAGTATTGAGTAAATATGGTGTATGTATTACAGTCTGTCACATAAGAGCGTAGCGGTGATTATCAGCAGCCAGTAAGTTGAAGACATTTACCTTTTTTTCCGATGTAGAGGGCACTTTTGCCGTTTTCGCAGTGCCATTAGTAAGAGATCCTCCAGCATCGATAATTGCCTGGCACCTCCGAGGCATACTTTTTTGGCGTATTCCTTTGGGAGAGACCTTCAAATTTTTCGAATTCGTTGGGAGAGCTGAGCCAAATTGCAGGGTCGGTTTTTACGGAGTTTCAGCATGATAAAAGCCCATACATGTTCGATGGGATTTGCATCGGGCGACTGAGATGGCCAATCCAAAGTGATGACGCTTTTCTGTTCTTTCCACAATTTGCACGCTTTGCTCCGATGTTTTGGATCGTTGTCCTCTTGGAATATCCAATCCTCAATGTGTTTCTTATACCAGCGTTTAGCAGATGGTAATAAAACTTTCTGGTAAATTTTGTTCATTTTTCCGGCGTTCAAGTTGTCGGTGAAGAGATAAAAGTGCCAAAACCCTTTTTTGAAAGGCGCCCCTAAACATGGGCCTTGACGGGGTGTTTTACAGTCCGTTGGAGCAATCTGCTTGAGGGATTTGCCCAGACACGTTTGATGCCCGAAAAAGCCCAAAAAGATGCTTCGTCGGTGAAGATTACGTTGCTCCAATCATGATCCAAGTTCTCTTGAGCCTACGCGAGGCGTTTCGTGACGTGTTTCTCACTCAGCAATGGTTTCAGCAATGTGCTCCGATATTTAACGTTATTATCGCGCAAATGCCTACGAATTGTTTCGTGAGATATTTTCACACCTTTTCTTGCTCAATTTTTCGACCACTTCACGCAGTCAACGCAGAATTTTTGGAATACAAGTCGAGAACCATTTTTTCGACTTTATCCGACACTTTTCTAACAGGCCCACGATTCGGAAAGTCACCGACATTCCCAACCTGCGAAAACCGGTTCACCCACTTAGTTACAAACTGCCGCAACATTTTCATGTATTTTGCGGCAGCTGAATGTGTCATTCTTGGTCCTCGGGGGTGAAAACACAAAAACACCGACTCGTAGCGTTTAACGTAAATAGCACCCATTCTCTTTGACCTGCCAGAATCAGACTGAATCCAAGTAACTATTGTTCCTTTCCATATTGCGAAAACGGCAAGAGCTCCATCTACATTAGTATAAAAAAGGTAAATGCCTACGACTTACCGGTTGCGGATAATCGCCGCTACGCTTTTATGTGACAGAGTGTAGGCTTGTAAGGGGGACATCCATTGATATCTTTCCTTATGGAATGCTGTGTTCAGAGTACTAGCAGGTCTTGTGGCTGTTCTATGTAGTCTTTCGTCAGGACCATTATTATATATGTATGTAGCTGTTGTACTAGTACGTTTTCATGATTTGTTATTCGATCACTATATTTGTTTGCCAGTCTCTGGATTTCGTCCTTTATGAATGGTACTTGTAAGTCGTTGTGGAGGGTTCGATTGCTGACATATCAAGGTGCGTCGGCTATCATTCTGAACGTTTTTGACTGGTACCTTTGGATAGTTTTTAATCTTGTAGGTTTAGCACACCCCCATAGCTGAACTGGTACGACCATATAGGTTTTAATATGGATTTATATAATAAAAGATTATTTTCCAGTGAAAGTTTGGACTCCAGTTCTATCCAGAAAGTTTTAACTCCAGGTCTGGTTTCCAGTTCTGATTAACGAGCGAGTTTTCGTTTGGTGTGGATATATTTCTGCCATGTAAGTCGTTGGTCGAAGTGTAGTCCTAGATATTAATTTCAGTTTCTATTGGTATCGGTGAGCTATTCATTGTTTCAAGTGGACAAGTGCTGTGTCGATTAGTAAATGTGATTTGAACAGATTTGGTTGTATTAATTTTTATTCGTCGTTATTTGTCGTGCCATTCAGAGAGTAAGGGTGTGTTTGAAGGTTGTCGGAGAGAACTTGTGGACTTTTGTTGGTAGATAACGGAGCTATACCGTCAGAATATGATATGGTGGTAGTATTTGTTTCGGGGAAGTTAGGTGTGTATATCAGAAAGACTCGGGGTCCAAGGACGCTGCCTTGGGGAACATCTGATTCACCGGAATAATAATTAGATTTATGATCGTTGTATATAACTGAGAAAATTTCTATCAGATAAATACGATTTTAGCATAAAGTAATAATTAGAGTACTTTTTGGTTTCAAGAGCAGGCCTGGATGCCATACCTTGTCTAATGCCTGGGAGGTGTCAAGGAATACTGCATTGCAAAATCTCTTTTCTTCAAGGTTTTGGACAATTTCATTTACTATCCTGCGGCCGTATTGTCGAATGGTGTTCTAGAAGTGAAACTGATGGTTGGGTAGTAGTTTCAAGAACTCGAGATCCTCATGAATCCTTTTTAGGAGGAGCGTCCCTCGCTTGCTATAGGGAGGAGGCGGATAGATCGATAGGAAGTTGGTGCATGAGGTGGTTTGTTTGGTTTCTGGATTATTACAATTTCAGCATACTTCTATATCAGGGGTAAATAGGGTAAGGTTATCATCATACGGTTATAGATAACTGTTAAGAGAACAATGGCTTTCTGAGGTATGTAGGGTGCATTAAGAGAACAATGGCTCTCTGAGGTATGTAGGGTGCATTAATGTTTCGCCGGTTATCATATCGTATCCTGAGGCTTCACGTATGTTTAATCTGCTGATTTCTGCCTTTATGTCCGCTGGTCTGAGAAGTTTTATATTGGACATCTGACATGGTGTTAATGAAGTCCTTAAAATCATCTGTATTTCCTGGGGCAGCTTTTAAGACATCGCTTAGGTATTCGGCGAAAATGTCAGCCCTTTCCTTATCAGACCGTGTGTCCATTCACCGTTCGGCTTTGGAGCCACATGTGTTTGAGGTCTCTTTAGCTTTTTTGTTGCTTTCCACAGTGTATGATCATTAGGGGACAGTGTAGTAATGTAAGTAGTAAATAAATCAACATTTTTTTTTTCAAAAACCATTAACTACGACTTGTAAATAATACTTTGCAGTTTTAAAACCCTGCTTGAATTTTCTGTACGATCATTATTTCCGTAGTAATTAATTTACCAAAGTCAAAACTGACTTTTTTGCTTTGAACGACTATATCTCAGCGAAAAATCATCGTACAAGGCTTTTAGACCGCTCAAATTAAAGAAGATAAAATTCTCTAAAAACTTTATGATGAAATCACTTTACAAAAAAAATGTATTGAGGTCCGTGGATCTTTTGATGCAAGCAAAAATTTGGAGTTTTTTTCCGAAGGTTTTCTTACGATTCCTCAAAAACTGCTAATGGTAAAAAATTTAAAACCCAAGATCTGAAAACTAGAAACTTGGAGCTTCGGCGTGCTTTTTTTAAAATTGCTCTGCAATTATTTTTGGCCAAGTTACAGCCCCTTGAAAATCACCTAAAAATTTAGGATTTTTTTACTTCCCTAAATTTTAGTCCCTAGTGTATTATTAATGGATATAAATCATAAACCCGTTAATAAGGTTTGTACTTACGGTAGGTTTGTTTTTATCATTCTAGTTTAGGTGCTCATTAGATTCTGGAGCAATCTGTTGATTTTATATAATTTTTAAAGCTATGTAAAATGGCGGCAAAGTCATTTTTTAACAGTATGATTTTTTTGTTTGCAAGGAAGATATTAATTAACTTACGATGAGAAGGTTATCTATTAACTGTGAGAATAATCTTTTCATTTTTAAATCGCACTAATAAGCGGTAAAAAAATGTTAACACTTTTCTTTATCGATTAAGAAAAAGTTACTAGTTAATACAAAATCATTTTTACTGTGGTAATAACGCAGCCTACTTGGAGCTTATTGAAATCAGATATTTTTTGGAGTTTCGATTCAATTTTTTGTTTACGGTTAATACCTAGAAATTTCTCTCGGGGCGGTTATTCTTAAGAAAGTGAAATAATTTAATTTATATGATACAATACATATCGATAACATGAAATTGAAATATAGTTTACTTAAAATTTAATATTAATTATTGAAATAAAAATATGCATTTAGTAAATAATAGGAATCTTCCGTTACAAATAAATATAAATCTTTCAATCCTATAGTCCTGTTTGAATAACATACAATTTCTCTAGATTTTCCTTCGTGGCATTTGTTTCCAATGGAATAATACTGCGTCACTCATTTTTTTTTCTTTCGTGGTTTGCACTCGAATATGATACATGATATGATAATTTGATAAAAAAAAACCGCTAGACTAACAATAATCGTGTCTATTATCTATTATATGTATTACGAGTTGCACTTTGAACATAAGTGGATAAATAATCATGTTTTGTTTTTAAAGCAGTTTAGAATGATCATTCACTTGATTCTTATTTTTCAATTATTTCACTTATTTGATGATACACACCCGACTAGACCCGAGGCTGCTTCCCATACGATAAATATTACATGTGTTTATTATTTATTTTTAGGTTATACGTAGTTGTAGACAATCTAACTTTAACAAAGAATATTTCTCTGATAATGGATTATTCAATTTAATATGCAAACATTTCGAGGTGTTTCTATAAAGGCTTTATAGATTAAAATTGTTTAGCAAAGGTGGGTACACACGGAGTCGCCCACTGGACATTAATTATTTTTCGTTACCTGACTTGATTAACACCGGGGTTTAGTCTCTAGTTTACATAATAAATGTATCGCCAGTTCCATGCCATAGAACCATCATGACACTGTGGATAAACGTTATCGGAACAGTCGCCAGATTTCTTATGGTTATTAATTTTCTTTTATCCGTGATAATAGGGTGATCCTATATTTTTGGTTTTTTTTAACTACTTTATGAATATCGCCACCATCTTCATGCATTTCATTACATATGCAGGCTTTTTAAATCTCCGTCTTTACATCGAGGATTGAGAACTTCCGAAAGTCTTTCTTTCTTTGGAAGAAGGTACAAGGTTCTTGTTTACACACATTTTGCATCGTGGTACAATTTGACAAATGTTATTAATTACTTGTGCATTGCTTAGTAGACCGATCTTTTCAAGGATGACGTAGATAGCAACCTGTCGGAGTGAGACTCCACTTTTCACCGTAGTGTACGTCCAGTACTACAGTATAATCACGATCACAACCGTTAAGACGTAGCGATTACTGATCACGGCAGCCTCAACTAGTGGCAGTGCTCTTTCCCATTTCACGACGCCCACTTTTAGAATGACTCGAACCCACTTTAACAGTGATTTTCATTTTAGCACATAAAAGTATTAGAACACATCCTTCTATACTATCTAAACCGTATTAAAGTTGCCACAAGGGAACAATTGGCCCGAATTTTAAGAGTAAATGGCTAAACAAGTTTTTAATTTATTTATTTTTTTATATTTAGTTCGTATTTTGAATCTTTTAAATGATTTACCGAATTTTACAATTTTTAGTATTTCACATTAGCAAGCTAGTAACAAACACAGAATTACGTGAAATCTAACTAATATACATCATGAATAATCAACAATCACAATGTTTACGTTTATTGGACTTTTTATTATGTATAAAGATAACATTACAAGTATTTTTTTTTTGTAATTCATGAATATGCGGTTTTTCATATATCGACAAATTTTATACCTTTATAATGTGTCTATTCCTGAGCCGTTGATTATGTAACCTTAAATAGTAAAATATTAGTCAAACTGATAGACTTGATATTTATTTTCGAATATGTAAAAAAATTATATATAAATATGGATTTAATATTTTACGGTCTACATAACTTTTAGTGATATTTACTTTTTTCACGGTAGCCTGTTATGAGTTTTTATATTATTTTACATTTGCATATTTTACATACAAATTCAGCATAGTTGTTAATTTTTTTCTGTTGTAATATTATTTTTGTCGTCTTGAATTAAATTTTATAGTTTCCATTTACTTTACACTAAATTGATAATTTCCTATTGTCATAATCGAAGGCTAAAAGGAATGGAATATTGGAATGGCAAATGGAATTCGACAGCGAGAATACAAGCAATTTAACAACGGTGACAACTGTCCCTAATAATGCAGTAAATGAGTGTTTCAACTGTCAACGAAGTAATAAATATAGACACATCCAAATAAGTACATTCTGCAATTACAATTAATTTGAAAATTTTAAATACGATATAAATCTGCCTACTTCTTTATTCTTAAATAAATAAGACATAACTTCTGAACATTTTAAGATAGTAACTATAATTCCTGTTAAGTTGGTAATAAAAATTTTATAGAAGAAATTATGAAGAGTCGTGCACGCAATGAACTCTATAACCGTGCACGTGACCCACAGATGGCAGTAGTGAATACAGGAAGACATTTTTAAAGTAAAAATTATGAATATCGGCAAATGGCTATGATACTATAACAATTAAGTAACGCGCAGTTTTGTTTATTTTATTTTAAAATCGAAGGCTTTAAATAATTCTTAAAAGACGGTTGAATGTGGAAATCCCATCAACTTGTCGGGTTATTCCGTTACCACAGTATGTAAATACTAATTATAAAAACTTGTCTTTTATTTTTATTAAATAAATGGCTGTTTTTTCTTAGAATGAATCTCGCATCATAAATAAAGCTTCTATATTTTCTGTCCACTAAATTTCTCCTCTTACAATTAGCTGCAATAGTCGATATGTGTATTAATCCAAATACCATCCAAAACTAATTTCTTTTCAAATGTCTTATCATATAAGTGAGCTAGAATTTGAGGTAAAGCTTTGGCTGGGATATACCTTTTTGTTTACTTTCTATTGTTGCTAACTTGTAGGGAATCGACAGGGTAATTATAAATGTTACATGTTTTCCTTGTTTAAGGTGTTCATTATACTGAACGCTATTACCATTATTATTAGTCGCTCGTTTGGTACTAGAGGCGTCCGCTCGTTTGGTACTAGAGGCGTCACCTTCGCTTGGAGTAGTAATAATCTAATAATTCAAATAACATAAGTAATGCTAAGTAATAAAATAATAATAAGCACCTGGTTATACATTATAATTTGTACAACACTGTAAAACGCGCCCTCCTAAACAGCGTTATCAGGTGTATTAGCTCGGTTAAACATTGCAGTATTATGGTATGTTTCTACAATTGTTTCAGCAAGCAATGTTTGAGTAGTGAAAGAACGTTCTTTTATGAAGACAACGACCGTTGGACATCTAGTGATGTAATATTGACATAATTAGAATATCGGCATATTCAAAATCTCAATATTTTTTTAAAACAGTGTCAAACTTTCCTATAACACCATTATTTTTTTTGCGTCCCATAAATCATGTTTTCGTGAGTGTACAGTATCCACTATTTGCAGTAACTCCATTAACAACGGAACAAGGATTTTGTAATTTTTCTAGTCCCTTGTAGTTATAAATAGTTTGTAAATCTGATTCAGTGTGAGGATCTTCAAATATCACTTGACTTTCCTCCATAGCAACTGCTTCTTTAAGATCAAATTATAACACTGCATACTTTATTTTATAGGAATGTTCAAAATAAAATAAAATTTTGCCTGTAGCCATGTTGCCGAGCAGCTGTGGTGATTGAGTGATGTGGGGACACTGTCTAAATTCTCATACACGTTTAGGAGATTTGAGAAACATTTTTAATTAGTTTCTAATTTTTCTTTTTAATCTTATAATTTTTTCATTTACCAAATGTAATGCTTACAATTTACAGGTGATATATAAGAAATTTCCAGACTGTTGTTTAAGACAACGTCCTATAGAATGCATGGTTATGGCACACTCATGGAGCATCCACACATAATCAATTTTTTTTTATTGTTATTAAGATTTCATAGTGATTCGTTCCCTCACAGATGGTACATACATATATTTATCTTATCTTAAGGTATCTTCATGGTGAGATTATATTTATCCCAGAAATTTGGAATTGCTGAAATGCTTGTTGATTAAGTGACGTTCCTCGGTCTTAGGCTACTTTTTTATATTTCTTCTATGCACTATTCACATATTTCCAACAGTCCGTTTTGCCTCAGCACAACAAAGAATCATCGCAAACTAAATACATTATTTTTGCCATCCATCATATTTTAAGTTTAAGTAAATCCCATATAAACTTATTTACTTGATCAACAAGTGGTCGTTTTTTAGCCCTACGTGCATTCAGTATAATGGATTAGCACATTGTAACACAAAATAATTCTTATTAAAATGCACAGTAAACCACTAAACAGATGTTTAACAACAACTGTAAAAGTCGATTGATGAAGCGGAGATCTTGATTCACCACCCACCGTCCCCCTGTGTGCGCATACGAGTATATACGGCGACAATGCCCCGAAATCGAGTCGAAAATCAAACGGCTCTAATTATTACCCTGAGAGATGTATTCCCGACCCGTCAGAAAAGATCGATTAACCTAAAAAATATCCGAATTGAACAGGTTTTAAATAGGCTGTATTACCGCAGTAACTTAGTATTACTCAACATAATTTTACTAAGGGGTTTTACCAGTCATTAAAAATGGATTTTGCACATTCTCTCAAGTTGA
The DNA here is from genome assembly GCA_037954035.1 of Rosalia funebris. Lineage (NCBI taxonomy): Eukaryota > Metazoa > Arthropoda > Insecta > Coleoptera > Cerambycidae > Rosalia > Rosalia funebris. The sequence goes on from JAZFAV010000002.1 coordinate 32,875,240, forward strand.
CATCTCTGTTACTAGGAATCAATGTAATTTTAAAATATTTTGTCATTACAATTAGTGGGTATTTTATATACATGTAGTTTATTGTAGCAGATTTCATTTAAGCAAAAAACAATTTTACCGTAATAAAGTAAATGACTGCGATCACTATAAAAGGTTTATTAGACAGCCAGTACCGTTTCTTATTTTTAATTGCTGATACTGGTTGTAAAATACAGTGGCTCACAGATGAAAATGATGTAAAGGATTTTTAATTAAAAACTCATGTTTTGAATAATCAACTTTAATACATTTCTAATTAACCTTGCGTAACACTAAAATTAAACATTAATCTTATTGAAAATAATATTAAAAAAAATATCTACCATTTTATTAAAACGTTGAGTCATGAAAAAATTAAAAATAATGACCTCGCAATAAAAATGCAAAGAAAAAAATACATAAGAAATCTGTCTTTAAATAAAATTAACATTTGGTTGTAAGACCTTTGTTCTTAATACCTTCTTCTTAATACCTGTTTCAATTTAATACCTGTTTCAAACAGTCTGGTATAGACGCCACTAGTTTTTCAGTGTAATTTGGCCGAATCTTCTCCCATTCTTCTCTAAGCGCTCTTTTCAATCCTTCTTTATGTCAGGAGACTAGGGCGGTGGTTTTTTTATAGTTTTTGGACAACATAAAAGGTGGTCGAACCAAAAAGCACGATGTTAATTAACAAAAAGTTTTCAGAGAATTATCTTAATATTTTTTATTATGATAGAAGGATCTATGACAATTATGTGTGAAACAAAATATCGGCCAAATGCTCGCCACGGCTTCGGTGGCATACCTCTATCCGATGGTCCATATTTTCAATGGCTCTGAGACATAATTGAGGTTCAATGTCGTTAATGTGCCGAATTATCTCATCCTTTAGCTATTGAATTGTTCTTGGCTTATTGACGTACACTTTTTCTTTTAAATATCCCCAAAAAAAGAAGTCCAACGGTGTCAAATCACATGATCGTGGCGGCCAATTAACATCGCCACAACGTAAGATAACACGGCCATTGAATTTCTCGCGCAAAAGTGCCATTGTTTCGTTGGCTGTGTGGCAAGTGGCACCATCCTGTTGGAACCACATATCGTCCAGGTTCATATCCTCAATTTCTGGCCACAAGAAGTCCGTTATCATCTCGCGATAGCGAACACCACTCACGGTAACTGCTTGGCCGACCTCATTTTCGAAGAAGTACGGCCCGATGACGCCGCCAGCCCATAAACCGCACCAAACAGTCACTCTGTGTGGATGCATCGGCTTTTCAACAATCACTCGTGAATTCTCATTTTCCCAAATGCGGCAATTCTGCTTGTTAACGAATCCACTGAGGTGAAAGCGTGCCTCGTCGTTGAAGATGATTTTCTTTGTAAAGTCACCATTCACTACTATCTGTTCAACCAACCATTCGGCGTATTGACGACGCTTGAAATGGTCAGTAGGCTTCAGCTCTTGAGTCAATTGAACCTTGTAAGCGTGTAAATTCAAATCTTTATTGACGGCTCTTCTGCTACACTATCGCGAACAACAGCAATGTTTTCCGCAGAACGAACTGGGCGAGCAGGCACAGGTGTTTTCACATTTCCTACAGACCCAGTTTGCTGAAATTTGCGCACAATTCTCCCGATTGTGAACACATTTGGTCGATTATGCTGACCAAAAAAGTCACGAAGTGCACGAAATGCATTTTTAATCGAACGCCCATTTTCGTAAAAGGCTTCAACAATCTTAACGCGCTGCTCAATTGTGTACCTCTCCATGGTTGAATTTGTCAAACGCTGAAACAAAGAAATGTCAAATTAAGTTGGGCAAAAAACTTGATGTTAAGGTGTGACTCACAATTAACATCGTGCATTATGGTTGGACCACCCTTTAGAAACACCATTCTTTGGTGAGTTTTTTTTGAGCACCCATTTTTAAAACTGGATTGAAACTCGCTCCGAGCGAAGCTCTGTACAAGACTGAGAACTCTTCGACGATGAGAACTGTTAATTGTTACTGCTCGTCAAGTATAGAAAAAAGTGAGATTCTCTTGGTATACGTAGATGAAAGAGTGAGGCAGCATTCAGAGGGAAAAGGGAGGCAGCATTTTACGTGCAGCCAGATCAAACTCTGTGTACATTGCCTCTGCAAAGGTCTTAATGCCACCGGGTAAAGACCAGGCTATTTACTGCGTACCTCGTGGACGGGCGGTCCGATATCGCAGTTTTGAGACTTGTTCCTATTCTTGATGAGCTGTACTCCAATAAATGGGAATATGTAGAAACGACAAAAACGAACATTGCATCATTTTCACTATGAGGTGATTCTTTACAGTTTATTCCAAGACCCAAATTTATGTTTTAACAAAATGATTATTTATATTCGATTATTTTAATTAATTTAAGGTTTAGTTTAAATGTTATAAAAGTTTCTTTTAATTTATTAGTTTATTAATCGCTATTTATTTATAAATTAAAAATCGCCTGCATTGTTTTGACTGTGAGCCACTGTAGCTACATATGTATATACATATTTCAGCCTGGTTGCTGCAAAACCAACTTCATTATTGAACGACAGCGCATTCGCGATTTTTCCACGTCTTGTGACGCTCCAATATTCCAATTTGCAGTGGTCAAGTCCAATGTTCATACAATATACTATTCATTTCATCGCTATTTGCCAAATAAAAAACTCTTACCTTGCCGATAAACGGAACAGTCTACCTGAGCCTAGCCATAAAAACACGTCACCGGAAGTTTTTGAGATTTTTTATTTGACAAATAGCGATGAAATAAACTATATTATGTAGATGTGTATTCAGATTTATGCTTTTTTACCCACTATTACGTGTATCTTTAAGTAAGTTTTATTACTATGAAATTAACGGCTGCATAATATTTTCAAAAGCCTATTAGAAATATGATTAATGTTAAATTGATGATAATGTCTCCTTAACAACAAATATACTTTATATCATGCAGATCATCTTAATAAAACATCTCAACGTACTGGGTATCCAGTGGCGTGCGGTGAGATTTCTATATAGCAGAATGCCTCAAAAATTATATTACTACATTTATTTTTGTTTTTGTTTTTCATTGAATTTCATTTCAACCTTAAACTGATGGGTACCGAAGTACCGTTTTTTTTTTTGAGAAACTCCTTTCAAGTAAAAATAAAGAAATCTACTTACCTACAACGATAAATAGATTTATTTGTAACGTAATGTTATCGTCCTATTCACGTTGGCAAACCAGTGTATTACCTCTTCATAAAACCTTGTATTTTGTGATAAGATAAGAGTGTTTCTTCTTTATTGATTTTAGTAGTATCATATAAAATGTTATATCTGTGAATGTAATGCTACAGGATCAAAAAAAGTCGAAAGTTTAAGCTAAAAGCTTTGTCTAGAAAATTTGTAGTTCTTAAAATTACGTAATCCGCCTACTTTTAGTTTATTAAAATTTTTATACTCTTTCGTTGTTAATATAGCGTCTTTCAATAAGGACGCTCGATTTTTAAACGTAAATAAAACAAGTTGTGTGTGAGATATCCACTACATTTTTTTCTTTGAAAGAATATTTTATGGAATTAAGTATGGATAATAACGTCGTTCAAATATCCGCCGCGGCTTTGCTTTGTGGCACATATTCGGGAGGTCCAATTTTCGATGACTTCGTTCCTTCGTTCGCATAGACCTGCGATTTAAGATAGCCCCAAAGGAGGAAGTCTAAAGGATTAAATCGCACGATCTCGGTGGCCAGTTCACGTCGCCGCCGCACGAAATAACCATGCCCTCAAATCGCTCGTACATAATGTTCATCGTGGCATGCGCTGTGTGGCACGTAGCGCTGTCTTGTTCGAACCACATGTCGTTGGTATCCATATCATCCGATGATTCCGCCAGACCAAAATCCGCACCAAACAGTGGCATTCTCCGGATGCATTTGGTGCTGGTATATCTCGTGGGGATTGGTATCATCCCAAATCCAACAATTTTGCTTATTCACATATCCATTCGTCCAAAAATGGACTTCGCCGCTAAAGATGATTTTTTTGGCGAAATTTGGGTCAACTTTTAAGTGCTCCAGAGTCCAGTCAGCGTTGTCTATGATCGTTCTCGGTTAGTTGGATTTTATACGGGTGCAGACCCAAGTACCGGCGCAAAAGTCGCCAAGTTCAAGTCGCCGAAAGACCAGGTTCTTGTGAACAACGAGAAATTGACTGCCTCGGGTTTTCCCGTATAGTCTCACACACAGCAGCGATGTTTTCAGCAGACCTTGCGTTTCGGTGACGTGCGGGTGTTGGCTGATTATCAAACCGTTGACTCGAATTTGACCATCAAACGTCAAATAGTCGACGGGAATGTTGTGGCGAGGATAGAAATCACGTAATGCACGGAACGTTTCTCGAAGGCAGCACTGATTTTGAAAATAAAATTTGATTATTTGCACATGTTGTTGAACGTTATAACATTCCATGGTGATTTTGCCATACACTACTGAACAATTCACAACAAATTTGACATGTGGTTTTGACAACGTGGCTGCTATAATCTAAAAAATTTCAAGCGTCCCTATTGAAAGACCCTATATTATCCACAATTTCTAATAATAATCGACGGTTTGACGTTTTTATATCGCCCGAATTGTCCACCATAATTATTGTTCTTTGTGGTTCCAAATAAAAATGTATTGTTTTCTCTCAAGAATTTTAAAATTACTTTTGTGGTTTATTTTATTCTCGAATGTGTTTGTTTGATATCCCTTCCATGGACCGCACGTAGCTGTGTGTATGACGTTATTCACTCTGTATCAATTAATTACCACTGGAAATTAAATATGGAATATTTGATTCCTAGCCTGGGTTATGGAGATTCGAGAAATTCTGGCTAGTCTGATTTTATAACTGTAATTTCGGTCATCATTATAACATTTATAAAGGATGATTCTGTATAAGCTACTGTTAATTTTGATGACTGTTAAAATTTCTATCCAATGAGAATTAAGCATTTCTTAAAAAAGCGCGTCTCTGATGGGAGAAATTTAACAACCTGTTCAAATTAACAGTAGGTGATATAGAATCACGTCCATAGTCTCGTCTATAGTTAACCGTATTTGTTTATCATGCGCTCTCCTCTCTGTATTTTAATTGTTTTCTAAGGTGGCGAAATGTATATATCATTTGATAGTTATTCAGAATATTGTATTTTTTTCTTTCAGAACGACCAAACTTAGTGTGATATTTCACACAGCAAGGCAAATACAACAATGTATTGCTGTTTCACAGTCTGTATGATTTAAATAAGGAAATTTAGATCTGGGCTTTACTCGATGAGAAGAATAACGGTTGTATTTGCCTTACTATCCGCATATCGACTTTTTTTTATTAATTATTCACGCATTTCATATTTTTTTCTTGAAACGAATTTGTTAAATTCATATTATCGTTTTGAGTTAAAAAAATATAACCGGACAATCTTTCTAAATATAAATTCTAAATATTTCCTATTACCTACAAAACCTCCAAATACTACAGCGTAACATACTTGTGCGAAGACTTGATTAAAGTGTACAGATAAAATTGTTGATACTCCTCCGACAGTTAAACAAAATGCGCTCAACCAGTTGTACTCTATTCTAGGACAAGTAGACATAACTCCACAGCATATTCGTCCGGCTGTGTTGGAGATGCCAATAAGTGATATTAACCAAAATGTCGTATCTTCAGGTATGCCGATTTGGTGGGCCCTATCTTTAATAAACAGATATGTGGTAAAATGACCTAGGGAGACAAATCCAGCATTTAGGGCTATCAAAATAAAGGACGGAGATTTTAGCAATCTATAATCTAGCATCGTTGCTAATGTTCTTTTCACTGCATCCGTACATATATGAAATTTTCTCGCTTCGTCCATATCACGGGATGTTGCCATCCTGGTAACTGACATATGATATTCCATATTTGATTTCTAAAAAAATTTAATATGGTTAAAATGTAGAATTATAATTAACATTAACTACTACTACTAATTATTTATGTTTATTGAAATCAGAACAACAGGATGGGATGTAAATTAAAACCTCATACTCTAGATATGTATTGTCCCTTAATAAAAGAATAAATAATTGCAATATGAAATAATTAAAGTTATTTATCATGCATTTGCTTAATATCAATAAACATGTTTTGGTGTTCCCGAAGGATCTGTTATTGGACTGTTATTTTTTATCATCATTAAAACCATCAGTGCACCAATTACTATTATATGCTGATGATATAAAAATATTCTTTGATAATGATATAATGCACTATGACCTACACAATTGATTATAATATAATGCACTGCGACCTACACAAGAAAAGATAATAGGCGTTTAAAATATTACAAAGTATAATGTATCATTATATTATCCTATCTACGTATTAGTCTTTAGGTTGCAGAAATTCACATGGCTTTAGTGAAGTTACAACTTATATTCTTCCTCGATAATACATTATCCGATGGAAACTTGAATACGCAAGCCTAATCTGGACTCCAATCTATAACAACCACGTTTCTAGGCTTGAGAGTATTCAAGGGAAGTATTTAGTGTATATTGTAGATTATGTCTATCCTCCTGTTGGCTTTGGCCTTGTACTTTTAAATCGTTTTAGCTATGTACAGTCATGTACATGAAAATAGGAGTATTCAAGTTTTGTTGAGTAATGTGTAGAGTATCATATAATATTGAAATTTAGAGTCATGTACACGTAGAACACTTTGAATAATATATATTTTTATATTGATTACAATAAAATTCTGTTTTAGAAAAATAAAAAAATAAATATTCGTAAAAAGTAATATTAAGCTTGTTCATGAAAATAGCAGTGTTCTAAAAAAATTAACCAAACTTATATTCTATAAGGATATTCTAAATATTCATTCAGAATTTCGTTCCATGACCTTTTCTGCGTAAAATTTATTTACGTCTGCGTGGCATAGATCACTAAATTTCGACTTCGCTGAATATCAATGGACTTCCACGCTGATTCGATGCTTTGCCACAAATGTTTATTCGTTGGATTTGCCAAAGTAACCACTTTTTTTTACATCCATCCACAAATTTTTAATTGGATTCAAGTCTGGCGACTGTAGTGGCCATACCATAATCTGTAATTTATTCTCATTTAACGAGTTTTGTACTTTACGGGCGCTGTTCTTTGGGTCATTATCTTGTTGCAGAACCCAACATAATGGTATTTCCTCTTCCGTGAAAGGCAGCATTATATTCTGTGAAATATGAAGATAAACATCTGCAGTCATGGTTTCCCTAATCTAGTAAATAGGACCTGTACCATACCACGAAAAGCAGACCCAAGCCGTTACGCTACAACGGTCATTGTTTTATTGTTTTTGTTGTGTACTTAGGATTATATGCTTGTAGTGGGGGTCTTCGTACGTGTGTTTCATTGATGTTAGGGTTAAATAACACCACTTTTGTTTCATCAGTCCACAGTACACTGCGCCATTTTAATGCTTTCCAATAAATGTGTTCACTTACCTTTTAGCAATCTGTTTACAATTTAGTAGTGGAACCTTTCTGGGCCGTCTTGATTTTAAATCTACTTTTAGTAACCTTCTCCTTATTGAAGAGGTGCTAATGGATAGGCTTAATTCATTTTTTATTTGTGCTCTGATAAATGGGCTCTTTTTTGCGAGACAATGTGTCTTATCTTCTGTTGCGGTAGTTCTACGTTTTCCACTGTGATTTTCTTTTGTTTTTTAAATTTTTTTGCATTACCAATCATTTTTGCAGAACAATTCAATACATTTTCAATAAACTTTTCAGTAAATTTTCTAGCATTTAACATACTTAATATTAATTTACGTTTTTGTTGGGTGCAATGTTTTCCTCGATCCATATTTACTAAAATATAAATATAATTATAAACCGAGAAATCCCTTGAGATGCGGAATAGACACAATGTTACCAACCTAGGATATTTGATACTCTTAAAGGAAACTATTATTTGAGTTAGAACTTCAATATGTCAAAATAACAGTATGTTACTATGGTAACACTGCACTGCTATTTCCATGCACATGACTGTACATTTACAAAACAGGGGAGACCTGCATAAAATCTTATTATTGTTTAAATTAATTTAAAAGGCTGAAAATAGAGCCTCTTACAAAATCTCGAATTTGACTGTATTGGTCTTAAATTTGTTTAATGTTACTGAATTGGCAAAAAAAAAACAGGAGAGCAGTTTATGTTTACTTTTAGTGTGGGTAAGGGACGTAAGAGAAAGGGGGAAACGAGGCTGCAAGACTACTAGCACCTCTGGCGGCCGTTCTACGCGTAATTGCAAGATCGCACAACGTGATATATAGGGAGTGCCATCCCCCTGCTTTTTACTAACTTTAAGTTACTAGAGTCTATTCTATGATTGTTTCCGAAATCATGGTGGATAACGGAAGATTTTTCTTATTTTCCATACTTTGTCTGCCTAATATAATTTTGATTATAATCCAGGCACTTCTCAAATTCCGGACCTTTCGTTAATTTCAATTTTAACTTTGAGATTTCCTTAGAGTTATTGAAATTTGTTTCCAGAAGAGTGCATTAATGTCATTTTCTGATATTTGAAAACTTTTGAGGTTTTAGGTGAATTGTAGTTCATGTGGAATTGACACAATTTTACGATTTTTGGAATCTTTCTGAAATGTGAAATTATGTAAGAAAAGCCAAAATCTACGTTTTCTAATTAATTTCTCTACTATGTGAGAAGGATACCCGCTACTTCTAGCTGCATCCTTAATGATCTGCTTTTCTTTTTCGAACCTATCATTACTAAGCTTTATTACTAATTACTTACATAGTTCGAGATACTAAAGAGCGCGGGAATGAAGTATAGAGATAGGCGAGTAGTACACAATCTATACATAGAGCAAACTGCTGTTATAGAAGTAGAAGGGGAAAAAAGGGAAGTAGGTATTAGGAAAGGAGTAAGACAAGGATGTACGCTATCACCACTAATTTTTAATCTGTACATCGAAGAGGCGATTAATATGGTAAAAGATAGAGTGGATTTCGGGATTAAAGTACAGGGACAGAAACTAAAAATGCTGAGATTCGCGGATGATATAGCAGTATTAGCATCTAGTAAGGAGGAATTAGAATCGACATTGAACGAAATGGAGGCAGTGTTGACAGAGAAATACGGAATGAGGGTGAATAAAAACAAAACTAAAGTGTTAGTGTGCAGAGGGCGCGAGAGCAGAGCAAAAACGAAAGTACAAATTAATAATGAAAGATTGGAGGAAGTTAAAGACTTCACTTATTTAGGAAATAAAATAAATTGGGATGGAAGAAGCGATAAAGACATAAAACAAAGAATAGCGCAGGGTCGAGTAGCTTTTAACAAAAAGAAAGCACTTTTATGCTCGGGGGTAATAAACTTAGAAACAAGGAAGAGATTTTTGAAAACATATGTATGGAGCACGGCACTATACGGCTGCGAAACCTGGACGGTAGGGGAAGCAAGTAGGAAGAAATTAGAAGCTTTTGAGATGTGGTGTTACCGAAGAATGATGAAAATACCATGGACTGATAGGGTTAGAAACGAAGAAGTATTGGAGAAAGTCGGCGAGAAAAGTAGTATGTGGAAAAACTTAAAGAAGAGAAGAGATAGAATGGTAGGCCACTTGCTGAGACATGGGGGAATAGTCCGCGATATTTTGGAGGCAGAAATAGGAGTGAAAAAAGGCAGAGATAGGCCTAGATTAGACTACTGCTCGCATATAGTAAGGGATGTAGGTTGTAGCACAATTAGCGAAATGCGTAGGTTAGCACAAGATAGGAGAAGCTGGAGGTTAGCGTCCAACCAGTCTTAGACTGATGTCCTAATGATGATGATGATCATTACTAAGCGCAATACGTACCAAACGATGGACCAGAAAATTTACACTTCCCATTTTATGTTGATAACGATGGGAGTCATTATGTATGAATGTATTCAAGAATGTAGTTTTCCTTGCTGTATACATCAAATTCTAATCTAATTTATCTATTTCTAAGTATTAATACATCAACAAAATTTTACTATGTGTAACGGTTGTTCAATTTTAAAACAAAATTATCTATGTCTGTTTTCGTAGTATTGAAAACCGCAAAAATATCATCCACATATCTGAAACACTCCACGGAAATATTCGAATTATTCTTTGACTTCTATCTCAAACCTACTCATAAGATCATTGGCGAGACCGTGTCGAGAATGTGTAATCTTTCGGTGTTCGTGGAAAACTGATCTTCTGGACTTAATTGGTACTAATCGCTAAAACATAAATGTTTAAGGTTTAATCAAGACCTTGCCTATATGAAGATATCACGCTAATAAAATTATTAAAGCACTAGGTAACTAGTATCGCAACTTTAATACTCTAATTATTTATCGGTCTACTGAACTATAATATTCATATACGGGTATTTACAAGTTAAATTATTAATTCCTATCTTTTCATATTGCTCTGATTTCACTGAACAGTAAGTAGTCCACATCGTTTAAAATATGTGGAAACCATAAATTAATGTAGGCATTTGAAGCTAATAGTTTCGACAATTTTTTTATACATAGTGTATATACAAGATAACTAACTAAAGCTGCAGTAAACCAAAATAGCTGTTTGTTGATGCGATTGAAATACTAAGTCGCTATCAGTGATTTGTGTAACGATAAGTATTCAAAAAATGTAAAATTGAATTAGGACTTTTACGTTATTTAGTTAAAATCAAATTACGCATTATGCAGTGTAATTTCATTTCAACTATGCATGTCTTTTATGCCACAAAAAAAATATGTAAAAGCTTCACTTTAAAAAGACATGAGACCAAGAAAGTTGTAGACAGAAAAAATATTTACAATCTGTATAAAATTTTAAAATAACCAAACGAAATATTTTCGTTTAAAATGTTATTTATATACCGGTAAGCTTACCTATATTTCATTATTCATGTATATTTTGTTGAATTGAATGAATAAAACCTCACAGAAATTTGATTAATATTATCATCTTTATTAACACCATAATATGAAAATATGGTTTGTATTTTTCCGAATCGAGGAAGTATAGATTTTATATGCCTTTTTTAAAGAAAAGTCGACAAATCATAATTAAAAATAAGTGAGGAGGTGACCTTCATGATCGTCAGCCAATTCGTAGTAAACAATAATATTTTGTTTCTACTGTTCGTAGAAAATACGCGAATGTTCGTATTATTTAAAATAGTTATCTTTAACGGAGTATCTGAAGCCTATTCAAATGAAATTCATACCTTATCAATATAAAATACATTATTTTCGATTATCGATATAAAATACATGCATTACTTTTAAAACCATATAGTTACTAAAATTCAAACTTGCCCACTTAAATATTACTTTAAGTCAATTCATCACATTACAGACAAGGATAATTTAAATAATTTATTGCGTATATGTGCACTAGAATAATTGTTCTATCTTCGTAACATAAATTTTGTAAAGGAGTGAAAAAAAATCGAATACACCAAAATTAGTGTCGATGTTGTGCACCAAAAAGTAACTGGGTACTATCTGTCAATAGCTCGGTGGTTTGATGTTTGTTTGATTTTTGTCGGAATTTCAATAACATCCTCTTCTTCTTCATCATTTGTGTTTGATTGTACCACTTCAATTATTTCTTCGTCGCCAACATTATCAGCAGCTACTTCGTCCCTTCCTGTTGCCCAATTTGTAATTTCTTCATTAGTTTTCGGATCTATAACTTTTTAAACATTTTTTTCCAAGTCATCCATTTTCGTAGCTTCTTCAAGTAGGAGTCTTTTTCTTAGATCGGCCAGCGAAATATCATCTTCTTCATTTGACACCAATTGAACTTTGTGGCCAGTGTCCGGATTACAGAGGTAAAAATCTGAAAGTGTCCGAACTGTGTCCGGTTTACGGGGTGTCCGAATTGCCGAAGTTCTACTGTATTTACAAGTTATTTGTTGTGCCCTAACGGTAACATTAAATTCATTATATTTGTTTTTTTTTATTTTTTTACATTGCGTCTTTGTTATGAGATTGTAAAACAATTAATTTACATATTTAATAGACAATAGATTGTATAAATTGTATTTGCCTATAATATGATTATTTAAATCATTTTTGTGGTAGTGTATAAGCTTTTATTTCACTGACTGTAATTGTGTCTTTCAATATAGTTAGAGATTTTTTATAAAACCTCGATATTCATAAATACCCTCGGATGGAAATCTAAATTTCTTCGATTTAAGTGTTATTCACAATTATTGGACTTGAAATGTTGATTGATATTTAATTGAATTAATGTTGATTGATATTTAATTAAATTTAAAATAACAGCCATTTAGATTTGATACCATTGCGACATAAATAAACAATTTTAAAACCTTAAAACGGACTTTTCCGCTTCCGCACGTAGAACATCTCAACCAACACATAAATTTAGAATATGTGTTTTATGCGACGGTTTTACTTTTTTCAAATAGTCCACCATCGTGCTTTCTCATGACCCATGGACATGGTGGCGATGTCCTATGCACCTCAAAATCAATAGATGTCAGATCGGGAGACGTCCCCGATCAGAATCAGTCAAAACCCGATCGATCCGACATGATTTAGTTGAGTTATCTTACTAACAAGTTTTAAAATTCCGACGACAACAACACACACATAGGTACACAAAATGGTTTAAGAAACCATTTTTTTTTGTTTTTAAGCAGAAAAACGAAAAATAAACCCTAGAAAAAAATGTTTACACGATTACATTACTTTTCCGCTTATAGTGGAGTGCGGAAAAGTAAAAATAAAACGTAAATAATATAATTAAAATAAAAATAATAGAATCCTGAATTTAATTGTAACCTTATTTAATGTAAAATGATTACTTAATATGTTGTGAAATTTATAATGGTGAAGTACCGAAGCCAATCACCGAAAACTCTCATTAACTCTGGAATCTCATCTGACGACGTTGCCTATAATATAATATGTATATGTATGCATACATATGTATATATGTATATGTATGTATGGGGAGCTGGAATCTGGTACAAAATAGCGTCTGATGCCATATTTTAAATCGACGAGTAATTAAACAAACGTCTGATAATTTATCTGATAACGCGTATAAACAAATTGATTATGGTTTCTCAAATGACTGATTGAATGATTTTATTATGATTTTCGTATCACTACAAAAATAATAATAAAATATATTTAAAATACAATTACTCATATTGCTAATATTTTATAATTATAATATTCATGATTACGACGCTTATTCTAAAAATGTAATACCAGTCATTTTTGTAAATCGTGATATGAATTGTTATTATAAACAAAAATTTATGGCTATAAACATATTTTAGATACAGAGCTTGGATGCCGCGTATGGTGGCCCCGTATATAAGCGACTACACATTAAGGTATAATTAATAATGTATATAATATGTATTACTATATTTATGTAAGAAGTACAGTAAGTCAAACAGGACTGGAAAGCTGTACTGAATTACACTTAATTGTTTGTACCTACATCGATTCAAATATTTCAAGTCAACGCGACGGCATCTCAGCTGCAACGGATTTACGAGATTATAAGACAATTAATTTACATATTTAATAGATAATAGATTGTTTAAATTTTATTTGTCTGTAATATGATTCTATAATTTTTGCGGTAGTGTACAAGCTTTTATTTCGGTGACCGTAGATTTTTTTATAAAATCTCGTAATTCATAAATAAAATTCTTCGATTTAAGGATTACATAAAAAAATAAAATGTAAATAAACAGTTTTAAAACCTTAAAACGGACTTTTCCGCACGTAGAACATCTTTATCTCGAAATTGAGTGGCCGAAGAAAAATAAACCAACACATAAATGCAGAATTGTGTTTTATGCGACTGTTTTACTTTTTTCAAATAGTCCACAATCGTGCTTTCTCATGACCCATGGACAGAGTGGGGTCTGTCCTATCTACCTCAAAATCTATAGATGTCGTCTGGTAGACGCCCCTAATCAGAATCAGTCGAAACCCGATCGATCCGACGCAATTTAATTGAGTGTGTACACCATTGTACTTTCTTATGACTCATGTACATGGTAGTGTGTTCTATCCACCTCAAAATCAATAGGTGCTGTCTGGAAGACGTCCCCGATTAGAATCACTCAAAACCCGATCGATCCGACACGATTTAGTTGAGTTATCGTGCTAACAACAATAAATGCCGACGACAACGACACACACAGTAAAAAAAATTTAAAAACTATTTTTTTTTGTTTTTAGGCCGAAAAACGAAAAATAAACCCAAAAAAAAATTTTTCTTTACACGATTACATTACTTTTCTGCTAGTATAGTTGCGTGCGAAAAAGTAATATAATTAAAATAAAAATAATAGAACCCTAAGTTTGTGTAAACCTATTTAATGTAAAATGATGAAATGGATTATAAACGTAAAAATTTTGTTGTAACATTTATAACGGTGTAGTACCGAAGCCGATCACCGAAAGTACCGAAAACTCTAACTGGGGAATCCCACGACGTTGTGTACATAATATATGTATTAGAAGCTGGGACAATAAAACGTCTGATGTCATGTAATATGTTGAATTGACGAATAGTTAAACAAAAGTTTGATAACTTATCTGTAATGCGCATAAACAAGTTGACTAACGAAGTAATGAATCAATGAATAATGATTTCTCAAATGACATTTTGGTACGACTATAATCTACTATTCTGAGAATGCCATACCAGTCAATTTTGTAAATGGGTATTCGATATATGTATAGTGTTATTTTAAACAGAAATTTATCGTTAAAAAACATTTTAGATCTACATATATGTACATACTTGGATGCCTCATGCGTGTTAGCACCGTATATAATCAACTACGTATAAGTTATAATAATGTATTTAATACATACGTATTACTACATTTATATAATATGTAGGGGGCAAATAGCATGGGAAAGCTAAACTAAATGACACTGAATTGTGTTTATCATCGTGTGTACCTACATCGATTCAATTATCTCAAGTCTACGCGATGGCATCTCGGCTACGGCGGAATTGTGAACCTAAATGTAACACCACGGATGCAGCACTCACGGCGGGCAATTTTATATAACACTTCAGATTCTTTTTGTCTATTTCAAGTAAATAACTTCAAGGGTTTTAACGTTATTAAATTTCAACGTGTTTTTATGTATTTAGTTTATACATATATAGACGGTGAATAGTATTGTATGTACTTCAGTATAAGAAAATTTAAATTTTAATAATGTTGCATTGTGGCATAAATCAGCTACAAACTAAATAAAACGATATATAAAACAGTTACAACATCCTTTGATTGATATTACTGCCTAATCAAACTTAGAAGCTTTATGGGCACACTTATAAATATTCTGGAAACAACAGAGATAAAGAAATTAATAACGTTTGTTATTTTCAATGGCAAACAGATGTAAGGAAATATATTTTGTTATCTCTGTTCGGAATAACCCTAACAAAAGTTCAGAAAGCAATATAGTTAAATTTTAACGTTCAATTAATAAATCCTAAAGTATTCGTGTATTGATATCAGAGATCAAATAATAAACTTGTAAATATATGATTGGAATGTGGGTCGACAAAAATCACTAGGTCGGATTAGAAAAAGTAGAATATGAAAACGATAATTTTATATCTTGTTTTAATTAAAATTCATACAAGAATATTTATGTTTAACCTAATAATTGATTAGACTACGTGAAAAAAATTAAAAGCGAAAAAATGCTAGACATAGAATCAATCCCTGAGATACATAGGTGATAATTGCTTCCTAAGTAAAATCCTAAGTCGTTGTTGAAGGATTTTGTGCAACTAAGAGTTCAGCGTGGATCTTAATCTCTCGAGATGAAGAACAACCACAATGACCAGGATTTTGTGGATTATAATTTCTTACTTAATAAAATTATTAAAAGTAAAATGCCACTCCAAACGTCAAAAGGAACTAAATCGCCAGTAAAAGAGGGAATCATTTGCTACCTCTCATGCCAACAACATACAAGACTTTTGGATAATCTTGCCTGCAACACACTATATTGATTATAATTTATAAAAAAATATAATGGAGGTAGATATATTAGATATGATAAATAAAGTTGTATTTATTTTCTATAATAATAATTATCATATTATTATAGTACCTATTAAAAAGAAGGTACCTATTTTTAGATTTAGCAGACTAGATAAGTATTGTTTAAATACAATAAATTTTATTTCAGTTGTTTTTAACCTGACTTTTTACTTATATTAATATTCAAGTAAGTAAATGAAATTACATGTATACATATATATATATATATATATATATATATATATATATATATATATATATATATATATAATAAACTCGTATTTTAAAATATAAATTAATTTTCAACCACATTCTACTGTCTGCTCACCTGATCACCACATCAGGTCGGGGTCACCAGTTTGTGGAGTTAAACATTCTACGATTTGTAACAAACAAGTAATCAAAATGAGTTTATTATAACTTACATAATTATGATGGTGCAATAAATTTATCATGTGGTCACCTGTGACTACCACTACTACTACCACACTACATTTGAGCAACAAGAAAACCGTAACTCAAGTGACTGTTTGCATGACTTAGCAGAAGTTAGAACCAGTACAAGGAACAAAAAGCAGTTTTAGCTGTAGAAAAATATAAAGTAGTAAAATCAAAAGTTTTAGGCTTGAAAACGAATTTTACCTTGTTTGGGAACATAATACAAATTGATCTGACAAAAAAGTAAAAAAAAAGAAGTGAACGAACTTAAGCCAAAACTTTGGTTGGATTTTTCTCGAAACAAGCCTTACTGAAATTATTGCTTTTTTACATAGTACGGCAGTATGGGTGCGTTACGTTTCTGACAATCGTGTATGTTAGATATTTTTAAATCAAATTTTGTGATTGTGGATTTACTACCTAAACATATACACATATTTCATATATTTTTAAATATATACAACTAATCCAAATCTCTGGAAAATGAAGCTATGAATATGCTATGAAGTATAGTTGAATTATAAATATTAGTAGAATGTATGCCAATTTCCATTGTACATATAAAAATTTAGTTTGAACTCATACCTTTTACATACTAACACGAAATAATGTGGTGAGGCACTTTCAATATTAACTTTTGAATTAATTATGCTGTTGGCCAATAGAGAGCTTGACCATTGTGACCAAGAATTACATTATTATTGCCTATATTTTACGGGAACGTATTGAAATGTCTCATTACATTTATTCTTGATGGTGCAGTAAAACTACATACAGAATAATTTATGAAGCTGCAATTGTATAAATATTGTTAAATTTACTTTTACCGAAAATGTAACGGCTGACTTCTGAGAACCTTGCTTATCAGTCCTTCTATATTTTTGCAGAAAATTGAACGAGCTGTTATAAAAAATATCATCTCTGTACATAGGTCTCATCGAAGTACCAAAATACGTTTCGTAAGGTATAATCTTTCTTTGTTGATGCTTTTTTGAAAATAACGTGTTCACTTGTTTTGAATGGGGAGATCTGTCTTTATTTCTGTGAAACTCTGAACCTGTTTGGGACTGCTTCAACGATTCTTCTGCTATTTCGTCATCTCTCTCTTTACACTTTAAACTTGACGACGGATATGTCATTATCATAATTTCGCTGGATTTATTCAACCTTCTAGGCTGCAAAAGTGTTATGGTAGGCACTTCCGTTACCTCCGATAGCGTCGGATACATTCTATTATGATAAGTCGTAAAAAAATTTCCAGTATCAACTGCATTTAACTTGACCCTTCTTACCCTTGTTGGAGTAATAGGCTTAAACGCAAATGCACAAATCGTGGTTACAGGTAACAGCGCCGATAAAATTCTAAAAGTTTGCCTCCAGTCAAATTTTTCCAGTGTAAAAGACAGTAATATAGGAAGAGCTGCTCCACCTAATCCAGCCCCGCATGTAGCAATTCCTGTGGCGATACCGCGCCATTTTTCGAAGTAAAAACCTACAGCGATTACTGCAGGCATATAGACCATCCCAAATCCTATTCCAGCGAATATGCCATATGTCAAATAAATTAGATAAATTGATTTGGTTATGGACGTCATTAAACATGAGATTATTGAAATTATGCTTCCTATCACACCAACCACTCTATAGCCGAAGTTATTCACGAGTGAAGCCACAAAGGGCCCTACAAATGAAACAAAAACTATGTTATTTTTTACTGAAATCTCATTTGACGGCTAAACAGACGGAACAGTTCTCATCAAGTCGAGGACTGAGACGGCTTAATGGTGGAAAATTTCCTTACGTCTGATTTGGCAAATTAAAAAACACTAATTAATGTGTCGGCTCAGCGAGCAGACCTCTCGTTTTGAGAATAAAACCGCACTAAATAGAATGTGTCTTGGTAAATTGGAATAGACTGTCATAGCATTCTAATACACTACGAGTATTAGAATGCTATGATATTTTGATTCGACCGTCGATTCAATGAGAATTATTCAGTCCATGTTGGCCCTAAAAATTCACCAATATCAGGTGAAAAGAATATGAATATGCACCCTGATTAATCGAAACCCTGTCAAGTATTAGTATTTCTGCTGATTATTTTTTCTTGTGAAAATTTCAGTATAAACGTATGGGTTCATGTTTTATTCATTAAAAATTAACTGTATTGACTTGTGTTCTATGTTTAAGATGGCTGCAGTTCCGGTCATACTTGCAGTTGCCGTCTGTCAACTGCCACCTGCCAACTTCTTTATTTTTGTTTCTACTGAAACCAAAGGGGTTTTCCAATAGCTACTTTAAGGGGTTAGTAGTAGAGCAAAGAGGGTACCAGGCCGCCCTCGGATTTGTCCGCGGACATTTGATGCGGATGGCATGTGGTCATTGTTGATCTGAAGAACTCTTGGCGCAGGTATAAAACAGGTCTGTACAGGTATAAAACAGGTGTGTATCGGTTTAAAACAGATATGGTGGTATTAGGAAAAAACATGACGTCATTAAACAGGTTACCATACCTGTTTTAAACCGATACACACCTGTTTTATACCTGTACAGACCTGTTTTATATCTGCGCCAAGAGTTCTTCAGATCAACAATGACCACATGCCATCCGCATCAAATGTTCGCGGACAAATCCGAGGGTGGCCTGGTACCCTCTTTGCTATACTACTGGGGTTTCCTAACAGCTTTCCCAAGTACATAACATTATTAACATAACATTCAACCATTCTTGTAATATATTTTTTTGTTTACATTGTCGCACTAAATTATCTACTGTAGTTATTTTACAAATGACAGTTACGTTATTAACAGCATAATTAGACAAAAAATTCTTTCCATCTACAGAATATGCATGAAGTAACTTTGTTTTGGAGTTAAATTGAACCTTAAACGAGCTGCTAAACCGGTTCTAGAACACCTATAAAAATAGTTCTATTCAGTTTTATGTATTTTGTATGATTATATGCTATCATGTTAGTTTTCATATTTATAAACAAAATTTATCTGATTATGGTTATTTGGAATTCTCACGTGATGTAGAATCAATTTTAGAAAAAAATTACCTATGAGCATTTTACAAAGAAATTGATATCAGATGGACGGTACTCCTGTTTATTCTATCCATGACGCTGATTGGGAGCTAACCGACGTGTTTTAAAATCGTTGGATAGATCATAACGGACTATGGCGGTGAACTGTTAGATCTCCAAACCTGATCCCACTTAACTTTTTTGTGTGAAGTTGCATCAAAAACCAAGTCTATACTATTGTAGATTGGTTCGAACAAGAGAAGTAAGTACCGAAGGGAAGAACACAGTTTTGAAAGTTGCCAATTTCATTCCAATAAAAAGTTATTCTTTTCACGCTCTATAAATGATTAGGCAAATATCTACATCTAGTCATGTTTTCTAAATTGTCTAAACCTAAATTTATACTGTCAAAATCTAAAACTTCAATCAAAAATATATTTCAAGAATTTAGTTCTGGGGAAAGCGGAAACCTCTTGGAAGTCTCAGAAAATGATCAGAAACCAGTATGCAATAAGAATACACTATTCCATTTAAAACTAAGTTAAAAGCGACTTGGTGTGATGAACGTGCAGCTATTAAAATTCAATACTTTCATTGAATAGAGTATGAGTCAATACGTTTATGATGAAATTGTCAGAAAAGGATACTGAGTAGATCTTCGTATTCTTTTAATGAATCGCTTCGGTCAACAAGTGCTGTTTTATTATTCACAGTTTCTTGTAATACCGATTAATTTGTCATTATTATATTTATTATTATATTTGTCACTATTATTAAATGTTTTCCATCATAGTGTAATGGAATATAGGGACATGTTAATGTATATATGATCCTTTTGAGATGATGAGGTGAATTTTTCACACCAATCAATTTAAGTATGAGGAAACCTATTAACAACGTTAAGAATAATAGTTAAAAATGTTTAAAAGTTCAATTACTTCACATAGTTCTTCTAAATATCGTAATTACTTTAGATTATGATAAGTAATACATATACTAATATATACATATGTAGATGATTCCAATTTGATTAATCGATTTTAATATGATGAAAAAAAGGTGAAATAAAGGTGTAATTGGCAATGATCACGATAAAAATGTGTGTTCCTACCACTGTTTACCGGCTTTGGCACTTTTATTATCTGTTCTGTGGTTTCTTCATCATGAGTTTTCTAGGAATTGATATGCAGAAATTATTGAGATTCATGTTATTATAACATGCGCGTAAAATGTGTGCACACAAGTGGGTAAAATGTGTGAATACGATTTTTGTAAGTTTTCTAACTCTACAGATATAAAGATATCTAGGAGTATAACGATATGTTATAGAATCATCGATTATGTAAAAAAGTACTTCACAAAATTATAGCTTGTTAATTTGTTTTTTTTACAAGGGCAAAAAATATTTCCAAATTTATGAATGTGTTCAATACCCATTTCCAGACCAAAACAATTTTCCAGACCAACATATCAATTATCTAACTTTTACATATCTTAATAAATTTGTATCGTCACCTTTGATTTATTGTTGCGGGCTAACACCTATCCGTCACCGACACGTTCCAAAAATCTTGTGTGTATTGTGGTAGCTGCTTGAATGATTGCTCTTGATGTATGATTGTAGGTGAGTGTATCTTTTCTATTTTTTTTTTATCAATTACCTAGCTTTTACATAACTTAATACGATGACTAAGATTGAACTAGAGGAAACATATTCCTGAATTTTAGACGAAATCATTAAACAATACATATAAAGAAGCTTATTTACCACATAAACATATAACTCCAGTCATTACAGCAGCGGTCATAGATACTTTGGTTTTGGAACACGTTAAATCCTCTGACATTTTTTCAAGAAATACACCAAAGGAATAAGTAATTCCATCCACGAGGAGAAATGTCATGAATGCTGAAAAAACCACCATCCATCCCCAACCACCGTCGGGGGGTACCGTCATATATGCTTCTTGAAATTCCTGTTCTGTTTCTCTTTTTGTAGGTTTTTCACTTTCAAGTGACGTTACCTGCAATACGTCACTGCTAATTTTACTTTCCATATTTTGTTTAGATCTGTTTTGATTGTATATACTCTACTGCTCTTAGTATCGGACAGAATGTTTCTTATCTTCGTCAAAATTGTCGACATGACAATTGCTTTAATGCTATTTGTCAGATTATTCCAACGAGTACTTGCTAATATCATTTTCTATTTATTCGTTATAATTTTCACCGCCAGATGATAATACTGAATACATCTAAAATAAATTACTTGATTAAATTAATTATTGCAAAGAAAAATTTATTTTACCCAATATTATAATATAATATGTAATAAACTTTATTTAATTAAAATACATCCAAATTATTGGAGTTAGAATATTTTAATTTTGGCTTAATCCTCACAATATTTTTATGGACATATTTTGCAATAAACTTTAAAATAGTAAGTCATTAATATCTAGTACGAGTAAATCTAAGTAAATATATTTGTAAATCGCAACAATATTGCGCCGCCCCCTCGTTCATATCGAAGGCACCTCCGAAGCATGCCTCTAGAGGCCTCGGATCAAAAAACAAATGTTACCACGTTATTCGCAAGGGTCGATTTGCTATATTGATTTTGTCAAAATACCGAAATTCGAACAGAAAGCATTTCGTACATCGACCTAAAGAGTTTCGTGACACACACGAAAACAGCCGCTTAGTAAATATAGACGAATAAGCAAATCGCAATAATATTGCGCCGCTCTCTCGCTCATATCGAAGACACCTCCGGAGCATGTCTCTAGAGGCGTCGGATCAATAAACAAAAGTTACCACGTTGTTCGCAAGGGTCGATTTGCTGGATTGATTTTGTCAAAATACCGAAATTCGAACGAAAAGCATTACGTATATCGGCCTACAAATTTCGTGACGCACGAAAACAGCCGTTTAGTAAATAGAGATAGTTGCTGAACTTTTTTTTTTCGAACGAGTAAAAATACATTCTAGAAATACTTATACTTTATTACTAAAGATGCATCATAGGCTTCAAAGTTATTTAATAAATTTGCAGAAATGCATAAATATCATGTTTGAAATATAATGTCTTTTGTAAATGTCAAATTGATCATTGCTCTATTGGGCTTCCTCTTCCTTTTTTTTTAGTCGCTAGAATCAATATTTAGTTTAGAATCAATCACCAGTTCAAATGGCAAATACATTTCTCATTTGAATTAAAACTACTAATAATCATTGAAGTTGATCTTTGGGCCGTACAAAAATCTAAAATGAAATAAAATTTAAACCATATCGTCGGCCTGGAAGAAGATATTTCGAAAAACCTAGTTTTTCGGTTTTTTCCATTGAATAACCCAAAGTTGGTTAAAGATTTATGAGAGACTCTCACAAGTTTAGTTCAACTGGATGTGTCAAGAGAGCTAAATCAACACTGTTACATCATCATTTTCTAATGCACCTTTTGAAGAAGACCATGCCATCTCAGTTGTCTCCAGGTCCTTCAAGTGAAAGCGTCGATTACTTTGAGAAATATTGTTATAATTAGTAAAAATGTTACAATTTAATGTTATTGACACTACTAAAAATCACGGGGAAAAGATTTATCTTAGTTTTGAATAATGATATACCTTCTTTTTTTTTACCAAAGATACCTCCCATATAATAGTGATATTTAAGTTTTTTTAATTTTGTCCCACTGTATTTTTCAAGAATAAACCAGTTAAATATCACGATAAAAGCATTTCTCTTCATTTACAACATGATCTTAAATCTGAAGTGTTGAATACATTTCTGGAAAATTCAAAATAAGAGAAGGAAACTTGTATGGTAAACGACATTATTAATCAGATAGAGGAAAACAATGGGAGAAGTGTTGCTAAAGATTAAAGATATCTAAGATTATAAAGTGAATATTTCAGACTCCTGTCTTACCATCGTTGAGAAAATTTAAAGTTGAATTCATTAAAAATTTCAAATCACTTTCCTGCAACTTGTACTTTTTCGAGATACCATAGTCTTCCTCCAAACCGACAATATCGTGTTATACTAAATTATATAGACACATATCATTTTTTTTTTTTTTCATGACGAGAGTATTAAAACGATATACACCATCTGAAAATCCATACGTTCTTTCAACCTATATGTATCAAGAATAAAGTAAGATTAACTTACTTTTTCAATACATAAATACGATTACATTTTACATTATTTCACATTCAGTAACTATGAAAGTTATTTGTCCTGTTTGAATCCGATCTTTTAATATAAACTACAGAGATGGGGAACAATTAATGTAAGATTAAACAAGACAATCTCCGTATTAAGTGATAAAACAATATCTATAGTCTGGGAACTATGAATAGGTTATTTCTGTCTAACTGCCTTACTTTTTTCTTTTCTTTCTTATTGAATCAAAAGATAGACGCCTGAATTTTCTGAACGGTAAAGAAAATTTTTATGTTTTCACCGCACATTATTGGACATCTTGCTTTGCATTGCATCCCAGTTTATTCTACGTTGTATCTCGTACGTTAAGCGGTGTATCAATAAAAGTCAGTGAAAAACTATCACCCTGTGTATACAATAAAAATTTTATATTACTGTAATAACTGTTTTTATTTATTCACTAATTGTCTGCTTCATGAATGGATGTGTACAATTGGTCGTACTCTATCATGTTTTAATAAAAAACTGTCTATTTCAGATTAATCACCTCAATGATACCCACAAACAGTTGATGGTCCATTGGGTAGGTGAAAAAAGTCAAGTCGTAATCTGCCTAGCACGTGATCCAGCAGCTATTATACCAGGATTTACAACAGTTAACCCGTCAGCAGTATATATTTCCTATGATGATGGTGATACTTACGTAAATAAGACAGAAAGTTTTAAAATGCCAAATGGTAGTTTTGCAACGTTGGAGAAATTTTATAATCACCCAAAGTATAATACACACGTAAGTGCTAAGTAATTGTAGTTATTATTTTTATATGTATATCTCATAAATATAATTAAATCTCAAAAATGAAACCCATGTTAATTAAAAATTCTATTAGTTAATGACTATTATCATGATTATTATAATGATTATCATACCTTTATATTGTTAGAACGAATCAATGTAAAAAGAAGTTTATTACAAACTGTATTTAATACAAAGAAAAACTACGCCTCTATCCACACTTAGCTAACAAAAGAATGAATCAATATTACAGTTTACATCTCGACATTGGAGATTGTTTATATTATTTTGTTTTAACATAATGCCGCTATTGAGGCCCCAGTCCGGCGATCGAATTTCCTAGCAGACAGAGACGGTCGAGTCGAAATTGTCGCCAACATTCGGCCATCCTGTCTATGCTTCTGTCCCCAGAAGTTACCTTTAATCTGGAAAATAAACCATTTTAGTGAATATTCTTGGTTTTTTTTTTTGAAGCATTCTAGCATTCATAAATGAACATTCGTACATGCACTTGTCTTGTCAGGGATTAGTATTGGTACTCGAGTAAGTGATCTTATACCAATCAATTTCATCTAATCGTGATACTGCCTAGCCGTATGCCAGCCGTAAAAAGGTCTGGTCATATACCAGTCGCAAAAATGTCTGGTCGTATACCAGTCGCAAAGGTGTCTGGTCGTATACCAGTCGCAAAGGTGTCTGGTCGTATACCAGTCGCAAAGGTGTCTGATCGTATACCAGTCGCAAAGGTGTCTGGTCGTATACCAGTCGCAAAGGTGTCTGGTCGTATACCAGTCGCAAAGGTGTCTGGTCGTATACCAGTCGCAAAGGTGGCTGGTTGTATACCAGTCGCAAAGGTGTCTGGTCGTATACCAGTCGCAAAGGGGTCTGGTCGTATACCAGTCGCAAAGGGGTCTGGTCGTATACCAGTCGCAAAGGTGTCTGGTCGTATACCAGTCGCAAAGGGGTCTGGTCGTATACCAGTCGCAAAGGTGTCTGGTCGTATACCAGTCGCAAAGGTGTCTGGTCGTATACCAGTCGCAAAGGTGTGCTCTCGCCTTTCAAGATTATCCATGGTTTCATATGGTCCACTGCCATTACGGTTGTCATACGTTTATGACCGTCGCGAAGATCTTCGACTTCATACCTATCATTAGGTAATACTTCTTTCTGACTCTAAAGGGTCCTTTGAATTTCGGCAACAGTTTCTTGCTAGCCCCAGTAGCAGGTGGCGCGTTCGACATCATCACTAGGTCCTGCACGGCGTATTTTTGAACAACTTTTCGAGCTTTATCAAACCTTGACTTTTGTAATCTTTGATCGTCATCTAACCTTTGTTTTAGATCATGTCTTAATTCATTTAGATCGACCCGACCCAGGTTATCTTGTACTTCGCTTAGTACTTTAGATTCTGCCACGTGACGTGGCTTATACCCAGCTAAGGCTTCCAGTGGAGTCACTCCAATGGCTTTATTGTATGTGCAGTTTAAAGCACTTTGAACTTGTTTTACATGGTTATCCCATTGATCTTCGGGGTACGCAGCAGCCGTTGCTGCCAAGGAACTTACTATGGTGCGGTTGTACCTTTCACATTGACCGTTTGCCCTAGGCGTAGCAACAGCATTCAAGGTATGTCTTATGCCATATGTTTCACAAAATATTCTAAAAGTCTTTGACGTAAAGGCCGTGCCACGGTCTGATATAATTCTCGTTGGTGCTCCGAATAACCACATAAAATTCATTAAAACTTTTGTTACGTATCGGGTAGAGGTATATTTAAAGGAGGAAGCATTCGTACTGAGACCCTATCTTTAGATTTCATAAGTATGACATTTTCATTGGATAGGAAATTTCTTCCTACTATTAAATCGTGTCGTACAAATTGGTCATCTAAAATTAATATTGTAACATCAACCGCGGCTTCTTCAATTATAACGGTTGTATGGCATTTTAAATTAGTTGTAACTGTATTCCCCAAAAAGCATTTTAAGGAGACATGCCCTTCTTCCCGTAACGTTAACTTTATTTTCGCCGCTACTGATAACTTCATAATTGTGCAGTCGCTACCACTGTCAATTAGGCATTTTATTATATGATTATTAATAAGAGCGGTTTTAATAGACATATTTTCAGCAATGTCAGCTAGCACAACTTCGTTTACGACACGACTGTTTTTGTTTACATTACACTGAGATTGGGTATGGCCAAGACGCCGACATTGTTTACACTGGACCCGCGGTTGAGGACAGTCTCGTGCCCGGTGGTTTCCTCCACAATTAAAACAAGCAATCTTTTGTGATACTTTATAGCCCGTTTTATCACTCCTGCTAAAGTTTTTGTCGTGCGTTTAAAAATATCTATTGTCTATATTTCTTGCACTAGGACCCGGCTTAGGATTAAAGTCACTTTGCATTCTAGGAGCCGTCAAATTACTTAAGTAACTAGCCAAAGCACCTATCGTCTTGCAGTTAGCAGCTCTTGCAGCCAAACAAATTTTATCGTCTTTAATACCCTCGATAACACTATCTACAACGTAATCTTCAGGAATAACTAGGTTTAATGAGTTAAGTTTCGCAACTTTTTCATAACAGTAGGTGCCTAAGTTTTGACCAGCAGAAGGACGATAGCATGCTGCTTCAACGAGAAGTTTTCCGAACTTCAACTGTGTTGGAAAATTTTTTACTAACTGACTTGTAAATTGACGCCACTTTAAGCAGGTATTTGGCAATGAATCATACCATTTTCGCGCATTACCCGTCAAACGTTTTGTTGCTAGCTTTAAGGTAAGTTCATCGCCCCACTTATAGAATTTTCGTAGATCTTCTAGCTTCTTTACCCACTCAACAGCATTCTGAGCGTTATCGCCGCCAGGTTCAAATTGTGAGATAACGCTCTCCTCAATTTGGATATTAATAGAGCGAGTACTTACAGTTTCCTTGAGGGTCTCAATTTTCTTTTTTAACGATCTTATTTTCTTCCGGGTCTCCGCGTCCTTTGGGGGCGGCGTCCTACCAGACGAGGATAAACTGCTTCGTCTGGACGTCTTTGATTTTCCCCGTCGCTCGCTCCGTTGGCGTTTCCGAGACCGGTCCATCACTAGTGTAGGTACTTATAATTCGATAACAATTATTGTCACTTTAGCAATTATTTAATAGCTACGGGCACTGTCCTATCTATTAACCGCAGTCACACGCACACCAAAGGGCGACACTTGGAGTATATCCCACCGCTGTCTTTGTTAGAACGAATCAATGTAAAAAGAAGTTTATTACAAACTGTATTTAATACAAAGAAAAACTACGCCTCTATCCACACTTAGCTAACAAAAGAATGAATCAATATTACAGTTTAAATCTCGACATTCGAGATTGTTTATATTATTTTGTTTTAACATAATGCCGCTATTGAGGCCCCAGTCCGGCGATCGAATTTCCTAGCAGACAGAGACGGTCGAGTCGAAATTGTCGCCAACAATATTTTGTATATGCATATATTGGTACTACCCCTTCTGGCAGTTATACTAATCATATATTTGTAATAATCACTGAATTATTCATCACTATTTCATAAAATGGAAGTTTATATAGTATTATCACAAAAATAAAACGATTAGTATTGTGGTAACATTATGGTTTGCACACGAAAATTACAGGAACGTTATTTTTAATTCCACATAGTATGATTCGATAGCAAGATTCGTGCATTTCCAATAGTTACCTACCATAATTTGTTTACCACAAATAAATTAACTTATCGTTTGTTCTTTAAATACTATTTTAATTCCTATTAAATGTGGAAAATTTTAATTAAATGAACTTAAGGAAAATAATAGCATGGCATGTAAAATATCTATTTTATACAAAATATAATAAATGGATTAAGGTAATACCATACAATACCGTAATCCAAGTCACAGGTTATTGTAAATTGTATATACCTACATGCATATATGTATGTAAAAGAATGTTTATAAAATTTGAGATAAGCATAAAAATAAAG
The DNA here is from genome assembly GCA_037954035.1 of Rosalia funebris. NCBI lineage: Eukaryota > Metazoa > Arthropoda > Insecta > Coleoptera > Cerambycidae > Rosalia > Rosalia funebris. The sequence continues at coordinate 32,903,857 of JAZFAV010000002.1, forward strand.
AATGGTATCAGAAATTGATATAACTTATATTATTGAAAACATTTAGAATCTACTATCAATAACAAAAAATGTAAAATGAGTCGCTGTATATTCGTGGATAAAAGTTTGAATAGAGTACGATGTTTAAAATATTAAAAAGATAAGATAAGGATAACCCTATACTAACGAGAATTTTATTTACAGAAAGTGTAACAAGTCACATTTAATTTAAAAATAGTCTTAGTAACTTTACCAACTAATCAGCTATCCAAGAATTCAACAAAAAATCTCGTCAAAATATTGAAGATACTACACCTAACATTTGGTTGCTAATTATTTGTACTTAATAACTCCTAATTTCCTGGGAAAAAATAGTTTGAGTAAAATTTAATTCCATTCTTCCTTCAATTTTTCTTCGAGGTTTTGCTTACTTGTTATTGTATATTTTTAAACGCCTTTTGAGCTCTAACCAGTCTATTCGGTCGAGTTAAAGTCTGGTCGCTGTGGCGGCGTATTAAGATGTGGAGTTTTGTTCTGACTAATTGGTCATATGACTCATTCTGGATACACAAGTACCAAATAATTTAGCTCTCTTCAACGCAAAGCTCTTCCGTTGAAGAGAGGAAAATTATTTTCCTTCATGAACTCATTTTATGTAAACATTCAGTAAGTGCCACTCACTCCCGCTATACACCATTCAATTGTAGATCTTTGCACCATCTATTTACGCGCCATCAAACTTTCTTTCACAAATTTTATGAACGTCTTGATAGGTAACCAACTTTTTCTGAACCTTTTTGAAAAATTGCAGTCGTTTACAAGATTAATAAACCATTTGAATTCAATTTCAGTTTTTTATTGTTAACATCCTTTCAGATTTGTGATTTGGTACTACCTCATAATGACAATTGTATTAATATACGCTTAGGTGCAAAATTGAGTCAATAAAAGATAACTTTGCTTTTTCTGTGTTGTTATATAAATGTTACACTGTTAATAAAAAACCTAATATTGGTGGAAACTACATTTATTGATGTTTCAACAAATAAATACAGTATGGGCTGAAAGTCTATTTTCATTCAAAATAACATTCATAACAACTGGTTCGGTTTTGCACCACTTTGTCGAGTGTATTAAAATATGAACTTTAAAATTTACTTCAAAGTCCTTTTGCCTTTTTAATAGCAATCAATCGTTGTGTGATACTTTTGACAACCTTTTCACAATAGTCGGCTGGAATTTTCTCCCATTGTTCCTTCAAACACTGCCATAGATCCCATAGAACATGAAGATTTGGAGGGGATGAATCATAGTTATTCACAAGTCTATTTTTAAGATAAGATCATAAAATTTTAATAGGGTTGAGATCGGGGTTTTGGGCTGGTCTCTCTAATACTTGAAAATTTTGCGGATTCCATTCTTTTACTAATTTAGATGTATGTTTTTGGGTCGTTGTCGTGTTGGAATGAGAGTTCATTATCTGGATATGGCATTCAAAATGTCTCGGTAGTTTTCCTTGTTCGTATTACCATCAATTTTGTATAAGGGTCCAACTCCATAAGCTGTTAAACAGCTTCACACCTTGAGGTTGTCTCCACCGAGTTTCACAGTTTGAATAAAATATATCACTTGCTGTGATTCTCTCTGTCTTTTCCAGGTCGAACAGCGGTCATCTATAGTGTAGCGATTACCTCCATCCAATCATAATAGGTCCAGTTTTTATATCGTTTCACAAAGGACATTCTGGTTTTGAGATTTTTCTTAGTAAGCAAAGATTTCTTCTCTAAAACAGCTTGAAATTGCGAAGCATATAACGCCGACGTACTGTCCACTTACTGACTTGCCAGTATCTTGTCTTAAAACCATTGAGGCCTCAGAAGCTGAAGGTACCCTATCAGAAACTAAATACAAAGCTGCTTTTCTGATATCACGCGCAGATACTTTCTTTGGTCGACCTCCAACATTGTTTGGTATGGGAGAATTGCATTTATTTCTAATCCTTTGCACTGTTGGTTGACTAATACCGAGTTTCTGAGGAATTTCTCGCGTCAACCTTCCTTCCCCGAATAATTTTTGCAGTGCCCACAAAAGCCTTCGATATTGGTTTCATTATCTCCAAATCTTCATGTTCTATGGGAGCGTTTGCAGGAAGAATGGGAGAAAATTGCACTTGGCTATTGTAAAAAGCTTGTCAAAAGTACGAGACAACAATTGAATTGATGTTGTTAAAAAGGCAAAAGGACTTTAGACTAAATATTAAGTTTCATATTTAATGGTGCAAAACTGAACTGGACGAAGTGGTGCAAAACTGAACCAGTTGTTGTGAATGTTATTTTTGTATGAAAATACAGGTAGGTTTTCAGCCCATATTGTATTTATTTGTGGAAACATGAATAACACAACAATTGATCCCTTCTGAATCTAACTCGAATATGACTCATATAAAGATTTTAGCTCTATCTAATATATGTATAAACCTTGCGTGAAATGAAAAAGTAGTTCAGACTTAATTATCTGTTTAGAAATATCGACCGAGTTTGAGCTTGTACCGTTAAATAGCATAATAGTTCAATTTAAAACTTACTTAATTGTAATGTTTTGCTTCATTGCGTATTTTCATCAGATTTTAATTGTAGTGGAATCCATATAATGTCAAGATTTTCCTAAGCAGGCGACTTTACATGCTAACATTTGTTTATTTAATGTATGCACACCAATACATAATGTATACATACATATATACAACCTTGTTTATAATCGAAATAGTTTTTAACCGTAACAATTTTGAATTGTTATAAATATTAAAAGTATTTAACTTAATAATTAACAAAGTAATAAACATTATTTAGCTATTTTTAATTTTTTTTTACAATAATTCAATATCAGCTTGTTTATGGTGACAATTATAACTATATCAACATATTTCCTTTAGCAGTGTGTATACGGTTATATCTCATTCGTGACAAATAAGCAGCTTAAAAAGGAAGTGATTAATTCAACGTTCATCATCTGTTAACGTTATTGTAACAAGGAGTACTTTGAATTCATACTGTTTTCAAACCTAGTAAAAAAGCTAGTGCAAAATAACCAGTTAAAATCTAACAACAGTTTACTTATACCTATTTATTATCTTAAACCACGTAAACAGATAAAACCAGAGAGAAAAGTTCCATACATACGACTTGCATATATTGTCAAAAAATAAAAGAAAGTTCTTTTTTAATTTTAAGACTGTCCGAAACAGATACCGGACAGTATTAATAGTTTTTTCCTGCAGTTGTTATCACCTCGTTTTTTGAGAAACTTTGTAATGATAACAAAACATAATGCTCTTTATTAAGATGGGGCATAATGCAAAATAAAAAACAAACCTAACCTAACAAAATATTTCAATATATATACAATATATATATATTGAAATATTTTGTTATTATACATATATATTAAATATATATAATAATTATATATTGTATTAACAATATATAATTATTATTATTATTATGATTTATTTCAGTTTGTATTTACGGACATCAGGCATAATTTGATGTATGTTACCACCAATCATGGAAAGAATTTTAGTAGATTAGAACTGAACTTCACGCCATCGGATGTTTCTTTCCATGAATTCCAATCTTCTACATTTGTAGTGTTAGATAAAAACGATACAAATTATCAGGTTAGTATAATGAACTAGCACCTAAAATAATGTACTTTCATCAACAGTATATTCTATTTTCAGCTTTGGATCACAGAGAATTTTGGACAAAACTTCCATTTAGCACATGAATTTGTGAAATCATTCTACTGGATGAAGGATGTAAATGAAAATCAACAACTTATTATTCAAAGATTTGAACCCAATGGGTTAAGTTCAATTTTGTATTCTAAGAATTTGTTTAAAAGTAGAGCATCCCAAATTTATACCACAAATGTTAGAGACTTCTTTTTTAAGGGAGATTACTTATTTACAACCAAAAATAATGCCAAGGTATGTACGCATCTTGTAACAAACAACTTCCTTCAGACAATAATTCGGACTTTGTTAATAATACCAAATAAAACCAATTTTATTTGGTATTATTAACAAATAAGGATAAAAGGACGAAACATTATAAAAAAATATTTTTAAAACAAACATGGTTTTTCGCTATACATTAAAATATATGACAATAGTCATTATAATGTAATGCAACTCTTTCAACTTCTGTTAGACTTTAACCATTTTTCAATAAATTTAACCATTCATATGAACTAAGATTAATACTTACCTAATGCTAAACCCACGATTTTGTACTACGTCTTTAGAACAATTGCATTGAATGTAACTAACACTCCAAAAGAGGTCGGGAGGCGTTGTATACCATTTTTTTTTTTTGACACCATTCCACAATTTTTCATGATTTAGCTTTAGCAACAATATCGGCATTATATCGGTCCACAAGTTTTTGATCAGGTTGATATAGGGTAACTGTACAGGTCACTCTAAAACCCCAATCCTCTTCCTTGAGACCAATGCTTCCCTGTTCGACTGGTAGACTTTGGATCATTATCTATATATACGGGGTGCGTCATCTTTTATGTCGGTATGTAAACATTGAATAACTTTGGACATTTGTCAACCGATTGACTTTAGTAAACAAGTTTTAGAAACGTCAATTCAGTACAATTTTAACCATGAATCGTTTCACACTGAAACAACGCACTGAAATAGTGACGCTTTACATTGAAAATAGACGTTCAGTTGTGTTAACTCAACGTGCATATTGTCGAAAATATCGTGGCAAACAGGCACCGTCTGACAACACTATTCGTCGTTTGGTGTCAAATTTTGTTGAGCACGGAACAGTGGGAGATAGTCCACATGTCGTTCATCGACGACCAAGACGTTCCAATGACCTGGTTGAAGCGGTAAGAGAGAGTGTTGCCCAGGACCCAAATGTGTCATATCGCCACCGCGCTCAGCATTTTGACGTCAGTGGAACCACTATGCGGCACATTTTGAAGGATGATTTGCATTTGTTTCCATATAAAGTGCAATTAACTCAAAGAATTTTGCCGACAGACCGTCCACGTCGCTTGGAATACGGCCAAACAGTTGATCGAATGGTTGACACAACCTGATCTCCTGATTTGACGCCTCCGGACTACTTTTTGTGGGGTATTTGAAAACAAAAGTTTACGCCAACAAGCCTGAGACTATTGACGAGCTCAAGGCAAATATTCGTGCCGGCCGAAATCATCGCTATACCGCCCGAGATGCTCGAAAAAGTGATGGAAAACGCAGCAAAAAGGGCATATTTTACTGTGTCTAATAAAGGCGGCCACTTGATTGATGTATTCAAAAATTAGTCTAAATAAATTGTAAAGGACCAAATTAAATAAAAATACCTCATATTTGAAAATGGGTTGTTTTTTTTTTCAAAGTTATTCAATGTTTACATACCGACATAAAAGATGGCACCTACACGGCACTTATATGTCTTATATATTGCCGACATCCTGTAGATTCGAATAAAACAAATTTACTTTCATTGGACGATAAAATATGGGGTTATTTTAGGGCGGACCAGTTTTCATATTTTTTATCAAATTCTAATTAGTTTTGAGACGCTTTTTTAATGACAGGTTTTTCCGAAAACTTGCAAAGAATTTACTTTTCTCCAATCGTCAACAAGTCATTTGCATACTTATTAGTAAATCAATTCTTATTTGATTTTAGTAGAACTTGTATATTGATCTCTTATAGCACAACATTTCAAGGTCACGTCATCTCTGCCCGTTATTCTGTTTCAGCCAAGAGTTTCATATTTTGTCATCCATTTAATATTATCTCCTATCATTTTTTGTTAAACAACCTATAACATACAGATAGGTATGTTACAGATAGATAAAGGAATACAATTTTCTTTCCATTCTTAATTTTAAGAGTTACCACAAGACTTCTGAAAACTGTGCTTTATCCTCCCAATCTATTTTATAAAAATTCGGGTATATATTGATCCGTTTATTTCAGATACAATAATAATTACTTACCATTACTTTCAGATAAGATTCTAAATTAAACTGCTAGTAAATTGATGATAAAGTATATCAAGTATATTTTTTTGCAATTATAAATTTAGCCGCATGAACACTAATGGAGTTGATTCACCGTGTTATTATTTTGATCACAACTGTATGTACCAAGTCTTTTAAACTTGAGCATCATAATTTTTATGGAAAAACAGAAATGGGAATAGAAATTTGAGTCTCAAATAAGGTCTTTAATGCTATAAAATAATGCTCCAATTTGTTAATAATATCATGATAAATCAGCTTAAAACCAATGCAATATAAATACCTGTAGCATTTACGTTTAATATATTGTCTATACTAATTCTTCTACTAGAAAATATTAGTAGGAGATGTTATTTTGTGTGAAATTTAATGGTATATTTATTATTTTTAGGGTGATTTGGAATTATATGTGTCTTACAAATTAGGAAAACAGATATTATGTATTTTCAACACTGTCCAACCATTTAAGAGCTATTATATCGTTGATGTAACTGGAAGTAGAGCTTTTATTGCTGTTAACCATGCAGACGATTCATCCAACCTATATGTTTCTGAAAATTTGGGAGGAAATGATGGTGAAGTTAAATTTACTCTGTCTCTGGAAAATGTTTTTGCATACTTTCCTAATAGTACATGGCAGTATTCATGGCTATAGTAAGTACAAATTGTACTATAACTTGAGCATTTTCATGAAACATAATAAATACATAATAAAAACAATATTTTTCTTTTAGCCATATATCAGAAGATGCTTTTGCCGATGTTTACAAAGTAGATGGGCTTTCTGGAATCTATATAGCATCAAAAGTTATTTCTAAACCAACTAGTAACAATTTAGGTCCCCAACATTTATCATCTGTAATAACCTTCAACCATGGTGCCACATGGCGTCCTATTCAGCCACCTGCATACGATTTAGAAGGTCAATCTACAGGTTGCATAGTCACCAAAAATTGTTCTTTGCATTTGAGTCAAAAATTCAGTCAGTTACATCCTGATACTAGATCTGTAAGCATCTTATCCAGTAAATCTGCCCCTGGTGTAATCGTGGCTACTGGCGTCTTGGGCAAAAATTTAAAAGGACATCATGGTGTTTATGTCAGTTTGGACGCCGGTTTAACTTGGCGCCAAACTTTAAGAGAACTCTACTTTTTCAACATGGGTGATCATGGTGCCCTATTAACAGCTGTTAAATATTACAAAACTAAAGGCGAGACAAGGCATATACTGTATTCTATTGATGAAGGGGAACATTGGAACAGCACAGAATTTCACAGTGAAGATATTAGATTATATGGATTAATGACAGAACCTGGGGAAAATACTACAGTGTTTACTATGTTTGGCTCTTTACCGGCAGCTCATCAGTGGATAATAGTGAAAGTCAATTTTACATTTGTTTTTAATCGCACCTGTACAGAAGTAAATCAGACAAAACAATCTTTTTACTTTTATACTTACATACTTTTTTGCAGAATGATTATAAGATGTGGTCTCCTAGCCAAAGTGAGGAAAATAGAAGTTATATACCTTGTGTTCTTGGAGAGCAAACAACATACCAAAGGCGAATGCCCCATGCCAACTGCTTAAATGGTTTGGATTATGTCAGAATGGTATCAAAGCAAAGCTGCGATTGTGATATTTTAGATTATGAATGGTAATGCATGAACTTGTTTTTATAGTTTTTATTTAAGAAAGTTTTCTTTTTGTTTTTTTTTTTTTCATATATGTATTACAATACAATAGAAGCTTGTTTAAGTAGGGAGAGGGTACCTTGAATGAGTGAAAACTTGGATAATACGGAAACTATACAATCCAACACTTCTGCTACATATGTATTTTCTATATTTGAAAGATAACATAACTTCATATAAACATATATAAGCAAAAATAAAAGTATGCTGTTAATCTTTGCATTACTACTTACTGCAGGGGTTTAATAAATTCAGTAATTAAAATCTATTTCAACTTGCTCATTCGTTTTTTAGCTGAAAGGTCTTGCAATCGTTTCATCATGAAGATATCACTTGTGATAGCTTCCAGTCATTCTTTGACATATGTAGTTTGAAAGTTTTAAGTTCATTACTGATTTGTGGACTTTCTTCCACTTCTTGGTCTTCAATTTCCTCTGATAATCATCACCATTAGCCCATTCATGAGAATCTTTCTTCTCGAGGTATTCACAACCAGGAATCTGCAGTATGATGTTACGCAAATCTACATCCTCTTCAGGTTCATCATATTGGTTCTTATAACCTAAGATATTCACTCACGATTTATCGAGTATGTCCAGATAGGATCCCAAGCTTGTGCTGACCGGTAAATAACTCATTTGATGTTAATTTCAAATAAGCATCACTTTAATATACTGCCCTCGTTACTGTTTTCTAGAATTGCTTGAAGTAAGAAATGGCGGTAATGATGTTTGAATATCTCAAACACCCATTGATCCATGGATTGCCAAATGGAAGTCACATTTGGTAGGAAGAATTTCACAATATATTCACTTTTAAGAACCGATGTCCGTTTTCATATTATTTAATATTCTTATCGTAACCGTCCATATGTGGATACAATAAAACATTAAACTGAAAAATGTTGTTATTCACAAAGAAAGAAAATGTGCAAATAATTAGGTGGTATTTTACCTCCCTGAGCCCTTTGCACTCTTTGGGTGTTTTACCTTCTCATTTGAAAACTGGGCAATACCCATATCAAGAACAGTATTAAAAATCTTCCGCAGGTTTGAGAGACCGCATAACTTGAGACGATTTATGGCTCACAATTGTAGAAGTCCTACATAATATTTCTCCTGATAGATTAGGTTATTGCAATGTACAAGAAAGGGACATTTTCAAGCCAGTGATTAAATAAGTGTTTTACTTTTATTTATATTACTATGAGTTGTGTTTTATGTTGATTTATCAATTAGAATTTCAGTTTTATTTTTGTCAGACTGGCTAATTAATAAATACAAAAATGGAAAATAAGTGCAATTATTTTCCTACATTTCTATTAAGTATATGAGACAATTCTAAGAAATCAACACTATTTAAAGATTTGTGTCATATTACAGATGCGATGTACACAGACATTGCAAATAATTACTAACTTATAGTGATCGATCAATCATATATTATAAATCCATACCCTCGCTTGGTTGTTCTTGCCCCACCTACCCTCGCCTCAAATATGTTGTTCACTTGTCACTGAAAATATTGAAACAATGCTGACGAAACTTATGTAACTTATATAACTCGTCTACGAATCCATTTTAAAACATTTAAAATAATTCCATAAATTTTCTGTTTACTTTCCACATATGTTGCATGTCGAATAAATAAATGTTTATATATAAGACTGATACTTGTTTAAAAATTAGTTGTTATAATTTCAATTTGATATAAGATTTGTTATAAAATCATCAGTTTTATTAAATGTTTATGATATTTGATAACATACGAGTATATCTTGTATATAATGTATATAAAAGGGCAATGGAGGCCTGTAATAAATTTTTCTTTAAATACTTGGTATTAACCTTTGTAGATAGGTGTATATTTAAATAACAACTAAATAAAAACATGACCGTTGATTACTTTTATTTAATGTTTGTTACTATTTTAATTGTTTGTAATTAAAATATTTTTATCACTATTTTTATATTCCAGTGACTTTGGATATGTAAGTGTAGGAAATCCACCTCGATGTATTCATGATAAAACATTACCAACTTATGACCCTTATAAAGTACCATCAAGTTGTAAACCTGGACAATTTTATAATCGAACAAGAGGTTATCGTAAAATTTCTGGAGACTTGTGTATTGGTGGTTTCGAATCACATTATTTACCAGATCAAGTACCATGCCCATTCCAAGAGGTACAAGATTTTATACTTTTTGCTCAGAGGGAACGAATTTCAAGGTTTAATTTAATTACAAATAACTTGGAGGAATTACCAGTAAAAAATTTGAAAAACGTTATTGCCATAGATTTTGATATGGCATCAAATTGTGTGTATTGGGCTGATATAGCTTTAGATACTATTGGAAGGCAGTGTTTTTCTAATGGCAGTAAAGTTGAAATACTGGTTTCAAGTGACCTGTCATCAATTGAAGGATTAGCATTTGATTGGATATCCAAAACGTTATATTTCGTTGATGGAGTAAGGTCAAAAATTGAGTTAATTAGGACAAACATCAATCATAGTGGACGCATGCGAAGAACCATTCTAGATTCACAAGTTCTACGTAAACCCAGGGGTATTGCATTACACCCTCAAAGTGGATACATGTTTTGGACTGATTGGTCAGCAGAAAATCCCTCGGTGAACAGAGCTAATTTGGATGGCACTAACAATATCACTTTGTTTGGTAGAGACAAAGTGGAATGGCCAAATGGAATCACTATTGACTACATCGCTAATAGAATTTATTGGGTAGATGCACGACAAGATTATATTGGTAGTTCAGACTTACATGGTGATGGATTTTTAAAAGTTGTTTCTGATATTCAAGTAGTATCCCATCCTTTCGCGATAGCTGTATTCAAAAACAATATGTATTGGGATGATTGGAAAAGAAATTCTATTTTTAGTGCAGATAAAGACAATTACAGAGGTGTTGAAGTTATTGTTAAGCAATTGTCTGGACTGATGGACTTAAAAATATTTGCACACGGCGTTCAAATAGGCACAAATGCTTGTACAAATGTCACCTGTCCGTATATCTGTGTTGGACTACCAAAAAATAAATATTCCTGTCTGTGTCCAGATGGGTTAACTGCTAAAAATGGTAAATGCATGTGTCCAGGTGATATAGAACCTTTAGCCAACATGACATGTCCATCAGTTGGCAACACTTGCAGTTCTGATCACTTTACATGTGCAAATAGCTTGTGTATTCCGAAGGGATGGAAATGCGATGATGAGGATGACTGTGGAGATAATTCCGATGAGTTTCAATGTGGTACACAGACTTGTCCTCAATCATTCTTTGTATGTGGAGATGGAAAATGTTTACCGCATTTTTGGAAGTAAGTTTTTTTATTTGTTGTTTCTTCTTATTAATAACGACTGAATTTTTAGATGTGATTATGATACTGATTGTGCTGATGGATCAGATGAAATGAATTGTCCAAAACAGAACTGTACCGATGGTCAATTTGCTTGTGAAAATGGCAGGTGTATTTCATCTAAGTGGAGATGTGACGGAGAAAATGATTGTAGGGACGATTCTGATGAAAGGAACTGCAATCCCGAAAAGCCGTCTTCTTGCAAAAGTATTTACCATACAGTTTATTGTAGACATTTAAATGAGTTCAATTTTTATTTATTGCAGATGATGAATTTCAGTGTACTTCTGGTGCCGTTGCATGTATTCCTTCTACATGGAAATGCGACGACGAATCAGATTGTCGTGATGGATCGGATGAAATAGATTGCAAAAATAATACTTGTTCTGAAAATCAATTCTCCTGTGGACCACCTAATAATCGCTGTATTTATAATACTTGGGTGTGCGATGGTGACCAAGATTGCCCAAACGGTAATGATGAACTGAACTGTACAACTATTAGACCGGAATTGCCTAAACCTCCTAACCGTTTTATTCCTAGAGTGAGTAATTCCTTAATATTAATTTTGTATTTAAAAGGAGTGAAAGTACAATAATAAATAAGAAATAAACACTTTAACGTAGATTGCAGAAATTCTAGTGATACTTTTAAAAATTCCTAAAAATTGTAATTTTCTTCTGGTATAAATACCTTCCTATAGAAGGTATGGCAGTAATGACTTAAACTTATTGAGTACTCATAAAATGATAAGTGCTTAATATTCAATAACTAACCTATTAACAGTATACAGAGATGTCAAAGGTAGTCGTGGATTTTTATCAAAATTTATTTGTAATCTTAAACAGGTTTTCAGCACAACATAACATTTACATCCTATTTCCGAACTGGTATGCTAGTTAATAAAATTTGGGAACACAGTCAGCGTTTATGTTTAGACAATTTTTGAGAGAACTTCCCCTAAGTGGGCTTAGCAGTAATACCAAAAGATCTGTATGCCTTAAAAATTATATTGGTGTGATTCATATTAAAGGTACTGGTAGACCAAATATTTGTACAGAAGTTGTTTGATGTTTGTCAATGTATAAAACAAGATCATACAAAACCTTTGTAGGATTTCTGTCTCAATATGCTGAACTATTGTAAAGAAGAACTTGAACTTGAATTGCTTCAGATGAGATGTAATCATTTCAAGTCAGTTTGTTGGCAATCACCTCGGATATATAGCAGTACTTGTGTATTGCCAGTGGTGTGTTAATAATTTAATAAACGGAAATCTGCTAAACGTAACATGTTTTTCAAATAATGCGTGATTTTATCTTTTGGGTCATGTCATTTCTTAAATTATGCATTGATAATCCATATTTTTCTAATTGAATCTCAACTACATTTTCACAAGAATCGCATTTGGATGACATCTCCTCGCAGAAGTATAATTTTTTATAACCGACATAAGTTTGCATACACAAGTTGAATTTTCTCCAAGGTTATCTTGTTTGACAATTAAGGACTATTTTGTATTCCTTTAATTGGAAAATTGTATTTCCAGAACTTCTGTTAAGCTAATTTGAAGGACTTGAACAAAAAATTGTTGTATAATGTACAATCATAATACTAGAATTACTGGAAAATGTTTTTGATAGCATGAGGAGATGCATAAAGTTATGAATTGAATGAGGTAGGGGATATTTCCAACAATTTCTTTAATTTAGCTTTTTTTGTTTATAAAAATATCATTATTTTAATTTTCAAACTTCAGTTCATTATGTGTTGATAGGGCACATAACGAACAAACTATGACAGAATTGTTTACAAAAGAATGATGTAAGCTAAGACCAAGCATATTTCATTTCATGACCACCTTCCACGAAAATTATTTTTGATATCAGTATAGCGATATATACCTACTGAACCTAATAATGAGGCCACATAAATTTACATTATTCTAAATTGCATAAATAAAAGCCAACCGTGAACTTAAAAATGTGTTGTATCAATAAATAGTCTCTATTTTATTCATTCCTCTTCATTTGCCAAGACAATCTTTATTGTTTTGTTGAATGTTCCGCCTATAGCTAAATGAATTATTTTTAGAACGGAACTTGTCAAGATTGGATGTTTAAGTGTAAAAATGATAGATGCATACCATTTTGGTGGAAATGTGATGGTGCTAATGACTGCGGCGATGGCAGCGATGAAATAGGATGTGTTAATATGAACCCGCCAGTAATTAGTAATTTGTCAACTGTTACACCTCAAACGGATTGTGAGAACAATCAATTCCAATGTTTGTCTGGTACTTGTATATATTCCTCTTGGGTTTGTGATGGAATGGCAGACTGTGTAGATGGAGAAGACGAAAATAATTGTGATGATAATCAAAACTGCAGCAAAACTCAATTCAAATGTAGAAAAGATGGTAGCTGTGTAGCTGTAAGTAAATAAGAAATGCATTCAATATAATTTTAAGCCTAACAAAAATAAATCATAATTACAACATTGTCACTTGACTCCTATTTAAATCAATATAGCATAATCCGACAAGGTATATGAAACACTGATTTACAAATGTGTATGATATACAAATGTTCAATGTGTAATTTTATTTTTATTAAATGATTTTATTTATTTTTATCAAATATATTTATTAGTGTTTTGTTAATGATATGTACTAGGCAGTACATAATCACAAACAGTATACATACAACAGTACAAATAACACTAACTAAAATTAAATACTACAGAAAGGAAATCTTCTATGATATTTTATGTGATGTATATTTTTTAATACACATAAGTACTCAAAACTTCTAGTAAAAAAATCAGTTCTATTGAAAATGTTTCCATATATATAATGATCAAAATATTGTAATCATAAATTATAGAATCAAGTTACTTAAAACATAATGTAATTTCCATAAATTTTAATACAAGACAATATAGCTTTTTTGTAAAATTAAGAAATGTAAAATCATTTTATAACAAAATTTCATTATTGACATGTTATATACAAAATGTAGATTTGGAAATTTCAAGTTTACTATATTTCCTAGGTTTTTGAGTTTTTTTAAATTAGAATGCATCTATACATGCTGCAGTAACTGCATATACAAGTACATATAATAATAATAGACCACCAATGTTTACTTCAAACAAGTATTAGACTAGTAGTATAACATGTGTTATATGAAATAGCAATATAATAGATATATTTTTTTTGTTAATAAAATTTTAAGTTGATGGTGGTGTATATATATTATTTCAATATACAGGGTGTTCACCGAACAAATGCCTTTACTGTAATAATTAATAGATATGAATAAAACAAGAAAAAGTCCTATAAACCAATGGCCTCAAGTGAATTCCGTTTTCAGATACAGACGTAACAAAACTACTATTTTAAAGAGTTGCTTTGAAAAATATTGAGAACCAATATTGTTGTCCAAAATTATTTTATTATGCATAATTAAGCCCAAGGCGAATCTACCTTAAATCTAACGATTTGCCTACTAAAATGCTTTGTAAAATAAAATCTTCAGTTATTAATAAATATCATAGATAGCATTCCAAAGACGGCATATGGAATGTTGCAAAAAGATGACTTACATTTTATTACGCGAAATAGTCAGCACATGTTTGACAAGTAAAGGAACGATTCGAATTTGGATTGGTAGTCAATAGTGCGATAACAGTGTTAATTGAGGTGCTTTGTTTCTTTAAAATTTTCTGTTCTTTTTCATGTTTTAAGGTATCAATTATTTTCAATTAAACAGTCAGCAAGAATATATTATAAAATAAAAACCTAGGGACATTTTTTATACAAGCATTAAAAGGATTAGAGAAGCATTAACAAAAAGTAGTTAATTAAATAAAATTTCTAATATAATCCATATATGTTTTTCATTATTAATAACAGAACTATTAAGAGCCAGAGATAATTAAAATACCATTTTTCTTTTAAGTGGTTTCTGATTGGGTGGCAAAGAATTTTAGTATCCAAGAAGATATGATAGCATAAGATTAATCACAGTCCTGCTTATCATTATTATGTTAATTAAATTAAAATATATACATAAAATTACAGTATGAATTTGAAAGCAGTGAAAAATATTTATTGTAATTATATTATAATTAATGTATGTTTATTTAGTGCATTTATTTTATTTCAGAACCAATCAAATATTTAAAGTGGTGATTTTTATTTAGTATAAAATTGAACATAAAATTCATTGTCAGGAAAATAAATAAATTGGGTTTAACAAAAAACTTAAGGTGTACTTAACAAAATAAGTTCATTTTTTAAAAACGCAATAAAACCCATTTTATGAATCAGAATTTTTAATCCTTGAACGGTTGACATAAACGCGGGATTTCAAAAAATCACAAGGGACCAAATCGGGAGAGCGGGCTGGCCACTCTACATCGCCCTTTATTGAGATGAGGCGTTCTGGAATGTGTTCCCTCGACAGAGCCATCGATTACCCTTGAAGTGTGCGCCGTTGCTCTGTCCTGTTTGAACCAAATGGTTCCTAGGTATAATTCATCAAATCATGGAAAACAAATTCCTCCAGCATGTTCACATACTGGTCCGAATTCAGTCACTGCGACCTCATTTTCTTCGAAAAACCAGGGTCCAACGATCCCAGCTGAGGAAATTGCACACCACACTGTGATTTTAGGTGAATGCAAAGGCCTTTGATGCAATTCTCGGGGATTGGTGTCAGCCCAGTAGCGCATGTGTTCTGTCTGTTGACAGATCCACTCAACTGAAAATAGGCTTCATCACTGAAAAAAAAAAACAATTGCGTCCTCTGGAACGTTTTCAAGAAGCACCTCACATGCATTCCTCCGAGAATTGAAGTCGCGTTCGGAGAGTTCCTGCACAATCGCCAACTTGTACGGATGGTAATGAAGGTCATCGTGAAGAATTCGTCTCACTGAATGATTGAAAGTCCAAGGGCAGACGCACGTTTGCGCGCAGAACGCCGTGGGTATCGCAAGATTGACGCTCTCACTGCCTCAATGTTTTCAGGAGATCTGACGGGCCGAGGGACTACAGTTCTTCGACTTGTCTCCCGGTTTGTCTAAACATAGTGACTCATGTAACAATTGATTTCCGCTCCGGTAAAGGGCTCAACGGGGCTACATTGAAGCGATTTCGGAAGCATTGGAGCGCTGAGTTGTGACCACAGACCATCCGTTCCAATAGGAGGCCTCGACGGCAAACGCACACTCCTCACTGTTCCAACGCATGATGGCTACTGACATGGAAGAAAACAACTTTAGAACCACACCTGTCCAATGAGACCACTCCCGCTCCCCAGCACCCCTGCAGCTTAAATGACGTGCATTTTAAAAAAGGAAATTATGTTGCCGCTACCTGTATGTAGGCTTTATAGTATGTACTATGACCCCAATTCTTGAATTTTTAGCACACAGACATTGAATTTAAAATATATTTTATTTGTGTAGTTTCTGATTATAGAAGGTCATTGATATGGTTAATACATATATTTTTAGTATATAAACTTTAATACAGAGTTAGTTATATAAGCAATATTTATTACAACAAGGATGTCATATCTGAAATATAACATATTGGTAATTATATTTACTTAGTAAAACTCTCAAATCCTCAACCAAATTTTGGCTACCTTCCCTTCCTCATTTTTGAAAGGGTTGAAAACGAATCTGACTTCAGTTTTTGACGGTCGGGCAGTTTTGGAGAAAACAAATTTTCAAATTTCTGCACTTGGCTACTATCTTTTTTATCAAATAACTTTCACTTTATATTACATGAGTACCTAATATCAATATAAGTAGATACTACAACATTTTCTTTAGTACATGTTATACATCAAAACCATCATAAAACTTTATCTATTATGATTTTCTAGTTTACTTGCAATGTTTACAATTCTGTGTTTCATGCAACTCGGATAGTATCCATTTGCTATCCGAGCGTTTATAAAGGGCGCTATGATGGCAAATTGACAGCTTCAAATATTTATTCAAATTAATCACAAAATGATGTTTGCATGTACAACTTCAGGTACTGAAATTTCCATATATTTTTCTGTCCTTGGTTCTTCTTTTTGGTTAATCATAATTCCACTTCGTTATTTTTAAAATGATTATTTAAACAAAATAAACTATTATACTCTTTTACATAATGAAAACAAAATAGAGACCATAATTAAAGCATTTCCATTAGTAAAGCAAATTATCTAAAAACATAAAATGCCTACATTTTGTTCCAAAGTGTGTAGCACTTTGAGACAAAACTTTAAACATATATTTATCTAATCTTTTTTTTTTTTTCCTTCTAGTCCACTTCTCAATGTGACGGTTTTGTTGACTGTCCAGATGGAACCGATGAACTATCTTGTGAAGATAATCTTCCTGATGGATTAGCAACACCTAGTTGTAGTATTGGTCTTTTCCCATGTGATGGCGGTAGCTGTTATCCATTAGCTGTACTTTGTGATGGTAAAATAGATTGCAAGGATGGCTATGATGAAACTAATTGCACCAAAAAGACGAGAATTTATCAAGTAATGCAGATGGGTGTAGATGAGAGAGGAATAAATCAGACTTCATTATTATTGTATTGGTGGATGCCAACTCCATATAATGTGAAGGTAGAATTTTTACCAGCAATAAGTAAAGTTGGAGAAAACAAATGGACAAATGAGACATGGAGAGAGGACATGAGTTATCAGTTTACGAATTTGCATCCGTTTACCAAATATAATATGACAGTTTATGTCCGTAATAAGAATGCCAACGATATAGTCTTTCCACCAGCTAGGTATTTTGTATCTTCAACAAGTGAAGGAATTCCATCACAACCGTGGAATATTACAGTTGCACAAAAGAATGCTTCACATATTTTAATTTCATGGCAGGCACCTCTTCAACCTAACGGAATTATTTCCCACTATGAAATTTGTTGGAGTTCCATGCCAAATTTTGAAACCAAGTTGAAATTGACTGGAAATGAAACTTCACATTTACTTTCACCAGATTTCCAACATAATGCTACCTATAAATTTTCGGTAAGTTATAATGTTTCTATTTCATTGTTGTCTTATTAAACATAGATAAAAAAATATACGTAATAGTTGAGTTGTAAACTTAATTTGACTTGTACTACATCTGCACTATATTTTTATATTTTATTTATTAGAAAAAAGATAATGTTAAATTTTAAGTTGAATAAAAGAAAGGGTGATTTACTTGATCACATTTTTTAGTTAATTTTGATGAGTTATTCGCAGAAAACAATGAAATTTATCAAATAATGAATTGTGTTTTTGAAAACAATCATAGACTCTAGTAACTTAAGGTTTGTTAAAAGTATAACCATTAATAGACTGTTGGATGCTATTAAAAATAACTAATTATAGCATGAACAAACACAAGGGCCCTATACCTAACAGTATGTTTTTTGGTTGATACAATGATGACATTATGAATCCTCATCATGGTTTACTAACTATAAATGGGAATTTGTATGAGATTAAGATTAAGATCGCTAGGAAAAAGATTTACAACAAATGAGTTTATATAAGTGAATAATAGTACATGGAACTAGAAAAACATACGTACTTATTTACTGAACCTGAACAAAACTTAGGTATAAATAGAGACTAGAAGTAGTTGCAAAAATTAGTTTTATATGTCTTGTGATTATGCTACCTTGGTTGGCAAAACGCGTCGGTGTTCATGGAAAACTGATCTCGTGTTTTTA
Source organism: Rosalia funebris (assembly GCA_037954035.1). NCBI lineage: Eukaryota > Metazoa > Arthropoda > Insecta > Coleoptera > Cerambycidae > Rosalia > Rosalia funebris. The sequence continues at coordinate 32,922,721 of JAZFAV010000002.1, forward strand.
ATCAACTATAATTAGAGAGCAGAATACTATCTTGCCAACAGGTTTGTATTAAAGGGGTAATAATACATTTGCATAATTAAGTTGTTATAAAACGTAATTTTAAATATTAAAGAGTTGTTATATTACTGAATCATTTACTAAACCTGACCAAAACTTAGGTATAGATAGAAACTAGAGATAGTTGCAAAAATTAGTTTTAGACGTCTTCCAATAATGCCGACTCGATTGGCAAAACGCACGGCGAGTAACAAGTAATACTTCGGTGTTTGTGGAAATCTGGTCTCAACTTTTTAATAAAATATAGTTAGAGAGCGGAATACTACCTTGCCAACAGGTTTATATTAAAGCATAATAATACATTTCCCTAATTAAGTTGTTATAAAATGTAATTTCAAATATTAAGGAGGAATTGTTAAAAACTTGGAATAATTATATTGACATATGGAAAATTAGCGTTCAGTTCATACAGTTCATAGGGTAGTAAGAAAATTAAGGGATTATTAAGTGATACTAAATATTAGAGAAGAATCTATAGTCAGATAGGCCTACGAATTTACATTTGCTATGGGTTTATTGAAATACTCAATGGTTTTTCTATTTAGGAACACTTTATAATAAAATTAAATCATATGACATGTATGTGAATTCTTTCAACTAAGTACAACTACAGAATATTGCAAACTAAGAAATATTGGCATGTTCAGAAATTTTCATTTTAAATATATGAAATGCCATAACGTATTACTTTTTGTCTTTATTTTGTTTCATTTATTGGATAAAATATATATCCATGCATTACATTTTATGAATTGAGTTATAATTTTTTTAAATCCAATCCTAGTTTTTATGAAAACTAATCTTTTAGTAATTCTTTTTGTTAAGTTCAGGATTTTAAACAAAAAACTTTCCACTAAAATCTTATTAAACACACTACAAATTTCGATATACTGATTCAGTACATCGAAATTTGTAATGTTCCTTCTTACTTGCAATGTTTAAAAAACTTTACCTTCAGTACTACTGAAGGTAAAGTTTTTTAAATATCCAAACAGTACATGATAAAAAAAAGGTAATAAAGAGCTGAAGAACAAGACAAGGATTTTATTTAAACTTTGGAAAGTGTTCAACAGAACAGGGAACAGGTTAAAAGCCGTGAAAAAGGTCTGAAATAAACTGTTTCTGGATTTAATAGAAACATTTGGATAGAAACGTTTTTTTTCTTTTACCAAAAACACGTTTTTTTTTTCAAATATTTTGCATTCAGTAACTAAATATCTATAATAATATTTTTATTGTAGTTTATATGATTCTAAAAATATGTATCTGTTTTAGGTAATTGCCCACAACAAGAAATATGAAAGTGCACGATCAGCCTCTGCTAAATTAACTTTTGATGGTGAAACTAATTTAAGTGTCGTAAAGTCAGTGCAAATATATAATGTTACTGATGAAAGTATATCGATATCATGGGAATATGATGGCGATGCAGAAGGTTTTAATGTACTCGTGCGTGCGGCTCGACCATACCCTGATTTATCACCAGAAAAAACAAAAACAAATAATATTACAATTAAATTAGCTCCAGGAGCGACTTACTACTTTGAGGTATTTTCTTATCATAAGTAAAATCAAAGTTAAATTTTGAGCATTAAATATGCCAAATTTATTTAGGAAAAAAGGAATACTCACAAAAACATTAAATTACTATTTGTATAACTGATAAATTTGACAATATTATTCATATTTTATTTATTTATACATGTATTAAATAAATAGAAATGAAATGTGGAAATATATTGGCCACTAATTGTACTTGGCAAATATTTTTCAAAAGTTTTTCAAAAGTTATTATTAAACAGTCTATATCTTCGTGGACCAACCATCCAATTTGTAATAAAAATAACCATATGTATGTTATTAAAAATAAATCAATTATTTTTCTACGCATATAGTGCTCTTGTATATCAAAAATTTGCAGAAATTATTACTTGATGGACGGAAACCTTTTTGTATAAAATCTTTGATATAATCTCATCAACACAGTTGTAGAAAAGCAGTATCTTCTATCTGAAAATAATAAACATGTATTTGGTTATATTGTAAAAAAAACGTAAAAAGTTACTTAATTCAATTAAGTTTATTATTTTTAAGAATATGATATGTAATACTTGTATTTATGAATGTAATTTTAGTTAATTGTCTCAAAAAAGTTTATTACTTTGGTATTGAAGGCTATATTTATTGTAATACATATGCTCATAAGTCTCAGAATTTAATATTAAATTCAGAATAATATGTATATGTTTAGAGATACGCTACCAGAGTGGAGAACCACAGAACAGAAGAAACTAAATAATTTTTTTATATCAAAAAATTATTTTCTTATGTAATTACGCAATTTCTTTTTTTCATTTACATATAATTCTTAACACATATAGACTAGACAATAATAAGCACTTATATAGGCAACGTAAATGTATTTCGATCATAGGAAAAACCATACCAGTTTACATGTTCCAATGGATGGTGTACTAATGTAATGCGCAAAACTGAACCTATTGAATCTGTGAGTCTTACAGGCATGGTTCACGTCAATGAATTAGTACGATTTGGGAATTAAACGAGTTGTCTCAGTGGTGTTGTAAATTATAACTCTTTAAAATATTTTTGAGGCAGCCGGAACAGTTCATACCAAGGCCAACAAATTCAAGTTTCATTTAATGAATCATTTTCCAGTCGACCTGTACCAGCACTGTTAATAATTCACAATATTATTAACAATTTTGAATTGCATAGTATGTGTTTCTTATAAACGCAAAAAATCAATTCATCCTAATCCAGTCCGTATGAATAAAATAAATATTAATATTTGTTCACTAGCAGTTTACATTAAGGTAGTTCACGTGGTCAAGCCACATACAGTTTGAAAAACTCATGAAATTTTTGAGGGGGACAAAACAAGAATAGAATTTTGTTAAACAGTTAATGGAAAAGGTGAGTGAGGATGAATATTTTCTAAGGAATATTGTTTTCAGCGATGAATAAAATTTTCCATTAATTAGTAAACATAACAACTTAACGCTTAGGCAGATATTCTGGGTGAACATGTCATTAGACCATTTTTTTTTATTGATGGCAACTTAACTGGCCAAAAGTATTTGGATCCTCAATTAGAAATTGTTCCTAGCATTTAAGAACTAGCAGATGGTAGATTTAATGAAATCTGGTTCTAACAAGATGGTTGCCCACACCACAGTAATGCTATCGTGCAGCAATATTTGGCATGAATATTTCAGGAATATTTTTGGGCGTTGTAATATGTTGTAGCCAGTCAGGTTTCCAGATCTCACACTGTGATTTTTTTCATGCGGCTACTTAAAAGTTGACGAGGATTTATGATCACTAGGGATTCTGCTTAGCTCAACAGGGAGGTCTATTTGAGCATTTATTATTTTCACACTTATTTTTGTGTGATAACTGTTTAGTTTATAATCATTTTGTTTTACTTTTCTTTTAGATTTCGAACTGATATTTTGTGTTGCTTTAAAGAATTATGTTTTCATTGAAAATTACTTTTTTAGTTTAAAATTTTTTAATTTTTCATGAAATAATATATAAACAAGCAGAGAAGTGTGAGAACCCATCCAGCCATGATAGTCCACTGGAAAACAAACTGGATTAAGCTGTTGCTCAATGTTGCCTGTTTTATTTAATTTCTCATTAAAAGTTGTGGATTGTAAATCAAATTGTTATTTACATTTCCTAATGATCAAAACGTAAATTAACCCAAATTAGATATTATTTTTTAAATATTTTACTAAAAGAATTTAATTTTCAAAGCATGTTGAATTAATATTTGCTGAGCTGTGCCAATGAACTAATTATGTTTTAATTAATAAAGATTATATTAAAAACGTTATTGAATATTGATATTCAATTACTAGATTTTGGGATTATACTCTGCTAAAGCAGAAATAAAATGAGATCTGTCAACAGTGTCAATACGAGATATGTTAGGATGTTAGCGCAAATTGCATTTGACATTTCTGTGATCAAATAGTAATTACGTTGCCTTTATATGAAAATTAATATAAATTGTATGTATTAAATATTAATTATATTAGATAGACTAAAATACCTAAGTTATAATACATTTTATAATTCTATTTTTAGATAAATCCATTTAAAAAAAATCTTATTGGCTCATCTGCCTTCATTTCTGCCATAACGACAGGAACTCCTTTGCCATCTATAAACAGTTTACAGGCTATGCTCATAAAAGTTGGTACAACTGTTAAACTGAGTTGGGATAGACCAAAATACGTGAAAAAGGTTAACTGGAAATATGGTATTTATTATGGAATAGATCATGGAGAACTTTTCAGAAGTAAATAAACATCTAAAATATATACATATAACTTATTTCATAAAATGTTAATTTTAGATGCAACACTAAGAACTACCAATGAAACTGCAATTGTGGCCAATTTGGATGCATGTGAAATATATTATTTTGCTGTTGGTTTAGTGGGTCCATTTGGATATGGACCTCTTTCATCTACCCTCCAACAAGTTAGTACTACTGACAATGGAAAAGCTCCACCAAAGAAAGTGCAAGTTGGCATGGAAGGACAAAATGATTTGAAAATGAAAATCCAATGGGTGCCGTCATGTCCTACATCACAGCCCAAAAATTATATTGTGAGTTTTATTTTATATTATGACAAATATTTATTTTTACAGTTCTTCAAAGACTCGTATTATGAAGTTTCATGTACGAAGTGTATCCAAAAAATATCTAACCTTACGATGTAACAGAAGAAAAAGTTAATTTTGATCAGTTTCAAACATATCCCTCTCAAATTAGCCCTTTTTAGAAGCCACAATATTCTATGAAATGAGGGTCACAGTCCTCTCACATTTGGAAGAATCTTTTACAGATAACAATTTGAAAGAAATTCTGAAAATATGTCAGTTGAAATAGGTTGATCACGTGATGGTACAGTGAACAACGTACCTTTCAGGCTGGAAATCCGAGGTTTCATTCCGAACAGCAGCAAGAATTGGTCGTTGTTTTTTTTTTCACATGACTACGTAACTGTCGGGTCACATCCAAATTGACATGGATGTTTATAACTATAGCCAGATCTTCTGGGGGTACATTATCCCATAATTACCTTGCAGAAGATACTCAAGTTCCCTGGATTAATCTGGCATAATGATGCCAATCGTTTGGGGCTGACCTAGAGTATTATCAACTCAGAGTAATCCAGGTGCAGGTTTGATTCCAGCATAAGTCAGCTGGGTGTGTCTGTATGTGTCCATATGAACGTCGGGTGTTAGGTGGAAGAATAGCACTAAGCTGAACCTCGCCCCCGTTAAAATAAAAAGTAGTTTTCCATTTTTCATGTTTTTTTTTGCGAATTCTAATTGTAATCACCTATTTTAAAACACTGAAAAACACTGACTTAAATTTATTAAGAAGTCATTAATAAGGTGATCTTTGTTTAAAAATGGGGCATGTTTATTTGACGGAAATAGTAAACAAACAACAATTAACAAATAAACATTATTTGCAATGAATACTAAGTGGTTGGATTATAAGCGGGTATTACATGTATTAATATTTCCATGGAACTAGAGAAATTTCAGTGAAGACGAACTCATATTAGGTATTTGATGACTTATACATGATTGTCACATGAGGGACGGGGTTAACTCGAACACTGTACTTGTGTAAATGCTTGTTTATATGTAAACATATTTGGCAAATCTTTATCATTACATCGGCAAATTAAATATACCATTGGGGGGTTATATCCATTTATACTCGGTAAAATTAAGGGATTTTCATGATTTTTGTATAGCCATGTTAACAACATTTTATTGAAATATGGCAGAGTATCGATTAGTACATGTTTGAGGTACTTTTATAAATGAGAAAATCTCAACAACATCTCTTTGTTTAACAAAATCTTGGGGGAAATAATACTGACCTAATTTTCCACAAAACACTACACTCGACGTGCGTTTCGCCAACAAAATTGGCATCATCTGGAGATGATTAAGATTATAAAAAAACTACTATTTGTTATCTACAGAAGAAAGTAATTATGTTTATTTCTTCAGGACTTTGAGGAGAAACAGCTTAAGCTGATTAAAGGACCTATTAGCTTTTTTTTGTACTTTTTGGAACGCCTCGAGCGATCCCGAACGCCGGGAATATTCGAAACCTTGAGAGCGTGCGGTATTTGTTTCCAGTCCCGTTCTATACTGGAAGGTTCACCAAAGTTCTTTGTCTAGAAACACCTGGAGAGACGTTCCACTGCCTATATAAGAATTGTGTCGTCCGGCCAGCAGTTAGTTGAATTTGGACCGCGATAGTGAGCGATACAATGTGAAGAAAGTGATATACAGTGCGAAAATTAGTTTATAAAGTTAAAGTAGAAAGGAAGTTAGTTAGTTAGTTAGTTGGACTTGTGAATAGTTGAGTTGTAATTAAGTGTTCGAGAAATAAAGAACTTTCTAGTAAATTCGTTACAGTACTATCTAATAATAAATCTTACTACACTTTTTCTTTCAATTATCACTAGTCACATTATTGTCATTAGTCGCTTTTCTTAATATTACTATTGAGTACATATAACACTTTTGTAGTTATATTTTTGTAAAGTTTAAGAATCTCACACTTTTACATATGATCTCTTCAACACTTCTAACATTGATTTCATATGACCAATTCTCAATCTTGAAATTAACCCTTTTCCATTGTTTTCCCTTAGTTTTATTCCATTCAGCTTGTCATATATGAACTTTTTGCTTGGGGATATTTTCAAATCACTGGCACTTGATCTAAGAACATCATCGATGGCATTGTTTGCTGCCTCTGTGGCAGAGTTATGTGCTGCATCCTCAAATACATAACATAATTCAGTGTCCAAATAACCTAACTTTTTTATTTTGAGTTTGCAGCCAATGTACCGGCTCAAAGATGGAAAGTACTAGAATATCTGTGGTAAAGGTGTATTTGTAGTAAAGGTAAAGGCGGAATACCCATCTTGCAACAAAAATAATTTAGCAGTGTAATGAGAAATTCCCCAAGAGCTATTCTTAGCCCTATACATAAGTATTGGATGAACACTTCAGTATAGTTTCCTAAGAACCTCGGGTTTAAATTCCAATAATCGATTATTAATAGTTGTGGATTTGGAATATCCGCAGATTTATAAGGGCTGTCAAAGGCTTGATATCTTCCATGGTTTTCCCTGAGTACTATATTATCAGGTCATCTACATAAATTATTCTGTGTATTGATTGTGTGAGGCTATTTAGTAACTCATTGGTCACTATTGAGACTCGCAACACTTTAAGTTGATTTCTGCAGAATTCCATTGTCTAAAGATTGAGGTTCTGAATTGATATCACCAAGTCTGCCTTCCAGGAAACTTACTAAACTATATCATACACTTTTTCTATGTCGAAGAATATAGCAACTGTATGGCCTCTATTCGCAAAGCTGTACACTTTGAAGGTGAACTAAGCTATCCAATGGTCACAAGAAGGATTGCGAGCAGTTGCCTTGATCTACCATATTCTTATTATTTCTAATATTGTGAATTCATAACTTAATTTTCAGGAGTTTTTTCGTTTGCAATAACATTGCCATTTCTACTAGGAATCCCTCTTTAGTCTTTCTTACCAATGATACTAATGATGGAGGTGGACACTCCCATCAAGTGATAAACTTTTTTGATATACATTAATATATACTTCATCCTTTTAATTCTGCACCCTCCCTGTAGTTTTCCACATGAGGACACCATGCCAAATACATGACATGGTCGCCAAGGCTACTCCGAGGATATAACTCCCTAAGCTGCTCGTGTGACAGCTGATTCCGATTATTAACTATGCCATCTGAGGTCACTTGAAAAAACCGCATACTACACCATCCAAATGAAGTTCCTCCCTCGATCTTATGGGACAATACAACCGATTAATTGAGGTGGGTTAGCCTCGATTTCCCCTTAACTTAAGTATGAAAGGCGATATATCCCACTTAATTAAAATCCCAATCAAAGCGATATTTACCACTTCAGGTGTGGCTATGCCTATTGTCCATAAGTAAGCTCAATCGCCAGGACCCTCTTCATGTACTGACATGATCACCGCGCACGATTCGACAGAAACACGTAGGTGGCCCTTAACTCTACTGAGCAATTCCGATCACTACACAGTACTTCGGGAGAGTACGATGAGAGTTAAGGAGAGGTAGATAGGGATAGAATTGTGGGCATCAAAGATGTAAGGTGGCGGTGCAGATGCTCCAGAGGTCATCTCTTACAATTCCCTAGGTTTATTCTAGATCATTACTATTATTATCATTATTATTATGGACTTCACATCAGTTCACTTTCTCAGCAAAATTGCTTGAAAACTTTCACCTACTCCTGAGATCCAAATATGGGATTTACTATTCCAGTTCGCTCCTTTTTATTCATTAATATTAGTTAAGGAACTTCCTTGTTATGTAATGCGTTTGTAGTATGACATTCTTCTGCATTACTGTATATGTTAATCCATATTTCATTATTAGAATTGGAATTTCATTATGGCCGGAAACGGAAACCGAGGTTTCCGTTTCCGGCTTCCTCAGCTTAGCTCGCATTCGGATTCTCGGCTCTGTTTTCTAGGCATAGGCAGTAGATAAATAACTTTGGGATGTTCTATCATAGTTTGATGGAACTTTTGAAAGGGCGCAAGCAATGTAGTATAAGGCAGTGTACTCCGTTCATTGTCGAACCTGCGCTGTTTGAAGTCAAGCAATGGATTGCACGGTTGCGACTTGGATGGGTGACGCATGGTCTTATTCTCATGGTGCCGCGGTGGTGCTGACTTGGTATTTGGTAACAGAGTGGCAACTGGGCCAAATACTGGGCACATTGTCTGCGTGAGTTCGATTCTCACCAGAGGGAACTTGGCACTTCCCTCAGGGCTGGGTGTTTATCCGCGTTTATATGTGTAACCTTCCCCTACACAAAACCTGCCTGTAGATTTTCTGGGGAAGGATGTTCTAATTTCTATGTGTCCAAACACTATTAAAAAAAAAAAAAAAATATCGGTCCAAAAAATATAATTGCAAAAACATGTGCCACTAATGTCATCTTGTTAAGTACAATGTATTTAACAGATTATCGGGAAAGTTTCATCGAAGGTAAATTTTAATTCTTATTTTAAATCTCTTCAGGCATGACTTCCTCACTCAGTACAGTATAGCATTGGTCAACTTGTACAATTTTCTGATGGAGTGTATTAGTGGAGTTTTGGAAGTATTTTGTGATATATGTTTCCTGTTTTCTGCACAACTATGCAATTTTAATTAGTTCATATCCTCCTTCATGTCTTTTTAGATATAATCTCTTGACAATTTATATCTCACCATTTACAGCTAATTGTAGATGGTGATTTCTAAATGTAGTTAGTAGTTGACACATTAATTTAGCTGATTAAGATTCTAATTAGAGTATTTCAATATGTCTAATGAGTACTTGCAGACTGGAATAGCATTTATAATTATCGTGTTCTATGCGATTAGTGATGTATGATGAGTTTAATGGATGATTGGCAGTAATTTATAGAATGCTGATTAAAACCAAGCGCTCGTTATAGATTGTGTTGACATGATACAAACTCCAGTGTATATTATTTTAAAATAAAATTGTCTAACTTGCCCAATTAAAGTTATCGAAAATACTAAACTATTTGTATATTTTGTTCCAGATTAAAGTTTTTGAAAGGTCTTCGACCCAAACTTGGCATATGAGAATCGATGGATCATCTGTTTCTTATGTATTTAACATTTCACGTGGCGGAGTCTATGATGTCAGCATAGCTACAGAAGATTATAATTCCATCTACTCCAAACCAGTAACTTATTATGCACCCCTTATTCCAGGCCCAACCGGGCTAATGGTATTCCCTGAAAACAATGGTCGGTATATTCTGTATTGGGAAGACAGAAAATTACCAAATGCTGGACCATATGACTATGAAGTTTTAGTACATGAAGGAAACAATTTTAATGAAGCTACAGCTGAACGATTTACTGCAAAAAAATCACCATTTTTGTATACCAACTTAACAGGAAATACATTTACATTTGCTGTTAGAATAAAAACCTCAAAGGGTCTAAGATCTACAATGTCCGAGTTTGTCAGTAAAATAGGCAACCCACCGAAAACGACTCCTGTAGATTTGCCTGCTATTATTATACCGAGTCTTTTAATTCTTATAGCACTTATAGCAGTGATAACATTCCTTGTAATTAGAAATAGGCGTTTGCAACATAGTTTTACTAGATTTGCTAATTCCCACTACGATACAAGGTCAGAAGCAGCAACCTTTGATGACAGTAGCTTAGAGGAGGATGAAAGTCCACAGATAAGAGGCTTTTCAGATGATGAACCACTTGTTATTGCATAACCAATATAGATCTTCTGAGAGATTGATGAGACTTTCTATTTGTGTCAAATGTTGTAGTTAGTTACCATTTTGATAGCCTTCATTTTGATACAAATAAATTGATAAGTATTGTCTATTTAGTATTTACTCCGAGTAAATTTTTAATAATGTTGTGACGTTTACAGTTTATATATTGCCTAGTCTTAAATTTAGATTTAATAAGATATAATGTACATTGAGAAAATATATATTTTGCCTATTCTGTGTCGTAAATTTGTGGGCTGTTTTACATTTATAAGCTCAACGTGGGAAACAAAGGAAAATAATATATATTCGTGTTATGATTTAGTATATTCGTTCATATTGAGGTATTTTATTAGTATGTAATAGATTTTTAGACTAGTACATTTAATGTAATATTTAAGTCAAATTTCTGTGATACTTCAGTTAAGTTTATAGGCTCTTGCGTAAAGGAATTTGACTGTGAACTATGTTATATGTACCTTGATTGCAACATGTGAATATAATAAAATGATTATGAATTGTGCGTTTCTTTCTTTGGCAATAAAACGTGATAATGAAAATGCTTAGTATAAAAACTAAATTCTATGATTGTCTTTTCGATGTTATTTTAGGTTCAGGGGGTGGATAATTAAATATAAGTTGAGCTAAGTAAATTAAGACAAAATATTTGTTTTCTATTTATGCAAGCAACATGCTCCAACTTTGAGAGAATATGTACTCTCTCCAGTACCATTAGAAGTAAAGTTCAATGAACTGTTTGAAAGTTTAAAAACAGTTGTTTCAAATGATACCTCTTCGATTGGAATCGGACCTGTTATGACAAAGTTATGAGCCGAACAACATGTGTAACACAAAACCTTGTTAATTGGAATGCACATGCGCGACGATTATGGCATAGAGGGCGCTTGCAACCTGGTATTCGTCTCCGTTCGCTAACTTTAAGTTAACGTATGCATATGTGCTCGAAGGATTTACAAGAAAATGGATGCCACAGCTGCCGAAGCAGCCCAGATAATTGTATTGTTGAGAGAGGGTCTCAGTCAGAGATCCGTGGCAAATCTACTGAATTTGAGTTAATCAGTTGTGTCAAGAGTGTATCGTCGGTACCGAGAAACCGGTAGCTATGTCCACCTTAAGGTCCGTAAACGCGTGGCAACGAAGAGGGGACGATTGATTTATTGTGTTAAGATCTCTCAGAAATCGACATTTGGCTGGTGTTGACCTCACACAAGAGCTGAGGGAGGTCAGAGGTGTGGTCGCTAGTGCTTGGACAATGAGACGTAGATTGAAGGCAGCCAAGTTGACCCCAAGAAAGGCAGCTACAGGTCCCAAACTGACTGCAGTCCAAAAGCAAAGACGACTGGAATTTGCTCGTGAACATCTCTTTTGGGACCACGGTCAATGGAGTCAGATATTATTCACAGACGAGTCCAGGATGTGCCTGCATGGTAACGATAAGAGACGTCCGGTCTATAGAAGACCAGGAGAGCGTTTTGCTCAATGCTGTATTCAAGAAACTGTCGCATATGGAGGTGGCTCTTGCATGTTTTGGGCAGGCATTTCCATGCACGAAAAAACTGAGTTGGTTTTCGTGCCCGGTGGAGGACGTGAAGGAGGATTAACAGCGGACGGCTATATCAGGGATATTCTGGAGGAACATGTTGTTCCGTATGCGAGATTTGTTGGTGAGGACTTCATGATAATGTTCGCTGCCACACCGCGCGAGTGACCACTACCTACCTGGCTGACATCGGTATACGGAAAATGGACTGGCCTCCGATGAGCCCGGACTTGAATCCAATTGAACACGTTTGAGACGAACGTATTGAAAAAGAAACTTCACACTTCACACTACATAGATAGCTAATATTTCATAGCACGGTTTTCGAGAAAATTAATTTTCCACTTTTCCGCATGAGGTCATTTTTTCTATCAAATAACTTTCACTTCACACTACATAGATAGCTAATATTAATACCAATAGATGCTATAACACTTCCTTTACATATATCATATATTAAACCGTCATAAAACCTATTAGAAACTTCCGATGTTTAGTTACTTCAAATGTATACAATGACTTGCAGTTGGCATCGTCCATTGCAATCATACGCCCTCCGTGTCGTTCGATGAAACTACATACATACAGAGGCTCCAAAAGCTACTTTGAATATTAACAACTAAATACGCTGTTATTTTGAAGGATACTAACCTAACCTGACTGTCTACTTATTATCGTTAGGTTAGTATTCTTCAAAATAACAGCATATTTAGTTGTTAATATTCAAAGTTAACTTTTGGAGCCTCTCTGTATGTATGTAGTTTCATCGAACGACACGGAGGGCGTATGATTGCAATGGACGATGCCAACTGCAAGTCATTGTATACATTTGAAGTAACTAAACATCGGAAGTTTCTAATAGGTTTTATGACGGTTTAATATATGATATGTGTAAAGGAAGTGTTATAGCATCTATTGGTATTAATATTAGCTATCTATGTAGTGTGAAGTGAAAGTTATTTGATAGAAAAAATGACCTCATGTGGAAAAGTGGAAAATTAATTTTCTCGAAAACCGTGTCCGAGCGAATAAAACTGAAGCCAGATTCGTCTCTAGCACCCTCGAAAATAGGGGGGTTGGAAAAGTTTCGTCAGCATTTGCCCAGGAACACTTCTTGTATACAATTACCGATTTTGTTATTTAAAAATATGTGTATTATCTAATAAATAAGCAACAGTGTTTCATACTATGAATTCCAATACTACACGAGGAGAGGACGCACCGCCATTCCAATAATATTGCGCCTTCCCCTCGCTCATATTATTTTCATTATCAGGGGACCGAGCTGGGCCACATAAATGGGTATCGCCGAACTTGCCCGAAAGCGAATAGCCTTGCTGCTCAACAATCAACGCGCTCGTAAGCAGATAGAGGAACAAAAGTTACCACGTTGTTCGCAAGGGTCGATTTACTATATTGATTTTTTCAAAATGCCGAAATTGGAACAAAAAGCATTTCGCACATCGACATAAAGATTTTCGTGACACAGGAAAACAACCTCTTAGTAAATAGTGATGATAATGATTTATGAAGGTGAATGTCACACGAGCGCTGTTTTCGACGGATACCGCCGCACAGTGGGAAATTCACCAATTTAGGTGGACAAAAGTCAAATCAAAAGTTATTTATTTTGGGGTGTTGTGTGTTCAGATTATTAGTTGGTAAGTCGCAGGACACTAATATTTTAAGCCGTAGACTGTTTATAAACATACAGTACAATGAGAAAGGGAGACTTGTTCACACAAGTACCTGTACCCTGGACTGGCAATAGCTTATCTCAATGGCCGAATATTTTAGTTACGTTAATGCTACTGTATCCGTCAATTATATTAATTAAGAACGGACTTTTCTGAAACAGATAGGATAATATATTTCTTAATTCATTATTTAAAATCTATTGCAATCTATATTTAAAATCATGTTATCAATATGTGTTTTTATGCTCATATTCAACAACGAAAAACTTTGTCAACCCCAAGAGATCCCAACGATATTTTTGCAAGATTTTTTTCTCTAAACCTTTTAGTTTCTAAATGTTACAACTTTTTTGTGTTTTGGGTGATATACGATTTTTTTCAGATTCCGTAATTCAAATAGAACGGAGGCAGTTTTTCGAAAAGTGAGCGAAATATCTTAAGAGACATCGAAATGAAAGCTTGGTGAGGTACATTCTTGCTGTCGCTAACATTTCCAGAACAGAACAAGTCCATTTAGACTTTGAAGGACAGTGTCACTCGTGATGATGAAAACGTTTTCATGTTTTCGCTGGTACCTATAAATTTGCAACCCATGAATCGTCAGTCTTATGCGTGGCAAGACAGTGTTCCGGGGTCTACTAAATACTGTCGACCAGTAAATTTTATTTTTGAAAAAGAAACCGCCTCGTTAATTATTTCTGAAACAGAATTTATAAAAAAAAACAAATTCAAGCGTTAACACCTACCAAAGTTGGTGTCCAACATAAAGAAATATCTATAAAGCAGATTTTGTCGTTAACTATGCTTGATGGTAAAGCATGTAACGCATTGACGGGCAACAAGTCAACTTAGACTTGCTACATTTGCAAAGCTACCCCGAAGATATTTCAAGACCCTACTTCCTCACTCCCAGAAGGTAACATCGAAAATTACAGGTTTGGTTTGGCAACATTGCATGGCTGGATTCGGACTTTTGAATTTCACTTGAATATTGCATATCACTTAACATTAAAAGAAAGAAAAAAGTCAAATTTTCGCTTTGCAGAAGGCAACAATTCGAAGTTCAATTAGGCCTCAATGTAGACCAACCAAAAGAAGGTTTCGGTAATATCAATTATGGTAACATGGCTAGACGATTTTTCGAAAATTCGTCTATAAGTGCATCTATTACTGGATTAAATGAAACCATCATTGCCAGATTTAGGGTCATCCTTCAAAGCCTTTCATCAGGATACGAAATTGATTTGCAAAGGTTCAGTGAGTACGCGGCTGAGACAAAGCGCCTGTATTTCGATTTGTATCCATGGTATCGGGTGACTCCCACCATTCACAGAATCCTCGAGCTAAGAAGACTGAAGAACAGGAGACATAACTCGAGTGGTAGGGGTAGCACAAAAAGCGTCCGCACTGTGATCATGTGGTGTGCTTCATCATGGCGGGCATTACGTAGAACCGAGCGAGGTTATTTTTGTTTGCTGTGTTTAGAAACGTCAGATCGGGAGCATGAGCAGAAATTGTTCTACCAAATTCATGCAATTAATCAGATCCAAATCGTTTAGCTCCTCGGCGACTACCATTTTATATGGATGAAAGTGACTCCTCATGCAAAATTCTACAGAGGCTCCGATTTGAAATTTGTACTACCTTGTCTCCCGACTAAAAAGCGTGAATTCTATAGTTTCCCACCCTGTAGTTTCAAATAGTAAATCGGTTATTTGAAGTATTTGAGATAGGATAAATAAAGGCAAGTATTAATGAACCTAAGTATTCTGAAAAACAAAATCGTTTTATTTGCTGCTGAATTCATTTGCGATACAATTAAAACAGCAGCTGTAAATTCTGGGAAGTAGGGAACTGTTGCTTATAAAGGTCGCAGTTCTATGAAGGAAGCTTTTTGACAGTTAATATTCGAGCAACATGTGATGCTAATTGCAAAATGTAAAACATTTGTCTGTCGATGGCCTAGTTTTTACATGAATTTATTAATAGAAGCTTAGTTTGAAAATTATAATTTTGGAGGTTTTGTACTAGTAGAGGATAGTGATTATGGAAGTAAACATTATTTAATAGCATATTTGGGTAATAACGAAAATTCAACCGTGATTTTACCATAAGCATGGTTATTTAATGTCGTAATAACATTTGGAATATAGTAACGGAGATTTGCTTCTTACTCTTATTTTCAATTTGAATAAAATTGAAGCAGTTGTAATAACTACTAGTAGTCATGGAACTTTTTAAATGAAAATTATGGAATATTTCGGTGTTCATTGGTATTCGTTTATAATATTCGGTATATTATATGTACAGTTGTGTTTCTCTTTAGATTTTTTTTTTGTATAAATCTTTATCAATATTTATCACTAACCAAAAGTCAATAAACCTCGTTTAAAGAAAATAATATGTCAACGACCCAACTGTTGTATTGAACACAATAGTTTATGCCAACAACGTCTTATTTTTAACCATAAAGATTGTGCGTGATGATGATAACATAAATATCTATATCTAATAAACATAGATAATAAACAGATATTTCACAAAGTTCTGCACTAGTGCTACAGAGATGTTAGACCTGCTTAATGAACTCTAAACCAGACTTTCAGTTTATTGGACCTGCTAGACACTTTCCATGGATATCTTATATATACAAATAAGATAACCATGGTCATTGGGGTCACTGATATTGTCAGGGAATTGGCGAGTTAATCAACCCGACCCGATGATATGATCTCTGTTAGAAAGTATGATACTACTAAGAACAGTACATTTTTGTATTAGCTATCCTGATGGTTAGAATTTGTATTCTGTTTAATAAACGGCTGTTAAAACACAAATTAAATTCACAACATTTAAAGCACATAAAAGACAAACAATTTTATTATCTATTTCCGCCAATTTACCATAACACAGCGCCACCAAGAAGACGAGAGTAGAGTCTTCTTAAGCGCCACTAATACTGATTAATTCTCCAATAGCGTCATTTTCTATTCCGTGGTATTCTATGGAGTAAAATATTTAAAAAAATTATAAGATTCTGTGTAGATAGGAGTATCTGTGGTCGTTTATGTCTTTATATGTGTATTTATGGTATTCACTTTTATTTTGAGAGTAATTTCAAGGGCAGAGCGTGCATCTGCAAATATTTATATTTATAGGCGTTAAAAGCTAAATATGTTGATTAATGTGAATGTGTGACAAAAAGAATTTTTGCCTTGAGAAAACAGAAATTCTAAATTAGAGAACGTTATTGATAACCAAATAGAATTAATATGACTGATGAAAATGGAAAAGGTGAAGATATTGGCGAATCTTTACAGTCTATGAATATTGCAAATGATTCACATGATAGCAACGAAGATCATGCAAAAAAAGAAGAGAAACATAAAGGTAATGGACACCAAAGCAGAAAGATAAAAGGTCATAGTGAAGATTGAAACTGATCGTAGATCTATTGTTCCTTCATATTACATGCCTTGGTCATTCTATAGAACACCCCCTTCTGCCCTATCGAAAAACTAAACCTACTCACACATTCTACATTCCATCACGAGTACAACGCACCTTATCATATCTTGCGCAAATGACGTTAAGTATTTTTTATAAATAAATTAAATTTGGAACATTTCTCCATGCGCAGAGCTGATTTACTGTTTACTTAATCGTTTCTGTAGTTCACCAAAGTTCCCATGTTGCCACATCAACTTTTGTACAACTATAATAATATACCTTATATTTCAACCCTTACAAACTATCCCTCTATCTTGTAAATTATTGATCATTTATATACCAAATATATCCCTTGCCCTTCAACAACAGACGCCAAAATTTAACAAAAAAAAAAGCAAGATATTTAATTTTGCGGTCTATGTGCACACAATGCCACATCCTTTCACCACACATAAAAATATTGCTTCAACCCTTAAAAACTACCCCTATATGTTGAATATTTTCAAAAATTTACATTTTTTAATGTACTTTTGCTAAATTAACATTCCTCAATACACCTGTTTACCCCACCCAGCACCCCTATTTGCTCCCACCTCCCGTTAGCTACATGGGTTATTATTAATTTGCGCAAAGTTTCGTTTGTGAAAAACTGTTCCTATAGCAACCTACATGTCGATGAAAAAAAAAAGGTGAAACTCCAGAAAGAGATGTTTCAACCCTTAAAAACTACCCGTATTTTGAATATTTTCAAAAATTTACATTTTTTTAATGTACCCTTGCTAAATTAACATTCCTCAATACACCTGTTTACCCCACCCAGCAACCCTATTCGCTCCCACCTCCCGTTAGCTACATGGGTTATTATTAATTTGCACAAAGTTTCGTTTGTGAAAAACTGTTCCTATAGCAACCTACAACACGTCGACGAAAAAAAAAACTCGAAAACCCAGAAGGGGGTGTTCTATAGAATTACCCATGCCTTCATTCTGTATGTAATTATTAATGTAAAAAACATAGAAGTAACAATAATCTAACAACAAAAACATACAGATATAAAAGAAATAATATTAACTGATAAATTCACAATATAAATATACAATTATATAAATTTTGTAAGGTGTAGAACCAAAATAATTTTGTAAATAGACATTAGTCTTTTATTACTACCAAATGAGTGTACTTTTTATCATTTGACTAAATTAATGCAAGTAGCTATAGCTAGATTATAACTTGTTTCTTCATCAAGTGTAACTACAGATTTTTTAGATATAAATGTCCTACAATCATATTTTTATATACTTATAATGCTTTTATACCAAACGGCACGAATACCCACAGCTTTTGTATAAGAATAATGACCAAAGATATACGTTTGTCAACAGAATTGCTTAGATTATTTTAATTTTCTAGTTGATATTTTATTAAAACCAACTGGAAATGCCCCAATTATGAAGAAGAAGAAGTGGACTGTGGATAGTGATAAAAAAATTGGATGGATAATAGAATTTATAAAGAAGTACTTAAAACTTGATTCAAGTGAGAAATTGGTAAGTAAAGAATAAAAAAATAGAACATCAATATAAACCCATATTTCTAAAAGAGATTGCTTAGATTTAATTTTTGGTATATTATTTAGGTCTAAAAAAATATGTAAAATTGAACATAGTTTTATAAAATTTAATATTTTGATTACAATTACTTACCAACGTTGATAATGGACAATTTTTTGTGTCATTTATAGATTTATTTAATAAAATTGCTGAATTAACTTCCTAATACTTATAGGCATATTTAATTTTTGAATTTCTGTAATATTTAAATATTTGTGGGCAATCGTCTATTCTTGTTCCAAGATGCATATCAAATTAATAAACTGGAAGCTTCCACAGGCTGATTCAATATCTGGGTTTCCATAAAAATCTCACGTCAAAGTAGAATATAGTCCCACGTGATGATTTCTTAAATTTATTTGAAGAAAATAAATATGATAGCTTTTACAGTGTTGTTTGTGAGAAAAATGGTTAAAAAAATCAAAAACAAAAAAGAAAAGGTTTATTAGCAAAAAATTGGTTTGTTCCAAATACGGCACAACATGCAATGACGACATACAATTTTTAAATATATAAATGAAATAAATCATTCACTATGACATTTTAAAAAACAGTTCCTGTCCTTGTTAAGACAGAAAAATTTCACATTTCTTGCAAGTTATGAATGATTTCCCGTGGCAATTTGGATATTTCATCTTTGTCGAGTTTCATGCCAAGTAGGTAGGTGGTCAATCCTATCTAAACGTACTTCTTCAAGCGGTATTTCAGGAGTGGTACCCCCTTTTTTTCTTATTCTGAAATAGATTTTCCACTGATGTACATGGACAACCTCGGGAAAGTGGTGTGGTTGTGTTTACTTTGCAGCATGCTTCGGCTACTAACAGCTTGAAGTCCACCAATGGCAAATGCATTGAGCTGCTTTCGCAATTATTTTCTCTCCATAGAATCCAAGCGTTTACACAGCACAAATCCAGATGAAAGATCTATTCCCTATCGTATTCCCTTTCATTATCAGCTTCTCCTTCACTTTCAGGCTCACTCTCAGGAATAACTTTATCCCGGTTCATATTTTCATCATCAGATAAGTTTTCTGTCTCACTAACATTGCCGTCTGGTATATCAATACATTTTGCACATAATCCGTAAAAAGTTTTTGGTTCCATTATCACTAAAAAAATAATTCTTTTATAACCAGCCATTCCATGATTGCATGTTATACCATATATGACACAATCCTTTTTTGTTGTGATACTTACTAATGATGTTAACTTTTTCCTTATTTTCCGATATCAAATGTATACTCACGTCTAATTCTTTGAAGGATTTTTATTATGCACAGTAATCTAGTAGAATCAAGTTTAAAAAAGTTAATAATATGACGTCTTGTGTAACAGGTCGTATATAAGCGACTCTCACAGAAGAAGGTTCCATGCAGTAAATTATAGAAATATACCTCAACTTTGACTTTTGCAGGGAACTGTAACAACGTCTAAGATTGAAGTCATTCATATATTATACAATAATATATGTCGACACATACATTGCAAAACCCAGTTCATGCCATTTATGACACATCATGCAGGAAGGGGTTTTAATACTTAATTTTCCGTAATTGAGATTAAAGATATGAAATTTTCATTAATGGGAATGTTATTTTTCAGTAAATATATTATAAATATTTACTTCTTTAACCCTTACAAAATTTTAAGTACATAGCCTTATTGTTAGCCTAATCTTGATTTTTTCCATTACATACATATATATTCATTGCAGTATTGATTTTTATTTGTTGCTGCAGATGTATAATTTATTATCAAAGTATTAGAATTTGTTTTCCCTGTAAAGCAGCATTTTAACTTTACATATCTCTTTTTATATTCATTTGTATAGTTATATTTTTGTTTGTGAAAAATGTTGTAAACTTCATTTAAAATAAAACTTTCTTTTTTAGTTTTTATATGTGAACCAAACCTTTGCACCTTCCCCTGACCAAATTGTGAAAAATTTGTTCGACTGTTATAGTACAGAAGGAAAATTAGTTCTTCATTATTGCAAGACTCAGGCTTGGGGTTGATCAACTTGAAGATTTATTTATACTAATTAATAGTAAGACTAAAATAGGCTAAGTATCATTCCTTTTTTATGTGTACCTCTAGTCTCTAAATAATTCTTATGGATCAACTTGTCAAATGTGGCATTCATTTATAAATATTTTAAATATAGCATGGTGTAAAAAAACATTCATAAATAAGTAGAGAATATATAAAATGTTTCCTTTATTTATCCAAAAACTCCTTTATATCAATCGCGGGTAACTATGCAAGAATCTCGTCGCCGAAATGCTTACATAGTTGAGATATTTGAATCGATGTAAGTACAAGTAATTCAACTTTACTTTGCCGTTTCACCACATAAATGTAGTAAGCAGTAGTAATATATAAATTATAACTTCTACATAGTTGTCTATATGTAGCACTGCCACTAATACATACCCAAGGGAGCAGCTCTAATTAATATTTCTATTTGACAAATTAATTTTAAGAGTAAATCATGTTTTCCATCAATAGAGGCCATGGCTATTTTACAACAGCATAATTGCTAAAATGATTTCATTAATGCTTACATATATTACAATGGAATGCATCAAAAGTGTTTCATTACGGTGTTTTATTCTTTCTCGATGGCGATTGCTTTGGTAAAACAAATACTAGAATTAAAACTAATTATTTTAGATAGAGATGTTACTAAGTTGCACTATGATTAATTACCTTTATTCATTATTTCTGTACTACAATTATATAAGATTTAACAAAATATAGCATAAGTCTTTAACATTCATAAATAACCAATTGATATTTTTCATGTACATAGGTAAATAAATAAAGCTTAAATATAATATAAATTATTGTGAAATATATAGTCGACATTTATTCTTTGGCAATGGCCTGGAAAATTAAAATTAGCTTTTTTATTTAAATACTTTCAGTAGCTGACTCTTCTTCTAAGTTATGTTTTTCTATATTCTGAATCAGTTCGGCCACAATGTTATTTTCTGTAGATTCACATATTTCATTTTTCTCATTTAAAATATCATCATTATCATCTTCACCCTCAATAACAATTTCTTCAGGATCTGGAGCTCTTGGTAAAAATTCACTATCAGGGTACAGCTCAAAAAATATTTCTTTAGCCTATAAATGATTGCCCTTAGTAAATACAGTTCAAATATATAACAGTATACAACTTGATTAAAATTTATAGTTAAATAGCAAAACTAACTTTTACTAACATATTTTTAATATCTATAACCAAAATTATAATGTTATATATCAAAGGTTTCATTTTACAATATTAGTCAAGGAGAACTTTTTTATTTTCTAAAGGAATTTCTAGCTTTCCTATGATTTTTTTTCAACATAACTTAATGGAGTTATACCTTTTTAATGGAGAAATCATAATCCAAATCCATGTCTGGGCCAGAGCAAAGGTAAACATTTTCAGGAACATTTTCTCTTAAATTACAGTGATTTGAATCAGGCAGTGAAAAATAACATGACCACAACACTTGTGGTTTATAAGAACAGGCATTTTCCTCCTTTTCAGTGTCGATATCGAATAAACTTTCAACCACATGTTTTAAATCTTCCTGCGGAGTATTTATTTGACTTGAAATTAGATGGACAATGTCTGAAAATCATTTTTTTAAGGATATAAAAAAGTAACGTAAATAAAAATATAAAAAAAAAATTACATAATTTATTAAACATTAATACGACGGGTTACTCAAAAAATAACGAAATGTTTATTTAATTTTTATTATTTAAAATAACATCTTGAAAACATCAATCTCCTTCAAAATACTATCCATTAGATGACATGCAACTGTCGCAATGGCTTTTCCGTTGTTCGAAATATTTTTTATATTCTTCTGAACTAATGCTGTTAAGTGTCTCCAGTGATTTTTTCTTAACCTCTTCTACACCCTGAAAACGATTTCTTTTTAAGTTTTTTTTCATTCTTGGGCATAATAAAAACTTGAGGGTGGGAATCCGTTGTTATGCTGGTTAATTCTCAACACTGTGTGGACAGGCACGTTGTTCTGATAAAGAAATCAGCTCCTTTGACGTCGAAAAAACAAACCATCATGGACTTCACATTTGATTTCACTTGTACTTTTTTTAATCTGGGCAATGAAGGAGTCTTCCACTGGCTGGACTGCTGTTTTGTCTCAAAGTCATAGCTGTAACACCAAGATTCATCTCCCGTGACAACTTTTGACAAAAAGTCAAGGTTAGTCTGTGTCTAACTTTTCAATTCCTGGCACACTCAGACTGTTCTCTCTCTCTGGTCATCAGAAAGCAGTCGTGAAACAAACTCTACTGCGACGTGTCTCATGTTCAAATCTTTAGTTAGGATTCTTTGGCATGAACTGAAGGAAATTCCAGTTATTTTCTATAATCCGTCGATTATTCTGCGACCATCAAACATCACGTACTTTTTGAACATTTTCGTCTGTTCTGGACGTTGGAGAGCAACCCGAATGGGATTCAACTACAATTGACATTTGACCATTTCTGAGCCAGGCAAATCACTCGTAAATTATTGTCTGGCTTAGAGCTTCTTTCCTATAAGCTTCTCGAAGCATTCAAACTGTATCCAGTTTTTTTTTATCAGGAAACAGAATTTGATATTGACGTGTTGCCTTTTAAACTTTGCCATCGCAAAATCGTCGAAAGTGTTAGGATGGGCTTAAGAAAAAAATCACTGCCCGTTGTGATGGTTTCACATGAACGATACTTGGCCAACTAACAGGGGACTGACTGTCCAGTAAATGTACCTCGCAGGAGAGAACAGCACTGCCAACCCACTTTACATATAACAATTCTGCTTTTTTTTTGGGTACCGCCTCGTAAGCATTAGCGTGCTTAATTACCAAGCTGACTACATTTGTCTCGCAACCAGTGTATGACTGACCAGTCAAATAACGTAGTACAAGCAACATTATTCAATTTGCTTATAACAATTATTCAGTTTAACAGACATTCAAGTCAATTACCAAGGGAACTAAGTGGTCAGTTACCCAGTATTGGGGGTGTGATTGTCTGCTTGAGTTCGAGTCCCAATGGGGAAAATTTGGCACCTCTACCAATTTCTGCATGTGCACACTTCCGACAGCTATTGGTGTTAAATGAGCTAATTTATATAGTATCACATAAGGAGATATTGAAAACGGAGCTGGATATACCCAAAAAGAAAATATTTTTATTTATTGTTACAATTTTTAGGTTTTTTTATATTGATATTTCAGCTAAATAACTTACATAATGTCACTTGTCATTTGGTTAATTATTTAACTTTTTGATTAATGTTTAGTTGTTCTGACAAACAATTATATTGTGGTAAGCAGTTATTTTTTGAATTACCAATGTGGAAAAAAATTGTGCAACATTGTCATTATATAAAAGCTTTTTTAAGGAACCTTGAAAAGGACTTCACATATGTTTAAAAACAAAATTATGGATTTCTAAGCACACATCTTCAGTAGGTTCAATTCAGTGAAAAGACATTAATGCTGTTAATTTTATTACTCCATTTTACTGATAATAATAAAAGATCAATTAATACATTGACGAAAACTGTTAGAAAGACAGCTTGTATTGTAGATTATAATGATAACAGTGAACAAGTTTGATACGCTATTTCTTACTTTACAAGCTGTTCATTCTATAATTATATAAACAATACTACTGATTTTAGTATTGTTGGGTTTTTTTTTTAAGTTTATATGAAATTAATATGAGAAATTATTCATACCAGCTTCTACTGGTATTGGAGATTCGTTAATATATTGAAATTTTGAGTTGCACCTGATTAAACGTCACTTTTAGTCAGTTGCAATTTTTATTCAGACATAAGCTGAAGTGAAATAGTGCCTAATAGAGTTAGAACCAGAAAATGTATACTTACATAAATCTTTAGGACATGTTCCTGTCAAACTACCTAATTCTAACATTGTAACAGAATTTTTGTTGTGTTCTGGTGGATATAATAGGAGCGTCAAGTGTTCTTTTTCACTATCCATAATAGACCTGTCAGTAATTAATATTCCTCTTGATATATACTTCTTTGTGAAGGTCGGAATAAATCTTTCAGGGGCTTTTTCAATACTCATTACAACGTGTTCTGCATTTATACGTTGTTCTCCAACTAGTAATGCTTTGAAATGATTATTTTCAATAACCAAATCATTGACAGGTTGTCCTAATGCGAATACACCCCCAAATACCGCACTTAATCTGCAAACAAAGGTACACTTTTCTATATTATTTATATCTTATAGATACTGTAGAAGATGATAGAATAGCAATTTGTAGTTGCTATTCTAACATTTCTAAACATCGATAATAAATAAATAATTTTATCGAATTCAAAATGTAATATGATTTGCATTATCTTCATATTACAGGAACAAATTGCATAACCATTATATACAAATTACTATCTGTGTAGCATTAAGTTTAGACAACAAATTATTAGTATGCATTGAAAAACGTTGGTCAGAACATATTTAAAAGTATGATGATTATATCGTTAAATAACTTGTATCCAAGGAATAGATAAACTCATACCTGCAAAATGCCTGAGTTATTTCCCCACTCCCATACATGCAAAACAAAAAAGGTGTTTTTCCAAACCGTCCCAGGCTATTCAAAAATCTCTTTGTATTTTCAACTCCTTGGTGGCAAAGAGTTTCATCTGTGCTCATTGAAATAGCATATAAAACATAATGAATCAAGTTTGGAGTTAACTTTTTATCTTTTAAAAAAGTACGGAATGTCTTATTTTCACAATCTAAAAACGAAATTCTTAAATAAAAATTTAACAGGAAAGTAAAGGACATGTATCGGTCAAAACATAATACAATTACATATATTTTTACACGGTAACCTACTTTTCAATTCTTCACTGCCATTGTCAAGAGAAGTAAGTAGTTTCATAAGCATTCTTTTTTCTATTACAGAAACTTTGCTGTTAGCAAAAACATCTGATCTCGAGCAAGGTACTACTTCCAGCTGACCATGTAACCAAGTTAAAACTCTACTTACACTTCTATATTCTGAATAACGAGCAATGTTTGATGATATAAGCAATTCCACAAAATCGCCTCTTGCATATTGTAACTAAAAGTAAAATTTACATCATTTTTATAAAATGGATGCACAATACAAATTGAATTGAATATATTTTATCATGTAATATTAAAATTGCTACGGTATACTGTTGTTATTAACAGGCACACAAGGGTTTTGGGCCACAGTGGGTAAGGCACACCATTTTTTTATGCTTAGTACACCCTAAACTACATTTCCAGACAAAGTTTTTCAATTTTATTTATTGGATAGATAAAAAAATCCTGTACCAGACCTGACCTCATATTTTCGATCTGGGCCAAGAGAAGTTCGGCACACTTACGGTTTATTGAGGGTATTCAACTACTGATTTCGCTTAATTTCAACAATATAATCTACGAGATAGACTTCCCTACGGTCGCCGCTTTGCCTATATACACCATGTTTTGCCTGCTTATCGTATAAAACAGTATCACCAACAACAAAAAATACAGTTCATAGTGTAGGGTTATTGTCAGAAACATTCTGCAGTTTTCTGTTATTTTAGTTCTAGTAGTTCGTAGCAGTGTACTTGCTGTCATTCAAGTAAGTTGTCAATTATTGTAAGTTGTGTTGTGAAAATTAAAATGCTCATTTCGTTCGAAAAGGTGTTTTGGTGTTAATTTGTTTTTATTTGGAACCTGTCATAGTTGGGTCCAGCGGGTAGCTATTCGCTGACACAACATATATGAAAAATAAGTTGTATCAGACATTTTTCACAATTTGTGTAATATATCTAGCTCATCATTTACTTCATACATATAGTGGGTCACATGGATATTCGTACATGTTCAACTGTTTCTAAATATTGATGATATTGCGATAATGTAGACATGTGTATGTTTTTATACAAATTTCATGTGTAAATAAGTATATAAGTTTGTTGAATTTGGTGAAGATACTAATGATATAAAAAAGACCGGAATCAGTCGATTCCAGTCTGGCTCGTATTCGCGGTCACACGAATATTCGTACAGGCTCATAAACCTGTCAAAACACGTACTTGTAGGGGCTTAGCGGACCGCGCTGATTAGAGTAGGGACTTCAGTAGTTACTTAACACTTGCGTAGTTTATGTCTTTTATTTAAATCGAAACGTTAACGCGATCAAAATGGGACGCAAATAAAAAAACACGTCAGTGGACTTGAGGAAAACTTCAATGTTATGAAAACTGTTATGAAAAAGGCAACGGTTACAGAATAATATGAGAAATTGCTCAGAAAAGCCATGATATCATACAGTATATCATACAAAGGTATAAGAAAGAAAATCGTATCGAAGATAAAGTGAAAGAAGGGCTAAAATTTATATTAAGTGAAGCTAATGAACAGGACATTCTATTGCAAGTTAGAAAAGATCCTACTATAACTGCACCCAAGTTAGCGACATTAGTGGAAAATCATTGTGGAAGTAAGGGGCATCCAGAAACAATTCGGAGGATGTTACGAAGGCGAGAAAAAATCCTTTCATTAATAAGCGAAATAGAAAAGCGCAAGTACTGTTCCCACGTGAATGCTTACAGGAACCTGATAACTACTGGGAAACGTAATTTTTTGCAACAAAAGCAAACTTAATCTATTCGAACCAGATGATAACCCAATTGTGTGGAGAAAACCAAATGACAAGCTCAATATAAAAAATTCTATTCCCACTGTGAAACACGGCGCCGCGCGCCGGCGGTGGGTTAGTTATGGTCTGGGGATGCATGTCTCGTCACGGCATTGGAAATTTGCACATTCTGGACTCTATAATGGACCAGCACGTCTATTTAAATATTTTAAAAAACAATTTGGTGCAAAACGCAGCTAAATACTTCACGCCAGCGTCAGGTTAAATTTTACCAAGACAACGACCCTAAGCACACGGCGCTCCAGGTACGTCAATGGGTTCTGAATAATTGCCCAAAAGTTATAAAAACGCCTGTACAGTCCCCAGACCTTAACCCGGTCGAGCATTTACGACATGAGCTCGAAATCCACATCCGTAAACACACTATAACCAACACTAACGGCTTAAAGGAAACACTTAAAGAAGAATGGAATGATATTCCCCAATGCCTGTGTGCCAAACTGGTATCTTCGATGCCAAGACGCTTGCATATTGTACTAACTCAAAATGGATACCCAACAAAATATTAGATCTCATTCTGTATTATTTTTACTTAGTTTTCATTCATGTGTACGAATATCAGTATGAGATACAATTGTTAATTTATATTTTATTTTATTAAAACAGTAATAACATTAGAACATTATTGACTCAAAACTACATTACTTGTACTGTTGTATAATAGAAAATTACAATACACCGTATTTCATTTCCCTGTTTTTTATTTTATTCCATTTTGTATCAGTAGAAATCAAATAAGTTAACTGTATGAATACCAGTGATTATAAAGTTAAAAAACAGTTTTCTAAAGAAGCAGATCAAGCATAGACTTTTTATCGTTGTGTATTATTTATATCCGATCCGATAGGACTTCCACCTTGACGAAGTTCTAGTGCAAACTAGAACGGGTGGGTCGGCTTGCGCGTTTTAATGATTTAAGGAGCCGTACCATAGGTTCAACCATAGTGGGGGGGGGGTCCTTATTGAAAAACCAGACTAAGACAAGTCCCTGAAGGAGGGCAGCAGCTCTTTTAGTAGTCATAGTGGCAGAAACCGTGGGGGTTGGTATGGTGCTATGACACACACGACTGCTATGTGGAAGGCAAGAGGAAACCACCACATTATAATCCTCAGAACAGCTAACAGAAAGCTTATCCCAAATAATGATGGCGTCTCTTGGGGCAAAAAACACTGGAGGTAAAATAGTCCTCCGTTCGGATCTCCGGGTGAGGACTGTTCCGGGAGACGTGATCGAGTGCAATGGTAGGGATAGTAAGAGGTGTAGCATTTGACGAGTCGGAGCGTGGAATATCAGAAGCATGAGACAGGCAGGGAAGCTAGAGAATCTGAAGATAGAAATGGATAGGTTTGGATTAGATATAGTAGGTATAAGTGAAAGGCGCTGGCCGGAAGTAGGAGATTTTTGGAGCGGTGACTATAGGGTAATACACACAGGATCGGTAAGTGGAAACGCGGGATTAGGAATCGTTATGCGGAAGAACGCAGGACAGTGTGTAGATAGCTACCTACAATACAGCGAGAGAGTAATGATGGTCAGGTTAGATTCGAAGCCAGTGAAAACAGTAATAGTGCAAGTATACATGCCTACTTCTAGCCACAGTGAGGAAGAGTTAGAAGCTGTTTATTCGGACATAGAGCAGGTAATAGGATTTGTGAAGGGTCATGAAAATTTAATAATAGTGGGAGATTTCAACGCAGTCGTAGGCGAGGGGAAAGAAGGAGAATTTGTAGGTCCTTATGGATTAGGAAACAGAAACGAGAGAGGTAGCAGACTGATAGAATTCTATGAAAAGCACAAGATGGCAGTCGCGAACACATTGTTCAAGAATCACGTTAGGAGGCGGTACACCTGGAAAATGCCAGGAGGGATAGACAGGTATCAGGTAGATACATTCTGGTTAGGAAGAGATTTAGAAATCAAGTAAAAGACTGTAAGAGTTATCCAGGAGCAGATGTAGACAGTGACCACAACTTGGTAGTCATGAAAGCTAGATTAAAGTTCAAAAATCTGAAAAACCGGAAGGATAAGAAACGTATAAATGTAGACATATTGAGGGATCAGAATATGAAAGATAAGTTCCAGGAGAAAACAGATCAATTAATAAATAAAGCGAGTAATGACGAAATCAAGAACGCAGAAACTGAGTGGGAGGGTATCAAGAATAGTCTAGATTCCGCGGCTACGGACGTTTTAGGACACGAGCAAAGGGAAGCTAGGAAGCCCTGGATAACGGACGAAATCTTAAACTTAATGCAAAAGAGACGAGGCTATAAAAACAGACGAGACGAGGAAGGACTGAAAACTTATAAGGCAATAAAGTGGTAAATCATTAGAAAATGTAGAAAAGCGAAAGAACATTGGATAGAGGATAAATGCAAAGAAGTAGAAGATAAGCTGCAAGTAGGTAAGACCGATTTGGCTTACAAAATAATTAAGAGGAATTTCAGGGATATAGGAACAATAAGTAGAAACGTTAGGAGTCAATCGGGGGACATACTGATCGGAAGAGAGGAGAAAGCGGATAGATGGAAGCAGTACTTAGGAAATTTATACGAGGGTCAGGAATTAGGAGAGATAGAGGAAGAATCTAGCATCGATAGGGAAGATGTAGGAAAACCTATATTGAGAGAGGAATTTGAAATAGCACTAAGGGGGCTAAAGAACAATAGAGCGCCGGGTGTAGATAAAATACAGGCGGAAATTTTGAAATGTGCGGGACAGAAAGTAGTAAATAGGATGTTTGAACTGGTAAAATACATATACGAAACGGGCGAGATGCCGGAGGATTATAAGAGGAACATTATCGTTACTATACCGAAAAAGAGGAGCCGACAAATGCGAGAACTTTAGAACGATTAGCCTAACTTCCCATGCGTCAAAAATCTTAACCAGAATAGTGCAGAAGAGGATGGAAAATAGAGCGGAGGAAATACTAGGAGAAGACCAATTCGGGTTTAGGCGAAATAGGGGAACTCGCGAAGCTATTCTAGCGCTAAGAGTAATGTTAGAGAAAACAATAGAAAAAGGAAAGAACGCTTATATAGGATTTGTAGATTTAGAAAAAGCTTTTGATAACGTAAGATGGGAAAAAATGTTCGAGATACTAAAGAGCGCGGGAATGAAGTATAGAGATAGTAGAGTAGTACACAATCTATACAAAGAGCAAACTGCTGTTATAGAAGTAGAAGGGGAAAAAAGGGAAGTAGGTATTAGGAAAGGAGTAAGACAAGGATGTACGCTATCACCACTAATTTTTAATCTGTACATCGAAGAGGCGATTAATGTGGTAAAAGATAGAGTGGATTTCGGGATTAAAGTACAGGGGCAGAAACTAAAAATGGTGAGATTCGCGGATGATATAGCAGTATTAGCATATAGTAAGGAGGAATTAGAATCAGCATTGAACGAAATGGAGGCAGTGTTGACAGAGGAATACAGAATGAGGGTGAATAAAAACAAAACTAAAGTGTTAGCGTGCAGAGGGCGCTAGAGCAGAGAAAAAACGAAAGTACAAATTAATAATGAAAGATTGGAGGAAGTTAAAGACTTCACTTATTTAGGAAGTAAAATAAATTGGGATGGAAGAAGCGTTAAAGACATAAAACAAAGAATAGCGCAGGGTCGAGTAGCTTTTAACAAAAAGAAAGCACTTTTATGCTCGGGGATAATAAACTTAGAAACAAGGAAGAGATTTTTGAAAACATATGTATGGAGCACGGCACTATACGGTTGCTTAAATTTTCTGCAATATCTCTAGACCCTAGATATTGGATTAATATGTACAAAATGTAGTTTTATAGACTTCCCTAAGACACTCGACTTTCCCAAAAATTCCCCGAGCATCTTTAAAAAATGCTCAGGATTTCCTGCTTAGAATACTCTCAGGTTTCACTTTAAATTCTCTTCTATTCTTCTGCCTAATTTGTGTATATCAAATTTTCTGTCCCATTAGCTATATCATAGAACAGCTTACTATTCTCTTGACAAATTACTAATGTTATTTTGATACAAAATTTTTTGTATCACAAGATTTTAGAGGGATGTCTTTGCACATTACAAATTAGAGAAATCATTATTACCATAATGCAGGTTGGTGCATAAGATACAAAATCACCATTATCTCTTTACCTTTGGAGTTAGATCGATATTAAATTTTCTTGATTCCTTTAAAAGGTTTTCTTGAGTCCACTTCTTCACTACATACTTATTTGTTGGCTCATAATTTTTACTACAAATTTCAGATTTTTCATTTTCAGCACATACTGTTTCTATATCATCATTTGAAGTGCTGAAAATAAAACATGAATATAAAACGGTATACATATCAATTAAAATATGATAAAATTACTCTGGAATATGCCATGAACAACTGAAATTTTCAATGTTGAATAAGTTGTTACCAATATTAATAGGTTCTTCGCCATCAAGTAATTCTTTATTTGTAGGTATTACAAAAGTAGAATGGCTTTGGCGCAACTTATTAATTGCATCCAAGTTAAAAGAAGCCCAGTAACCACCATAATAATCATTTCTACAAAAGAAAATACAGATATTCTTTAAAAACTAAATTTATTATTTTATGTTACACCTATCAATATGCAAGACTCTCTTCCCCACTCGACTTGCTGCTGCTGAAAGGATCGACTCTACTATCCCTGTTCCTATTATAATTAAATCAAAATCATTAGGCAATTGATTCTCCATTATTACATATATAGCTCAAAAAATATTTATATACGAAGTTTTACAATTTTCAATATTTCTGTTTATAAAGACATTGTTATTATAAAATGTAAAACCACAGAATACTAAAAATAAAATTCACATATATTAAGCTGTGAACATATGTTAAGCTGTCAAGGTTGTCAACAAGTTAAAATCACAGATATATTCAAGAAGACTGCTCTCTAATCTTCTTGGATATATTATTTCATTTTTTAACTTCAAACACTGTGTTCGGTAATACGATCTGTTCACTTCAATCACTATTGCGTTCTGTCATGAATTTGTTGGGCATAAAACGAGCGTCTCGCGACAGTAATCATTTTGGCTGTGGTGACGTTTACGCATGTCTTTACAAAATTATTTAATAAAAAAAAAAGAGCTGAATTAGTAATAGCCCTATGTGATACTGTATCTTTAACTCAAGACGAGCATCGGGATATATTGAAAAATTTTGATAAAATTATTGAAGTTAAATAAAACAAAATCTGTTGATTTAGAAACTACTAAGAAGACCAATACCAATAAAAAAATTCAACAGCAGGTGCGTCTATTTTCTACAAAAAATAAAAGGATAAATGAAATTAAAAAACCTACCCTGGTAGAAAAAATTTATATTAGGGATGGTCTGTTGAATAACTAACAATAACGTAAATATTCACAAGAGATTTGATCATACTTACACTTAATTTAATTGATCGCAAGTTTATTATTTTTTATTTTGAGAGAATGATCACATTATCCAAATCTAGCAGCTCAGATTAAGGCAGTAACGTATATAGGGTACCTCTACAAGGGTTGCTTTTCTTGCTTCTATTCATAAGATAACGTCACCGCAGCCAAGATTATTACTGTCGCGAGACGCTCGTGGCATAAAGAGTGGTATCAGACATCAGAGAGTCAAAATACTTATTTTTGACAAATTTACGATATAAGATACACATCGTATTAGATTATCAGTTTAATGTCTAGCTAACAATAATTAATCCTAAAAGCCGGATTGTTTGTGGATATTACTATATATTTTTTGAAATGGTCTTTGTACAATAGAAATTTATTTTGATTCTGTGGTTAAGAAATCTATGAAAATTTTAAGATAATTTTAGATAATACACTATTATTCTACGAGCAAAGAGACAGACTATTTGCTCCTACGAGCAGTCTTTTTACTCGTAGATTTGCTCGTAGCTATTATTATATTTAAACATGTTTACATTATATATTATGCTACATTATTTATCGCCTATTATATATGATTTCGACGAGCTAATATTAACAGTGCTATTAAAATATATCGTGTCTCGGTTAAGTAATTTTATCAAATAAATCACTAAATATAATACTTAAGCTGCAGTCCCTTGCAAATGGTGTAATACAAATAACAGTGAGAATATTATTGTGATTTACTACATCCATAATCTTAGGAACAAAATAAAATGCGTAAATAAATATAATAAATGGTTCTTCTAAGAGAAGAAGAGATATATTGAGAATACTACAGAACATAGGTTTTACCATATATTCTTAATAAATAACGAGGCTTAAGTGACATGTAACGAAATCTAGTTTTTTTTGTTGTTTTTACAATTTAATGTACCTTGGCAATAAAATACGCAGTTGACACGGTGTGTTAATGTAACTCAATAAATAAATTTATTAACTCATTCTCATTACATGCGATATGACATCTTAAAATGTCAAGCCGGTCTATCTGCAGAGCCGGTGAAATATTAAGATGTCTAGACTTGAGAATCCCCTTCGAAACTTTTAATTTCACAGCGTGGGGTGAAGGACATTCCCCGGGTAGCAGTTTGGTGTTTAACCTCTTTAGTGCATACTAACAACAGTAAACTCTTCAGTTTAATCCCAACAACGGTAGAGTGAGCGTTGTTTGTTTGGTATTTGTTTCCAAAGCGCTATCTTCAAAGGTATTTCGAGAGGACTCATTTTACTTACTTTTTCTTGTTTTTTACCTCGGAAAACGAAAGTAAATATTTTTGTTTCCTTTTTTGTATTGCTTTTCCATTTTTTAAACGAGAAAGAAAAATATGGAATAATACACATAAATAATACAAAAGAGAGTTTTTCTTGTATAAAAAGCAACAAAATATATATTCAGTGGGAAAAAATAAGCCGCCTATGTAAACGCATGTGATACGAAAATGAATCGCACAGCCTAAATGTCATGGTTATTGGTAACGCACGAAACGGGTTAATGATAAGTTGTCACACATTGGCATGTTACCAATTATTAATAAATTGATGCCAAACGCCATATCCTAAGATAACTGATCATACAGTCTGCCATAACACTCTATAATTCAATCTATAGAGTAGTGATGGGTCGAACCAGCTATTTTTGTATAGCTGCTAATATTGCTACTGCTATTTTTATTTAGCAGTTAAAAATAGCTGCTAATTTAATAGCAGCTATTTCTCACTGTTAAATCTTGGCTGGGTTGGGTTGTTGATTCGCAGTCTGCTATTTTTTAAATGCTAATAGCAGGCGAGCCAACAGCCAACAACACCCCTTGTATTCAGTGGGTGTTGGGCGAGCGCGTACCTCGCGGCTAGAGCTCTCCGACCCGAATCATCGCCGGCTGACTCGACTGGAGCCGAGCGGCTAACCAGTAACCAGTCCTCTTGGCAGTCTGGCGCTGTAGCTGTAGTGCTGTAGTGGACAGCCAGATCAGATCGTGAAACATACAATATGCTAAAAAAATAGCAGCTATTTTTAAGGACCCGTAGCAGTTGCTACTGCTATTTATCATTTAGCAGTTTAAAAATAGCAGACTGCTAATTAGCAACCCATCACTACTATAGAGCATATACGATTTATTTAAAGGAATGCATGTTTTGTATTGACTCATGTCTATGTACCGAATATCGGCTTAGTTGCCCTTAGTATTTTCTTGAACTGTGTCTTACTCTGTGGTCTGTGTGTTATACTGTTTTAATCTTTGGTTTACTTGTAAGTTCTGCGGCTGTGATCTATGTTTTTAAATAAAGTGTTAAAAATTATTGTGTATTATGTGGTTGTGTTAATAAATATTTTCATTTAGATATAATTAATGTTTGGTAATTAAGGTGTTCGATAAAGTATAAAAGACATTCAATAATTTTATTATTTTACGGCTTGAGGTTATACAATGAGAACAGCTTAAATGAGAATAGGCCATAATTAGTAGTTTTAAAAACAATTCAAAAATTCAAACCTTTGGTTTAGATATAAATCTGAAACCTATGGATCGTTCACATAATTTCGATAAAAGTATGAGATTCAGAAAATTTAGTATATACTTTGTCATCTTATCATCAGTTATTGTTATTTGGAAATTAACTGTTATAGAATCAGGTATATAAGTAACATAAACATTAATTTTTGTAGCTTACTCATGTAATTGTAGGAGTGGATAAATTGCAAGTATTAAAAGAAGCTTTAGATTTACATAAAGAAAAATTACAATTATCCCAGCAACAACTTTTGCTATTGGAACATCTAGAATCCAATAAGGATACTAAGAAACTTCCAGTTATCTATGCAATTACTCCAACATATTGGCGGTTTGTGCAAAAAGCAGAGCTTACACGAATATCTCAAACTTTAAAATTAGTGCCTAATGTGCATTGGATTGTAATTGAGGATTCAGAAGAGAAATCGGATCTAGTTCGAAATTTAATTCTAGAATCAAAATTGATAGTCACACATTTAAATGCCAAGACTCCTCCATTTGAACAACTAAAGGACAAGGTTAGTTTTTAAAAGATTGTTTAAAAACTGTTCAAGGTTTTAAGAACTTGTTTATGACACCATAGTTAAATATTATGAATCATGTTTACTAAATTATTTACATGATAATTTTATTTCTGAAAATACTACTTTTGAATAAAAACAATGTGAATTTTGTATGTCTTGTATTTAAATTATAATATAAGCTAAAGGATTGTTCATTTTTTATTTATTAATGAGTTGGCCAACTTTTATCTCCCTAATAAAAATAAAAGTAGAAAATTTTACTAAGGATTTACAAATCTTGTTTCCAGTTTTAAAAGTAATTTTAGATTTACCATATTTTAAATTATGTTTAGACTAGCTAGAATCTTTTATTAATGAAATGGTCAAATTTTATCTCCCTAATAAATATAAAAGTAGAACATTTTACTAAGGATGCACAAATCTTGTTTCCTGTTTTAAAAGTAATTCTAGTTTTACCATATTTTAAATTATGTTTAGATTGTAGCTAAAATTTTTTTTATTGTTAATATTGTAATATTACTGTAAAAATTATAACTGAGTATGCGATGAGGTGAGGATGTTTGATCAAATAAGAAAATATATTTTGCTTTATGATGACGTTCTTGTGCTAATACCTGAATTTCTCAATGAAAATTCAGTGTGTACTTAACTTTAATGTTCTGGATACATTTAGTACAAGTTTATACTATTAGATATAAAGTTACTTTAACAATACAACTCACAAAGCACAACTTTTACTTACTAATGTCAAGCTACATGTATTATGTACTAATGGCATATATTTTATTGTAAATATGTTAGAATTATATAATACAAAAGATTATTGTAAAGTAGATAATTGTAAAAATTAGAAAGTGGCGATGATGTATTATAAAAAGGTTTTTGAAATTGTTCAATTAATTAACCAAGTTATTTGAATAATAACCACAAATTAATTGTTTATGATTTTTAAATAGCAAGAAACATGTATTCACAAATATCACATACAATTTAAGTTTTTGGTTAATATGACATAGATTTGACATTTAAATCATCTAATCCTAATAAAATCCCAATAATAATCCCACTTTGCCCAAGATATTTATGTTGAACTAGATTGGAAGCTTTGTTAAATTTGTTAACAAAAATTCAAAATAAGCAAAGTTCACATGTGTTAACAATTTTTTTAAATGTAATTACATATTTTTGTACTTTTTACAAATTTTTAATGCTAGAAAAATGTTCTGCATGTCCAATTCATTGAGTTTTATTAAAATTCTACTACAATTTGAGTTTACATAGTATTTTTCAATCAGTTCAGATTTATTATATTTATGAATTTTTTTCATTATATTTAAAGATATTTTGTTTTCTTTTTTCTTTTTGATAAATGATAATATCTAATAATACA
The DNA here is from genome assembly GCA_037954035.1 of Rosalia funebris. NCBI lineage: Eukaryota > Metazoa > Arthropoda > Insecta > Coleoptera > Cerambycidae > Rosalia > Rosalia funebris. The sequence continues at coordinate 32,960,132 of JAZFAV010000002.1, forward strand.
TGCTCATAATAAAATTTCATAAACATATGTTTGAATGATTTTATTTATTTTAAGGACCCACGATGGAAACGTCATCGAGGTGTAGAACAAAGAAATATGGCTCTCAAATGGTTAAGGGATCATCTTGAATTAAATAAGGATAAGGGAGTTGTTTATTTCATGGACGATGACAACACTTACAGTGTAAAACTCTTTGAAGAGGTATAACTTATATTTATAATAGATAATTTTAAATGTTAGTCATGGAAAATAGTGTATAATAATTAAAACCTTATGCCTGCTATAATTAAAGCCTTATCAAATTGGTATTGTATTTGTCAAAAAGTAATGTACTATAAATACCAAATATCAGTCTATTTTTGGTTACATAATACTTTTCAATTGAACATTAATGACATAGATAACTATAATTGATACTGATATAAGCCACTGACAATGATAACACTATCAACCAATGGAAAAAATTCGAAATATTATTAAATGATTGTTATATTTATTTCATACTGTGATATGTGTTCATTTACAAGAAGAATGATTTGGATATAAATTTTTATATATTTATTAGGTATATGTATGTAGAATGTATCTAATTTAAGAAGACCTAATCGTTTCTCTAAACCTAAAAATTTCTCAAATTATAGAAAATTATAATTTCCTAACCTTTTTTTCGATCATTGAATTTTAATATGTGATTTAATCTTGGGATTGTGATATAAGTTGATCAATAATTAGATCTTCCCAATATTTCAGTTTAGTCAGAGGTACTACAAACTTTATGTATGGTCAATATACATTAGATTTAGTAATATTTTTATACTTACATATACTGTATGTTTTAATATTTAAGACCAGGGTATTTGTTTACAATGTTTGAAAATAATAATTTATTTCATAATAATCCTTGTTTGTATTTTAACATTTTAAGTGATCACATTTTGAAATCTAGAGTCTGATAAGGCGGTGATAGTTTAATAAACCGACACCTTGGGAATATATAATTACATATTTTGACCACAGTCTCAAAATTAAATATATAACATAATTTTTGAGGGTGAAATTCTCAGACTTTGTTGTGACTATTGGAGGCAAAAAAAGGAAAAACCAATCTTTAGTTTATTTTCTTTTTATTTCTAGATTGGTAAAGTGAAAAGAGTAGGAGTTTGGCCTGTTGGGTTGGTGGGGGGTTTAAATGCTGAAGCTCCCATTGTAGATCATGTTACAGGTAAGCCTTTTGTAATACACAATGTAATAAAAGATGTACCATATGTTTCTAATGTTTGGAATCATGTATGTTTTTTTGAGAAATTCTTCATACATGTCGATTTTCTATTGTCACCATTAACCCTTTAAGCCCTAACAACCCCAACTTTAAAATTTTAAGCATTAAGATAGAGATTTATGTCATTCCAGTATTCTTGTCCTTTGTCTTCATTAAGGTAAAATATAGCATTGAGAAAGTACAGTATAGTATAGGTCCAGCCTCTTGTCAGGGTCATCAGGTTCCTGAACTGCATACTTAACTAGATACAATTGTTTCTTTACCTAATGATCAATTGTTGATTTGAAAACGCCTTGTTGCTAAGTTCATTTTCTCATTGAATTAATTAGGTTATCCATAAATTGAATATTACTTGGAATACATCGAAGTTTTAAATCATCATTTAAGGGGGTAAACCACTCAGAGGCCGAAACAGAACATTTGGGAATTTTCAAAAAAACTAAACATCGAAATTTGGTAAAAAGTTCTTTATTATATAACTATTGAAGTGTGTTTTTAAATTTTTTTGAAGCTGTGAACAACAAAATGGCGGCTTCTCAGTATTTTTCCCTGGGCATCTTTTCTTTTATGGCTACGTGGCCGAAACAATAACTCCTGCTTTAAAGATACAATCATGAGCCAACAAAATTTTGATTTAATATGATATTAGCTGCAACAGTGCATAGGATTTTTGTTTTGAATTGATTTTTGCAAAAATGGCGTGTTTTTGAAAAAAAAGTACGAAAAAAAAATCGCTCTAATATCATTAATAAAAATTTAACTATATAAACATAAAAAAAAAAAACTAAACAGTACTGTCGAGGAGAAAGTAGTTTTAAATATTCAGTTAAAATTTCATGCCAATCGAACAAAAATTGTTCGAGATATCGGTTTGGCCGACGAAAATCGAAATTTGTTGTTTCGAGAAAAACGCGTTTAAAGTTTTAAGTACTGAAAAAATAAGAAAAAACTGAATGTACATTTAATCTGCAATGCGCGCAAAGAGCAGCGAAAGGGGCCGCGCTGTATTTAAAATTCGAGCCCTTGCAGATTTCTTCTATGCATGAAACTTTGCCACGTGATTTTTACGATACTAAGATACATTTTAAGCAAAAAAGAAATTTCGATTTTTCAAGAGTGCCCAGATAATTAAGGGTGGTTTACCCCCTTAATTATCTGGGTTGACCTGATCATTGCACATCTTTTACAGAGTCTGTTCATTCAAATTTGTAGTAAATTTTATTTGATTATATGATTAACTGTGTAATCTGTTGATTGGGGTAACCATTGTTTTTAAGTTGACTTCTCATTTTATCTCCACATTCAATCATAATGAGGATTTAAATTTGGTTCTTTTTTGATAAACATGGTATACTGAAAATAGCCTCAAATAATGTTGTATATAAGTACAAAATGACCTGCAATAACTGACAAGTGTGATTTTTCTCAACTTAGTTGTCAAATGCAAATGACTAACAATTGTTTTTAAATCTTTATTTTTAGAACTGCATAAATACCCATTCTAGAAGATTTTTGTTGTATATTTTTGTTAACCAATTTTACATTTTTTTTTTTTTGTTGAATTCGGCGCAAGAAATTCTTTAAAATGAGGTATTATAGGAATACCTATATAGGAGGATTCCTGTCAGGAATACTCTATATATTTGAAATTTTAAAGTTGGGGTGGTTATGGCTTAGGGGTCGATGGTGGGTGGGATCTGTAGGGGCCGATGGTTAAAACAACCCCTACAGGTGCTGTTCGACGTGCCTGAGGAATTGCATCAAAAAACATTAATTTTATTTTGATGAATTTTATTCCAAACTTTAGGGACATACTATATAATTCTGTTATTTATATTTCAACAGTAAAGCAAATAATTTGTTAAAATTACTTAATATTGATAGTAAGAGGTTATCATAGCTGTTGTATTTTTGTCAACATTCTTCTTCTTGTCATCATTTCTGAATTTCAAGGCCAATATTAATTGGCAGGCGTAATGGCCTTGATGGGTTTTGTGGGCAAATTGAACGAGACTTTTTCTGAATTTGTGCATTTATTATTTTATATAGCAACAGTTAATACTTATTGTGTTAATTATGTATTATGCAGTTTTGTAATTGCTTTGTATCACATTTAGATAGTTATAGGTGAACTATTATATGATTGTGGTTTAAATTTTTAATTATTCATAAATTTTATACTTGTTATTATTGCAATAATTTAATAGTCTATTTTATTATGTATAAGGCATTTATTTGTAGAGTAGAATGTAGACAAAGTGTTTAAACAGAGACGAGTTAAAAATGTTAGAGTTAAACATAGAAATAAACTGTTACCATATAAATTTTTTAGTTCTGGAAGCAATTTGACTCTAGCAATGACCAAAAAAAAAAAAAAAAAAAATGATATATTTTAACAAGTATTAACCAATACAAAGGAATTTTATGTGAGTTCTTTGTGTTCCTCTTCTACCTACTACTTATCTTCTCTGTACTACTTCTACTGATTTTTGTACTACTATTATATGAGCCCACTAGATGCAAAACTCTGTATTTGCAAAAAAATGAAAAATAACATTTTACTGTTATTGAATTCTAGTCTTCCTAGGCTATAATGTATTAAATCCAGTTAAATGCAATTCTCTGTATTTGTTGAGTTATTTCGATTTAAAACTGACAGTCAAATGCAAAACTGCATATATTTCACTTTCTCAAATGCAAAACTAAGTATTTGTCGTTCGACCAATGAGAACCTTCTATCCCGTTTCACGTGTTGGACCACATGTTTAACCCCTTATGCGTATTTGTTATTTTGAGCTGTTTGAGCATCTAGTCTACTCTAGTCTATAATTGTGGGACATTCATTTCTCCTTGCAGATCGAATGTTTGGTTTAACTGAGAAGAAAATACGGAAAGAAAATGTAATAATACGTCGAAAAGAATATGAAGAAATAATAGGAAACTATGCTACAGTTTTACGACTTGGTCAAAATTGGAATAATTTAGATTGGAAAACTGAAGCCTTTAATGTCTTCAAAAAAACTGGACAGTGGCATTTTTAATTCAACGAATGTAAACGATTTATATTCATTAAAACTAACACGAATGTCATGATAAGAGGGGAGGTTTTCTATAGATCTGACTTGGGAACTGCTAAAACGGCAACTAAAAAAGGGAAACACTTTCTGAACTTACGGCCAAGGTACATGAATATTCAAAATTGTTTAAAAGGTGATAAGTCATCAATTGACACTCTCTTAAGTAAACATTATGGATCCAATTGGAGAAACAATAATCCCGAATTGCAATATTATAAAATTATTGACAATAAACCCGAAGATGATGAAGAAGATGATGAAGCCATAGAAGAGAATGAGGAATATGATGAAGATATTGAAAACCAAGAACCACATTTGTAAAAAAAATAAAAAATTAACTTGTTTTATATTATCCTGTATAAGAATAAATTGTTTATTTAATAATCACGTTTATATTGTGAAATTAATCGGTATAGTAAAAAATGTATCATTTTAGTTGAAATGCAAAACTAGGTAAAATCATGTGTCAGATGCAAAACTAGGTAAATGCGTTTTTTAATTGTAATTTTCTCAACTACCACGACATCTTTAGGCTAAAATTTCAAATAAAGCATTTTTACTGCTAAAACTTTAATAATTTACCACAGTTGCAAACACTACCGTAGCCACGTTATTACAGAAAACTATGTTTGCGTTTATCTCAAAATCACCTTCTAGTCAAATACAGAGTTTTGCATCTAGTGGGCTCATATTTACTATCTTAGTACCTTAAAAAGTACATAATCTATTAAATTATTCTATTATGTTTAGGTTTTACATATTGCATATTAGATCATCTGATACAGATATATTTAGATACTTTTTATTAAATTATGAGTGTTTTATTTAAGTAAATAAAACACATTTTTATTAGCAAAATATGTAGTTTGTTTGACATATATGTATGTCATTCTTGGGAATTTATAAATACAGTCCTTTTTTAACCAATGAAATTGACTGGTGTTTGGACTGGATTTATGATTTCTAAAGAGGCCATAAGAGCCTCTTACAGTTTATTTCAGATCCTTAATTAATTTTAGGAAAGGTGACAGGATATAGAAGCGGATGGAAACCTAACCGGCCGTTCGCCATAGATATGGCGGGATTTGCCATAAATTTGGACCTCATTTTATTGAAAAAAGAAGCCATGTTCTCGTACAAAATGGAGAAGGGCCTTCAAGAGAGTGAATTTTTAAGTTACTTTTCTACTAAAGAAGAATTAGAACCATTAGCAGACAACTGTACCAAGGTTTATGTGTGGCATACTAGGTCTGAAAAACCTCAAATTAGTGGTGTAATAGAAGGGTTAGAAGTGTAAGTAGCTGCTATTTGAATAATTGTTTTTGCGATTAAATACATATGTTGTAAATTCAGGTAATGACATCCCTTACTTTTCAGTTACTGACTGGTAACATAATTTATAAGTTATCGATCTTAAAAAGGTTATTTTTGTTCTTTCTTTCTATACAATATAAAATATCTAGTTTATAGTAGTTATCTTTAAATATATAAAAGTAATAACAGTTATCATGGATAAGTAATTTATGCATTGCATATTATAATTAATTTTTTTCTCAAGTTCTATTCTTTAATACTGGAGATATGTCTCTTTAGAGAAATTTATTGGATGCATTTTGGAATAAGTTTCCAGGGATTTTTTTTGTTTTTTTTGTAAAATATAGTTCCATCACAATGGCTTTTTTTTTTTGATAATTGTTATCAGATATTATTAATCACTGAGTTAATAAAGAATTATGTTATCTGTCAATAAACACTGAACCAGGAATGTGCTACTACAAGAAACACTTTGTGAATGGATGAAATGGATATTGTTCACTGTGTTTTTTGTAAACAAATCATTGTATGATTTGGACAATGTGAGCAGATCATAGTCTTGATATATTCTCAATTGATTTCTGTTTCAACATATAGTGATAAGAAGCAACAATTCGGTTTTTGTTATTCAGGAACAATAAATAGCTATACCTAAATGTTTTTTTACCCATATACAGTCCCTGCTCACTTTATTAGACTCACTTGCAAAATTGTTGTTTTTTGAGGTGTATAAATAATATTGGCTTTGTTAAGTATATGTACATGAGAATAAAGCGCGGTTTCACATTTCTGATTCTTTATTATACAAAAAAAAAATTAGTATCAATATATATATATATATATATATATATATATATATATATATATATATATATATATATATATATATATATATATATATATTGATACTAATTACTGAACATATTTTTATACTATTAATATTTTGTCAAACCGCCTTTTTGGCTTTTATTAGCACGTCCACCCTTCGAGGCATGCTGTTTATGCAGTTTTTTGCAATTTCCTTTAATTGATCATTATGGTTCCAATGATAAATTATTCTCTCAATTAATTCAACCTTATTGGTTATGTTTTGCTTTGCTAATTCTCTTTTTAAGCATTCCCACACATTCTCGATAGGGTTCATATCTGGCGAGTTCCCTGGTTATGGTAATAAAGGTATTCCTTGTTCTGCTAAGAACTTTTTTATATTCTTGGCTGTATGACAAGGTTGGCCCCGTCTTGCATAAATATCTTACGACCATTTCCAAACCATTCCCTCATCTGTGGGATCAATTTTGTTTGGAGAACCTTTTTATATTGATCTTGCCGCATGGTTCCTTTTACAACATAAAGCCTTCCCAATACCTTCCCACTTATGACAGACCATATCATCACACATGTAGGATGCTTCACTCTTCATTACACAATCTGTATTAAACTTTTCACCTGAACGTCTTCGAACAAACTGGGTTTTATCATCCATAATTTGAAAAGTTGCTTCATCGCTAAAGCGGACCTGGAGACATGCAACAAAAATAATAAAACCACAAAACAAAATAAATTTTAATGACCTACCATTTGCCAGTCATCGATAGAAAGCCTTTTATGCAAAATAGCCACCGATACCTTGTAGCCTGCCTTATTTCACTGTGGGTTGACCTTTTGTATTCCACAGCCATATTTCTTAAGAATCTCTGCCCTCTAGGAGTTATCAGCGATTTTCTGCCACAGCGACCTATCCGAGCCGAACCAACAGGTAGGTCCGCTTGCAATTTTTGACTCAACCGTCGAACTGATGATTGGGATATCCCACATTTGTTTGCAATTTCCCGTTGTCTGTATTCAGTATTTCGTAAAGGTGCAATTACAGACGATTTTTCGTCCGAAGAAATATCTTGACGTTTACCCATCTAAAAAAATCCATTTAGGGGTTAGTCGACTGAAGTTTTTGTAACAAAAAGTATAAAAGCCATAAATAATGGCATTATATAGTAAAATCATTACTCACCTTTGAATTACTATAATGAAAATAGGAAAAGTTTAAAGCAAAACAATTATTTTCATCCAAGATCAACACAAGTTCCAGCTTGTGCTGGAACAGACATACAGAGCATAAAAAGTCACTTTCTGACAGTTGCATGAAAATTCTGCAATGCCGACTGAATTATGTTATCAAATCGAAACCTTTTGGTTATGCATCCATCAATATTTATTTGCTATAACATTCGCATACTCATCAGGTGCAAAGACTGATTTTAATATGCCAGAAATTAAAAAACTGCGTTATGAGGGGTGAGTCTAATAAATTGAGCAGGGACTGTATATCATAGATGGTGCAGTTTGTAATAACCTTGAAAAATAACAAATTTAACTGATGATGTCCAAGTCGAATACTTTTATTTTATATGCATTTTTGATATTAGTTTTCAATTCTGTTATATATTACAATGTATTACAATTATGTATAGCTATTGTTATATTGTATATAATCATGATATGAAAGTTCTTATGTAAATGTTCAAGTTTGGTTTTTGAGTGAGTTTAACACCATGAAGCTTAAAGCACTTCTACACCTTTGCTTCTAGCTTTTATACTAAAATAAACATTGTTAAAGTGTTATTGTCAATCTCAATTTGAATGAAACATAATATTTTTTGGGGACTAACTCTCAAAATAAATTTTAATACATTCTGGTATGAAAAATTTTTTGATTGCTTTTATTGAAACTATTAATCAGACTTGTGAATTTCTCATGTATAAATGGACATTGTTATAATGCAAGACTGAAAATTTTAAGTACATTTAGAAATCAGAAAAAATGTTATCCTGTTATATTAAGTAAATTTAATTCCATGTAAAATTTACCAAACATTAAAAATACTTTTCGTAAACTTTTAACAAACAGTATTGAATAAAATTATCATATCCTAGTGGTAATTTCTCTATTGGCTTGTTAAAATATAAGCTATTATAAAGCTATTTTTATGCTAGACTTGTAAAGTCTCTGAGGTATATGTAATTTGAAGCAAGTTCCCCTCTAAAGGGTACAAGTGTTTTGTTAAATTGTTGTTATATACACAATTTCATATACAATCCACTCTAATTTTGTATGATGCTGTTGAATATTTAGGAAATACGTGCTCATGTTTTCCCTGTTAATTCTAGTTCTATGTCTGCCAATGCCAAAAAAACGCCTCTCAGGTTAATCATGTCTATTTTATTTTACTATACTTCATTTCGTCCATAATCCACATTAAATTTTTGTTTTATATTTTTTACTTTGTAATAGGATACCACACCCACACCATCTATAAATAATAATTATCCAAACAGTGAATGGATCAGCTTTCCCAGCCCTCAAATTAGCTTCTTTATATCATTCCTTTTGTCTGGTTTTTGCGCTTTTGTCATTGTCACAATTTTTTATTAATTCCAACCACTTTCCTTTTTATTATGTCTTCTTTGAAGTCAATATTGCCATATGTATCTGCTTTGACAGCTCTTCCATATTACTTCGTAGAATATAATGTAAATAGACGTGAGCCATTTAGTCGACTGCATGTAATAATTATAGTGAATATTTGAAATATTCTTCACGGCAGGCTGTGTTGCAAATTGATTGGCAATGGGGGTCTCATACTGATTTGGGAGACTTACCATAAAATTTAGAAACAAAATAGCCTCACTGTTGTCAAGTGTCCAATTAAGGGTTAATTGCCAGTAGTAGTCGTCATATCACTGTTATCAGTGAATAACTACATATCAAGATTTATTAATATATTCACAATAAACTGTTATCAAATTGTTTTTAAATACTGTAAATTTTGACTGTTTTGTTAAAAACAGATCTGTAAGTCTAAAAATATTAGATGTGACAAATCTGTTTGTTTATTTCTGTAGTTCCATCAAGTTTATTTCAACTTGCTCAACTCGAGAATAAAACCCTATGTGATATTTGTAATGTAAATATTCAAAAGAATATGCTCATGCAAACCAATGTACACGTTTATAATTCTCAACAAATTTCTATGCAGTCAACATATCGATACCCCAGTTCAACAGTGTAACAACTCAAAATTGTTAGTTTTGAGATAAATGTGATTAAAAGAATTCTTAAAAATTAACTTCTTTGACAAATCTATGTTTTCTAATATTTCACTGTAAAAATCGTGGTAGTAATTCATCACTATACAAATATCATTAGGCCAAATTTATTTATCGGAAATTTATAATTTTTGAAATTTGATAGAGTTGTTACACTATTGAAATAAAAATATTTCAAACTGCTACTGGATCATGTAATGATAAATAGAAACAAGTTTTTTATCACAGTTGTTTATGAACATTAATTAAACAATTAAATAATCTGAAATTATTTATTTAATAGAAAGAGAACATAAGCATTGAAAATATATGAAAAAGACATTAATAAATAATTTTATTTACATTCGCTTTCGCAATCTGTTTCTCTATTTTGGTCCTATAGGTTCTCATAAAATGGCCAGTGTACTTGTTTGACAGCATTTTCTCGACACAATTCTATTGAATGTTGCTTTTTGGTAGTAGGTATTGGTGGGGGATTTTTATAAGCAGGAAGAAGTTCTACTTTTCGTTCCTTAATCGTCCTAAACTTAGCTCTAATATCAATTGACTTAAAAGTCTCCTCTTCATAATAAGACGTTTTGTAGAAAATAATGTAAGGTTTCTCTTTCTCCACTCTAACGACTTTAATATCATTCCAAATAACCTTTTCGTTGTCCTGATTATTGGTATAATTTTTACCTAATTGTGTAGATAGTGCTTTAAAATCAAAGATATCTTTGGTGCAAATTTCACAGACTTTGTATGGGGTTCCTACTTTTTTTTGCTTCTTGAATAACAGTTGTCCACAGAGCTGGGACGTATATGGGACAGCTCTTTAACACTCTTCTTCTTTCTCTTTCAATTGCCGCGTGCATACTGTCTTCTTCATTTTGGCTATGCCCGAAAACCAAGGATTTATGCGTTATAGATTTTATTTTTTCAATATTTGACACAATAAATGTACATACTAAATATGAAGCTTACCGGTGTATTATTACTCGATCCAAGGCCACTTTCTGTTGCTAATCGTATCAAAAATTGTGTTCGTGTCTCACAAACATGTTTTTTTAAAGAATTACTATAATTAAATTGACTCATTGTCCACAAACGAAAGTAACAAACAATACTTATGTATCCCTGTTGACTCACTAAATTTACTTCAATAGTGTAACAACTAAGTTGTTACCACATAGACAGTGACAATTTAAGACAACGCTAATAAAATTTGAATTCAATATCGTAACAACTACACTTGTTACTGTATAGAACTAAAAAATATCTCATCACCTGACATATTCATAGGGTAACTATCGGCATCTACTGTGCAATAATGAAATTAATAGTTGTTGCTCTATTGAACCATGTAAAATACAACATTGTCTTTCACATGGTGTGACTAACTCACAAAAGCATTTTTTTGAGTTGTTACTCTATTGAACTGGGGTATCGATATATTATTTTTCACATATTTGTTTTAATTACATATAATTTAAAGATAATAATTCTTACTACAGAAATAAGGAGTTTTTTATATTCCAACCCATCTGCAAATGCCATATATAAAATAAGGACTAAACAAATTAGGTCAAAACAGCTATTCGCATAAGGCATTTGCAGATGGGTTGGAGTATAAAAAACTCCTTATTTCTGTAGTTTGATTAGTACCCTCTGTGTAGTAAAACTTTGCATTATATTGATAATAATTCTTCCTAATTGGATGAATAAGCAAATAACAGGCTTTATTTAATAAAACATTGATAGGATTTTAAACATTAGGAATCTCGATTTATTTTCTTATCTCAAAAACACAATAGTTTAAAATAGGATGTATTTTAAAAGTTCAGTATTTTAATAGAATCTCACCTTCCAAATTGTATCCAAATATGTTGTAGGTGTATTACCTACAATATTTAAGATAAGAACAAGATAATTTTCTTTTCTGTTGTTTACATATTATCAATTAGTTGTTAACATATTTTATCAAAGTCCAACCGGTGTACTAGCATGTGTTTTCTGTAAGAAGTCCATATATCTGTGGATGTAAAGTATAGGTACAATTAATGAATTTATTTTTCACGAATTACAAATGAAACTTAAATTTTATTTTCATTTTTGGGATAGATCAAGTGTTAGTTTTCTATTGACACTATTAATAATAAAGTTTTTCTGTTATTATATGGCGCTGTTTTATGTTATGATTACTTTATAATAAATTTTATATTCATTTTTGGAATGGATCAAGTATTATTTCTCTATCGACGCTTTACTAATAATTAAGTTATCTGTTCTCTAATGGTATTGCTTTATGTACTGATTACTGTTGATATTATATAATATTTGGCATCTGAAACGTCTCATTTAAATTTTATTGTATGTGATATTGAAACCCATATCTTGGTATACATTTAAATATTTGAACTTCTAAGTAACACCCAAAACATACAGGTTGCACAACCTATTATAGTAAAATTTCTGTTTTGAAAACAAGCACATGTAATGTAACCATTTTATGGAAAATTTTATATTTTTACTTTAAAATTGGACTAACACTAAACAAATTAGGCAACCTCTAAATTCAAAATTGTTTGCAAGGGGGTTACACCTTTGAAATAAACACATTCAATATAGCATTTCGAGATTGTTAATTAGAATTGATACCCAGGTTAGAGTTAGGATTGATACCCAGGTCATGCTAAACAGTAATTAGACACATTTACCATATAACGTGCTTTAATTGAGCTTTATGAATTATCATATGAACTGATTGTGAAGATAGTTTTTGTTATAATTACTGAAATTATAAACAGAAACCTTGTTGAAATTACTGTTTTTTTTTTTTATTTGGAAGCAGTTCAATTTACATCATATGTTTGACAGTAAAACTGTTGTAAATTTGGACACAGCAGTCAACAACACTGATCAAGGTTAAGAAAGGACAGATACTTTTATACTTGTGTACTACTGCATTCATATAAGCAATGTGGAATGTATTCGCATATTGACAGTAAAAAGGAAAGGTATAATATTATATGTTTTAAATGTACTCATATTTGGCTATTGTCGGTTCTGCCAATTGAGATGTTTGCCATGGTATTTGGTTTTGTTGAATTGAAATCAATGCAAATTCTCAATTTTATTAGTAATGTTTAAAATTTTAAAGTTTATCATGAAGCAATCAAATGTCTTGGAAAATATCAATAACATTTCAAAATTTAAAAAGTGAGGTAATGTATTATTCCTAGTTTTTTTGGATCTTTTAATATTCGATGATGAAATTTAAAAAATAGAACACATTTGTAGAATGTAATTTTTGTATTTATACAAGATTATTTGTCAATATATTTTTTCCTAAAACAGAAATTAAGAATAACGGATGCTGCTTTGAACCCGATATTTTATTTTAGTTCATGCCAATGTGTTTTGTCACGTGTGCCCAAACTTATAACAGCTCTACTGTAATGGTTATGTTACCTATTAATATTAATAATCTTTATGTACCATTTATTCAACGAAAAAAAACATTTGTATTTAGATGATTTTTATATGATGCACAATGCAACAAAATATTTAATTCTTAAAATAATGAAAATTTTAGAATATATAAGATCTTTTTAATTTTAAAATAATCTGGTTGTTGTAGTATTTCTAAACCTATTGGATTTAATATCATATTCTAGATTAAAATATTGAATACATATTAAAATATTGGATATAATATTGAATACATTTGAAATAACATGATGACACAAGAAATATGTTGGATATTTCTAGGATACAAAAAGAAAACAGTTTTTAGCGAAATAAAATTTGCCAATGTTGCACAGTGACTATTCCAACATAAAGAATGTTGTATTTGCAACACATTAATCACTTGATATTATTTTTAATTTATAATCTGTTCCTAAGTAAATGCTAGTGAAGTGACATTTTTGCAGCATGGAAAATGCAAAACAAGGTGCCTTGTAGTTTTATCTATTGTGCTTTATACTATATTTATTCTCTAACAATGTATTCTCCAATGTAAAAAATAGTCTTCATGAAGGAAAGTAACTATTCTTTGTCATCGATAATACAACGAATGTATTGTTGTATTGTAAATGTACAAATAATGTATGCCTAGATTGTAAACCAGCCTAAAATGCTAAATTTATAATTATAGTCTATATCCAAGAGTGTTAGAAAACCTTTGGTGGTGTTCTGAATATGCAATCTATTTTTGAAATAGTTTTCATGGTTAAAATAATTTCTAGTAGTATAATTTTAGTTTGCATTAAAACTGCTTAAAAAAATTGCACTGCATTGTTGCAAATTCAGAATGTCCCCCTTAATGGAACTCATGATAATAATTAATTTGTTATTTTTACTTTGGTTATACAAGTTAGCCTTCAAAAGTGAATAAGTAATGTAATGTACTCAACATACTTTACAGTATCTCTACATTATTGTTAAGGTCGATGTAAAGTTGTTTATTAGTCTGTGATAGATAGTTTTTTAACATTTTTTTTTAGAAATAACGAATTATTGACATTATGATTAACAGAATATGGAAATAAATATTGTATGAAATTACATTTCATAAATGTTTTTTTTAATTGATAATTAATTTCACTATTTCATAAATTATTTGATTTTTGTGACAATTTGTATACATTTTTAAAGATAAATACTTGTTTATTTATGAGTTTAGACATATAATTTAAATAAAATAAACACAAAAGAGTTGTTTTGTTATATCACTTAATGATAATTAACTAATCTGGTAAGTTATAGATAATATCTCTTCTCATTGAAAGAAAGCAGTGTTTGATTGAAAATTAGTTGCTAACCCAGTGTATTTGATATGTTCGATTATTACACAACTATAAATATTTATTTTCCTAGAATAGATTTAGCATTATTTGTAGGCATCAGAACCACTGTAGGAGGTGACAGTAAAAGTTCTGCTATGTCTGTGTTTGGCAATATGTAGTTCAAAAAATGTTTTCGTATTTCAATGGCACAACGATCCTAAACATTTAGCTTGGATTGTAAAAAAAAAAGTTATTGTATAATGTCCCACACCACATTGATACACCACCCTTTCAGCATCTATGGAGTGATTTGAACTAGTGTTTGAGGTCTGTCAATGTATTCAGTAAAAAAAAAAAAAATGTTCAAGGAGCATATTCTCCGATGTTGGAACTATTCACTTTCTATCATGTATAAATTAGTACAGTCCAAGACAAGACATTCGAATGGTTCCTTAATTAAAGTAAAGAAAAAGGGTTAAAAAAGTAAAGGTTTTTTCACAAGAAATCGATTCTGCTCAAGATTTTTTTACTAGTGTTCTAATTATGATGGACACATACTTTTGTCAAAAAAAAGTGTTGTATAATTTCAATAAATGTTCCAGGCTCAGGGTTAAATTTGGGGCAAAGGCTGATTAGCTGGCTGTTAGAGTTACCGCTTTTCGACCAATTTTATATAAAGGTAGGTATTGATTTTGCAGGCCTATTTAAAATTTGCTAATCATGAATACGAAAATCAATTGTGGTATTTGTATGTATGGCAAGTAAAGCTATACATATAGAGTTAGCCTCAGATATGCTTGTCAAACCTTTTGTAAATACCCTATAATGGTTTATTTCTTGTCGAGGGAAATGTTAAAAACATTTAACGATAATTATACTTTTAAATTTAAATAGTAGGATGTAGGATGAAAATCCTACTCCTAATCCTAGGAGGTAGTAGGATGAAAATCCTACTTTGAAATTGATCTAGTTAAAAATTAATTGTTAGATTAATTTCAAAAACTGTAATCTATCTATTAATTAGATGCTATTTTGAAATTTTATTTCAACTGGAGGATATAAAATTATGTAGTTTCCAGTGGCGGCTCGTCGGGGTAGGCAAGGTAGGCGCCGCCTACCTTTAAAATTTTATGTCATTTCTCATAACAGCGCAATTACAATCAACTGTTAACGTCCCTGATAATACAGAAATATTTAATATAATTAATAATAACTACTTTATACTAATTAAATTATCTATCGCCGTCGGCGGCGGTTGTGTCGTAAACACCCTTTATAATACCACCGCACGGCGCCGGCGCCGCGCCACACCGAATTAAATCATTTTATTCCTAAACAGAACAACCAGACCAGGCTCGGTTCTCCATCGCACCGCCTGAAAATCGATAGCTACACGTCAACCAGATGTCGGTAAGACGACAAACAGCGTTGTTGTAATGGCAACATAATCGCAGCTCAGACGTCTGCAGTGAGTTATATTCTTTAAATAAAGCAGTTGAAGCCGGATGCATTCGGCGCCTGAAGTAGATCGGCGTTCTTCGGCAGATCCGAAGACGCCTTCGCATTGAATAAGCCGTGACATTACTGGGGATATTGGGTTATATATTGTGATGATCAATTTGAAACATTAAATATCGAGTCAATGTTGAAATATTTTGTGGAATTGTGGCAATTCCAGCAACAAGTACATCGGTTGAAAGACATTTTTCTTGTTTAAAACGTATTAAAACGCATAGTCGGAACTCTATGAAGAATGAACGTTTATCGTCGCTTGCATTTATTTCAATTGAAAAGGAATTATTTAGCACACTTCAGAAATCTGATGACTTCAACTTCACGGAAAATATAATTAACAAATTTTTATTAACTAAAGATAGGCGCATTAATTTAAATTATAAAAAGTAGTAGGTATCCACTTTGTAATCGTCAGTGAATTTCTGGAAATGACTCTTTCAAACTTTTACAAGCATGTGCTCGAGCTGACCAGCGTGTGTCAGATGGATTTTTGACAGTAGTTTTGTTTTTATTTATCATTACCTAGGAGTATTTGTGTTTGTAGAGTTTCCCATCTCTGAGTTGAAGCTGTACAAAATGTGTAAATAATTGCGATGGTTAAGGAAGGCTGTGAGGGGAGGAAGAGGCCTATACCCTAAAGCGCCCTAAAATAATGTATTATTGCGAACCCAATTTACATAATATAGGTATAATACTCAATAAATATATTTCGTTTATTCCAATTTATTTATACCCACAATAACTATTATTATTCACGAATAACAAAGAGGTATCACGTTCAAAAAATTCTTGTGAAAGTCTATATTTTTGTATAAATGAAATTCAATCATTGAAATTCTGAAGTACCAGGAAAACGTGTGACCTTGAAAATTTTAAAAATTTTCGTCTGCGGCGCTATTTTTAAGGGTTGATGAAGCTCATACGCCACTATTGCCTACCCCAATATGGATACCACGAGCCGCCACTGGTAGTCTCTTTATAGTAAGTATGTATTATTGTTTAGATAGATAGTAACATTCTATGTAAAAAGTATCACGTGAAACCTTAGAAGGTAAATTTTTGCCATATTATGACAAAGCATTTTTTAATGTGTTATAATATTTGTTGTATGGGAAAGTTGAATAGTATGGCAGCGTCATACTAGTTGAATAGCATATTATCTATGCAGGGATTAACAAATCTGGTAAGTTATGGCATATGGCTCTTCAAGTTTGTTGTCGCAAACATCGCATTGTCTTATGAAGCAATAGTGCATATTCAATCTCATCTGTGATTGTCTGCATTTTTATCCCTTTATATATCTCTTGCATTTGGATTTTCTATTGTGGGCATATACTTTTATGGCCACGTTTATATGGTACATATGTTAGTGAGAGCTGTGTCAAAAATAAAGCCTTTTGCACATTTTTTTTTAATTTGACTCATATACCTGTTAACACAACTTATGTCAATCACTATAAGAGAAAGATAACCTCTGCCACTTTTGGATAAAGTATCGAGTCAAAATTAAATGGCCTATGATTTGATGAACAGATTACATTGTGTGAAAATTACATTTCAACTGTGAAGTCGAAATTTCTATGTATTTTTAACTCCATATTAGCTATTAAAAAAAGTGTCTTCAATATATTTTATGCTTGACATCTTGTAGATACTACGAGTATTCCGAATTGTTATTTACCTTATATGTATAGACTAGTGGCAGCTGATAATAAGGAACATAGAGGCACGGATAAAAAAACTGGTTTTCTGTTAACTTTTGGAATACGTTAATTATAAATTTTGTAAAAAATATAATATTTTATGTATAAACCTTATACCTTTTTCCATGGTTGATTGTTGTGTTTATTGCGTAACATGCGATCATCACTTTAAACATTTAAAGATTAATTCAGTTGATTTCCTATTGACTTATAAAGCAGTGAATTACAAAGGTTGGAAATTAAATGGTTACGCCAACGTCCGATTTATATATTTATTTCAAATATCGAAGTTGGAAAACCATAGTTTTGCAAGAACGTTTGATAGTAGTGTGTACCATAAATTTAAGTGGGTGTCTTGAAAGAAAGAAATTAGCGATAGAAGAATTAACGGTAAGATATGTTTTTTTTATCATTTTGCCATCCCCACATGTGACGTCACTACTGTACCTACTCATGTAACACCTACGAGCCGCCACTGGCATAGACGCATTAATAAACACATACCAAATAATTCCTGTTTGATTCAATATCTAATCGGAAACCAACAAGAAACATCTGCATGATTCAATTAAATGACGGAATTATATAATATAGTTTTTTGTGAGTATAGCCAGAGGCGGATTAAATGTCGAGAGCGCCTGTTAGGCAAGCATCTCATCGGCGCCCCTCTAGCGTGAAAGCTCGAAAGAACGGGGAATTGTCTCATTGCATAGCTGGTAGTTGGTGATCATACTATTATATGTGAACGAGTGAAGGACATTACTTGACATTTTGCTATATTAAAGAGGAGGCGGTTTCGGTCACTCCAAGATAATAGTAGGGATAATTAGGTAGGCCAGGACACGTGTAATTACCCTTAGGCGTGAATGAAAATGTGATGAGAGTGTGTTGACAGATGATGGTGTGTTGCCATTAATTATGTAAAAGCTTTATTAAGAATATTAGATAAAAGAATTATTAAGAGTTATGAATTATTTATTTAAAAATTGATACTAATCACATTCAATGTCAATTGTTAAAAAAAAATTAAGTTTCTGCGTCTACATTTTTGTCTTCCGAAATTGTCAATAACATCGTCATAGTTTAAAGATAGCAATAAGTTTGATTCAATGTTAAGTATTGCTAACGAATTTAATCTCTTATCTGTCATGGTTGAGCGATGATCATTTTTCACTCTCTTTAGACAGGAAAAACTCCGCTCACCACTGCAATTGCTGACTGCCGTCGATACGCACATTCTTAAGGCTATATCAATATTTGGGTAAATTGTTTCAAGTTCTTTATTTCTTAGAACCTGTAAAATCGCGTTGGTTGTTCGGGGCAGTTCTCCGTCTCGAGCTATCGTTGTTAAATAAGAACGGAGATGGATACATTCATCACTTTTCTAAATCACCAGAATACATTGTTACTAGCATACTTGCTCTATTTTGAACTTGTTCAGTGTTCAAATTGTTCAAAAAAACGAAAATTTACTGTAAACATTGCTGTACGCTTCTTGTCTCATTTGAAGTTCAACCGCAAGACTGTCTATAATTACTAGATATACTGTCATTCTGAATGTTTCCCGACCAGATAATGAAGAAGTAATATCTTCGGCAGATTCATCTGCTGTGAGCTTTCTTCTCCATATCCTCTTTGTGTCCTTTTCATACTCTTTGACTAATGAGAGTTCCAAGGCTTGCTGTTCATGTTTATTAAAATTTTCCCTTTGCAGAAATTATGTGAATTAGGCCCGGTTGTACAATGTCCCTATAAATGTACCCGACAACTATCAAGCCGATATAGTTGCCGGGAGGATAAGCGTGCGAACCGTATTACAATCAATAGTTGTCAGTAGGATTGCTCTCGGTGAAATAAAACGAAGTTGGCAATCATTGTCCCCCACATCTAGTGACCAATGTGACCATTATTCATAATAAAATTGAGTTGGTAATAATTTTGTACTACATTTGACAGTAAACCTAACCTTGCACGGTGTTTGTCACACTCTTTTAACGCATATCAATTATTATATTAAAAATAATGTTTAATTTATATGAAACTAGTAGCAGCAGTGATGAAGAAAATGAACTGCTAATCAATATATTTCTAAATAGACGAAAAGAGAAGCGGATTAGAGAACGAGTCAACCACATTGATTTTTGGAATGAGGACGATTTCTTTATACGTTTTCGTTGAGAAAAAACAGTGTTAGGCAACTATTAGACCTTATTGTGGAAAGATTAGAAAACCCTACAGACCGGTAAGTTAAATTATTCTTGAAAGTGATATTTCTAGTGAGGTATTTTTGTTAATAGAAAATTAATGTTTATTCGTATTTTTTATATTCTTGTATGTTACAGAAATGCAGCTGTAACTCCTATTACTCAGTTGTTGCTGACACTCAGGTATTTTGCGACAGGAAGTATGCTCATTGTTGTTGGAGATTTTTGTGGTGTACATAAATCAACTGTGAGCAGAATTGTGAGGAAAGTTTCCGAAGCAATTGCCAGCCTTAGGAGTCAATTTCACAAGAGAATTTATTTCAAGAAGCATTACTTAGGACAAGAAATGTTGTTGAGGGAAGCTATCGTGTGTGGAAGCAAAGATTCCCTGTACTTCCATTAGGAATTAAATTAAATTATGTACGGGTACAAGCTGTAATTGTAGCATGTGCTGTGTTACATAATATTGCTATTTTAAATGGTGAAGATGAACCACCATTAGATCCTGCATTTCGAGATAATATTTTACAAGGTATACAAGAAGCAAATATTGTCAATGGACTCGGAAATGACGACAATGAAGATCGTGGCAATTATGCAGCACGTACAGATTTCATTCAATATTTTTCAACATTGTTATAAATAATTAACACTTACTGGTATAATTTTGTGGTACTATAGCCAATTTAGTTTAGGAATTTTTTTATTTCTTGAAAAAAAATATATTTCTAAAATAAAGTTACAAAAAACTAAAATGCAGTTTTTTATTAATTATATAACATTATTTTGCTTTCTCTTAATTTCTAACTTTAATTTTTCTACTGTCAGTTCATTAATTTGGAGCTGTTGAGCATGTATCTCTCGATTCATCTGGAGCTGTTGAGCATGTAGCTCTCGTTCTCTCTGGTGCTTTAAATTAAATTCTTCCTGGAGTGATTTCATTTTTAAACTAGTCAGCTCTGTCTTTGCATCAACCCAAGGTTGCATTTCTTGACCAACTGCTGATATATTTCTATTATTTTGCAACCTTTTCCTGTTTGGAGTTTGCAGGGCTGGGTGCCTTGGTCTTTTTAACTGAGCAGGGCAATAACTGCTCCAAGTATTATTTACTGAAATACAAATAAATATTGTTAAGTAAACAGGCAGTCGTTGTCGGTAACTAAAAAAAATCATACTTATTCATTATTACGAAGTTATTACTATTAATCTACATACAGTTTACAAAGTGTATCTATTTAGTATGATTTCTTTTCAGTTATATTATTCATATGTAAATTCTATAGTATACTACAGAAACATACCTATGGGGGTATTAAAACATGTAGGAACATTACCAGCCATCGCTTCAGCATCTACAAAAACCATATTATTAACTTTCATTTGGTAATTACTTTTAATACAATATAGGTATAAATTTATATAATACAAACAAAATTATAATTTATGGTAGGGTTTATAATATCTGTAAATAGATACTGTTCGTATATTCAATATATCCCAAAACATTACAATTTTATTACCTATATAACCACTATCAAAATGAGAAGGTATTCCATCAGCGCTTAATTTTATTATTGCCCTAATTTTTTCATACAGTGGATCAAATGGCTTGGCTTCACTTGGACCTCAACCTATACACAATATATCAGTTCGGCATTTGGCTGCAGCTCTTCTTGTTTCTTTTTTTAGTGTTTCATATTTACTGCGAAGTTGTGCCCATGTCCGATTTTGTGTACCAAGTTAATTAAACTGAAGACAAACTTTTTGCCAAGCAGTTTTCTAAATCAACTAATAAAATATACTTGCATTAACATACATTAATATAGAAGCAGATAAATTAAACTCACCTTGTCTTTCCGTGTTAATGCATCAGTTTTTTTGTTTTCAATTATATGCACAAACCTTTCAATAATTTCAACAAGTCGCCAACATTCTTCCTTTGTGTAATTAGCTGTGCGCTTGTTATTATGTTCCTTTTCCATTGTATATAGAATATAGAACTTACCACGAGGCAAGGCAAATTGTCAACATATATTATGGTGTTTAAGGTTAGGTACCTACGTGTTCTCGCCTTTATCATCCCGATACGAAATGATCGGCCGCTTCGAATACCCGATAGATTATCTCGCTGACAAGGTGACCAACAAAAATATCCGTCTATTGTAATACGCCAAAAACCGACGTATCGGCAGTATAACATTATCGGGTAGTATATCGGCATATTGTACAACCGGCCCTTAGACTGTCATACATTTGAATAACTGTAAGTACAAATGTCAATATCAACGGACTAATTTTTTGTTGGTTTTGTTCATGTGAACCAAAATACAACCCCAAAACACGATCATGAAAGCAGTTTCTAGTCATTCTAATTTCAATCTTATGCCTTTAGCTTCACATACAGCAGAATGTTTTTGCTCAGGATTGCTCTCGGTAGCAATCAAAGCATCGTGAATTTCTGGAAATGACTCTTTCAAACTTTTACAAGCATGTGCTCGAGCTGACCAGCGTGTGTCAGATGGATTTTTGACAGTAGTTTTGTTTTTATTTATCATTACCTAGGAGTATTTGTGTTTGTAGAGTTTCCCATCTCTGAGTTGAAGCTGTACAAAATGTGTAAATTTCTTGAAGGAGACCAAAGAACCAACAGGCTTCTTGAGGGCATTCAGCGGCACATTCACCCTCTAGGTTAAATGAATGTGCGGAGCAGAGTATATATTCTGCTAGGGGACATAGTTCTTTTATTTTTGCCTGTAATCCATTGTAAATGCCTGACATATTTGCGGCATTATCATACGACTGACCTCTACAGTCTAATATATTAATTTCAAACATGTCTAATGTTTTAATAATAGCATCTGGAAGCTCTAAATCTCTATTGAATTAAAGAATCTTTTATATTGTGTAAGTCGGTGCATACTTACTGACAATTAATTTTATTTATTTTTTCTTTGTTTAAAAATTCCGCGCGCGCGCCCCTAGATACGTGCCTAGTTTGCCTTAGGGATAATTCGCCTCTGAGTATAACCAAGTTTTAGGTGGTTTGGTTTAAGAAAGATAAATTTTTAGTAATGATTTCATGGAGTTGTTAATTAATTTCAAAGGCTATTTTATACTTAATACTATTATATTATATATAACAATACCTCTTGCCATTTTTGAATAGCATAAGGTACTACTTTATTAGAAAATGGGATCTTGTTTTGAGATTCTATCTTTATCACATTTTTTTTAATTCAAGCCTTTATAGGAAAGCACAATATGTTGCTTTATCAGAAAAAGGGATTTTGTTTTAAGATTTGATCTCTACATTTTAAAATCAAGCCTTTTTAGGATAAAATATTTTAGCTAAGGTATTCAACAAATTAATAAGAAGACCTTTTTATATGAAGTACATAATTCATATAGAATTTACTCTCAAAGAATTAAATTTTTGACCTTTCTTAGTTGCTTTATATACTTTTACCGATAAAATAATATACCGATATTATTTTATTTTTTATACGTTTGTATAATTTTTATACTTCTTTTGTTTCTTTTTAAATCTCTGCTAATAACAATGTTGTGGCCATTTAAGTTTACCATTATGAATGTTAAATTACCAAATGTGATTTGAATTATTTTCATAATGCTAGCCCATACTACATATTTTTGTGATATTGGCATGTTTCCTGCAATCAGTGGCAATTCCCTACCACTTAATAGCAACTATTATGTCTTCTGCACTACACCTTCAATGCAAATGTTGCTTCACATTACTATAATATACCAATGCACACTACATTGTATGTAGTGTGCATTATATCATTGTATGCACACTACATTGTATGTAGTGTGCATACAATGATATAATCAATTTGTCTTTGTAACATTATTTAACAAATTAATCATCTTCACTTAGTATGCTTATAGTCTATATTTGTTCTATACAAGGTTCCAATTTACAACAAACTGAAGCTCCTTGCTTGCTCCTAAAAGTAGTGAATCCTGTGACAAGATTCTATGCCAGATAGTGCACCAAGTATGAAAAATGATTTTGAGGATAATATAAACTTGGTAGCTGCAATAAAAAAGTATTTCGCATATTTTAATAGCCCAAGACATAGGGGCCAATCCGACTAAGGTGTTTCCACAAATCTAAAAATTTGTAAATTAATGTATTAATACTCACTGAATAAGAAATTAACAACCTGGTAGTCGGACCTGGGTT
The DNA here is from genome assembly GCA_037954035.1 of Rosalia funebris. Taxonomy (NCBI): domain Eukaryota; kingdom Metazoa; phylum Arthropoda; class Insecta; order Coleoptera; family Cerambycidae; genus Rosalia; species Rosalia funebris. The sequence goes on from JAZFAV010000002.1 coordinate 32,984,307, forward strand.
ATGTCATCAACCCCTATATTTTCAACAGTGTAAAACAACTATAGTTAAGGTGCTTGTACAAAGCTGTAATTTTAATATTTTCAATTTGATACATTTTTAAATGTAAAAAAATTGCCAGACAATTTCATTGGTTACAAATCCCTGTTAGATGACCATGAACTTGCTGCATGCAGGGTGTGGGGGGGATGAAGTGGATGCAGAACCATTTCATCGGTACCAAAGCTTCATTGAAATATATATTTCGCATTTCTTTTATGAAATCTACTGGTCTTATATGCTCTGGACTACTAATATTATACGTTGTACATGTTTCCTCATGTCTTTGAGAACGTTCATTATCTTTTATTGATGGACAGAAAGCAAAACAATAGGAAGAATTAACTTGGAATGCAAAGGGCATTTGTAGAAACTTTCAAGGGAATAAAATCTAATGAAACAAAGAGTTGCAAACATATACTTACAGTTAACTGTATTTACTCAAAATCTAGGTGTGTATGGTTTAAATGTGACCATGAGACATTTTTGTTAAAAACTATAAACTTATAGTACCAAACAGTGGCGGATTTACACTGTTGCCGCCAGTAGGCTATCCAAATGTTGCCGCTCCTACCGACCTTTGCCATTCGATACCTTAGTTCATAATTATTGCAATTTTTGTTGTTAATGAAATTGTAACTTTATGTTTTGTGCACTATCGCCCTAATTACACCACCTTTTTCCTGTAATTAATAGATTGTGAACTAGGAAATCGATGTGTCAGCCCCTAGATTATTTTTACAACCCAACGGTTTAGTTAAGATTGCACAAGGAATAATTTTTGGTTATATTTTTGAGTTAATAAAAGATCAATCACGTACTACTAATAAGGCAGTGTAAGGTATGCCTTAATAGGGGTAATTCTGTAACTTATGCTGTTAAAAATTTTTAACGCCTCAATTATCCATTCTGATTGGACAAAACATATTATTTCCACAGAAAGTTATTATAAGTATTCGCTAAATATTTAAAAAGAGAGGGTCCTAGACAAGAGCTTCTAAATTTAACTGGAAAACTGACAAATTTAACGCTTGTTTGTATTTTGTTGCTATGAATTTTTATTGCGATTACTTACAGAATAAAAACAATATATTGTAACGAATTTACTCGAAAGTTCGATTATTTCGAAAACTTAATTACAAATCAACTATTTAAAAGTCCAACTAACTAACTAACTTTCTTTCTACTTTAACTTTATAAACTAACTTTCGCACTGTATTACATAATGTCACTTTCTTCGCACCGTATCGCTCACTATCGAGGTCCAGAACTCCCGGCTGGACGACACAAAAACGAAACGGTTGACGAAAAGTGATGTCACTCGTTCCAACGCTGCAACCAAACGCCACTACACAAATTGTAGAAAAAATTATCTGTGGTAAAACATATTACATGTTGAATTGAATTTGAATACCTAATAACATTTGGGTATATAAATATGACTCTTGTTGATTTCTGTAAGAAAAAAAAATTTTTGGCCCCAAATTTGCCGCCCTAGACTCCAGCCTACTCAGCGTGCTGGTAAATCCGCCACTGGTATCGAATAAAATTTTCGGTTTTATCTTAATTTTGTTTTATTAAATTTGCAAACTGAAACAAAATTTTGGTAGTGGGATTATGTAGAATTGAATTTTCTGAAACCTATATACACTTTTACAATACCTTGTTATATATTTCCTTAATAGTCTCTTATTAGTTATTACTCAACATTTCTTAGTTTAGCTCCTGACAGTTTTTGTAGATATCACATTTAAGGAAACATTAAATGTTAACTAAAACATTAAAAAATATATAATACTTATGTTTAAGTGTATAATATTGAGGTTATTTATTAAGCGAATTATCTTTAATTATAACTATATAACACAAAAATCTTGTATATATATCAAAAAAGTAGTAATTACATCTACATTAAACAAAATTATGTATATCAAATTTCAACACAGATTATATTCACCAAATTACTCCAAAATAAGGTACAAGTAAGAGTTTTAGCCTATTGGTTTGAACTATGTTATATTTGCATAAATGTAATATTCTCAAGCAACGTCAAAATATTGGAGATAATAAAGTATAGTAAATCATACAAGCTTCATATATAGGTGGAGACGACATTAGAACTACAGGAGCATCAACAATCTACATGTAAACAAAAATAAAATTTGAATATATTATATTAGTGATTTCTCACATCCTAGTGAAAATGTTAATTTGGCTTCCGAATGTTATATGTCATACAGTCGAAAACCAAAAAAACATTTCTATCTCCATGAAGTTACTGAAGTTACAATATGATATAGGGAGTTAGAGTTGAATTTGATGGGAAGCAAATATTTAGAAGTATAATACACAGTGATAAGTGTAGATGTTATAATAAGTATGTATACAACTCCTATAGTGCACACTATCACTAAATCTTTACATCACATTTTAATGCTTTGGTTAAAAAATAATTTCATTACAAATAACCTGAGATAAAATCATGTGGAACCGGATAAGGTATTCCTAGTAGCTGAAGAATTGACTTTGTAAGGAATCAGTCAGACAGTTGACATACATTTTTACCTAATTTACACTTAAAACTCTCAATACAGTTGTGCCAGTTTTTCATTTATAAAGCCAGTATAAAACATTTTATTTACAAGTAACTCACTATAAATATTGTAAGTATATAAACCATCATAACTTCCGACCAAATCATGTGCCTTATTAGTAAGGCTCTGGGAAATGTGCTGCGCGCCGTAGACTTACGCATCGTAACAAGAGTAATAAAATAATAATACAAAGTGATTAGTAATAAACTCACTAAACTGTTATAGGTAAATATAACACTGTATGTACTTACTCTCTTAATTAGCATGATGAACTAGCATCATCACGAACTGGAGATGATCCGTAAATACTTTGCAGCATCAGGCATGTTTCCATATATGTCTCAGAGAATGATGTTCGCCATGGTGAACATCTACTAATGTAATACAGGTATACATAAACTACTCTTCACACTCACTTAATGGATCTGTAGATGCATTATCACTATTAGTAGTATCATCACAAACTTGTCTTAATCTGTTAAAATCGCTGTCTTTCTTTAATACACTTTTGAACTGTTGTGTAACGCGGCTATGTTTGGTATCATCTACAGTGGTAACATGGTTCACTATTTGCAGGGACTCCGCTAATGCTAACGCACTATTTTGTAATTTCTCTATTGCCCCATGCACTCCTTTATAGTTTGTATAAATAGTTCTTACATCAGTTTCAATGGAAATATATAGTAATTGTGTTTGGTTTTCCTTAATAGCTGCAGCCGGGGTAAGATTGAACTTGTAGTATTACAGATTTTATTTGCTGTAAATTTTCAGTATAATAAAAAGCTGCCTTCAACCATGTTCCCCAAACGTCTAAGGATCGGCTCTGGTGGTTCGGGAATTCTAGGACACTTTTTGTGAAACTTGCGAAGACACTTGGGAGATTTTAGAAACACTTTCTTTTTTGTACTCGCTATTAATACATCTTCCTTGGGAAAACATCGTCGAACAGTTTCTGCCACAAGATGTGAAGCATGCACTTTACAATCTACAACAGTGCTGTGAAAGAGAACGGCCTACTGGACGCATTGTCGTGGCACCTTCAGTCACAAATATCAATATTTGACTTGTTGACACTTGAAATTTTTCTAACGTCTCCAGCACTACTTGCACAATTGTATTCCCAGTACACGCAGTGAGTCTCGTGCAAGCTAATAGCAATGAAAATGTCGATTGCCGCGGGTTCAGTACACGTATTATAATATTTACAATAGAATTTTTATACGATTTGTGGTCTCATCAACGCGTAACCACAATTGCTGTGTACAGTCGGACCCGCACATTAAGGGTTTATCGTATACTTTACACATTACTTTCTCTCCATCATAGAATAAATCATCAAATTCACCAATAAATATTTTCATTTGGTGAGCATATACAGTTTTTGGGTTTTTGCACATGCGACATACCTTATTATTAAATTAAAATGTTTTAACTAACACAGCGGATGTACGTACACCTTGATTGACAAATCAAGAGCAACTATGGTCGTGAAAAGTGCATAGCACCGTTAAGTTAAAATTGTTTAGGAAGTTTCCAATCTAATCGAAATTTGATGAACATTATTATTTTAGAATGGCTAAGATTTGTGAATTTGATAAACAAAACATTCCTTGCAGTAAAACTATTCATGCCCCCACCCCACACGAAGCACCAATGGTATGCAGAGAGAAGAGAGAGATGGTGAAATCGTGCTGTGAACTCATTGGAGTGTAATGGTTTTTTGATTGCATAACATAAATTTGCCATTATGATCTCTCATACAGGGCTGGCAACTACAAAACTTGATGATAACATTTAGTACAAATAAAATTAGCTGGCAGGTAAGATATGTAAAGCATAAACAGCAGTTTGTTTAAACATCCCATATTGTGTATAAAATCGGTGTTTGTAAAAGATAAACAAATATTTGAATTTTGGTTTTGAGAAAAGACAAGGTTACAAATAAATTTTGTCCACGACCACTATAATAGGAAAGTTTAATAATACGTTTGTTTTCCGTGGATTTATACACTAGAGAGGCCTTATACACTAGTGGATTAAAATTCATAATGCCGCGCTTCAATTTTATAACATTTTATATCAAATATCGAACATAAATCTGTCAAATCTGACGCTTTTCAACACCAGAATATTTCACCTCCTAATTGACCGGTTTTTCCTGTGGTCGCGGATAAAACGTTGAATTACATTCGGGAATTAACAGCCTTTAATCCGCTGGAAAAATGGGCGCTCTCGGTTGCGCCTTGAGTGCTCATTTTTTCTCGTGAATTAAAAGCTTGTTAATTCCCTTATATAATTAATAAATATAATTACGTACTATGTTATGAAACATACGAATTCAAATATATATCCTAATTTTTTTAAATTCATATGAAGTCATGGGGCTATATATAAAGCAACAGAACATTTTGAACATGCTGTGATTTTAGGAATGGAACTGTGTTAAATATGTGTAACGTTCTTGATGCGCGAAATGAAGTGAATAACAATTCTTAATTTTTTATGATTCATTCTTTTTAACCATTGGTTAGAAAACGTTATTTATATTGAAGGACAGCAATAGTTTATTGCTTGTTTTATTGCAATCCAAATATGGGCGTTTTATTTTTTAAATGTTGTGTTTGTTTTCTATTTATGAAGACTCAGTGGGCTAATAGGGTTATTCGGTGAACAATTCATTTATAAACAAAAAATTAGTATGAGTTTTCTTACCACTTAAGCCGGGACAAAACTTGATTTTAATTTAATAAATACAATAATAAAAAAATTACAGCGTACTTTTAGTATTCTAAAAGCAAAAACAATCTACATAGTTCTGTCTAACTATAGAAAATTTATGAAAATAGTTAATTGTAACATAATTCACTATTTATCAAATACAATGATAATTAAAGCATATAACATGCTTGATTAGCAGTAACCTACATGCGATGGATAAAATTTTATATATAATTTTACATCTTTAAATATATACATACTTAGACTAGCTTTGTATATTATATGACGACACATACTTAGTATCTGTTTCGAGACTGGCAACATACATACCTAAATGTCTCACTATTTCTATATTAATATTGGCTTAAAAATATATAAAAAATAAAGATAAGAAATATTAATTTAATATAATAAATATTTACAAAATATAATTACTTTAATACGTACAATTAAGCAACATCTAGTAATTTGTTAAGAGAAGTAGGAATCCACGTAGAATTATTTTGGGAGTAAAAAATTACATTTCTGTCTATGTAACACTGTACACCATTTGATCCAATTCGGTAAACTTGTTTAGCTTCATGATACTTGTTTGGAATCGGCACAAATATAATACCCCGTTCTTCACACCTCTTGGCAACAAGGTCTTTGAATCCTTGTGGAATTTTAGAGGCTGTTTTCACAGCTTCAGCTAGAGTCTGTCGATATACGAAAGACTATAAGAACATTATTTACAGCTTAACATACAGAAATAGATTGGATATTATGAAGAATGATTTAGCACAATAAGGATTTAATATCAAATTAACATTACACTGGCTAATAATTACTAAAATAAATATATAAATAATTCTACATCATTTTCATATTATTTTACCAATTAAATACTATTAAATTAAACAGTTTTTAATTATGTTTTCGATAATTTTTTATTTTACATTTTTATAAATACATACAGTGTATCTAAGATTTAAGCTGCACGTATTGGAATGTCACTTATAGTAGAAAATACAAAATTGGTTTAATGGGAAACGTTTCAGAGAATTTGAAATGAAATGAATCTGGTTTACACGTTAGCTTATCTATTATAATTTTACAGAACATTGTGAAAAGGAAAATGGTATTTTATATTTCTTCATGAAGTTCCATTAGCATGATTCTGATTATCGTTATTTGTTTCTGTGTTAGGCGTGTCAACTCATTACAATAACCATTGATCATTTTTATTCAGGTAAAAGAAAAATATTTAGTATCACCGCAGCGTGTCTATTTATGTAGTTATTTTTATTTAACAATATTGCCCACTCCTGACATTATTAGTTACAATATGGTTTAAATTTTTATTAATATTGCAAAACTGCGTGACAATTGCAACTTTCAATGCATTGAAACAATAAATATTTAGATAATTCTTTGTTTTGAGCATCACAAATAACTTTGCAAACTAAATTCGTACTTCAGTCAAGATTATTAGTCAATACATAGGATTCTGTAAGATTCTGTAGACCGAATCTATCACCAAAAGATATTTTAACAATTTATATAAAGTAAAGGCAAATAATTAATAATTTCATCTTTTGGTAATTAGTTTTTATATTTATATTGAAATATTTACTTACATCAACTCTAGGAGGAGGAGGTAGTGTGGGCAAACCATTAGCTTCAATGTTTTTAAGATAAGAAATAGACTCTTTTGCACCAGGTTGTTGAGCAATGTTTACTGCCCTGCTCATCATTTCAAGGGCCTTGTGGAAATTTTCTGAAAAAGGGGAATATACAGGATATAAAAATATATAAACAATTTTCATAAGCCATGAATGCCTAATTAATTAAGTTAAATGAAATTGATATCACCTTGAAATTATCAATAACAAATGTTATTGTTCATTATTTTTAAAATATTGTGACAAACCTTCGGGTAAAAGTATTGTCAGTCAAGTAGAAGTGTGGCAGAGTTAATTTATAAAAAAAATATATTAAACAAAATTCTCAATGCATATTGCACCCCCACTTCAGAAGTGACACAACTCAAAAATTTTCAAATTTCGATAAAACCACCATGGTGAACTGCATCTATGGAACTAACGACACAGCTCAGTTTTCAATAGTTTTCGCTAAATGGCGGTAGCGTCACTTTTTACTATTCCCAGTTGGTGCCAATCTGTGACAGCTGAACTGACACATCACGAATTGATTCGCTACATGATCCGTCAAAAAGAAAGATGATCCATATAGTGTAAATGAATTATATTATAATAATTTCTTTCATATTAAGGCATTGAATGAACTACAAATAAATTTGTGCTAACTTAAAATAAGTGAAGTTAAAGTTTTAAAAATCGATCAGGACAACCTCAACAAACTGTTTATAAAGAAAACGTATGCAGCCGATGAATACCAAGAGATTATAAAATGAGGAGGAGTATTGGACTAATATGGTTTGTATGATTCTTTGCGTGTGCGTCACAGGTAACAATCGTATGAATCAATCAACTGACATTTTTGAACAGTGTCGTGCCGAAAACACATTTTAGGATAACAGTTAGTACAATACAAATCCGCCAACCTATGACAGAGTAATGAAAAGGTTCTCTACAAAAACATTGAATGGAAGTGACATTTCCATCAAAGTAAATGAAATAAATGAAACAAAAATCAAAATAAATGAAACAAAAATGAAATGAAATTTACAGAAGTATTGAGATGCCAATGAATCAAATTATATAATCAAGCTAAGACGTGACTTTATAATTGCATTTTGTTGATTGCATTGGGTAGTTGATTGAGACATATGTCGCTAGACATACGTGCTGGTAATTATGGCATATTAGTAACAATTGCGAGTGGTGTAGCATGTGATCCATGTATCGTCACTAAATTGATACACGCGCAAAGATCCATTATACAAATTGTAGTGTTCCTGCTTTCAAGTCCGTTTACAGTTTAAGTAAAAAAAAAAAAAAAAAAAAAAAATATATATATATATATATATATATTCAACCCAACAAAGAAAAAAGTTCTATCTTTACTAAATTAAATTACGTCAAAAGATTTTGTGCAAGCTTTTTGTAAAGTTTTAAAAATCTTATTGAATATGTTGATACTTTGAATTAAGGTCTTCTATTAGTTTAAGTTTTCTATACTTGTTAATGTACTACATTTTTCTTTCTTACTATTAGGCTCAGACTTGTATTAAAAAGGTTCATACTTGATGCATATCTTATTATAATAATTATTATAATATAGATTTTTTGTTGTTTTTTTATTTACTTTTAGTACACTTCTATATCAGTTTATTGTAACAATACAAGAATATTAAAAGTGTCATAAGTCATAAAGTTATATATATGTAATGTCAAGTATTCAGAAATGACACAACTCCCTTGAGACCTGATGAAAGTTGAACATGAACATGACATGAAGAGTTTTCATGTATTAACCTACCAAGTAGACTAAGGCTAACATTACTAGGTTACAAAGAGTAATTTAAAACGGTTTAGGTAAACTTAATAATTAATCTGCAAATTTAAAAATTGCCTTAAATCCCATTGCAACTTTATGGAGTTCTATCACTTCTGAAGTGGAGATGCGATATATGCATTGCACTCGGATCAGCAGAAATATGCAATTGGGTTAATAATGCGTCCAGTCGCCATTGGCGACAATAATTGTTTAACATCTCTGAGGCATGCTTTCTAACAAATTGACGGTGTGTTTTAGTGACAAGGACCTCCAACTCCGACGAATCTCGTGAAATAACTGTTTCAAAGTGTACGTGCATTGTTCACAAAGTTTGTGCTTAATGTATGCCCATACATTTTCGATGGGATTTACATGCAGCGGCTGTGACAGTCAATCCAGTGTAACGATGTTTGATTGTATTTTCTATTGGGTATAGAGCTTGCTGTGGTGTTTGAGATCGTTTTGTCCTCTTGCCGAATCCAGTCGCCATTTTAATCGATGAACCAACTTTTAGCAGACAGTAACATAGCCTTTTGGTAGATTTCCCGCATATTATGGGTATTTAGGTTGTCGGTAAACAGGTGCAAAGTGCCGAAATCCTATTCGAGAAGCAGCTCCAAAGATGCACCTTTGAGGTAAAGCATGACTAGGATCGTGTGAGGATACATGTCCATATAGAAGACTCATCAGTAATAATTACGTTGCTAAAATCTCGATCGATGTGTTCGCGCTCTTAAGTGAGTCGCTTCGTCACATGTTTTTCATTCAGTGATGTAACAGAGGTTACATCACTGTCGCGCGTCATTTCAAATCATGATGACGGAGACGTTTCGGATTGTTTCATACGATATATCTAACCCTTATAGCTTCAATTTTGATTGTCTTTGACGCAGTGTTAAGCCAGGAGTCTACAAAAACAGATTCCCGTTTTTTTCACGTCCTTTTGGATCAATTTTCCAGTCGCGTCAGGTTTCGGTAAATCATTGATACTTTTTGCCACATTATATTGCTATACCTACTTCTGTACAAACGATTTCGACTTTATTATGTATTTGGCAGCCTCTAGTTGGGACATTTGCGGACTTTTAGGGTGGGTTCACAGGAACACAGTCTTGACAGTATTTGGAACTCATGGCGCTTAACGGGTGTCTCTTGCAAAAGATCAACAACTGAATCTTTTATGATAGTGCATCAAGGACAAAAGTTTCCTCTATCGACACATGATAAATGTGAAGCGATATCTTTTACTAGTTGTTAGTAGGACCTGTCATGCTTGACTGACTGTATTTTTAATTCTTACTTTTTTATAATTCTGTATTTAGAAACTAGATACGGTAACAATTTGTTTTATTTCTATGGGAATATTTATTGAGAATTTGTTGGTTTACTGATTGCATTTGAATTATGTGATTAAAGGGGAATCCGTTTTTTAAGGACACAAATTTTGACTTTATCTATTTAATCTATAGTAAAATTCTTGGAGAAAATATTCTTAAACTGTTATACTGCAGTTCAAAGTATTTCAGAAGCTACATTTACTATACTTTTTCACAGTACAAAATAAAATAGAACTACTATACTATTTATTACGTCCAATGGAAGTATCAATTTATAGTCTATTTTTAATAATTGTATAAAATGTTTTCTTAAAAGCAAATGGTAAATTATAAAAAATTACTAAAATGTGTAGAATTGCTGTATCCTGACACACAGGTGTGAATATTAATTTGTTCAGTTAGTGCGATTGGAAAATAATACATCCAGATAAGTTTATTATAATATGGCAATAAACACCGGTATTTGGAGCCCTAAAATAGACAATGTATTAGTTAAAGGTAAAATCTCTACCTTTAATAGATGGCTGATTGAGAAGTTCTTCAGATAGCATTCTTTTCCATCCTGAATACCATTCTGTGACTTGTGCATAGTTTGGATTATGATTTAACCACATGGCTAGCGTTTGAAGCCATCTTGGGAAGAAAAATTTATCTAGAATAAGCGTCATATTTGCAGCAGAAAGCATATCACTCCAATCCATAACCCAGTTCCATGGATCTGTAAGAGATTTATTTGATTATGAAATGATTTGTATGTAAAATGACAATTAACCATGTTTATTCATAATTTTGTCTTGTAGGTATTTGACGAGTGTTCAATCTACACTAAATTTGTTAGTAGAGAGAAGGCAAAATTGAAAATATTCACAATATATTGGTTTGAATAAAAGAAATAATATAATTGACAGAATCCTAATACTTTAATGATGGCATAATTTTTCGATAAAACTAAAATGTTTAATATTTTAATATAAGTATAATGACTTCAACCATATGTATAATATGGGAATCGTGTATGCTATACCCTGTTTAGTAAATTAACTATTTAAAACGGTTGCTTTGGTCAAGAATGTTAGTATCAACACTGTTTAATCCTCTTTACAGTTAGAGTTCAGCCATTGTAAATGTTTTTCGTAGCATAAAATCAGTATCGCTATTGTTGGTTTCATTTGCATGCTGTCCGTTGGTGTATAATTGTGTGTAATTACTAATAACGTCAAATGTACGTAGAGCTAACAAACGACCATTTGCTGACACCATAAAAAAGTTAACATGCACTGGCGCAAAAATAATGCTTAGTTTATAATACACTTGATGTTTGATTTAACTTTTATGTTAATTACTTCTAATATACTATTTTGTATATTAGATAAAGATGAATTTCGTGAGTTCTGGAATAAATAAATTCCCAATTGGTAATTACCAAGTAGGACAACGTTTCAAAATGAGGTACCACCTGTGTGCAAAGCAATCAAACTACACTAAGTAGAAGAACTATTCGTAACAATTACTAGGAATTACTGCAGTCAATAGAAAAAATACGAAATACTTCATTGTTAGTATAAATAGTGGCTACAGCTACATGTTTTAAGTGACGCAAAAAGGCAGTGTTATAGTAAAGTTTGATTGTATTTTACAGATGTAAGAAAGATTAAGATTTTACCTCGTTAGAACAAGTTTGTTGTGATTATGTGTTTACAGATCTCTTATCGAATGTTAGAGATTATTTGAATTATGCCAATATTACATCACTATGACCTCTATATAAGGTGGTTTATATAAGATGATTTTTGAATGTGGCAAACAAGTTTCGATGAAACAATGTAAAAACATACCTGATGTTGTAGTTTATGGCAATCCTGGTGGTAAACAAGGTAAGTGTTTGAATGTTTTATAAATTATAACTTATTACTTGTTATTCTGTCAGGTACATGTCTACATTCTTTTCTATTTATATTTTCTAGGTAACATTATAATGACCAATCTACACACTCTACTAATAAATAATATTGCTTCATTGTTATTTTTCAGTCATTTATTCCTATCACAAAACTACACAAATAGTCGAAGATCCCAGAGTCCGCAGACTTACGTCAATTTAATAAAGCTGGGATTTTCTCCATAAACGTGTACTATGCAGGTAAGAAAGTAGTGTATTTGCTAGCTTGGGCCAGGGGCATTTAACAGGTAACAGGTAGTAAAAATGCATAAAAATGTTGCTCTTCTACGTAAAAATAATAAAGATGATTTTTGCATGTTTCGTAGAATATTATTAAAACCTACCTTTACTATCGCCAAATGCTTTCCATGGATCTTAACTTCCGCCAGAGGCTTTAAAGCTCAATAAAAAACTGATGAATCTACATTATAATAATAAGGCTGAAGTTCATATATTATTTGGGTGACTATTTCAAATTATTTTGTAAGTGTCCAGACCAATTTGAAGGGTCTAACATCCCCCCCACACACAATAAAAGGTCCACTGTGAGTGCGAGTGCGAGGCTATTATCTATGCATGTGAGTGCAAGGTGCTATCCTCATGGATTACTCCTTAGTATATAATACTATATATTTTGTTCAACCTCTGATCGTTCAGCATAATCTTACAACACGAGCGAGTGAAATAAAAATTTAAAACATTTGAAGTGTATCAACCATCATGGCAGAGCTATTAAATTGTGTTTTTTGTAAAAAATCTAATAAGAAATTAATATTATTTTCTGAGGACACGTTAAAAGTGTGAAAAAATATTAAAACCTAGGAAGGCACATAACCTTAAATATAAAGATGTCTTACCAATTGAATTATTCCACAGTGGTTATCATAAGGAATGTCATAAGTCATTTACAGGATGCTGAGAGTAATGGATAGACACTGGAAGAGATCTAATATAATCTTAATTGGTTCAATGGCGATCAGTTACCAAGCTTTGTCAATGAATCACTTTAAACGCCATGCATTTAATTTCAGTTCAAATAATTTTCATGTATTTGTGTAGCTATTCGCAACTCAATTCAATTTATTTATGTTTTTATAGAGGTATTAAATGACGATGCAGATGATGATAATGATTTTAATATCCAATTAGAGGACTGTTATGATGATGAAATAAGAAACTTTGAGGACGATGATGACAGCGAAGATTAATAAATATTTTTTTATGAATAATTTTCTATATTTAGATTTTCATATCTCTTTGATGGTTATAAAAAATATCAATAAATCACCCTTTGACTTTATCGGTGATGAAATATATTCATTTCTATAAATATACCAGCCAAGCTCCGCCCGCTTCACTGGGTTAAGATATGATTATTATTGTAAATAAGAGCTTCACGAGATTCACATTGAGAATTTACATTGAAGGTTTTTTAATACAAAGTACATTCATCAATTTTTTATCGAGCTTTAAAGCGTCTGGTGGAAGTTATGACACACAGACACACGATTATAGAGAAAATCTCAGCTTAATTGAAATGACGTAATCTGGGGCCTCTGGGGGATATTTGTCTAGAATACAAGTGGGAGCAACAATACCTAAGTGTGTACAAGTATGTACACACTTAGGTATTTTGCTTTCATATAACTATATTTATTATTGTCGATATTTAATTTGCATACTTTATTCATGAATTTATAGTAATTCATGAAATTAATATATATTTTAATCAACACCTCTGACCTGAAATACATTTCAGGTCAGAGGTGTTGATTGATTTTTGTGTCATAGGAACTAATATTTGCATTATTAGCCAATAATTTCTGTAATTGCTTTTGGATAGCTATAATTTTTCTTTTATATATTCTTTAATTTACCGGAATTAATAATGTAATTATGGGTTTAAGAATAAGCTTCAGTTTCCAGTATTTCATAGATGTCACTATTTTTTAGTTCCTTCTTGACGCCTCACGTGTACTTGACTGGAATTTACTATAATATAAAACCTGTAATCTGATCAACAACCTGTCAAATGAGCAATGTATACAAAATACTGTTACAGCAACACTGTCATGTACAAACTATGTAGCTAATAGAGTTACTAAATTCACAGTATATGCAATTCATATTTCTCGCAGTACTATAAATTCCTTGAAATTGAATTTGTTACCTGAATGCTGCTGATGAGAAATTTTAAAATTGAATTGGTTACCTAAATGTTGCTGATGAGGATTTATTACAAGAGATTGCATGCAAATCTGCAATTTAGGTACGATGTGTTTCAGAACAAAGGCAACGAATGCTCCCTTGGAAAGTGCACGTTGCCACGGTTGAAGCATCAATTTAGCAGATCCATCGGAGGGGTGCCAATTGCTCAAAGCTGTTCCTAACTTTTCTTGTATGACTGGATATATCGTTATTTGGAGTCTTGCATCTAAAATTAAACAGAAAGTTAATACATGATTCAACATTTGAAATTTCATAAATTGATATAAAAACATATCGGATAGTCGATTGGCACATTTTGCCCTGTCTATTTGCCAAGGAGGATATCACAATATATGCAAGCTTGTGACTTTGTTCAGCACTCTTATATCTAGGGGCCTACGTTTCAAGCTATCTTAAAATTTGCTCCAATATTTAGTCAGTCTTAGGTGCTTTACAAGAAAATTTTCTCATGTGCACTGCATATAACAACTTATTTCTTATTGGAAACCGTCGGTGCAGCATACTCTATATCTAATGTATGTAGTGTATTTCTTTTTTGGTCAAAACATGTTTTGTTAAAGTTCTTCATAAAATTTTGGAAATTTGCTTTCTCACTAGGAAGGATATATAGTGTAAACTGCTCTAGAGTGCATTTATCAGTTATTTGTGTATTTGAACACTAAAATAAGATAAGAAGGCTTGTTGTAGCTATGTGGGTGCTCCTGTCAGTAGATTCAGCTCTTCATAATTCAGGTCTCTGTGTCGGATATTTCTTAAAGAAATTCCAAAAATGTTTCAGTTCCAAACAAAGAAAGGTATGATTTATGATACCTATATCTTACCAAAAATTAATATTTCAGAGTATTGACTATGAACTTAATTTGTATCTTATAGCAAAGTTGAATATTCATTAGATACAATTAGTTTTTAAGTCACATGTAATTAGTAGATAGATCAAGTTCACATCAACGTACTCTACTGATAAAAAAAAAAAAAAAGTTGAAATGTCAATTGATTCGTAACATTTTGTACTACCTCCATATATATTTTAAGCATATAATGAATGATGATACATTCTTGCTTTATGTATTTAAAGGCTTTTATAAGCATAGTTGTATTTGAGTAAATAATCATAATGTTACACTAGATAATCTCTTTCATAATACCTAATAGAGGAATCCATGGGTGTATCCACATGTGGATTGGTATCGTGTCTGTAAGTGGATTCCACGTATTGACTTCATTTGTTAGTTTCGGTAATATAAGTTGATCGAATATGTTGTCTATTATCCATTCAGGAAGGAGTGGTCTCCATGACTCTAGTAGCGTAATTAGAGGATCACAGTCACGAGGATGCCACGCACTGCAATAAAAAAGTATATATTAATGAGTTGGTCTTATAAATGTGAGACTGCAATTTTTCAAAACTTTGTATTGTGACCTTGGAGTAATTTAGTGTCTACATTATTAAGAAAACAACAACAATATATTACAAAAATATACTGTATGACATCAGAACAACGTTGCCATATACGACAACAATGTTGAAATACTGAAAATAATAGCACTTTAGTAGTAATAATCTGCTTATTACTACTAAAGTGCTATTGTATAGTAGTAGGATTGAACAGAAGGATTGCAAATATACTTTTGTAATCGCTATGTTTAATGTTAATAATACTCAATATTAGTATTGAAAATAAATATATTCAGGGCTAGTAATACATAGTGATAGTGGATTAGATCCTGACAGTCGAAATGTACAGAATATATAAACTCCTTGCATCCAAAACCCATTTAACTGGGTGTAACCAAGATTGATTGTATTATGGTTGTTGAGTTGTATTAGGCTTAAAACAGTGAGTCGGTACTTGATTTAAATAAAACATATCAGCAGAATGTTTATCAAAATAAAGGCAATGTGTATTTATATCTGTACAGTAGAGTTCAGTTGGACACTTAGCTAAATCATGATAATTTGTTTGAAGAGTTTAAAATACAACTAGAGGATAAAAAGTAAACTTTTGTAGATCATTTAATAATCATATTTGGATTTAAGAATTCATTTATATTCGTCCGTATTAGGGTTACAACTAATTGTTAAAAAACAAAACAAGATAATGTGTAAATAATTCATATTTAATAGTTCAGTAGTAACTACCGAGTTAATATGAACATATTATAGGAGACACTCTTCCTATCTGGCCTGACATAAGGCCACATCCTCTCATGGGATAATTCCATTGTCAATATCTAAACGTAAAATTGGTATTTCATGATACGAGGGTGAATCAAATATAAACGAGACTTTTGGTCTTGGGCATGCAATAGTAACACGTGAGGGTTCTCGCTTCGTGGGGTGTTGGGCAGGGATGTCAGGAGGGGGGAGTAGGTGGGCGACCTCGCTCCTTCCTTTCAGTACCCCTCGTGACGATGTCTGAGCAGGAGGTGTCTTCGTCAATTGCGCAGCGTGTTATAATCAACTTTCTCGCCACGGAAGGTGTAAAACCAGCTGAAATCCTGACGAGATTGACTGCACAGTTCAAGGAAGAAGAGACACTGTCCCGAGCTAAAGTGTTTGCATGGCATAAACAGTTTGTGAGAAAGTTGAAAATGAGAACCATGACCGCCGACCTCGCAACAACATCACCAGCACCAACATCGTCCGCGTTCAACAATTTCCTGAGGGTCACAGGCATCTGACCACCATTGAGATTGCATCTAAGGTTGGAATAAGTTATGGAAGCACTTTTTTGATCATCACAGAGGAGCTAGGGTTTCGTAAGGTGTGCGCAAGGTGGGTCCCTCGCCTTCCGACAACTGAGCAGAAATTGCATCGTTTTCAGGTGTGTGAGCGTCTCCTAGCAAAATTTCGGAAAGAGGGAGACTCGTTTCTCACTCACGTTGTCACCTGCGATGAAACGCGGGTGCACCACTATACCCCTGAGTCGAAACAAGTGAGCAAGAAGTGGAGGCGTCAAGGGGAGGCGGGGCCAGTGAAAGCTAAGTCAAGGCTGTCAGCAGACAAGGTTTTGGCTAGTTTTTTTTGACCAGCGTGGCTTGTTGTACCTCGATTCTTTGCATGATCGAAGGAGCATTAATGCGGCGTACTACTGCGACATTTTAAGCGAGGTTAGACTTGCATATCGCCGCAAACGACGTGCCCTACCGATGATAGAAGCGAAACTTCTCCATGACAATGCTCGTTCCCATACAGCAGCCCTGACGGGAGAAAAATTGGAGGAATTGGACTGGGAGACACTTGAACACCCTCCCTATAGCCCCGACCTATCACCCTGAGATTTTCACCTCTTTGGTCCTCTCAAGGAAGCCATGGGGGGGCAAAGATTCAACAACGATGAGGAGGTTGAGGCCTACATGCGCAATTGGCTGGAGACACAACCAACTTCATTCTATGAGCAGGGCATTACAAAATTATCTACACATCGGGAAACATGTGTTTCTAGATTAGGAGATTATGTAGAAAAATGAGCTGTTATTCTTTTTTTTTTCAAGTTCAAATAAAAAAAAAATTAAAAATATATATCTAAGTGGTTGGCATAAAACATAAGGTTGAAAGCATATAAAAAGCAATCTATATTGTAGTAATCAATAACATGGTATCACTCATTCGTAATTTCCTGTTGATTTGTGTCCCACATGTTGGGTATGCTATATATCTGTTCGCTTAGTGGGTCATTACATTCTCCTAATTGACAACTATGCACCACAATGGAAAATACCAAATGGTATTTTCCATTGTAGATGGTTTTGGAGATTGCAACCAGTTAACATTATTTTCAAGACCTTTTATTAGAAGATTATCTAGCAATTGTGAATGGTGTATACTTAGATAGCCATAATGTTACCACTAAAAGAGAAATTGCAATTCGTTTCTCACAATAGTTCCTAATATGCAACAGAATTAGATATTTGGAATGAACTAATGGACTTCTTACATCTATCAATGTAAAAAAGTTATTTTCTACGCATAAAACCATTGTACAGCCGACCCATCTCAGACATAGGTTTACTATAGTCTATGTTTTTGTGTCAGTCAGATGAAACCAAAATCATTTATAACTATTTAACTTTTTTTTTTCTTATTGAAACATTTCTCTGATGAAGAAACTCTATGCTAATAATGGTTCATACAAATTGTCAATTATATTAAAATCAAGTTGTCAGTTATATGTCAAGTTTAACATTTAAACATGATTGGGTATAATTAATGTTCTCTGATAGAAAATTTATTTCTGAGGATTATAGAAATTTTGAGAAAATCATACAACTTTGCAATTGTATAATGGACCAATATCTGGGAGAAGTATGATATATAGGAATTCATGAAATACTAGTTATTAATAGTTTATATGACTATAAAAACTCCTCGTACTCAATCATAAACCCGATTATGAGCAGATCTTAATTGAACCAGTATAACAATATAACAGTATAGCAACCAGTATAACAGGCTTCTCACATCACAACCAAATTCTTCCACATTATATAAAAGTAGGAACCACTAAATTGCTGATATAATTGTTGTATGTTAAAAGTTTGATATACCATACAATTACTCTCCAAGGGTTACACAGTCTATCAAAAATACTATAGGTGCTTCAAATGCTTATAAAACGTAAACAAATTATTCCACAAAAATGGTAAATAATATATAAGAATACAAAAAAATAAGCTTTTAAATAAGGTACAGTTTACTTAAAGCGACCACATTTTGTCACAATCAGCACTGCAAATCTTTCAGCTATTCGGCTAATGGTTTGACGCATCTTTTGGCGCAAGGGAAAAATTCGCTGCTGCTTCAACAATATTTTGCTTTAAGGAGTCTAACTTTGAGTGATGTTTCTGACAGGCCATATGCTCAAGAATATTCCATACATGATAGTCGAGAATGGATGTCAAGGTTACCGGATGGTCAATCTGAAGTTTTGATAAACCCAGGAACATTATGTTCCAGCTATGCCTGGATTGTTTTTGCTTTATGAGCAGGCATCGTGTCTTGCTAAAATACCCAGTTTTTTTTCTCTAAACAGTGTCATTAAGAGGAATTAACGATGGCTTGCAATACTGTATCTTGGTACACTTTGCTGATGTTTTTACTCCAACTTCATAGAAATGAATGAGAGAACCGCCCTCAAAAGAGACACCTCACCAAATCTTCACTGAAGCTGGGCGGTGAGCACGCTGAACACTTGGAAGGATGTTTGGGGTTTCTAAAGGACTTATAGCATACATCCCATCATTTTTTGGTTATATTATTTTTCAATTGTGAAGATTTTCTCAACTGTGAAGACAATGTTGCAATACCTATACTTGCTGTAATCACGTAACAAATATTTGTTCTTTGGACCCGTATAGCTTCCAGAACAGGTCTTATGTGGTGTTTGTTTCGTTTATAAGCCTTCATGTGTAAATTATCTCTGATAATGTGAGCTTGTTGGAGGAGCGATATTCATCTCTCAGTATAGAATTTTGAGATTGGATTCTGTGTGATTCTTGCACAATTTTACAATGCTACAATTTTTTTTTGTACATGCTGTACGTGGATAACCAGAATGAAGGCAGACTACAATATCCTGTGTCCTTAAAATGTACTATAATCCAATATACTAAGCGTTCTGAGATATTAAGGGGTGAAAAGACATTATTTTACATACTCGTACACCCTTGTCTGATTAAAATAGTGTGTAATAGTGATGCAGTTGTGGTAATTGGTCACTTCATCGTAATACTAAAACCTACTGAGTAGGTATCACCCTCTGTACTCTCTGTGTAACTTTTGTTTTCTGTAAATCGTAGATAAAGTCAGTCCTAGTCATATGGCAGTGTTGTAATTTAACACAACATAACACAACATTTTGTATTTCTGCTAAATATTGACAATATTTTTGTTTAGACTGTGAATATGATGGGAAGTTTCATTAAGCAGGAGTTAGGTAATATTGCTCTGAAACTGTCAGTCAGGGGAATGGGTTTATTTAATTTCACACATATGTATATTTGTAATTTCACCCTGACGATTATGTTGTATGATTTGCAAAATTATTATACATTATCATACACATATATTATAATTTTTTTTTAATCGATTACCAGCTGTGGAAAAACTATAATGGTGTGCACATTTAACAACAAGATATTTTCGGTATATATAATAAGGCTGTATATATAATTTTGTTTTGTTGATAAGCTAGACACTATAGTTATTGTGGGACTGTGTAAAGCAGCATAGAAGTTAGTGGGCCAGTGGCTAAGTTAATTAAACAACAGGAATTTGGAAAGGCAGTAAAATGTTGTTTAACTTTGACAAACATCTTCACTCCTGACCTGGCTGCAAACAGTAACATCAGACAGTCATCTGAATTATTCCCATTGTTATCTCAAACTTGAGCAATATAATTATTAATTAATTACAGTATGAACTATTAATTTACTAATTTGGATAAATGGGTGAAGAGTAAAATTCAAGGTTTGGTTTATAGATACTTTTAAACAGTATTTAACAAGATTGGTTATAAATAAATTGCAGAACTAAGAGCTCTTTTGAACGAGGGATACAGTATTTAATTGAGAAAAATGGACAGGAGTAGAAAATGGGCACAACTTATGTTTTTCAGGGCTAATATGAACATAATGTATTATTCTAGTCATATTAAATTAATTAATTGAACCTAGATAACATTGAACATTTCTTGTGCATGAAAATCGCAGTGCTTTCAGGTATAAAAGAAATCTGTGAGATTCAAAAGAAATTAGTACTGTGTACTATCTTAAATTTTGTATTTTGGTCACAAGAATTGCATATCAAAACAACAAACATTAATGTTAACAATGTTGGACTCGGGAGAAGTTTATTGAAACGACTTAAACGTTCAAGGTAGTTTCTCTGGTACCGTCCGGTCCAAAAATAAATGCGCGGGTAAACATATAATATTTGGAATATTATACGTTTACAGGACAGTAGTATAGTGTTCATTATTTTTGTTCAGGGACTGTACTTTACTCAGATACTGCGTGTATACGTATACACATAACTACATGTTTATTCTTTGAAACTAAAGACATGGCAACTTTGCGTTCTGTCGTGTTTTAATCTGTTGTGATTGTGTATGTTTTATACTTAATTCAATTTTGTAAACTTTTTCGGAGCATGAAAGAAAATTTATAGTAAAATTAAAAGGAATTTTCGTCATGATCAGTTGCAGGAAAATAAAGGAAAATTTTCAAAAGCGGAAAGTAATACAGAAATGTTTAAATTGTATTGCAAAAATGAATCTTGCCAAAAGTAAACAGAATAACTAGGCATTGGAGCACATATTGTTGAATTGAGCGAGCTTGGCAAAAATTTAAGATATGAATGTAAAAATGTTCTTCAACTTGAAAAAATAAAAAAGGAAAGTCGTTTAGGACTTACTTCAATTTTAGATATTGTTTGTGACGATTGTGCAGTAATAACATAAGTGGCGACTGGTAAAATGCACGCCGCTGCATTGTCAAATGCTAATTGACAAGTTCTCGACTTACCAAGTAAAGCTTAAACTGACATATTTTAAAAATGTTTATCTTTTCAACAAATCGGGCAACAACCGATTTTTTAATCCAAGATATTAGTAATAAACTAATGTATAGATGAGTTGTTTTTGGGAAAATATATAGAAAAGTTTTCAAGTTATGATGTAAAATGTGTAACTTTTAGTCACCTGGCACATTCAAAGCATGCAAAAAGTTCCAACTTTGATGGTGAATATCTCATTTATTGCATGGGAAAAAATTTGCATTCAAGTAATTTTCTTAAAGTTTATTCTTTATGTACACCTGAAATTTGATGAAATTCTATAGAAAAATGGGTCTCCGGAGAAACTACTTTAATGAACTGAGTTTATTCTATGTATGGGAAAAAATTTTTCATTTAAGTACTTTTCTTTGGAAAGTTTACTTTTAATCTGTACCCGAAATTTGATGAAAATCTAGTCTCCAGAGAAACTACTTTAATGAACTGAGTTTATTTTGGATGAATCCAAAACAGTATTATTTAATCCCAGCATTTGTCAAGAGTGAGTTTGAAGGTCCTCATGCACAGAATATTATCTGTAATATTCTGGAAAACTATGAAACTGGGCGTTGGTCCTATATCAAAGAAACCATGGATTATGATGTTTGTTAACATCTTAGAAAATGTCATGATGCCTCTTGCAGAACATGAAATACTGCTGTGCTGTGCAGAACTTATAATTCAGTTGAAAAACTGTGACATCAAGAAGGCTGTAAGAATAGCATAACTGCAATAGTAGCAACAACATTGGCAAATTCTTTAACAGACATGAAAGTTTGTCTCCTATAATAATAACAAATAAGGGCCATGTATATGGCTATCACTGCTATTTTTAGACACCGTGGTTAAATAATGTCTGATTTTTATAAAAATCTTGCAAATGTCTGTATAATAATAAGCACCTCTGTTTGAAATTATTGCAATAAATACTTTGTTGTATTTTGCTTTGTCGATGGTCTCCTTCCAAAGTTGTAAATTTCTTGTGGCTGGTGCTAGGCTGTTTCATGTACACGACTGTATGTATATTCCATAATTATTTGTTTTTATTTACATATTTTTATTTTACAAACTCTAAGGCCCTATTCAAACAAAACATTTCTTTAGGCAATTAAAACATGACATGAACTGTATTACTGACTACTAGAATTTTAAGAATATACGTTTAGTACTTAACTGTAAATTTAATTTACATTAATTGACTATTAACCTATAATTAATTTTTAACTATTTCTTTTATAGTTTAAATTAGAGCCCGAGTAACAAAGATGCTAAAATAGTTTTGCTGTAGGTGTTGCTTTTTATTTTACGAACGCATTTTTTTCTCAAAATCAAATTGCTGCCTGCTCATGAGAAATGTGTTTAAAATTATAGAGTAGACTCTGATAAATGATATTCATATGTATTGATTATCACAAATATTACAATTGATGGAAGGAATTCCTTAAAAACAAACTAAAACGTAACTTACCTAACACAAGTTCTCATAACAGGCATCCAAGTATGCCATATGAGACTATCATATGGCTGTATTCCCATATTATTACCTTCTAGATTCCCACGTTGCCTGGGCTTGTCCAGGATGTCCTTCCACTGTCCAAAAACATATGTATATTGGTTAGGTTGAGATAATGGATTCCAGTTGGCTAATGCAGATGTTAAAAGGGGCCCAATTAATCCTGGCGCAAGTTCACCTAATTCATATCTGGAATATTCTTCATAATGGCTCTCCTGAGACAACAAAAATATAGGTAGCACAGAGCTCTAATATTAAATATAATTCTAAGGCCATATCTATGTCAACATAATTATAAAAATACCTGCAAATTCCTAAATATATCTCCTATTTGCCCTAGCGAATAACCTTGTGTGGGGTCCATAAGTTTATTAACGATGTCCATGACTTGACTTAAATTTTCTATTAACTCATCTTCTCTTTTCATTAGGTCTTTTAAAGATGCCTCTTCCTGCTTCAAAGCAATGATCTTGTCTTCGTTATATCTAGTATTTCGGTCTATTCTTATAATATCCTGTAAAAGTTCATGGTCTTTGATAGAAACAAAATGCCGTTTCTTTTCTAAATTACATAAATTTCTGCTATGAATCAAAACAGTAACAGTGTTTCTTGTGAAATTCATAAATGACTCTCAGATAGAAATAAGCGAATATTGAAAATAATGGAAGAAATATTAATTCAAACTCAGATTCATTGGGTACTTGAAAACTTGATAACAGAATGTCAATCAAAGAAAATATATGCTGCTAATGTTGCTTTAATATGAACCATTAATTCTTGCTGTATAGAAATACTAATGTCATAAGCTTGTCTCTCAATACTAATAATAATGACGTTTCCTCCAATTTTCTTGACTTTCAAAAGATCACCAATTAAAAGAATATTATAACACTTGAAAATATTAACAATATAGTGTTATCAGTTGCTTTCAGTTGTGCCCAATTTGTTAAAAAATTGTAGTTTAAATTTATTTTTTGATTTGTTGCATGTAGTTAAATCATTTTTGGAATATAGATGAGAAGACACAAAAAACCGGAATTCTTATGCACAGTTGTTTTTTCGGGCAGTTAAAACGTATTGTACGGGGAAAATAAATAATGAATTACCTAGATTATTAATTTTTCAATAGCTATTTAAGTCATTATACGATTGCCATATTTAGGACTCATTTGTCATTTTAATATGGAACTATAATAATTTTACAAATGAATAAAGTTTTACTAATATTTCAGTTCCCTGTGAGAAGAACTAGATCAGCCACTTTCCCTAATACAATTAATAACGAAACAAGTTAAAAATACTTGTACAACAAAAACTAAATTTTTTTTCTATGACAGTGAAGTTTGTCAGGAAGTCTCATAAAAAGAAGACAATGTTAGCCTACTTTTCAAGTCATAAGGTCAACCTGGTCTATTTTTCAATAATGAAAAAAACTGTTTTTTGTGTAGAAATCCTATCTAATATTTTTTTCATATTTAATTTTCTTTTTCAACAATATGTACATACCTTAAATGTTTCGGTTTTTTAGCTGTATGCTATTTACTTATATACGATTCACTAAATACCACTATATATAATGCCACCACAGGTTTGTTATAGTGTTTTCAGTCATAGTGCTATACTTAGTGTTATATATGTATCTACAGTGAAGTCCGCTTATAAAACCCGGTTATAGTGAACTTTCGGTTAAAGCGAACCTTTTTCCTTGTATTGAAAAATCTTGCGTAGACCAATGTAATTTTTTACCGGTTATAACGATCCCGTCTTTAGCAAACATTCGGGTATAACGAACCTCTTTTTACTGATATAGAATATTCGCTGTAGGCGGTGGGGACTATGAGATTCACCGCATATCACGAGATGGTGCCGAGTTTGTTAAATCGGTGACTTACGCGGAGCTGATGTAACCATTGTTTTTATGTCGAGTTGCCTAAATCAAGCGTTCTAGAATGGAAAAACAAAAACGTAAAGCTTTTAAACTGAAGCAGAAGTATGAGATTATTCATAAAATACAAAGTGGAGTGAAACAGAGTGACATCTGTAAGGACTTAGAACTTGGGAAGTCTACCGTGGCAACAATATGGAAAAACAGAGAAAATATTTTATCAGCATATAACAAAAACAAATATTAGACGTAAGAAGTTAAATATATCTGCGCATGAAAAGGTTGATAAAGGCTTTCTTAAGTGGTTTACTCAAAAAAGACAAGAAAATGTTCCCATAAATGGTAGTATTTTGCAAGAAAAGGCTAGTGAAATGGGTAGTAAGATTGAAAACACTGAGATTAAGTGTTCTAGAAGTTGGGTAGAGCGATTCAAAAAGAGGCATAATATCACTAGCGGAAAAATTGTTGGAGAGTCTGTCAGTGTGAACAAGAATGTTGTCAATGATTGGTTGAACAATGTATGGCCCAGTATCCGAGACAATTATGAATACAAGGACATTTTTAATGCTGACGAAACGGGCCTATTTTATAAATTGACACCCGATACAACACTAAAATTTGTTGGTGAAAACTCTGCTGGAGGCAAGTTATCTAAAGTAAGGCTTACAGTTCTTGTGGCGGCAAACATGTCTGGAATAGAGAAAAGAAAGTTGTTGGTCATAGGGAAATCAGCTAACTCTAGATGCTTTAAAAAGAAAATTTTACCCGTAAAGTATAGAGCAAAAAGCAAAGTTTGGATGACAGCAGAGATTTTTAGAACTGAGTTGCGTGAGTGGGATGAAGAACTAAAATCTAAAAACAGAAAAATTGTACTTCTTAACGACAACTGTCCTGCACATCCCGATGTTGAATTAGAATAAGTCAAGTTGGTCTTTATGCCGCCGAACACAACTTCAAAGCTCCAGCCTATGGATCAAGGAGTAATACATTCCCTAAAATGTCATTACACAAAAATTCTTCTTATGAAAATGTTAGAGGCAATCGAAAAAAATAAAACATTTTCTGTAGATCTCTTAGACGCTATACATTTCATTCATAGAGCTTGGCAAAAAGTTAGCCGAAAAACCATTGCCAATTGCTTTAAACATGGTGGATTTTTAAGGAAAGAAACTGAATATGAACCAGATGATAATCTTCCACTTACCCAGTGATTGGAAAAGCATAGAGAATCTGACCAAGAGTATGAATCAGATGAAGCTGTGCAAAATTTAGTCAAAGAATATCTTAAAAGCAAATTTAGTGACTTCAGTTTTAACGATTATGTGGGCATTGATAATGATATTGTGACAAAAGAAATGTTGACAGATGAGCAAATCATAGACTCTATAATCTCAAACATGGTTTTAAGTGATAATGAGGAAGATGAATACCTTGGTGAAGGCGATTCTGCTAAAGACACTGATGTTTATGTGCCAGCCATTTCTGAAATGACCAAAAATATGTCAGACACTCGTAATTTTTTGGAATCACGCCATGTTCCTGATCATATATAGGTGTCGTTCTGTAGCATCGAAAATTACATAAATAACGCTTATTTTTCTAGCAGAAAAATAAGCGTTACACAAACAAAAGCGTTGTACAAACAAAAATTGATTCTATGAAGTAGATTTAGGCTTTGTTTTCTTTTGTATTCCATGTAGGTCTATACATATTGTATGTATGTACGTAATACAGGTATGTATGTATTTTTACACATGTACGTATTTACTTTTTTCTAAATTTTAGAAGATTGTGTGTTTTTTAAATGTTTTTTATTATTATTGTATGGACATTACTACATAATAAAAAAAAAACAAAACAAATATATGTGTATTATTATTTACTGGTTATAACGAACTCCGGATATAACGAACCAACTTTTAGTTCATTTTTCAAGTTCGTTATAAGCGGACTGTACTGTATACATTATATTTATATGCATGACATTGATTATGTCGCACTTGGTATTCAGGTAGAACATACTGTGTAAAACATTCTACACCGTAGTAAACATATCTAAGATTTAGTATTTTTCAAGAAAATCATTAAAAGTCAACAACTATACATAGTAATAATATGGTAAATTACATAAAAAGTACATAATTTACATTACATCTGATATATGTTTGACAAACTGATGAATAAAGCTTTAAAGCAAAGGATAAAAATCTGCAGGTAATTTTGGTCTGGATACCAACGGTACTGGCAGAGTTCATCGCGCGCAGTGAGCAAATACAAGCAGTGTTTCTCAAATCTTCTAAGCGTATTTGAGAATTTAACAGATTGTCCTGACATCCATGAACCACCACAGTCGATTCTTACGTACTGGGGAATATGGTTACGGGCAGCATTTATTACTATTAATTAATAATAACTAACTACATATGTACTATTACATGCACTCCTATGGTACTCAGATTATTTTGTCTGCTCTATTTATTACATACAATATTCTCACTGTTGTAAGTTGTCAGTTATAAAATATAGTAAGTATAAGTAAAATATATTTTTTTGGGGCTACATAAATGTTACTTATAAAATTGTAAATATATTATCATTTTATAAATAATTTCATAATTTATGTTGTATTTAAGTGGAGTGAACATATGAATCTGAATTATTTAGTAAACTACATTTAAAATAACAATCTATATGGTAAGTACCACCATATAGATCATTAGTCAATTACTGATTATGACACTTCATAATGTTAGGACAAAAACTGCCAATTATTAATATTATATTAAAACATAAAATGTTTTTATATGCTATTTAGGTGCTAATTAGGTATAATTAATAAAAATGTACAACAAAAACCCTTTCATCATTTAGTAAGAAAATACTATCTACACCCATCCCTCCATTTACGTGGAGTAACCGTTCCAATTGGATTCTTTTTATGGCATTGAAAATTATGTAAATAGAGTTCATTAGTGTAAAAGAAAATAAAAAATTTGAAAGAAAATCTGGTATAAGTTTCAGAAATATATATTTACTTCACACAGCTTGACAATAAATAAAAAAATATCATGTGCAGCACAGTTCACGTGATAGAAGTGAATACTTCTTTAGAATAGAGAATGAGAGATTAAGAGTGAGAGAGAGAGAGAGAGAGAGAGAGCGGGGGGGGGGGGGGACACATAATTTCGAAAGAAGTATAACAATATATAATTTGTGTAAAAAATATTCGGTTTATTCATTATCTACACTATCATCAGCTGGTGGTTCAATTGGTAATACTAATATGATTGGTTTGTGATAACTAAAATATGAAATATATTCGATATTTTCTAGATAACGTGTAAAAATTGCATCTATTGTTGTTCCGGATTTTGTTGTTGATTCTTATTTATAAGCAGACCAAATGTTTCTCGAAGAAAGTTAATCAACGTCAAAGAATCATTGGATCCGAAATTTACATTGAAATTTCCCCTGAGAATCAAAGGGACTTTGTCTTCGCCTACTCCAAGTGCATTTGCACCTGTGTGGCTGTAAACCAGTAGGGAGCGGTGAATGAAATATATTATATCTTCTAGATTTTAACAAGTTAAACGGTTCAAGGATATTATCAAATAATCACAGAACACAGATGTAAATAACGTAAATAATTACAAAACACAATGATAAATATTCGGTCCACACGCGTGCTGCTTCAGCTCTATAACAATATATATAGACGCGGTCTATAACGCGCGCATGTGCGACAATAGGGAGACGCGGATAGCCTAAACTGATATATATGATGTATAGCTTTCTTTCCCCTTCTCTCTACGTTATATCTTTTTCTCTCTCGTGTAATGAAATCTTGAAACGTTACATTTTTTCCAATCCACTCTCCATTCTCGTTAAATATCAGAACGCCGCCAAAGAAGTATTCACTTCAATAATAACAGATGTTGCCGAAAATCAAAGTAAATTTTATTTGGTATCGCTATAGCTATTTTCATTCATAAAATAAACCTTTTCTTTTTAATTGGTATACATTTACATCCCATAATTTATATCACATAAATAGTATTATAATTTACCGCATAGACTTATATAAAAATAGTTCTGCTTAAATGGAGGGACGGGTTTCCTTAATATAACACAATGTTATTCTCTGTCTTTAGGTGTTAC
Organism: Rosalia funebris; assembly: GCA_037954035.1. Taxonomy (NCBI): domain Eukaryota; kingdom Metazoa; phylum Arthropoda; class Insecta; order Coleoptera; family Cerambycidae; genus Rosalia; species Rosalia funebris. Next base: position 33,013,730 of record JAZFAV010000002.1, read on the forward strand.
TAATAAATGTTATTAGTACCAAATGTTATTCATGCATTCATTACACAAGGACAAAACAACAGATGCACAAGATGTGCACACTGTACACAACTATTTGTAACTTATACAAGATTCAATTTGATATTTATATCACTGAAGTATGTCAAAAACTGTTTCATAAAATTGGATTGCTAACAGTAGCAACTGATATAGAAATATTTGAAATTACAGTTGTAAAATGTTAGCCTTTTTTTGATGGACTGTTTTCTTTCAACATTTATATTTATTTATATCAGATTAAATTGCATTTGAGTATGAATTATATCCTGCCTATGATAATCTATTACATGCTGGGGTACTAAAGAAGCCTCAATGTCTTCAAACTCAATAGGGAAGTTATCATTTCTTGAAATATACATTCAGCTGTCTTTAATCGAGATACGAAATGTTCTATTTAAAATTTACCTGTTCGCAAATATCTACTAATAAATCCAAATTGTGTTGAATTTCGGGCAATGCAAAATTGGAACACTTTTTATGTACAACATCTTCAAAATGTTCTACACCAGGAGGAGCTTTTAATCCACTAAGAGCATGGTATCCACTTAATACTCTCTGTTGTGGGCCAGTCATGTCTATCACCTTAACTTTACTGAGTTCACTAAAAAAGAAAAAAAATGTGAATAGGTTTTTATTTACTTATCTATGTTAACGTAATAAAATATATGTAATATGTATACAATTGACAATGAATATATTTTACTAATTTTTACTATTAGATATAAATGTTATTTATATCTAATATTGATGTTTAATGTGTTCTATGAATTCCTGTCAAAATTATGTTATCTTTTATAAGTTTCATGTGATGAGGGAAAAAATTAAATTCCATACTCTTTCAAAGCTCTCAAGGAAAACTTTTCATTTAATTTCTATGGGGAATTTTACAATCAAAAGAATTCAATATATGTTGTAACAAATTCTTAATTTTTAATACCAAATAAATTTAACATAATCTAGAAGAATGTAATCTATGGTTATAACAAGGTTCTTGATATTAATAATCAATATTAACTGTGACTAGAGAATTTACAGAATCAGGAACATGATATTGAAAACCTACAATGCACAATTCTCTATAGAATAAATTTTCAATATTGAGTTATCTAGGGTAATAGAAAAATTACTAATTTACATTCAATATCAATTTGCCTCCATTGAAAAAGATATAATGATTGAGTTAGTTAAAATAATTAAACACTAATTATTATTTTATCATCTGCTTTCAGAAGAATTTAATATCTGAAGGTGGTAGCATATTTATAGTAAAAAAAAAAAAAAGATTATTTCCTCAGATCTCCATATATATACTCATTATAGTGTTTTCTTTTTTTGAAAATAAGACAATAATAAAAAATATAAATGTAATACTTTACTATACTGACGTTTTTGTTGTGATAAATATTTTGCTTAAAGTATTTGTAAAAAACTCATCATATAGTATGTTAATTCAGTTCATTAGTATAGATAATAACTATGTCGAATCAAGTACGAGGCCACAATTTTTAATTCTTGATGTAGTTCCATAAATTGAGGTGGTATCACAGACTAAAATAATACTGTCATAAAAACTGTGGTTCTCGGCTTAGATATTTGGCTTTACAGACAACAAGATCCTTGGTCTTATAGACCAAGTGTAGGCAATGTGTTGAAGTATCAATTAATAAATCTGATTAATTGAATTATTCCAGTTTCTCAAAATAATATATTTGGTATTATATACTATATTACACTAGGCACAAAAATTAAGGGATGCAAAAATATCCTAAATTTTTAGGTGATTTTCAAAGGGCTGTAACTTGGAGAAATAGTCAGTGAAATAAAAAAAAAAAAGCAAATTGATGTTCCAAGTTACTAGTGGTCCGATCTTGATCTTAAATTTTCTCTATGATCATTATTTCCGGAGTAATTAATTACCAAAGTCAAAACTGACTTTTTGATTTGAATGACTCAGCAAAAAATCATCGAACAGGCTTTTAGACTTCAAATTAAAGAGGATAAAATTATCTAAAGAAGCTTTATGATGAAATCAATACAAACATTTATTAAAGTTCATGGACCTTTCGAAAGGCAAGCACAAATTTGGATTTTTTTTCCGATGGTTTTCTTATGATAGGTAAAAATTTGTGAACTCAAGATCTGAAAATTAGAAACTTAGAGCTTCAGTTTGCTTTAAAATTGCTCTGCAAATATTTTCCTCCAAGTTACAGCCCCTTGAAAATCACCTAAAAATTTAGATTTTTTTTCCATCCCTTAATTTTTATGCCTAGTGTATATAATAATTCACATTGTTAAACACATTAATATCATAAAAAATATACTTTTTTATAGCATAGTACAATAAAATATAGATACGAAACAATAACAAGTTGACAGTTATATTAAGTGAATAACAAATTAGATAAAATTATTATATTTCATAATATATCAGCGCGAAGAAGTCACAACAATGATGCAGATATTTTATTATATTTAAGATAGCCTTTTTACCCTAGACCTAAATTGAGTTTTACATTATACATTTCTATTTTTGGTTAGGTTAAGTTGTTTATAAAAGATTATTTCTCTGGTCATTCACTTCGTAATTTATTGAAGATATTCGTTTTTTAACAAAGCACATTATGTTTTTCTATATAAACTATCCAGAAAGTTAGGTTTTATTTATACCCTTGTCCGAAAATGAATGCTGGGAAGTGACATACATTCTGAGAAATCCTTGGGAAAGTAAGGAAGCTCAGGGTGCTTTTTCAGAGAAATTTCATAAATGATATATTTATTCGGCTATGGAAAATGAGAGAATTATTGTTTCACAGATTTGACATAAAAAATTTCATACTATTTTTTCTTGTATGATTTTAATGATAGTGAACTTGGTTAAGATTTTTTTACAAAATCTAATGTATTTTACTTGAATCAATTTTTATTACACTTTATAGCGTACAGTTATTGTATTATCACATAATTTAATGTCTATCACCCACTGAGAAATAAGATATTCTCGCAAGGAATTTTTTTATAATGCCCACCAATATGTGAAGAATTAGCTATTTTGTCTTTACCTTGCGGATCCCAAATTTCTATAAGCTCCAGGACGTTTACCTTTTTCAATAACATCATCTACGCTTCGATAATAATATCTGGTTTTCTTCTTTACAGAATCAGTCTTCTTCCATTTGGATTCCCCCTTTTTGTTATCGTATTCATTATCATCTGTATCTAATTTTAAACCTTTTTCCTAAAACATAAAAAAAAATACTGGCAAATTCAGTAATACATAATTAAATTTTTTTTAATTCACAACCAGTATAAGATTCAGTACAAGTAATAACCATACTAGTAAATATAGGATACAGCATATAACAGTATCCATAATTTATCGAAACAACAAAAGTAACACAATACATAACCACTATATATTGATATTATATTCGTGTAGCTGAAGTTTTATTACATGCTTGTGAATTATGTGTTTTGTTTTTACTTATAATCATATTTTTCGACATTTCCCATATGACATTAAAAACTTTACATAATTTATTTATTAGATCAAAACTGGAAACTGTCTTCTTGTTTTTTCCAATATGACACTCAATCTAAAGTACTGGAAGCTGTTCAATGAAATTGTTTAATGTTTTTACAGTTAATTTAACTATTTTGGAGTATATTTAAAAAGATAAATAAACTAGGTGTGGGTACTTCATACTCCCAATATGCAATTACTAAAATACTAGAGAATTTTAAAGTTCTTGCACAAATCAAATACATAATAAAGATGATAAATTTTCATGTATCTAGAGTTAATATCAGACAAGATAATATATTCAACTGTTCGACACCCAGAACTAATATCTTAATAAAAATCATCGGTTCAATAATTATCCCACAATTGGTTGTTCTGCTGGTCTGGATATACCGAATTTGCAAATGAACAATTTGCAAAAAAAATAATAAATTATTAAAAATAAAGAATAAACGTGCTTATTTTTTTTTTTAGAAAATATCTTTTAATTAACGTAAAAATATAATTTGCTAAAGGATACACAGTTTACTTCCCATACAATTAATTTACCTTTATCTTGGAAATGGTAGCAGGCTTTTCAGGTCCATATGCTCCAATAGCACCTCTTCCTTTCCTTAAATGTGCTTCCACAGGTGCTGATATACCTTGTAAATCCTTTCCCAAGCCCTTGCCCGGTTGAAAACCCATTTGAAGAAGAAGTTTAGCTCCAATTCCTTTGGTATGCTTTTCCCAATTTCCCATTCCTTGGTTAATCAACGATGGATTCAAGTTATTTTTTCGTCTCAAACCTGCTATGTCACCTGTTATTTCTGTAACATTTGATTGTAATGGCTTCTTGGCTTTATCAGTACCAAAACCTAGAAAAAAATATTATTTACCTTTTTAATATAAGAAATTGTATATACGTTAAGTATAGAAGAAAGTTAGTTGTTTCTGATAAATTTCTTCACTGAACTCTAAAATTACTTTTGCAAATAACGAGTTATGATAAATAAATGACGTTAGTACTTAAACTATCAGGGATTATACTTCTTGGTGATAGCTTTAGCGTGTAGTTATGAATTTATTTTATTTTGTGACTGGCAAAAATTGCAGAACAATAATTATAATCTGAGGTACATAATTACAATCTGAAAGAATTTTTGCCATGTTTACCAATTTATGAAGCTAATACGGATATATAATTTGCCAGATTATCCAGTAAAAAAGCAAGTGAAATAATGGAATTATTAAATGAGCTGGCTAAGGATTCGTATGAGGTTTATGAAAATAGCCATTTTATACAAGTCGTTTCTTAAAAAAGTAGGACGCTATTACCAAAACTATCACATAAAATAGGGAATACCTGCTCTTGGAAGTTCATCATCTGACTCTTCATCAGAACTATCTCTGGCTTTAAAAGACGTTGCAGGTTCTTCATCTGATTCCTCTCGAAGCTCTTTATCATTTTCTTTTTCTTTATCCTTTTTTCCAGCCTGTTGAACACCCCCTGCTACAAATCCAATAGGAGTTGTATAGCTTTTTGGCTGTTTCTTAGACGTAAATGATGGTTTCACGGAATCTTCTTGATCACTATCATCAGCCCAAATGCCTAGCGGAAAAACGGTATATAGTGTTGTATAATATGTGAAATGGATGCAAGAAAACAGTTCAAACTAATTTTTGTTACCATATATCTGATGGTGTTTAGTATTTTTTTTATTACGGTTTCTATACATGTTGAATTCATTTTCCAGATCATAATCTGTAATTTCAAACTTTTCCATTTCATCTTCAGACATTATGATTGCTTTTCACTGTAAATGTTGTAAAAATGTTAATAATTATTTAAATATTTCGATTATATTATGCTAAAACAACATGGACACTGAATTAACCGATTGACATTTGACACATAAAGCTGATTCTTCTTCTTCTTTATTTCACAGGTAAAGACTACGAGCAAAGCTCTTTGCTCGTAGGGTAAAGAGATGAAAATTTTGTGCGCAATACAGCACCATCTTTGTGAACACTTGCAACTATTTTCTGAGAATTATTCCGATGGGGGCGACGGGAGCATTAGTATCGCTTTGCAAATCTTAAAAAAACCTGTATTTTTTTAGTTTCATTTCATATAATGTTCAATGGTTTCCTTTGTTTACAGATTGTTTCTTGTGGGTGTTTTATTACCCTTCCTGATATTGTAGACAAGATTTGAACTCTCTTTACATATGTTTAGTTATAGGCCATAAATGCTTAATTTATTAATATCTTAGATTATTGTATAATTTTTAGTAATTATGTTTTAAATAATCATTGTCATAGGGAATATTTAATGTAAGAAAAATTTATTTTAAGTGTTACTAACATAAAAACTTCTGTTTTCTAGAATAGGGCCCGTTTGAGATGTAACCGGTAAATTTAAAGATGGTATTAAGTATTTTTTAGTTTTCTATTTTGTGAAGAAAAATGTGAAAATACGTGTAAACATTGTATTCATGTGTATTCATTCGTTTCTAATAGTATATCGTTTGCTCACCAATTTGTGTATCCAATCTTTATACATATCTACCTTTTCACGTATACCAAAACCAGTTTCAAAATAAATATAAGAATTTTCTTGTTGTAGGAAAATTATGAAAATTTAAAAATTAATTTCTGGTTTTCTTGCTGACATAAGTACAATAATTAGGATTACGCCTGAAAAGTTTAGATATTTTTTTTATTTTTTACAATTATTTTTCAATTAAAATAATAAGAGTGTTTTCCGAATTGTGTACCAAAATTTGTATTAAACGTAGGTACATAAATATTCATAAAAATTAATTATATATTACAAACCCTAGTAATAAAAGTTCCAAAAAGTGCTGTTTAGTTCTAATCTTACCGCCAGTGGTTGTATAGGGATCATTAACGTACTAACTGCTACTAACTATCCTTCAGTCCACATGTTTGATTGGTGATGCTAAACAGATTGTAATTTTACTTAGTTATATTTATTTGTAAAATTGTCTCTAGATGATCCCTAAGCAAAAGGGCACTGGTGGAATGGAAGAACATCTCAGTGGTAGGGTGAGGATGTTGTGAAGCAAACACAATGATGGACTGCAAAATCCGGCACCAATTAAAATAGGCAAACGCATTAGTAGTAAGTCGTAATAGTTGAAGAAAACCGGTGGGTTGCAGGTCGGTGTACTTCTCTGGCTGTTTGCTTGTTGTGAAGTTTACTGTAGTAGTCGAGCCAGCGTAGAGGAGTGATTGTGCTGGGGAACCGATAGGCACTGGGAGAATTTTCAAGTGTTATGTTTCTGACGTTTGATAGTGACCTGATATAAGCGAGTTTATGCTGAGCAGTATTACTGCTCTTTACCCGTGTTATCGCTGTAGGTCTGGGTCACTTAGTTTAAGGGTAGGCACGCTGATATACGCAATACCATTCATACTGCGGGGGCGACGATAAATATCAGTGAGTTCGGTTGAACTTCTCTTGGACCTGACTTACTGACCTCGACGGTTGGGGTCTTGGGATACTCTTCTTATCTTGTTATGTTCTCTTTTCGTCAGTTATGCGACTCCTGGAGTGTCTCATGTGCCGGGGGGTCCGCCGCTCACTGTGTGTGTCCTAGGTGGGAATGTTTGGTATTCCGATATTCATTGTTAGGAAAGGAGTTGTACTGTGAAGCTTGGGATGAGGTACGACCTATTTTATCTAACGACGGGCAAGACTGGATCAAGGTTATTAGGATTAGGAACATGAACCCAATCATTTTCCCGAGGTGATGTAGAGTATTTTGGGTACCTCTAAGCATGGAAATATATGTCGGTCCCCTAGAAGTGATTAAATGTGTATATATGTTACGGTAAGTCAAAAGATTAACAGTCAGGGAAACCTACGCCAAAGGGGAAATCTATCCAAACCCACTAATCAGGACACCGGCGAATTACACCCCAGAATCAGCCAAACTGCATAAATGCCCAAGCTTCGAATACTATAAGATTCTATATTGACGCTAAGAAACCGATTCCGTTTTTAGATGGACTTTCGTCGGGAGAAAGCTGATGGACCTATAATTAGAAGGATGTGTTAGGTTTTTCCTGATTTAGAGATGAACACAGCGTCTGCTTCTTTTCATCTTCCGGTTTCAGGATATTGTTGATAATATTTAGTAACACCACTACCCCCTTATGTGGGAGTTTCATCAACGTCTCGTTGATCTCTTTACATCCCGGGGCTTTAGGATATGGATGAGTTCCTCGGTGTTGGCGGGAAAACGCAGTTTCCTGCGTCCATGCGGCCTTTTTTTGATTTCCTCGGTTCAGTCTACGTCCTCGTATTCTGGATAGCTGGTGCATTTAACTTCGAAGTTGTTTACAGATGCCTCAGCCTTCCCTTCATCCGAGTAGATAATCCTCCTCTCTCTGTGAAGTGGTGATATCGGCGATCGATATAGACGTTTTGGTGTCTTCCACTGACTATTATGGGAGGGGTTGGTTCTCCTCTGATATACCTATCCATTTTTTTGGATATTCTCTTTGCCGCTCGTTTCTCCGGTATCAGTTTCTGCGTTTTGTTCGAGATGATTTCTGTTATAAACCTAGTTCCTCTGCTTCCTGTCTCGAGGTATTTTCTTTCAAGACTGTATAAATGTCTCTCTTGAGTTTTATAACGGTATCCTCGAGGTCTTCTGTGGTCCTTATCTTTGGGATATTTTGTATCGTCTTTGCATCACGTTCTGGAAGGTTGTTCAATTTATTTGTCTCCTTTCTATTGTTCTCTTGGTAATCTTACTTACTTTAAATTTTTTTTATTATTTTGTAAATGACTACATTTATATGATATAGTACGGTAACTTAAGTACAATTGCGTGTTCACACACACACACACACACACACACACACACACACACACACACACACACACACACACACACACACACACACACACACACACACACACACACACACACACACACACGCACACGCACACGCACACGCACACGCACACGCACACGCACACGCACACGCACACGCACACGCACACGCACACGCACACGCACACGCACACGCACACGCACACGCACACGCACACGCACACGCACACGCACACGCACACGCACACGCACACGCACACGCACACGCACACGCACACGCACACGCACACGCACACGCACACGCACACGCACACGCACACGCACACGCACACGCACACGCACACGCACACGCACACGCACACGCACACGCACACGCACACGCACACGCACACGCACACGCACACGCACACGCACACGCACACGCACACGCACACGCACACGCACACGCACACGCACACGCACACGCACCCGCACACGCACACGCACACGCACACGTACACACTACTAATTCAATAATAATTCAAGAGCTAAAGGATGAGATAATTCGGCACATTAACGACATTGAACCTCAATTATGTCTCAGAGTCATTGAAAATATGAACCATCGGATAAAGGTATGCCACCGAAGACGTGGCGAGTATGTGGCCGATATTATGTTTCACACATAATTGTCATAGATCCTTCTATCATAATAAAAAATATTAAGATAATCCTCTGAAAACTTTTTGTTTTATTTACAATTAACATCGTGCGTTTTGGTTGAACCACCTTTTATATATATATATATATATATATATATATATATATATATATATATATATATATATATATATATATATATATATATATATATATATATATATATATATATATAAATACAAAATAAACAATATTACATTTCATTCCTAATTCATTAATGCCAGTATTCCATGCGCAAGTATTGGTCAACGTTCTCTCCCTAATTGTGGGAGTAACGACGTCGCACTGTCTGTCGATGTCTGACCTAGCCACACAATATCATTTTTATTATATGTAATACAGTATCATTTTAATATATGTATGTCCTCGAAAAATCAGTGGTGGGGGTGGTATGAAAAACGTCGGCAAAATGGCAGGCTCACGTAGAAACGCGTGGGATCTGCGCATGCCATTTATCCTCGTCTATCGCGGTTTCTCTATCACACTATCAAAATATCGGGTTTCATTGAGCCGCGATCAGGGCTTTTGCAGGAACAATTCGCAACGCAACAGTACCTCGACGCTTTTGACATATTCAACAGAAAAACAAATAACCTCGCTCGATTCTACGCAATGACCGCCATAATGAAGCACACCACGTGATCACAGTGCGGACGCTTTTCGTGCTACCCCCACCACTCGAGTTACGTCTCCTGTTCTCTAATCTTCTTGGTTGTCTATATTGCAAGGTTAATATATCCCTGCAACAAGCTTCTATGGTATACAAGATGGGCGTCTGTGCTCTCAACTGTTTGTTTATTTATTTTATTTTATAGGTTATTTGCATATTATTTCCATGTTTGTTCAGTTGTATTTAGTTTGTTTAATAATAGGTGTGGCACTTCTGCTGTAAATAACTGACTGTTCTCTTGGTAACCTGTCACTTCTTGTTGATTTGAAACAAAACAGGATCGTGGTTAAAAGATCCTTCAGATAAATTTCTTACCTCTTGATTCGCCATGTCTGGTATCAATTCAATATCTAAGGTTTTGATTCAGCAAAATTGATATTTTGAAGTTTGTAACTCTTATTGCTTTTCTTAATAGCAAAACATTGGACATCAGCTGAAAAAAATATTTTTTCAAGAGAATGTAAACGTTTTTTTAAAAGAATTTTCTGACGAAATTTACTTCAATGTAAAAGTAGCAATGATATTTGGAATAGAAGTGGCGTATAGAAGGGAAGAGTTATATAATTCGAAAATATATGATATTTAGGATGAAGGTTTGTTTCGGTAAATAATAAGTATTTTTCTTACGAAAACTAATTATTTACGATTAGGTCTACTATTCTTGGCTATATCCACGCAGTGACCACTGTTGTGGAAGCAAAGCTGTACTTTTAATACCTTTGCGTCCGGCAACTGACCTATATGCCCATCATATTCCCCATTATTATTCCAATTTCATTCCATTATTATCATCCGTATTTCAATTGTTACAAACTACTATGTATATAGTAGTGGTGTAGGATAATAGTACACAATACATACGTATTTATTTTTGTAGCTGGTAGTGGAAGAAAGTGTTTTTCTGATTGATAGAACTAATTTCAATGGGGTCGTTAATGTCATAACAAGAATTTTATGTATGAGTATGTATTTATGACATAAAACGTAAAATTTTATGTTATGGATGGAATTAAATTGAACACACCAACCAAAAATTATCAAAGCGGTTTCCATTATCCAATAATAGTCAATTATGAAAATTCGAAAAACAATGAAACCATAATCTGTTCTCATCAAATCCTCTTATTATTGCCTGTACCACACGTTATAATAGACAGCCTGCGTCTGGACTCACAAAGAGCGTACAGTTGGCGTCTAGAGGATTATGAACGGCGCTCGGCTTCAGTAACCGTTGCTCTTCCCTTGATGCAACTTGCGCTACCAACTTCCGCGAACTTAGTACATCGATATTTTCTCTAGTATTTCCCTATATTTGTACGTGTACACGAGGTAAATACTTCGGTGGTGGAATCTCTTGTCTAATGTTAACAAGGACAATTATAACCGCAGTACACTACAGTATTTTTGTCTGTTTCGTTACTCAATTAGTTTAAAAGTTTGAAAGTATACTCCGTAAGTTGGTTATTTACTATTTTTGAATTATCATTTACAATTATCCAACTAATTATCATTTTCGAAGTCACTTGTTAAATAAATTACAGTTAAATAAACTTTACATCTACATATATTCACAATTTTTCAAGTAAAAATCTACTCTAGCGAATAATTAAAATATTTCAATTTACTAACCAACAACATGGTTTTCTCTATGATTCCTCGTCATTGTATTTTAGGTGTTCAAAATTAATTTGTTTGAAATATTAAATAAATGTAATATTATATATATATATATATATATATATATATATATATATATATATATATATATATATATATATATATATATATATATATATATATATATATATATTTTTTTTTTTTTTATGAAAGTTTATATTTTCATTTTATAAGAAACTGTAATATATTCAATGCCGGTATAATATATCCAATGGACGGTATCCCAGAAGTCATATATAAAAAAATAAACTTTGTGAGTAAGCAAGCTATATTGACAAATATGTGAAACTATCTTTTCTATGGAAGACGATAAATATGAGGATAACGACCGACTTTAATTTGTTTCTACTTATAAATGGGTAATAATTAAGTCAAATATATAAAAATAATGGGAATTGTTATTCCTCTAGGTATACTCTATGCGTGAAAATCCCCCCCCCATTCCATATGAAAAATTGCTCTTGCCCCTCGCCACGCTTTGCATAAAAGGATTAAAAACGTTATCTTTGCGATCTTGCGAATTCGTTCAATTTTGTAAAAATGTATAAAATCTGTTGGAAATGTGACTGGCAAAATCTGAAAATTATAAAGGATTCTCCATATTTAAATATGAATACATTTATCATATTTAAAAGGAATAACAAAGGCAATCATCCAAATTAACATTAAAAAGATCTTTGTTGGGATAATAAATCCACATTACGAGATAGACGGCACTGATTTTAAGTTATATATAGTTGAACTCCCAAAATATAGTTAAACGAAGTGAAAAATATTCTGTTTTGTTGCCAATAAATTAGCAATGATTAAACTTTGAAAATAATTTTATTTAAAAAGGCGCTACCAGAATTGTGAATGTTTGAAAAAACAGTTAAAAACGTTATAGTTTTTAAACAGTTATAGTTTTTATTTACACACTTTTAAAAAAGATGAAATTACTTGGACATCAACCCCTGTTAATATTTAAAAAGACTGTATTTATCTGACATTAAAATCTAAATTTATTAAACATTGAACGTGTAAATGCGTGTAGTAAAATTACGCCTTTGCATTATTCCACACAATTAATACACGAAAGGTATATTACAATTTTATGTTTAAAGAACAAATATCGAGGTAATTTTATCTTCACGATAGTGACATTCTTGAAGGTGACATTTGATGCAAAAGAAATGCCGCTTCGTCGTACGCTTTTTGTAGTAGAGATATTTAGGACAAGATATATTGACTATTAATTAGTGATTCCAATTTTATAACATTATTCCTCAAGTATATGCATTCCGTTGCACATTAAAATATAGTTTCTTCATACTTTTCATAACAATGTTTTTTTCTGCCGTCGCGACGTCGTATAATTCATTACTGTTTTAGTTTAACGGACTTTTTGGTAATTTAATATTGCTAAACACTCATGCATCTATGGATATTTCTGTATTATTATATTATGCATTGGTGTTTTAAATATACCTAATGTCCTTTATTGTTACGATACAAAAAATATTGATAAATAGCATTATTTACTTGTTTAAAACTTTAAGCGATAATAAATTAAAGGTTAATTAAATAAATTAAACAGTCTTTGGGTCGATGAAGGCATTCTTTCACATATATCTCAATGTTTCGCATATCTTTCTCACCATATTTATTTTATTTTTAATCTGATACTGGGATATCACCCTTGCATTTTTAAAATATCGTAGTAAAGATATGTAATATGTTTTGGGAGATAATTGAGTTATTATATAAATTTAAAATATTTAGGTGTATAATTAAAGTTTTAATAAAGAGGAACGATATCAGTATTCTAGAAGAACAAAATTAAAAAAAAATATAAATTATATGTCGATATTTCCACATAGTTAATTCTCTCGTAAGGGAGAGGGCTACGTTAAATGCGCGATAAACGAAACGTGTAATTTGCGAGAGGATTATCTTGCCCATAGAACAAATAATACGGTTCATTAAACTTGATGAAACAAAAAGAGATATGTCTTGACGAAAACGTAAATGTAACCTAAAAACAAAAATGAATTAAATGCATTGTTTTCATACATTTAATAGTCCTTTAAACGCATACGAATAGTATTATTGTATATGTGTGTGAATATATCCATGTACCTATGTATATATTTGTATAATGATTTTTTACGTGTGCGTCACAGGTAACAATCGTATGAATTAATCAACTGACATTTTTGAACAGTGTCGTGTCGAAAACACATTTTAGGGTAGGTAACAGTTAATACAATACAAATCCGTCAACTTATAACAGAGTAATAATAAGGTTCTCCACAAAAACATTCAATGGAAGTGATATTTCCATCAAAATAAATGAAATAAATTCAACAAAAATCAAAATAAGTGAAATAAAAATGAAATAAATTTTACAGAAAAATTGAGACGCCAATGAATTAAATTATACAATAAATCTAAGACGTGACTTCATAATTGCATTTTGTTCGGCAAATTATTAACTATCTATGTCGTACGTAAACATATGTCGCTAGACATACGTGCTGGTAATTGCGGCATATTAGTAACAATTGCGAGTGATGTAGCATTTGATATGTGCGTCGTCACTAAATTGATACACGCGCAAAGATCCATTATACAAATTGTACACATACATATAGTACTATATAGACATTGACGAATTCGCCTTTACTTTGTGATAGTCGTTCATAATTAGAGCGGGCAAAATGGTCGTAAGTAATAATAAGTTATAATTATGAAACATTGATATACTTATCCTGTTAAACCGCATAGTCATAAGCCACATGAGATCTGTGATATATCTATAGCATCAAATATGTATCATCAGTTGTTTCATCGAAACTTCTTCCCCGCAATGAAAACAAGTTTGTTATATAAAGAGAATGACCCGCCCCCCCCTCAACATATACTGATGTGACAATTTGCTTAATTAAAATAATCTTTGACATTTCGTAACGGATTTGTATATTAATAATCACTACAAATTTGTCTTAAAGTGGTAACATTTGGATCTTTCTTTAAAACACTATGAAACTTTGCTATAACACTCTTGCTTTTTGCCCAACTTAAACAAGAATGTAGCTGTGTATGTATATCGTACATTATTTACAGTAACCACTACTGACAATGAAGCATTTTGTAATTTCTCTATTGCCTCCAATAGTCTATTGTAGTTGTTATGAATAGTTCGTAAATCAGCTTCAATATGAGCATCTTGAAATTTGGTTTGCTTTTCCTTGATGACAGCTGTTCTTTAGGATCAAGCTGTAAAGCTATGACAATGCTCATGACACTGCTTATGACAATGTTCTCCAACACGTAAGAATCGGCTAAGATGATTTAGGGATGTCGGGACACTATCGAAGTTCCCGAACATGTTTAGGAGATCGGAAAAACACTGTTTCTGTATGCGATCTTAATCCATTTATCATTGGTTCATAATATTTGGACAACATTTTCGAATATATTTTGTCACAAAATGTGTCATGAAGTTTACAAGTAACATATAAGAAGTTACCACACTCTTCTTTCAGTAGCTTACAGTCAACAAAGCGCATGGTAAGGATGCCAGCAGCAGTGGCGTCTCGCGGGTTGGAAAATAGGTGAAGAGTTAGGACGTGTAAATAGTTAGAAAAAAGTAGATTAATTCTTCTTAAGACTTACTTATAGCCAAGGTTATAGCTATATAATTTTAGTACACCGAATCAATTCTTCGATATTTTAGTGAGGCGTAGTTATCTATTATATCTTCATAAAATGGCTTTCTTTAGTTCTAGCAACAATTCTTTCTCGATAGAAACAGTTACTAAAAGTTTCTTCTTGGGAAATGGTATTTCTTGGATACGTCTTTATACGTTTAAGATACGAAAAGCCTCTTTCCACTGACGCACTTGTTGATGGAATAGATAAAATTATACAAAACAGTTCGTAAGCTTCTGTAAAAATGTCTTTGTATTCATTCCGTTTTTTGAGCAGTTCATGCAGCGGTATAGTTCTGTAACTTTCATCACTATATAACAGGCAAAGTTCGTTTTTTAAATCGTTGATGTTTGGTAAATATATTTCCATAACATTGTTCCAAATTTGCAAAAGCATTAAAAAGGAAATTTTGCAGTATCAGCGAGACAAACAAATTTCAACTTTTCGCAGTCCTGAAACCTGAAATCTATTTCCATTAAAATATGGTCCAATATTTCATAAAAAGGTGCGTTATATTGTGTACAAATGGCTCCGTTAGAAAGACCAGCGTATTGTCGTTTCTTAATATTCTAATTCCATAATTCTACTTGATTTATTAAAAATTGTCTTAAAAAAGTCATTATTTCTCTTTTTGTTCAATATTTCACGTGTCAGTTTTATTTGATGCACGCAAAAATTAATATCTAATGATTCCTTTTGTAGGATATCATATAGAATATCTGAGCAGAATCGGCATGTTTAAATAATGCCCTCGTAATATTTAAAATATCTACAAATCCATTCCTGTTCTAAACCAATTGTTTATTAGAAAATAGCAAACAGGGCTAGCAATATAGTTTTCTAACATTGGGCAGCTACATAACCGTTTACAATTTGTGAACCAAGCAGATTTGAAACTTACGTTATAAGATTTACCAGATCTCTTAATATCTTTTTTGGCGAATATTGATAAAACAGTCGTAGGTCTTCCTTTCAGTAAAACATCTCTTTTATCTCCGTCTTTTCAGCGACAGAACGGTGTATCCAACAAATTACAAATAATATCGTTAACTGGATTCATTATAAATAATGTAAATTATTATATCATTTAATATTTTCACTAACAAAGTTGAAAAATCACTAATTATACGATCACTCAGTTGGTCAGTGAACACATTAAAATAAAAAAGCAAGTCTAAAAATGATGAAAACAACGCAAATTCAATAAATCGCTCAAATTCAAAAACAGACCGCGGTTCAGTACATTAAATAGATGCAAGTCCTCTGTGTAGATACCCTATAAAATCTCGGGAAACTCTTCACCTAGGCGGAGGGAGAAGACGGGCTAAACAGACGTAGGCTATTGCGTGACGTCATGTTACCATGACAACCCGCTGTAACAGTGCACATTTGAGGGCACTTGATTTTCATTTCTGCATCTGCGAGTTATTTATATTATAGATAACGCGCACATGGACTATTGAAGATTTAAAGGACGTTCCAATGTAAACACAGTGTTTTAGTAGCATAGGGGCGTATTATGCTTGACATAAAAATATAATAGATTTTTCATAACAAAATTTATTTAAATGTACATATTAAAGACATGATTTTAAATCCCAAAAATATAAAAAAAGAAATCCCAGCCTTAATTTCTTTGGTGAAGAGGCACTTCACCTACTTTACCTGAATAGCCGCCACTGGCCATCAGTTATAAATATTAACAGTTGGTTTCTTGAAAGTTAGAAATTTCCAATACCAATACTATTTAACACCATCCTCGTCATTGCTTCGTTAGTACATAACTGTAATCGCTTATTAGCTAACAAGAATGAACATGACGGTTTACGAGATTTCAATGTACGTAGTGTACAGTGTAGATTTTTTATAACCTGTCACCTCGTCCACACATAACCGCATTTTTTTATTTTATAGTTCAGATTTTATCTTATTAACTTACATCGCGCGAGTTGGCACCTCATTTCGCAATTTGGTTTACATAAGTTTTTTATATTTTTTTGTTAAAATAATTTTCATTTACAATGTTATATCATATGATACATTATTATTATTATTAAGTCCTTTAACTCCTACACGGAACATAGGGCTTCGGTAAAAGGGCGCCATCTGGTTCTGCTTTGCGCCATGGCTTTGGCCTCATTCCATGTCTTTCCTGCCCTTTTTAACTCGTCCATCACTGTTCTTCTCCATGTCTGTACCGGTTTTCCTACTTTTCTATATCCCTGTGGATTCCATTCTAGAGCCTGTTTCGCAACACTATTGTTGGGTCTGCGGAGTGTGTGCCCCACCCAACCCCATTTTCTGCTTTTAATTTAAGATGCAATTTGCGTCTGCCCTGTTTAATGCAGAAGGTCGTCATTTGCTATGCGGTCTGGCCAGAATAAATGAAGTATTCGTCTCGTAAGCACTTGTTGACAAAGACTTGCAGTTTATGTGATAGTACCTTTGTGACTTTTCAGGCTTTACAACCATATAACAGAACTGACTTGATGTTTGAATGAAAAATTTATATGAAATGGGGCATTGTATCTGGTGTTAATTCTCATACATTTTGTTTTATTGATGTTGATTTTTAGGCCGATCTTGCTGGCTTCTATTGAAAGTATCTGCAACCAAGTTGCTGTTTCTAGAAAAGTTTGGACCATAAGGCACACATCATCTGCATATTCCAGATCGCCCAGGCTGGAGGTTAAGGTCCAGCGGATACCTTGTTCATTGCTATTGACTCTAGATAGAATGTGATCTAGCACAATATTAAATAGGAAGGGGGAGAGCACGCATCCTTGTCTGACCCCAGAGAGTGTTTCAAATCCTTCACTATTGGTTCCACCATGCGCTACCCTGCAGTTAGCTTCTGCATACAGCGCTTTCATGAGGGATATCACTTTTTCAGGAACCCCTCTTAGCTTTAATATTCTCCAAATGGCACCATGTGAAAGGCTATCAAAAGCACGTTCAAAATCGACAAATATTAAGTATAGTGACGTCCGCCACTCTACAAATTGCTCTACTATCGTTCTAATCGTATTTATGTGGTCTATGCAGGAGCAATTTGATCGAAAGCCTGCTTGATTAGGTCGCAGCTCTGGTTCGATCACATTTGTGAGTCTTCTAAGTACTATTGTGGCTAAAATTTTATTTATTATATTTTGAAGGGTTCAGGGTTCATATTATATATTCATATTTAGAAGGGTTCATTACATTTAGAAGGGTACCTCTCCAGTTCTGGCATTGAGTGAGATATCCTTTTTTGGGTAGTTTTATTATTATTCCTTCCTTCCAGCCAGCTGGAATGGTGTCTGTTTCCCACACTTGCCTGATTATAGACTCTAGTAACGTTGCGCTTAACTGGAGATCTGCCTTCAAAAGTTCTGCCGGTATATTGTCCGCCCCTGGGCATTTGTTATATTTTAGTGTCTTTATGGCACGCTGTATCTCTGCCTTAGTAGGTAGTTCACAATTGATCGGCAATTCCTCTGCATTTTCTTTGCTTTCTATTTCGTTTTCTTCCATTATATTATGTGAAGTGCCCAACAGTTCCTGAAAGTGTCCCTTCCACCTATCCCGCTGCACATCCGTTGATGTTAACAATTGGCCTTTCTTGGATCTTATTATTCTTGCCTCATTAAACACTTTGTTGGTCAACCTTTTAGTGATCTGATAAAATTCCCTGGTGTTATTGTTTTGTGCAGCTGTTTGTGCTTTTTGGGCTAGTTCCTCTGCCCACTTCCTCTTGTCTTTCCTTGCTGATCTTTTGACTCGTTTGTTTAGCTTCTGATAGAGCCTCTGTTTTTCTGTTTTTCCCTCCATTAATTCGGCCTGTGTAATATCCGCTTTCTTCTTTTTTTCTATCCTTAATAAGATTCCACGTTTCATCTGATATCCATTCCTTCCTTTTTCTCTACTTTTTCCCTAGAGTGATTGCAGCTGTTCTTAGCAGTGTTGTCGCAATTGTCTCCCAGTCTCTGTCATTCTGGACATCGATTTGTTGGCATAATTCTTCTCTGAATGTCCTTTTACTTTGATGTGTTTTTAATTTCTCAATGTTATATCTGGGTCTATTTGTCATTGATGATATTTTATGTGTGGCTAGCTTTATTTTTAAAACTCCTATTAGGAGGTGGTGGTCACTTGCATTATCTGCTCCTCTTTTGTTGCGCACATCCATAAGAGAGGACCTCCATCTTTTTGCTATTGCGATGTGGTCTATTTAGTTTTCAGTTCTCTTATCAGGAGATACCCATGTCACTTTGTGAACATTATTATGTGGAAATATCGTGCCACCAATTACGAGATTGTAATTGCAGCAGAATTGGGTGAATAGTTCTCCGTTTTCGTTCATTTCTTCTAAGCCTTGTCGCCCCATTACATTTTTGAGATTTGTGTTATTTTGTCCCACCTTTGCATTAATGTTTCCCATTACTATCAATATATCACCTTTCGTTGCTTGTTGAGAAATTTGTTCTAGTTGCTCATAGAATATGAGTTTTTCTTCTGCAGGAGATGTATTTGTAGGGGCATAACATTGTATGACTGCTATTTTTCGGTATTTTGTGTAGAATCTTGCTGATAGTATCCTGTCATTTATTGGATTCCAGATGATACTCTTTTTTGCTTGCTTGTTAAGGAGTAACCCCACGCCACTCTCATGGGTTCCTTCTTCTTTTCCACTGTATAGCAGAATTTCTCCTGTTGGCACGTGATGTTCGTCCTTTCCTAGCCATCTCACTTCTGACATTCCCAGAAAACACAACCCGTAGTTATTTAATTCTTTCACAGTTTCCGCTATTTTAGAAGGTTCATATAGAGTCTTCACATTCCATGATCCAAATCGTATCCTTGTTTTAGGTGTCGCCAAAGTCGTCAACGTATGATCCGTCCGGCTTTCTTTTACCGAAGTTTCTGTAATACTATGGTTTAAGGTGAGTAGGTTATTAGCCTTCTGCACCCGAGTCCGGTGTCGGGGCTGCAGACTATATAGCTTCCAGGCCAGTTTGTATGGACAGCATTTACTCTGTCGATGGTACTTAGGTTATACCGCCTATACTCGGTCGCCAGAGCCTCGTTGGTGGTAACAGGGTGTACCAAGTCTATTTCAGATAGAGGGTGAGGTTGACAGTTGGGCAGGAGAGACTGTATCTTGCGCTTCACTGCCCCATTAACACCCCATATGATACATACGAATATATAACTTTTTCTATAATAATAGTTTTCTTCTTTTTTGTAATTAACTAATTAAAATTTAATTAGAAAAATACAATGCATGAAATTGTTTGATCGGATTGCACTAATTGGATTTTGTCCAATAGTTTTCATTTTCAAATATGCATAGTTAATTGGTACCTGGACTTTTAGCAGCCTGTGTTGAATTTTGATACTATCTTTATTCCACTCTTAATAATAGATTTAGTGAAACCCCATCTAAAAAAATATTTTTGTTATAAATTTTTGTTGTCTACTTATAGTGATATATTTATAAAATAAAATTGTATCGCCTATTGCGTTAAAGTTAAGGACTATTAGAAAAAGCTCACTTATGTATTTACATTTCAACGATTTTTTAGGATGAAAATTAATTCGCTTGAATCGCTTTGAAGACGATACGTCGAGTTATCGAAACTATAGTAGCGTTAGGTTAGTAGAAAAACTATACAAACAAAATAAAGTGTTTTAATTTATCTATCTAGTACTATATTTCCGTTAAAAACTTGGGATGATTAGAATTGTTGGAATAAAGCTTGAATTAAAAGTTACAACTCCTAAGAAAGTATACCAATAACCCAGAAAAAACTGTCTGTATTATTACATTACTATATTAAGAGTTCTGTTGTAAACGTCGAGAAACCCCGAAGTAATATGAAGCTTCAATCTTTGTTATATCAGATGTCGCATAATGGAAGAATTTGATGCTTAATTTTCCATTTCGTTGTTAATTGCTTAAAACGCTGCGGCAAAAAAATACATTAAGAAATACGACGCATAAAATTGTTGAACTCTATTGGGTACCTTATATATTAAATAACACTTTAGATTCTGGGAAGGTGCTGAAACTTTCGATGTAACAACAAAATCAGGAGAATAATTGTCAACGAACACCGAAAGATTACAGGTTTCTCTATACGAATTTCGCCAATCTATTTGACATAATCGAGAGATGATTAAAACGCAGCTGTAATCATTTGCCGCCGATGCCAATATGGTAGGCGAAACGCACGTCGAGAAATGTGTAATCTTTTGGTGTTCGTGGAAAATTGCTTTCACATTTTAAATTGTGTATTAGATTAATGTTATTCCGTAACTTCTTCCTATAATAATAATTTTTTTGTTTTGTAACTCGCAAATTAGAATTTTTAAAATTACAACGCATGTCTTTCTTTTTTTATTTAACCATTATTTAGGTAACTATAAAAAATAACAATCCGACATATGACAAATTTTCATTCTATAATACGATGTGAAAATACGAATCTTTTGATATTGTCAGTTTATTATGTTTTCTATCGTGGTAATGAATACGCGAATTTATAGTTTATTGATGATAATATAATAAGTGTATCCCCTTAGATTAAGCTAATCTACAAAAATATTTTTTTGTTATATCTAAAGTTTTAATCTATAGGGATATACTTAAATTATTTTCCCACCGCAAAAAATTAACGCAATAGGGGATATTGCGTTAAAATTAATAAAAATTGTAAGTACGTGTCTATGTAATTCCTAACGTATCAGGGGCGGATCCAGTACACCGCGTTGACATATGTAAAGATATGATAAACACATGTAAAGATATGATAAACAATATTATTACCTTTTCGTTATCAATTTTGTAGTATACAAAATAAAGGAGCAGTAAATGCCACTAAGCACACAGCTCTACACACTAATCATTTTTAGAATTTTAGTATATCAGCATAATCTGTTCTAAATGTTCAGGAGTGAAACGTTGACGCCTATTACTCAATTCCATTTACATGCTGAAAGAGATAACGGGAGCATATATGTATGAAGTTTTTCAAGGAGGTTACATGTATGTTGGGTTGAGAAAGCTCTACTTCTTTACTTACAAATAACTCTTTCCAATTTAGTTTTCACGCGTTGAGTAATATCTTGTTATTAAACAAGAAACTAGCATAGGTCAAATGTAATGTTTACTGCGTTAACTATTATGTATACAGGAGAAGTAAGTGTACACTCAACGTTCCATATTGATAAATACATTCTTGGAAAATGACTGTGGATGTACATTAAACCTTCCTGATCAGCTAGGCCATTGAACGTTTGCTAAATGTATGAGATAGAGAGTCTAATTATTTGATCATCTGACCAAACGTCAGTAACATATAAGTCGGAAATCGAGAAAGGAACCACCAAACCGCCAAGCGGTTATCAATGTAGTTTCCGAATAGCAAAGCTATTACATAATCGCTCTAGGAAACAACTACTCCTCGGGCTAAAGCCCCGCCAGGCATTGGATTATACCTAGAAGCGATCCTCGACCCCTTTCTCGTGTTTCTGCACGATCAGATAAGGTTTCAAAAAATAAAACCCGCCACAGGTGGGACTCGACATCTGTCCCGGATCGGAACCGAACGACATACAGCTGTTTCGAACTTATTAGTTCTCATCAGTGCCGTACACGGTACGCCGATTCAGGACAAATGCCGAATAAACTTTATGGCGTATACATCTTTATCGATACGTCAGTAACATATAAGTCGGTAATCGAGATGATAACTAATAAGTTCGAAACAGCTGTATGTCGTTCGATTCCGATCCAGGACAGGTGTCGAAACCTACCTGTTGCCGGTTTTATTTTTTGTGACCAAACGTGCCATAATAGGCTGTGTCGGTAACGGCATGATCGGAAAATCGTTTTGAAATAATTTTCTTTGAGACTGCGCTTTTAGAAATGTCTTCTTCACGTTGGTTATTAATTTGTCGATTGTGGGATATTAGCCCAAAAGTTTTTTCAAGGCGATGCAGTACGTGCGTTGAACATATTATATGCAATAAACTGACATAGTTGCATGTACTTTTAAGTGGACTGCAGATACTTTCATATAAGAAGCTGTATCGGTTGCATAGAGTAACAAATGTCCTTCATTGTTCTTCAAATCATCTCCTCTTATGTTTTTAGACTAAGTTCTTTTAGTCTAATCGACAAATTAAACTACTGTATCTAAATTTGTCACAACTAGTATATTTAAGGCAATTAATTATAGTCACTTTGGCGTGGTCCAGTGTATCCCACATTAATAACGTGTGCGATGTTCTCGTCCACATAATTCATTTGGGTTTGACCCACAGTCACCCGCCATTGTCACGCAGCTCTGAAACTATGTTTCTTTGAATTTCTTCGCACGTTGGCGCTACATAACCAGTTTATAGCGTAGACTTGGTAGATATTATTGTATTTTCCATCAATATAATTTTGTAGCAATTGTCTAAACAATGGAGTATATGTTATGTCTATGTTAAATATTGTTTTTTATTTTCCTTAGCACTCCGATTACTACTTAAACGAGTTTTATGTTCCTCAGCTGCAATATGTTTTGTAACGCTCGTTTTTATACTTCATGATACCATTGTATTTCATAAGCTACACCGTAGTTCGGTACCGTCAAAATGCAGTTCAGGAAAATCACTTACCCACTTCCACTGTAGCACACGAAAGAAGTTCACATCACATTTTAAAGTCTAATAATATTAATTCAATTTACGATAAAGTATACGTCAGCGGGCACTTGTTTCATCTTACAGTAAAAGTGTGCAAGTACTGACATAGACCCGTTCCTTATACCATAGATAGACGTTAAGTTACTGACCATTTCCGGTGTTGCATGTGGAAGATTTGATTATTGTTGTTACAAATATGAATTTTACATTTTTATTGATAATATGAAATTTCATATCTACATTTATACACACACACACATATATATATATATATATATATATATATATATATATATATATATATATATATATATATATATGTAGAACCGAATCTGGAATGCACGATATGTTTGCAGACATTAGTAATTATATTTCAAAGGATTATTAGAATGTATACAAAATGTATCAAAATAGGTTCATATCTACATTCTTAAATTTACTATATATTCATATTTATTTCCTTTTGATTTTGAACAATAAATAGTGTTCCTATATGAGCATCCAGTATGAGAATAAAGGGCTGGTACAAGCAATATATTTTCATCTTACTAAAAACATCGATCCCAAAAAAAAATAAATTACGAAAACAGTCGGATAACAGTGACGAAACTTACACATTATTTATTATATGTATGTATTGTCGCTGTTTCTGAAGGATATTTTGACACCTCTACTTCACTTTACGTACTTCCTCAAATCTTGGTCATTTGCATCTTTATAAAGCGTGAAAACACTTATGGTATGGCGGGCTTATATCTGGAGAATAAGGAGTTTGGTATCAGGTCAAAATAAGGTTCCTCAGTAGCTACTCTAATATAATGTACGATTTATGAGACTTGGCACTATAGAATATTATTGTTGATGTTGTGTTTTAAAACCCTACACTACGCCATGCCAGTCAGAAAGTGAAGAAATGCATCCATTTGTAATGCTTTACAAACCTTTACCCTTATCGTACACTGCTAAGACATAGGCCATCAAAACATATCGTGCCGTTTAAACGCGATTATGTTATGTTCTTTATTGATGCGGAATTTTCGAGTGTTGCTTTCAGTTGGTCAAAATCGGGTCTTAGTGTTCGTAGTGTTCTTATTGATTGTACATGTGTATATGCTTTTTAGATGAGAGGACCTATTCATTTATACATTAAAATACATATAAATAAATGATATAGTATAATTAAATCTACCGGTATTCGTAGTTTGATTTACTATTGCATGAGAAAAACTTAAAAGGAGGAAATTTACATCATCACACAGTACATCATGACATGTACCCTAAATACAAAAACAAAGCAAGCAAGTGTTTGTTTAAGTACACAGTAACAGTTAAATTGTTAATCCGGATGCTTTTTCAAACTTGTGATGTAAATTAAATTTAAATAAATTTTTTACACTCGTGTAATACTTGTCATACAAGTATATAGAAATACGATGGACTTCTCAGGTCAGTTCTGGTGGGGTATACGATGGGGAGTATAAAAAGTCTTCTTGGCCATTACATGGATAGGTGACCTATCGTATTCTCCTATAGAGGTGATTACAACAATGTCACTGGTACTGTGGTCTGAGGTGACGGACTGGGCCCAGTATTGAGGATACCATTGTATGCTTGAGCTGGAGCCCTAACTGGGGAAGTTTGGCACCTCTCCCTGAGTACTGGTCGTCTGCCAAAACTCAAAGCGGAACAACTTGGAATTGGGAGAAGTCCAGAGTTGTTAGGTGTCTAGAGCAGTCCCCAGGATGTCGAGAGGAGCTAAGTTATCTGGAGGTAAATAAATATATTATTATAGTCTGTGTTGGATCCTAACTGGTTTGATTTGTCTATGGTCTGTCGACGTATACCGTCATAAATGTTTGGTCCGTCCGCAGGGGGGTCTGCAGTGACGGAGGTCTTCAGAGACACGGTATTCTGTTTGGTATACTTAGGGCATTCCTTAATTATAGTCTCTGGACCACAGTCTCTCATAGTTGGCGCACTTCGCTGGTATGCTCTAGCTTCTTCGCAGCCGTTGACATGGTGCTTTCCACAATATTTTAGCCATTTGGGCTGCGCTGATCATTTGCTATACACATAGTATTGATATCGATAACACTAGTTTACCACTGGGGTTGCTCTTTGTCGCTTGAGTCGCAAGACCAAACCGTAATACCTGGTGATATTGAGAATTTTCTCGTTGCTGTCAAAGAGCTGTATTAACAGAAGTGGCATCGTTTTCCTGGCCCTTCAACATAGTATCCTCTGGACGAAAATAGAAAAATGTCCTTACATACAGAAGGACTATTTGACTTCCTCGCCTGGAGCTCTGCTGGGATCCTTCCTCGTGCTTCCTTCCGTTATTGGATATAGTCAGGGGCGGCTGGTGTATAGGTGCTGCAGAGCTGCAGAACTGCCAAAAAAATTAGATATTCGTATATTTTCGCGACGTAATAATTACTACTAAAGTTTATAAAATACCTACATAATTTCAAATGAGTGTAGTGATTACGATTTTTATACGTTTTATTTATATTTGATGTAAGAATATATATTCAGTTTCTTGTATAAATCCATAGTTTCTTTTTTAATAATTATGAAATAATAATGAAAAAACCCTTATTCGAATAGAGCATACTGCTAGTTTGAATGTTTAAAGCTCCCTGTTTAAATAGAGAAAATCTACAAGAGGTTAATAAGTTTTAAACATACTCTGGAAGACATACCTCTCTGATCTTGTATTATTATAATTTGGCAAAAAAACTATTCAATTTCGGAGTAATCGAAATAATGCACATTTAGTAAATGCGAATATAATTGTTTGAGTAAAACACATTAAAATTATATACTTACTATGATGCTAGTATCCGTTTTAAAAAGTCTAATTTCTTAGATATCAGACTGTCTGACAAGTGGAGATGATTGAGAAACCTTAACAAACATAGATACAATTCAATATTTGAAACAATAAACTTCTCGATGCGTAAAAATTAAGACTACAGAAATATATTGTATAGTAAATTTATGGGTGGAATGGTAATACTTGGTTATTAACATTAAAGGAAGATCTTTTATCTCTGATGAAAGTTTATAACCTTTGGTATATCTCATAAGAACATAAAACTTTATAAAAACCAGATAAACCAATGAGAGGGACTCCCACGATTTCAATAAAACATGAAGTTCTTGAAGATGAAGAGTAATTGTAATCAGAACATTACATTTGGTTCACCGAATTGATTCGATTCGAGAATTAATCTCTAAGTATTAGCTTCCAGCTTGTATTTCAGCCTTTCATTCAGTGTTAGCCAGTGAATGTTTTCCACCGATAAGTTTCGCTAGCTATCCAAGTTGATGTGAACGTCAAGTCAGTTCATCGACAATAATGGTAAACTTGTCTAAAGGCATTTTCGAATGATGACACTATATGTATATCTTTCGTGATTCTACCATATTGTTGGAGAATTATAATCGTCTATTGGAGACAAAGGAAGAGTTAATTAAAATAACAATACAGTAATTTTAAAGGTTGCTTATTTCGAAATATGCGTTTGGCATATTAATTAATTCTTTTTGTGTGTTTAAAATTAAGGATGAAATTAAATAGTAGAATAATTATTATAATTAAAATAAAGATTACTTCTTAATTGCTTATATACGAGGTGACGATTAAAAACGAAATATCCTGAATCGCTAAGCTGAATAGCAAAGTAATCTAAAATTAATTTCTTGTTGAAAAATATCAAAGGGTAAATAGATTAAGTTATATATATTTCTTAAAAAAGCTTTCAACCCTAATAATAATATTATTTTACATAAGGTTATATAAATCAAGGTTATTTTAGATATAATGATGTATGTGTTTAGATATTTGATCATAAATAGTTTAACGGTGTTTAGTATGTAACAGTTTAACATTCCACTTCTTATATATAGGGTGTCTCAGTTGGAACTACAGCAAATACATAACTATATTTGAATGCGCGCCATTTATTTGAAGAGAATGAAGCATTACCACTATCACAGTAAATGGGGAATGCTGTTGTGACATATTAAATAATTTCGTTTTCCACCAAATTGATAATTTGGATTTGAGTAAAATGTGGCATCAGCAAGACAGTGTCACATGTCATACAGCACGTGCAACCATAACTCTGTTGCATACCAAATTTCCTGATCATGTTGTCTGGTGGAATGTTGACATCAATTCGCCTGCGAGTGTTTATTTACATGATTAAACACCACTAGACTTTTTAATTTGAGTTTATGTCAAGGAAAAAGTATTCGCCATTCAGCCAGCAACAGTCAATAACTTGAGAGCAAATATTCAACATGTTATTCGGGAAATAGAGCCTGTTCTATGTGCCCATGTTATGGACAATTTTGCTAAGCGAATGATATTATGCCAGATGAGTTGAGGCGGCCATATGAAAGATATTCTTTTCCATTTGTAGGGGCGACGTCTCCATTTGAGGTTGAAACTAAAAAACCTCAATTTGTTAAACAATATTAGTTTTATTCACAAGTCACGTCCTATAGTTCCAAATTAGACATCCAGGCATGTTGGCGTCGTACGGTTTGTAAATGACAGTCGTTAAATATTGACGACCTATTTTTGACAGAACATAAATGGCGCGCAATTCAAATCTTATACTGTAAGACCTTATAGTTGATGGGGTTTATGGTCGTAATTCAATTAAACATTTCTGCTAATAGGAATGTATATTTATAATGCTTACAGTAATTCACAGGAGACGCGGTAGGTTAACAAGATCAGTTCAACATACGTAAATAATAAATCAGTTTAATATACGAATCTGGCGCTTAGAACTAACTATAAGCATAATTGGCGCATAAAACTTTTCAAAATCTTCAGTTTAAATAACAAACTTGATATAAACTAATATAAATCCTGTCAGGGGACTGGAATCTTTGATGTAGCAGCAAAAACAGTCTTCCAGTTTTTCTCGAACCCTAAAAGATTATACATTCTTCTACGCGCGGTTCGCCAACCAAGTTGGCCCCATCGGGAAATAATTAAAACTGAGCTTTAATCATCTCCGGATGATACCAACTAGGTTGGCGAAACGCGCCCAGAATCGTGTAATATTTCGGTGTTAGTGGAGAACTGGTGTGTTATTTTAATATAAATTAGATTTAATAGATTTAATATATCGTCGTAGATATAAAGTTAAGGTAAATGAACT
Source organism: Rosalia funebris (assembly GCA_037954035.1). Lineage (NCBI taxonomy): Eukaryota > Metazoa > Arthropoda > Insecta > Coleoptera > Cerambycidae > Rosalia > Rosalia funebris. Next base: position 33,042,737 of record JAZFAV010000002.1, read on the forward strand.
AGGTGGCTTGCACGGCCATTTAATTGGATTTTTTTAACTCGTCAATCTACCATAAAACGTTTGGTTGAAATATATATCTTCTTATATAATGTGGGAATTACTTTACTGGGTTGGAAGAGTTAACAATCTTCAACAAGTTACTGCAATATGATATGGATAACTACAGAGGCGTAGCGTGAGAGAAGAATCTAAGGATGTGATAAAAATTTTATAAGGGAGAGGTATAGTCGGATGTAGGGTAGGCCATATGAAAATGGTAAAAATAAAAAAAACACTAACCTAAAATTATTATGCCGAAGTATATATTCTAATTTTTAAAATGAAGATCAATTCTTCGGTTTTTGTTTGTCCAGCGAAAACGTCTATCACTGTTTCTTCAAATGTTGGAGACGATCTCATATCTTTTAACAAGGCACTTTCAATATTTATTAATGCTGAAGCTGACAGTCTTCCTTGCTTTTGAGATTTTCACAGATAAGTCTTTATTCTCTTTAAACAAGAAAATGATCTTTTCGCGGAACTGCTTGTGGCAGGAATAGTCAAAATTAAACGACACAATTTTGATGACTCCGGAAAAACAGAAGTTAATTGAAGGGATATAATATGTTGGTGAAGCTCAAACACAGTGCTCTTTTTCATATCGGGATTATTATAAATCACTGAAAGTTTACTTTTTAAACGATTTGCGTCAAAGAATGTTCCATATGTATCTACTAAGGGAGAAAAAAATCCGTCAGGAAAACGTTTCACGAATGAAGTAAATTGTGTGGAATCTAGATTTAAGAATTTCAGTTTAGAAATTTCATTTAATCGTTCCCTAATGTTCAAAGTAATAACATTCAAAATTTAATAAAACAATCGTGCGTAGGTGCTTTTCTTATCTTCTTCAGGAATTAAATCCAAACGTATTCTTTTACTTGGTGGTTGATTTTCTAACACAAATCTGTCTATACGGTCTCAAATGTCACTAAACTCGTTTCTCAGTTTTTGAATATATGATTTGACATCGGCGATCTTTTTATTGCAGTAACTAATATCTGATATTTTTGTCTGTAGAATTTTAAACAGACTCTCGGAATGTGGGAATATTGCAGAAAGCACTACTAAGAAAAAATTAAAATCAAAGTCGCGCAATGAAGCTAAAAGGCCTCTAGCACAAATAACGGTTTCTCGATCCCATTCCTCATTTTCATTTTCCACGATTACCTGAAACATCTCTTCCAAATCTTCCTTATGTTATGGCGACAGTCACCAAGATGCGTTTACATAATCGCATAACTGAGGCCGGAAATAACGACAACGACAACGAAATCCATTCGAGGTTCCACTGTTGATTGCGTAAGATCACTGATCTTTTCGCCCTTCTAACGCGTAGCTTGGATGTAACGTGGACCATCGCATTTCAACACTGCAGCAAGTAACGCGGGAGTCCAATAATTTCGAGCGCCTTCACGGCCGATTTGAAATAAAAAAGTTGATAGTAACGTTTAACGTAAATAATGTATGTTTGCGGTTGTTTTAAAATAATAAAAAAATTGTAATAATTGAATAAATCGATGGAACTTTTAAATAACAGTAATTTGTAAAATTTTCAAGGGATGTGACGCATCATTCGCATCCATGTACACTACGCCCTTGGATAACTAGTTAATCTCATCATGTAAATTTTCTAATTAATTGAGGCAATTCTTCATTATATGGTTATTTCGAATACCTGCCAGTTATCAGAAGATGTAGCTCACTGTATAGTAATCACTTAGGAGTTTCATAAAGCTATCTACAATTATTTTTAATGTGCAAATAACTTTTGAGATGTTTAGAAATTATGTCTTATATAAATGAAAAATTATGACAAATTTATTGATTTTCAAAAACAATAGTTTATAAATTTTTCTTTCAAAATTGCTCTCGAGTGAGTAGATATTCTTGAGATGAGTATTTATTTTCATACGGATACTACATTGCAAATTTACGAAAGTTACGTGAATTTGGAATGCTTTGAGTGGATGTAGGGCCACGTAACACTACTGCTCCTTATCTTAATCGTTATTAGTATACTCTTATATCATATATACTTGGAACGAATTAAGCAAACCTTTATTTAAAACTAGCTGTAAACCTGGCTACGCGTTGCTGTGGATTCTTACCTGTCACAGGTATGACAGCTAGTAGGTATATAAAAATACACGTATTCGAATGCAACATTGTGTCAAAATTTCAAAGCAATCGGTGAAGAACTTTCGTAGACTTAAGATTTTGAACAAACGAAATTTACATTTTTATTTATATAGATAATGGTAGTGACTATATCGCAATTATTTTTACGAGAATACAGCATTAAAACTAATCCTTCTGTCCTCTAAATACCAGTGTTAACTCATGTTCTATAATATCGATAGATATCTTAAAATGTACAACAATAATTCAGATCACAGTCTGTACTAAAAATAAGTTGGAAGTAAAACATTGATTAGCTTATGCATTCTGTTTAAAATAGTAACTTAAAAATTATATTTTATTATACATGGAAAGTACCAATTTTTTAAATAAGTAAACTTCGACAATTATTTTTTTTCTAATGGAGTGGTATATTTTTTAATGCCACATTATGGTATATCATATTATTTGGTATCATCGTTTCCCAGGTTTTTATACCTACCTTTAATAATTTGGCAGAGATATTAAAAAATAATAATAATAATTAGGATTTAATATAAAAAAAGATTAGTAGACATTTATGGTATAATCGAAAGTGTAATGCTATTAAAAACAAAATTATTGAAATAAATATTAACATATATCACTCACATCAGAATTACAGTATTATATATACACTACAACTAACAGTAGAGGTATTTAACGAATAAGTAGCGTTATTGCCATGTATATAGCTCCACCTATATTATGCTTCGTATTTTTTACGTGTTTTTACATTGATACTTTAATTCACTTAATAGCGTTGAAATATATAGGCGCAAAATATACACTACGTTCATTTCATTGATGAGATAAAAACCATCGATTAGAGAATGTCTCTCTAGTTACCATATTGAAAGAAGAATTTCATGTAAACTTACCATTACTGTGGAGTCCCCAGATTATTGTATACAGAAATATTATAGCGTGAGTGACATTTAGTTTCTTTAGAGTCTTTCAAGATAATACTAATTTTCTAATTATAAACACTTTTTTGATTCATTGACGTGTCATTGATTTACATCCTAATTCTGTCCAGAATAAAGCTACAGGGGCAAATATGACTTCTTAGTACTCTTCCCTATATCTTCACATATAGCTTGTTATCGTACAAGTGTATTCATGTGCAGCTATATCCAACAATATTCCCATATCCTTTATTATAATGCACAATTATTTATACATAACTAATGTATATAATAGCTCCACATAATCCAAATTTGGTTGAAGATTATCGCTAATCTACAAATGCATTATTATTTATTATACCAATTCTTATTACGCAAGAAACAAAAGTTTTCGAAAGAAAGAACTAAAGAAAATATTCAAAATTCTACATTGTGATAACACTTGGAGTATATTATGACACATTAAGTGTACAGTTAAAGTGAATTTATAAATTTTGTGCTACATTGCCTGATGGACAAACTTTTCCTGATTCTGCTCAGTCTCTTCGGAAGGATTTTGAAGATCAATCGGGTTAAATCTTCATAAGATATAGAAGAGGCAGTTATCTCATCTCTTGCAATCCCTGCCCAAATATTTGCCTTTTGATATTACTATGATGTACTTGTTTCGGATTTTCTTTTGTAAGCTATTAATATTGATGACTATTGGTGCCACCTTTAAGAAAAAAAAAACAAGTCATTAGAATAATATGTCCCTAGGTAGAAGGAGATCAACGCTGTACACATCATTTGACAATATCCCATTCTCCTATCTGGATCACCTTCACATACATTTCCTCCACTACCTTTAATTCGTAGGGATGATCTCACAAACGAGAAATAGACATTATGATTCAAAACCAACTCGCGAACGCCATTATTTGGATTCTGAGTTTGTACGCTGTAGCATTCATCACGAGAATTTCAGTTTTATGAGTTTCAGATAAATACATTTTTCAAAATAGCTAAATGATTCTACCAATAAGTTACTAATACAAAGTGACAAAGAAAATATCAGTAATGAACTGGGAGCTTGATAAGTTTTATTTTATTTACATATCAAAGGAAATAGAAATAAATATACAATTTTTTTATTACATATAAAGAACTTCTGAGTAGTTAGTTATAGATATTTGAAGTTAATTAAAATATCAGAAGATTTAAACATTCTTTTAATAGTTAAGAACTATTAAAGGAATGCTAAAGAATGTGTTTAATAGAGATTTTTATTACACATCTTCTTACTCTTACTTTAGCTTCTATTACTCTTTCTTCTTCTATTACTATTCTTTTTGCCTCGTCGATTTTATTTCGTGTTCGGCCAAAGTTATGGAAGAAGTACATATGTAAAGAATTAAATACGTAATCAAGACGAATTTTAAGCTTGACCATGAGAAAATGTAAATGTAAAAAATAAAGTCCTAAAAGAGAAAGAATCGTTGTCATACGTTGACTGGTGTTGACGTTATCAACAATTTATTCAAAAAAAAAAAAAAAATCCAAAAGAAATTTGCAGACCTGATATTTATTGTATAAATTCAGCATTGTCTCGAGATATATACGAGCTATGATATCGTTCTCCAAGCGAACTTATTAAGTTAAATAAGTAACTTATTAAGTTGTAAATATTTCAGTCCTCCACTCTAGAGCCCTAAAACTCTTCTATTTCATTTCTAAGTAAGATACTGCTACAAGTCATAAAGTGCGAAAAATTCATGAAATATTTGACGCAGCTAATGCAAAAGAATAAAATTTTCTAACCAATTGGATGGAAGAAGTGAATGAGGATGAATATTCTCTAATGAATATTGTTTTACCGTTTTCTATTAATGTGTAAATATAATTCAACTGTTATTCAGTATTGGTCGTAAGAAAATTAACATAAGTTTTACGAACTCCGCCCACAGTAATCTACAAAATTTAATATTTGGGCAAGTACGAGTATACTGCGTGAATATGTTATTTATATTGACGATAATTGGGATCTACTTCAACAGAGGAAATCGTATCTAGCAATTTTGCGAAAAATGGTGATGTATTCGACTTGGCAAAAAGATGTAAAAACCCATTCACTCGCTAGGCTGCTTATGGCAATACTAAACTAGATCATTGGATATTAACTTAACCTATAGTTAAAGCACTACTGTCAGTTTTATTTAATTTCTCATGTAAAATTCTTGTTTCTTAAAATCGAATTATTATTTACATTCCTTAATGATAAAGATAAATGAACCCAAATGATATCGTTTTAAAAAACGTTGTCGAAAATTAATACTCAACGAGTAAGCAAATCGCAAAAATATTGCGCCTCCTCCTCGCTCATATCGAAAGAACCTCCGGAGCATGCCTCTAGAGGCTTAGAAACAAAAAACAAAAGTTACCACGTTGTTCGTAAGGGTCGATTTACTATATTGATTTTGTCAAAAAGCCGAAATTCGAACGAAAAGCATTTCCTACATCGACCTAAAATTTCGTAACACACACACACACACACACACGAAAACAGCCGTTTAGTAAATAGAAGAAGATTATTAGATTTTGACATTAGATTTTGCTAATGTAGAAATAAAATGGAATTTGCCAACAGTCAACACGAGATATCGTGTAGATAGGATTCAATTATATGCAAATTATGTTCAACCTCTCTATGATCGAACAGTAATTGTGTCTTCTGTATATGGCCATTACGTTCAGTATAATATTAACGTAGAAATTCACTGTATTTTTTGCAAAAAAATTAAAAATAGAGCTTCCTATTGTAGAATTTATCAGTTATATAGGGTGTCTCAGTTGGAACTATAGGATTTGAATTGCGCGCCATTCCTGTTTCGTCAAAGATAGGGCGTCAATATTTAACCACTGTCATCTACAAACCATACAACGTTAACATGCTGCGATTAACAGTTCAACAATGAATAGTTTATATACACCTGCTCTATGGAAGTGGTCTGTCAAGAGTCACCACCCATTGGATTTTAAAGAAAGATCTGTCAGCATACAAAGTTCAGTTGGCACAACAATTAAAAGTTACAAATAATTTACAACATCGTACATTTGTTAATTGGGTGTTAGAAAAGAACCAAGGTGGTACTGATTTTTACAACAAAGTTTTGTTTAGCGATGAAGCACATTTGCAGTATAAGGGATATGTCAGCAAATAAAATTGTCGAATTGGGGTGCTGAAAATCCTGAACATGTTGTTCACGAAAAATAAATGTATCCACAGAGATGCACGGCTTGGTACTGGAATTTTGGAGTACTGGAATAATTCGACCATACTTCTTTTAAAATAAAGCTAGTAATGTTATCACAGTAAATGGGGAATGCTCTGATGACATGTTAAACAATTTCTTTTTCCATTAAATTGATGATTTGGATTTGAAGAACATGTGGTTTCAGTAAGACGGTGCAACGTGTCCTACAGCACATGAAACCATAACTCTAGTTGCATATAAAATTTCTTGATCATGTTGTCTTGCAGAATGTTGACATCAACTGGCCTGCAAGATCATGTGATTTAATATCACTGGACTTTTTTTTGGGGTTATGTCAACGGAAAAGTGTGCGCTACCCAGTCAGTAAGAATCAATGACCTCAAAGAGAACACTCAATGTATTACTCGGGCTATAGAGTCAGTTTTATGTCCCGTGTTATGGACAATTTTGCTAACCGAATGACATCATGTCATTTTGCATATTGGCGTTCTATGGTCTGTAGATAACAGTCGCTAAATATTAACGTCTTATCTTTGACAGAAAACAAATGGCGCGCAATTCAAATCCTATAATTCCAACTGAGACATCCTATAGAACTCAGGCAGCAATGTTTTCTAAAAAGACGAACTCAAATAGTTTTTTAGACGCCAAAGGTAAAATGTAAAAGAAATATATATTGTTCATATTATTACATTTTTTCTTTCTATAAATACAAAGGCGTAATGCGTGAAATTGCATTCTATTTAATATTTCTGGATTACTGATGCATAATGCGCACAGTTTGGTGCACAATAGATGTGAACAGTCCTAGTGGATTCAATTAAACTAGAAATTATTCATTTAGTTTATTTCATTAGATTTTCTATAAATTAGCCATTTTTAAAGCGCAATTGAAATAAACCGTCTGTCATGCAATAATTAGGGCGAGATAATGGACATTGAAGTGAAAATTATCTGTAGAATCGTCTGAAACAATTATTCGACTTTCATGTTATTTGGAATAGGTTTCCTAATTACTTAAAACAGCATTGAATATTTAGCAGTATATTGATAGAAATGAAAAATAGTTGAAAACATGTTTAGAACGGTATTATTTATTGATTATAATACTACATTTGCATTTATATAATATATTTTTTATTAAAGTGTGTACGTGCACATGTTATTCTCATGTTATTAGGCAATTCATTTCGGAGCACACAGCGAACACACAGAGTGGTGATAAAATTTCCATTTTATTCATAATTTTGTTACTAAATGATATTTGGAGCGTTTTGAAACACTCCGATCTAATGAAACATTTGTTGCCTATAGACAAAAAAGTAACAAACACCATTTTAAATTAAAATTGTTGAAGAAATATAAACTTAATAAACTGATTAATTATTCTGTTACTGTTACTGTCACGTTGGCTCAGACAGGCAGAGTTTTTAAATATTATACTTAGTAAGCAATAAAATGTCAAAAGAAGGGCTTTGAGTTAAAAGTCTCTAATGATAGTTGGATATGGTGACAGATTAAGATCTGATGAGAAGACTTGTCAGTAGTTTAATTAAGAATATTCTGATAGACCATATATTTTAAGATCAGTAGTAGTAGCCTAATTTAAATATTATCGGAAATTGGTAGTGGAAAATATTTATCACACAAGCCAGACCTTAAATCAGTGAAAACATTAAGACCGGCTGTAGACTACAGACTTTTTATCTGCCGACAGTTTATTTGGTTGCTTGTTGTTAAACATCAGGGGATTTCCTAAAATTATTTACTCTGTAAAATTAAATTTTGATTACCTTGAGTTGGTAATCAAAATCTGAAATGCTCTACCATTAAAGTTATCATAGAAACAAGCAACCAACTAAATGTTGGCCGATAAAAAGTCTGTAGTGTATGGCCGGTCCAAATATATTATAACAATATTAACCGGAAGTATGGTAATTTTATTTCCTAAATAGGCCGAAGAAAGTGTGGAAATATTTAATATTCAATATTAATGTCGATACAATCTTATGCTCTTGAATTTTATCTTTCAACATTTTGTATATCCAACATACATATTTCCATGGATAGCTTGTCAAAACTATTAGTAAGGCATATTGAAAGATAATAAAATATTTCTTTATGGGAAATCTTTATGGAATAATTTTTAATCTCTAGCAATGTTTCATAATATTTTTCATAATAATATATTACCATCACTATTATTATTAACATAATAATAGTATTGTACAACTTTAAATTATAACCAAAACATAATATTGTTTTTTCTATCGCTCATGATAATTTTTTATGATTAATATGCCGCCATTTTTTCTAAATATATTGATTAGATGATAACAGATAAGGCCAACAAAAATATTTCACACTGCACTTTCCGTTAGCCACGAACATTTCATATTCCACGAACTAACAACTTCACAGCCAGAATTTACACTACTACCAGAAATATATTTTTCTCATTAAAGACATATTTAAATCATAACATGGAATATCCAATATCAATCACAAACTCGAAATATGTGCTCTCCAAGACTTGATCGTTCAACTAACTATCTTTTACATAATGTAATAGCGGAAGTAACTTGAAGTTTTATGCGAAGCTGCCTTTTCTAGACGCTACAAATTTCGATAAGAATATGTGGAATTACTCCCGAAAATATTTTATGATTACATTCTTAAGTTCTACCGCCTGTTACGCCAACATAACAAATTAAGCTTACCTCTCGCATGTTCTCGTTAGAATTCGTAACTGCTGATTTCTTGTCGTTGGTGCGAGGTGTATTAAAATAACGTTAATACATATATAAATTTTAAATGTAGTGCAATTCTAAATGCGTACTACTAACTAAATATTTATCGTCCTTTCTGTATCAGATGGTATCAGCTCGGTATTGCATTAATAAAACATTAAGATATCAAACAGTGAATGGTAATTGTCGATATTAAAAATTGCGATTACAATTAAATAAAATAATGTATGAAAAAACAAACTAAGTAAAAGTAATTTCTTACTTTTTCCTATTCTTATTAGCGGAACAATGCCTTACCCATCTACTCTGATGACATCGACTGCTTTCAAGTAATATGGTTAAATAACTGGGCTGTTCTATTAGTACAGATATCGTTCTCAAAGAATAATTACTGAGATTTATTTAATTGTATATCCAGAGACCATATATTGATTATTTTATTTCAATATAGCTAAACTATTTTTTGATTCATTGTGGCAAAAATCCTCACTATGCAATCTATTGGTAATTATTTTATTGTTAATTTTCAGTCGCAAGATCTAACAACTAAGAATGACCTTTCTAAAAACAAAATCGTGTGGTGTGTTGCTATCGAACAGTATAGAAATAAAGATTTTCTGTTTTTCTTATTGAGCGTCTGAGATTTTATACAGTCTCTCACATTTTATTGTTTGAGTAATATACTGTGAAGGTTTTTTATCAATTGATTTATATGCAATGGAGTTTTGTGTTCGAAATAGTTAATTTAAGATACAGATAATGAGTAATATAATTGTTAAATACAATACTATGCACTATTAAGTTATTTGTGCTTAAAATATATATGTATGTGCATAAAAAATAATAAGATGTAAAAGATACGATCAGTTTTTTAGCGTTGTTATTATATAATTTCAGGAAGTTCAATAACTCTTTCAGTTTTAAAGTTTATAAAGGCAAAGTTTTGAATATAAAAGTTTAGAAGCCGAGCGATGAATACTGATGCATATTCTAATTTGCTTATTTCAATATCTTATTTCAGTATGCGTCTCCTCAGGTATCTCTGAACTAAAGTTAAACTGAATTTAATTTTGAAATAATTTAAATTAAAACTTTTGTCGTTTTTATGTATGCTTTTGCTTATATTCCAATATATTAACCTCATTAGACTATAAATTTCTTCAGGTGTTTCGATAATAAGATTAAATCGAATTTAATTTAATAATTATAAATAAAAATTAAATAAACAATTATGTATATTTATACATAAACTTTATACAGCGAGTTCGTAAATATTGCAACATATTCCATAAAACTGTTATCAGGAAAATAAAAAAACAGGATTTTGACAGTTTTCTTAAATGGTTTAAATTCCTTATCTGATGATGCTATTTCAAAATATTTTAATAAAAGCACATTGTTTACGTATGATGTATGTGATATGATGAAAAATAATAATTAATACCAACAAAAACCTTTAAATTAAGTGCTTAATATATCAACGTTCATGTTCACCATTTGATAATGTTCACAGAACGTTCGTTATTTAGCGTTTGAGGGTTAATTATAGTTAGTCTTACTTTATTCTGAATTCTGTATTTTAATGCCTTAATAATATTTAGTCTGTTAATATATATCTGCGGTTATTTTGGTACTATATTGATTGTCCTAGTGCCGAGATTTTCATTATTTGGATACAGTATTACAGACTAAGAATATATCTGCTCTTCAAGCAATTCTAAATAATTTTCAGCAATTAACGCAATTACTTCTGTAATTAAAAATAAAAGTTAATCGTCAATAAAATATGGTTCTACAATTCCTTGTGCTGTCAACAATTCCTGTGGCATCCATACGCCTGAGAACTGCATGTATCCTTCTATTATTCAATGAGCATTTTCAGGGGCCTAATATCTGCAGCTTTTTTATTCACTGAGCCATTTAATTGATTTAGTCAGAGAAAATATAATTTATTTTGTGAGTTGGTTAAAGACGATTTCTCTTCGCAGCTAATAATATATTCAACTGTGTATCCTTCGGAATGGCAGGACGATCTTTGGTTATTATAACAAGATTTAAATTTTGCTTCTATTTTGGTCGTTCACGATGCTTATCATTAAATAATTTACGAACCTCAGTAATAAACCTAAGTAACAACTAAAGCAAAAATAATTCAAAATTTTAGAATAAATAGAATAATTCGCAAAAAATTCGAAGCCACGTTAAGTAACGTAAAAACAATTTAGAAACAGCAAAAGGTAAAATTTAGTAGCTGTAAGTTAGTAGTAGCTAGTAGAAAAGTAACTACAGTCAGTGTCGTTACGTAAGAATGGAAATATATACTACTGAAAATGTTAATCAATTTAATGAAAGTAGTTACATTACTATCATAAAATTTAACGCATCATATGTAAAAAAATGATCTCTTAAATATCACAAGGTGTTGTCATTTGAATAACTCTTGATGACTTCATATCAGCGATGATGTAAACAAATATATGGTATGTATATAAAAAAGGAAAATAGATTTATCTGAATATTGTTTTTCTACCTGCGCAGTAACAATATTATAGAATTTGATTCAACCTTTATGTTCTCCCTGCATATGAACATGATTTTACATCAATATTTTATGTCTCAATTTTGGACTAGTTCCGCTTCATGTACCTAGTTTTTACCCATTTATTTTTCTTAGTTATATCGTAACAAGCATTGTATATAAGATATATGCAATGTGTCTTATTTAAAATGAAAACATCCGGATATTGTCGTTATTTTTTGAAATTCAGGTTTGGGCTTCGGCACAATTGTAGTCATATACAAGAGCTTCAAGGTAACCAACCTTTTAAGCAATAAACTAAGACAACGGCAGCCCCCAAATGGGGCCAAATATATTTTACTTCGCGTTGAAGATTAAAGAAGTTAAAGTTTCGGGCACTTTTTATAAATATGGCTATTTATAAATTAATACTATACTATATATTATTATAATATATATAATAAATACTATTACCTTTATTACCAGTGCAATTCAATGAAACATTAATTGATGGTGCTTCATTAGTGCATCCAACAGTAGTAGCATATGTGTAATTGTATTCAGTAACGACGATGGTTAAAGTGCCATGGCCGTCCCTAAGGCGGAAATAAAGCAGAACTTGTTGAGAAATTAGTCTAACACTTATATTTATAGTATGCTTGAATTGATTAATATATTAATAGTTAAAAAAATAAGATTAATAATAAAAAATATAAATTAGAAAACATTATTAGAAAATTTTAATTTTCATTTTTTAACACTTTTATATTCTACTATAGGAGACATTTTTTTAAATAATCAACTTACGCCATGAATTTGTTTACATCTTTCAATCAAACAAGTCCTTACTACTTTTACCTATAAAGAACATTCATCATTTGAGTTTATAGCATGAACTATTACGTTAATAATTAAGTGAATGAAAATAACTTGATTACATTTTAGGAGGATGAGGCAGCGTACTCTTTTCATTGTCGAACCTGCGCTGTTCGAAGTTAAGTAACAAATTGCACGGATGCGACTTGGATGGGTGACGCATGGTCTCATTCTCATGGTGCCGCGATGGTGCTGACTTGGTATTTGGTAACAGGGTGGCAACTGGGCCAAATACTGGGTACATTGTCTGCGTGAGTTCGATTCTCACCAGAGGGAACTTGGCACTTCCCTCAGGGCTGGGCGTTTGCCCGCGTTTATATGTGTGACTTTCCCCTACACAAGCCTGCTGTAGGCTTTCTGGGGAAGGATGTTTAGTTTCTGTGTGTCCAAACATGATTTTTTTACACAACTGATGGGATCAGGATGTTCTGCTGTTGGACCACTTTCTCCTTCGAAATGAAATGAGCAAATATATGTCTTTTATTAACATGATGAATCAGTTGGAATTGATCATCACCTCATCCACGCCTTTTAACTCACAAATCACATTTAGCACATTTTGGATAAATTTTTAAATGTTTTTGCTTCGTTGATTTAATAAATTTTCGACGATATTCGATACAAGGCTTTGGAAAACTAATAAAATAATATAAATTGTCCAAAAAATGATTTACTACGCTTGTCGCTGAGACATATCCTATAACAACAACGTTTTTTTGCTCCTCTCTTTACTGAAAACGTAATATATTTTAATTAAAATGCTTGTATTATATTGTACTTTAAGTGTATAATATTTAAAACTCTATTACTGATAGTAAATTGATAGCTAAATGTTTCTTTCCTTTAATTACATAGAAAACATTATATTCACAGCTATACACGTATAAAGTGCCCGAAAAACATGACAGAAATTGACGTATGCGCACAAACAATTTTCAGCTATGAAAATGTCTATTACAATCACATACACTACATAAGAACTACTTTGTCAAAGACCATCCTTTGAATGTTATAGGTATATCTTTCTATCGAATATTTTATTAATATAGCTACTTAATAATACCCATGACGTATCCCATAATTCATTTGCTATATATGTTTAATATTTTTTGGTGCTTTATATTGTTGCGAAAATAAAGTAAGATATTAATCTATTTTCGTATGGGGTAAATGAGAGAAGTGAAGAATAATATTAGCAATAAATTTGAGAATCAGAATTCAGCAAGAAACTTATTATGTTTTCTAGAAATATATGATAACAAAAAGAATCATTTAATGCTTGTCCAAAATGAGTTCTGCAACATATAAATAATACAACAAACATTCAGCGTGTTGTGAAATACTTACTCATGCACACAATACGTACATCAGATTATGTACGAGGCGCTAAACTTTTGATATGTCTAAGTTATAAATTTAAATGTGAGATGCATTGTATTGAAATATTTTTGTTGAATATAATTATTAATAGGGAAATAAAAATAATACATAACGGGTAGAGAAAGAAGACGCGGTTAAGAATCCAGTTTCTAATCATGATAGTGGATTAATCCTTTAATGCTCCAAATACGAATTCTTTAAAAATAGCTTTTATTTTTTTCTTTTTATACATTAAAATAAATTGAAAGAAATTATAGTATGTATTTTTTAAAAATATTTTAATTGCTGCTAATTTTATTGTAACCGCGACGAGAAAGTCCCTTCGGAAAATTGTGAGTTATCCAGTAAATTAAATGCTGTAAGTACAGAAGATCACGCACACATAATAGTAAAATTGAGGTATTGGATTAACAGCAGGGTTTTTTAGCTTTAAGAACTAGATTTCTAAGATGGTGACAGTAATATGGTTTATGATAACTTCTTGTTCAATATTTTTTGTACACTGTACCTGAGATAAGTGGGTATTGAGCCGAGGGGTGCGAACCGCTCTTTACTCGACTCATCGCTATAGATCTAAACCACTTCCTACGGGGTGCGCTCGTCTTTTCCCTCGTCAGCCTCGTCCCCTCGTCAAGGGCAAAAAATACCCTTTGCGCAGCCTAAGCGAGACAAATAGCGAAAGGACTCACCTTCTCTGATCCTGACTCGCTGGACCCCGCAAGCTGAGGTCTCTTCGGCACTTCTTCTTGTCTTCTACGTTTCTTCTATCTTAGTTGGCTGTCAATTACCGGGGGTCTCTTGTTTGTCACGAGCCCCGGGGTCCGGGGGTATGATATTTTGTCTGTCCAGCGATCTACGTCTTCGCGATGTTCAGCGATTTTGATCACTGGGATGGGATTAGAGTTGTGTAATTCGGGACGGGGCAGGGCTAATTCCAGAGGATAGGGAATTTGGGAAAGCGAGTCAGCTCGCTCTCTCGGCGTGGGTGTAAGGTCGGTTTGGGTGTCTCTTTGTCGGTCCCCTAAAAACCTAACAGAGATTAGGATTTGTTGTTGTCGGACTTGCTCCACCTGAAACAAGAAATCAGAGGTATTTAGTGTTTTTTTATAGCCCTGCATTCACCACAAGTTGAAGATTCGCTTGTTTATGAGGCTTTACGTCTTCTAGGTCGTAGTCCATCGCTGCTCTTACTAGCGGGTTCTGATGACCTTCCACTTCCACCAAGTTTTTCTGGTTCTTTGCTTGATCCTCTCTAGTACTGTCGTATACTGGAGGTCCCTCAGAATGTCTGGGTTTCTCACGAAGCACGGGATTGCCTTGGTTTATCGCAGCGTTTTATCATGTTTTCAACGGCCTGAAGTTCTGTACTGACTAATCTGCGCAGGCGTACACCAGCTGGAACTGGAGGATATTCTATGCCCTAAGAACATAGGTGTTACCTTGGCTAGGATATTCATGGCACGTCCCGCCGTGCCACCTTAGAGTATACTAAATTTCCATTTACTTTACACAAAATTATCTGTGATTTGTTGTCCAAAGATACTGAATGCGACATAGAACCAATTAAATATAAAAAAATATAAGACGTATATAATTCACTTACTACTTCACTTGGTAGTAATTAACAGCAATAGGAACTAATAAATAATATACAAGATGCTAAATAAAAAGTTACCATTGTAAGTATATTTATAAATATCGAAGTTTCTTAGAACTATTGTTATGATCTAAAAAAAAACCTAAATAATGTTTCAATTAGTCAGGTAATATTGGACGAAATAAAATGTTGCTTTTATTAGTTCTTTACAAATTTATCTCTTGACATCCTATTCGAAAAACACTAATATTACTTTTATGTATTTTTCGTGTTTCGCCGGAGTTCTACGCGATTTAACTTTCATAAACACTATTGTCTACTTTTACGGATTACGAGTAGCATAGCACCTGTCTACTGAATGATATATGGGAATAAAAAATACAGGCGCAATTCATCCATCCAGAGTGTCACACTAGATGATGAAATATTGATACTATAATAGTATCAATACGAATTCAGTTATGATAAAGAAATTGTGGTAGAACTCAAATTTATTTATTTTATTTACCGACAGTTTTTAAATTGTCATCAGCTCCACAACACAACTCTAGTTATATTTCTAATAACAATAAAAAAATAATGATTACCTGCACCACAACATATTACATATTGTAGGTGTACCTATTTAAATGCATACTATAAACTATGTATACCAAATATCATAATATTTATTAACATTACATTTCGTATGTAATGTTTGTTATCTATTGACTCCTAACAGATGGTTTGTTTCTATCAAATTTGACACAACCTGTATCCTGTACCAGAGAGATTACCTGTATCCTCTCAATCTTTTAATTGGTCGAGTAACGAAAATTACAAACTACCATAGTTGAAGACATTCTTTTGTGTGTCCAATAATCTATCTAGGCTTGAAAGAATTAAAAAGGTGTACAGTCTAATAAAGTGAGTTAAAAGTGTGAAACAAGTGAACGCTATTAGCACTATAATATTGTGAACTTCCTCAAGTGTTACCTCTGGATAGAATACGGAGAAAATCACGGGCTATCGCCGCAAAACGCGGCAAAAAAGTAAAGGTAAGTCACAAAATGCTGTGAGTGGATTATGTAACGTGAAAGAAAAATTATGAAAAAAAAAACAATTATTAAATATTTATGAATAATCTCATGAATAAAATTCTACATTAATTTTTATTTTCCAGGTATTTTTACAAATCTACTTAAGCTGTCACATTTTTTAAATTAAATCCTTACTTTTCAGTTACAGAATAAACAAATAATAATTTGCTTTGCTGTGTTGAAAAATATCCTGTAGGATAGTTCTGTCATCATAAAAAAAATACATTTTTATTAATATGCCAATGTTGGCGTGCTGTGAAAAGCCATCTTTTTCGTATTTTGTGTCGGATATAGATTTATGAGCAATTGAGCTAGAGAAGTTTTATGTGATTATAAGTACCGATATATTAATTAATATTTAGGTAAGTCACAGAACGCTGTGAATGGATTTATGTAGCGTGAAAGAAAATTTATGAAAAAAGAGTTTATTAAATATTGATGAACAATTTCACGAATAAAATTCTAGATTAATTTTAATTTCCTAGGTATTTTTACAAATAAACAAGTTGACAGATTTTTTAAATTAAATCCTTACTTTTGAGTTACAGAATAAACAAATAATAAATTGCTTTGCTGTGTTGAATAATATCCTGTTCGTAGCGCAATTCTAAGTTATCATAAAAGAATACATTTTTATCAATATAACAATGTTGGTGTGTTGTCAAAAATTCATATTTTTCGTATTTTGTGTTGAATATCGACTTATGAGTAATTGAGCTACTGAAGTTTTATGTGATTATAAGTACCGATATATTAATTAATATTTAGGTAAGTCACAGAACGCTGTGAATGGATTTATGTAGCGTGAAAGAAAATTTATGAAAAAAGAGTTTATTAAATATTGATGAACAATTTCACGAATAAAATTCTAGATTAATTTTAATTTCCTAGGTATTTTTACAAATAAACAAGTTGACAGATTTTTTAAATTAAATCCTTACTTTTGAGTTACAGAATAAACAAATAATAAATTGCTTTGCTGTGTTGAATAATATCCTGTTCGTAGCGCAATTCTAAGTTATCATAAAAGAATACATTTTTATCAATATAACAATGTTGGTGTGTTGTCAAAAATTCATATTTTTCGTATTTTGTGTTGAATATCGACTTATGAGTAATTGAGCTACTGAAGTTTTATGTGATTATAAGTACCCATATATTTATTAAAATTTAGGTGTAAGTCACAAAACGCTGTGAATGGATTTTTGTAGCGTGAAAAAAAATTTGGAAAAAAAAGTATTTAATAAACTTTTGATTTGATGAATAATTTCACGAATAAA
Organism: Rosalia funebris; assembly: GCA_037954035.1. Taxonomy (NCBI): domain Eukaryota; kingdom Metazoa; phylum Arthropoda; class Insecta; order Coleoptera; family Cerambycidae; genus Rosalia; species Rosalia funebris. The sequence continues at coordinate 33,060,575 of JAZFAV010000002.1, forward strand.
ATTTTAGCTTAATTTTAATTTCCTAAGTTTTTGCAAATAAATGTACGTTGGCAGATTTATTTAATTAAATCCCTACTTTTGGGTTACAGAATAAGCAAATAATAATTTTCTTTTCTGGTTTGAACAATATCTTGTTTGTAGAACAGTTCTAACTCATATTAAAAAATACATTTTTATCAATATGCCAATGTTGGTGTGCTGCCAAAAATTCATATTTTTCATATTTTGTGTCGGATATAGACTTATAATCAATTGGGAAGCTTTATGTCATTATAAGTACCGATACCTTTATTAACATCTAGGTAAGTCACAAAATGCTGTGAATGTATTTATGTAGTGTGAAAGAAAACTTATGAAAAAAGGGATTATTAAATATTTATGAATAATTTCAGGAATAAAATCCTAGATTGATTTATTTCCTAGGTATTTTTACAAATATACTCAGGTTGGCAGATTTTTTAAATTAAATTCATATTTTTCAGATACAGAAAAACATTTTTTGCTTTCTACCGTGGAACGATATCCTGGTGTCTTGATAAAATAAAAAATATATATTTATCAATATGCCAATGTTGGTGTGTGCTGTGAAAAATTCGCCATTTTCGTGTTTTGCATCGGATATATGTAGACTTATACGCAAATAAGTTTTATCCGATTATAAATATCTCATCATCATCATTAGGTCATCAGTCCTAAGACTGGTTGGACGCTAACCTCCAGCTTCTCCTATCTTGTGCTAACCTACGCATTTCGCTAATTGTGCTACAACCTACATCCCTTACTATTTGCGAGCAGTAGTCTAATCTAGGCCTACCTCTGCCTTTCTTCACTCCTATTTCTGCCTCCAAAATATCGCGGACTATTCCCCCATGTCTCAGCAAGTGGCCTACCATTCTATCTCTTCTCTTCTTTAAGTTTTTCCACATACTCCTTTTCTCGCCGACTTTCTCCAATACTTCTTCGTTTCTAACCCTATCAGTCCATGGTATTTTCATCATTCTTCGGTAACACCACATCTCAAAAGCTTCTAATTTCTTCCTACTTGCTTCCCCTACCGTCCAGGTTTCACAGCCGTAAAGTGCCGTGCTCCATACATATGTTTTCAAAAATCTCTTCCTTGTTTCTAAGTTTATTACCCCCGAGCATAAAAGTGCTTTCTTTTTGTTAAAAGCTACTCTACCCTGCGCTATTCTTTGTTTTATGTCTTTATCGCTTCTTCCATCCCAATTTATTTTACTTCCTAAATAAGTGAAGTCTTTAACTTCCTCCAATCTTTCATTATTAATTTGTACTTTCGTTTTTGCTCTGCTCTCGCGCCCTCTGCACACGAACACTTTAGTTTTGTTTTTATTCACCCTCATTCCGTATTCCTCTGTCAACACTGCCTCCATTTCGTTCAATGCTGATTCTAGTTCCTCCTTACTAGATGCTAATACTGCTATATCATCCGCGAATCTCAGCATTTTTAGTTTCTGTCCCTGTACTTTAATCCCGAAATCTACTCTATCTTTTACCACATTAATCGCCTCTTCGATGTACAGATTAAAAATTAGTGGTGATAGCGTACATCCTTGTCTTACTCCTTTCCTAATACCTACTTCCCTTTCTTCCCCTTCTACTTCTATAACAGCAGTTTGCTCTATGTATAGATTGTGTACTACTCTCCTATCTCTATACTTCATTCCCGCGCTCTTTAGTATCTCGAACATTTTTTCCCATCTTACGTTATCAAAAGCTTTTTCTAAATCTACAAATCCTATATAAGCGTTCTTTCCTTTTTCTATTGTTTTCTCTAACATTACTCTTAGCGCCAGAATAGCTTCGCGAGTTCCCCTATTTCGCCTAAACCCGAATTGGTCTTCTCCTAGTATTTCCTCCGCTCTATTTTCCATCCTCTTCTGCACTATTCTAGTTAAGATTTTTGACGCATGGGAAGTTAGGCTAATCGTTCTAAAGTTCTCGCATTTGTCGGCTCCTCTCTTTTTCGGTATAGTAACGATAATGTTCCTCTTATAATCCTCCGGCATCTCGCCCGTTTCGTATATGTATTTTACCAATTCAAACATCCTATTTACTACTTTCTGTCCCGCATATTTCAAAATTTCCGCCTGTATTTTATCTACACCCGGCGCTCTATTATTCTTTAGCCCCCTTAGTGCTATTTCAAATTCCTCTCTCAATATAGGTTTTCCTACATCTTCCCTATCGATGCTAGATTCTTCCTCTAATATCTCTCCTAATTCCTGGCCCTCGTATAAATTTCCTAAGTACTGCTTCCATCTATCCGCTTTCTCCTCTCTTCCTATCAGTATGTCCCCCGATTGACTCCTAACATTTCTACTTATTGTTCCTACATCCCTGAAGTTCCTCTTAATTATTTTGTAAGCCTCATCGGTCTTACCTACTTGGAACTTATCTTCTACTTCTTTGCATTTCTCCTCTATCCATTGTTCTTTCGCTTTTCTACATTTTCTAATGATTTCCCACTTTATTGCCTTATACGTTTTCAGTCCTTCTTCGTCTCGTCTGTTTTTGTAGCCTCGTCTCTTTTGCATTAAGTTTAAGATTTCGTCCGTTATCCAGGGCTTCCTAGCTTCCCTTTTATCGTGTCCTAAAACGTCCGTAGCCGCGGAAGCTAGACTATTCTTGATACCCTCCCACTCAGTTTCTGCGTTCTTGATTTCGTCCTTACTCGTTTTATTTATTAATTGATCTGTCCTGGAACTTATCTTTCATATTCTGATCCCTCAATATGTCTACATTTATACGTTTCTTATCCTTCCGGGTTTTCAGATTTTTGAACTTTAATCTAGCTTTCATGACTACCAAGTTGTGATCGCTGTCTACATCTGCTCCTGGATAACTCTTACAGTCTTTTACTTGATTTCTAAATCTCTTCCTAACCAGAATGTAGTCTATCTGATACCTGTCTATCCCTCCTGGCATTTTCCATGTGTACCGCCTCCTAACGTGATTCTTGAACAATGTGTTCGCGACTACCATCTTGTGCTTCTCACAGAATTCTATCAGTCTGCTACCTCTCTCGTTTCTGTTTCCTAATCCATAAGGCCCTACAAATTCTCCTTCTTTCCCCTCACCTACGACTGCGTTAAAATCTCCCACTATTATTAAATTTTCATGACCCTTCACAAATCCTATTACCTGCTCTATGTCCGAATAAACGGCTTCTAACTCTTCCTCACTATGGCTAGAAGTAGGCATGTATACTTGCACTATTACTGTTTCCACTGGCTTCGAATCTAACCTAACCATCATTACTCTCTCGCTGTATTGTAGGTAGCTATCTACACACTGTCCTGCGTTCTTCCGCATAACGATCCCTACTCCCGCGTTTCCATTTACCGATCCTGTGTGTATTACCCTATAGTCACCGCTCCAAAAATCTCCTACTTCCGGCCAGCGCATCTCACTTATACCTACTATATCTAATCCTAACCTATCCATTTCTATCTTCAGATTTTCTAGCTTCCCTGCCTGTCTCATGCTTCTGACATTCCACGCTCCGACTCGTGAAATGCTACACTTCTTATTATGATTGCACTCGATCACGTCTCCCGGAACAGTCCTCACCCGGAGATCCGAACGGAGGACTATTTTACCTCCGGAGTTTTTTGTCCCAGGAGACGCCATCATTAATTTAGGATAAGCTTTCTGCTAGCTGTTCTGAGGATTATAATGTGGTGGTTTCCTCTTGCCTTCCACATCGCAGTCGTGTGTGTCATAGCACCATACCAACCCCCACGGTTTCTGCCACTATGACTACTGAAAGAGCTGCTGCCCTCCTTCAGGGACTTGTCTTAGTCTGGTTTTTCAATAAGGACCCCCCCACTATGGTTAAACCTATGGTACGGCTCCTTAAATCATTAAAACGCGCAAGATAGATATATAAATATCTATTGATACATTTATTCTTTACCCTGACGTGCAGTGTATTAAAGGTTTATTTACCATTTTCCTGAAAAAAAAAAAAAAAAATTCAAAATTAATACACTTATGGATAAGCATGCATATAAAAGTATTATACCTATAAAAGTATATATATTAAAAATATACATGCATTTTCATATTATACATACATATAATATGAAAAATGTATGATTTGTTTGTCTTAAGTCTGATTACTCTGATGTTTTGAACAACTGCAATATATCTATGGTATTCTTCGTTACTGAAATTTGAATATATTTTGTGGTTTGTGCTAATTATTTTGGGTATAAAGTTAATTAACGCATGTAAATAGAGATGTTATTTGCCTTTATTTCTCTATGCATGCGGTGGTTCCTTTGTGCATTTAATAGTGAACTTGATCCATTTATGCGAATATATTTTGGGCAGTTACGAGTATATAAGGTAACGCTGAATATTTATGTACTTACAATTAGTATATTTGGTAAGCACTATTCCACGAGGTACTTGAAGTGTTAAACTGGCTTCTTTGTGATATTTTATTATGTATTATGAAATTATTTATTTAGTTAATACTACATTTTATGCTTAAACAAGTTTAAAAGCACAAAATTTTTAGTAAGTCATAAAACTTTTTTCATGTACTGAAAAATCTTCTCAATTATATCTGATTTATTAGAGATAACCAAATAATGATTCTTTAACTCCTGTTTAAACAAATGCGTAAAATAAAATAAAAGCGTTACAAAAACGCGTTAATTAAAACAAAAATTACAGTCTATTATATGAAAGTTTTCTAAAACATGTTGGCCAACGGGAGACTTCGTTAACTTTCCATATTTTATGTGCCGTATGGCGTTTTCATCTAGTCTCTTGTTCCTAGCTGTATGCCCTTACAACTGCTGTTGTTATCCAATTATCTTGACATAATGCAGGGAACATTAAACAAAGTTGGAAATTGGTGCAGGAATAAGGGACTCTCGGTTAATCCCTCTAAGACTGACGTGATGGTGTTTACCAAGAAATATAAGTGGAACAGAACATGTCAGCTGAAACTTGGTGGCTAATAACTAAGCTATAATAGCGAAGTGAAATAGTTAGGAGTAATCCTGGACGGGAAACTGTCACGGGGAAACATCTAAGTCACATATGTTCCAAAATCACAGCAACACTTTGGCAACTGAGAAGGGCTATTGGTAATAGCTGGGGCTTGAAGCCGGAGACCGTGAAATAGATGTATGAGGCAATTCTTAAACCCAGACTGACGTATGCAGCACTGATATGGTGGGAGAGAGGCTGTTTAAAGTCGGAAGCCAACCGACTTAACAAACTAAGAGGATTGATTCTAAGAAGTATAACCGGAGCCTCAAGATCAACATCCATCGAGGCGATGGGGATACCACCTCTTGATGTCACCTTGAAAGCGGAAGCCGCGAAGGCACTGCACAGGATGGGAAACATGAATAGGAAGGTAAGGGACCTGAATAGACTCTCGCGAGAGCTAGCTGAGGCGGGACTCCTATGGATGCCCTCTGACAGTACGGGTGTCCACTTCCTGTTTGACAAGAAATTAAGATCACATCACCAGTAAGACCGACTGGATGGAGGGTCGAGCTGGATTACCGCTCAATGGAGGCATCTGGTACACGGACGGAGCCAAGAGTGGGAACAGAGCGGGTTCTGGGGTGTATAGGCGACGCGATGGGATAGGTAAAGCCTTCCCCCTGGGCAAATACACTACCGCACTCCAAGTCGAGCTAGTTGCCATTACGAGTACATACGGTGTTCTGGGGGCCGACCACAATCGGACCCAGGAGAAGGTCGGATAGCAGGGCGGTGTTGGTAGCTCTAAAGTCAGCAATGACAAAGTTGAAACTGGTCTATAATTTCTATGAAGCATTGCACCACTTGGCAGGGAGGGACCGGTCGAACTCTTATGGATACCTGGGCATAACGGCATTAAGAGAAATCTAATGGCAGATAACCTTGCCAGACTAGGGACCAGGGAAAATCTCTATAAACCAGAACCTGCAGCGGGAATAAGTCGGAATCTGATCAGAGACCGCATCAATGGCTGGGCAAGAGACCAGCACAATAAGAGATGGAGTAACGGGTTGTCGAATAACCAAACTCTTACTAATCGAATATTCAGAGATTGAGAAATGGGCCCAATAATTCATTAAATTGAACAGGCACAAATCCAGAACACTGGTGGGAATCATAACGGGCAACCATAGTAGCCTGAATGCATATAAGCACAAGCTGAGGTTAACTGACAGCCCGGCCTGCAGATACTGTAAATAAGACGAGGAAACCTCTATTCATTTTCTTTACACCTGCCCCGCACTGGAGGAGAAGAGGTACCCTATATTAAGGATACCTGTAATCCTAGAGAAGGCGAGGTTTAAGGCGGGGGATGTACCTAAATTGATCCTTTTATGGGATAGTATTTTTGGATAATGACCCGTATAAGAGGGGTTCGCTAAGGGACACCCATACGATCAGTGGCTGATGAGGCTCAAACCCATATAACATAATAATAATAATATCCAATTACAACTACTTTCCAATATATACTTTCAATCTTAACTGAGATTTAATTAAGAATTGTTATTTTTACCAAAGGAGTGCACCGATATAATTATCAAATCTCTTGAAGTTCTTTTGAGTGTTCTGGTAAATTATATTTTTATGGAATCTAAACAAATTTGCAATTTTCAGATTATTCTTGAAAAAGTTAAAAAAGTGTTCAGAGCTATTCCAACTTCAGAACATTTATTGAACATATGTTGGGAATAGATTGGAATCTTCGCCAACTCGATCTGAAGCAGCAACAAAAAATAAGACAAATTACCACAAAATACCGAAATCATATACTGTATTAAGTGACTATTTCATTATCCTCATCGAGATGTGATGCTGCTGAATTTTAAATTAAAGATTTTCCCTATTTATATTATGATTATTTTCTGTTCAGTTTCGGCAAACCATTAGGAAGTGGGAAACTGTTTAATGAATCGAAATTTTTCAAAGATTGAAAATATTTAATTAAAACATCTTAAATAAGTTTGAATCATTCATTTAAGTGCGGTTTGTGTTAGATCATCTTGTAGATAATTATTAAATTAGCCAAGTATATTGGGCTACTAAAATATCAACTAGAAACGGGTAAGATAAGAACTACATGGAAGAATACAAAAAGAAACTTCTGTTAATCAAGATGAACTGTGATTAATATTTCGAAACTAATTTCTCCTTAATATCTATGAAGTATCTACTAAATATCTACTAGAGTTTTACGGACAGGCATATAAATGAAAGTACGAAGATGAGGTAAAAATTAATTATTGAAACACGTGTCGAATGCTGTATGTGATTTCAGTTTCCCTGGTCAGTTTTAAGGCATTATTATTTATACAGGGTGTAAAAAGTATAATTGCCATTATTTTAACCGTTGATAGTTTGGACTTAAACAAACAAAAAAGGGTTATGCAATAGGAGTCCTCAGCTTTACTATTTACAAGAGAAAAATCACCTAATTATGTGTATAATATATATACATGTTATATAGAATCCTCTCTTATATTAGGTTAAGACTTAGATTAATATTGTATTTTATAATATTGTAATATACATTGTAACAGGCCATTAGCATACAGGATGTTATGTCCAGAAAAGAGTATACCAAAGTCATTGCGGTTATCGCGTAACTAAAAACCTTTCGTGCTTATCATAAACCTACATTGTATTTTATCGCAATTATTGCAACTTGCTAAAAGTCTTGAGAAAAACACTTCTTAGAACATTCCTGCAGCATCAGCATACAGAAATGTTTTAAATAGAGAAACAACCATTGGTAGCTTCAGTAATTCGCATATTCGTAATCGGAAGTAATCGGAAGTAGTCCGTAACTTCACATATCAGTAATATTCAATTAGTCGTCGAATAAACGTCGAACAAGTCTAAATTAAATTATAGAAGCCGGTTACTCCTTTTTTGACATAGTAAAATGTTCAAAATCGTAAAGTAAAAATAAATTGTTTTTAAAAAAATTAAATAAATAAAAAGTGATATAAAAATTGGCGCAGTCGGTAGGATTTTCGCGCAAATTTAGAACACGGACATTGCCTAACTAGAGTTGTGGAATTCCAATTCCTAAGCGAAAGAACCAATAGAAGAAAAGAAACAAGAAGTTTCAAGAAGTAAGAAGAAATAATTCACGAAGAAATAATTAAAGAAGATAAACAAGAAAGAAAAGCAACTTAGTTTTAAGAAAAAAGAAGAAGGACACCCAGATAGAACACGGACTTTGCCTCACTGTCTGCGGACCTCTTCTCCACGATATTCAACATCAGCCAGGACAACCCTATCCAGAACACGGATCTGCCTCACTGGAAGTGGACCCTAGCCGACGAATGAAATCGACAATTTGGTAAGTCGCAAAGAATCATCTCGCTTACCCCATTGTACAATTTTTTTGTGTGTATATTTTTATTTTACGTACAATACGTACGAATAACTGATATAAACCAGTGAATCAAAAATTTTTTTTTCTGTCATATAACTTTTATATAATTGAAACCTTTTAATTTTAAAATTTTTATTTTTTATTTTATTTTTATAAAATACACGATAATTTAATAACCAAAAATGGCTGAAGAACATATTGAACCATATAGGCTATCGGAAATTTTTTCCATAGTACCCGAATTTGATGGAAATCAAATTTTCCTTCAAACGTTTCTTAACGAAGTAAGATGTGCTTACGATATGGCCACCGATAACCAATCAATTTTATTAACATTACACGTAAAAAATAAGCTCAGAGGCAAAGCCGCCGAGTTAATTAATTCCCGTAATCCATCCACTTGGGATGAGATTAAGTATTTACTAGAAACGCATTTTGGAGATTCTAGAGATCTCACAGCTTTGATTCAAGACCTACAAAGAATAAGTCAAAATTCTAACGAGTCTGCACTAAATTTCGTCTCTAGACTACAGACTCACAACGCAAAAATGCATGCGGCAATACAAAAGCAACCGCTTACCGCAGAACAAAAAACAGCGCAAAGTACCTTGATTGAAACAATGACTTTAAACACGTTATTAACAGGTTTAGACCCCAAATTAGGCTCCATTATTTGAGCAAGTAACCCGAGTGATATGCTTCAAGCTGTCGCCTGAATAAAACGAGAGCTACAACTATCATATTTTGAGACACAAAAATTTAATAGAACTAGCAGACCACCCACTAATATTCAAAATTTTCCAAATAAGAAAATTTGTAACAAGTGCAAAAGAATTGGCCATACTTCTAACGAATGTAGGAGTACCCAACAGAATTTCGGAACTTTTCAGACTAGACCAAATTACACGCCAAATTACACACCGAATTTTTCGAAAAATTCAAATAATTTTCAACCACGTCAACCATGCTAATAACGTCAGACCTCAAACAAATCAAAATTTCCAACAGTTTCAACAAAATAGACCCTCTGCTATAAGACCAAACCCTAACTATTCGCAACAACGACCATCTATTATTAGGCCAAACCCAAATTTTACCCAACAAAAAACTCATCATATGAATCAAAATTATTGTGAGTATAACGAATATGATGATACAGCTCATCAGCAAGAAATAACCCCACAATATTATCCGAATGATACCGCTCATCCATATAACTTTCAAAACCAATACCGTGAAGAATATTCACCATATGAGAACTATAACACATATGATGATACTGCTCATCAATTCCATGACCCTAACGATCCGACAGAACAAAATACGAATCAGTATTTTCGCATCCTCGAACATCAAGACCACTCTCCAGATTCGGAGACAACCAAAATTCAAATTATAAAATGCAACAAAAACCGACAACCCAAAGACAAAAAATTCATGTAGATCAAAATCTCTTAACTGTAAATTCAAAAAAATTATATTATATTAAAGATATTAGCAAAACATTCAAAATTTTAATTGATACAGGCGCAGGACTTTCGATATTTAAACCTAGAACTTGTGAGAATTACACTAAAAGATTTTCGCAAAATGTTATTATACAGGGAATAACGGATGAACGAATTTTTATCAAAAAGTCAACACTTATACCATTTACAGATTCGGACCCTCATAAAGCATATATTCATGACATTGACATGGAATTTAACGGACTATTAGGTTCTGATTTTTGGAACACTATAATTGCATAATCGACATAAAAAATAGACAACTCATAACCAATTTTAAAACTGTCCCACTATTTAAAGTTACTGACGATTACGAACAACAAGAAAACACGCCACCAAATTTAGAAACCAAAATTATTAAAAATAACATTTCGATCGCCCCTCGTACTGAGCAAATATTTAAAATTCAATGTAATCTCTTTAATACGGACGCTATTTTAAGCGGTCAAGAAAAAGACAAAGTACGAATTCCAAATGCTCTTGTAAAAAGTAATGAAAAAGGAGAATTTTTAACATCAATAATTAACGCGAATGAAATTCCAAAAATTATACATTTCGATGATTTAAAATTAGAGCCCATTAAAAATTCAAGTTTATTAAATACAAACACAGTAAATAAAAAACAAAATTACACAGACCGAAATTTCGAAATTGAAAATCAATTGCGAATTGAACATTTGAACGAGGAAGAACAATTTTTAATTAAAGAATTATGTTTAGAATATTCAGATATATTTTACTTAGAAGGTGACAATTTGACATTTACAAACGAAATTAAACATACGATTGACACGATAGACACAAAACCCATTTTCACAAAATCATACCGATACCCTCACATCCATAAAGAGGAAGTAAAGACGCAAATTTCAAAAATGTTAGACCAAGGCATAATAAGACCGTCTATTTCCCCATGGTCTTCACCAGTATGGGTCGTCCCGAAAAAATTGGACGCCTCCGGGAAACAAAAATGGCGCGTTGTCGTCGACTATCGGAAACTAAATGAAATATCCATAGGAGATAAATATCCTCTCCCTAATATATCCGATTTACTAGATCAACTAGGTAAATGTGAATATTTCACTACTTTAGATTTGGCCTCAGGTTTTCACCAAATCGAAATTTATTCAAAGGATATTGCAAAAACAGCCTTTTCGGTAGAAAACGGACACTATGAATTCACTCGTCTTCCCTTTGGTTTAAAAAATGCCCCCGCGACATTTCAGAGAGTTATGGATAACACACTCTTAGGGATCCAAAACGAACGTTGTCTGGTATACATGGATGATATTATTATTTACTCACCAACAATACACGAACATATTAGTAGATTAACTGAAGTTTTCAAACGATTAAGGAACGCGAATTTAAAAATACAACCCGACAAATGCGAATTTCTCCGCAAAGAAGTCGCTTATTTAGGTCACATAATTACACCCGACGGAGTAAAACCAAATCCAACCAAAATTAGTTGTGTAGCTAATTTTCCTCAACCAACGAATCAAAAAGAAATTAAACAATTTTTAGGACTAGCAGGATATTACAGACGATTTATACCCAACTTTGCAAAAATTTCTAAGCCTTTGACAAAATTATTACAAAAAGACATATTATTCCATTTCGATTATGAATGCCAGAAATCCTTTAAAGAATTAAAAGAATCGTTAACTTCAACCCCTATTTTGATATATCCAAATTTTAATGAACCCTTTATCTTAACGACAGATGCAAGCTCATTTGCAATAGGAGCAGTTCTATCCCAAGGACAAATAGGAAAAGACTTACCTATAGCTTTTGCATCTAGGACCTTATGTCATGCCGAAACTAAATACTCCACAATTGAAAGAGAGCTTCTCGCTATTGTCTGGTCGGTCAAACACTTTAGACCTTACCTTTTTGGACGTAAATTTAAATTAATAACTGATCATAGACCTCTAACTTGGCTACTATCAATAAAAGATCCAGGAAGTCACCTAGCGCGTTGGAGATTAAAGCTTGAAGAGTATGATTATGAAATCCAATATAAACCGGGAAAAATTAATAAAAACGCTGACGCTTTATCTAGAATAAAGATCAATCATTTCCAAAAATGTTCAGAATTTCTTACAAAAATTTTAACTTCAAATTCAGACAATGAATCAATAAATTCAGAAATTACAGAAATATCCCCAGAAACATGTACACAGGAATTAGAGACATTTGTAAACCTTTATAAGACGCAATCTTTAATTGACTATAACAAAATTAAATTTACTAATGACCAACTATTGGACAAAAAACACAAGGACGTAATAGTATTCTTTAGGAAAGATAAACTAGAAGATCTTCATTATAAAATAATAGAAGACATTTTTGATGAGAACCCAAAATTTGATCACAATAAAATAAATACCGTATCTAGCAAAACTGTAAAACATCGCAAATATTATATAATCTTATTACCTTTTGATGCAGATGAAGTAATTGAAACAATGTTTGTTACCTTATACAAGGATAAAAATACTCTCGACCTTTCGAAAACATATTTTGTCGAAAATAATCCAGACCTTCCAATTTTAGAAATGCTATCATTCATCTTCACTGAATCAGATCTAAATTTAACAATTTGTCAAAATTTAACAAGAACACCGGACGAAGATCAATTTCCTATAATAATAGATCAATACCACAACGGTAAAGCAAATCTGCACCGTGGTATAAATGAAACTATCCGTAGAATATGCGAAAAATATAATTGGCCAGGATTAACGAAACACGTAGAGAAATACTTTCAGAACTGCGAAATTTGTCAAAAAACAAAAACGTTACGTAAAAATTTAAGCAACCCTTTAGTTATCACGGAAACTCCAAAAACACCTTTTGAGTGAATCAACATAGATATTTTAGAAATTCCAACAAAAAATCACGTCCTGACAATTAGGGACGAATTAACAAAATTTACACAGGCATACCCTCTTCAAGACAAATCAGCTAAATCGACAGTCAACACCCTTCTTTTGTACTTCCAACATTATGGAACACCTCTCCGAATTCATTGTGATTACGGCAGAGAATTTGACAATACGTTACTAAAAGACTTATGTACTCTTTACGACATCAAACTGACTTTCTCTAGCGTCAATCATCCACAATCAAATGGATCCGTCGAACGATTCCATTCGACATTATTAGAAATGATACGAGTCAATAAAGCAGAAAATCCAAATGAACATCCCTTAACGGTTATCCCATACGCAGTAATATGTTATAACAACTCTGTAAACAAGACCCATGGTTTCACACCATATGAATTAGTCTTCGGACATACATAGTCGTCCTCCCGAAACACTATACAACCAAAAAGAACTGATTTCTAAATATGTTCGAGATTTAAATAATAGAATCTCATGGTACTATAAAATAGCACGGTCAAAAACGAACCTCCAAAAGGAAAAAGCGAAAACGCGATTTGACAAACACATTTCGGAAAATATACCTAAATTTAATATCGGTGACAAAGTCTATGTGAAAGAATCACAAATAAAAAATAAACTTCACAATAAATTTAATGGCCCTTTTAGAATAAAAGAAATATTTCAAAATTCAGCGATTTTACAAAATTTAGAAACGAATCAAACTACAAAAGTAAACTTTGATAGGATGAAACCTTATTCTGAAAATTAAAATTTAATTTCAGGTTTCTGCTTCTGATCGGAACAGTAGCCTCACAATACACCATATCTCCTATAAATAATACCATCGGAATATATTTCCATAAGGAAAGTGAAGTAGTGATTTCAAATAAACAATGGACCCTATTAGTTCACAAAAACATATCGTCATTGAAAAATGCTTTCAAACATAATGAAAACTTATTAGAAATTCTTTTACACGCAGTCAACCCTACTTTCGAAAATATGAATCTATTTCGAGGAGAAGTTAAAACCCATGTAAGCCTGCTTACGCAAATCTCTAAATCAATACAAGAGAAATTAAATGAAATTTATTTCGACACCAGATGCTACAAACGAGGACTTATTAACCGTATTGGCTCAATATTTAAAACCATCACAGGAAATTTAGACTCTGCAGATGGAGAATATTATTCAGATTGTATTAAGAAACTAGCAAAAGATGAATTCCAATTAGAAAGTTTATTAAAAAACCAAATTTCAGTAACAACCTCTGTTATCAAAAACTTTAATGCCACTATACAAAAATTACAAATTGACGAAGCCACTTTTAATAGGGACATAAAAATTATTTCAGACACGATTTACAAAACAGCTGATAAAATAAAAGTCATCGAAACCAAATTGAGATTTCTAGAACAATGTGAATTTCTCATGGAGAGTTATTTGTATATCGAGGATCAATTAAACAATATCATAAATTCAGTCACTTTCGCGCGTTTAAAAATAATTCATACATCAATAATTAATCCTGAAAATCTGGTTACATCACTTCAGGAAATATCTCAAAATTTACATCAAAACAACTTGCCATTGGTTATCAAGTTATCTAATATTGCTAAATACTTAGACATAATGGAATTAGAAGCCTTTCAGACAGATTCAGATCTTATTTTTGTTTTGAAAATTCCATTAATTGATCAACAAAGATACACACTTTTTAAATTATCTCCCATACCAATTCTAAATCACAGAACTGGATTATATCATGTACTGTCAACTTCACAAAGATATATTGCGCGTGATGATGATTCTTTGATGTACATACCCTTGTCAAATTTGAACGGATGCAAACAACTTTATACAGGAACAAAACTCTGTACAAACCTTTTCGCATATCCCATAGATGACAATGCCATGTGCGAGGCACGCATCTTGAAAAATCTAAAAACACTACCCGAAAATTGCCATTGCTATTACATCCAATTCACCGCCACCTCCACCTAGACCAAGGAAAACATTTAGAAGCTTCGCCAGCATCCTTCCCAGGAGAAGACCATCAATCAGACCAGAAGAACCATCCGAAGAAGATATTGAATTGAACTAATTTTCAGTGCTACAGTGCTAGTGCAGTGCTAGATTCCGTTTCAAGTTTTAATTTTAACTTTTAATCAGTGTAACTCACTTTGTTTAACCTTTATCCCAATGTTTTAATTTAATTATATTGCTATTTCTAATGTAATCCCGTTGTCAATTTAAAGAAAAAGTTTATATGCAATTTCATGTTTTTACGTGCTTGCATGAACTTAACGCCATCGATTTTGTAATCGATTTTTACAAAAAAGTTGCTGTATGACAACTTTTATTATAAGGGGGGAGTTGTTATATAGAATCCTCTCTTATATTAGGTTAAGACTTAGATTAATATTGTATTTTATAATATTGTAATATACATTGTAACAGGCCATTAGCATACAGGATGTTATGTCCAGAAAAGAGTATACCAAAGTCATTGCGGTTATCGCGTAACTAAAAACCTTTCGTGCTTATCATAAACCTACATTGTATTTTATCGCAATTATTGCAACTTGCTAAAAGTCTTGAGAAAAACACTTCTTAGAACATTCCTGCAACATCAGCATACAGAAATGTTTTAAATAGAGAAACAACCATTGGTAGCTTCAGTAATCCGCATATTCGTAATCGGAAGTAATCGGAAGTAGTCCGTAACTTCACATATCAGTAATATTCAATTAGTCGTCGAATAAACGTCGAACTCTAAAGTTCTAGTCTAAATTAAATTATAGAAGTCGGTTACTCCTTTTTTGACATAGTAAAATGTTCAAAATCGTAAAGTAAAAATAAATTGTTTTTAAAAAAATTAAATAAATAAAAAGTGATATAAAATACATAATGAGACAAAAATAAAGTGAAAACTGCAAGATATGGAGAATTTCTTAAGTAATAAAACAATATTTCATATTCAAAATAGTTTAAATGGTAGAAAGCAATTTTTATTGGCTTTGAGCCTATTATTATAGAAGGAATTCTACAAATCTTGCAGTTTTTAACTTTATTTTTGTACAAAATTAAAACCTTTGCTGTTTAGATTTTCACTTTTTATTTGTTAAACATAACAATTGTTTCGCCAAAACAGTGGCTTCTTCAGATGTATACAAATGTAAACAAATAAACAAATTTTAACAAATAAAAAATGAAAATCTAACCAGCAAAGGTTTTAATTTTGTATAAATATGGATTTTCAAGTAACGGCCCAATTAATTCAGAATTTTATTTTTGTCCTATAATGTATTTATTATACACATAATTCGGTGAATTAGAGATTTTTTTAGTAAACGGTAAAGTTGAGAACTTATATTGCCTATCACCTGTGTTTGTTTAGGTACAAACTATCAACTGTTAAAATAATAGCATTATACTTATCACTCACTGTATATAATAGAAATTAACGACAGTTGGGGTTGCCAAATATTAAATGGCCAATTCGTTTTGTTTAAGTAATTGCAAATCTAAAATTAATAAATACCATCCGTCCACCCTTCCATTTTATTCTTTCTTAACTCAATAAATCTCGACTCTGAAATTATTTTTAATCTGCATAATGAACCGAGAAAATTAAATTCCTTTCAGCAAAAAAATCGTAATACGGAAATTAATAAGTAAATTGCCCTTCAATTTACTTGTCGTATTCTGTGGATATCTAATTTGCAATAATTGACTTTTGACTGGTATAGCGGTTAATGAACCAAACTAAATAATTAGTAGAACACTTTAGTTTAATCTATTGTATATCCTTTTGTAAACTATTGCACATCCACCACGTACTTATCTATTATTCATTTCATTGCTATTTGCCAAATAAAAATCTCTTTTATCTTGCCAATAAACGGAACAGTCTACCTGAGCCTAGACATAAAAACAAGACACGGTATGTTTTGAGATTTTTTATTTGGAAAATAGCGATGAAATAAACTCTATCAATACACTAGATAACACATGATGGGTTTCATCTTTAAGGGGGTATTCTGGTCAAGAGGTACAAATTTTAGGTGTTTTTTCAGGTGTGAAAAAAAAAAACAAAAATATTTTTACTATCCATTTTTTTACTATATTTTATTGATTTTTTAAGAGTAAACAAAAAAATTTTCAAAAAAAAATTAATTAAGAAAGTTACAGGCTGGCAAAGTGGGGGTAAAAGAAAGGACACGTCCTGCTTGACACGATTCCAAACCTTCTCGTCATTTGAAATAAAAAAAGAAAAAAGATTGTTAATTAGTAATAATGTCGTTATAGCTCCTACCCCAGAGAAAATATTTTTTTTTGCAAAATGGCGACTGTTTCAAAAAAAGTAACTTTTTGCCCTTATTTTTTCAGTTTTTAATTTTTTAACAATTGTAAAAAAATGTACATAAATCTGGTAGAGGTATCTGGGCGATAGAGGGTTATATAGAGAAGGTTCGTACCAAATTTAAAGTAAATCGGTTTATTAGAACTTGAGATATCATGTCAACCGTGTTGAAAAAAGTAGTTTCGAGAAAAACGCGTTTAAAGATTTGAGCAAAATTTCAGGCAGTCTAAGTCATATTACTTACATGCGTTATACTTACATTTCGTTAATTAGCGATTCTTGATCAATACAATGGGACTCCTTCTACTTGTCAAAATGGAAAATTTTCGAGGTTCTTTCTGCTAGACGAGCAGATCTAGCTTCCTTAGAAGTATCAGAAGCTTGTAGCTCAGAGTGCTGAATCCGAGTTTCGTCCCGTCTGATAGCGAACGCATTGGCTTCAGGACCAATAGTGATTCCCATGAGGTTCATTATTTTTAAAATTGGCAAAAAGCCTTCATTTGAAAATTCACATAGCAATATAATTCGAAATTTCATTTGTCTGTGTTCTTGCATGTATATATGTTGGTGCAAAAGTCCAGATTAATGAATTTAACGATTCATTATTTTTTGGATTTCTGAGCCCAAACATCGATGTAATAAGCTTTCTGAAGACAAATTTTCATATACCAGCTTCATTATTTTCAATACTTCGTCATTTAGAGCGGAATTTTCGTGGACAAAGTCATCTAAGTAGCTATAATTCCGTAAATAATTGGAATTTTGAAAATTTATTTGAAGGATATAATATTAAAGGTCTAAAATTTTAAAGTACGTAAAAAAATCGAGTTTTTCAAATTCTAGACTAGAATACTCCCTTAAGGAAATTTTTCATTTTCCATTTTGTAATGCGGATGTAAAATGCAAAACACGTAATATGAAATTAATTTACTGTGCTAGTGAGAAAATGAGTTACTATGATTTACTATGAGGTCGCGAAAATACTTCGGCATACTTAGAAAATCAATGCTCTGTTGTCTGTGGCTAGTAATGTCATATTTGTGAAATGAAAATACTCATCTATATTACTTTCGGGTAGTTGAATCTTTAATCTTTCGAGATATTTAGTCTTTTACATCGGATAATTTGTTATAAATATGATATCTGTAATATTTGTTAGTATTATCATAATTATAATTATGATAATATTCAAGTGGAACAGAACGAAATTGTTCAAGTATGTATATTGGTCCGAAAGTATCAGTGAGTTTTGTAATGGTATTAAATTTTGTGTTAGAAAACATACAATGTATTATAAACTTGAGAATTAGAATGAAATGTAACCATACAATTTGTAAAATAATGTTTAAACAGTCTAATTTAATTTCCTTCACCCATTTCGAATTAGGTTCCATTAAACTATTTATTTATATATAGTGAGTGTCTAAAGTCACCCCCCCTACTTTTAACATTGGAAATGAGAGGCCTAAAAGAATGAGAATTACCATATAAACATTAAAGTGTAATTTTTTTCAAAAAATAAAACCCGCCACAGATAGGATTCGACATTTGTCCCGGATTGGAACGACGTACAGCTGTTTCGAACTTATTAGTTCTCATCAGTTCCGTATACGGTACGCCGATCCAGGACAAATGTCGAATGAAATTTGTGGGGTATACATCTTTATCGATACGATCTATGCCAAAAGTTAATAAAAATTAATTTCATTCGGCATTTGTCCTGAATCGGTATACCGTGTACGGCACTGGTGAAAACTAATAAGTTCGAAACAGCTGTATGTCGTTCGGTTCCAATCCGGAACAAATGTCGATCCTACCTGTGACGGATTTTATTTTTTTGAAACCTTATCTGATCATGCAGAAACACGAGAAAGGGGTTGAGGATCGCTTTTAGGTATAATTCAATACCTGGCGGGTCTTTAGCCCGACGAGTAGTTGTTTCCTATAGCGATTATGTAATAGCCTTGCTATTCGTCAACTACTTTGATAACCGCTTGGCGGTTTGGTAATTCCTTTCTCGATTTCCGACTTATATGTTACTGATTAAAGTGTAAAAATGCTTTAGTTAATAAATAGTAATATAATCATTAAAGATGGCATTGTGGTGTCCTTTTGAAAATTGATTTTAAATGACATAATGACAACAGTGTACGAGTAATATATTCAAATTAAATTCAACAATGTACGAATAATATATAACTTGTTTGGAAACTGCTTCAAACATCTATTCAAATGTCGTTTTTATTAAGACATTTGTCTTTTGATTTTCGAAAAAGGTCGATTAAATTTAATACTGGCATACCATCAAACTTTTTAGGTAATACCTCCCTCTAAAAGCTAAGTGCCAAAATTTTTCTGATGGAAATCGATCAATCGAACTCACTTAAACATTTTACATATCCGAATTTAATTTATCCAAATTACATATCCATGTTTATATTGAGAATCTTGATTTAGCGTACTTTTAATTTATTTTAATAACAAGGCACGTAATTTAAACGAAAAAGATAATGCAATTCTAATTGAACCATTTGAACCATTTACTTTCAAAAGATGACATGTCCACAAATTGAATTTTTTCAGGAGAAACATAAAACCAATTAAATATGGAATTTGAGGGCCTAAATTTGGAACGACCACGTTAATTTGCAAGCATTGTCATACTTATTATATCTTATATTTGTTTGAGTTTTTCCTGTTGATTTACAAAACCATAAAGACCAACTTGGATATGTCGTGTATTGAAACTAAGTAGAAGTTAAATGACAGTTAGGGCAATATTTTACCATAAATTTTATCATAAGATATCATTCTTATCACATGGTCATTATGTTATTATTATTCTATCATAAAAAAGTCAGCTGAGTGAAAATAGTATATTTATTACATAAGTGCCTTGGTAAAATATAAAACAAAAATCAGATGGAACGACTGTCGATTAAAAAAAAATTGAAAATTATATCGCTTGCTTTAGTCGTTGTCGTTTTCCATGACAAAATGTTCTCGTAAAATATAAGGAATTTATCGGGGATATACATTAAAACTATCCTGATGTTTGCATTTTTTTTTCATCGATGGGGTGTTCAAATTGATGGATTCGTTAGAAAATCTTACGATAGTTTCAGATTCTCTTAATAATCTAAAAGTATTCATAGTAGGCCATCGATAAAATTGTTGTATTGTGACCAAATCAATCGTCTTTGTATTCGAACATGTAGAACGATATACCAATAGATTTTTTTATGCTTTGGTATCTTCTTGCCCGTGCACTAGTGTGATAGAACTATGAGAGATGAAAATTAATTTTCATAGCCACTAGAAATAGTCCCGCTAGACTCGGGACATGTCAAGTTTTGAAAATAAATGGAATTTGTTTTATTTTCTACTGTCTTCTATATTTAACATATACATAACTACCACATTCCACATATTAATATGAGAAGGACCAATTTACAACTTTCCGCTAAAATACGAATTTCGAAAAAAATTGGATAAGTTGGATTGGATTGGTACCTTTTGAAAATATACGAGTCAATTATTGGTGAGACTGGAAGAAATTTATATGCAGCTGAAATAATTTTCAATTACCAACTGGGTAATTGAAACTGAGTAGTACTGAAATTGCTGGATAGTACCCAGGATTAAAAATACATTGGACGTTTAGGCATTGCAGAAAACCGACAAATAAATATTGTCGCTAAAATAGTTGTGAATCCCGCACGATCTGCATTTCAAACTGTAGCTGTTTGTAGAGTATCTGCAAAGGAGTTTAAACAAAACGAATATTTCACCCAGATCGCAGAATTCAATTTTGTGAAATGATAGAAAAAATAGCCCACGATCCCGTATATTTAACATAATTTGTTTTACCGGTGAATATATGTTTTTATTAAATGGTAATGTGAATACACAAAATCTAAGTATTGGAGTGATATGAATTCTAAATATTTAGTGAGAGTAATATACAATTTCTATAAAAAGTTAAGATGTGGGTAGGGACTTTTTATAATTGCATAGTTGGACCTGTATTTTGGACAGAATGTTATTGAGCGCTGCTAATATTGGTCTAGAGGAAAATTTTCATTAACTTCCAGATCTGGAAATAATCTTTCAACATAATGGTGTTCCTCCAGACCATTATGACGTAATAAGAGTTTATTTCAATGGATACTATTGAAATAGGTGGATTAGACGTCGGGTACAATAGAGTAGCCCGGTAGGTTTCCAAATCTAACACCCTTAGATTTGCTTCTATATGGGTACTTAAAATCTAAGGTATATGCTATACAAATCACTAACTTCGAGATTTTGAAGCAAAGAATTGAAACACATGAATAGGCGAGAGAAGAGTTTTATAACAGGATGTTGCACTGTCAGCAAGAGGGATTTTTAGCATCTATTTTAAGATTATTTAAATATATCTAGTGATACTTTTTACTTTTATCATTTTATTACTTGTGAATTAAATTTATTGTTTATCATTAATCTAGATTTCTCAACACAAAATGTAAAAGTAAATACAAAATAAAATTCGGATATGTAAAAACGTCTAAGTGATTTTTTGCGTAATTTGTGCTAGAAAAAACTGACACTTAGTTTTCACAGGGATGCCTAAAAGTTTTATTACGTGCCAGTTTTAAATTTAATCGATAAGAAAAAAATAAAATAATGTACTGCACTCTAGAATAAACATTTAATTTCACATTCCTACCATCTTATTAGAAGTTGATGGAGGATTTGGAGTCCTTGGACAAAAATTAATAAAGCAATTTTAATACTTTTGGATTTGTACTGTAAAAGATCGCACCACAATATTAGAAACCATATTTGCCGTCTGTTGTATCATCTATCTTTAGTCACATTTTCTTTTGCATATTCTATATTATGTGCATTACAATTGTCTCTTCTACATCCAGTAACCTACAATCGATTTGATGTTTAATAAAAATGTGATAACATTTAATGATATTTGGCAAAAATAGTGTTCACGACTAATTATATAATTCTCGGAAATATTAATTATGAATATTTATATATAAACGCCACTTCTGCGTATACTTTATTTATTTTTAGTATGTTTCTTGAAATTTGTGTAAATTTTATATTTTGGTACAGTTGCACGTATCAAATAAGATTTTAAAAATGGTCGTCACTCGATAACCGGCATGCTCTTACTCTGGATATTATGAAAATATTTAATAACTGAAGTTGCATAAGATAAATAATTAATCGTAGTCTTTCATACAGCCTAAATAGAAAGTAGTCTTATTCGATGTAGTCCACAAAATTGGCCCGGTTTAATTACAATCACTTGAATTTTTATCCCGATTATGCATCGACCATTCAACGTTAGCAGTAAGGATTAAAATTATTAAATTATATTAAATAAAAAAATGTGTTTGTCGTATATTTAATACAATTTTGCGATGAGTTAGTTTTTAAAGTTTCATCCCATCAGTATTTTAATTATAATTTTTAAATTATATATGATGAAATCGAAGGGGCTGTAATAATACAAATTGAAGTATGAAATCTTCCAGAAAGTACTAGTATTAAAAAGTTCTGTTTAGATTATTTGAGTACTTGTAAGTACCCTTAAGGAATTACAATAAATACCAATGTAAGTCTACGACTAACATATAACAATATATTGGTTCATATTTAAATATATATATATATATATATATATATATATATATATATATATGTTAAAACACTTTTCTTTTTTAAAAACAATTTTATTTCATTTTAAACCGAACAAAAATTTTTAAGTGTGAGTATAATACTAATTCTAGCTGAGGAGGGACTCCTATGGATGCCCTCTGACAGTACAGGTGTCCACTTCCTGTTTGACAAGAAATATAAGATCACCCTCACCAGTAAGACCCACTGGATGGAGGGTCGAGCTGGATTGCCGCTCAATGGAGATACCTGGTACACGGATGGAGCCAAGAGTGGGAACAGAGCGGGTGCGGGGGTGTATAGGCGACGCGACGGTATAGGTAAAACCTTCCCCTTGGGCAAATACACTACTGCACTCCAGGCCGAGCTAGTTGGAATTACATACGGTGTTCTGGGGGCCGACCAAAATCGGACCCGGGAGAGGGTATGTATCTGCTCGGATAGCAGGGCGGCATTGGCAGTCCTGAATTCAGCAAAGACAAAGTCGAATCTGGTCTATAATTACTATGAAGTATTGAACCACTTGTCAGGGAAGGGACCGGTGGAACTCTTATGGGTACCTGGGCATAATGGAATTAAGGGAAATCTAATTTCAGATGATCTTGTCAGACTAGGGACCAGGGAAAACCTCAATGGACCAGAACCTGCAGTGGGAATAAGTCGGAATCTGATCAGAGACCGCATCAATGGCTGGGCAAGAGACCAGCACAATAAAAGATGGAGAGGAGTAACGGGTTGTCGAATAACCAAACTCTTCATCCAATACTCAGAGATTGAGAAATGGGCCCAAAAATTCATTAAATTGAACAGGCACAAAGCCAGAACCCTGGTGGGAATCATAACGGGCCACCATAGTAGCCTGAATGCATACAGGCGCAAGCTGAGGCTGACTGACAGCCCGGCCTGCAGATACTGTAAAGAAGACGAGGAAATCTTAACTAATCTTCTTTACACCTCCCTGCACCGGAGGTATCTTATCTTAGACGCCTCTGTCATCCTAGAAGAGGCGAGGCTTAAGGCGGGGGACGTGCCTAAATTGCTCCTTTTATGGGATAGCATTTTTGGACAATGACCCGGATAAGAGGGGATCGCCAAGGGACTACCCATGCGATCAGTGGCTGATGAGGCCCAAACCTATATAATATAATAATAATAATAATAATATAATAATAATAATAATAATAAGGTATATGCAGTCTCGGCCTATATCCATAGACACAACGTAGCGTTGCGGGTGCTTTATTATCATTTAAGGCACTCGTATCAGATAGACGAGACACCAGTGCTGCCTTACGCTCCGGGGGATATTGAGTCCGTTGTGGAAAACGAGAAGTGCCGAATATATTGGAACTATTCGTTTTCCACCGTCAGGCAAATACAAGCCAACAAGCCTGACGTAGTCCTCCTCGACCACCAAATCAGGACAATGTTCGTCATCGAGTTCTCGGCACCCGGTGATGGTAACATTGTTTTGAAAGAGGAGGAGAAACGGACAAAATATCGAGATTTAATCTTCGAACTCCGTAGACTCTATCCAGACCATACTGTTAAATTGAAGGTACTGGTTATAGGAGCCCTTGGTGGAGCGAGAGATACACTGCTTTCTGAATTAAAGAACATACCGGCATGCCGAAACTCGGCAGAAATCTTAGCCGGTCGCATGCAGAAGGCCGTAATTCTCGGCTCACTACGTCTACTCAGGGCACACGACTCGGCCCAGTAATCACTAACCGAGCGGACGCGAGGAGTGATTGCTGGTATTACCAGCGCACCTTCTGTGTGAGTCGGAGCCACAGAAAGGGGTGACTGGCTTTTAGTAAAAAAAAAAAAAAAAAAAAAAAAATAATAATAATAATAATAATAATAATAATAATAATAATAATAATAATAATAATAATAATAATAATAATAATAATAATAATAATAATAATAATAATAGGCCACAAGACCTGGCCAGAGTGGATGCTGAAGTTCAAGCATCGCTTCCAGAAGAGGCTGACATCTGGCACATAAATTGTGCCCTGTACACTGCCGCCGAGAGCTTCTCTCATATGGAGAGGGCGAACAACTCTTCCTCTCCGCGAGAGAGAGCGGAGTGGCGTGTACGGAAGATGGAGGCCAAGATCCAGTCGGCAAGACAACAGGTATCTCGTATCCAATGTGTGATGGACTATATGGCGGCCAATAGGCCTTTCACGCAAAAATTACGGCGAATCGCCGCTAATTTAAGACGCGTCCATCACACACTTAATGAGGTGGTGCTGCGTACCATCAAACAGCACTGCCTTGATAGGATACGGATGCTAGTGACATGCAAAAAGTCACTAGTGAGGCGGGCGCGAAGACTGGCGGAAAATAATTTGTTCCGCCAAAAACCCTCGCGTCTATTCGAACCGCCTCAACCTGTTGTCGAAAATCTACCGACTGTAGATCAGGTGGAAAACTTTTGGAAGGCGCTGTACGAGCAGAAGCTCCCACTCCAAAGAGACACTCCAGCCCTGGCACACTTTGAAGACTTTTGCGAAGGTCTTCAGCGACCAGAAGAAGTGTGCCACCCGATAACCCCTGAAGAGGTTCAAAGGGCTCTTGCGGGCTCTAAGAACTTTGCTGCTCCAGGTCCCGATGGGATAAATAACTTCTGGTGGAAAAAATTACCTAGTATCCACCGCCATTTAGCCAGAATTTTTACCACATGGCTAAATGGGGAGCAGCAAATTCCTTCTTGGGTTGTTGAGGGGCGAACCGTGCTAATCCCGAAGACCGGAGATTTGTCCAACCCAAAGAACTACCGACCGATAACCTGCTTAAACGCCTGTTACAAGGTGTTTACACGCATCTTGTACACGCGAGTACTCCTAGCAGTTGAGCCGGTTTTCGAGGGGATATACGAACAACGAGGGTCTAAGAGGGGTGTCGCTGGCTGCAAGGAGAATCTGTTGATTGACAGATGTATCACTCAGGACTCCGTGCAGTACAAGCGAAACCTTTCCATGGCCTGGATCGACTACCGTAAGGCATTCGATATGACATCGCATGAGCTAATAATTCACTTGCTCCAATGCCTTGTGGTGCCCGGTCCTATAGTGAGATGCATTCAAGAACTGATGCCGCTCTGGAGGACTCGGTTTACCATAACATCGGGTGATACTAGAGTCCGGACAGAGCCGGTGTCGTTTAGAAGGGGCGTGTTTCAGGGAGACTCCCTTAGCCCCCTTCTGTTTTGCATCTCACTGTTGCCGTTGTCCGTGTCCCTCAGGAAGACCCGTGGCTATAACTGCGGCACCCCCGGCGATCGGAGGCATAAGGTCACCCATCTATTTTACATGGATGACCTAAAACTTTATGCCTCCGGAGAAAGGGAATTACGCCAATCCCTGAGGGTGGTGCAGGAGTACACGCAGGCCATCGGGATGGAGTTCGGGTTGGACAAATGTGCACTGGTTCATCTCAAGAGAGGACGAAGCCGGGAATACGCAGAGGATGCGCAGCTAGTAGACGGAAGCATCTTACATCACTTAGATGCCGGAGAGTCGTACGCCTACTTGGGTCTTGAGCAACGCTCCACCCAAGAGGTAGGTGTCATAAAAAACGCTCTCCGCGGCAAGTATCAGCACCGCCTCCGACAGATCTGGTCTTCAGAACTGTCGGGGAAGAACAAGGTGTCTGCAACAAACATGCTTGCCGTTCCGATCCTTGTCTACTCCTTCGGAGTAGTCAAATGGACACAGGAGGAGCTGCGACAACTCGACGTAGTAACCCGAAAGAGGATGCATCTCAGTAGGAGTTTGCATCCTAGATCGTCCGTTCCACGGCTATATCTCCCACGATATCGCGGAGGTCGTGGACTCTTGAGTTTGGAGTGTCTTCATAACAGGATGGTTCTGGACGGAGCCTGTAAAGTTATCAGGAGTTCGGATCCCCTTCTCTGCATGGTCCGAGATCACGAACATGCAGGGATAGGAGCATTTTTATTTAAGGCAGCACGTAGAGCAGCCGATGATCTCGGTCTCGTCTTCGATACCGAACGGGCCAATCACAACTCTGTCACCGAGTTGGAACCCGTTCAGTTAAAAGCCCAAGTAAAAGCTGCAGAGCATTTAAGAGCTCTGCAGCTTCACAAGGATAAGCCCATGCACGGGGTCTTCTATAGGAATATGGAAGCCCTGGGCTTATCCGAAAGGCTGACCTTTGCTTTCTTAAGGTCAGCCGGGCTAAATTCAGAGACCGAGGGATTCATCATGGCTTGCCAAGATGGTGTATTTAACACGCTCGTCTATCGGAGTCGTGTCATGGGTATGGAGGTCCCTGATGTCAGCTGCAGGGCCTGCCGTAGGGCGCCGGAGACATTGATGCATTTACTGTCGGCTTGTCCGGTATATGCAGTCTCGGCCTATATCCATAGACACAACGCAGCGTTGCGGGTGCTTTATTATCATTTAAGGCACTCGTATCAGATAGACGAGACACCAGTGCTGCCTTACGCTCCGGGGGATATTGAGTCCGTTGTGGAAAACGAGAAGTGCCGAATATATTGGAACTATTCGTTTTCCACCGTCAGGCAAATACAAGCCAACAAGCCTGACGTAGTCCTCCTCGACCACCAAATCAGGACAATGTTCGTCATCGAGTTCTCGGCACCCGGTGATGGTAACATTGTTTTGAAAGAGGAGGAGAAACGGACAAAATATCGAGATTTAATCTTCGAACTCCGTAGACTCTATCCAGACCATACTGTTAAATTGAAGGTACTGATTATAGGAGCCCTTGGTGGAGCGAGAGATACACTGCTTTCTGAATTAAAGAACATACCGGCATGCCGAAACTCGGCAGAAATCTTAGCCGGTCGCATGCAGAAGGCCGTAATTCTCGGCTCACTACGTCTACTCAGGGCACACGACTCGGCCCAGTAATCACTAACCGAGCGGACGCGAGGAGTGATTGCTGGTATTACCAGCGCACCTTCTGTGTGAGTCGGAGCCACAGAAAGGGGTGACTGGCTTTTAGTAAAAAAAAAAAAAAAAAAAATAATAATAATAATAATAATACTAATACTGTACAAATACTATACTATTGATATACTAATATTATATTGGCTATACAATAGCTTCTCTGCGACTTTATAAATTTTGTTATGCTGACACGTAGCCTCCAAAAGATTAATCTAAAGAAATAACGTTATTTAAAGGAATACAATTTCAGCAAGCCATCAGAAACGTGATTTTAGTTAAAATCTGGATTTATGATAAGGCATATGCAGTATCAAGTTACACGTAGCCTTCAGATAACATACTGGGGTTTTATGTTACCTGGGAATAAAAGTTATACAAATGCAAAAGCTATTTTAAGTAATAAATGCAATGCAATATTTTTTATATAACATACATATATAATGAAAATTCAAACATAATAGTAATTTGGAATTTAAGTTTATGATGAAATACTATGATGAATTTTACTAATTATTTGAGGAGTTCTATTAAAATTCTGTTGGATTTACTGTTCAGTACTTTTCAGAAGTAAAAAATGGCAACCGCATATACATGTTATATAAAAAATATTATATTACATTTATTACTTAAAATAGCTTTTGTACTTGTATTACTTCTATTCCCGGGTAACATAAAACCCCAGTATATTATCTAAAGGCTAAATGTAACTTGACGCCGTTATGTGCCTTATCATAAATCCAAATTGTAACTAAACTCACGTTCATGATGGCTTGCTGAAATTTTATAATGTTATTTCTCAAAACTATCATATATCATATAGGGAGCTATCATATAGGCAGTATATCACATTTATAAAATTTTTGTTCAGATCTAAATTAAATAAAATTATTTTTAAAAAGTTAAATTGAAGCAAAGTGATTTAACACACATAACCGCATATGCATAAGTCTGAATATACATAAACATTTTACACAGAAGTAATAAAATTCTAAAATTACATACATATATACCACCAAATGTTTATAACAGACCATTTTAACTTATTCACAGTAAGTTAAATAAATGTACTAAAAGTCTTAATTATGATTTATGTAGTTATTGATTGGCAATAAAAAATGTAGACATATAGACGTAGTTATTTATGTACCTAAATTTATCTAAACGGCTTTGCTGGAAGATATCCAAAAGAGGACTTAACTGTTAAAATTTAGCTGAATATCGTTTTTGTAGTTCAATATAGCAGCTGTTGATCTTTTTAATATATTTGACGTGAAGTTAATCTGTCTGTAGATTATGAATTATAATTGTAAATTATTTAAGATGCCGAAGAATGTTTTAGTATACAGAGTATATAGCATATTTTTAGTTTACTATAGCTATTTATGGCAATTTAATAAGAAAAGTAACTGGTTAATGATTCAGTAATCAAATTCTAATTAAAACAAGTTATAGCGATAAGAATATATTCTTCTTGCTATTATTTATAAATGATGAAGGACAAACTGAAGATCAGTCTTTCTTCAAAAACCATGGATCGTTTTCATACCAAGCACACTATAATAATTGATAATGTGCATCCTCAGAGACGTCGCACAGTGCTCACTGAACAAATTATTGCTTCTGTGGAGCGTAGTATTAAGAAGAACCCAAATTAGTCTATTCGCCATCGTGCATAACAATTGGAACTATTAGATCTATATTATTAAATATAGAGTTCATCCACTTTATGGAAGATTTTGCGGAAAGATTTTGGTTTACGAGCTTACAAGATTCAGCTCGTGCAGGAATTGAAGCCGGTTGACCATCGGATGTGTCGTACGTTCGTTGAATGGGCCAAAAAAGGGATTGCCGTTGATCCTCATTTTCATCACAAAATTTTGTTCAATGATGAGGCTCATTTTTGGTTGGGTGGCTACGTTAAAAGACAGAATTTCTACATATGGAATGAAGAAAATCCACGATCCGTTATTGAGACATCTTTACATCCACAAAATGTTACTGTTTGGTGTGCTTTATGGGCTGGTCGAATGATTAGCCTATATTTTTTCAGATATTATACTGCCGACAACATTAATGGAGAGCACTACAGTTCTATGATTACTGACTTTTTCGTTCCTCGATTGAATGGCATTAATGTGGAAGAGTTTTGGTTTAAACAACACGGCGCACAGTGGGGCCAAATCGCAAAAAAGTGGAAAAAACTCAGTAACTTCTAAACTATTTGAGACAACCATCGCACATTTTGTATACCCAAATTTTTTGATGCGCTCTATTCAATGAAAATTTTTGAATTGATTGGATCACAGCAACCCAAAATCCAAAAATAGACAAAATGTCACTAATATCCATCATGAGTATTGTTTTATATGTTTTTTTATACGCTGAATTCAATGAAACTATTTTTAAATTGATTGGATCATAGGACAACCTGTCCAAAATTATGGTCCAAAATACAGTACCAAATGCCGGATTTATGGAAAAAACCTCTCATTTTCTCAATATTTGCCAAATCGAAATGGAACTCAGGGAACTTTAATAAAGTACTAAATAACATGTTTGATAGTCTCAAATTTAAAAAAAAAATCGTACTATCCGAATTGGGAAAAATTTGGAAATCAAGTCATTGATAAAATTTTTTTTTTCTTCAATATTTGTTCGATTGAAGTAAAACTCAGAAAACTTCAATAAGGCAAATTGCAACTTTTAACAGTCTCAAAGTTCATCGATCCACCCAAATTGACCAAAATTTACTCGTCGATATTTTAAGTGACTGTTTATTTCAATTAGAATTTCTGCATTGGAAAGGACATGCGACAGTGCTTTCAGATTTTGTTTATTCATTTTCAACTCGAGAATGTGTTAAAAATTAATGGAAAATACTTTTCTTACGGCAAAACCACTATCACAGCCAGATTGTACGGGAAAAATACTATAAGAAAAGTATACTACGGTAGTGAAATGGGTATCATGTAAAATGGGGTTTTTTCTATCTCGGCCCCACTGTGCGGCGCAACATGCCACAGAAAGCACACCACAATCAATTTATTGCAAGAAACATTCCACGAACGCATAATTTCGCGTAATGGACCTGTGAATTGGCCTCCAAGATCTTGCGATCTGACGCCGCTTGACTATTTTCTGTGATGATATGTGAAGTCGCTAGTCTACGCCAATAAACCACAGATAATGCACGACTTGGAAGCCACTATTCGCCGCGTTATTGCCAATAAACGGCCTCAGATGCTGGAAAAAGTGGTCGACAATTGGACTTAAAATGGCGTAAAATTAGCTTTCTAATAAATCCAATACCATGGCTATTACCACGATTTTTATGTGTTGCATTTCATATTAAAGTTCTATACCTCTAAAAAAAACACCCGATACAATTGTTGTTTGAACTATACTGCCTGTAACACCTTTGATGTTGTTCGTTGACACTTATATACAATTAAGGCACTCAGATCTTCTAGATTATTGGGTTTAGTGGCATAAACTTCTAATTTTAGGGATTCCCATAGAAAGATGTCTAATGGTGTCACATATAGTGATCTGACTGAAAATATTTGGTCCAAAAATTCCCTTGTTCGTACATCATAATGTGGAGGAGCTTTATTCTGTTGGAAGAATAGCCCATCTTCACGCAGATCGTCATCGCCTTCTAATACTTGGGTTGCATGGGTTAGATATATATTTATTACAGACGGGGCTTCGCAACACTTAGATTAAACACAACTAGATTCAACTTTGTGAATCTATTTTATTACTAAGAAGATTTTAATACGGATGCAGAGATTCATTTTCACGTAACGTCTCAAGAAAAATGGCCATGTGATGGTCTTGGTGGAAATTTCAAACGTTTAGCGACACGTGCAAGTTTACAGTTGCCTGCAAGTAGGCTATCATTACACCTACGCGATTATATGAATGGGTTTGACTCTAGCAGCCATTTACTGCTGCTCCAAGGACAACATTCCACAACAAAGGGTTTTTTACAACTCCGGTTTGAGTTTGCAGTAACCATTCCAGGAACTAAATAGTTGCACAGCTTTTATCCAACAACTGAAGACATACTTATAAATAGGATTAGCTCTAGCGGTAGTTCAAATTGTAATGTAACAGTTTCAAAATGAATTCTTTCTACTTTTACTACGACACAGTTTCGGTTTAACCTTACTAAAAAAAGTTAAATTTTTAATAGGTACAAAAATGGATTTAAAACTAGTAAGTACAGGTAATTATACCAATTTACGCCTAAACATATGATATTGCAGTGTTTTTACTAAATTCTCGCTAAACATGTGCCCGATGCGCCACTGAGTGCCACGCTTTTGTACATTAAGTCTTAATATCTTTAATTATCTCTTAAACGAATGCAGATCCTATTTTATATCTTTTAGTGTAATATCTGTATACTTTGAGCTATATATTGAATTTTAAATAATTTAAAAAATTGTCGAAGTTACTAATATTCGGATTCGAAATGTTCACATCCGGTGTTCCACACGAAAAAAAATTTAAATTTCGAATCTGATTCCATAACTGTTAAAAAGGAAAGTGAATTTCCTATATAAAACACTACTTGAAATAGTTTCTTATAAATTGGTTAATATGAACAACAGTTTTCAGAAAATATGTACCTCACATTTCGTTAATTCTTTAGAAGTCAATAAGTTGACAAATACGTCTCTTACAAAAAAAAAAAAAATATATATTTATTTTCATGTCTTCTAGGAGTACAATTATTCCCAATATGAAAGAATTTCAGGTTGTCACATTTTTTTCGTTGTCCTCTTTACATGAAATTTCCCATATTCTACTATATGTATCAATGTAATATCATTTAATTAATAATTTAATTTATATCTGTGCATGTAAGTACATTATCATTGAACTAAGTTTATCTGGTTGTATGTACCCAGCTGTCAACTATGGTTAGCTGTAATGAATGTTCACTGTTTTTATTTCATTAAAATGGCTTACAAAACAATAAAATATTAATTCATTAATGGATATTTTTGTAATAGTCTATATGCGGAATAATAAGTGCGTATAAAAAGGAGTGTACCGTGCAATACCCAGAGCCTCCGCCATTATATGGAAGAATTTAATTTTGATGGAGATTTCGAATTTATCGAAAAGTTAAATATAAAGTGATTCAACCGTAAAGAGTTGTCTACTTTGTTGATAGCTATGAATGTATAGTCATAAATATATATCATTGTCACGTTAAATAAACGATCACATTTCTTTAAATAGAATTTACGGTCTAATTATACGTACGTATATACGTACGTTACGTATCTAATTATATTAAAATTTGGTATGTAGAGTTTATTTGGTTTTGCTCTCTAAATTAGCATATCTATAATGTAATGTATAATTACTATACAACCTTTATATTTTATTTTCACCTATTTAAGTGCATTTACATTTAAAATATGTAAATGAAACTCGTGTCAACTTTATAATATTTACATTAATGGTCGGTTTATCAATTTACTTATTTATCATGCTATACTTATCAATATAACATTTCAGAATTTTTGTATGTGAAGTACATTCACTAAATTGAGTTTCTATGTTAACACTAACACAGACATTATGTGTATATTAATATTAGATATAAAAGAAATATACAATTTAAAATCGTTTAATAATTATGTGAATGAAAATGAGAGAATGTTAGATTTTGTATTGGTAATACACTGAGGTAGCAATATTGAAGACGAGTGCATCTCTCTGTCAAAATTTGGTAAAAATATTACATTAATGTGACATTAAATGCAGAATTGATGTAGACATATTTCATAAGTTACTCGGAAAAGAAATATACCAAGTACTTCCTAATTCATTTTATTAAAATTACTTCAAACATAAAAGAGGTGACAATTCTAAATATCATGGCGAGTTTATTTTGTATTAACAAATTACAATTTCGTTTTAAATAAATATTTATTAGCATTCTACAGCATGGATTTTTCATAAATCGAAATGGGTAGATATAGTTACTATTGTGTAGTTTCCGCGATTCCATAAATTTATTCTGTTCTTACTAATGTGGTAGAAATTAATTAGTGCCATAGCGTGAGGAAACGCAGTACTACTTTTTGGCAAAATCTAGAATATTTTAATATCTCAAATCAGGTGAACGTGATGGTCATTCACTTGGTTCTCGTTGTTTTATCCATATGTCAGTAACATGTAAGTCGGAATACCAAAATCGCCAAGATGTTATTAAGTAGTCCCCGAATAGCAAGGCTATTACGTAATCGCTATAGGAAACAACTACTCCTCGGGTTAAAGCCCCGCCAGGCACTGAATTATACCTAAAAACGACCCTCGACCCCTTTCTCGTGTTTCTGCACGATCAGACAAGGTTTCAAAAAATAAAACTCGCTATGGGTAGGATTCGACATTTGTCCCGGATGGGAACCGATCGTACCCTGTACGGCACTGATGAGAACTAATAAGTTCGAAGCAGCTGTATGTCGTTCGGTTCCCATCCTGGACAAATGTCGAATCCTATCCATGGCGACTTTTATTTTTTGAAACCTTGTCTGATCTTGCAGAAACACAAGAAAGGGGTCGAGGGTTGTTTTTAGGTATAATTCAATGCCTGGCGGGGCTTTAGCCCGAGGAGTAGTTGTTTCCTATAGCGATTACGTAATAGCCTTGCTATTCGGGGACTACTTGATAATCGCTTGGCGGTTTTGGTAGTTCCTTTCTCGATTTCCGATTTATATGTTACTGACATAGATCGTATCGATATAGATGTATACCGCTTGAGTTTTAATCGAAATTTATCCTGGATCGGCGTACCGTGTACGGCACTGATGAGAACTAAGTTCGAAACAGCTGTATATCGTTCGGTTCCCATCCGGGACAAATGTCGAATCCTACTCATGGCGAGTTTTATTTCTTGAAACCTTATCTATATGTGAGCAACAGCATCGTTAAGAAGTGACTAGACATTAATACAAAAATAAGATGGACCTTTGTCTTATTGAAACTAAATTCATTGATGAGAGACATCATCCTCATCTATCTGTGTAGATAGAAAGTTGCTAAAGGTGAAACCAAGTCGAGACGTAGAAATTATAAATATCTAGCAGCAATAAACTGTTCTTCAAAGAAGTGACGTCCCACCAGATACTTACAAAATCGAAAGAGTGCCAATATTTATTGGCTTATGAACCTAATTAGTTGATAATGTCCTAAAATACTACTTCAATCTAATAAATTTGCTTTACCTATGCGAATTTTTGAATGTAATGGGGAGTATTTTGAGATTACTTTGCAGTTATAACGATGTATTGTTATTGTTCCATTAATGATTTTTCGTTCAAGCAAAAAATAGCTTTGTCAGAAAAAAGGCAACTTTAAAAAGTTGATTTTCGTAACGTAAAATCTATAATTAAATGTTAATTTATCTTTTTCAGTTACTAACAGGTTTAATTTACGTTTTCAACTTACTTTTACGTTACAAAACTAATGTTTAATTAAAATACTACTGAAGTGATGATATTATTGTATTCCAAAGCATTTGCAAATGCCTCATACAATAAGGACTAATCAAATTAGGCCAAAACAGTTATTGTCCTGGTTACAGTCGACGACGAGCGCTGGATTATATGGCGAAACTTGCCGTATTTTGTCTAACAGAGTTAGCACTAAAATACAGTGATTCAGCTTGCCAGAAAACTACAAGGAAGATCCAAAATGTTCTCTATCTCAGGATAACTGGAGACCGGTTTTGACCTTATATTGGGTCTCGTCAATGCAGTGTAAGCGAGTATACCTGTGACAAATGAGGCTCGCATCTTGTAGACGCCGTTAAACTCTACAGCAGTAAAGCGTAACCAAACGCCATCTCTCGGTAGTTTCAAAAACAATCCAAATTGAAATAAAGCTTGATCATACAATACAAAGTTTTACTTGGCAGTTGGTAATTT
Organism: Rosalia funebris; assembly: GCA_037954035.1. Classification (NCBI taxonomy): domain Eukaryota; kingdom Metazoa; phylum Arthropoda; class Insecta; order Coleoptera; family Cerambycidae; genus Rosalia; species Rosalia funebris. The sequence continues at coordinate 33,096,321 of JAZFAV010000002.1, forward strand.
TTTAAACTGCTGAAGTGAGGAGATTATTATACTCCACACCACCTGCAAATGCTTTATTTATACAATAAGGACTAAACAAATGAGGCCAAAGCACCTATTCTTTTGGCTATATACCGACGATGCGCGCTGGATTACTCGCTTACACTAATATACGGATTTCGGTTACGCTGGTATACTCGCTTACACTGCACTGACGAAACCCAAGATAAGGTCGAAACCGGTCTGCAATTAGCGATATCCTGAGATAGATGACATTTTGCATCGTCCATGTGATTTTCGAGCAATCTAAATTACTGTATTTTAGTGCTAACTCCGTTAGATAAAATACTGCAAATCGCCATATAATCCAGCGTTCGTCGTCGGCATGTAGCCAGGAGAATAACTGTTTTGGCATAATTTGCTTAGTCATTACTGTATAAGGCATTTGCAGATGGTGTAGAGTATAATAATCTCCTCACTTCAGTAGTCTGAAAAATTACCATCTGCCAAGTAAAACTTTGCACTGCATTTAGTTAAAATATCTACGAAACCAATAAATAGGTCAATAGCTTATCCAGATATAAAATATCAGATATTCCAAAATTCCATTCTTTGACTACTCTGCATGGGGATACTTGAAGAATAAAGTCTACTTTATTCTTCAATTACCCCCATATTAATTAGCTAAAAAATATACAAACTACAAAAGAAAGAAAATAATAAAAGACAGAGGGAAAAACAGGATTTATCTCAAAAGAAACTATCGGAAAAGTTTTGAATGAATTTTCATCTAGATGATGAAATGAACGCATCGAATAACTCATCTACTTTATTTCTTTTTATTAATTTTATTAACAATATTATTTTTATTTGAATATGTATACTACCGTTATAAAGATGGTATCAATATATAGAGAGTAATATATTGATACGATAAACTGCTTAAATTAAAAAGCAGAAGTTGTAAGCTTTAAAATATCGTCAATAAAGCGGTAGTTGCGTTTTTAGAGGTAACTGAAGAGTAACAAGGGTAAGTGTGATTATTGAATAGTGTAATCCTGTTGCCCGGATTACACTATTATGTTGCTCCTTCGTTGATTTTAAGTCGTAAATCGTTGAGTTCCCTTATAGCTTATGTAACTGAGTATACAGAACAGTAAAATTAGTATTCATTTACTGCTGTGTACTATTGTATTATTATATACATTAAATATTATATAGTTATTGTCCAATGGAGATAATCCGGCATCGATAAATCAAGATTACATTTTCTCTCTATGTTTATTATGTAAATATCTTTCTAACGAGATGTTACTAAATTAAGTAGTTACAAAAAAAAAATAAAAAATACCATGTGCAGCACAGTACACGTGATAGAAGTGAATACTTGTTTAGAATAGAGAATGAGAGAGGTTAAGAGTGAGACATTGAAGGAGAGAGAGAGAGAGAGAGAGAGAGAGAGAGAGAGAGAGAGAGAGAAAGGGAGAGGGATAATTTCAAAAGAAATATAACAATATAAAATTTGTGTAAAAACATATTCGGTTTATTCATTATTTACACTATCTATGATTGATTTGACGATATGATTGGTTTGTGATAACTAAAATATGAAATATATGTTCGTGATTCGATATTTTCTAAATAACGTATAAAAAATTCCATCTATTATTGTTCCGGATTTTGTTGTTGATTCTTTGGGATTGTTATTTATAAGCAGACCAAATGTTTCTCGAAGAAAGTTAATCAACGTCAAAGAATCATTGGATTCGAAATTTATATTGAAATCTCCCCCGAGAATCAAAAGGATTTTGTCTTCGCCTCTTCCAAGTACATTTGCACCTGTCGTGTGGCCGTAAACCAGTAGGGAGCGGTGAATGAAATATATTATATCTTCTAGATTTTAACAAGTTAAACGGTTCAAGGATGTTATCAAATAATCACAGAACACAGATGTAAATAACGTAAAGAATTACAAAATACAATGATAAATATTCGGTACACACGCGTGCTACTTCAGCTGTTAATATATAGCGTCTGGACGCGTACATCTATAACGCGCGCATGCGCGACAATAGGGAGACGCGGATAGCCTAAACTGATATATATATATATATATATATATATATATATATATATATATATATATATATATATATATATATATATATATATATATATATATATATATATATATATATATATATATATATATATATATATATATATATATAGCTCTATATATATAATATATAGCTCTCTTTCTCCTTCTTTCTACGTTATATCTTTTTTCTCTCTCGTGTAACGAAATCTGGAAACGTTTTTTCCAATTCTCTCTCCATTCTCGTCAAATATCAGAATGCTGCCAAAGAAGTATTCACTTCAAAAATTGTTATATTCACTGAATTAAATTGTAACAGTTAATTTGGCTAATGTCAATAAAACATTTCCAGGGATAACGCCCCAGTACACGAAATGCATTTAAGAAAATAGAGTCGTCCATTAGTGGAATGCCAAGTCAATGTTGAATAGCAAATATATCCCATTTAATAGTGTATGTCAATAAATATTATTTGATTAAATATACGTGAGAAATTATGCCCCGTGGCATATGCAATATGCAAATTTAAATTGCCTTCATGGCTACCGATATGACGAAGCATTCAGTAGAAATTTGCATTTTCCATAAACTCAGTATTTAACAAACACAAATATATTCATATAATGGCAAAAAATCGTTCAAAATATATAGAATATTTTATTATTTATCCGTTACAAAAAAAAAAGGGAACTAGGGCAAAAGTTTCCAGATAATTGGTTATTTTGAAGAACTTTTTAGATAATTCGTTTATATATGGTAGAGATATATAATGATAGATGTTATTATTTTTGTCTATAGTCAAGTTACTTTAAAATTTGTATATGAGTTTCTTATTATTATATTAATAAAGTTTATCTGATAACTGATTATAATTAATATTTCTCTTATTTTAATTAGCATTCAATGGCAGCGCTAGCATTATTTTGCGGTTGGGCGAAAATAGGCAGGAAATATCTAGGGTGGGCGAGGGCGTTTATTTTATGTGCGAATGTGATATAGTGGTGTTATAAGAGGTTGAGCGAAAAGGATTATCTGGGCGTTCACCCACCCGCGCTCACACCTGTCGCCGCCACTGTTAGTATGTCTGGATTATATTAGGAATTTATTAATTTTAGAGCTCTCTTCACGAATTACTAAGCTTATAGATTTGTGTTGGTTGCGAATTTTAGTTCAATAGGTGTCAGTCTCTATTCTTTCGAATGGAGAAAAAAAAAATAAAAATCATGACTTTTATAGACAGAAATTATCTTATCTCACAATTTATGCAAGGATATTCAATTTGGATCACAACATAGAAGTTATAAAAATCAAACTTACTTTGTTGAAACATTTTTAGCACTTGTATGATTCTGCTAAACTATACATCAACATGCCGCGATTAACAGTTCAAAAACGAATAGTTTGTGTACAACTGCGTATCTGCTTGACCAAATTAGTTTGGTATACCATTTACTTTATATTTTTTTAGTTACATATATTAAAATTTCGTCTAGAGAATTGAAAATTTTCTTATTTTTTTCTAGTAGTGCGAATTTATTAAAAAGTTTGTGCAGGCAGAAAAGCAGTAGTTGACATATATTAAAAAAACTATTTTATCAACTAAATTTTCGACCTATACATTCCACAAGTTGACCTATTCTTGTAGACATAGGATTTTCCCTGGCACAACTTTCTATTTTTTGATAGAAATTATTTTTAAACTGGAAACACATGTTTATTTCAAATTCCTCAAATTCTTCGCTCATGCGTTACTGACCATCACTTCAGAGTCTACAAAAGCTACTATGGAAAACACATGTGAAGGTGAAACGTGAGCAAATGAACCTTAAAGTCAGATAAATGTATTGGTTCCTTGGACATTATTTTGAGTTGTAAATTGCTATTTTACAAACAAATCCTAAATCCCGTGGAGATTTATGACATCCAATTTTAGGGATGCATGAAGAAATGTAAGATTAAAGTCATCCAAATGCTTCAAAACAAAGTACGTCGCAGCATCGTAAATACACTGTGATATATCCGCAATGAAGACATGCATTGCGATCTGAAGATGCGTATTGTTAAAAATGAGATCAAAATGCCTTCAGGCAAACATAAAAAAATATTGAAAAATGACGAAAATGTCGAAGTATATAAATGTCGACGAAAATGACGAAGTATCGGACAGTGTTAGTTTTTAGGTACTTAGAAACTAAGTGCTTAGAAACTTTAAGTGTGTATCTATTACATGAACAAAGTGATTAGTGTTATATGGAGTGTATCGCCGGATGCTCATCTACTGAATAGCTAAGTCTAGATATTAGAAAAAAATTGTTAGATAGATTTAATCTAGTTATTAATGTTCAGTGTCATCGGGGTGTTAAAAAAAACTGGAAAAGTGGATAAAGTTAGCTGTATAGAATCATGTTTGAATTCCATAAAATAACTAATCCCTTCCTACAATATCACAAAATAAAAAATAATAATACCACAAGATAGATCCAATAACATCAAACAACATATATGATACCCATTTCAACTACCAAGGAATTGATAGCCTTTTATACTAAAGTAAATTTCAGCGGTTATTAAAACTATTGCAAAAAAAAACTGAAAAGTTCATTCATCTCTTAGTCCACAGATAAGTAACAAATACTGATGCCGTTGTCAAAAGCAATATCAGAAACAATATAAAATATATATACAACAGCAATAGAATGAACCAAAATAAAAAAATAATCTGTGACATTACTATCTGTTTATTTTGTCTAGGTTCATACCACATATGTTTTACTATATTTACTGTTTTAATTTTATATATTGTATTATTTTTTTAGATACACACTTCTAATTATATTAATAATGTTAATTTCTAAACTAAAGATATCTTAAGGCATATATTTCATTAATAAGTCTCAAATCGTAAGTAAAATGTTAACCAATAAACAAGTTGAAAACACTCTTCAATGTCTCTTCAAACCAGAACCGAAAATCTCCACATTTCATAAACAAATAATAAAAGGCATTTTATTTATATATGATTAGAATACTAGTGATAAATTAGTAATTACAAATACAGTTCCATTTAGTCCATTTTATGAGGACAGTGGTTATTCTAGAATTTTATGAACAATCATACATAAATACAAATTTATTTATTCAGTCATTCAGTCTTCTCAGAATGTAACTTACTTTAAGAAAAATATATACTACTTCCATAAATATGACATATTTTTATTTTTACTACTATTTTCACTATATTGCAACTTTTAATATGTTTTCATCGAAAAGATAAGATTGGTCAAATCTTATAATGTGACAATGAAAAAATCTTAACTACATATACACATAAGGTACTACATTATACTGAATACTATACTGAGAAATACAACAATACTATACTGAAAAGTATACATATACTATACTGATAAATATAACTCACAAAATGATATAAATAAATGCTATTAACAAACAGATAAATTTTCCTAATACCTAATAAAACATTGGTTGGAGTAGAATTGCATTGATGTTATTAGCAGTGATATAAATATTTAAAATAATTATTAAAAAAAACAAGAGTCTAGTTTTCTACAAACACCGAACGATTATACGGTTCTCGATGTGCCTTTCAGCAACCAAGTAGGTATCATCTGGAGATGATTAAAACTAAGTTGAACCTACTTCTAATTTCTATTTATACCAAAATATGTTCAAAATTTGTTACAAAAAACCGTTACAAATGTTTTCCGTCTTCGTGGATAAGGATGTATCTTGGATTTAGGTTGTAGCTAGAAGTAACGTAACGGTATTCTGCTCCCATAGTCGATAAATTAATTAGAAAATATAGATTTAGGGCAACTCCTTTTAACTCCATGACCTTTCAAGAATATTTTAAAAGTGGCAAAATTTTCACAATTTCTGGAAAATACAAACGATAAAATTGAAAATAAGGAAAGATCCAGAATTTATGAAATTATCTGCCAATATTGTAACCAAAAGTATATTGGACAGACAAGAAGAGCAAGTGTAACTCCGCTTAAGGAACATATGGACCATTTGAAATATGGAAGATTGGAAAAATCTTCAGTTTCCCAACATGCTTTCAAGAACAATCATAGAATATATGTTTATATATTAACATAATTGTGTGTATATTTGTATAACAAAAAAAGGTAAATTGTAAATTTAAAATATGTTTCCACAAATGTGCTTAATCACAAATAAGTATTCAAAAATAAATAGACATATTTATTTATGGAAATATAATCTACAGTATACCCGTAGTACAAAAGAAAAACACGTGCAACAGTATTTTGAAGATTTGTTTGTGATAAAAAAAACTAAACAGTAAGAGTTATTGAATATTCCAGTTATATATTGTCAATTTATTATGTAATTAGTAATGTAATTTTTCTTCTTTAAAGACAACAGATAAGTTAAATTTGATAATATACAATAATTATAGGAGACGGTTATAGAGAAGGATAAGTATAGAGAAGGATAGGTTATAGGAAGGATATAGAGAAGGTTAATATATATTCAAAATAATAAAATGCTTTATATAAATTAAGAAATAGATTGGTGAAGGTAGTAAATATTGACAAGATAATTTTAATGTTATTCAATATATATTACTGAAAATTATTTTAGTTTGCCAATTAATAATCCAATATATATATATATATATATATATATATATATATATATATACTGTTACAAATATTGTTAAGAATAATACAGAAGTATAGCAAAAGTTATTACAGTTGTAGAATAGATCGCTTCTTCTAATGTCAGTTTGAGTTTTTATAGATTTTACTGAATAATTTACATGTTTATTATATGTAACGTAATGTAGAACAAATAAAATTGCAAAATAGAGAGTAGTTATTGACTATTACCTACTGAATGGGAAGTCTATTTTAAACTCTTCGCAGAACCATTCTAGAAATATTAAGTCTAATTTTTCTCTGTTGAATATTACTCTTTAATACTATTTCTTTGTAGTCATTTGGAGTTCCTAACATTCTTATTAACGTTATGCAATCAATGTATTTGATTATTTCGTTTTAATGATTGCAGTTCAATTAATTCATTATTACATTTATAAATTTATTTTTTTTTATTGCAGGTACTTTTATATACACATATGTACATCTATTGTGCTTTCATTTCGAAACGCACCTACTTTATTTATTTAGGATAATCAGCTCTAGACAAAAATACGTAAATTTAAATATCGAAGGAAGTTTAAAACCAGTGTTCAAAGTTTAAAACCAAAACGTTAAAAGGCACCCTTTATATTGTAGTAGATCTTTTTAAAAGTCTTAAAAATTCTTATCCAACTTCACTTAGAAAACTGATATTGGTTAATACATTCTCTTAATTTACAACACAATTAGAATTTTTACTTGACTAAGTGCTCAAAATGTCCACCAATGTTTGTCTAACATTGTACAAAAGTACAATCTATTTTCGAATTTTTGTTGAACGTTTTGAAATGTGTCTTTAGTAATTATCCTGCATGTGGAGACAATCCTATTTCTTATTTCTTGAATATTCTGGGGTGCAATTTTGTATACAACTGTCTTAAAATAACCTCAGAGGAAGAAACGCAGTGGAGTTATATCTGGAAATCTCGCCGACCATTGCAGAGTGCTTCTGTGGTAATACATTTGTCGGGAAACCTTTGATACAGCCATTCTCAAATATGTAATGGGTATTGTGGTGGTGCGTCATCCTGTTGAAAGTGTAAAATTTGTTCATCCAATAGCAGGTTTTCTTCTTTATAGGTTTTCTAAGGAATGTCTTACGAGAATCAATTAAATTTTTCAATAAATGTAAGTAAGTACAATTCATCAGTTAAATTTTCTTCAATGAAAATAGATCCTATCATATATAGATCATTTCTCAGAATTCTAGATCAGGAGTTGATTTTTGAAGAAACTAAGTATGATTCTGTAGAAACATATGTGGATTTTCATTGTCTCTGTATCTACAGTTATATTTACAAGGCCATTAAGAAAAAAATATTATGTCATCGCTAAGGCTGTGGAAAATGTGCTGCGCGCCATCATAGCCGTACTCATCGTCTTAACAACAAGGGTAATAAAATAATAATATAAAGTAATTAGTAACAAACGCACTAAACTATCATCATGTTACAAGCTCCTCTTAGCACATGCATCCTCTTACCTAGCGTGATAAACTAACATGATCATCATCATCATTATCATCATCATCATCATCAATAACTGGAAGCGATCCGTAAATACTTTGCAGTATCAGGTATGCTTCCATATTTTTTCAGAGAATGATGTTCATTGTGGTGAAAATGTGTTATTATTAATATGTTACTTAAACTTGGAGAAAGATCGTTCGACATCTACTGGTAATACAGACATACGTAAAATACTCTTTGCACTCACTTAACGGATCTATAGATGTACTATTACTAGTAGCAGTATTATCACAAACTTTCTTAATCTGTTAAAAAATGGTATGAATATTTTTTAAATCAGTTTCAATGGAAATATATAGAAATTGTATCTGGATTTCCTTAATAGTTGCAGCCTTGACAGGATTGAGTTGCACTATTACAGACTTTATTTGCTCGAAATTTTCAGCGCAATAAAAAGTTGCTTTCAACAATATTCCCCAACGTGTAAGGATTAGGCCTGGTGGTTCGGGAATTTCAGGATACTATCTGCGAAACTCGTGAGGACGTTTAGAAACAGGAGGAGAGGAGACTTTAGAAACACTTTTTTTGTACTCGATATCTACCTTGGAAACACATATTCGAATAGTTTCTACCACAAGATATAAAAACATGCACTTTATACGTAACATGTAACAATCTACAACCGTGCTGTGAAAGAGAACAGCCTACTGAACGCACTGTTGCAATACCATCGGTCATATCAATATTGACTTGTTGGCACTTAAAATTCTCTAACGTCTCCAGCACCATCTGCGTAATTGCATTTCGAGTATACTCAGTGAGTCTTTTACCTAATAACAATGGAAATGTCTTTTTGGTTTTCGCTCGTGCGACATAATTTATTATTAAATTAAAACGTTTCAACTAAAACAGCGGTAACCGTACGTACACCTCGATCTATAATTCAATATCAACTGCGGCTATATCGCCTTGAAATCTGCATTGCTGATTCCTATCATTTATAATCTAATAGAAATTTTATGACGAAATTGTATAATGAAATTTTATGAATATTATTATTTTAGAATAGTTAAGGTTGTGGATTTGATAAACGAAACGTTCATTTCAGTAAAAATATTCATGCCTCCACATGAGGCGCCAGTGGTTTGCTCACCTATAGCCTTAGTCATCACTGAAGAGTAAATATTCTTTATAAAATTCGGATCACTTTTAATTCTCACAGTAATTATTTCACAAAATTGAATATTTCTATCATAGTAATTTTCGCCGAATTAGTGAAGAATGCAAATTTTATAAGGAAAAAACTTGTTTAGTATTAAAGTTAAAAAATTAGTATAAAGTAGTATATGGAACCAACTGGAACCACTGCCATACGCTATTCATTAACTAACCGACTTTTGAAAATGAAGCAGTAAAATCGATACCAAAATAGCCTAAAATCTCAATCTATAGAGTTCTAGTAACAATTCATAGCTGCTTATTTTAATGCACATAAACCCAGACTCTTTGAAATTTTTGAACAAAGTTAAGCACATATCGAGGTCCCATAGTTTTTACATGATGCCTTTCATAAAAATTCGGGTTGTTGCACAAGCACACCTATTTTCGGTACAACAAATAAAAATACTTTCAGTTATTTCTTGGAAAGTATACACCATTATGAATCTTATTACTCTCACAGCAACTGAAACCACTTGACACAGTTTAAAATCACTAATACTCTTGATATATATTTTAAAAATTTCATTTTAGCTACAATCAGGAAGAAATTGGGTTCAAAGATACACAAGTGACGAGTTAAAATAATTACTTTCTTGTCTCGCTTTAAATTTCACCAATACAAAAGTGATGCGCGTAAAAGAAATAAAAAAAGTTTAATTCATCCATTACTACATTTATACATTTTTATGTTTTTGTATTGTACTTTTATATACACATACATATATACTCGTAGTACTCTCATTTCGAAACTACGCACCTCCTTTATTTATATTATCAAGAATAATCATCCCTAAACAAAAATACGTAAATTTAAATAACGATGGAAGTTAAAAACCAGTGTTCGAAGTTTAAAACTAAAATGTTAAATGGCACCCTCTATATCATAATACATCCGTTTAAAGGTCTTAAAACATTTTAAACCAAATTCGCTTAGAAAACTGATATCGGTTATTTCGTTCTCTTAAGTTAATATATTATAATATGATGCACAAATTCTATAGCTTTTGACATTTTTTCGTGCTCTTAGGGTATTATGCCATTAGAAATACTTCGTTCATTTATTGGCATACTTTCTGTACTAACAGCCTTAAATGTGAAATAGTTTCATTAAAGAAACTTTACTGGTATCCCACTTTTTCTGAGAATGGGTATCTGAGACGTGGCTCGTCTTTAAGCAGGTGTCTGTTTATTTGTGGGCAACTAGTCTATACATGTTTGAAAGTATATGAATGCACGTACCCTTATCAACGACGAAAACTTTGTTAGGAAGATGAATAGCAAGGAGAAAGCAGCGTGGCATCTTTTGTAGTAGTTATACAACTTCATTGGGAACGAAAAGCTCCTCGCCAATATTAATTGGCAGACATAATGGCCTTGATGAGTTTTGTCAGCAAGTTGAGCGAGATTATTGCTCTTTACTCGCTCATCGTGTAGATCGGGACCGTCGTACGAAGGTAGGACGAGCTTTCGCGTGTCTCTACGCGAGAGCCAAGTGCCGCCCGCAAACAAGACCCGAGTGACTGGCAGCGGTTCGCTCCCCTCAACCTCCTTTGGTCCTGACGCCTTTAAGTCCCGCTGTCAAGGACTTCTCGGATTTTTATTAATCTTTGGTCACCTTGTTTTGCCGCATCGCTTCGCCAGCGTCAGCCCGGGAATTGGGTCATATCAGGCGATCTTCCACGACAATGTGGACGAATCGCGTCGCTTGGATCGCCGCCAGAAGAGCGAGTCTTGTTACTCGGGAGGGGTCCTTCTCTATTAGAAAAGGATCCCAGGATTTGGAGTCAGGTGTGTGTGAGAGAGAAGTCGTGTGTCTTTCCTGTAATAGAAAATGTTAAAGGGCCGTATGGCCCTCTGACATAAAAAATGGTTAGTGGAGTAATAGGGCTCAGCTGTAATAAAAAGTTATGTTTGACCTGTAAAGGGGGTCTATGAGGTTATGCTACCTGGATATTGGGTTTCTTGTGTCTTCCTGGTCTTCCTGGGTCGTAGTCCGAAGCTACTCGGATGAAGGGGGTTGTCATGGACACCTGCTTGATCGTTGAACTTCTGAGCCCTGGCTCGGATTTTCTCCGTCACAGTGGTGAAGTCTAGGTCTCTCCGGATGTCGATGTCCCTCACGTATGGACGTCCACGGCACAATGGAGAGCGACATTTTCGATGGCCTGAATCCTCTTCATGTGTGTCTGAGCAGCGTAGCCCCAAGCTGTCGATGAGTACAACAGTTGGGGTTGAAAAAGGCTCTTAACTATGAAGTTCTGATTACTGATATGCTGTTAGAGTTTCAAAATCTTGATGGCTCCATTTTCTGTATGGTCACCTCGATCAATTTCCAGAGAACATTGGCGCTGGCGAACAGGGGCAGCGTTTCCATCAATACCTCTTGACGATGGAAGAACGCTACCAAGGGCTTTGGAACATACATATGATAGTAGACTACTTCTGGACTATCGAATGAGAGAACATCCATATTAGTTGTTACGAATAACCTACTTTCGATTGCACGATTGCATTTATGTTGAAATGTTAAAATGTGTATACGTTAATTTAAAGTAAAAATATTTTAAACCTACCCATATTTGAATATACGTATTTTATGTTGCAGGAATGATTTCTTTACCATTGTGTCATTATATGAAGCGTCAAATCCAGGCCTTACTGAGCGAAACTATTTATAAAATTGCTCAGCGATTTTAAATTAACTAAAAGCAAGTACTATAATAAATACAACATCATATTTGTTCCAGTGTAATTAATTACAAAATCGCATAAACATAGTAAAGAAGATAGTTATATATAGTTATAGTTATATACTATCTATAATATATATTATCCGGATCATTTTCTATATCTAATTCACTTAATTCATTCATTTTTATCTAAACAATATTTATAAGTTGAAAACAAACGCACTTAACTTTCATAATGACTACAAAAACTATGACGTTTAATTTTAACAAAGAAACCCTAGGCTAGTTGTATTCTTGTGGAATTAGATAGGTTATTCATTTCATAACAAAGACTGGAATATTAAGTTTTTCTAGTCAAAATTGATTTCAGAATTATTAAATTCTGTAGTGGCCGTATAGAAACTTTATTTAAGTTTTTATTTTTTTTGTGTTGGACATGAGGCGCAACATAGTGCTTTTAAAATGTCAACTCGCTATATTATTAACAAAAATTAATTCTTTGAAGTTTTCCGAGTACAACAAAAATCTTTAAAATTAAATTTTTTACTGGACATTAAATAGTATTCGGGCTGATTTTCCACTTCCATTCGAAAATGTTGCTACATATTTTCTCAATTGTGTGACCTATTAAAATAGATCCGCGATTTTAAGTAACACAGTAGGAATCCCAAAGAGATCTAACCAGGTGAACGTGGTAGCTTGTCAGTTTGTCCTCGTCGCTCTATCTATCTGCCAGGGAAAATATCATAAAAAAATCACCATACATCAATACCAAAATGAGGATAAGATACATCTTATTGAAACTAAATTTTGTAGTGTTAAACATTGTTTGAATAAATAAATTCTAACGCCAGATTTACATCAAAACGCGATAATAAAAATCTAGCAGTAGTTAAATTTTCTTCAAAGATATAAGGTTAAAATATGATTTTATATCACTCCAGCCCACATATTATGTACTCTACTTTGACACTGTCTATGCGATTCTTGAACCCAATAATGAGCTTCTTGAATACAGTATCTGCAGCTATGACAATATATTGTTCCATTGAAGGAAAACTTCACGGTACGATAATTTCGACATGAATTCGAGGGATTTCACGACATGATAATTTCTCCAAATTGTATATGACGATATAAATCATCCTCATTCCACTGTTGTACTAAACATACTTTATATGTGTGGTATTTTACTAACAATTATATACTATAGAATGGTCATATGTTCATGTCTGAACCCGATGGCCTCACTGATAATGAAGATATATGTTTGAAAGCATATCTTCATCTAAATCTCTCTTCATCTTCTAAAGCCCCAGCCAGTGGAGGTACGAGCACAAATACGCTGATGTTCAGAGAGAGGTGCCAAGCTCGCCCCGTTGAGAGGAGATTTTAGGACAGGAGAATTCAATACCTATCCATGTAATGGCCGTGGAGTAAAGTGCTGCATTTAAAGAATTCCTTTTTTTTAAATAGACGATTGCAATTTAAAGAATACTGTGGTGACATTACGACTCAAACAATATCTGAAAGTGATCAGTGTCAGTCAATATCTGTTAAAAAATGATGTTGACTGAAGATTCAAAAATCTTACATTCAAAAATGTACAATATTCATAATATTAACAATATTATGAATATTGTACGAACATAAGAACCACGCTGTATATAAACTTAACAACTATTTATGTAAAGTATACATGTAGTATACACATATACTGCATATAAATATTTGTTAAATAAAATATAACTCACACTCCAAGTTTCCTTTAAAATATCATCACATAAATTCGCATGGATAAATAATATCGGTAGATTATACATTCCGGAACATTTGAGGCTAGTAATCAATAGGTATTGCGGATGTATTGGCGTGAACGGTATTAATTTGTCAAATATTTGTACACAAAGCCGAATTAAATTGGCGTTATCAGTATTCCCATAATTAATATTTTTGTTTGTAATTAAATAGAAAGGCTTTTTAGATAACCCTATGCGATTTAATTACGGCTCATTAAAGGTTTCATTGTTCAAATTGGTTTCACTGAAAAGTGAGACCATCTTCCAAAGGCATTTCAAAGTAAAATAATGTTTATGTAACAGATAAATAAAATAACAATTATTATTTAACACTGTTATATTATACAGTGCTTTCATAACTACCCACTCCCATTATTTATTTTAGCAGGGAAAATAATTTCTAGACAAAAAACACCTAAATTTAGATATCGAAGAGGAAGTTTAAAACTAGTGTCCTTGTAGCTTATGTACGTACTTCCACTAAAACTTCAAGTGGTATTTCTTATCTTGTAATACATCGTTCTAAAGGTCTTAAAACGATATATAGAGGGGCCATATTTATGGAATCGCTGATGCTAACTTTACATCGATCAGTTTTATGGTATTTTTATATTTTTTATAACTCCACTGCATCTCTTCCTCTGTGGTTATTTTAAAAACAATTGTATACAAAACTTCACCCCAGAATATTCAAGAGATAAATAGGATTGCCCAATATGCAGGCTAATTACCAAAAACACATTTCAAAATGTTCAACAAGAATTCGAGAATAGATTGTACTTGTGTTTAGCTAACAATGGTGGGCATTTTAAGTACTTAATCGAGTAGTTTCAAATCGTGTTGTAAATTAAGTATTCCGAGATTGGTGATCATGGAATGGATATTAAGAACGTTTTAGGAACGTTTTAATGTGAACGTTTGATTGGTCCTAATAGAATTTTTATCGATCAGAGGAAAGAGATTCGGAGATTCATAGAAGATTTTAGAGGAAGATTTTTACTTCCAAATTTTGTCTAGTGGCAACTTATTTACACGCAGAATTTCTGTATGTACTAATAAATCTAACAGAATTTTTCATTCTTGTAAAAGATACATGGGTTTCAAATTTTTTAAACAACAAATACATTATACATTATACAACATTGATGTATGTTGTATATGTTCATGTATGTTCATTATTAAAAACATAAATGAAAGGATATAATTATAAAAACAAAAGCTTGGACAATTGTTAAATATATTTTAATTTAATTTGTTTTTAAAAGTATATATTCTATTGTAACAGACACTGTGTACTGCTTAGAAGATTTGGTAGAAACTAGAATGTGCTGGTTATAAATTTACGATATCCTCAAGTACTCCACTTTCCAGCCTTTTTCTTTTATCATGAATTCTCTTTGATAGTTAAGCGTGTAGTTTGTTTTTATATTAAAGAGCTAATAATAATAATTATTGCTGTTTAACAAAGTGAACGAATTAAATATTAAAATAGAATTATATATATATATATATATATATATATATATATATATATATATATATATATATATATATATATATACATATATACATATATACATTTACAGTATCCACAATAATTCACGAATTTTTAATGCTGCCAACGTACTTGTATTTATTAAAATTACCCCTATTCTTTTAGTTCTTTCTAAACTTTTTATGGTTTATTGAATCACAAATATCGCAATTCACTATATTAAGAATTAGTAGAAGACGTAGTAACGTAGATTAGAACATATTACAATTTTACAGTTACGAACCACAAAGAAAATTGGATACAGGTAGTGGCGAAATCATGTCATTAGAGAATACAGTAGAACTAATTACGTCGCAATGGAGTTAGTCTTTATGGTTGGAAATGTTCAATTGTAGACCATTTTTCCTGGGTAGTTTTTCCGTGGTCTGAGTTGTATTTAACAATCATTTCCTTGTTCGTCGCCGAAGGTATCTTGAGATTTAACTCATGATTAACTTTGTTATAGTCATTTGGGTAACCTGATTGAAAAGTTTGAATGATTAGAAGTACAGAAGGGGGGTAAAAAATACTAAGGATTATGATTATGTTAACAATAAAAATGCATAAATCACAATTTTTGGTATTTTGTGGAAACCAGTCTCCTGTTTCCCGTTTCTGTTAGAATATTTCAGTTTATTCCGTTTGGTTTCATTAGGAAAATAATTATTTTCGATAGGCATGGGAAGTGGGATGGTGGATAATATAGTACAGATATAGAAATATATTATTCAAATGGGAGATTTAAGAAAAATTAGTTCTAAGAATATTGATACCTTCTTAATGTAAACAGTATGTAAGAACAATGTAAGGTAGGGTAAGTAAATGGACGAACTCCGACAGTGACATGATTTACTAACCTAAAAACATGTAATAAGGCTGTCCTAGTATTGTTGATTACATTTTTTCAATTCTATATCCTTATCAATGTGTGGGTCTGAATTTTTGGGACAGTCCTGTTTCGATTCTGTTGAGTTGGAAAGTTTTTTTTTTATTTTAGGTAGGGAGCTGGCCTGAACTAAAAACCATCCTCCTTTATTTGGGCTTGGGACCGGCAACATGGCCATTGAGCTACTCAATTCACCCAACAACCATGCATGCAGAGTTTTACGACGAAGTAAGAAGCCAGGTGACAAAGGCTACAAGAACGGCAGCATGTTTGAACAACATAGTATGGAGAAACAAACACATAGGGATCGAAGCAAAATCTAGGATATACAAAATAGCGATCAGACCTATTATGAAATACACAGCTGGAGCCAGGCCCGAAACAACCGAAACAAAAAGAATACTAGAAA
Organism: Rosalia funebris; assembly: GCA_037954035.1. Taxonomy (NCBI): domain Eukaryota; kingdom Metazoa; phylum Arthropoda; class Insecta; order Coleoptera; family Cerambycidae; genus Rosalia; species Rosalia funebris. Next base: position 33,113,094 of record JAZFAV010000002.1, read on the forward strand.
CAGTAGAAATGAAAATAGTACGCAGGCTAGCTGCCAAAACATTGCCGGATAGGGAAAGAAGTGAGGATATCAGGCAAATGTGCAGAATATAAAACATTAATGAATGGGTATTAGGTAGAAAAACAGAATGGAATGAACACATTAACCGAATGCTAGAGGGAAGACTAGTAAAAGTAACTAGAGACAAGTCACCATCAGGACACAGAAGCACCGGAAGACCTCAGAAACGATGGAGCGACAATATTCCAAATAGCCAGACTTGGCAAAACGACGAAGAAAAACAGGCAAAATGCCTATATAAAAGAAGGAAGAAGAATATTTATATAGATAATTAAAAGATCTACTTTTTAAAGGGGTAGAACTATTATCATATGACGTATCCAAAGCGATTGAGTAAATTAGTGATCCAACAAAGAAATATACAATTGAATTTATATAAGTTCTGAAATAAATAATTATAAATGCTATTAGAAATTATATGAACGTTCTAGTTTAGGCAACTAATGTGTCAATTAGTTCGAAGGGACTTTCCTCTTCCTCTGCCACCAACAATTAAAGTGTTTACTTTATATACATTTAGGCTCCAGTTAAAAAACAAAACAATATTTTCAACTTTTTTCATCGATATGAAAAGTGAAATTTTCTGAGTTTATTGTTTTTAATTTTTTCGTTACGCAGTGACCAATGTTTTCAAGGAACCAAACTTTTAATTTCCGAGAAAAAATGGGTTATGTTTTTTTAAGAGTGTTTATGGTTTCTTTCAAATATGTTTGATAGGAGATATGTATTGGTAAAAGAATTAATTAACAAAAATTTGCCTTAGTAAAAGTTATTTAGATATGACAGAAAAAAATTTTCAGTTATACACAAAACCATTTGAGAAGTGTTAGTGTATTGGATTTAGTTTACAGAAGCCCTGCAGCATGGCATTTCTTATAGCCAACGAGCTTATAGCAAGCCTGCGAAGTTTTATAGTTTAACCTAACAACACGGAATCGGCGATACTTCAAGTTTGTTCCCGCAGAAATTAACATAGGGTAGATTACACCTCACAGTAATATACACTTTACAGAGAACTATATAAAATGCCCAAAAGCATTTTGTAACAAAACCGGTTGGTCTCATATCAAGAACTCAATAATACCTGACAATTCTAAATAATTTACAAGAAAACAGTTAAGCGACCAAAGAAAAAGATAATTTGAAAAACTAGTACTTACTGTTGAAGATAGAAAAATATACATAGAGGAAAGTCATCAAAGTCGGGCCCCCATTTACTATTTGGCATCTAAAAAATTTAAGAATCAACATATGGAAGTTACAATATCTGTATTGCAAACTGTAAACAATTAATTAAAACATACATTCGACAAAAATTTGAGACAAGACTTGTTTTTGAGAAATTTGGAAAAAACTTGCGACATGCATTTTTCGGATTTTGGAAAAGGGGCTCCTAAAGTGGGCCGCCTACCTAAATACTCGGAAAAGATCAAAACGTGAGCGGAAATGAAACATTGTTTTTTTATGTTTTCTTTTTAATTTATCGACAGAAGTCACAGATGTAAGTGTCTTCTTCGGCGCCGGCGCAGTCGACGTGAGCCCACAAAGAACACATTAAACACATTACCCACTGCTCTCCCCTTGTGTCCTCTGAAAACTTAACATTGTAGAAAATACACTCCGCGTCATCACTGGCCGGTGCCGATTCCGCCAAAGGAAGTTCAAATTCTGATGAATCGCCTGAAGAGATTTCACCAGTGTTTTCTTCACTGCTTCATGTCTCCTCAGCTAACTTGAGACGTCTCTTGGCTTCCTCTTTCTTTGTGGTCCTCGAAGTTGTGCTTGGAAGAGATTTTGAGCCACGGCCACGTCCTCGACTTGTTGCAGGCTGTTTGGTGGGTGGCTTGCTTGCTCTAGTTTCAATAGACTGCTCCAAGTCCGTCTTATATGGCGAAGAAATTATGATTTGAGATTTGTAGGCCTTTCTTCCTCTCGTCGAAATCTTTTTCTTCACTTGTGTAATTGGTGCTATTTCAAATGGACTCACATGACAAGACGTCGATGGAATAGGTGATTCACAGGTTTTTGACGTTGATGGTCTATTCACATCTATTTCTGGAATTTCCGGCTCATCATTGCTACCTTGGCTTCTGATGCTGGTGTCCATTAGTTCTTCACCAGTTCTTTTTCCCATTTTGCTGGCCTCTTCAATAAATTTATTGTCGGTGAATTTGGACCTATCTATGGGATAAATGCCAGTTACTTCCGTTACGGCCGGAAGCCGTTCATTGAAATCTGAGCAGTCTGGAACTTGATGTATGCTTTTCCAAACAATTCCATCATCAAAAGCACTTACGGCGCGATCGTTATGACGCAGCCACTGCCTGATCTCTTCACTGTAATATGTTTTCAGATGACCCATAAATGTTTGGTCCAGGGGCTGCATCTTATGCGAAGATTGCGGTGGAAGCGAGAGAATGGTTATATGATTTCTTCTTGCCAAATCGATCAAATCAATATTTTGTGTGTGGCTGTAATGACCTTCCAGAATCAGCAGCACTGGTTTATCCTCGGTGGGCTTAACAAACTGTATAAAATGTTGGAACCACTGGGTGAAAATGTTGGTCCGGATCCAGCCTGAGGGGTGAACAGTAAAAACTATTCCGGGTGGAGCTCCCTTCTGCAGTTGGACATTCATATTTTTTCTCGGAAAGATCACGAGAGGAGGAAAAAATATTCCTGCAGCATTCATGCATACAACAATTGTAATTAATGATCCACGCTCAGCAGATATCAAAGAAATGATTTGCCTTTTACCTCGGAGGCCAACTACTCTTGCCACTTTCGACTGCACAAGTGAGATCCCACTCTCGTCGACGTTGAATATTCTATCCGGAGTATATTTTGCTTTCTCGTAGAGGTCCATAAAATGATTGAAGAAGACTTCCACGTTTTCTTTGCTAAACCCCAGCGCTCTGGAATAAGATGTTCCGGTAGGCTTTCTTTCGGAGAGCTTTGCTTGGTGGCGTTTAAGAAACAGCCTGACCCACTTTCTTCCAGCCATATCGCCACCAAAAGGATGCTTGAGATTGTTTTTTCCGGCTAGCTGTAAAGCTATTCTTCGCAGGTCTACACGCGTTAGTCCAAAAAACGATGCCTCCATAGCAAGACAATATTCAACCAACTCATTTTCCAGCACTGCATTTAAAACAGTCCAATATTTGTGCGCGAAGCTTCCACAGGGCTGCCGTATTTTGCCTTTGCCAGTCTTTCAAGCGTCGATCTGGGCACATTAAATGTTTTGCTTGCTTTTTTCAGGCCAAGTCTTTCGCTCTGAGACCTTCAATGGCTTTGGCCATGTTATCTGATGACCAAGTTTTTGATTTCTTTGTTTTTGACATCTTTTCGCGTTTCAGTCTGCAAAAAAAGATAAAAAAATATGATTCAGGATAATTTAGAGGAATTGAGCATAAAAAACAAGGTGCCCACAAAAGGAACAGAAAAAATAAGGGGCCCGGCTTACACACAATCGTTTTTGTTTATTTTGTGGTTACAGTTTTTTTTTTCGAGCAACCAACCACACCTTTAACACCATAAACTGATCAATTATTCCATGCAATAATTTGAATTACTTACCGGTCAAACTACGTCAACAATAAAACAAATACGAACACACGAAAAAGTTTCCCACAACTTTGAAATTGTTTCAACTGTCAATAAAATTGTTAACCATGAAAGATTAAAACCGACGGTGGAGAGATCTGTCGGCGTATCGAAAACTATCACATGCAGGTGACTTTGTGGGTATAGAGATCTACATATTGAAATAAAGAGAAGGGCCCGCCGGGGCCCGACTTTGGTGACTTTCCTCTACCACTGCCACCAACAATTAAAGTGTTTACTTTATATACGTTTAGGCTCCAGTTAAAAAATAAAACAATATTTTCAACTTTTTCAACGACATCAGTAACCCGCAATACTCGAAGATGAAGTGGGTAGTTACAAAGTGACGTAAATGGAAATTGCCACGTTTACATGCGTGCGCTAGTTCGGGCTAAGAAAATTCGGATAATATTAGTCCATCAATTGGATAATTATTAGTTACTTAGAACTAGTGATAAGTGAGTTAGTGTGGATTATTAGTACGTAAGTAAACAACACTAACTTAGTTTTCTACAAAACACCAAAACACTATACACTACACTCGACGCGCGTTTCGCCAACAAAGTTGGCATCATCTAGGATGATGCTAACTCGCCAACAAAGTTGGCATCATCTAGGATGATGCCAATTTTGTTGGCCAAACGCGCGTCGAATGTAGTGTACAGTGTTTTGATATTTTGTGGAAAACTAAGTTAGTGTTATCTTCACACCAAAGGTTCCAACCTACTCCAGTATCGTACGTAGGTAACCAACAAAGAAAACCCAGTTTATTTTAATCCGAACTTTTAAAAAATCTGGACTAATGACTGCAGGTAAATGTAGCAAATCTTTAATTTAGAAATTGGGATAATTGCCACACTAGCCTTATAGCTTCGGTTTGTAATCCAAACTGAAATTTTTATTCTCCTTTACAGTAGTTGAAAATTAAAGCTTCGCCAATAAGTTTGTTGCATATAACGTTGTGTATTACAAATAAATAACGTCTTGTGTATGTTTGAACTGTAGTGGTTTAACATTTGTAGCTGTTATATAAAGATAACTTGATGACGTCTAGTAACTTAAAACCTATTCGGGGGTATGGTGGTGAACCTAGATAAGCTTTGGATACCATTAACTCTGAGGAGGATATCCTGGATCTGATTGAGGATGATTCAACGTTAAATACGCGTGATATATAAGCTATCTAGTGCTTATCTAGCAACGTTACATTGCTAGATAATGTATATCCTATCGAGTTGATGGTTTGTTATACTCGATTGCTATCCAACCGAGTAAGCATGAATTCGATTGGATGGCAATCGAGGATATATCAATTCATGTATAAAGGGTTCATTTCTTACAACAAGATTATTCTCAGAGTGTAGAATTTTACCACTGGTTGCTAACTAACAATCAACAGGGACAAGATTTCTAGTATAACCCTAGTGATCCCACTATTAGAGATTTAAAAATTATAAGGCAATCTAATAAAAAGCCTCATGTCCTCTACGACAAAACGTCACTACATTGTTAGATTTAGAGGGAATATAGCTAGCGCAGTTGACGTTAATATTCCATGTCCTGTCGACTATTGTTTTACACTAACCTTTCCCTTTCGCTAATTACGACAACTTCTTTTAGTATACGAATAGTGGAACTTTAAGCTAGTGTGCTATTTTGGTAGCAGTTATCCACTTAGAGCAGTCACATTAGAATGAAGTACGCATGCGTACATATTTTTTTAGCTTTTTAATTTTTTTTTTGTGAAAAGAAGATACATTTGTTCTCACATTTAAAACACTGGGTTAAAACTGTCAGCTTTAAATTATTGGCATGTTTAAAATTGTTAAAAGGCTGTTGTTTGACCACGCTGAACTATTTTAATCTGAGATTAATTTAATCGATGTTAAGACTGACTACTCTAATGAACTCTATAAACAAATAACATAGTCCAAACACAGATTAAATCAATCTAAAATTAAAACCTGAAAATCTTATCCTATATTTCCATCGTCCAGCTACAGTATTTTTATTACATAGATCGCGACTAACAGAAATCTGCTTATTTATGTAAAGTCTGCAATTTTTAATATTGCTAAGTTTGAGTAATTATGACAATGTGTATGCCCGTACTATAGATATATTTTGTCAAATTTTCCTAAAGTAAACTTGGTTTATTCTTGAGAATTCAGAACACGATATTACATAATCCCACATGACATGAAAAAATATATGCAAGTTCACGTCAATAGGTGGTGAGCTAAATTTCCCATTATGAACGTGATGATCTATCATGACTTACTCACTGTATGTGATGTTCAATGTTCAGTATGCTAGCATGTTACTATAAATGTTAGTTACCATTAGCGTAGAGGAGAGGCAGAAGGATGTTAATGGTGTATCTATACATATGAAATATGAAAACGTATTTCAGTTTATAATAATGTTAGGATTTCATTATTTTACTAATGTCCACTGTGATGTACGTTAGATATACATCACGGGATGTTTTACTTCTCACGGTTATTATTTTTAAACGCGATAAACAACTAAGCTCCTATAGCATTATGGACAGGCTCTACAGAAAATAACATCTTGAAATATACATAATAATGAAACTTCTTCGTGTGATTCAGTTTATTTGATATTTGCATTCGAATTTAGATGTGCACGTAATATAATTTACTGAATTTAATTATAGATTGAATATTAACAATGTATTGTTAATACTGAATACACATGGGTATATTCGAATATTTTTTTGTTACTAGTCTAAAAAGGTTTCAATGATCGATGGAAAAATGTTCTCATCATTCTATTTTACTAGTCAAAAATGAAATTCTTTACAAATAAAATAAAAAAATATCAAATTTTTCAACATTTATGAAATTTTAACTCGAAATTACTAAGATATTTGTAATGCAATTTATATAATAATTTAACATATTATTATAATACAATTAGGTAATGGCATCCTTGATGACATAATATACTATTCCCATAATATTACAAAGTTGCTTTTCGACTGTTTTCAAAAAAGAATTTTCAATATAGCTTTTATAAGAAACATTACATTTTCAATACTTTTACTTATAATTTTTAGTCTACTTTTCATTGTACTGATTTTGACAAGTTCGTTAATGTATTGACCTTATTTGTAAAATAAAAAAATATCTTTGATTGCTTATTTGTTGAAGTAGATCAGAAGGACCTGTTTTCTTCCCTGAAATTACAATAACAATAGAATCAGAATTTAAATGAATTTTCAATTTCTAATCATATGTAGTATTTTATAAAAATAAATATATTTTCGTCATAGAATTTAATTCACGATGATACCACCACAGCTATTCTATTATAAGTTTAATAATCTTATAATTAATTATAATTAAGCCTATTTTTAATTTTTTAAGGCATAATTTTAAGGCATATATTATATTAAAACCAATAATTGTATCAGTTAGTTCAGAGTCACTGTTAGCGAATTCAGAAATTATATTAGCAATCTATCAGTACAATACTCTTATCCAAATATTCCTTTGGATAAAAAAGTGAAACTTACATTCTTATTTCGGAATAGAATTAAGAATTAATATTCTCATCAAGCTATGTTATTAACAACAACTGTAATTAAATAATTATGATTTTATTAACTTCAGTGAACCATTGTCGTAGACTGTTGCTTCTCATTTATAATACTTTTCTTGAATTATCATTTGCCATTTTATACAATTTTCGGTGACAAAACAACATGTATTAGAGGTCTTAATAAGTCACAGTGCATGGTATTTCGATGTGGTAGACTCGATATATAGATTCAGTCAACTAGATAAATGCAGCACAGGTATGCAGTTTTAAACTTTATTTATATATTTAAATATTGATTTCATTAAACACAATAAAGTAGCTAGGACATATAATATTTAACATTACAATGGCTTTGATTTTGCAAACTAACGAAATGAACACACAGTAATTACAATAAATCCTGAAAGTGGAAATTAGAAGATAGCATATTTGCAATTAATATAAACCCCTGTGGATTAATAAAGGTACTAAACGATGCTATGTAATTTTAAATTAAATTTTACATGAAGATTTATTTATAACTGTCATAGCAGTATGTTGACCACCTAAATAAGTTTTCATATTCGGTTACGAGTTGTAGATAATATTAAATAGTAGCATATAATATGTAAAAATCATTGATACTCTAAAGTCATTGAGTTCTAAATTATTTTTGGAACATTTGGCATAAAATCAATTTGGCATATTCAAGAATCGGCATTTATCATACGGAAGTCATATACTTGCTCTATACGGAACTGACGTTCTGCTTTCCTGAACTATTTATTTTATGTGTAAATTAATAATTAAAATTAATATCGAAGAAATAATTATCGTATTTAGTTTATTTAATATATGTATCTCTGTTAGCAAAATCTGCATCTTCTGTTTTCTATATATAATTCCATATTTCTATGAGGAATTACATAGATTTGTAGTTCCTCTTCCTCCATTTCTCTTAATTTCCTAGTTCTACTAAAATTTTATGTAAATCTTGTAGTTGTTTGTCAACTATAGTTATACAAAACAGTTGATATTCATTGTGTTGTATAGATGTATTCTCTGGTTTAGAATTCATACATTTTCATTCCTTCTTTCTCAATTAATCACACAAAAATTAATTAACATAATGATTCTTTTATGACATTTAAATTACGAATCGTTAATTCAGATTATATAATTATCTCATGTGCTACAAGTGTCTACAGTCGTTTATCTCTAAATCATCAATTAATACTTAATCTCAATGGTTTAAAAATACCGTTTAATATGATTTACTGGTCAGGTCTTTCTCTAAAGCCGCACATTAATAATAAATTAGAATTATCTACACTGGGATATCTATATGGATACGGTCAAAAGACTTTGATAAAACGACGATAAATATACTCATAAACCCTTAGACGTTTTATCATCATATATTTAAGTAGCCTTATTAATTTGTATTCTTTCGACTCGTGTTCCTTCAATTAAATTGATCGTCATACATAGGGCTAATATGTGATTAATATCTATATTTATTAAACGGCTGTTTTCGTGTGTGTGTCACGAAATTTTTAGGTCGATGTACGAAATGCTTCTCGTTCGAATTTCGGCATTTTGACAAAATTAATACAGTAAATCGACCATTGCGAACAACGTGGTAACTTCTGTTTGTTGATCCGAAGCCGCTAGAGGCATGCTTCGGAGGTGTCATTGATATGAGCAAAGGGGCGGCGCAATATTATTGCGATTTGCTTATTCGTTAAATAAAACAGGTCTGCGATGAAAAAATTGTAGCATATTTAACTAGTGGGTTTAACAGTATTTCTTGTGCTGATTACGGAAAAAATGGTGAAAAAATTCTATCACCCCTAGATAAGTCACAAATTTCACCTGAAATTTTTTTATTTTCAGGGGTTTTCAGGTTCAGTATGCATACGATTTTTCAATATTATAGCCTATATAAGTGGTAAATTTAGTCTGAATTATGGAGCTTTCATGGTAAACAATGTGAGTGTTATTTGCAAAAAAAAGTTTTTATTCTATTTATTTGAATAAGACAATGAATATAAACTGGGAAAATCCAGTTTCTACTGGAACAAGACATGTCTCAGTCTGTCTGCTCCCTCCCCAATCCTACTGTCTGCTAGACGTCGTGAGGAATGTAGTGAGCCGTGACTTTGATTGCAGTCAGTGATTCAGTGTGGAGCTAGCCACTGTGGTGTACACATCAAACAGTTCTGTGCTATTTATAAGAAATGGCTACTAGAGGATGTGTCAACTCTCTTAACTGTTTCTGTTATATTTGTGGGTCTTATACCGTCAAGAAGCAACAAAGGAACATTTCTAATTTTGTTCAGAAGGTGTATTTTGCATACCTTGGTGTTAAATTAGAGGACCAAGATAAATCTTGGGCTCCCCATATAGTGTGTTCTGTGTGTGTTGAAGAACTGAGACAATGGTTTCAAGGTAAAAATAAATCATTTCGTTTTGGAGTACCCATGATTTGGAGAGAGTGACTAAGTGATTTGGAGTGGAGACTAAAAATCACAGTGATGACTATTACTTTTGTTCTTGTTCAGTGCAAGGTTTCAATTTAAAAAACAGGAAGGACATTTCATACTCAACCAACATACGTTCGGCTATTCGCCCTGCTCCTCATGGACCTAACTTGCCTATTCCTTTACCTCCGGATACCCTGGACAATATTTTAGACGATTTAGACCAAATGTCACATAGTAGCAGGGATAGTGAGGACAGCTACGATCCAGGTACCAATGACCCTAAACTTTTCTCTCAATCAGATTTCAACGATTTAGTACGAGATATGGGCCTCCCAAAGGATTCAGCAGAAGTTTTAAGGTCTACACTTAAAGAAAGACATATGTTAGCCTCCGGTGTTTCATTCTCATGGTACCGATTTAGAGAAAAGGAATTTGTTCCTTTTTTACACAAGAGGGTGACCTAGTTTTCTGCAACAATGTACCTGGAATCATGGAAATGTTCAAAATCATGTATGAACCAGAGGAATGAAGACTTTTCATCGATTCATCAAAAAGGAGTTTGAAAGTTGTACTTCTTCACAATGGTAACCGATATGATTCTGTGCCTGTTGGACACTCAGTCCATTTGAAAGAATGCTACGAAAATCTTGAGTTCGTTCTTAATAAGCTTGGCTTCTCTGACTATAAATGGACCATTTGTGGGGATTTAAAAGTTATTTCCATGTTACTAGGTCAACAAAGTAGTTACACAAAGTTTCCATGTTTCCTCTGTGAATGGGATAGCCATGACAGGAAACAACACTATGTCAAGTAGACGTGGCCAATCAGAAAGGCTCTTATACCTGGAGTTAAAAATGTTGAAAGACAAAGTTTAGTGGATCCTAAAAAGATTTTACTTCTACCACTACATATCAAATTGGGGCTAATGAAACAGTTTGTGAAAGCATTACCCAAAGAAGGAGAGTTTCAAGTATCTTTGTGAACAGTTTCCTGGTCTATCTGATGCTAAGCTGAAAGAGGGAGTCTTTGTTGGGCCTGACATCAGAAAACTTTTAAAAGATGAAAGCTTTGTCACTAAAATGGAAATGGAAGAAAAAAATGCCTGGAATTCATTTAAACTTGTTGTTTAAATGAATCTTTGAAGGCTTTCTTGGAAACAAAAAAGACCCAAACTACAAAACTTTAGTTGCTGAATTGTTACAAAACTACAAAATGTTGGGCTGCAACATAAGTGTCAAAGTCCATTTCCTTCACTCACATCTGGACTACTTTCCAGAAAATCTTGGGGCTGTAAGTGAGGAACAAGGCGAACGTTTCCATCAAGATATAAAAGAAATGGAGCGCAGATACCCAGGTCGATGGAATGTCAGCATGATGGCAGACTACTGTTGGATGTTAAAAAGGGAAAATTAACAACAGCACAGCTGAAAAAGTACTAAAAGAAGCTTTGATGGAAATAGAAAACGTTTTAACAAAGACTTATAATAACTTTGAAACACATGTGCATCACTATTATGCTCATTTTAGCTAGGTATCGTTGTTTTTTTGCTTTTACTTCATGTTAAAATAATAAAAACAAATCCAAAAATTTTCCGTTTTTGTAATTTTTTCAAAAACTTCAACTTTATTCTGTAGGCAAGTCTTACGTGATAGAAAAAAACCAATCATTTTTGAAATCAGCGTGAAAAGCTACATAAAGATCAGTTAACTAAATCAAAACAATTTTTAAAAAAGTTTTTTTGCAGACCTGTGTAATTAAGGATTCATTACTACTGCTATGTACTAAATATCAGGCAACTTCTTGTAACGAACGACAGTCCTCTTGCTTATTTTCTATATTTAATATGTTAAAACCATTGAGATTTGGCAATTGATAGTAACATTCAAAAATGATGTTTGAAAAAATTGATTAAGTTTTATGGTGTAAAGGTGATTTATGGTGTATTATGGTGTATGGTGTATTAAGTTTTATGGAATATAAAGAATACTTGCGTTGATTATGCAGGTATTCTTTATATTATACCCCAGAAAGGGTCTTGACTGATCAGATGTCATAATTTTTTTTTTTAAACTTCAGTAACGAACATTCAGTATTCTTAAATTTATCAGTTTCATTTTCCATGCATACGTTTTCAAAAACAACAATGCATATAAATACATAATTTTTTGATAATATCCATAATAATATAGATATATTTATAGTATAGATTACTGTATAGATTATTATATACGTTTAATTGTTGGATATTTTACTGTTGTTAACAATATGTTAGTTTAAAAATTCGAAATGGGGTATGAGAATTATAAACAATTTCATATATTAGTGTTCCATTTAAAGGAAATATAATTATGATGTTGTATTTGACATGTATCATATTTTTATCACTATCCAGAAAGAAGACAACCCAATAGATCTATTTTTGGTAAACTAAAAGAAAATCTTATTAATCATGGGACATCGAGCGAAAATTTATAATATAGAAGATGCTGCAGGTTTTGTTGTCAACGTATAGTGGTGGAAGATAATCAAATTCAAGTCGAATCTGGTATATCACATTGGACATTATAATAATAAAAAAACAAAGAGAGTTGTTGTTTTCTTATCGCATAAGGACGATAAGAAAACAACAACTATAACCAACTGATCCTGAATGACGCCTAAATTTCTAGAGTACGCATCGATGTACTCTTTACATTGACACTTTTGAATCGTTCCTCAATCGAATTTTTAACCCACATAACGAGTATTGCTGATTTCGATTTTAAGTTTTTTGGCGTTAACTCCTTCATCGTACCTTTGGTGTCTAAAATTAATGACTCTTTGGTTTTAGTGTTTGATGTTCTCTATATAATATAGTATAGTAATTACATTTTGTAATATATAATAATATATAATAATAATATAATATATATAATATAGTAATTGTATTTTGATTTACCAGATTACGAAGAAAAGATAAAGATGTAGTTAGCGTTTTTATGAAATTATAAACCACGTAATCTATGAATTTTTAGCCACTTCAATTAAAAACTTTGTTCAATAAGAGATCGTATTGAAAATAAAATTTTTCAACGAAATATTTCGCAGCTTACATACTTCATAGACGAAATTCCTTACTTCGAACGAAAAGACGAATTTCAAACCGACGAGTAACCACACTGTGGCCTCCGCAAGAACTAATACCCTTCCTAATATTTCTTCAATCCGTAATTCCTTACTATTCCTTATTAATTATTTCGAAAATAGCTTTAAAATGGGAGCAATTTTTAAGAAATAAGGAGTAAGTATTGAAAACATATTAGGAAGAGTATTAGTTATTGCCGAGGCCTCAATCTACCTACTTCTCATTTCGAACTTTTAGGAAGAAACCGTGTTTAGGAATGGTAACTTGTCGCCGGGGTCTCAACCTGTCTACTCCCCAGGACTCATTACTAGTTATTCCCGAGGCCTCAATCTCGATCTGTTTCTAAAAGTTGCCTTCTCAGTCTGTTCCTAAAAGTTCGAATCGAGGAGTACGCAGATTGAGGAATCGGCACGAATTAATACTAAGGAAGAAGGACTAAAACAAATTAGGCCAAAGCAGCTATTCTGTCGGCTATATGCCAACGACGAGCACTGAATTATATGCCGAAATTTGCCGTATTTTGTGTAAAAGTTTGTTAGCCAGTGATTCGGATTACTCGAAAACCACAAGGAAGATGCAGAGCGTTCTCTATTTCAGGATACCGCTAACTGCAGACCGGTTTCGACCTTATGTTGTATATATATATATATATATATATATATATATATATATATATATATATATATATATATATATATATAATTACACTTAGGAGTGTTTAAAAGTGATGTGAATTATGTATTACATTTAATGGATGCCCATTTAAAAATTCTTTTTATTATTTCTATTAGAATTAATTCTTTTTATATAATTCTTTACGCGGGATCTATATGGACAATAATAAGAAATGGAACTAGTTAGCCAGTGGAAACGGCCAGTCTGTAATAACTTTTGCAGTTTACACATCGTTTATATTTTGATACAGTTATACCGTATTGTAACAAAGCAACCATAAAAAGATATACTTACATGCAGTAATGCTTTTTAATCAATAGAATTATGTGGACACTTTAATGAATCTAACGTTCATATGTTCTTATAATAATCTGTTAATTAATAACTGCTGTTATATTAAACCATATTTGTTTTTAATATTAACACATTATAAAAATGGATCTCTATTAACAAATCATTAACTTAATTAGACCATTAAAAGATTAAATTATTATATTAATAGGACCTTTATACAGCTAATGTAACCGAATAGTTTTGTTTACCAATTACACCAGAACATTCTGAGGGCTTAATAGATGTTGTGAGGAAACATTTTAGCCATTTGTTAGTTTAGGTACTTTTATCAAGGTTAATCATTATTAATTAATTGTTATACATAATTAGTTGCACTGAAATAAAGTACACCTTTTCGCATAATTAATCGACACAACTCAGGAAAAGCCAATATTAGTTCTTATAAGTAACATGAATTATGAATTAGTTTTTTTCCCCTTTCAGGTGAAAAATTGTATGAAAACTATATGTAAGTGTTAGAGTATGTAGTATAGTATAAGTATAGGTATACAGGGTGGCCCACGAAGTTTTGGCCAGTCGATATCTCGAAATCTATTTGAACAATAATTTTGGAAACTGGTGATGTTAAACAGCCGAAAGCGTTGTCCATAGCAACAGAAAAACATGACTACTTATCAAGAGCTGTCAAGCAGTGTAAGTAGATTTTGTGTTTGTAAAAATAGTAATAAGATTATTATGCTTTTCACATTTTACTTACGACGAGTACGTTGATATGCTGCTGATCTATGGAGAATGTGAAAAAAATAGCAGACGTGCTAGAGATTTGTATTTGTATTATCGTTTTCCCTACTGAACAGCTCCAAGTAAAAATACTTTTGCTTGCGTGAAACAAACATTAAGAAGAAAGCCTATTCAAATAGCGGATACCATAATTAATATTCTAGCGTATCTTCAAGTAAATCCCCATATCTCAATGCGGTGTCCTCATCAAGAATTAGGAGTAAGTAGAACTACAATCCAGAGAGTTATAAAAGGTCATAAATATCATTCTTTCAAAATACATTTAACGCAAGATTTAACCCCTGAAGATCCTGAAAACTAAATTTCATTACTGAAATGTCAGTGAAAGTCTCAGATGATCCGTTCTTTTTAAATAAAATGTTGTGGGGTAATGAAAGTCGTTCTCACAACAATGGTACCGTTACTAGACAAAATTGTCACTACTGGTCGGCTGAAAAACCAAAATGGATACGAGAAACAAATTTCCAGACAACATGGGCCGTAAATGCTTGGTGCGGTTAATTCAACGGCAGTTTAATTGAGCCATATTTCTATCAAGAAACGTTGAACGGCAAAAAATATTTATATTTTCTCCAGAATATGCTTCCCCATTTACTTGAAGGTATTCCCCTAAACGACAAAAGGACGATATGGTGGCAGAAGGATGGTGAACTTCCTCCCTTTGCCCAGCAAGGTAGGACATACTTTGATGCTACTTTCCCTGAAATATGTATTGGGCGCAATGGTATAATATCTTGGCCGGCTCGCTCCCCAGATATAACACCTTCAGATTTCTTTCTATGGGGATATTTAAAAGGTTTGGCTTACAATACACAGCCTAGAAATTTAGACGATTTGCAAAACAAAATTAGAGCAGTTACACCAGAAATGATTAGAGCAGCATGTTACACAAATGTTTTAAAAATATTTGAGTATTGCATTAATGCAGGTGGACATCAATTTGAGCATCAACTGTAATGATTTTTATAATTATTGTATTTTGCTGTGTAATTATTTATCTTCTTTAATAAAAGTTTTAAAAAATCAATCCATTCATTTAACAGCTCAGATTATCAATGCTTTACATAAACGTGCTATTGAATATGGTATCGTTGTATTGGCATAGGATAGACCATAACAAAATTGTAATAACATACAGGGTGTCTCATTTAAAATATTGAAGTTGATGTCATGCGACCGGAAATGTGCAGATGAAATAAAGTCCCTTTATGCCAAAAATGGGCAATACTTTCGACTGTTGAACATCGCCAATTTTAAAAATTATTGTTCAAATAGGTTTCGAGATATCGACTGACCAAAATTTCGTGGGCCACTCTGTATAGGGTGTTTGCAAACAGTGGCGTAACTACCGTTGTTCCACGTATTTAACTCAGGGCTATTAGAGGACCCAGGCCGAGTTTCAAGAAATTGCATTATATTTTGAACCATTTTATTTGATTTTAGTTCGAGGTACATAGGGTGTTCGCGATGTAGGATGGAATACTGAACCGAGTATTAGCGTAGCTCACTTAGAACCTTGGATTGAACTAGAAATAGTCTAACACAAAATGTCGTCGTTCTTGAGTTATTCATAGTTTTATAATTTTTTAAATATCTTAAAGGTTTCTGCTTGTTGTCAGCAAAAATAAGTTATAGCTATTAATTGACAAAAAAAAAAAACTAAAACATAGAAATCCTGGAGCTTTCATTATTTTTGCTTATTGTTAAAAGTTCTGTTCTGAAGGTGTTTAATGGGCAAGTTTTTAAAATTATTTGAATATTACTGGGACATACATTTTTATTTATAATGAATTTGAAATTACCACTTTGTAGACAGACGTATCTGTTATGTCCATAATACAATTAAATTGTTCAGCCTATGGATTAGAAATAGCACAGAGTTGGTCAGTTAATAGCTTTCACTTAATGACAGTATGCAAAAACTTATAAGAAATAGACCAATGCTTTCTTAGGATATGGTTTCTCCAGATGACCAGATCTAACACCCTTGATTATTTCTTGTTAAGACATTTCAAATCAAAGTTTTATGCTAATAGACCGTATAAACTGAAAGAACCAAAATACCAGTTTGGGTTAAAAATCGACACGAAAAATAATTCACACTATCAAAATTTGTTGTCACATGAATTTGAAGAACTTATTTGAATGCATTAAAGAACTACACTTCGTACACAAATTATAATCTTAAGGATCCTAATAATATCTCTACTGGGTGTGGTATCCATTTGTTAAAGAATGCGATGGGCATTCATGCCAGTTGTCTGAAGGGGAGCTAATTAAAAGTGCAGTATTTTCTTCCAGGTCAATAGCAGACAGATATTCTATTATATTTACCTATTAAGGTGTCTGCAGCAATGTTATTTGTACTGTGGTCTGAGGTAGCGAATCGCGTCCAGTATTTATGGTGTTATTGTATGATTGGGTTCCAATCCTAATAAGGAATGTTTAACATTTTCCTTGAGCATAGATGTGTCGGTCCTCGCCTCTATGTGTAACTTTTTCCTTCACAGCCTAGGACTTTAACGGACGGAAGTCGATTTCTGTGTGTCCAGACTTTAGTAAATGTATTTGCGTATTATCATTTAATATTTATTCATTTTATTCTCATAGCTACTGATATTTTTTAATTCCAGTTGCTAAAACGTTTATGACATATAGAAAATCATGAATAGGTTATACTTTAAAACAAAATGACGAGGGCATCCCTTGAAAGTAAATGATTCTTGGAAATTAAGATTGAGGTATTTATTACAGATATTATTTTAGTAGAATTTTAGATTTTATTACTTATTATTCTTTTAAATGAGCAATTTAGTTCTTAAACTAATTTAGTTTCTCAGATACTGATTGTCCTTTTTTGCACTACTAAAGGAATATATTTATGATATATTTTAGAATGATCTAATTTTCATGCGCAAGCAGATTTGCACATGCATTGATATTATGTTGCATATTTATTTAATTGTTGATTGATTATTTGCTAGACGCAATATTTAGTTTATCAAATCAAGTGTTATAATAACCTTATAATATGCATTTATTTTAATTTAAATATTTAATATGAACATAGATTGTTAGTTCTGAAAGTGATGGTTGTTTTAGATATATTTATAAATCTAATACGCACGTACCTAGAACCTCTTTGAGGTTCCATAACACTAAGGTCATAAAGCGCAATTATAATTAAACGTGATTATGTTATATGCCTGTGTAATATATGATTGGGAAATTATGCTTCGATGCTTCATCTAATAAGTTAGCGATCTTTAAACAGTTTTATCAATTATTCCGGAGATGGTTCTCTAATTTACTTAGCAACCTTACTTAAAACTAGCTTTACATAAGTTACTTCGTTAAACTTAGATATTCTTTTAGAAACAAATTTCCAAATTTATAAACACCCTATATATTTTAATTTTAATACGCCATTAATTGTATACCTGAATCACTGGTTATATTCTTAGTATATCCTTAAGCTTGTTATAGCATAACGAGAGCAGATCATGCATACTTGACAATTATAGGCAATAATAAAATAAATTTCTGATGTCCATTGCATTTCGATTTTATTCAAATCGAATGTTCAACTTTAGTGTTTCAACTTAACTAGTTCAAGCTATAATTCTTATGTTCCTTTTGTTATTTTTGTGGTTGGAAATTCCAAGCGCGGCAGTACTAAAAACATAACAGGATTGTTAGTTCACCCTGGAACCGCTATTTAAGTTGGTGAGTTTATCCACTCTCAACTTCTATCGATACAAATGCTTTTTTAGTATACGTATTTTATACAAATAGTTTATAATTACCATAATGACATACATTTGTCAAATATATGCCTATATGAATATGAATATGAATGTCTATTTGCATATATATATATATATATATATATATATATATATATATATATATATATATGTGCAAATAGACATATACATATGAATTCTCACCGTATTCGTAACCCAAATAATAAAAGTAGTATATCCCTTTGTGTCCCAAACTATATATTTTTTGTGAAAATTGGAAATAATTTTGAGCTTCTCAAACTTAGAATAGTTCTTATAAGAATATGATTTTTTGTTAAATTATTTTGTTAACCGTAGGTCAGTTTTTCGGAAGCTGGACTTAAAAGTCCCGTGAGGACTAAAACGTGCATGGTTATAAAATTCATGAAGGAATAAAAGTGAAATAGCTGATGCCAATATATTAATATTTTAAAAATAATTCATTGTGAAAATTCATGATATACCAGGAAATATCTTCTTTTCATTATAACATAGAAATACACCACAACTAGAACATTTAGAGTGAGGTCGTGATTCTACCCCATTGATGAACACTGCTAGCATCTTCTTCTATCTTTGCCAAACACTGGCCAGTGAGCACCTCTGTTGCCTAATCTTACATCACTTGAGACACTATAATTGTATTTTCTTCTTTTTGTCTGAATTACAGGACTGTCATTTCTAGAACAGGAACTAGAACACGAACTAGGAGAATTTCCTCGAGAACCACTGGGAACATCAGGGTTTGGCTTCCTTGTATTTTTTAGCAAAGTGTTTGATTTAATCATGAGCCCAGTACTAACCCCTCTTCTGAACTCCAAAAGTGATATGTTATCATCTGGGTTCAATTAGTTATATATTATATAGGAATTTACAAATACAATGTCCAGGAGGCCAAAAAATAGGCGGTGCCACCATTTTTTCGACCGCCTGTCTATGCAGTAAACTGCACGCAATCTGTCTGCCATATCTACGTCCCCCATATATCCCTTATAATCAGGGATAACTTCGGGACATGGTATTTCTTTTCGGGAACCATATTTTTGTAGGCGACTTGCGATGGCTGGCTACCATGAAAATTTGACTCAAGATGAACCGACCTATTGTCGTACCACCTGAAGAATATAATATCTAAACTAGATATCCGATAATCATAATCTCCTCATTTCATATTTTTGTCAACAGTCATATATTTAGGTAGCCCTCGTCTATTTGATCTTATTGTGCCACATGCAAGAGTATTTTTCAATTTCAATTTTTCAAGTAATTGAACAGTTGTAAAGTAGTTATCGAAGTAAATTACACTACGTTTGCCCCAATAATTTTCAGTTAGTGATAACACTACTCATTCACCGAGACCATATAATTGAAATTTTTCCTCTGCTACCTTATCATTCTTTTGATATACTTAAATTTTTTTTATATAACCCCGTTGATCAGCAATACACCAGAACTTGTATCCTCATTTGATGGGCTTCATTGGGTTATATTGTTTTATACTTGATCTGCCCTTGAATAAAATAATACTTTCATCTACTGAAAGTTCCCGAATCCCGTGATACAACATGTCAAATTGAGAATTTACTGAATTGACAAATGGTCGGATTCACAACTATAGGTATTATAATTATTTAACTTAGGGAGAAAACTTTTAATTGCATACTGAAAATCGTATGAAATAAATTAACTAGAAACTCAACTTTCATGAACTATCCTGTCAAGCATATCCCTCAGTCATGCCTTCTGAACTTCTCATAGAAGGTTTTCTATACACATAATTACACACCGCTTTGTTGAATTAACTATAAATTAGTTGAGAATCCACACAAAAGGTAGAATCTAAACGCACGTGTATAGATAAATTTACATGAGATGAGAGATTTTATACATGAGATAATTGGGATTATACATTGAGATTGTACACGTAATACACACTTTCACACACTCTTATCCTTGTTTAACATTTGCGATCTAAGAATGGGGCACATGTTTTCTCCTGCTCATGTATTTACTACATATTTGGCATTGATCATATTTCTCTTGGCAATAATCTGATATAATTAGAGTGGTAATAAAAATTGTATTGAAGTATTCGAAAATCATGATTCATTTGTGAATAAAATATAAAATAAAAATTCTTACGAATTCTTATCTAATTACGAAACAGTGGACGATTTTGAAAATACTAACGTAACAATGATATGTGATATTGCAGACGATAACGGTAAAACTTGTCCTTTATTGTTTTTCGATAATAGTTTATTAATATAATTGTCGGGGAAATGAAATTCATTAGTCAGCAATATAATTTGTCCATCTTCATTAAAATTTTTGATGTTTTGGTAGTGTGAATTAAAATTTACGTATTTTAAAATCGTTCATAATTTTATTAATGTGATGAAATTGTTGTCTTGATAATTTGATAGACCATTTACCTTTAACTATTTACATTAATTCTTTCTTGGAATAATATATTCTTAACACTGAAGAATTACGTTTTATTTATTGAATGGATCATTTCTTCAATTATTTTCTCAAATGATTTTGAGAAGAATATGATAGATTGATCTAGCAATAAGTGTTCATTGCGAGTTTTCAATAAATAAATGTTTCGTTCAAAATGTATATTTATGAAAAGCTATAAAACTAAATTCTTTGGAAAGCCATGGAAAATTTATAAACATTTCAGAATAGTTTTTTCAGTATGACTGTATGTATTGCCTTTCATAACGTGCGTTTCTGCACCATTTTAGTTTCTGATTCTTCCGACTTTCTATTATTTGAAAGAGTTAGCATTGATCAGTAGTTGCTAAATATGTGTTTAGTGGTCTTTTAATTAATTTAGGAACTTCATTTTCTTAATAAGTAATGAAAATATGTCAAGAATGTCAAAAGTTGTGAACATTTTCATAGATATGTTATACATAAATTAATTAACATATTGTTGACAGTGTTTAAAGTGAGACTTTATCTTTCTAGTGTGTCTACCTCTCTAGAGATGATTATCTCTCCGGAATGTTTTAACCAAAATCAAACCATGGTCAATAATCATAATCAAAGCAAGGAAAATGAGGTACATAGATATCTTAGAATTTCCATACCAACTTCTGTAAAAATTTGCAATAAGCCAAGTTGAAGAAGTGATTGTAATTAACCTAAATAAAAAAATAAATCACCTGGATATGACCTCATTAATGTGCAAATTTTTAGAGAACGTCCAGAGATCATATTGTAGTATATTACTGAGGTCTATAATGATGTCTAATTAACTGGTTATTTCCCTATACTGCGGAAAGTGGCTTAGATCATTCTAATACAAAAACTTGGTAAGCGCCCTGAGGAAATTACATCTTATAGGTCAATTAATATGCTCCCAACAATAGTAAAAATCCTGGAAACTCTATTACTATTAGTAATAATAGATCCTACACTAATAAGCCGGTAACTAATCCAAAATCCAATCATCGCATCGCAATGGTTACAAATGAATCTTGAAGCAATACGAACATAGCTAACTACTATATGTGGCGCATCGTAAAGAAAACTGCTTACCCGTATTATTAAACGGACATCAATTACTCCAACAAGATGTTGTTAAGTACTTATGCAAGCAGATTAACTTTCGCCGAATCTGGAAGAAGCACGTATTTGCCAAGCAAAAACAACTAGGACTCAAGTTGAATAAACTGTACTAGTCAATTGGTCGGAGGTCAGTAAGATAGTAAAGTCTTAGTATACAAAGCAATTTATAAGCGTATTTGAACCTATGATATCCAGCTTTGGGGGTTCGCAGCAAGATCACATATTAAAATATTGGAAAGATTCCAGTTAAAAGTACTTTGGTTAATCGCGAACGTCTCTTGGTACATGCCAAACCGTATTATAGTTCACGATCTCCAAATTGCAACCATCAAAGAAGAGGTAACAAAATCCGTCAAAAATTACGAAAGTAGAGTAAGAGCACATCCCAACAGTTACATAGACATATTAAAAGCGGTTCCTCAAAAAAGAAATTAGGCCGCTTTGAATCTGTTTTCACGGCGGAAGAAGAGGAAGAGCTTTTGAAATATGTTCAAAAAATGGATTCTTTATTTTATGGCCTCACACGAACAGAATTTCTGCAAGTAGCTGGAGAGTTTGCTAGAAAGAAAGGAAAATCTGAAGTTTTTTTCTGGAAATATAGCTGGAAAAGGGTGGTTCAAAAATTTCAAGCTTCGTAACCCATCATTAACATTGAGATCACCGGAACCAACTTCTGTAGCTCGAGTGAAAGGATTTAATCGAGAAGCTGTAAATTGATTTTATTCCTTGTTAGAAGAAGTCATAGAAAAATATAACATTGCAGTTGATATGATCTTCAACATGGATGAGACTGGAGTGAGGACTTCATCGACTAAACCACCTAAAGTCCTGTCTACCTATGGGAAAAAACAGATTGGGATTATTTCAAGCAATGAAAAAGGAGTTTTAACTACAGTAATTTGTTGCTGCATTGTCACAGGAGTATTCATCCCGCCGTTTTTCATTTTTAAAAGAAAGAGGCTTAATCCACGGCTTTTAGATGGTGCTCCTCCTGGTGCAGAAGCAACCACTACTGATAGTGGATGGGTAAACTCCCAAAAGTTTTTAGACTGGCTGAAAATATTCGTGGGAAAAGTGCGTCCTACTGAAAACTGTAAGGCGTTGTTGATATTAGACAACCATGAATCGCATAAAAGTTACGAAGCACTTGATTTTGCAACGAAAAACAATGTAATATTTTTATCGATTCCACCTCACACATCTCATAAATTACAACCATTAGATGTTACAGTCTACGGACCAATAAAAAAATACTTTGAAATCGAAGTTAATACTTTCCAAAAGGAACACCCGGGCAGAATCATCAATCAGTACAACATTGCGAGACTTTTTACAGGAGCGTATTTAAAAGGAGCTGTACCATCTAATGCAATCAGTGGGTTCCGCTCAAGTGGCATACATCCATTCAACAGGCACATTATTCGTGATGAACATTTTGCGCCTTCCGAGGTTTATCAAATTAATGCTGCAAATATTACATCAGAAACAAATGTCACTAGCCGCAATATAAACGATGCTCAAAATTCTACTGTAAATGAAAATGAGCAAAATACAAACGATACCAACATAAATGAAAATGAAAAAAGTACTACCATGAATGAAATTGATAAACAAAATACTTCTGTGAATGAAAATGAGAAAAATACCCCTGTAAAAGAAAATGACCAAAAATCCAGAATGAATGAAAATGAGAAAAATTCCAATATAAATGAGAATGAGAAAATTGCTGACGAGAATGACAATTTAGAAATTACACAACCAGATAATGCATCAGACATGAATGATTTGCAAGGAATCCGGCCCATACCTGTCAAAGTAAAGAAAAGAAATATACAAAGACGAAAACCAATAAAAATGGCACAAAAACAAAAACAAGATGCTTCAGCAACTAAAAAGAAAATTTCGTTGGACACTGCTTCTAGTTTAATAAAGAAGGCACCAAAACAAAAACAGGTTGTTATAGTAGCTAAAAAGAAATTTTCATTTGAAGTTCCAGGCTCGTCAAACCGCAAAAAGAAAATGACAGATATAAAACAAAACTTAAAAACAAGCATTATGCAACAGAAGTCATATTTTTGCACTGTGTGCAAAGAAGCATACGTTCACCCGCCCTTTCGAAGACTGGATACAATGCGAAGTTTGTCGAGAGTGGCCTCATGAAGCTTGTTCTACATATCCAGGTCGAGGATCATATTTTTGTGACGATTGCTTT
Source organism: Rosalia funebris (assembly GCA_037954035.1). Taxonomy (NCBI): domain Eukaryota; kingdom Metazoa; phylum Arthropoda; class Insecta; order Coleoptera; family Cerambycidae; genus Rosalia; species Rosalia funebris. Next base: position 33,137,263 of record JAZFAV010000002.1, read on the forward strand.
GATTAGTATCCAATATTCATTTTGCCCGCTATGGGCGGGCAAAACGGATAATAGCCCATTTTTATTAAAACATATATGAATCAATGAAGAATTTATTTTTTTAGAATTTTGATCTCAATTATTAATGTACAAATGTGCAAAGATTATAAATACAAAGTTAAGAGGAATTATGATTAAGACATATATTTTTTATTTATTTTTAAAATTAACATATCCTTCTTGCCCGTCCGTCCCCTACTTCTAAACTTTAAAATAAAAATGGTCAAAACGTTTCCAGTTACAGTCAGACAAGAGACAAGCAGAAACTAGTTATTACACCAAATTAACATTAATCCGAGTATTTATTTTTATTTCTCTAATTCAAATTATCACTGGATTGTTATATCGTACAGAAGTGTCGACCGTCTTTCCAAGTGTATGGGATATCAAGTTCTTGATAAGAAACCACAAAAACAATATATCAACCCTGTGACGAATAGTTCAGGAGCTCGGAACTCGTAGTGCTCACAAGCAAATATTTCGAATAAATTAATATTAGTAAGTCTAGTTATAATATAGCTAGTTAACATAAAGAGTCAGTTAATATTTTTCCAACTGGAAATGAAAATACATCATGGAGAGCCAACAATATGCAAGTATTACATCCTATACAACAAATGAATGGGACGCTAACCCATCCAATGCCTCAGTACCAAATAAATTACCCACCTATGTGATTACCTATGAATCAAAATCAAACGCCATTAATCAACAATTCATATCAGCAATCAGTTCAACTGCGGCCTTTGACTGTACAAGGACAAGAGCGCAGCCTAGAAGGCATGATTTATGAGTCGAACAGTGATGAAGAATCAGCTATTAAAGAAACAAACGACACGGAAAAGATACACCCCTGGCGAGCTGTAGTCAAAAAAAGAAAAGGAGCCACCAACACAAAAGCCAATGAACAATATATATATATATATATATATATATATATATATATATATATATATATATATATATATATATATATATATATATATATATATATATATATGGGGTATTGATATGCAAAGCAATGATGGATACTCTCGCCTAAGTAGCTCCAGATGAAACGTACTACTGCAAGGCTCTGCCAAACAACACAGTTACAATAAATCCCCAAACAGTTGAAACATACAGAAAAGTAACCAAACATTTCCGAAAAGAAAATATTGTTCATCACACATACCAACTGAAATAGCACACATAATTGTTATACGTCGTCTATGTCACTCCATCCCGACAGAGGAAATCAAAAAAGAGTTAGATTAGTTAGGCTTCAAGGTAATAAATATCATAAATGCAATTCACAGGGTAAGCTAAAATCCCCTTCGTCTATTCTTTATAGACCTGGAGCCAAATAAAAATATCAAAAAAATATTCGATCTACAATTTTTATACCGTAATAAAATAACAGTTGAATCACAAAAAACAAACAAAAAGCACAATAATAAAATGTAAAAGATGTCAAAAGTATGGCCACCCCAAGTCATACTACAGAAAAACATTTAGTTGTGTAAGATGCGGAAGGCCACGCAATGGTGAAGCCTGCAAAAAAACATAAAGATGCCATAGTACACATGCCACCTGTGTACTATGTAACGGGAACCATCCAGCTAGCTATAAAGGATGTAGTAAATGAGAGAAAACACTTCGTAGCTTTCACAAAACTTGCAAACTATATTTCAAATAATTGTTTCCGCTTTTATGCCATTCTCAAAGAGTAACAAGCTTTTACTGAAACTCTTTGTCAAAGCAAAAAATAGAGATCACCCAAAGATAATGAATAACCAGCCTTATGAAGTATCAAGTGCCAACCTACATGAATCAACTATTGAAATTGCAAACCAAAACCTAAGAAAAAGTTATGTGCAAATAGCAGAAAGACATCAGCCATCAACTTACCATAAACATACCCATTAATCATGAAATCAACACCAATTTCGCATTAGTCGAGAAACGAACCAGTTTCTTCAATGAGTTTAAAAATGAGAATAGGCGCCTGAAATTCAAACGGGCTGACAAACTACGTTCAAAAAATCATTTTCTTCTTAAAAATCAATAAAATAGACATATTATTATCAGAAAGTCACACAACAGAACTAACAGTTGTTAAAATACCACATTTTAATGTCATAATACGAGTACGACAATCGTACATCACTCACGATAATCGTACAATTACTCACTATAACAATACATCACAGAAAGAAAGTGCAATAATTAGAAACAAACATCTTATCGGCCTTCAAACATAACTGCTATTTACAGCCTACTACGACACAATATACTGATGAACAACTGATGAATATAAAGATTTTCTAGACTCGCTCGGATCACACTTAGCTGGAGACTGGAACTCTAAACACACCACCTGGGGCTAATTACTAATTACTCTCGGCTAATTACTCCCAAAGTATGACGCCTGCTAAAATCTATGCAAGAAGGTAACCTTAACCATCTTTCTACAGGAGAACCAATGTATTGGCCCTCCCATATCAACAAAATCCCAAAATTATTAGATTTTGCTATAACAAAAGGAATTTCAGATTTGTATACCACTATTGAATTAAATTTTGACCTAAGTTCAGACCATAGTACCTCCGTGATGACAATAAGTACACAAGTGATATGGAAAGAGTAATATGACCACCCTGATTGTGCTCCAGGACAACAAATGGGGAGCAATTAGAAACCTTAATAAGTGAAAATATATCACAGTATAAATCACCGTATAGTTAATACGGAAGACATAAAGATATAACGACGAAATTGAGAAAGTAGTGGAATATTTTACCAAATTACAACAGGAAGCAGCATATTGATGAACCCCAGAACAATAGGAAGACACAGACGGATATTACAATGTATCCTTACACATAAAACAATTAGTATGAGAAAAACGAATAGCTCGCCGTAAATGGAAAAACATACGATACCTTTAGGTGAAAGGATTTTAAACTTATTAACTACTGAACTTTGTAAAGTCTTCCAAGAAAATCACAATGCATCAATTTGTTATAAGCTGACCATTCCATATGGCAAGCAATAAAAAAATTTAAAAGACCAATTGTCGCAACTCCACTTATATGAAAGCCAGACGGAAGTTGGGCGCGATCACCTCAAGGAAAAGCAGAAGTCTTTGCTGAACATCTCATGCAAGTTTTCACTCCAATTTCCTCTGACAATGGCGACGCAGAAATGATCGCCTTCTCTTATACACCATGTCAACTTTCTCCTCCTACAAAAATCTTTACACCGACTGAAGTGTTTAATATTTTAAAACACACAAGACCCATGGGTATGATTTGGTAGTTGCAAAAATTCTCAAATATCTCCTCAAAAAAGCTGTAGTACTGCTAAGAACAGTATGCTTCGATTATGCTACTTCCACATCCATCTCCTCCCGATTATGCCGACAATATTCGAAAGACTTCTTCTTGCCAGACTTGAACAAGCAGTTCCCATAGAAGATCTAAATCCGAACATCAATTCGGGTTTCGAGAGAGGCACTAGACTATACAACAGTATGACAGATTAGTTAATGGCATTAAAAAAAGCCCAAAAAAGAGGAAGATATGTGCAGCCAGGGGCGGCTGGTATATAGGTGCTGCAGAGCTGCAGAACTGCCAAAAAAATTAGATATTTTTATATTTTCGCGATAGAATAATTACTAAAATTTATTAATAAAATAATTTGGTTAGTTGGTTTAGCTAACCAAATTATTGCGTTAAAGTCGCATTCTGCCCGCCGTCCTCTATTGAGTACTAGACCAAATGAATTATCTGGGTCTTTACGCGAGTGCGTCGCGGTACATTGAACTTGGCCACACGAGGTAGTTCTCAGCACGGCTCGGCACACCCGTCCTCCCCCTCAACTCCCGCGACAATCCACACTTCATGCTCGTAAATGCGCGAATTTACACGGTCAGTGAGCTGTATTTTTTCCAGCTAAGGCAACATCAGTGAATGTTTACTCCTTCCTACTCCTCGTACAGTTGGCGGGCGTAAATCGTACCTATTTCGTATTTCGTGTTAATTTGAGATTTTAAACACTGTTTTGTGAATTTGTGTAGTGATTTATTGTACTAATTATTAATATTTATATACTGTGATACTGACAATGGATTTAGTTTATAATTTAGTTCATGTGAAGCGATTTTTTAAATACTCTTATGAAGAAAAAATTGATTTAAAAAACAATGGTAGGCCATTGCCCGATATTGTTATTGAGACTGCAGGTGTTAGCCGCGGAGAAGCATATAAGCGTCAATTTAATAGAGATATTTATTCGAAGAACAATTGGATTTGTGAGTGCAACAAAAAAAATGCGTTATTTTGTTTTCCTTGTTTTACTTTTTGGCGGTGATAGAGCATGGACGGAGGTAGGGGTGACAGATTTGGTGCACTTAACTGAAAAAATAAAAAAGCACGACAACTCCAAAATCCATCTACATAATACAATGGAATTAGCTTTATTAGGAATAACTAATATTAAAGCGCAGCTAGATTCAGCTTATTGGATAAATGTGCAAAAGCATAATGATAAAGTGACAAAAAAGAGATACGTTTTGTCAAAAATTATAAACTGCATAAAGTTTTGTGGGGCCTTTGAACTGGCGCTGCGAGGACATGACGAAGCTGAAACCTCTCAAAACCCGGGGATATTTCGTGGTTTGATAAATTTTGCTGCTGAGCTTGATGTAACTTTAAGCGAGCATCTACAAAATGCTTCAGTATTTAAAGGAACCTCTAAAGAAATACAAAATGATCTTTTAGACTGTATATTAAAAGTATGCCATGAAGAAATAATTAAAGAAATTAACAAATCTTCATTTTTGGCAGTTATGGCAGACGAAACAATTGATGTATCTGCAAAAACGCAGTTAGTGGTAGTTTTAAGATATATTCTCGATGGTGAACGGATTGAACGTTTTTGGACATACCTGAAACCTACAAAATGTGACGCTGAAACTCTTTCGGAAAATATTTTAAGTGTTATAGACCCTCTAGTAGAAAATTCACCGTACAAGCCTTTTCTCTTAACCAAAGAATATGACGGCAAACATGAATGTTCTTCTAAAAGGTATTAAATTCCAAAAATTTTTCTTGTGAAAGTCTATATTTTTGTATAAACGGATTTTACATAAAAATTCTGAAGTATCAGAAAAACGCGTGACCTTGAAAATTTTCAAAATTTTCGCCTGTGGCGCAATTTTTTGCGACCCCTACGGCGCCAGTAGCTTGTATACGTTTGAAATTTGCACGTGGGCGGCCAATACCCTAGGATCGGCCCTGTGCAGAACACCCGTTTCATTTCATCACGAGCCGCCACTGTGTGCAGCTATTTTTCTTGACATCCAACAAGCCTTTGATAAGGTATGGCATAAGGGCCTATTATACAAACTAAAAATGCAAACTCTACTTGCTATTATTTATTTATTTATTTATTTATTTATTACAACTACTCTACAGGAAAACCCACTTACAGAGTAGGAAAGTACAGTGAGTGTTCACATTTTAATTAGATTAATAAATTTCAGAAACATAACAATAAAATTTAATACAAATACGTATATACATATTTAATACCTAGGTATATGAAGCCATGTATGAAAAATAAGAAAAACAAAGATGCAGATCAAGCATAACAATGTTTTATAAACAAAATATTAGTCATATATGGAATACAGATACTTTTAACAAAACTAAATAATGGCATAGCTACTTATAACCCTAGTCAGGAATACCACAAGGCAGTGTACTAGGACCATATTTGTATATCATCTTCACAGTAGATCTCCCAGTAACAAAACACACCACAATTACAACCTTTGCGGACGATACTGACATTTTATCTTCATACACTAATCCTCAACTAGCCTCCGAAAAGCTCCAAAACTACTCAGATCTCCTGCAAGATCAGTTAAAGAAATGGAGAGTCAAAGTCAATGCTGAAAAATCTACCCAAATCACCTTTACTACAAAACAAAACTCGTGTCCTCATATCAGTCTGCGACCGGTTCGACCTGCAGATGGCCAAAAATTGACACCTCATATACCATTGAAAAAACACTAATTTCTGATACTTAATACAAAAATAACTATATTAATGTATAGACTTGTATACACTTGTGTAGTTTTTTGTCGTTCGTGCCATTTTTTAACGTTAATTCGTTCGTTAAAATCGCACTCATGCCAAAAACTCCATCCATCACTTTATCCATTAATATCACAAATAATTATTAGTTTTTGTGTCAATATTCACTATTTAATCTAATACAGTTGTAAGTACCAGAAAAAATGACATCGACTGTAATAGGCATTGTATTTATTTTGTAAAGTTCATGTACAAGTTAAGCTACATTTAAAAAACTATTTGTGTATCTGCTTTTTTAATGGTGGTATTCGTTTTTCCCACACTAAGTGGATAAACTGTTACCGTGTAAAATTGTGATAACAACTTCTGAAAAATGTCCACCGTAACGAGCTTCCCTTTGTGCAGTAAATTCGTTGCCAAATCATACAAATTCTATATACCGTTGCTTTTATCTAAAGACCTTTTGCCAATTAAAATCAAGCGAAAGCATTCAATTTTGAAACAAACAACTAAACAACAGAGTACAATATATCATATAATAGAGTATATTAAAGGTATTAATTATCCTTTGGCAACACGCATCCGGTATACGCTCAAGCTGTATTTTCCGGCGAAGCCTTGTTAAGTTGTGTAAGAGGAAAGTTATATTAATGGCTTTCCATAAAAATGAGTTCATTAGGATTTGTGAAACGCTATGGCTATGAAATATTTTATTGTAATATAAGACAGTAATAAAGTTTATATTTATGTCTCATTTAAGCGTTGCTGGATGTAGAAGAAAATAAAAGAAAAAGGAAATAGGAAAAATAAAATAATTTTATATGTATCTATTGATGTTTCCAACATGCTTCCAATTTAGGAAAAATAGCATACTTTATCTGTTACTAAATGACGTAAAGCTTAAGTATATTTGGGTCAACGAAATAAAGTTTCTCATGTAGATGTTATGATTGTTAACAGGTAATCAGATGATCAATCAATATTTTAATAAATCGCCCCTTATATTATATTACCCCTTAATACAAAAACTGGAAAGGATTAAAAATTAATAATGATTATGACAGTGGAAACAATGAGTGAGAATCAAATTAATATTTCCGATTAGCTACGAAGAAGATTTATAAGTTTATAATTTTTGTTAGCAGCTATATTTCTTGATGGATGGAATTCGTTTTTTAATAGTATGTAGGTACATATTGTATGGTATTTGCTTGACCAGATGTCGAAAAGTTATTTAATCATTAGTGATTAACATTTAAAATAAACGCTAATACACATATAAATTAAGTTCTTATCAAATAGGTAAAAATATTCGCAAAAAAACCCTTGGGCATTCTTGGTAAAAAAATTGCCGCTTTATATAAATTCGGATTCAGTATGTACTATGGCAGGGGTCTCCAAACTCTGTCCCGCGGGCCAACACCCGCCTGGGATCACCACCACCCGCGGTAGCTGGCCGGAAATGCCCGGGATATCCGGCCCGTCATAGTTTATATTGATTACATTGTAAAATTTACAATGTAAGTAAATCACACAAAATTATAATCAATGTTTTTATTTTATTTAAGGACCAATTAAAAACACAATAACTGATATTCATAATGAAATTGAACATTTTAACTGTAATTAATGATATGATATTTAGCCCAAAAATTTACAATAGTGACATACATAGGTAATTCACGTAATGAAATTAAACATTATAATTGTGATTAATAAAGTTTATGTAGCTGTAACTTTCCACTGACAATTGTTTGCAGTTGTGGATCATGTTTGCTATTGGAAATTATCAGCAGCGACCTCAAATGATCATCAATTAATTTAGATCAGTTAATATTTTTTGTAAACTTCACTTTGGAGAATGTTTTTTGACACAGATAAGTAGTGTCGAAAGCGGAAGAAGAAACGACGACCAAATCAACAACTGATCAAACTATGTGAGTGGACGATTTTTATAAAATTCCAGCAATGACGACTTTGAATATTTTTCTTTAAAAATATCACTACACTGCAAATTAATCATTTCCATTTGAAGTTCTGGGGCCAGGGCTTCTATATCGGCGTCAAAAAAATTTTGAAAAATCTTGATATCATTTATAATTGCATCAAAATCTGAAAAACGGGATTTAAAATTAATTTTTAAAGTACCCAAAGATTTAATTACGAAATATATTGGAAATGGAGTTTCAGTTTTCTGACTGAAGGTTTGACATGTATTAAAATGCCTGAAATATTTTTTGCTCAATTGAAATTGAAACAAAAGAATTTTTTGTCAAAAAGACTTAATATGAGTGTATAAATCAGGCAAAATATGGGTTTTTCCTTGCAATTTTAAATGAAGGTCATTCATATATTTTGGCAAATTTGTATAAAATTATAACTTCCATAATCACTCATTATTTTGTAACTCAGTTAGAGGACGATTCCTTTTATTCAAGAACATTTCGAATATTGCTCGGAGCTCAAAAAATCGCGTTAGAACTTTTTTTGCATCTAAGCCAGCATATTAGACTAAACTTATAGTCTTCAATAAACTCGCAGAATTCAAATGTGATCTGGTATAAGTAATAGCTGGCTTTAATGACTGGCTTTAAAACTTCTAACATATTCAAGCATTTTCCGCACAAAGACTATTGACTAAATGTACGGCTATGGTTGATGCAATGTACGGTTAATGGTTTTGAATCACCATTATTTTTTTTGGCATTTGATATGGGAGCAACCGGGGCTACTTAAACATAGTTTGAGAAGTTTTGGCTTTACAAAAAATTAAGACGTTAATTCGAGCTCACTATAGCTTATCAAACCAATAGAACCTTTGGATTTAAAATATATGAGAAATGGCGCCCCTTGGACCCCCAGTTCTTTTTATTTTTTTTTATTTAAAAATGTGTCAAAGTAACCTCTAGTCCGGGGTTAGTTTGACATAGAATTATTTTTAAAGAGAAGTCAACGTTACAGTTTATTTTATCTCTACTTGCCAAATAAAAAATCCCACAAACAGCCCTTATCTCATACCGTGGCTTATTTTTATGGTTAGGCTCAGGTAGACTGTTCCGTTTATCGGAAAGATAAGAGAGTTTCTTTATTTGACAAATAGCGATGAAATGAATAGTACAAATAGTACGGGTTTATTAGACACCTTTTAAACAAAAAATATATATGATTCTACGTTATATATGAATTATTTAAAGGGCAAACCATAATAAAAAAAGTCTTTGAATGAGAAAAATCAGATATTTATTTAAACAATTTCCTATTCATTAATAGGACTTTAATTACAACTTTATAATTAGTCTTTTGTCAAAATCAGTAATTACAAATAATTAACAGTCATATTATTATATTATTATTAACAATCTTTTAGAAAACAATTAAACTTAATCACCGTTTACAAAAATAAAAAGTAGAAAATTAGCTTGAATTTTCACATCATTCACACTCGTAAGGCAATTTTTTAGACCCTCTGTTACAAATACTACAAATACCCAGTGGAGACAGGTAACGCAGCAGCTCCAGTCTTTTGTTGAATTGTAGTGATTGTAATTACATTTGCAAATTGTGCACAGGTTAGTCTCGTCTCTATTTTTCTTCATCTCACTAAGTGGGATGTTTTCATCTTCCGATGAACTAGAATTATCATAAAGTTTTTTCGCCTTGTATCTTATTCTTTTCTTTGAATTGGGTACAGATCCAGCAGGTCTTTGGGAATGTCCAGAAGTTGACGCAGTTGTTGGAATATTCTCTTTATTTTGCTCAATAATAGCTTCCTCTTCGTTTTGTACCGAAATGGATTCCTTCTCGTTTTGCTCAGAAACTGCACCCTCTTGATCTTGCCCAATAGTCGCTTATGTTGCCTCAAACCACTGTGCTTCAACATTAATCAATTAAGTTCCTGGTCTGTGGAGGATTTTTTTACTTCTTCTGTGGCGCAATCTCTCTGACTTGTAGCCCCGCGTTTCTTTGAGAAATTCGAGTAAGCTATTGTCGAGAACTCTTCCTGATTCTTGTGTCTGCTCCGAGAGAATCTTACGCAGCACAGCTTGGGGATAAAATGGATAAAGTCCGCAAGATCTGAAGGAGCTTTGCAAATTATTGTTTAATTTGGGAGTATGTAATAGCATCTATTAACTTTTTCAATAATAATGGAAACTGCCCTTTTGATATCGACCCCTTTCTTCTAGATTCTTGTCTCCATTTATCAAGAACTTTATGACATTGTTTTTTCATGGAAGCGAATACCCTGACATCTAGGGACTGTAGCATATGTGTTGAATTTGGTGCAAGAGTTATGAAGTAAATGTTATTAGCTAGTGCAACTTTTATGACTTTGGGCGCAAAGTGAGAGGCTACCGCCCCTCCAGCCTTCCCTGCGTTCTTGTCTCGTGCAAAATTGAAGGTAAACACACAAAAACGTTCTGTGTCAATATAACCCCAAAAACTGTCAAAGTTACCCGTAAAGTCAAAATAACCCCGGTTTACGGCATGGCATACCTTTATATTTTCCATACATGTTTCTACCACCATCAGTGTGACACATTTCAAATATTTCCATTGAAGATTGTTTTTCTGAACAGAATTTTCCACTTCTTTAAAAATATCTTCTTCAGTGGCCTATGTCGTGAATGCTATAAACGTCAAGAAGCTCTTCATACACTTCATAATTTTTATTATGAAGTATATGAAGATACCATAGATACTCTATGCCATAGATATCTCATTCGCCGACTAGTCCTAGTACGAAAATATGCGATTAATTGAATACTACAGTATGTTGGAATCATGAACTAGCTAGGTCATGGTCCTTGGGACGTAGGAGGAGTCAGTGTGGCCCTTAGGCTAAACAGTTTGGAGACCCCTGTGCTGTGGCATCATAATGCCACAATATATTATATACGAGAGTTCTTTTTTACTATAGACAAATATGAAAATTATTATATAACATAATAATTTTCACATTTATCCTTAATTCCATTGTTCTATTAGTTGTCCTCTTTGAATAAAATAAATGGGAGACATAATCAAAAGATAACTTGGAAGCACCAAAATATTTTTGTTTAGATTAAGTTGTTTAATAGTAAATATAGTTCATTGGCATCTCTAGAGGCATTGGCATAATACTGTAATTATTATAGGTTTAACTTTTAATGCTTTAAAACTGTGTAAATATCATTTGATGGTTTTTCGAGTAACTTAATTATATGATTATCATAATCAATGTACTTAAAATTTTATTAAGAATCCACTAAATAGGGCTGTAAATAACAATAAATATTTGGAGTACTGCACATTTTTTTTTACATTAACTTTATGTATTCTCTTGTTATCCTGTATACACTAGTTATTTTCGAAAGCTGATTTTTTATTTTATATCTACCAACATACTAAAACTATATACAAAATTTGTTATAAATATCTCAAGCGGTTTATAAATAACAAAAATTAAATAGAATTTCTTTATTTTGAACATCCTGTTGTCCGAAAGCAACGGCGCTAAGACCCTTTGTTTACAAACTAAATTACCTTAATTTTAACAATAAAATGTGTTCATGGATATTTTTAGGGTACTTAAGAAAGAGTCTGTATAATAAAACCTCTGATATTTTATAAGAATTAATTATGAGAACTGGCACGGAATACTGGAAATGGAGCTTTAGGAAAAAAAGTAAAGCACAGCTCTAAATAAAAACCAATGATATAATTTTTCACTGACATTGATGTACTTTCACGATGAAAGTTCGCTCGTTAATTTAATATAATCTCTGCAGTTTGTGTTAATTCATATCTATATTACTTTGTCTGGCATCTCTAACTCGGAAAATTTTTGCCTGAATTTTATTGGCTGTCGATATATTTAAAATTCATTTTCCAAATTAAGGTGTGTAGTTTACCATTACTTGATTGAAGTACATTATATAAAAATACTGTGTGGTTATCGTTTGTTTGCTAATATTTATGATGATTCAAGGTGCGGATATTGACAGCATATAGTAAATATGAATATATTATATTAATTTTGAACTTTTTGCAATACATTTTTAACACAATACGATACTCAGATATACAGAACTGGATAACTGCGACGTTTTTATCCTTCAATTATAAATTAATAAATTGGCCCAGCCGGTGTGCAATAAACATACACCCTCGCGGCGTCAACAATTTATGTCACAGCATAATGTTCGATTAAACAATTATACCTACATGAGATAAACTCATAAAGATAAATCAATTGAGCTTTATTTGTCCTCTCATTTAGGAACGCTTTTTTCATCAACAAACTCCGCTGATTAACGGAAAATTGATATATTGAGAGCCAATTTCGCTTTGCCTATACTTATAGCGTGTTACTCTTATAGCGTGTAACTTGTAAATGTAATTTTTGTTTTATTATAAAAGCAAGCCGAGATATTACAATGACAAGTCACATAAATATGTTTTATCTTTCAAGAAATGTAGTGAGTAAGTTAACTGTCGGTTTTCAATAAGGCAATATGCGATTATTTTCATTGGGGTCAATAAGTTTTAAGCCGGCATCTAGGCACTTTATCCTGATGCGAAATTTCGAATGGTATTCTAGCGACTTCAGATTTGGTGATTTAATCTGAGATTTATTGAGTATTCGTAGTTATAGTAGACGTAAAGTGCCTAAGTACTTAACACGAAAGCATTGGTAATATACTCATACATACCAGTCATTATAACATGTAAGTGGTAATATATTAATAAAATTAACGTATATTAACAATACTGTAATATTCTTCAGTACCTTCGACGACAGTTTAATACACTGAAACTGAAAATTTAATTTTCGGACATGTCATACAAACACTCGCATGTGTAAAGGTAATCCGCCTCTTAAGTAGGAATGACTTGACTATCAACGCTAGTGTGGCAAGGCTTGGTGCATTATAGCAGAATGCGTATTTAACATACATATATTAGCATATTTAAATTTAATATATTAAATATGAATCCATAAGATTTGTGATTGATTCAATTATTGATGGTTAACGCAATGTAGTATATAGTAGAGTGTATCTGATATTCACAGATCGTGAATATGGATTTTGATGACGTTATCTTCAGCTTATAATTGAAGTGGAGTAGGATCAGAATACAAAAGAACATCAGTAACAGCAAAAAGAGTTTTGTAGCAGAGAATATAGGTGGAGATTCTTTCCACAGACGTCCAATGTGAACGGTGATGAAAATAGATACGTTATTTTCATAGATTGCAAAGATATTTGCTTTATTTTTTATTGTTACTGTTATATTGCTGTGTAGCATTTATGCTGTTGGAAATCATTACAAATAATTGTTTAAATAAAAAAGCAAAAAAATGTTTTCTTTTATTATAAGAACAGTATTTAACAATCACAAATTTAGGAATTTATAGGCAATTTCTTCCACAAGTTCACAAAGGGTAAAATCATCAAAATAGTACTTGAAGTACTATACAGTACTTGAAGAGACGGGTTCTGTTACTGATAAGAGGGATAAGGCAACACCAATACAATCTCATCGTGGTCGGTCAGATGAAAATATTGACGCAGTGAGAGAAAGTGTATGGTAGTATACAAACACATCAATTCGACGTCGTGCACAACAACTGAATCTGTCAAGAGCCATCAAGAATCGAATTTTAAAGAAAGATCTGCATCTGTCAGAAACAAAATATCAATTTTGTGTGACGTTTAATAATGCCTTGTATATTAATTGGACTATTAGGGTATAGGTCCTTGTGCTTATGTGGTAATGTATCTCCTGAAATGCATTATTACGCCAGAATAAGACATTTATCTTTATTTAAACCAATTCCTACCTAAAAGAATTACATAGTTTACATCCTCGCGGCTACTGATCTACTCCAAATTTCAAATTCCATCAGCGTTGAAATATTTTCAACATTTGGTTCCTTTAATAGTCATCTTGTTTTGGAAAACATATCTAAATATTCACGAATGGCGACAGTACAGTGCGTTGAAGCTCCATTGATGGCCTTATATCATGATGATCATGATCCTATAATATGTTTGTATGAGTTTAAAAGGGTAAAGCTATAAAGTATGGAACGAGATCTTAAGAAAAGGTAGGATATGTTACTTCATTTAAATAATGTAGTTCATATATTTATATCTTGTATATCCTCGTATGCATCATTCAGTACTGGTTATGATTATTTGGATTACACAGGTCAATTGATTAACTATATGAACTGTATATACTTAATACTTATTACCAACATTTAGTGGCGCATTTTAAAATATATTCAGGGCAGTAGAACAAATTAAATTATACCTAGTGAGAATATATATCATGTCATGATGCAGTTGAAAGGCTCAAGCCATTAGATACAGTTGATTAGTTAGAACATTAGACGCAAGTTAGATTATTTAATTAATTAACACTGGATTCTTTTGATTTATTAACCACTTAGCTGTGATAATGGATTCTTGTTTTCTACGTACATTCCCTGTATTATTCAAAGTTCGGAATTGTTTTTCGTTTCAGTTTTACTATCGATCTTTGCCTAACAGGTGAGAAATTTGCATGCTGCTTATTCATTTATTGAGGAACCGAATTTTAACTTAAGATATATTTTACTATATTCATTAATTATGAAAATATGTATTTATATCTGCGAAATAAAATAAAATCATTATATTTTTAATCGATAAGTAAAAAGGAAGTAGAATAATTTTAATATAAATTTTGATAAAGTAAAGTTTTATAAATTTTGTGTTGAGACTTTTTTATCTGAATCGTGTCACCAAACATTTTTCTATTTTATTTACAAGTAAACAGATATATAGATTCTAATTTTCTACAGGTGTACATCCAATTATAGGAAATGCATATAACATAACAAGAAGGTATGTCGATTAATCAAGTAAAAAGAAAAAAATATACAATATGCTCATGTTTATACGAGCCCAGGCCCATAATAGTTTACTCAGGCATAATTTTACAACTCACATATTTAAATAAAAGTATTAACACTCTTAAAACTATTTTATTAAATAAAAATATTCGTAAAAGCAACAAAGTATAAACTTTTAATTTAAATAAGATGAAATATTACTACGTTTTGATATGTCAATGACAAGTTTGTTAATAAATAAACAATTTTAAAACCTTAAAATGGTCTCCGTACGTAGAACATCTCTATCTTGAAATTGAGTGGCTGAGAAAAAGTAAAACAACACATAAAATTTATTCTACATATTCTGAATTTAATGTAGATTATGTATTTTATGCGACAGATTTACTTTTTTCAATTTTTCTCAAATAGTCCACCATCGTGCTCTCTCATGACCCATGGAAGGGTGGGGTGTATCCTATCCACCTCAAAATTAATAGGTGTCGTCTGGGACACGTCCCCGATCAGAATCAGTCAAAACCCCATCGATCCGATACGATTTAGTTGAGTTATCGTGCTAACAAAAAAAATCTCAAATAGTCCACTATCGTGCTTTCTCATTACCCATGGAGAGAGAAAGGTGTGTCCTATCCACCTCAAAATCAATGGGGGTCATCTGAAAGACGTCCCCGATCAGAATTAGTCAAAACCCGATCGATCCGATAGTATTTAGTTGAGTTATCGTGCTAACAAGAAATTTTATTAGGGCCGACAACAACGACATCGACGACAACGACACACACACACACACACACACACACACACACACACACACACACACACACACACACACACACACACACACACACACACAAAATGGGTTTAAAACCTTTTTCTTTTTAGTTTTTAGGCCGAAAAACGAAAAATAAACCCTAGAAAAATTTTTTTTACACGATTACATTACTTTTTCGCGTATAGAGGAGTGCGGAGAAGTAAAAACATTAAGATTCGCGGTTCAGAATAGTTCAGCCAGTTGCTGAAATACATATTATGTTAAATGTTTGTAGCATTTTAAAACAAAATAGAATCTCAATTGTTGTAAAAGTGTGTCAAAGGATACTATAATGTGTGTTTTCGACACGTCTGCTAAAATTAAAAAAAAGGGCCCGTGGCGTGGCATTAAGTGACGATATGTGAAAATCAACTGTTAATGCTTATAAAAAGGGAATTTCGGTTCGGAAGATTCTGCTACGTATTCGCTGCCTAAATCTACAGTGCATGGCATTATCAACTTGTATGAAAAAAACTGGATGCACAGCTCAAAGGAAGAAAACTGGTCGACTATTCCAAATATCACGAAGAGGATTGTTATAACAAACTGACGATCCAGTGCAAAAGAAATCAGGGTACTATGGAGGCAAGCCATCGGAAAGTATATTTCTGTATCAAGTCTTTCTGTACCAAAAATATTTCTGTATTCACGACTAAGCGCTCAATAAAGAAAATAGGATACAAATTCTACACGGTAAAGTTTGATTCTTTATATTTTTCATTTAAACTTACCGGTTCCTCCCTCAGGCAAAAGAAGAGTCGTTATTAATTAAACGACAGAAAATCAATCGGTTGCGGTGGGCAAGAGAACATAGGCACTAGTTAATTTGGAGTGATGTATCCAAACTTGAAATCTTTTTGGGTGATACCAGAAAACGTATTATAAGAACTCCACAGGTAACTTGACTGTTTGTGTGAGCAAAGGTTGCAGAAAATATATCTTGAAGATTAATATCTGTTATGAATTTCAACAGATGAATAGCCTAATGATCATATTCCTAAAATTAGATCTTCTATAAATTAGTTGTAACTCTGTCTGCAGGCAAACTTTACCTAAAAATTGATATATCTCTACTGTGACTTCTAAATGCTGCAATGGAAAATTCTTCGTCAATTGCGAAAATCTATCTGACGCAAAAAGTACAGAAGCATTTAAACGTTTAGTAAAAGAAAACGTTCTTTTGCATGGGTAATAATAGTGTCACAAATTTCCTTGGATGCTACAGTTTTTGAGATATATGGATTTTCATTTATATAGCGCCTCTTAGTCTGAACGGCATACTCAGAAATTTCACTTTTAATTGTCTCTGTATTATTTCTTTCTTTTTTAATAGAATCCCCAAAAGATGTTATGGCTGCGTGTATTTGCACTGAATCCGTCATTGGTTTTTTTGTAGTTGACTATACAAAATATCAGCATGCGGCATTATGCGATGAAATACTGTTAACCAAAACACAAACTTTGAATCCGGCAACATACGACAAATAGCAGTTGCCTGATTAATTGTTACAGTTTGTCTTGAAGTTGCTTCTATTTTTTCCATACATTCTATCAACAGTTCGCGATATTCATATACTGTACTTATTGTTCGGCTCTTAAAATTTCATCTGGTGACAGAAGACCGGGGTCCTCTTTGACCAACAATTTCATCTAAAATTGCCACTTGTTGCGGAGAATAAGAAAAAAAGTCAGTAATGTCACTTAAATTTGAAAAAAACACGCACTTCTTGATTCGGGCTTGTTGCTTGAGATAAAACCAAGTTTACTTGATGGGCGTAACAATGAACATAAAAGCCATATTTGTAATCACTTTGAATAAGAGTTTGAGTATTTGAATGACGTTCGCTCATTATACTTGCGCCATCGCAACTTTGTGAAATAAGTTATTCTAGTTTATATATCACTTGTTTTAAAATAGTTTTTATGCATTCTGATAAACTAACCGCATCATGATCAGGAGGATTAATAAAACACCAAAACCGTTCAACTAGGGTGCCGTCTGGTAGAATGTATCTAAATACTATAGTCATCTGATAACGATTTGCTACATTCATAGTTTCATCAGAAATAACAGCGACATATTCAGCTTTCAAAATTTCTTTCTTGATATACTCTTGAGCAATCACTAATATGCAATCCAACAAGTCATTCTGAATTGTTTTTGAAGTACCTTTAAACAGATTCTTCAAAATGATCTATTAATGCTGTATCTAATTCGGCACTGAAATTTATTAAACCTCTGAAAATTCCGGGATTTGAGGAATCTTCTTTTTCATCATGACCTCGAAGTGCTAGTTCAAAAGCTCTGCAAAACTTTATGCAAGCAATAATTTTGGAAAGAACATACCGATTCTTTGCTACTTGTTCATTTTGTTGTTGAGTATTGCGTCTGTATGCACTGTCGAGTTGCTGTATGGATGTCTATTTTTTCCAACAGTTTCAAATCCAATTGAGCATTAATATGAGCTTGAGTATTCTTATGTTTTTTATTTTTTGTGCCAAACGACTCAGGTCTGTTACTCCATTTTTTGACCAGGACGGTTCAATGCCGCGACTGAATAACAAGCAGGAGAAGCAAAATAAACTATTAGTTATACTGCACCCACAAGTCCAATCATTTTTTCATACATTTCCTTTTTAAATTTTCTGTTAAAATCTCTAGATTTGGACTTTGTAGTCTGCGTCAAATTAAATCCCCGTTTTGGTCTGCCCGCATTTTTAATTTCAATTTTTTGCTCATAACTCAAAGAATTAAAATTGTCTTTCAAATATTGTACGGTAAAACTGTTCGTATCCATAATGTTTAATTAAATTTTAGTTATGGTCCATATGTACTTATATCGATATTTATTTAATGCCGTAATAACGTAAGAATACTACAAAATAACTACACGTAGTTCACTGAACGCCTAATAGCGATATAATGTAATATTCACAGCACAATCTAGCCTCTGGTTCACACCAAATGTGTGCTCCATTTTATCGGAAATATAATATAGCCACCGCCACCCGCCAAGTCGCAGAGCCCACAAACTCGACGTAAATCACGCCCATTTGTAGCACGTGCTCCGTCATTGTCACCGTGACAACGAGACATACAATATAACTACAGAGTCCCAAATAAATAAACATGCGGCGCGTTGCATTCCACAAATTCAAATAATAACACTAATAAAATAACGTTTATATATTTGTATTATGGTCTCGTAATAGATTTTATTTATTAATACGAAGTATATTTTACATTTATTGTAATGTTTGAATTCTAATTTGCTTTGGAGGTTCACGTGCTCATGTGCTCTTATGCAGAAACCGCCACTGTATTCATCTCACTGCCATTCGACGTGAATTTATTTCTGCACTCTCACAGTTATATATGGCGTGGCTTAGGTAAGCGAACGATTATTACGCAATTTTCCAGATGATATGTTCTGCTGAAGAGGTTTGTGGATGCAAATGAAGGCATATCTTAGAACGATTTGTAAGGGATGTTTCACGTACGCTTAGGAGGCGAGAAATAAATCCATATAAAATTTTCTGCCTGCTGAGTGTTAAAATTCTAACAGTTAACATGATATTATAGGTAAATTATTATATTCTTGTTCATAAGAGGACTCAAGAAATATGTTAAGGAAAATAACAGACATTTATATATAATATAAATATACGTATAATAATTTAAACATTTAAGCTACAGAAATAAGGAGTTTATACTCCAACCCATCTGCAAATGCCTTATATAATAACTATAATAAGGACTAAACAAATTAGGTCAAAACAGCTATTCTCGTGGCTATATGTCAAACGCCGAGCGCTGAATTACATGACAAAATTTGTCGTATTTTTGTCTAACAGAGTTAGCACTAAAAATACAGTGATTGTTCCAGAACCACCAAGACAGATGCAAAAGTGTCACCTATCTCAGGATATCGTTAACTGCAGATCGGTTTCGACCTTTCTACCTTGGGTCTCGTCAGTGCAGTGTAAACGAGTATACCTTCGACAGATAAAGCTCACATCTAGTAGACGTTGCTCCGTTCCACCGCAGTAGAACGTACCAAACGCCATCTCTTGGTAGTTTCGAACAATCTAAACCGAAGTAAAAACTTGAGGTCATCAATATAATGCAAAGTTTTACTACCAGAGGGTAACATTCAAATTACAGAAATAAGGAGTTTATACTCCAACCCATCTGCAAATGTCTTATATAATAACTATAATAAGGACTAAACAAATTAGGTCAAAACAGCTATTCTCCTGGCTATATGCTAAACGCCGTGCGCTGAATTACATGACACAATTTGTCGTATTTTTGTCTAACAGAGTTAGCACTAAAAATACAGTGATTGTTCCAAAAACCGGTCTGCAGTTAACGATATCCTGAGATAGGTGACACTTTGCATTTTTCTTGGTGGTTTTGGAACAATCACTGTATTTTTAGTGCTAACTCTGTTAGAAAAAAATACGACAAATTTTGTCATGTAATTCAGCGCTCGGCGTTTGGAATATAGCCAGGAGAATAGCTGTTTTGACCTAATTTGTTTAGTCCTTATTATATAAGGCATTTGCAGATGGGTTGGAGTATAAACTCCTTATTTCTGTAGTTTGAAGTTACCCTCTGGTAGTAAAACTTTGCATTATATTAATTTAAACATTATTGAAAGTAGGTATATTAGTAGAGTGAGGCGAGTGAGTATGTCAGGTCAGTACTTAGATAGGAATGACTTGTGGTTAAAAACTATTGTTTTGGGAAGATATTTAGGAGGGGAAAATAATTTTAAATATTGACTTTACTACTTTTGGGCTGAACACCACTCTTGGCTGGTCAGGCGCCAAGCTTGACCGATTATAACCGGAATATTAAAATAGCAGCTTTGTGTAATTACATTGTAACTTACAAAGAAATTCATCATAAATTCTCAGTGAGTGGACATTCTTTTCTACCTTGTGACCAAGACTTCGGTTTGATAGAAAAACAAAAAATGTTCTTCAGAGACATTTTTATTCCAGATGACTGGAACAGGGGTAGGAAACCTTTTAAAGTAATAAGAATATCAGTCACTCACTTCTACTTAACGGTCAATTTAAAAAAAAATGACAAATAGAAAAGTATCTGCTAATAAATTAAAAGTTGAGTGGCTTAAGATACAGTGGCTGCATTATAAACTGTCTGATCCGTACTGTATCTATTACAAATATTCGAACAATGATGATGTATCGTTTGAACCAGTTAGTATTGCTAAAAGGAGATCAGTACAGTATGTGGAAACTATCGAGCTAAATCTCTTATATTTTAAGGGGCACACCATTAACCCTAAAAAGAAAATGTTTCTTTTATAACTAATCTACTTTATACCACCTGAATATCACGATTTTTAAAAGCACTTGAAGACATCAGAAAACGTATCAGAAGAGATATTCTCGGAAGAAGAGGGAGAAGACGATCTACTCATACTATGATACAAATTTTAATCATTATAAATATTTAGAGTGTGTGTACTCTTTTGTTGACTATTTAATAAAAACATTTAGAAACTTTTCATTTTTACCTGTAATAAATCCCTCTTAATTTAGCCTATTCAACATTGTATCATTATTTCCAAAAAAGCAACAGTGGCCTAATTCATTTCTTCTTAAAAAAAAAAAAAAGATAAAATAATTTACTGATAGACCCTTTACATATAGATCTTAATGAACATATATAGGGTGTCTAGAAAAGGGAAGGGGATATTTGTAAATTCAATAAAAAAACAACAAAAGGCAGACAACAACACAATAACCTTATCAACCTATCCTTACCGCATACCGATAGGTGCGGTTGTTGCACCTATCCTTACCGATAGGTGCAACAACCTATCCTTACCGCGCCCCTATGAACCGCGCTGTTACATGAACAGCGCAGATACAAATATCCCGTACCCTTTCTGGACACCCTATATAAAAGATTTATAATCAATTTGTTTATTTTAGGTAATCCCATTAAACTATTATGCTATTTGATCCAAACATTAATTAACGATTTTTTCAATAACACAGTTTTGGGATTAGGTCAATGTTACGCTGATAGCCTCAAATGTAACACTATCTTCAGACATTAGTCTGAAGTTTTTGGGGAAGGAAGTCATTTGTCTTTATGCTTGAATCTATAAGGTTTTCCATATTTTGTTTTCTTAAGTATGTAATTTACAAGCACTAGAAACTTGATTTTTGTATTTATACTGTTCTTGATTCTGTTATATGTTGATTATAACTATTGTAGATCATTACACCCTTATTCCGACCAAATATCTTCGTCGAAAGTAACAAGTCCTACAAAAAATATATTTTGCACTGTACTCCTCGTCAGTAATGAACATTTCATATACCTATCGCATAGCAGCACACTGACAGGCTTACACTATTTCACAAGACGATCAAATATGATTTATCGCATTTTTCTTTAATTAATACAAAGCAAAAGTATGAATAAAACATCTATTTATCACAGAAAAAGGCCAAGTTCTTGTGAATGAAGAGAAATTGATTGCCTCGGGTTTTCTCGTACACTGTCATGCACAGCAGCGATGTTTTCAGCAGACCTTACGTTTTGGTAACGTACGGGTGTTGGCTGATTATTTATCAAACCAGCTGACACGAATTTGGCCACCAAACGTCGAATAGGCGACTCGGCGGGATGGTTGTTTCATGGTAGTGTTTGGATTTATAAAGGAATTTCTGTGAAATTAGGAAAATATTTACCGTACCAACCAGCTAACACAAGACTACTAGGTTTAGAGATTTCCTATCAATATTTGTTCGATTTTGTATTGTAAAGTCAGTTGATTTATAAAAGATAAAGATTTGAAGTTTGTCCAAAATTACGGTAAATCGATTTTAATACTGTACATCCATTATTATTGTTGAAACTGTAACAGTGACAGTACTGTTGAGTACTGGCGGGTACCGCTTATTTCTTGACAAGAATCAAGTCCACGAGAAAACCCATCTTTTATATTGTGTCACATCTCTGAAACGATCTGTCTGATTTTATGCCTTATTCTTTGCTGCACAACCTCGATTCTGTAAGGTTTAGTTCCAAAAAGTTTGTTTCACAAGTACTCGGATAAGAATATATCAAGTGAGGTAATATCCTGAGAGTTTGGCGGACATTCAATTAGACCTACTTGTCCAATCCATTTATTTGGAAATATCTTGTGCAAATATTGAAGAGGAGTCATGGAGGGGTGGAGTTTTATCTTCATGAAATTATATTTTGACGTCACTGATGCCAACTTTTTTGACAAAACGCGCGTAGAGTGTAGTTTATATTGTTTTGGTGTTTTGTGGAAAACTAAGTCAGTGTTATCTTCGCGCCAAAGGTTCCGACCTACTCAAGTACTTTATTTTTATGATGATCATATCCTATTTTTGCATAACATTTTTTATTCAATGCAAATCGTATTTTACAATTTTGAGTTTAACAGCCTGTATCTAATAAACGGTAACTAGGAAACCCATAATATGGGGTACCGTTGTAACTGGAAAATTAAGGGTATAGCAACATTTCTACGTCAAACAATGAACTTCTAAAATATAAGGTTGACGCATTTCAGAGCTTTTAAAACAAATATTTAATAAGAAAAATATAACTATTGTGCAAAATGTTATCAGCACGCTGTTTTATAAGATCATATTCTATTTATAAATTAGATTTTTTAAGCAATAAGTAAAAACAGAGGAATATAATAAATTCCTTGATTAAAAGTTACTAATAATAATATCATTCTTATCAGACTCATCTATTGCTATTTTTATTTTTGTTTATATGCTATATATATGTTATATAAAATATATTGTATTGCATTCATTACTCAAAGTAGTTCTCACACTTCTATAACTTTATTATCAGGTAACATAAAACCTTCAGTATGTTATCTGAAAGCCAGACGTAACTTAATACTGCTACGTGTCTTATCATATAACTATATACATTGTAACCAACGTTTATGATGATTTGCTGAAACCTTATAATGTTCTTTCTTTAAATTAATCTTTTGCCAATTATATTTTAACTTTACTTTCAACAATGTCAGCATAACGAAACTTATAAAGTCGCAGCAAACCCGTTGCATGGGCAGTATAATTTTAATATAGCTTTAGTATAATTTTAGTATTGATATTATTGTTATACTCACACATCTAAATTCTTGTTCGTCCGTTAAGTAAAATAAATTGTTTTAAAAAGTTTAAATCCAAACTAGTGATTTAACAAATTTGGCGCAGTCGTTGTAGGATTTCACGCGTTATTAGAACACGGATTTGCCTCACTAGTAACGTGGAATTCCAATTCCGAAGTGAAATCAAGAACAAAGCTCAAGAAGAAAAGAAACACGAAACAAGAATACTTCAAAGAAGCAACTTCGAAACACGAAGACTTCAACAAAAGAAACAAGAAACAAATCTACAAAGAAACAAAGAAAACAACAGGGGAAATCGCAGATAGAACACGGACCTGCCCTCACTGTTTGTGATTCTCCTCTGCAAGCCATCCTTCCCGAAGACACCCCGCTTCCAGAACACGGAATTGCCTCACTGGTTGTGGACTCTGGCCGGAAGACGAATGGAAAAAATTTGGTAAGTCAAAGAATTGACACGTTACCTTTGAAACATTTATTTATAATTTTAAGAAATATTATACAGGATATAGACCAAAAACTATTATCCTTCCCATCTGTAAATTTATTTTTATTTAATTGTATTTAATTAAATAACTTTACAATATCTAATTTAAACATAATAATTAATTAACATATAAAAATGGCAAACGAAGCTATCTTAGAACCTTACAAACTATCAGAAATTTTCTCAATTGTTCCGGAGTATGACGGAAATCAAATTTTCCTGCAAACATTCTTAAATGCTATTAAATGCGCTTTCGACATGGCGGTCGATAATCAAAAAATACTTTTAACTCTCCATGTTAAAAATAAATTACGTGGAAAAGCCGCTGAACTAGTAAATTCTAGGAACCCGTCAACTTGGGAAGAAATTAAATATCTATTAGAGACTCACTTTGGAGACTCTAGGGACCTTACGTCTCTAATTCAGGACTTGCAAAGAATTAATCAACAATCAAACGAATCCGCTTTAAATTTTGTATCCCGCTTGCAAACGCATAATGCGAAAATGCATGCAGCTATTCAGAAACAACATTTAACCGCTGAACAAAAAACCGCACAATCCAATTTAATCGAGACAATGACTCTTAACACTTTATTGACAGGGCTGGATCCAAAATTAGGATCTATAATAAGAGCAAGTAATCCTATGGATATGCTTCAAGCAATATCCAGGATTAAACGAGAACTTCAATTGTCATACTTTGAATCTCAGAAATTTCAAAAAGCGAACAAACCATTACCACCTAATTCACTAAATGCTAAGAAGATATGTACATATTGTAAACGTAATGGACACACAATAAATGAGTGCCGAACGAAACAACAAAATTCTTCAGCACCTTTCCAAAATTTTTCTAGGCCTAATTTTCAACAAAATTTTAATCAGGCCCAATCATCCAACTTAAATCAAAATTATCAGCGACCTCAATTTAATCCAAATGGAAATAATAGACCGACGAATTCAAATTTCCAACAAAATAATTACCAGCAAAATAGTTTTCAACAAAACAGGCCTTCAGCTATTAAACCGAATCCCAACTATATAAACCAATCAAGACCACCAATAATTCGGCCAAATCCGAATTATAATCAACAAAGAGCTCATCATATGAATGCTCAAATGAACCAAAATTTTGATGATACGGCTCATCAATACGATTCACAATACACTGATGATACTGCTCACCAGTATAACTCACATTCACAATATACTGATGATACTGCTCATCAATATAATTACAATTGCGATCAAAATTATGAACAATATCAAGATTCATATTCAGACGAACCAACATATCAACAAAATTATTATTTTTCAACAGACCAATTTAATTATTCTGATACTGATCAGGATTTTCGGCAAACTACTCAAGCTCAAGATCATCCACCGGATCAACAGCTATGCGAAATAACGGAATTAGAAAACCAAATTCAAATAATGAATTTAAACACCAACCAACAGCAAGACAAACAAATATTCCTATAAATAGAGGAATATCAAGTGCCCTTTTAACAGTAAATCCCAAAAACTTATATTACATTGAAGATGCTACAAAAAAATTTAAAATATTAATAGATACAGGTGCCAGACTATCCATATTTAAGCCAAAAACTTGTGAAAAATATTCTAAACGTTTTCCCGAAAACGTTATAATACAGGGAATTACCGATCAAAAAATTCTAATTAATGAATCTACACTCGTTCCGTTTACTCTCAACGATCCTCACAAAGTTTACATTCATAATATTGATATTGAATTCGACGGATTACTAGGATCCGATTTTCTAGAACATTACAACTGCATTATTGACATAAAAAATAAACAATTAATTACCAATTTCAAAACTGTACCTTTATTCAAAGCCACAGAAAATTCCACTAATGTACAAAATAATAAAAAACAAAATGTTCAAAATAATCAATTTCTCAACAAAATTTCTATTAACCCTCGTACAGAACAAATTTCAAAATTTCGATGTAATCTTGTAAATACAGAAGCCATATTAACAGCTATGGAAATAGATAAAGTACGACTTCCTAATGCATTAGTCAAAATTAACAATAAAGGAGAATTTCTTACCTCCGTATTAAACGCAAACGCAGTCCCAAAAATAATAGATTTTTCCGAAATTAAACTAGAACCAATTCAAAATTTTTCATTAAATAATTTAAACGAATATAATTCTGAAAATTATACAGATAGACGCCAAGAAATAAGGCAACAACTTCGTCTTGATCACTTAAATGAGGAAGAAAGAGAAATAATTACTCAACTTTGCCTAGACTTTTCAGATATTTTCTATCTCGAAGGAGATATTCTGACATTTACTAATGAGATCAAACACACAATAGACACCAACAATGCTAAACCTACTTTTACAAAGTCGTATCGCTACCCTCAAATTCACAAAGAGGAAGTGAAAAAACAGGTATCGAAAATGCTAGAACAAGGTATTATCAAACATTCAAATTCCCCTTGGTCTTCACCGATTTGGGTTGTCCCCAAAAAGCTTGATGCGTCAGGTAAACAAAAATGGCGTGTCGTAGTTGACTACAGAAAACTCAATGAGTTAACTGTAGGAGATAAATACCCTTTACCAAACATTTCTGATCTTTTAGACCAACTTGGCAAATGTCAATATTTCACCACCCTCGATTTGGCCTCCGGTTTCCACCAAATTGAGATCGAACCCAGTGACATTCCAAAAACCGCTTTCACAGTCGAAAACGGTCATTTTGAATTTAATAGGCTTCCATTCGGTTTGAAAAATGCCCCATCAACCTTCCAAAGGGTAATGGATAACATTTTAATAGGAATCCAAAACGAGAGATGCCTCGTATATATGGACGACATAATCGTCTATTCCCCAACAATCCAAGACCATGTTTCACGGCTTACCGAAGTCTTCAAACGTCTTCAAAAAGCTAATTTAAAAATTCAACCGGACAAGTGCGAATTCCTTCGTAAGGAAGTTGCATATTTAGGTCACCTCGTCACCAAAGAAGGTGTAAAACCAAATCCAATTAAGATCGAATGCATCAAAAATTTTCCCCAACCAACTAACCAGAGAGAGATTAAATCATTTCTTGGCCTCGCCGGATATTACCGACGATTCATTGATAATTTCGCCAAAATTTCCAAACCTCTCACTAAATTACTGCAAAAAGACACCTCTTTCAATTTCGATTCAGAATGTTTAAAATCTTTCGAAGATTTAAAACAAACCCTTACTTCAAGCCCCATACTATCGTATCCAAATTTTGACGAGCCATTCCTACTCACAACAGATGCGAGCGCTTTTGCGATTGGCGCTGTACTTTCGCAAGGTCCAATAGGTAAAGATCTACCCATAGCTTTCGCCTCCAGAACTCTCTGTAGTGCGGAAACAAAGTACTCAACAATAGAACGAGAGCTCCTCGCTATTGTTTGGGCCGTAAAACATTTTCGCCCATATATTTTTGGTAGAAAGTTCAAACTGATAACAGATCACAGACCTCTTACCTGGCTTTTCTCTATTAAAGACCCCGGTAGTCGCCTAGCACGCTGGCGCTTAAAACTTGAAGAGTACGACTACCAGATTGAATATAAACCTGGCAAAATTAATAAAAATGCGGATGCCTTATCCCGTATCAAAATTAACCATTTTCAAAAATGTGTGGATTTCAAAAACAAAATTTTAACATCAAATACAGACGACGAATCGATTAGTTCAGAAAATACCGAAATTTCACCAGAATCAATTTTACAAGAATTAAATACATTTGTTCACCTATATAAAACCCAGTCACTAATAGACTATTCAAAAATTAAAATTACGAACAATCAATTATTGGACAAAGGACATAAAGACATAATAACGTTTTTCCAAAAAGAAAAACTCGAAGACTTACATTACAAAATAATTGAAGATATTTTCGAGGAAAAACCAAATTTTATTCACAATAAAATTAATATAGTCACGAGTAAAACGGTGAAAAACCGAAAATATTATATTGTTTTGTTACCCTTCGACATCGAAGAGATAATCGAAACAATGTTTATTACTCTTTACAAAGACAAAGACATTTTCGAATCTTCAAAAACATATTTCATTGAAAACAATTT
Source organism: Rosalia funebris (assembly GCA_037954035.1). Taxonomy (NCBI): domain Eukaryota; kingdom Metazoa; phylum Arthropoda; class Insecta; order Coleoptera; family Cerambycidae; genus Rosalia; species Rosalia funebris. Next base: position 33,165,847 of record JAZFAV010000002.1, read on the forward strand.
AGAATTGCCAATACTCGAAATGTTGTCATTTATTTTCACTGAAAAAGATTTAAACCTAGTTAGTTGCCAAAACATAACTAAGACGCCTGACGAAGATCAAATTCCGATAATATTAGACCAAAACCATACAGGAAAAGCAAATTTACACCGCGGAATAAACGAAACCATTCGAAGAATAAGGAATAAATATAACTGGCCCGGTTTAACTAAAGACGTAACTAAATTCATTCAAAATTGCGAAATATGCCAGAAAACAAAGACCTTACGGAAAAACTTAAGCAATCCACTGGTGATAACTGAAACACCAAGAACACCATTTGAAAGAATAAATATCGATATATTAGAAATTCCAAAAAGAAATTATGTCTTAACTATTAGGGATGAACTAACCAAATTTACTCAAGCGTACCCATTAGAGGATAAATCCGCTAAATCAACAGTAAATACATTACTCCTTTATTTTCAGCATTTTGGTACTCCGCTTCGTATACATTCGGATTACGGTAAAGAATTCGACAATGTATTACTTAAAGACCTATGTACCTTATACGACATAAAATTAACATTTTCTAGCGTTAGCCACCCTCAATCAAACGGATCTGTGGAAAGATTTCACTCCACACTTTTAGAGATGATTCGTACTAATCAGGCTGAAAACCCTAATGAACATCCATTAAACGTAATTCCTTACGCTGTTATTTGTTATAATAACTCGACGAATAAAACACACGGTTTCTCTCCATACGAGCTAGTATTTGGACATACGTCCAGTCGCCCACCTGAAACTTTGTATAACCAAAAAGAGTTGATATCAAAATATATACGAGACCTAAATAATAGAATTTCATACTATTATAAAATTGCACGCACAAAAACTGAGCTTCAAAAAGAAAAGGCTAAATTAAGATTCGATAGAAACGTTCCAGAACATCCTACACAATTTAAAATAGGCGATAAAGTCTATGTTAAGGAATCTCAAATTAAAGATAAATTACATAATAAATTTAACGGTCCTTTCGAAATAATAAAAATCTTTCAAAATTCTGCAATTTTATTAAATCTCGAAACGTCACAAACGACAAAAGTCAATTTCGACAGGATGAAACCATATTTTGAGAATTAAATTATTTTCAGGTTTCTTCTGCTGATTGGAGCAGCAGTATCCCAATACACCATTACTCCAATAAACAACACCATTGGAATATATTATCATCGAGACAGCGAAATCGTTGTAACAAATAAACAATGGACTCTTCTGGTTCACAAAAACATTTCATCAATAAAGAACACTTTTGAACATAACGAGAAAATGCTTGAAATTCTCTTACACGCTATTAACCCCACATTTGAAAACATGAACCTTTTTCGAGGTGAAGTAAAAACACACATCAGCTTATTAACCCAAATTTCAAATTCAATTCAAGAAAAATTAAGCGAAATTTATTTTGATACTAAACGTTACAAACGTGGAATTCTCAATGGCATTGGTACAATATTTAAGTCAATTACAGGAAATTTAGATTCCGAAGATGGCGAATACTACATGAATTGCATCAATAAATTAACTAATGACGAGCATCAATTAGAAAATTTAATGAAAAATCAAATCTCAGTAACAACATCCGTCATAAAGAATTTTAACGCTACCATACAAAAGTTGCAAATTGATGAAGCCACCTTCAATAGAGATATAAAAATAATATCAGACACAATTTATAGGACAGCAGATAAAATTAAAGTAATTGAAGCAAAATTAAGATTTTTAGAAAAATGTGAACTTCTCATGGAAAGTTACCTGTATATCGAGAATCAATTAAATGATATTCTAAATTCAATAACTTTCGCGCGATTAAAAATTATTCATACGTCGATAATCAATCCTGAAAATTTGATAACCTCGCTTCAGGAAATTTCACAAAATTTACACCAAAACAATTTACCACTCATTATAAAATCTTCCAATATTGCCAAATATTTGGATATTATGGAATTAGAAGCATACCAAACTGATTCAGACTTGGTATTTGTATTAAAAATCCCTCTAATAGACCAACAAAGATACACCCTTTTTAGATTATATCCAATCCCTATCCTAAATAATAGAACTGGTCTATATCATGTTTTATCTTCATCACAAAAATACTTAGCGCGTGACGTCGATTCTTTGATGTACATACCCATCAAAAATCTGAAAGACTGTAAACCACTTTTCTTTGGCACAAAGATATGTTCCAATCTATTTGCATACCCCATCGACGACAATGCTATATGTGAAGCCCAAATCCTGAAACACTTAAAAACTTTACCTGAGAGCTGCCAAACTTCAATAATATTTGCAAAAGGCTACAATGTCCAACAACTAACGGACTCATCATGGCTAACAATTACTTCAGAACCACTTCAAATTACTGTAAATTGCAAACAAATAAACACCAAGACAGAGATCATTTATAAAAATTCCATTCTTAAATTGCAACCTGGATGTAGTGCTTTCATAGGAGTGACAAAAATACAAACTGACCCTAAGAACTTTTCGCAAACCAGTGTTAGTGATCACCCCATTTTAATTCCCTTTAATTGTTGTCAAGGAATCCCCGATGACATCCAAATCCCAAAATTAGAACCATTAAAATTGAATAACGTGAATGTGGAAGACCTCGAGATTGCCAAACACAAATTGGACGAGTATTCTCGAACGTTAGACGATTTGATCAATGAACCATTTGTCACCAAACACATCTCTTGGTTCACTTATTTTATCATTACACTAATAGTAACTCTCATTTTGTTATATATTTTATGTAAATGCCGAAAGAGAAACAGATTAGCAATCGCCCTCACAACAAATTCACCACCACCTCCACCTGGACCTTCTAAACGCTTAAGAGAATCCTTCAGGAGCATCCTGCCCAGAAGAAGACCAGATCAGATCCAAAGATGAAACCCCAGAGGAAGAAATCGAACTGAACTAATGTTTCTCAGTTATAAATCGGTTTCAAAGACTCTATATATTTTAATTTTGTAAATTTTATATTTAAAAAATATTAATTGTATAATTTAAACTTAACTTAAGGCTTCATATTCTCAATTAACTTTATTATTATTATATAACTTCAATAATCGTTAAATTCATAATTATTAATTTCAATTTTACTTATTTTGAAAAGTTGCTGTATAACACCAACTTTTTGTTAAAAAGGGGAGTTGTTATATAAAATATATTGTATTGCATTCATTACTCAAAGTAGTTCTCACACTTCTATAACTTTATTATCAGGTAACATAAAACCTTCAGTATGTTATCTGAAAGCCAGACGTAACTTAATACTGCTACGTGTCTTATCATATAACTATATACATTGTAACCAACGTTTATGATGATTTGCTGAAACCTTATAATGTTCTTTCTTTAAATTAATCTTTTGCCAATTATATTTTAACTTTACTTTCAACAATGTCAGCATAACGAAACTTATAAAGTCGCAGCAAACCCGTTGCATGGGCAGTATAATTTTAATATAGCTTTAGTATAATTTTAGTATTGATATTATTGTTATACTCACACATCTAAATTCTTGTTCGTCCGTTAAGTAAAATAAATTGTTTTAAAAAGTTTAAATCCAAACTAGTGATTTAACAAATATATATATATATATATATATATATATATATATATATATACATATATATATATACATATATATACATATATATACATATATATATATATATATATATATATATATATATATATATATATATATATATATATACAGGGTGTAACATAAAAGGTTGGGAATAAATTAAACAGTGGATTGCTTAGTAAAAAAAAATAGATTTTCTTCATATGAAGTTATGCTCTATGGGTTTTCGTTTCCAAGCTACAGGGCGCTAAAGAATTTCAAAAAATTTAGTTTTTCTCTAATAACTTTCGAAGATTGGAAGATAATTAAACGAAATTTTAGCCGTAGCTTAATTTGATAATGCCCTAGTAACAAGAAAAAGATTGACTTCGTAAGTTACTCAGTGGCGTGTGTACACATTGTACCGTAAGGTTTTCGGAAAAAAAAATTGTGGTATACCACCGGTAAAAACAATTTCTAATTTCTTTTTTAAGATCTACTTTTCATTTTAAATAAAATTACCCTCTTGCGTTCTATCTGTATCTCTTGTCATTTTCCCGTAATTAAAACTTTTGCAAATACTATTTTTCCCACTTCCATAAGAAAATGAAAATTACAAAAGCATTATGAAGTATGCTTTGACTCAATTGTCAGTTAAGACATTTAGTTTTCCTTAAACGGTTGTACTTTGGTTTAGATCTGTTAAAAATGGACTACTCATTTAAAGAATTAACAGATATGCATTTTATTTATGGCCTTGCCAACGGAAATACTGTGTTAGTTGTGCGTCTGTACGTTGAACGTTTTCCAGCTCGGCGCATTCCAAATAGGAAGACTTTCTCGAGAATTCATGCGCGCTTACGTGATACCGGCTCGTTAAAGCCTTGCACCTCCATCGGAAGACCTCGAAATGTAAAGACAGTACAACTTGAAGAACGAATCCTTCAAACGGTCGAAGCGAATCCTGAATCTAGTACTAGAAGAATTGGAAGAATGGAGAGAGTAAGTCATATGACTGTCCAACGAATCCTGCACGATAATTTGTTATACCATCTACAAAGAGTGCAAGCACTTTTTGCCGAGGATTATGTATCACGTCTCAGATTTAGTACCTGGTTTTTAAATAAGTGTAATTAGAATTTGTTATTCCACTCATTCATTTTATTTACCGACGAAGCTGAATTTACAAGGGATGGTATAGTTAATTTCCACAATAACCATCTGTGGGCTGATGAAAATCCACATGGAATGATACAATCTCGGCACCAGCAGCGATTTTCAATTAATGTTTGAGCCGGAATAATTGGCGATTTTTTGATTGGTCCCATAGTACTACCAAATAGACTAGACGGATTATCGTATCTAGATTTTCTTCAAAACGAATTACAACCTCTATTAGAAGAAGTCCCAATTGAAACACGCCAGAACATGTGGTGTATGCATGATGGCGCCTCAGCTCACTTTAGGCGAGAAGTGAGAGAATATATGAATGAAACGTTCCGAAATAAATGGATAGGTCGTGGAGGGCCAAGAGCGTGGCCTTCGCGTTCTCCTGACCTTAATCCATTAGACTATTATTTGTGGGGGCACTTAAAAAACATAATATATTCCGTTCCCATTCCTGATGTGCAGATCCTTCGGCAAAGAGTTGAAATGGGCTGTCAGCAAATTCGAGAGATACCTGGTATTTTTGGGTGAGTAAGAGAATCCATGAGAAAACGCATTGAAAAATGTATTGAAGTTAGGGGACAACATTTCCAGCACCTCTTATAGTCGAGTTTGTTAGTTTATTACTTCCTATTACTTAGTCAATAAATTCTATAAATTCCTAAGTTACCTCTACTTTTTATTATTGTTAAAATAATGTGACATTTTAATATCATATTCAATCAAAAAGTATTTTCAATGCTTACTCGACCATTTTCGGTGGCTGAGTCAAATCATACTTGATAATGTTTTTATTACTTTAATTTTCCTATGTTAGCAGTGGGAAAAAATTAGTATTTGCAAAAGTTCTAATTACGGGAAAATGACAAGAGATACAAATAAAACGCAAGAGGGTAATTTTATTTAAAATGGAAAGTAGATCTTAAAAAAGAAATAAAAAAATGTTTTTACCAGTGGCGTACCACAATTTTCTTTTGAAAACCTTACGGTACAATGTGTACGCACGCCACTGAGTAACTTACGAAGTCAATCTTTTTCTTGCTACTAGGGCATTATCAAATTAAGCTACGGCTAAAATTTCGTTTAATTATCTTCCAATCTTCGAAAGTTATTAGAGAAAAACTAAATTTTTTGAAATTTTTAGCGCCCTGTAGCTTGGAAACGAAAATCCATAGAGCATAACTTCATATGAAGAAAATCTATTTTTTTTTTACTAAGCAATCCACTGTTTAATTTATTCCCAACCTTTATGTTACACCCTGTATATATATAAATAATACATAGACGAAATGAGGATAAGTGTTCTATTTATTTAAAATTAATTTTTTGTTTAAAATTCGGGACAGCAACGTATTCAAAATAAAACTATGATAATAGTAAGCATTATATTCATACTATATTCATGTATCATATACCGTAAAAATTTTAATATTATTTAGAATAGATAAAGAAAAATTATAGCGATATAATCTATGGCGGTCACAAAATTAATTCCTAAAACTTAATACATTACCTGCGTAACCAAAACGTTGTAAGATACTCTAATAATATTATTAAACACTCCGATTTGTATATAAAATTTCTCATCCTCTTCTTAATTTTCCCCTTCAGTTACTTTACTACCGTTTCTCCAAAGATAAGTTAATTTTGTTGGGCTTTTTGAGACTTCATTCATCTTTTATGCTGATTCTAAAATATTAGGGATAAAATTAGAACTGCCACAAGTCAATAACACTGAATAAGTAATAACACTTATTAAGTAGATATGTAAGCTTCCTAAGATAATGAATACCAACCTAAAATTAACTTGTAGTGAGATTAATAATTTGAGGATATGACTACTTATGTATTCTTACGAATATATAACTTATTTTGTTGATTAATGAAATATATCTACAATACGAAGATGAAAATTATATAAGCGATATTATATTTTACAGTATGTTTTAAATATGTAGCAAAAATGTAGTCATGTTTATATTCAAAGGTTTTATTTGTCACTACAAACAGAACGGATTTAATTAAAGAGATGCCTGAGCTTTACACGGAAATACAAAGTTTAATTGTTTAATTTAATTTATTCTGTTAGAAGTTTACCGAAAACAGAACTACGTCAACTGAAATTTCCAGAATCATCCACAGATAATTTTTGCGGTATTATACTATTCTTCAGTGTAGCTTGCCCTTGAGAGTTTCGAACACAAACTCATTATATCTACAAAGACTTATTGCCTTAAATAATCGCAATCCTCAATACGGGATAATTTAATTCGAATCAGAAATTCTCTCAGCGAATATTTCAAAGAAACAAAGCCTAATACATTAAGACTACATAATTTCATTTATTATTTATTTTATACAGGCCAGTGAAAAAGCAAAAAAGTATTGTTTAAACTTTTTGAAACTGATGAATTTGAGGGCGTATAGCATATATTAATAATAGATGTGTGTATCATAATGAATATACCATAATGTATATAAGATAAGAATGTATATATATATATATATATATATATATATATATATATATATATATATATATATATATATATATATCGCACCATCTGCAAGTGCCTTGTACAACAAGGACTAAAAACAAATTAGGCCAAAACAGCTATTCTCCCGGCTACATGCCGACGACGAGCGCTGAATTATATGGCGAAGTTTGCCGTATTTTGCCTAACCGTTTTATTGGCACTAAACTACAGTGGTTTGGATTGGAATTTTGGCTTTATCAGATTTTAAAAGGAAGGAGTTGGGCTTTGGTGGAAGGGTACGTTTGAGCGTGGAACAGATATTACAACCACTGAAATTTAATACCATTTCAGACAGAGATCTGGAAACGTTCAAACCAGAAAGATCAGATCGATTACGGTAACTCAAATTAAAAAGGATAAAATTATCTAAAAAAGTTTTATTATGAAATCACTGAAAAAAATATATTGAAAGGCAAGCAAGGCAATAAATTTGTAAATTTTTTTACATGTAAATGGTTTTCTCAAGATTATTCAACACTGCTGATAGTAACAAATTTTGAAAACTAAAAACTTGGGTTCAATTGCAGCTTCAATTTTGCCCTTTCAAAATCACTTAAAAATTTAGGATTTTTTTACATCCCTTAATTTTTGTGCCTAGTGTATATCTCTATATACAACTCAAAGTGTATATAGAGATATACACTAGAGTTTTCCTAGTGGAGGTAACATCTAATATGTAGTGCACTGGCATATCAAATTATTTAATCTCCCTATCATCAAAAGTTTTAAGACAAATTCCAATCGTACATATAAGTTATAGTGACAAAATCGAAAATCTAACCAAAGAAATGTTCCTTTCGAAAATAAATACACTCCATGTTTTCGAGTGTCTATTTCTATTCAGAAATTTATTTCTTGACTAATAGTTGAATTCAAATTTTTAGTTATGATTGAATTATAATAAAACTTTCATATTATACTAATTAATTTTCCATTGTTACACGCATGTTAGCTTCGAAAATAAAAGCAAATTTCTCACTAGAATACTTTATTCATTCGACAACTTGAATTATATTCTTTTATATAATACAACGTGGAGGTTAATGTAAATAAAGCAAAGTGATTACTTTATGATTGGTGGTCAAAACCACCCCAATCCTGGGAAAGGGTGGAACTTTTGATGCAGCAACAAAAATTGAATACCCGATTTCCACGTACACTAAAATACACGTTGCTCGTAGTACGTTTCATTAACCAATTTGTCATCATTAGGATAAGATTAAAACTAAATGAAACTTTTCAGAACTGAAACCAGTTTTTATATAAATTAATATAAAACAAAAAAAATTGAGAAAACTGACAATTAATATAATTTGATGCCTACTCGTATAATGAATTTAACGTTTTAATGGATAAGCACTTAATAAATTCTTTTTTAGCGCCCTTTAGGATAAACGAGTATTCAATGTCACGAACGTTTGTTCAATTTCAGAGCGAAAGTACGACTAAATTTATGTCAGTCGTTATATTATCTGCAATGGATATAATCTTCATTCCACTTTAGATTTACAGTATTATATGGAGTTCGTATAATACTGCAATTTTACTGAAATGTAAACGTAAGGGAACGAAAAGAAAACCATTAAGGAGATTGTTAGAGCTCTTATGTGATATGACGCTGAGACAGAGGTAGAATTATAAACAATATGCTTTTTATTAGAAAGGTTTATAAAAAAGGTATTATAAAAATTTATAACATTCGGTGATATATTAGTTCCCATTTTAGCACAATGCAAGTGTGTCTGTTTTCAAATAAATATAGTTTAGTTTATAAATATATGTTAGGCATGTCAAATCACTTTTCGTGAAGTTAACTTTTTAAAAACAAAGTTTATTTTGATTCACATGAACTACATTAAGTTTGAATTTGAGCATCAAAATAATTTAGTACTGAATGCCTGACAACTCTGCTGCGAGTTTATAAGCTCTGTTGTGCTGACATGTTAGCCTCCAAAAGATTAATTTAGAAATAATAATATAACATATCAGCAAGCCATCATAAGCGTGACTTTAGTTAAGAGTTGAATCCCTAATAGTAATAAGCCACATAACTATATCACGTTACAAATAGGTCTTCAGATAATATATTTAAGATTTTATTATCTTATTATGATTGTTATCTTATTATTAATAGTTTATGATTATTATGATTATTTCTTTATTAAGATTTATTTTTACCCATGAAGAGTTATAAAAGGTGTTACAATAAGAGCGCAAGAGTGAATTTTAAATAAAACATGGTTTTCTATAGCAAAGTATTGAAATATTTATTGATTTATAATTTTAATATTTGGGAATTATGTATGAAATAACATATCCAATAAATGGCCGTCACGGCTTTGGTGGCACATGAGTACTCTTCTGGCGAAATTTTTCAATAATGGTTTTTAAACCTGAGTACATAAATAATATTAATGTTACCATTATTTATTACCATTATTTTACTGAGTACATAAATAATGGTAACATTAACATTATTTATGTACTCAGAAATCTTCACAGAAAAAGTCATAGGTGTTAAATCTCAAGATCACGGGCGCCAATTATGGTCACAAAAACAGGAGATCACAGGACCAGGAATAAACTCGTGCAAGACCGTCAATGTTTCACAGGTTGTATGGCAAGTGCCACATCCTGCTGAAACCACATGTCTTCAAGAACAATATCTTCTAATTGAGGCATAAAGAACTGGGTTATCATGTCACGATGACTTTCGCCATTTACCGTTAATTCATTCGTTACCTGCCTCGTTTTTATTTGTGGATTTTATGAGCCCCAAATGACGCAATTTTGCCTATTGATGAAGCCGTCAAGGTAAAAATGGGCCTCGTCGCTGAATATAATTTTGTCTACAAAATCGGTATTCACTTCTTGTTATCCAATGAGCCAATTGGTGAAATCTCTTCGTTGTGCATGGTCTGTTGACAGAAGTTGTTGAATCAATTGGACCTTGTAAGCATGAAGAAGCAAATCTATGTTGAGATGTCCAATTCTTGTGCACGATGACCAATCGCGGTCCTTGGACGCTCGGCCACAACCTCACGAACTGCCGTGATGTTTTGTTTTGAACGACCACTACAAGCTCGTGTCGTGTTTTACGTTAATAATTAAACAAATACTTTCGATTTTCGAATTAAAAATGTTTCGATTATTACTTTCAGTTTGATAAATTTCGAACATTACTTCCACTGAATATTGGATGTACTTTACGAATCATAGCAACCAAACTTTCATCATTCTGATAGTAATATTTACGTATAAGGACAATAAGGATACGTTGTTGTATCGTATAGCGCTCCATGTTTACTAACTCCTATCTGTCTCCCATCGACCAACTTCTCACAATTATTGACCTATCGAACCATGACGGCCAAAGTAGCGTGCACTTAAAATATTGCCCTCTTATTCTAACACCCTTTACTATAACATCAGGCTCGTAATAATCTTCAGGAATCTTTTTATAATATTATGACATTTGAGTACGTTGTTACAAATATTGAAGGATATAATACACCATAATGTTCTTTTAATATACAGTACACGATGATAATGTGCTTTTGATGATATTCTAATTATAAAATCTAAAAGTATACTCTAATAACTTAAGTTATTAGTTATCAGTAAATTCGCAACTGATTTTAATGTTGAGGATGCAAATATCAATTACTGATCAAAAATATGTATTAATAGATTCGTCGGTGATTTGTTTACTTTGTATAGTATCTAAGTTAGCACATATTTCTACGCATAAAATAGTAAAGTAAATCAACAAACACCTTTTGTTTTTAAACTGTCGCGAAATGGAGTTTTGTTTATACTCCAATCCATCTGTCAACAAACAACTACAAAAACGTCTATTTGTCACAACCCCAACCCGTAATTGTACCTAAGTATTTTTTATATCGGGCTAAATAGTCTATTTTGGGGTTAATGTCCCTTAAAATTTTACATAAATTCAGTTCTTTACATGAGTTCAGTATTTCAGTTTCTTATAAATGGTTAATGGTGCAGTAAACAACATTAAATTTTTATCAAAATATATTACTTTATGTAATTATGCTTAAACAATAATCTTCCATTTCGTCTATATAGGCTGTTTCGACATAATTTTCACCTTGTTAGATAGGTTGTACCTTCCAATTGCAAAATAAAAACTCATTTTATTCTATGTAAATAAAAACTCAAGTCATTTACCCATTATTTTCAGCACAACTGGCGAAGTTTATGATTACGAGGTACAAAAATAATTTGTACAAAAAAAATTACGTTTTTATGACTTCATTAAATGAAACATGTTTTCATCAATTAAAGTTTATATTTGAGTAAACAATTTTCTGAAGTAGTTTTTATCGACACCATGTTTAATTTCTAAGCAATATAATATCTTAATGTTAATTTTTGCAGATTAATACATTTGTTGGTTTGTTGCAAATATCTATTTGTAATTTTGTTTACATATACACCACATATTGAGAGGTATTATTTGTCATTTATGTCTGTGACTGTTCAGAATCAAATTAAACAATGTATTCTCATCTCATTTGGTTCTAAAATATTGATTTTGCCATGTCAGAAAATTTATTCCTTAGTCAACGAAAATTTATGTAACTTATATAACGAACTAACTCTTACAAAAGCAAATTTAACAAAACTAGTAAATATAATAATATTACTATATAGAAAATGTAACGTCCAAAATTGTGCGTAAATTCTCGTGTCTTATTAAAGATTTTACTGAAGGAAACATACATAATATATTATTAGCAATGAGGAGATCCGTGAAAGGAATTCTTATTCTTTCAAAGAAGGAAATGTGGATGCGAAACCTAAGAAAATGTCTATATAAACAATTTTATATTCGATATATCGAAGAGTAGAGTAGATAGATTCAGTGAGTACTTTAATAATGTGTACCACATAGTCTACCTATTCGGATATAACTAATATTCCAACTAATAACATATTAGTATTATACTTGGAAATATTTAAAAATAAAATGATATCAGGCAATGATCAAATTTCAAGTTATCTTGTTAGGTTTGTAGATACGTTTTTGTACAACCACTAATAATATTAAGTTACTAATATTATTTTAGTCTTAAAAAATTCCACATTTCCTGATCCTGATTTCCTGAAAACAGCTCGCATTTCTCCAGTTTACAGTATTGTGACTGTCTGACAATATTGTGATATCAACAGAAAGTTGGTGATGATTCTTTTGTATGTAATTATAGACCGATATCTGTATTATGCAACTTCGATAAAGTCTATAGATGTCTCTATACAACTCTATGTATTCTTCTACAACAAATTTTATATATATCCTTATCAGTATGGATTTATATAAGATTATTCAACAGATTTATCTAAATTTTCTGATTCTATGTAAAATAATATCGATAATTATGACGTAGTAGATCCTGTGTACACGGATACTACCAAAATTTTGGTAGAATTAATCATGGAATAATTATAAGGAAATTGAAGACTTTTGGACTTAGTGAGCCTCTACTAAAATTAATTGTTTCATACTTAACTGGTAGGTCACAATATGTAGCTATAAGGATTTAATTCTAAAACATTTTGTCCTATACATGGAGTACTACAGGGGTCCAATATAGGACCATTATTATTTATAATATTTATTAATGTATTACTAGCATTCTAAACTCACACTGTGAATTATTTGCAGACAACATTAAAATATATTACGATATTGAAACTCTTGGGTTTAATAGACAATATCATTAGGGTATCTTTAAGTTCATGAAAACTGATTATCTCAGTGTATAAACTTGAAATGGAACTTTAAGTGAAACAGAAATGTTTATTAATCTTCGAGGGCATAACACACTAAAGAGAGGATTTAGTAGATTTATGAAAAGATTCTACGTTAATCTGGAAACTTTCAAGAAAATTTGAATTTTATAGCCAGGAAAATACGGTTCAAACTTAATCTACCGCTAAAAGGGACATTTCTAAATCCACATCAGGCTGTGACTGATTTTATTGGCCGCAACAAAACATTATTCTTATCCCTTGAATGTTCAGTCTTCTGATTTGCAATTCCTGGCCTAACTCAGTTTTCATTCACTTGTTTTTGTCAATGATATTAAGTTATTTATCTTATATATTTATCATATATATTTATCTTATATATTTATAAGTTATTTATTTTATTATTTATAAAAGTTATCCAGGAGCAGATGTAGACAGCGATCACAACTTGGTAGTCATGAAAGCTAGATTAAAGTTCAAAAATCTGAAAACCCGGAAGGATAAGAAACGTATAAATGTAGACATATTGAGGGATCAGAATATGAAAGATAAGTTCCAGGAGAAAACAGATCAATTAATAAATAAAACGAGTAAGGACGAAATAAAGAACGCAGAAACTGAGTGGGAGGGTATCAAGAATAGTCTAGCTTCCGCGGCTACGGACGTTTTAGGACACGATAAAAGGGAAGCTAGGAAGCCCTGGATAACGGACGAAATCTTAAACTTAATGCAAAAGAGACGAGGCTACAAAAACAGACGAGACGAAGAAGGACTGAAAACGTATAAGGCAATAAACTGGGAAATCATTAGAAAATGTAGAAAAGCGAAAGAACAATGGATAGAGGAGAAATGCAAAGAAGTAGAAGATAAGTTGCAAGTAGGTAAGACCGATGAGGCTTACAAAATAATTAAGAGGAACTTCAGGGATATAGGAACAATAAGTAGAAACGTTAGGAGTCAATCGGGGGACATACTGATAGGAAGAGAGGAGAAAGCGGATAGATGGAAGCAGTACTTAGGAAATTTATACGAGGGTCAGGAATTAGGAGAGATATTAGAGGAAGAATCTAGCATCGATAGGGAAGATGTAGGAAAACCTATATTGAGAGAGGAATTTGAAATAGCACTAAGGGGGCTAAAGAATAATACAGCGCCGGGTGTAGATAAAATACAGGCGGAAATTTTGAAATGTGCGGGACAGAAAGTAGTAAATAGGATGTTTGAACTGGTAAAATACATATACGAAACGGGCGAGATGCCGGAGGATTATAAGAGGAACATTATCGTTACTATACCGAAAAAGAGAGGAGCCGACAAATGCGAGAACTTTAGAACGATTAGCCTAACTTCCCATGCGTCAAAAATCTTAACTAGAATAGTGCAGAAGAGGATGGAAAATAGAGCGGAGGAAATACTAGGAGAAGACCAATTCGGGTTTAGGCGAAATAGGGGAACTCGCGAAGCTATTCTGGCGCTAAGAGTAATGTTAGAGAAAACAATAGAAAAAGGAAAGAACGCTTATATAGGATTTGTAGATTTAGAAAAAGCTTTTGATAACGTAAGATGGGAAAAAATGTTCGAGATACTAAAGAGCGCGGGAATGAAGTATAGAGATAGGAGAGTAGTACACAATCTATACATAGAGCAAACTGCTGTTATAGAAGTTGAAGGGGAGGAAAGGGAAGTAGGTATTAGGAAAGGAGTAAGACAAGGATGTACGCTATCACCACTAATTTTTAATCTGTACATCGAAGAGGCGATTAATGTGGTAAAAGATAGAGTGGATTTCGGGATTAAAGTACAGGGGCAGAAACTAAAAATGGTGAGATTCGCGGATGATATAGCAGTATTAGCATATAGTAAGGAGGAATTAGAATCAGCATTGAACGAAATGGAGGCAGTGTTGACAGAGGAATACAGAATGAGGGTGAATAAAAACAAAACTAAAGTGTTAGTGTGCAGAGGGCGCTAGAGCAGAGAAAAAACGAAAGTACAAATTAATAATGAAAGATTGGAGGAAGTTAAAGACTTCACTTATTTAGGAAGTAACATAAATTGGGATGGAAGAAGCGTTAAAGACATAAAACAAAGAATAGCGCAGGGTCGAGTAGCTTTTAACAAAAAGAAAGCACTTTTATGCTCGGGGATAATAAACTTAGAAACAAGGAAGAGATTTTTGAAAACATATGTATGGAGCACGGCACTATACGGTTGCTTAAATTTTCTGCAATACCTCTAGACCCTAGATATTGGATTAATGCCGAGATTCGCGGATGATATAGCAGTATTAGCATCTAGTAAGGAGGAACTAGAATCAGCATTGAACGAAATGGAGGCAGTGTTGACAGAGGAATACGGAATGAGGGTGAATAAAAACAAAACTTAGTGTGCAGAGGGCGCGAGAGCAGAGCAAAAACGAAAGTACAAATTAATAATGAAAGATTGGAGGAAGTTAAAGACTTCACTTATTTAGGAAGTAAAATAAATTGGGATGGAAGAAGCGATAAAGACATAAAACAAAGAATAGCGCAGGGTCGAGTAGCTTTTAACAAAAAGAAAGCACTTTTATGCTCGGGGGTAATAAACTTAGAAACAAGGAAGAGATTTTTGAAAACATATGTATGGAGCACGGCACTTTACGGCTGCGAAACCTGGACGGTAGGGGAAGCAAGTAGGAAGAAATTAGAAGCTTTTGAGATGTGGTGTTACCGAAGAATGATGAAAATACCATGGACTGATAGGGTTAGAAACTAAGATGTATTGGAGAAAGTCGGCGAGAAAAGGAGTATGTGGAGAAACTTAAAGAAGAGAAGAGATAGAATGCTTGCTGAGACATGGGGGAATAGTCCGCGATATTTTGGAGGCAGAAATAGGAGTGAAGAAAGGCAGAGGTAGGCCTAGAATAGACTACTGCTCGCAAATAGTAAGGGATGTAGGTTGTAGCACAATTAGCGAAATGCGTAGGTTAGCACAAGATAGGAGAAGCTGGAGGTTAGCGTCCAACCAGTCTTAGGACTGATGACCTAATGATGATGATTAAGTTATTTATAAATTTATTTTTATTAATAAAGAATAATATACAAAGAGTAAAGTATACATATAATAACATACTGATTTATAAAAAATATTTTATTATAATGGTATACAAGGTGCTCAAAAACACGAAGTTTTTTTATAGTACTTGCTTTGTAAAAAATTTATTAACATGGAGTTACAAATGATCAATTAATTTAAAATAGCCACGTTAGTAAATAAATTCACTAATTACGTTTAGCATAATATTTAGTGAATGTTTGGATTGTTTTTCAAATGCTTTTCCAATTCATAAATTTTATTTTATCACAAGTAAACATCAGTGGAGTAATGGCAGATGAGCACAGAACCAATTGAAATGAGAATTTGTTCTAATGTTATTGGAACTAGATCATTATCAAGGCCTTAAAAGGTAAAAATTAATACTTGCAGCAAAATAAAATATTCAGTTACTAAATTGTTTTTAGGAAACTTTCTCCTATTAGGGTTTCTTCAAATCTACAAAATTATTTTAATACAAACATAGGTAGATATTGTAAACACATATGGGTAGGGATATGCGTAATACTAAATACAATAAATTGAAGCAACTGCAATTATAAACTACATATATAATAGGCGGTTATCTATAGGAACTTACACAAATCAGACACAAGTACCAAATATATATAAAGTTAAGAGTTTTTGTGGTACTGTCTTTGGATGGTCACTACACCAGCTGACTTATAAATTTTAGTGACTTATGCCAGTGGATATGCTGAGCTTCACATACTTACAGTTAGTGTAAAACATACTATTCTTGGAATAGGATATAAAACTCGCATACGTGTTCTATGTTCCTTGTCACTTGGTGCTTGGTCACCAACTTTAGCGCAATATTCATCATTTTATTGTACTTTATAACAATACTGTATATTAGGTGTAAATAAATACCTTTCTGTACAAAAAAAAAACTTGTAACGTTTTGGAAATTGGCAAATGCTATCTACCTGCTATACGATAAAGTGTGACCTGCGGGAAGCTATGTTTCTTCTCATTTCTTATGAGCAGATTACTTCGTCTAATGGAAGATTCAATGTAATACCACGTGAGGAGATACTAATTTAAAAGGAATTATAGTCATCTAACTGATTCATAGTTGAGAACACCAGATCATCCTGGAATTGCATTACCAAGATTTAATCCTTATTTGGAATCATCAGTCCAAGCATACTGTTTTGAGAATATTAGATGGGCTTTGTACCAACACCATACCAGACTTATACTGGCATAGGCATACATGTTTTTGCTTCAGTTGGGAAATGCCTTTACTACCCTGGGCCTTGCATTTGTTATGGACTGTAATTTCTTTATACTTGCAATAATAATACTCTCGAACAATTATTAAAGAATATATTAACAAACTAGTTACATTAGACTCTCGACTACAAATCCTGTTACAAACTTGCTAGACTCTACTTTCTACATAAACATGGTGTTGCTATCAATCAACTCTAACAACTACTGGTGGGATCGCCGGAAACGATCATATGTCATCGCTCGCGCATGCGCAACATACATATATGAAACTATAAGGACCGAGGCGGCACCAAAATGTAAGAACAATAAGACATACATGATACATGTACATGTGCGAACTAATGAATACCATCTATCTGCTATACGACAAAGTATCACCTATGGGAAGCTACACTGCTTCTCATTTCTGATTCTGATTCTGATGGCGGATTACTTCGTCTAATGTAAGCTCTCACGTAGAATCACATGAGAGGATAATAATTTAATATAATTTATTATCATCTAATTGAGTTTTAATTGAAAACACCAGGTCGTCCCGGAACTGCATATCGCGATTCCTATTAAATTATTACCTCTTCACGCGGTGTTGTGTGAAAGCGTGCGTTGACAAAGTAATCTGAGTCGGAAGTGGGAAGCAGCATAGCTTTCCATAGGTAACACTTTGTCGTGTAGCATGTAATATTAATTGAAAACACCAGGCCGTCCCGGAACTGTATATCGCGATTCCTATTAAATTATTACCTTTTCACGCGGTGTTGTGTGAAAGCTTACATTGACAAAGTAATCTGAGTCGGAAATGAGAAGCAGCATAGCTTTCCGCAGGTAACACTTTGTCGTGTAGCATGTACGTCGTATGTCGTTACGTTAAGGTACGTCCAGATATGCAACAACGTAGCGTACATAACGCCGACATGTAACTTGCCATAGTGACACAATATCGCAACAGGACACATACGTTTTATCCGCAACAGGACATCGACGCGTAACAGCGGTTCATAACACTACGCCATTCCATCCAGCGTAGTCGTAGTCGCGTCCAGACATTGAAGAGGGATGCGTAACGCCACCGCGGTACAAGCCTTTGATGTGACACTGAAAGACCGACAGGCTACGGAACGTTCTGATGTTGCGCGACGACGTTACGATGTTAGGCTGCGGGACCTTTAAATATGTCACGGGGCGGCGTTATGGTACATTTCGTTGTTGCATGATTAGACGCACCTTTAGAGTACCCAGGCATAGTCCACTTATATTTACTTGCACTGATGATTCCTAATAAGGATGAAATCGCGATATGCATTTCCGGAACGGTCTGGTATTCTCAACTGCAAATAAAATAGATTGCGATAATTCCTTTTAAATTATAACGTTCTGTGTCTAATCTGAAAATTAAATAAGGTTTGTTTAAAAGAAAATACTACTGACACCACTGGCGTGAAAGTAATTGCTACATCATTAAATAAAGAATATACATATTCATATTCCACAAATTTTATTGTCATTGGATTATAGTTTTTTTTTACAGATCAGTCTATCTACTTCTATAATCTAAATCTGATTAATTAAATGTCCACTGCCTGCAGTGTAATTTTCGAGGTTTCGCAGAAATCCCGTAACAGTCATTAAGAGCCAACTTCTAAGAGCTCTTAGGGACTCATTGAATCTTACAACAACTTTAGACAATGAGAACAACGTCACCACCATTGGCACTCTTGACCATGCATGTACAGTGCTTTCGTAAAGTAATGAATAAATTTGTTAAAAATTGAAGAAATAACTTTTTGGGAAACCTTTCGGGTCCTTAATATTTTATGTTTAGTTGCATATTCTTTAAAATAAAACTAATACATACAGGGTGATTCGTGCAGGAGGTATCATGTCACCGATACTCTTTTAATAGCAATCCCTTTCTTTTATCACGGAATATAGAAGGGTATAGCTTTGCTACATACGCTATGGTAATAATTACATTAGCATGAGTATAGGTTAGATACAAAATTAAGAAAAAAGATTTTGAAATTTCAAATACTGAATTTATGATTATTTAAAAAATCAACTAAACAAAATGTTCAAATTATGAACCATTGGCGGTCTGATAGCCTTGGCGACTTGGCCTTGGCGATATTTTTTATTGCTGTCAGATAAAAATTGTAAATCGTACCGAGAGTTCTCGATAAATGGTGGTGTATCACACTCAAATCAACAGACAGTGAATGTGTGGTGCGGCATAGTCTGCTGAAGAATTCTGTGCCCTTATTTCTTTGCCATGAATCTAACTGGTGCTAGATATTTAGATTTTCTTCGAGACGACCTTATTCTCTCACTAATAACTTTATATCCACATGCAGACTTTTCCTTGAGGCCGATTATGTAGCTAGTCAGATAACTAGATTCGATAGCCCTAGATAACTTTGTTGGGGATATTAAAAAGCAAAGTATACATTATTAGACCGGAGAATTTAGAAGATTTAAAAGCGAAAATTCTTCAAGAAATACAATGTTTACCTCCTGAAGTTATTGACAATGCTCAAAATATTATCGGTCTTGGCTACTCAGATAGCTCAATTTGCACCATAATAATTAAGTAATCATTGCCATTACATTTAGTATTTTGAAGTAGCAAAATTGTTTTTATTCATTTTTTTTATCAAACCTATACAAGCGCTAATGTAATTATTACCGTAGAATATGAAAAAAATACCCTTTTTCACTTTCCGTAATAAAGTGGTAATAAAAGAGGGTTGCTATTATATATATATATATATATATATATATATATATATATATATATATATATATATATATATATATATATATATATATATATATATATTTAACGTATTTATTCATTACATTACGAAAGCATTGTATTGCAATATCGATATTTCAATACATTAAATAACGCCTTAGTTTAATCTACCATTATAGATGTGCCAAATAGGAATAATAAAATATAAATAAAACCAGTGGAACTCGCGTCCCTTCAAAGCGAATGACTCTTTCGTCTTTTACTAGACTTAAATAAGTCATACTTTTTTATACATTATACAATGTGTATAATGGATCTTTGCGCGTGTATCAATTTAGTGACGACGCACGGATCACATGCTACACAATTCGCAATTGTTACTAATATGCCATAATTACCAGCACGTATGTCTAGCGACATATATTTCAATCAACTACGTACGGCATAGACAGTTAATAATTTGCCGAACAAAATGCAATTTTGAAATCACGTCTTAGCTCTATTGTACAATTTGATTCATTATTGCGCCTCAATATTTCTGTAAAATTTCATTCCTGTTTCATTTATTTTGATTTTTGTTGAATGTATTTCATTTATTTTAATGGAAACATCACTTCCATTGAATGTTTTTGTGGAGAACCTTTTCATTATTCTGTCATAATTTGACGGATTTGTATTGTACTAACTGTTATCCTAAAATGTGTTTTCGGCACGACACTGTTTAAAAATGTCAGTTGATTGATTGATACGATTGTTACCTGTGACGTACACGCAAAGAATCATTATATAAACCATGATGTCTTATATTAATTTAGGCCATGGATAGCTCTACGAAAATCGGAGATATAACTTGAGCGCTATATCTCCGACAGGATGTTTAACGTTTATGCGTAAATCTACGAAAGCTTTTACGTTTGAATCTACGAAAGTTAGGTTAGGCTGCTAGGAATACTAGGTTATCGTAAGTTTGTAATTAAGTTTAAAGTTAGTGCAATAGCAGAAATGCCCGTTTTGGAAAAAGGTAGGACCTTTAAAACATTACAAGAACTTGAAGAGTTCACAAAGGATGTTGAAAATGACCAATTTATACAAATATTTATATACAAGGGACTCAAAGACACTTAAACCGATGATGAAAACCTGTCCAAAGGAGTATAGCAGTGCAAGTTCTCTAATAATTTACATACTTGTTTATACTTGTCACAATGATTATTGTTCAATGAAATTTACTTTCATATTGTTTTCAGATGGGCAGGAGTTGGTAGATATTATATATGTTGAAAATGTACATAATCATGATGTGGACGAAGCAATGTTCATATTACTTCCTAAATAACGAAAACTAAATCCAGAAAAAAATGAAGTTTTAAACCTAAAACAATTAAAGCTAAAATAATTGTATAAACTGTTAATTTTTAACATCATTTATAAACTCTTCAAGTTTTTGTAATATTTTAATGGTTTTGTCTTTTGCCAAAACGGGAATTTCAGCTATTGCACTAACTTTAAACTTAATTACAAACTTATGATGGATTACCTAGTATTTCTAGCAACCTAACCTAACTTTCGTAGATTTAAACGTAAACACAAAAACCGACAGTGACCAACATAAAAGTTTTCGTAGATTTAAGCGTAAACGTTAAACATCTGTCTGTCGGAGATATAGCGCGAATGTTACATCTCCTACTTTCGTAGAGCTATCCACTGCCATTAATATTAATTTATTAAAATTTCGAATTCATTTCATGTTTAGAATATTGCTTTAAACTATGATTTAGTGACTATACATAATTTATCATATTATAATTAATATAGCTTCAGAGAGATCCTTCTATAACTTTACGTTACCTTTACTGGCCCAGCAAGCGAAAATATTTAATTTGCATGAAGAAACTTAATAAATTTAGGACGACGTTGTGCATTAACTGGAAAAAAAACCTTTGAGGTATGACTTGTTTCTATAATTAACTATCAGCTTATAGACACACTAAAATTCTATCATATTTAGGGGGATAGTTGACTAATAAATACGTGGCATATACAGTGTATGATATGTATTCTCTATGCGATAGATATCAATATACTTTGTGAGGTTTTCTATAAAAACATAATAAAGACAGTAAACTTATTACTTATCATGATACGGATTGATATAGTAACAAAATGGTTATAGTAATTAACAGACAGAAATAAACAGCAATTGTAATGTGAACAAGGCAACACACAATGCACTACAAATTACACAATTTGTAATTTTATTACCGGACAGATTACACAATGTCCTAGTTTTAAAATAAATTCATTCTGAACTACACCAGTTATATACATACGAAATGGTGATCATACATTTACAAACCACGAACAGTGAAACGAATTTCCAGAGACAAAATAAAAGATAATTTTGTATTTGCATTTATTTCTCATCAGAAATAGATAATCCAATTTTAAGAAAACAGATGATTTTGAAGTTTGACAACAGTTCAAGAAATTTAATGTGTCAATTTTAAGATAAGGACACGATATTTCTAAAGGTCATATTATTTATTAATTTCAGGGGATGGATTTCGTTGCATAATGAATACCTGAAGAATATAAGTTCTAAGTTTTCATGTTAGAACAAATTAAAACGAGCACATTGAACGATTTGATTAATGGTATCACAGTTTTATTGCAGTATTGGAGTAGGTTGGAAGCCTTGGTGTGAATATACCACTGACTTATTTTTCCACCATCTTGAGATGATGGATTGTTTGGCATCACCTGGATACGATTAAAACTGACGATTAGTTTTAATCATCTCCAGATGATGCCAATTTTGTTGGCGAAGCGCGTCGAGTGTAGTATATAATGTTTTGGTGTTTTGTGGAAAAGTAAGTCACGGTTAGTTTGATTGTAGTAACATCTTTCGTTTTCAAGATATTTCGAAATGTGTGCATAAATCGATACTATATGGGGATTTTCTGAAGTTGATATTTTGTTATATTATTTGAAAATAATAAGTAGGTAGTCATGGATAAAGCATAATGAGATATAACTGCTTTTTGTCTATCATACTCGCGAAATAAATGTTTATATTTTACAATAAAATTGTTTAGGTCGCTGGTTTAATTTTATTCATACAATAAATGCATTGCTATTAATGTACTGTATATTAAAAGAAAAACAAATGAATAACTCGCCCTTGTTCCTTTGGAGGTCTCCGGTAGTGTCCAGAGGGGAAAATGGATAGAGGAAAAAAGAAAACTCTCTGGGCTTACCTTCCGGGTGTTCTAATAAATCTAAGGACTTCTACAGCCAGATATCGTCTACTAGGCACTTTCTAAATTTGAATTGAATCTATCGTTCTAATTTAGGCACTTTCGAATTTTAATATTGTAATAGGAATTTTAATAGCTTTCTAATCGTGATGATCGTAATCCAATCTAATGGTTCTAATACTAAAGTGTTCTAATTCGAATTCTAATCTATTCTGGATTGTGTCGGTTTCATATGCGGGTAAAATCTTTTTCCAGCCTTACCCAGCGCAAAAAACGCCACCAAAACAAAATGGAATTTCGTTTATTAATTGACGAATAAACAGCGTCAACAGCAATTATAGGCTCTTTATTAAATTTTGGCGAGGTCAATGTTACTATTATTTTTCATAGAAGCAAATAGTTAATATTATCAAAAAATGGTTGAGAGTGATCCCATCGTACTTACATATACTATTCATCCTATATATACTATTCATTTCATCCCTATTTGCCAAATAAAAAACTCTCTTATCTTGCCGAGAAACGGAACTCTATCTGAGCGTAGCCATAGAAACAAGCCACGGTTACGTTTAGAGATTCTTTATTTGGCAAATAGTGATGAAATAAACTATACATGCACATTTTTTTCTGTTTCAAATCTAGTTGCTGCGCATAAATTATATTTGACAGAGAGAGAGAGAGAGAGAGAGAGAGAGAGAGAGAGAGAGAGAGAGAGAGAGCAATTTTTTAAATCAATTGGCTTGAAGGCCAAAAATTCTAGTTTTATTGTACTAATCTCTAGTCTCACTAATTGCTTTGGTTTTTACACATAGTAGAAGTAATAATAACATTAAAAAAAAGATAACTAACAATTATGCATCAATGGCGCATCATCAAAACTAAAAATTAGTTTACCCATCAATTAAATCTGGTTTTAAAAACTTATACAATTTAAGTTTAACTTACGTTTCATTTTAGGTTATATGTAGTAGCTTTTATTTATCTATTATGCTATTTTACAGTCTCTAAGACTTCTACAGAATAGAAAGCAAAATAAATACAAACTAAATACATGTCATTAATACAGAAAAATAGACTGAAATATATATGTACATACATATATACAAGTACATATTATACTTATACATTTAATACAGAAGAATAAGAGACTTAAAAGAATTGTAAAATATACCATTTTATTAAAATAAGGCTACAGTGGAAAATATCTATATGATTTGATTTGTTATAAATCGAACGATTTATAACAAATAACTAAATATTTTTTACACTTGTTCTAGGTGTAGGTAGCTGAAACAAATCAATTTATCGTGATGCTGTTCTGCGAACATAGAATGGTGGTGCATACTAAGTATCTCGCTGCAGTTAATGTTATTATGAAACAATCCATAAAGGAGGATTAAATAGGCTTATTTGCCGTAATCTTACAACGACGCTAATGAGAACAGAATATTAATAAAATATTAGACTCGGGAAAAGTAATAGGAGGATATGCCGCATCTAATTTAAATGCGCAATATTTAAAAAATATTTTTCCTAAATTATCTATATGCGCAAGTTATTAAGGATACCATATTATATTATAGTAGGATTTATTCATAAACTATGATGTTCTGTTTGGTTCTTATGGACAGAATTTTATATCTGATGATACTAGAGCAATTTATTATTTATGCACCAAGAATGAACCCTATCTAGACTTTGTTGTAGAATTACACAGCTTTCAAAACATGTAATGTTGAAAAATAATTTTAAATGATCTGCATATAAAACACAATTTACAATAATGTAAACTACAATATCAGTAATGAAAATATTAAATAAGACCGGTCCTAAATTCAAATTAGACCCCTGTGGAATATCTGATGTTGTTAAGACTTACACCGACTGATTTGTTAATATGTTATCACCATATAAACGATGACTATAATTTTTTTGATTACTCTCTCATGTGAACTCACGTGAGCGCTTGAGTTAGACGAGATAATTTGCGTTAGACAAAGTAATTTGTGGCGTTAGGCCGCTTGTATATCAGCACTACGCGATTGACACGATACCGCGATTCGTCGTCCCTTAGAGGTCGCGGTACGTTATTTTAAGTAGAAGCGCCTTCACCAAAGATACGGCGAGGCGATCGCGACGCTACCTGTAAGATAGCGATGGCATAGTCTTGGTGTGTGACTTCCGTGTCAACTAATCCCTTGTTTTACATATCGTCGCCGTATTGTAGCGGTCGCGTAGTGCTGGTATACGAGCACCCTTAGAAATGGCTTACGTCAGAAGTAGCACAGCTTTCCGTAAGTGACTTTGTCGTGTATGTAAACAGGCAAATGAAATTTGCCAAATTCTACATGTATTGCTTATGCCGGCTTGGTACCAGACTCATCTAAAGGTGCGTCCAGATATGCAACAATGAAGCGTATCGTAACGCCGCGCCGCGTATCGTGACACAATATCGCAACAGGACACATACTTTTCATCCGCAACAGGATATCGACGCGTAACAGTGAAGTCCCGTCCAGACATGGAGGGGGGATGCATAATGCCACTTCGATACAAGCCTTTGATGTGACGCTGAAAAACCGACAAGCTACGGAACGCACAGATGTTGTGCGACGACGTTACGATGTTACGCTGTGAGCCCTTTAAATTGTCACGGGGTGATGTTACGTTAAACTTCGCTGTTATATGTTTGGACGTACCTTAATGTTCGCAGAGCACCAGTCTAGTAGACTTCCACTAATGATTCCTAATAAGGATCAAATCATGATCTATCTTTGATTAGCTTGACTCTTTAGTACATTTTTTTATATTATTAATAATGCCACAAAATATTATCTTATGACTATCTATTTGTTTTTTAATAATTGTTAGCAAAGCATACAAATTGTTTTATTTAGATTTGAGTTCACTTAGGGATTTAAAGAACTTTGATTGCAAAGTTTAAATCAGCTTTATAAAATGGACGTAAATGGATTACACAAGTATTTAGTACAAGTTTCTTGAATTGCATTCTATATAAGAGAAGAACATTTCAGTAAAAAGTTAGTATTGACTCGCTGCACGTTGAATGATAAAGGTTACTTATATAATAGTATATTTTAATAAGTAATAGTATATTTTATAAAAAAATGGTAAAAGAATATTACATATTGACATAATATATTTTCATGAGATTAGTATAATAAGATATATTGCTAAATAATATGTTTCAATGCATTTATAATTTAAAGTTTATAGGAAAGTTATGTATTCATTTATCTGTAAAATAGAATATGGTTACTCTCGTTATTCTAATTATTATGTTACTATTCTAAATTATAATATAAAAATACTATATTTCCTTGTAAAATACAATATTTACGAAAAACATTTTTCAAAGAAAAAACGACTACAATCATACAAATTGCAGAATACTGACTAACAATAATTGATCATACAAATTAATGAGTTATGGATGATCATACAAATTAATGAGCTACAGAGGTAGTAAAATGTAAGGAAATGCCTCTAGTCTAGGCATGATGCATATAAGTGGATTAAAAATTATTTGTATTACTCAGGGATGATTGTATAACTTGAAAAACTTTTTATTTTAAAAATGATAATACTGGAGTAATGTTTCTCAATATAAGTTTGTAGATAAACACCATTATGATTTTTTTACTTTTGTTTATAATAAGACGTTAAGTATTGTTTTGTATATTTAATTCTGCTTATACTCGTATATACCTACCTATTATATACTCTATTTATGTATAAATGTATCCGTATATTGAAGTACTATACGTTCTCATAGTAGAAATAATTATTTCCTGTTCCAGACGGAATATCTACATATCCTGTAGACGGGACTCTATTACATATAAATACGAGTATATATATCCTTACCAATTATTAAAAAAATGGCGAAGGCGAAGGTGAACTTCTTTGCTAATAATTATTAGTAAAGCATAACATTTCATTCAGAATATAATTTGCAGTAATAAAACACCTCAAATCATACAATCACCCAAATCAAAAGCCGAGGCTATCTGGGTGAGGAATACATATTGAAAAAACGCAGCTAACACACATTGCTAATTTCGGCGCCTGGAATTGAACTAAGATTACGACAGTCAGTAACTAGTTGCATTTGCCATATAACGCGCTCCAACCAACTCGGCCATCGTGGTGGTATAGTAGATAAACCATGAAAGTAATGTAATTAATGGTTATCATGAATATGACCATCATGAAGGGATCCAAAATAATAATTGATGCATGTAGATAAATTAAATATCAATAAGATATGTTCTGAAACACATATGTTGTAACACTCTCTTTGTTTGATTATATTGTTTGTTTTAAAAGTTATTATTATCAAATAGTTATGTACAATTAACGCCAAGCAATCTACTCTGTCATTAAAAACTATTTAATTATAATTTATTGTTAATAATAAATTAAACATCGCTTAACAGATTATTGTTATATATGAAAATTTAGGAAAATATTATAGTAATTAGCACATTTCTACTAGCATTAAAGGGGCATCCATGAGCCACCCTTGTTTTATTTAGATCCGAATTGACAAAGGGATTTAAAGAACTTTGATTGCAAAGTTTAAATCAGCTTTATAAAATGGACGTAAATGGATTACATGAGTATTTAGGACAAGTTTCCTGAACTGTATCCAATATAAGACAAGACCATTTCAGTTAAAAATAAATATTGACCTGCTGCATGTTGAATCGTAAAGGTTATTTATTAAAAGTACATTTTATAAAAAATGGTAAAAGAATATTACACGCTGTCAATATATTTTCATGAGATTGGTAATATGTTTTAATGCATTTATAATTTAAAGTTTATAGAAAAGTTATGTATTCATTTACCTGTAAAATAAAATATGGTTACTCCCTTTTATTCTGATTATTATATTAATCTTCTAAATTATAATATAATAAGTTTAAAAAAGCCGACTAAAAAAAGTAACTTAACTAAAAAGCAAAAAATAAATGTTTTCTACAACAGTTTAATACTTATTTCTTATTCCTTTTAATGTAATTAAGAAATTCTTGTTTATTATGTAATTATTATTGCTTTATATAAATTTGAAATCAGTGCCAAGTAAAACATAAAAAAATATATACATTGCTACTATAACAAGGTGTTTACATTTAAAATTGCTCAGAGCTGATATTCACATTACTAATATTGGAAGGCACCGACTTCAGAATTATATAAAACAATTAATATTAATTACATAATAAACAATAATTCCTTAATTAGATTAAGCAAAACAACAAATAAGTATTCAATTATTGTAGAAAACATTTATTTCTTGCTTTTTAGTTGTTACTTTCTTTTTTGAAGTCGGTTTTTTTTTAAACTTATTATTTTAGACTTTAAAGTGATTGGTAGACCTATTAAGGATGTTTTGCGAATGAGAAAATGACGGCTACTTGAATAAAGAGTTCAGTTATATATTTTCGAAGCCCAAGTTCCAATACCAATGAAATTAAGATGGATCTTGGAGATATACTGAACCCGACGCAAATAGAATAATTAAAATCTGTTCATAAACATAAAAGTTACACCAGAACATACATAAAAAAATACGAGTATATATAGAGACGAATTGAGAACCTCCGCCTTTTTTTTAAGTCTATAAAATACTATATTTTCTTGTAAAATACAATATATTACGAAAAACATTCTTGAAAGAGAAAAAATTTACAATGAAACATTTTGCTATCATTTTGCAGCATACTGACTAACAATAATCGATCACACAAATTAATGAGTTATGAATGTTGCTATAGAGGCAGTAAACCATAAAAAAATGGCCCTAGCTTACGATATGACGATTATAAATGGATTAAAAATTATTTGTGGTACTCAGGGATGGCTGTAGGAGCGAAGTACGTATCCCATTGTCGCAAAAATTTATACGATTTTAAAAATTCCAATACTGGAGTAATTTTGGTCAATATAAGTTTGTAGATAAACACTATTACTATTTCTCTTACTTTTGTTTATAATAAGACGTTAAGTATAGTTTTGTATATTTAATTCTGCCTATATATAACTACCCATTATATAATCTATTACTGTATAAATGTATCCGTACATTGAAGTACTATACGTTTTCATAGTAGAAATATTTCTTCCTGTTTCAGAAGGAATATATACATATCTTGTAGACGGGACTCTACTATATATTACAATAGTTTTTAATTATATAAGGGAGTTAACAAGTTTTTAATCCACGAAAAAAAAAGTGGGCACTCCAGGCGTAGCCGAGACCACCCATTTTTTCCAGCGGATTAAAGGCTGTTAATTTCTGAATGTAATTCAATATTTTGTCCACGACTACGGGCAAAATCGGTCAATTAGGAAGTGAAAAATTCTGGGTTTGAAAAGCGTCAGATTTGACAGATCTATTTTGATCAAGACTATTGGTATTATGAATTTTAATCCACTAGTATATTAGAAGGTCTTTAATCCATGGAAAATAGACGTATTAAACCTTTCTAATAGAGTGGTCATGGATAAATATGTACATATATCCTTATCGATCATTTAAAAAATGGCGAATGCGCAGGTGAACTTATTAGAATTTATAATGCAATCTCAAAATAATATGAAGTGAATCATCGGCAATATGTGGACGGGCTAGACGGCTAAATTGTGGATGAAATATTATATTATAGGCGTATTATATCAGAAGGTGCTCAATATTAAAAACAAAACGAAAATTATTTAAAAAGGGGTTTTAATTATTTCACTTTATCAAGTTTACCTTAAGTTAGGATTAACAGTTTACGTTATCACTAATCACCGATATTCCTAGAATAACAATAACTTTCACTGCGGTTACTGTCACCTAGAGTTATAATAATTCTACGAATTAAAATATTATTCCTTGTGTTGTTAACGTGTGTTGATCCTATTCCTCTACATACAAAATACAGTTGGCCCAACGTTTCCGCGGTAACACAATTAGTTGCCTTCTTTAACAGTATTTTCATGTCTTCTAATTTAAAAGTGGTATTCCGTATTACATTCTTTTATAGATGTTCCCTGGTTAGCTTGTATGGGATTCGCCAAATAAAAAAATCCAAAAGGCTCTAATCTCATACCGTGGCTTGCTATTATAACTAGGCTCAGGTAGACTGTTCCATTTATCGGTAAGATAAGAGAGTTTCTTATTTGGAAAATAGCGATGAAATGAATAGTGAATAGTGTTACAAAAATCTCACTAATCATATCCTCACGATGATCCTTTACTCCTAGGGATTCAAATAGATGTAAGCATTTTTCGAAAAGTCTAAATTACGTTCGTAAGTAGTATATTCGTTCAGTCGTGTTTCAGCCTGACAATATATTTCTAATTGGAATTCTCTTTGCCTTTCGAAATATTAACTTTGCTACAGTTTATTGTTTACAATTTATTATAAACTTCTACTCTGGAAGAAAATTGAAGTTACCGTAAAGGAGAAGTCGTTCTTATGTGGACTCTCAACTAAATGAATATTCATTATTTAAGATGGAATAAAAAAATATCTTGGTGGAGAATACGAAATTGTGATGTAGTAAAGAAATAATTTAGATATGCTTAAATAATTAATTCTGATAAGAAATATATTGTCAATATGAAACATAAATGAATAAATATACAGGTACTACGTCTGAACGTAATTTAGGCTTTTCAGAAAAGGCTTAATGTGTACTCGAATCGAGAGGAGCGAGGAATTACCATGAGGATATGACTGGTGAGGTTTACATCTGTATTATCTTACAGTCAATGTTTATTTTTAACTTAAATTCTGTGGTTTTATTAAAAAATACTTTGCATTGGATTAAATTCATGAAACTTGTACTAAATACTCTTGAAAACCATTTACGTCCATTTTATAAAGCTGATTAAAACTCTGAAATTAAAGTTATTTAAATGACTATGTCAACTTGAATCTAAATAAAACGAGGGTGGCTTTTGGAAGTCTCTTTAGTACTAGTAGAAATTAGATGATTCCTATAAAATTCTTATAAATTTTCATATATAACAAGAGTTAGGTTGTTAAGCAATGATTAATTTATTGATAATAAATTATAATTAAATAGTTTGTAATGACAGAGTAGATGTCGTTAATTTTATAGAAATATTGTATAATTTTAATTTTTAAAGCAAACAATAAAATGAACAGAGAAAGTTCAATGTTTTAAAACATAAATTCACCACTGTCTAACTAATAATAAAATTAACTGAATGCTTCAATTATTATTTCGGATCCTTTCATGATGACCGTTTTCATGACAACCATTATATTACTGTCATCGTTATAGCTACTATATTGCCGTCATGGTACCTGAGATGATTAGGG
This sequence comes from Rosalia funebris, assembly GCA_037954035.1. Taxonomy (NCBI): domain Eukaryota; kingdom Metazoa; phylum Arthropoda; class Insecta; order Coleoptera; family Cerambycidae; genus Rosalia; species Rosalia funebris. The sequence goes on from JAZFAV010000002.1 coordinate 33,197,656, forward strand.
CGTATTATGTGATAAATGCGACTAGTCCCTGACTATCGCAAAATTGGCTCGATTTCAAGCGCCGGCACTAGCAATGTCGGAGGGAATGTGTAAGACGTTTTTATTGTATATTCTCCATCCAGATTGTTTACTGTAAATTATATTCTGAATGTTTGTATATCAATTTGTTTGCTATCGAAAACAAATGTCGGAAGATAACGCTAGGGAACAGTCAATTTGTTGTCAGGAATTTAGAGTCGATTTTGAGTACATTACTGCCCCTGATGCTGAAAATGGCATTACTTTTTTTTGATGGGCTTTAGTTTCTGAAATAAACATACATGATAAATATTAATGCAAAGTAAGAAAAACTAAATAAAATAAGCAACTTATCTTGTATTTTTTAATATATGTAATCTAACAAAGAAATAAAGAATAATTGATGCAGAAAATATTAAAAATTCCTTTCGTCCATTATTCGGATATCTTGATAAAACCGTTCACCTTGTTCCTCACTATAATCTCATAAGTTAGAAGGAAATTTGTCTAAGTGATTATGCAAAAAATGTAATTTAATGCTCATATTGGTTCCCAATTTTTCAAAATATTTTACCATCTTGTGTAGTTGTCCTTGATAGTTATTTACCTTGTGATTACTCAAAAAATTTTGAATTACAATACATAACTAAACCATGGATAAGATTCTACAACTATCATATACCTACCTGTTAAAATTTAGATCTTTTACCAGTTTTCGAATTTGTCGACTGTTAAAATTCCCTGCTTTTAATTTTTCCATACTCAGTACTGGAAATTTTTGGCCAATATATTCAAAACAATCACCTAACTTATCCAGTGCTTTTACAAACTGTTTCATTAAACCTAGTTTGAAGTGAAGAGGTGTTATCTTTTCTATCTTTATTAATGGCCCGTGAAAATGTTGGCTTCTTCAACGGTCATAGCGTCTCTCAAAGACCAAATAGTTTGTTTTCAACGCTTTTCTTTCGCACGACTATCCCATAAATAGAGGTGACAAGGATATTTGGTATATCCACTTTAATATCCAAGAAGTATGGTGGCCATTTTAAATCGACACAAACAAACCACTGATGTGCTGATGTACAAACCAATAAGCATTTTGTTTTAATATCAACTTAATATTTTCATATTGTTCTGAAAGTTTTGTTGAAAACCGATTGGAATCGATGAAAACATATTTTCATTGTGCAGTAGTACACATTTCAAGCTCTTTTTAGAACTATCCACGAAAATCCGCCAATCATCTGGTAAATTTCAGGAGTCTCCATTATTTTAAAAATCGTAGTCAATTTAGCTAAAATGAAGATATAATGTAATATTAGGGTCCTCGAGTACTAGGAAATTAATTTTATATTTGTGGCAACATAATTTTTTTTTGTTTCTCGGTGTAATATTTTGTGGTATTAATGTGTCGAAAAAGTGGATTTGTTAAGCGTAAGATGTAGAGCTAATATAACTACAACACTTAGTTCCATAATAATTATTGCTATATAATTAGTCTTCGTTACGCCAAGGCTGTCATGGAACTGCATATCGTGATTTCATTATTATTAAGAATCATCGGTGCAAGTATACCAAAGGCGCTAGACATGAACAAAAAAACAACAAAATCATAAATATCTAAGATTTCTCACCATCTATCAGGAACCTTACATTGCACAAGGGCATAATAAATAAAGCGCCTGCCCAAAATATATAGGGCGTATTAAAAATTATTGGCTTGTTTTATACCTAGATAAACATAAAAGGTTTAGATTAAGAGCTAAATATATTGTAATGCCTATAATGGAACGATAAAAATATTTTAAAATAAGATGGAAGTATACTGGACTATGTCTGGTGCTCTAAGAACATTCGATGAGTCTTGTGTCATGTCGGCATGAGCGATACATGGTAGAATTTGGCAAACATCATCTACCTGCTTATGCGACAAAGTATTGCATACGAGAAGCTACATATATTCCGATTCCTCATTTATATTCAATTTTTAAAATACTTTAGTTATACCATAAATGGCGTATTTGGTGTATTTCATGGATTTTAAGTTTTTATCTTTTGCATTTATCTCGCATTTATATTTTCACAGCATTGCTACCACATACAGTATATCCGTGTTTCGCGCCCAATTCCTTCATACACCTTTTTTATTTATGTTACGCTCAAACATCGAAAAGAAGATGAATCGAGGTTTCCTCGTCTTCTTTACAATATCTGCAGGCCGGGCTATCAGTCAGCATCAGTTTGTGCTTATATGCATTCAGGCTACTATGGCGTCCCGTTATGATTCCCACCAGGGTTCTGGCTTTGTGCCTGTTCAATTTAATGAATTCTTGGGCCCATTTCTTAATCTCTCAGTATTCGAAGAGTTTGGTTATTCGACAACCCGTTACTTCTCTCCATCTTTTATTGTGCTGGTCTCTTGCCCAGCCATTGATGCGGTTTCTGATCAGATTCCGACTTATTCCCACTGCAGGTTCTGGTCCATAGAGGTTTTTCCTGGTCCCTAGTCTGGCAAGGTCATCTGCCATTAGATTTCCCTTAATGCCATTATGCCCCGGTATCCATAAAAGTTCCACCGGTCCCTTTCCTACCAAGTGGTTCAATGCTTCATAGCAATTATAGACCAGCTTCGATTTTGTCGTAGCTGAATTCAGGGCTGCCAACGCCGCCCTGCTATCCGAGCAGATACATACCTTCTCCTGGGTCCGATTTTGATCGGCCCCCAGAACACCGTATGTAATTCCAACTAGCTCGGCCTGGAGTGCGGTAGTGTATCTGCCCAAGGGGAAAGTTTTACCTATTCCGTCGCGTCACCTATACATCCCCGCATCCGCTCTGTTCCCACTCTTGGCTCCATCCGTGTACCAGATGTCTCCATTGAGCGGCAATCCAGCTCGACCCTCCATCCAGTCGGTCTTACTGGTAAGGGTGATTTTATATTTCTTGTCAAACAGGAAGTGGACACCCGTACTGTCAGAGGGCATCCATAGGAGTCCCTCCTCAGCTAGTTCTCTTGAGAGTCTATTCAGGTCCCTTACCTTCCTATTCATGTTTACCACCCTGTGCATTGCCTTTGCGGCTTCCGCTTTCAGGATGACATCAAGAGGTGGTATCCCCGTCAGTATCCCCATCGCCTCGATCGTTGTTGATCTTGGGGCTCCGGTTATACTTCTAAGAATCAATCCTCTTAACTTGTTAAGTCGGTTGGCTTCCGACTTTAAACAGGCTCTCTCCCACCAGACCAGTGCTGCATACGTCAGTCTGGGTTTGAGAATTTCCCCATACATCCATTTCATGGTTTCCGGTTTCAAGCCCCAGCTATTACCAATGGCTCTTCTCAGTTGTCAAAGTGTTGCTGTGATCTTGGAACATATGTGACTTAGATGTTTTTCCCATGACAGTTTCCCGTCCAGGATTACTCCTAAGTATTTCACTTCGCTATTATACCTTAGTTCTTGGCCACCAAGTTTCAGCGGACATGACATGTTCTGTTCCACTTATATTTCTTGGTGAACACCATCACCTCAGTTTTAGAGGGATTGATCGAGAGTCCCCTCTCCCTGCACCAATTGTCAACCTTATGAGCTTTATAAATCATCCAGAGCGCGTCATGGCTGTTTGAGCATTGTCGACAACGCGTGTTGGTCAACAAGAACGGCTACAATGCGAAAAATTATCTTATTTCGGTATTTGGTCATTCAGCACCGTCCCCAATGCGTTGTGGCCGTTTTTTTCGCTCACTGAACGTTTTCGATGTTTGAGCGTAACATATATATATATATATATATATATATATATATATATATATATATATATATATATATATATATATATATATATTTTATATCACTTTTTATTTAATTAACTTTTTAAAAACAATTTATTTTTAATTTACGATTTTGAACACTTTGCTATGTCAAAAAAGGAGTAACCGACTTTATATAATTTAATTTAGACTTGTTCGACGTTTACTCGACGACTAATTGAATATTACTATATTTGCCGATTACTATATTTGCCGATTACTTGTGGAGCGATTACTATATTTGCCGATTACTGATGCTACCAATGGTTGTTTCTCTATTTAAAACATTTCTGTATGCTGATGCTGCAGGAATGTTCTAAGAAGTGTTTTTCTCAAGCTTTTAGCAAGTTGCAATAATTGCGATAAAATACAATGTAGGTTTATGATAAGCACGAAAGGTTTTTAGTTACGCGATAACCGCAATGACTTTGGCATACTCTTTTCTGGACATAACATCCTGTATGCTAATGGCCTGTTACAATGTATATTACAATATTATAAAATACAATATTAATCTAAGTCTTAACCTAATATAAGAGAGGATTCTATATAACAACTCCCCCCTTATAATAAAAGTTGGTGTCATACAACAACTTTTTTGTAAAAATCGATTACAAAATCGATGGCGTTAAGTTCATGCAAGCACGTAAAACATGAAATTGCATATAAACTTTTTCTTTAAATTGACAATGGGATTACATTTGAAATAGAAATATAATTAAATTAAAACATTGGGATAAAGGTTAAACAAAGTGAGTTACACTGATTAAAAATTAAAATTAAAACTTGAAACGGAATCTAGCACTGCACTAGCACTGTAGCACTGAAAATTAGTTCAATTCAATATCTTCTTCGGATGGTTCTTCTGGTCTGATTGATGGTCTTCTCCTGGGAAGGATGCTGGCGAAGCTTCTAAATGTTTTCCTTGGTCTAGGTGGAGGTGGCGGTGAATTGGATGTAATAGCAATGGCTAATCTATTTCTTTTTCGGCATTTACAACAGATGTATAATAAGATAATGCCGATTATTGCAGCAATTGTGAAGTACGTGAACCATGAAATATGTTTGGTGATGAACGGTTCATTAATCATATTATCCAGCGTTTTTGAATATTCGTCTAATTTATGTTTTGCGATTTCGAGGTCTTCGGTATTAAGATTATTTAATTTTAATGGTTGTAATTTGGGAATTTCGAAATCATCGGGAATGTCGTGACAACAGTTGTATGGAATTAAAATAGGATGAGCATCGAGCTCTTTTACGGTGGTTTCCTTCGAATTGGATTGTATTTTAGTAACTCCTACAAATGCACTGCATTCTGGTTGTAATGTCAGAATGGAGTTCTTGAAAATAATTTCTGTCTTGGTATTTATCTGCTTACAATTTATAGTGACTTGAAGTGGTTCAGAGTTTACGATGAGCCATGAGTTGGTTAGTTTTTGAACGTTATATCCTTTTGCGAATATTAAGGACGTTTCGCAATTTTCGGGTAGTGTTTTTAGATTTTTCAAGATGCGTGCCTCGCACATGGCATTGTCATCTATGGGATATGCGAAAAGATTTGTACAGAGTTTTGTTCCTGTATAAAGTTGTTTGCATCCGTTCAAATTTGACAAGGGTATGTACATCAAAGAATCATCATCACGCGCAATATATCTTTGTGAAGTTGACAGTACATGATATCATCCAGTTCTGTGATTTAGAATTGGTATAGGAAATAATTTAAAAAGTGTGTATCTTTGTTGATCAATTAATGGAATTTTCAAAACAAAAATAAGATCTGAATCTGTCTGAAAGGCTTCTAATTCCATTATGTCTAAGTATTTAGCAATATTAGATAACTTGATAACCAATGGCAGGTTGTTTTGATGTAAATTTTGAGATATTTCCTGAAGTGATGTAACCAGATTTTCAGGATTAATTATTGATGTATGAATTATTTTTAAACGCGCGAAAGTGACTGAATTTATGATATTGTTTAATTGATCCTCGATATACAAATAACTCTCCATTAGAAATTCACATTGTTCTAGAAATCTCAATTTGGCTTCGATGACTTTTATTTTGTCAGCTGTTTTGTAAATCGTGTCTGAAATAATTTTTATGTCCCTATTAAAAGTGGCTTCGTCAATTTGTAATTTTTGTATAGTGGCATTAAAGTTTTTGATAACAGAGGTTGTTACTGAAATTTGGTTTTTTAATAAACTTTCTAATTGGAATTCATCTTTTGCTAGTTTCTTAATACAATCTGAATAATATTCTCCGTCTGCAGAGTCTAAATTTCCTGTGATGGTTTTAAATATTGAGCCAATACCGTTAATAAGTCCTCGTTTGTAGCGTCTGGTGTCGAAATAAATTTCATTTAATTTCTCTTGTATTGATTTAGAGATTTGCGTAAGCAGGCTTACATGGGTTTTAACTTCTCCTCGAAATAGGTTCATATTTTCGAAAGTAGGGTTGACTGAGCGTAAAAGAATTTCTAATAAGTTTTCATTATGTTTGAAAGCATTTTTCAATGACGATATGTTTTTGTGAACTAATAGGGTCCATTGTTTGTTTGAAATCACTACTTCACTTTCCTTATGGAAATATATTCCGATGGTATTATTTATAGGAGATATGGTGTATTGTGAGGCTACTGTTCCGATCAGAAGCAGAAACCTGAAATTAAATTTTAATTTTCAGAATAAGGTTTCATCCTATCAAAGTTTACTTTCGTAGTTTGATTCGTTTCTAAATTTTGTAAAATTGCTGAATTTTGAAATATTTCTTTTATTCTAAATGGGCCATTAAATTTATTGTGAAGTTTGTTTTTTATTTGTGATTCTTTCACATAGACTTTGTCACCGATATTAAATTTAGGTATATTTTCCGAAATGTGTTTGTCAAATCGCGTTTTCGCTTTTTCCTTTTGGAGGTTCGTTTTTGATCGTGCTATTTTGTAGTACCATGAGATTCTATTATTTAAATCTGGAACATATTTAGAAATCAGTTCTTTTTGGTTGTATAGTGTTTCGGGAGGACGACTAGATGTATGTCCGAAGACTAACTCATATGGTGTGAAACCATGGGTCTTATTTACAGAGTTGTTATAACATATTACTGCGTATGGAATAACCGTTAAGGGATGTTCATTTGGATTTTCTGCTTTATTGACTCGTATCATTTCTAATAATGTCGAATGGAATCGTTCGACGGATCCATTTGATTGTGGATGATTGACGCTAGAGAAAGTCAGTTTGATGTCGTAAAGAGTACATAAGTCTTTTAGTAACGTATTGTCAAATTCTCTGCCGTAATCACAATGAATTCGGAGAGGTGTTCCGTAATGTTGGAAGTACAAAAGAAGGGTGTTGACTGTCGATTTAGCTGATTTGTCTTGAAGAGGGTATGCCTGTGTAAATTTTGTTAATTCGTCCCTAATTGTCAGGACGTGATTTTTTGTTGGAATTTCTAAAATATCTATGTTGATTCGCTCAAAAGGTGTTTTTGGAGTTTCCGTGATAACTAAAGGGTTGCTTAAATTTTTACGTAACGTTTTTGTTTTTTGACAAATTTCGCAGTTCTGAATGTATTTCTCTACGTGTTTTGTTAATCCTGGCCAATTATATTTTTCGCGTATTCTACGGATAGTTTCATTTATACCACGGTGCAGATTTGCTTTACCGTTGTGGTATTGATCTATTATTATAGGAAATTGATCTTCGTCCGGTGTTCTTGTTAAATTTTGACAAATAGTTAAATTTAGATCCGATTCAGTGAAGATGAATGATAGCATTTCTAAAATTGGAAGGTCTGGATTATTTTCGACAAAATATGTTTTCGAAAGGTCGAGAGTATTTTTATCCTTGTATAAGGTAACAAACATTGTTTCAATTACTTCATCTGCATCAAAAGGTAATAAGATTATATAATATCTGCGATGTTTTACAGTTTTGCTAGATACGGTATTTATTTTATTGTGATCAAATTTTGGATTCTCATCAAAAATGTCTTCTATTATTTTATAATGAAGATCTTCTAGTTTATCTTTCCTAAAGAATACTATTACGTCCTTGTGTTTTTTGTCTAATAGTTGGTCATTAGTAAATTTAATTTTGTTATAGTCAATTAAAGATTGCGTCTTATAAAGTTTTACAAATGTCTCTAATTCCTGTGTACATGTTTCTGGGGATATTTCTGTAATTTCTGAATTTATTGATTCATTGTCTGAATTTGAAGTTAAAATTTTTGTAAGAAATTCTGAACATTTTTGGAAATGATTGATCTTTATTCTAGATAAAGCGTCAGCGTTTTTATTGATTTTTCCTGGTTTATATTGGATTTCATAATCATACTCCTCAAGCTTTAATCTCCAACGCGCTAGGCGACTTCCTGGATCTTTTATTGATAGTAGCCAAGTTAGAGGTCTATGATCAGTTATTAATTTAAATTTACGTCCAAAAAGGTAAGGTCTAAAGTGTTTGACCGACCAGACAATAGCGAGAAGCTCTCTTTCAATTGTGGAGTATTTAGTTTCGGCATGACATAAGGTCCTGGATGCAAAAGCTATAGGTAAGTCTTTTCCTATTTGTCCTTGGGATAGAACTGCTCCTATTGCAAATGAGCTTGCATCTGTCGTTAAGATAAAGGGTTCATTAAAATTTGGATATATCAAAATAGGGGTTGAAGTTAACGATTCTTTTAATTCTTTAAAGGATTTCTGGCATTCGTAATCAAAATGGAATAATATGTCTTTTTGTAACAATTTCGTCAAAGGCTTAGAGATTTTTGCAAAATTGGGTATAAATCGTCTGTAATATCCTGCTAGTCCTAAAAATTGTTTAATTTCTTTTTGATTTGTCGGTTGAGGAAAATTAGCTACACAATTAATTTTTGTTGGATTTGGTTTTACTCCGTCGGGTGTAATTATGTGACCTAAATAAGCGACTTCTTTGCGGAGAAATTCGCATTTGTCGGGTTGTATTTTTAAATTCGCGTTCCTTAATCGTTTGAAAACTTCAGTTAATCTACTAATATGTTCGTGTATTGTTGGTGAATAAATAATAATGTCATCCATGTATACCAGACAACGTTCGTTTTGGATACCTAAGAGTATGTTATCCATAACTCTCTGAAATGTTGCGGGGGCATTTTTTAAACCAAAGGGAAGACGAGTGAATTCATAATGTCCGTTCTCTACCGAAAAAGCTGTTTTTGCAATATCCTTTGAATCAATTTCGATTTGGTGAAAACCTGAAGCCAAATCTAAAGTTGTGAAATATTCACATTTACCTAGTTGATCTAGTAAATCGGATATATTAGGGAGAGGATATTTATCTCCTATGGATATTTCATTTAGTTTCCGATAGTCGACGACAACGCGCCATTTTTGTTTCCCGGAGGCGTCCAATTTTTTCGGAACGACCCATACTGGTGAAGACCATGGAGAAATAGATGGTCTTATTATGCCTTGGTCTAACATTTTTGAAATTTGTGTTTTTACTTCCTCTTTATGGATGTGAGGGTAGCGGTATGATTTTGTGAAAATAGGTTTTGTGTCTATCGTGTCAATCGTATGTTTAATTTCGTTTGTAAATGTCAAATTGTCACCTTCTAAGTAAAATATATCTGAATATTCTAAACATAGTTCTTTAATTAAAAATTGTTCTTCCTCGTTCAAATGTTCAATTCGCAATTGATTTTCAATTTCAAAATTTCGGTCTGTGTAATTTTGATTTTTATTTACTGTGTTTGTATTTAATAAACTTGAATTTTTAATGGGCTCTAATTTTAAATCATCGAAATGTATAATTTTTGGAATTTCATTCGCATTAATTATTGATGTTAAAAATTCTCCTTTTTCATTAATTTTTACAAGAGCATTTGGAATTCGTACTTTGTCTTTTTCTTGACCGCTTAAAATAGCGTCCGTACTAGAGAGATTACATTGAATTTTAAATATTTGCTCAGTACGAGGGGCGATCGAAATGTTATTTTTAATAATTTTGGTTTCTAAATTTGGTGGCGTGTTTTCTTGTTGTTCGTAATCGTCAGTAACTTTAAATAGTGGGACAGTTTTAAAATTGGTTATGAGTTGTCTGTTTTTAATGTCGATTATACAATTGTAGTGTTCTAAAAAATCAGAACCTAATAGTCCGTCAAATTCTATGTCAATGTCATGAATATATACTTTATGAGGGTCCGAATCTGTAAATGGTATAAGTGTTGACTCTTTGATAAAAATTCGTTCATCCGTTATTCCCTGTATAATAACATTTTCCGAAAATCTTTTAGTGTAATTCTCACAAGTTCTGGGTTTAAATATCGAAAGTCCTGCGCCTGTATCGATTAAAATTTTGAATGTTTTGCTAATATCTTTAATATAATATAAATTTTTTGAATTTACAGTTAAGAGGTTTTGATCTACATGAATTTTTTGTCTTTGGGTTGTTGGTTTTTGTTGCATTTTATAATTTGAATTTTGGTTGTCTCCGAATCTGGAGGGTGGTCTTGATGGTCGAGGATGTGAAAATCCTGATTCGTATTTTGTTCTGTCGGATCGTTAGGGTCATGGAATTGATGAGCAGTATCATCATATCTGTTATAGTTCTCATATGGTGAATATTCTTCACAGTATTGGTTTTGAAAGTTATATGGATGAGCGGTATCATCCGGATAATATTGTGGGGTTATTTCTTGCTGATGAGCTGTATCGTCATATTCGTTATGTTCACAATAATTTTTATTCATATGATGAGTTTTTTGTTGGGTAAAATTTGGGTTTGGCCTAATAATAGATGGTCGTTGTTGCGAATAGTTAGGGTTTGGTCTTATAGCAGAGGGTCTATTTTGTTGAAACTGTTGGAAATTTTGATTTGTTTGAGGTCTGACGTTATTAGCATTAAATGGTTGACGTGGTTGAAAATTATTTGAATTTTGCGAAAAATTCGGTGTGTAATTTGGCGTGTAATTTGGTCTAGTCTGAAAAGTTCCGAAATTCTGTTGGGTACTCCTACATTCGTTAGAAGTATGGCCAATTCTTTTGCAGTTGTTACAAATTTTCTTATTTGGAAAATTTTGAATATTAGTGGGTGGTCTGTTAGTTCTATTAAATTTTTGTGTTTCAAAATATGATAGTTGTAGCTCTCGTTTTATTCGGGCGACAGCTTGAAGCATATCACTCGGGTTACTTGCTCTAATAATGGAGCCTAATTTGGGGTCTAAACCTGTTAATAACGTGTTTAGAGTCATAGTTTCAATCAGGGTACTTTGCGCTGATTTTTGTTCTGCGGTAAGCGGTTGCTTTTGTATTGCCGCATGCATTTTTGCGTTGTGAGTCGGTAGTCTAGAGACGAAATTTAGTGCAGACTCATTAGAATTTTGGCTAATTCTTTGTAGGTCTTGAATTAAAGCTGTGAGATCTCTAGAATCTCCAAAATGCGTTTCTAGTAAATACTTAATCTCATCCCAAGTGGATGGATTACGGGAATTAATTAACTCGGCGGCTTTGCCTCTGAGCTTATTTTTTACGTGCAATGTTAATAAAATTGTTTGGTTATCGATGGCCATATCGTAAGCACATCTTACTGCATTGAGAAAAGTTTGAAGGAAAATTTGATTTCCATCAAATTCAGGTACTATGGAAAACATTTCCGATAGCCTATACGGTTCAATATGTTCTTCAGCCATTTTTTGGTTATTAAATTATCAAATATTTTATAAAAACAAAATAAAAAATAATAATTTTAAAATTAAAAGATTTCAATGATGAAAAAATGTATTTCGTTTCACTGGTTTATATCAGTTATTCGTACGTATTGTACGTAAAATAAAAATATACACAAAAAAATTGTATAATGGGGTAAGCGAGATTCTTTGCGACTTACCAAGTTGTCGATTTCATTCGTCGGCTAGGGTCCACTTCCAGTGAGGCAGATCCGTGTTCTGGATAGGGTTGTCCTGGCTGATGTTGAATATCGTGGAGAAGAGGTCCGCAGACAGTGAGGCAAGGTCCGTGTTCTATCTGGGTGTCCTTCTTCTTTTCTTCTTAAAACTAGGTTGCTTTTTCTTTCTTGTTTATTCTTCTTTAATTATTTCTTCGTGAATTATTTCTTCTTATTTCTTGAAACTTCCTGTTTCTTTCTTCTATTGGTTCTTTCGCTTAGGAATTGGAATTCCACAACTCTAGTTAGGCAATGTCCGTGTTCTAAAGTTGCGCGAAAATCCGCACGACTGCGCCAATTTTTATATCACTTTTTATTTAATTAACTTTTTAAAAACAATTTATTTTTAATTTACGATTTTGAACACTTTGCTATGTCAAAAAAGGAGTAACCGACTTTATATAATTTAATTTAGACTTGTTCGACGTTTACTCGACGACTAATTGAATATTACTATATTTGCCGATTACTATATTTGCCGATTACTTGTGGAGCGATTACTATATTTGCCGATTACTGATGCTACCAATGGTTGTTTCTCTATTTAAAACATTTCTGTATGCTGATGCTGCAGGAATGTTCTAAGAAGTGTTTTTCTCAAGCTTTTAGCAAGTTGCAATAATTGCGATAAAATACAATGTAGGTTTATGATAAGCACGAAAGGTTTTTAGTTACGCGATAACCGCAATGACTTTGGTATACTCTTTTCTGGACATAACATCCTGTATGCTAATGGCCTGTTACAATGTATATTACAATATTATAAAATACAATATTAATCTAAGTCTTAACCTAATATAAGAGAGGATTCTATATAACATATATATATATATATATATATATATATGCTTATAAAGTGGCATATAAAATTGTTAACCGAATTACGTGATAATTTAGAGGCACTTTGTTGATAGTGCTAGTATTCTGATATTACATATCCATCACTTCATATTATGTAGGGTCCAAACCATCCATAATGAATAATAGTCATCATTACTCGGGTGCCAAGGATAAAATAGCTTTCCTTTCAGTTCACAAATAAATTAGACAATATTCTTTGCGTCATTCTTTGCGTAATAAAATAAATTCATCAAAATAATGGTAGACGACTAATAAAATTGATTAAATTATAAGGAGAAGAAAATACATTAATCTAATTTAACGAATGTCTCTTGTGGGTATATCAATCAATTTTAATATATGTGTTTTCCGTTAAAGCCATCTTGTGAAATCCGTTCAAATATAGCAGTTAACATTTATATTTAATGATATGAATAAGTATTTTCAGGAACTATTATGTTTATTATATTTTATGTTTGTGTTAGCTGTAAAAGGAAGAAATAAGTTTTAATCTCGATTTAAAGTGACTTGATATTAAATTCTATGAATTACGCTTATTTAAAAATGTTTAATATTATCATATTATCAACTTCCTTAACCATAGTGGTTACGTGTTAAGTGTTCGTAGTTAAGTGGTTAAGTGTTCCTAGTAAAAATATTCTTAGGTTTATAGTGAAATATAATAAACTAGTTTTGACTTTTAACATTTTCTAAAATATGTATATACGAACAGCAGTCGTATAAGAATAATGTACACATCCCCTTATCGTTCCCACTTTAAATTTTTGATGTGAAATTTAGTCAGCTTCTAGATCTGAAAATAGTTTAATGGACATTTTAAAACGTAGAAATAGTCGAAGCTCGGAGGGTTAATATCTGGAGAATAAGGTGGTTGGATTAATGTGAAAATATGGTTATGCAGTACAAAACGGCCGCCACACTATGGGACTACTTTCACTGATTTCTTTTCAACCAATACTGTGCTACTACTCAAGAATACTCAAAGATTTACTCATATTTCTGAGTAAATCTTTCACATTCACAATCAACTTTTTATAAATATCTTGTACATTTATATCGAGTAGTACATCATTTTTTGTTGATCAATGGCATTAAATGAATTTTACAACTCTTGTTGATTCACGATATCGAAACAATATACAGTATATATTAGTATGTGGAAAAGTCGTACTATTATGCATATATAAAATACAAATTACTCTTACACACGTGCACTTTAAAACTATAATATATATCAGAACGAATATATATCTACAATAAATATTTGAACCGCACTTAATTTTGATAGAGATTTTACTTTTCCGCACTCCACTATGCGCGGAAAAGTAATGTAATCATGTAAACATTTTTCTTTTGCGTTTATTTTTCGTTTCTCGACCTAAAAGCAAAAAAAAATGGATTTTAAACTATTTTGTGTGCGTTTTTGTCGTTGTCGTCAGTGTCTTCATTATCGTTGTTGTCGTCGGCGTTAATAAAATTTCTTGTTAGCACAATAACTCAACTAAATCGTGTCGGATCGATCAGGCTTTGACTGATTCTGATCGGGGGCGTCTCTCAGACGACGCCTATTGATTTTGAGGTGAATAGAATACACTCTACCATGTTCATGGGTCATGAGAAAGCACACTGCTGGACTATTTGAGAAATTTTTTTTGTTAGCACTTAATTAAATCGGGATTATGTCGGATCGATCGGGTTTCGACTGATTCTGATTAGGGACGTCTACCAGACGACATCTATTCATTTTGAGGTGGATAGGACACACCCCACCCTGTTCATTGGTCATCAGAAAGCACGAGGGTGGACTATTTGAAAAAAGTAAAACTGTCGCATAAAACACATTTTATGTATTTATGTGCTGGTTTATTTCTTCGCGGCAACTCAATTTTGAGATAGAGATGTTCTACGTGCGGAAAAATCCATTTTAAGGTTTTAAAACTGTTTATTTTATTTCTTTTTGAGGATGGGAAATGGTGCGTAAGCCCAGCAATTTTCAAAATGTTGCCTATATTATTCTTGATATAACCTAAATTTGCTTAGATTGTGATTTATTTGATGAAGTCATTTGGATTCAACTTAACTGCATTTTTGTCGCTTTTCTTTAAGATATAATCTAGGTATAAATATTCGAGAGCATTCAAACACCTAAATAAGTTAGCCTGGTGCTTCACTATTCTTTATATATAAAAGAGGAAGACGTAATCATGTGACAATCACGATATTCAGTTTTTAAGGAACCCATATTAGAGGAATCGTTAACTAACCAACGAATACATATGTAATACGAAATAAAAATTAGTTTATTTTCCATGGGGATTTTTATACTATTTATAGCTAATTTTTTAATCATTTGTTCTAATTACCTATTTAATTCACTAATTTTTCGTCAACTTTTATTATCATATTGTGTGGAAAGTCGATTTGATTTCGCCATTCATTGCTTGTTAAAATTATGAGCATGCGATGAGTTGGCAGAAAGAAACTAATGGTATGGAAATGGGAAAGAAAATATTAAGATGTATGAAGGGATTAGTATTGAATAATTTACCGCTTAAACATTTACCGGGGCATAATTGTTTCATCAATCCTTTACTTTTATAATCGAAATTTGTTCATTTTTTAACGAGTTACGAATATATTTACATTTTTTATAATTTTGATTGTGTGGCTAATAGCCAATGAAATGAATAAACAGTTTGTTATTGATTTTCCTAAAATGGAAAATTATTCATGAAGTTAATTAATCTTGTACAATTACGTTTATATCTTTAGATAGCTTTGAAAAAATTACACTTGCCTTTATCGTTTTTCCAATCCCTCGTCACTGTTAAAGGGAAAGCAGCTGTATAAGGTATCTCAATGAGGTAAGGCAAGTTTTCTGTGTTGTAAATGTAAGTGCCTACAGGGGTTGCTTTTCTAAAAAGTTTTGGGTCTGGTAAAGCAACAGCTTAATATTAGATTTAAACTTTATAAGCACTCTAAATATGTAATTAAGAGGGGATCGAGAAATTTCAGATTTTGTAAATTGTTAGGTATTTTATGAGATGTGAAGTAGTTTCCAAATTATAACTTAATCAAGTGTTCTATATTAGTATAGTCAAATTTATCACCCATGAGTTTAAAACCCAGGTGAAATAAATTAAACTTTGAGTTTTAAATTTTCATACTACTGAAATAAGGAGATTATTATACTCCATCCATCTGCAAATGCCTTATATAATAAGGACTAAACAAATTAGGTCAAAACAGCTATTCTCTTGGCTATATTCCAAACGCTCAGCGCTGAATTAAATGAAAAAAATTGTCGAATTTTGTCTAACAGAGTTAGAACTAAAATACAGTGATTCAGATTGTTCCAAAACCACAAGGAAGATGCAAAGTGTCACCTATCTCGGGATACCGCTAACTGCAGACCGGTTTCGATCTTATATTGGGTCTCGTCAGTGCAGTGGAAGCGAGTATACCTTTGACAGATGAGGCTCACATCTAGTAGAGGTTGGTACGTTCCACCGCAGTAGAACGTACCAAATGCCATCTCTTAATAATCTAAATCGGAGTAAAAACTTGAGAACATCAATATAATGCAAAGTTTTTACTTCGCAGAGGGTAATTTTCAAACTACTGAAATATTCAGTATTCAGTACTGAAATATTCACTATTTCAGTAGTTCGAAAATTACCCTCTGCGAAGTAAAAACTGTGCATTATATTAAATTTTCATAATTTAAACCGGATTATATTACGATGAATTTACATGAGTTTATACAATGTTTTCGCAAATGGCAGCACTATTACGCACTTCTCGTAGCATCTGTTCTGACTTTTATAGTCACGTAATTTATTGTTGACAATGAACCTGAGTTTAAGTATTTTTTTTGTTTACTTTTTTATAATAATTATGATAGTTTAATTTGAATGTAAATTATTAATCTACATCTATATACATTTCTTTAGCCAGTTAACTAATAAATTGGCTAAATAAAATAAAATTTTCAAGTCAATAAAAGAAATCAATAACTGCAAGACTTATGTTTAGGTAACGTAGGTTAAAATGGACTTCATATATAAATTTGACGTGAAAGTTGTGCCAGATATGCCAGAATTTGTAGTAGAGTGAAGAGAAATATAAAATTATTGTTATTAAATTTTATTACAAAATATATCTGTTCCATTACTAACTTATTTTATAATAACTGACAGTAAAAATTTAATAACAACTGCTCAGATTATTATCGATTAGTATACTATCATAAAAAATCTAAGCATTATACATGAATAATGATAGTGAATTCATGCGCGCCTCTGCTTTACAAAGTACTGTTTATGAAATATTAGAATTTATTTTGTAATGTGAATTAATACAATAATACAACCTTAACAATAATTTAATGTTTCTCTCCATTATACTGCAAATTCGTATATTTGACACAACTTTCACATCATATTATTTCACATAAAACGTAGAATAAAAATTAGATTAGAAAAATATATAGTAGATTAATTTTTAATTGTATAGACAGTACACAAATAAAATAAAAATTATGGCGTACATGTTTATGTGTTTATCTGATATCCTAACCTCAATAGGTCGAATAGCATTTCTTGAGAAAACTTCAGATAGTTACCTTAAAATAACATATAATCTTTTGGGAACCATTCACGGATATAGGTGGGAAGATTTTTGGTTAAAAAACGAGTTTTAGTCTCAGAAACGTTCTCAAATGTGTTCTGAGACCATTCCTGATGCTAGAGATGCTTCTAGACTCGGAGTGAAAAATGAAGCAGAGAAACAATGACCTCTTGTGTCTTGAACATCTTGCTCTTGCACCAATAATAAATTGGGCAAAATGGTCCGAAGGAAATCCAAATAAATTTATCCAGTCAATCAGCTCTCAATAAAATGCGGTGTTATCAATATGCTGTTCACCACTTCACACTATATATTAAGGGAGAACTTGTGCTGGGAGTTTTTATAGAGAACGGAGACAGAATTTTTGTAACCCCAAAAGAGTAAACGTCTAAAATTTCACACTCCTCTGCGAGTGAATTGGGTCTCATTCTTGAAAATAACTCTGGAGAAAGTTCTTGTACGATGCATTATCTAACAGCTGAACGCAAGACGTGCGACTTAATTCATTGTTCGAGACGCTGAACCTTTTGGATGTAGTAGGGATGCAACCCTTCCGCTTTTAATGCCCTCCATACATTAAGGAACACCTAGTGCGTGTGCTATTTTTCTAGTGCTTGACAAAAGATTTTGCTCTACAATCTCCATAATGTTTTATTTGGCCGGTCCAACTGTTCGTTCTACATAACTTCCAGGGAATCTTCCATGTTTCGAAATGAATTAGGAAACAATTGTGGTGAAAATGTGGCGCGACGGTACTCGTCGGTTAGGCAATCTCTGATATTTCCAAATGGTAGCCCTTGCATCACCATCGTAAAACCCATACACGTATATGATATCAGCAAATTCAGCATTAGTAAATTGATTATGGTAAGCATCTTTGAAACACGAAGCAATTGCGAATCAATTAAAATATGAAATAGACAAAATAATAATGAAGATACTGACGACGGATACATAGATTACTATTATTTTCGATTTCACAATGCAACTGTGTATGTATTTATGTTTTTTATAGTATGGTTTTTGCTCATTCCTATTAACTAGGTAGATACGTTTTTTGTTATGTCTTAGAAGGGATACGAATCTGAAACATTTAAAACATCATCTATCAAAATGTTCCATAAATAATGACCGGACAAAATATTAGTATTGATGTGCTAAATTGTTTTGTAATTTTTTTGTCGAGACGGTTTAGATGTGCCGTCAAAATTGAGTTGCTATTCTGATATAATTTTTTTTGAACATTATGATCCCGCTAATAATTTTCCAGAAATACGATAGGTAAATATATCTTTTTGTCAAAAACGAGACAGACAGATTTTTACAGGCCCTGCATTTTTTCAAACTAAGTAGAAGGCATTTTCACAAATCCTAGGTGAACTTATCTATTAAATTTTATTCGATTCGATACTGCAGAGAATAGCTCTTTGAATTGTCAGACCAAATGTATATAACACTCTGCTTCTTAACCAACGGCCAAGAAATGTTTTCCTTGTTGATCTAGACTTGCCTAGAGGTGCTCTGTCTTATATAAGACTATGACACATTTGCTCGCGAATCACCCTGTATAAGGACAGGCTCGCTTCTAACGATGATAATTATAAGTTAGCAAAATTATGTATTAAACGATTCTCTTGATTCTCTTGTAAATACAAAGGCAAGACGGTAACAGGTGTCAAGTAGCCATGTAGAGACAACAGCTTGGTTCAATATGGGGATTAAAACGAGATATGTACTACAGAGAAATTCAGTGTGAGTTTCGAGGATCTTTTTAAAATGGAATTACCAACAACACAGGTATTTTGGGGGCTCTCAGGAGGAATTAGTTATTTACAATCACGTTTTAAGTTACTTTTAAATTCAATATAATTCCCAGAATCGTCTGAAAATTATTACTTAAAACTGAAAATAAGGGTAGTATAATGCATCCCCATTGAAATAAGCAGTTTACTATCAATCAGACATCGTGGAATTCTAACAATTGTCAAGCGTACAATACATGATGGAAAAATAGTTTACCATATTTCTTCTTCATTTTAGAATATGTTTACCATTTCTTAATTAATTGATTTACCGAATAAGTATTTTTCATATATTCCTATCATCTCTTCTGCATTTTTTTGCCAGAGTAAATATGGAACGTTTTAAAAACTACACTATTTTTTCCTTGGGGGTAACTATATTCAGTGATGATCTCATATCATTTTAAGAAAACAGAATATATTCACTTTTTAAAGTATGCGCCTCTACTTTGTATATTTTCTTGCTGTCATATGTATTTCAGAAAGCGTACGTTGAAAAAAATATTCAAATATGTGTTTCTGTATATGAAAAACGGTTATAAATTTATAGACGTTGGTAAAATATGATAGTCTTGTTCATATTTCTTCTTCAAGTTAGGTACGGAAGACAAAGCAAAGTAGAATTATTTTTGGGGCCATAAGTTGTAGGTTATATCGTTAATATTATGCTGTAAGTTGTATTGGTAATATTATCAAAATTGAGAGTAACTTATACCCTAGTGTTGGCGATAGGCATTTCTAGCGACTTGTCTGACGAGCAGATTACAGATCAGTGACAGCGCCAGGGGCAGGCCTGGGTGGGCACGTGCATACTCAATCAGTAACAGTGCCCACCCAAGTGCCCACCCAAAAACTTTACTAGGTATCTACAAAATTATAATATGAAACAAAATATAAATATAAAATATTTATTACTACTACTTCAAAATTTTAAAATGAACAAAGTGTTAAAATTAACAATATTTTATAGCTATCCGACATGCTGAATAAATACAGATTGGCATTCAATGATATTTATAAATTATGTACAATATATATCACAATTCCTGTATCAAGTGCGGCATCTGAAAAAATGCCTTTTCATGCCTGAAAAGGTTAAATACTTATTTAAGAAATAAAATAAAACGAGAGATTAATTAATTTGATTGTACTAAATATAGAGAAAAAAATAGTTAAAATCTTGGATTTGGATAAGATTGTTGAGCAATATGCAATAAAACTGAAATAGTTTTATTAATATTTTAACTTTATTACCGAATGTACTACTAATTTCTTTTGTAAATTGTGTTTATGTTAAGATATTTATATCTTTGTATTGATTGTATTGGTAATGACCCCCCCTCCCCGACACATCCCAAATATGTGCCCAACCCAAAAATTTTGTACCAGTTTGTGCCCACCTATTTTAGAAATCCTGGCGCCGCTACTGCTACAGATTGTAGAAGTAGAGTAAAGTTAGACTATAAGCCTAGATCACAGCAATCACCTAGGTTCTAATGCGGCACACACAATCACAGTAGGATCTAATGTGGCTACTCCTGCTGTTTCTTGCTGGACACTTTTATTCTGCATTGTCTCTTGTATCAGAGTCCATAGGTCCTCGATAGAATCCTTCCATGTAACTGTCAGTCTTTGATTTTTCTTCACCAATTAGCTGGAACCTCTCACATGCTATGGTTGATATACTCTATCATGTGTTCTCACTAATATGTCATCTCCATATGGGGGTTTCTCATTTCATTAATGTCTCATATGTCATTGTCATTTAAACATTTGGTCCTGTATGAACTGTTTCTTCTGTCTCCGGATCTTCCAACAATGGATATGCAACAAATCTCTAGAGTGGTAGAGGAGCTCCTACCATTTTAGTGATTTGTTGTATATCCATTAACTTTTGCATATCCTAGCGAGTGACGTGTCTACGCAACAGAAAAGATGAGGTCGTATTAGTGTCGTATATGTTTCTACCATGTATTATGTTATGCATCGATTGATATTGTAAACTAATGGCAGTAAACTGATAATAAAACTCTAGCATTATATGTGACATTTTGTCTTTTACCTAAAATATAATTTGTTTTGTTGTATACGTACACATAATTACAATTAAACTTCTATTTTTCTCTTCTTTATAAATAAATTTTTCCTTATATTTAAGTAAAACAAAATTATTTAACCCTATGACAGGGATGACGTTTCATGGAGTGGAGATAGATATGCCATTACTTCCATTACTTTCATGTTGATGCTTTACAGGGTATGAAAATAATGAAACAAAAATACACTTCTTTTGACATAACGTCCAATTCAATAATGCCTTTTTGTGCATTATATTGCTGTACATTGAACTTTTCTGGACTCTTTTACAAGTATAATTTATGAATCAAGTTTATTGCGACCTTAAAAGTTCATCAACTCCTTAATGCTCATAATTTTAATAGAAAGATATATTAAATTGTGTATTAAGATTAATGTAAATAAACTATTTGTGAATTATTAAATATAATACACTAATTTCCATAATATGGTATATGTACGTCAGTCTTGCTCACTTTGGCATCGATTATTCGTGTGAAGAAAGTATGCAAAGCGTATGACCGTACAAAAGAATAACAAATTACTGAATCTTAATAGCAGGTCTCGAAATAACAGCAGTTTTTCACATTCAAAAAGGGAATCGTTTCCGATTTACATAAAGTCATGCAGCTGTCTAATTTTAAATTTACAGTGAGCACAAACCATTCTGTTACTAATATAATACTTTAATACAATATCAATATTTAGTATTATTCATTTTGAATTTATTCTTGATATTAGTTTACCATCTTGTGTACTATTTTAGAAACAGTTGTTAAAAAATGGTATACCTCAAGGGTCAAATCTAAATGCCACTCCTTTTACGATAGCAGTCATTCACATTGCGTCTAATATATGTTTCCTCATTGAAAAATATACATATATTGATGACTTAATCCTGTTTTCTATCGGTACCTCAATCCAAATTTTACAAAGAAATATACAGCAAGTCATAATAGATTCTAAAGACCGAGAATATTCTTCCGAGGATTCTGTTCCTCGAAAATAACAGCAGTACACTTTTGCAGAATTAAATACTCTCATTAAAGTCCGAGACTAGTCATAAAAGACATTCTGTTACATAATGATTATAAAAAAGTTTCTAGGGATAATTTTTGATAAAAGACTGACCTGGCATGACATGTTATCGATTTAACAGCCAGATGTAAGAAGGTGATGAATGCGATAAAATGTCTAAATCTAAACTGGGGTGCTAATAGAGAAGTAATATTAAAGTTTTATTCCAATTTAGTTCACTCGAGAATAGGTTATGCAAGTGTAGCGTACTCATCAATATTTAATTCTACACCCAACATATTAAAAAGTATATTTCACAGTATTTTAAGGTACGCTTTGGGGAAATCCATATTTACATTCCATATTTACATTGCAAAGGTCTCAATGCGACAAGCTTAAGAATATTTACTGCGCACCTTGGGGGTGGTCCGAAATCGCAGTTTTGAGACTTGTTTCTGTTATTGACGAGCTGTACATGGAAAATTATTTTTTGGAGGTCGTTGTGGTATTTATAATACCACAACAATGTAACATACGTTAAACATTTGACTAAATATAATTTTACAGGTGTTTGACATAACCTAGGAATTTAAACTATTATGAGTGAGAAACTATATAGCCAAACATCTCGAAAACCATCAATATTTTCGTAGAAATATCAACATAACATAACATCCATTTTTCATGTCGAAGGCGGTATAACTTTTAGGCGAGTAGAATGAGGGCGTATTTCACAAAAATTAATCCTGATAATAATATCAAACCTTAATATATTGAAATTTCAATTTGGTGAAATAACTGAACCTTTATGCCGGAAGGATTTGCTAAAATTTACAACATTAATCTGAAAATATTTTCTCATGCTTCTCTATTAAAGTCGCATTTTAAAGCCCCTATAGATTTGAGGAAAAGACATACGAATAGAGCAAATGTTAAGAGCGGCGTGTGTAATTCAGACCATCATTGATAATAATGTCATTTGCTTATGATGCGGAGCATTTTGGAAGCGACAGTCAAGAGAGGAGACATTTATCTTTAAAAGTGTCTTATAAAATATGTACATCAGCTCGTACGAAGTATTACTCAGGTATACTCTCAACAGTATCCTTAAGGACGGGTAAATAATAGACAGCTTGAAGTTAGGTACAATTTTTAATTAATTTTAAGAACACAGTACAGTACACTATGAAATGTGGTGTACAATGTGACCTCAAATATATATAGGTTCATATTAGTTTTAATAAACTCGGCCATGATTCATAGTGTTTGCTTCTCAATGGATATAAGCTATTCGGGGATAAGTTAATTATTCCGAAACCATAAACAGACAAATTGCTTAAGGTTTTAAAACAACTATTATTAACTGTTAATACAAATTCTTTTAATAGAAGTGGAATTTACTTTTCACTGAAACTAGAAATTTGGTTATATTTTTCCATAAATAAATTAGATACATACATATCCAGTAAAATTTCCAGCAACTTGAATACATTGTTTAGTAACCTAGGAATTATTTTTAATAAATATGATACTTGTTTAGAGGGATATATATATATATATATATATATATATATATATATATATATATATATATATATATATATATATATATATATATCTATATATATATATATATATATATATATATATATATATATATATATATATATATATATATATATATATATATCAATGGAATCAATAGAATCGTTGGCGGGCAATCTCAGGTAAAGTTCTTGTTAAAATTTAAAATGCACTTAGTTTTGTGTCTGTGAGTAGCATGGGTAATATTTTATTTAGGCCATCAATCATCATTTGCTCCAATTATCCCGAACCTGCCTCGGATATATCATACATGCGTCGCTAGTGAGGGTGATGAGATACGACGCGCTCTAGACTGATTATGTTGCGTTTCATTAAAATTTCATGTAAATGAAAAAATTAACTTTGCATAATGCGAAATATATAAAATAATAGGTGTAAATATAATCATAAATATTTAATGAATAAATAATTTGAACACATCAGAGAAAATGACGAGTTTAATTGACATTAAAATGTGTTGTCGTGTAATGTACTTTAAAAGAAGTATACTAATTGTGGTATCTATTTATAGGGTTACACGTTACACATTACACATTAAATTTTCGATTTTTTAAATGATAATATTTAGAGAGGAATAAACAGTTACCTGTTGATTCCCAGCATAATATTTACAATCTGTATCAAACACTTGTTAATTCTCTATTTATTATTTAAAGATGTTTATTTGCTTTCCAAGTAGACATTCAGATTTTAGTTTTATTTTAAATGTGACAATAGAAACACGATATTTCCAAGTAATTTGTTTTACGAGTTGAAGCTTGGTCATTCCGCTACACAGGATGCCAGGAATATCAGTCAGGTTTTTGTGGAAGGGGGTTCTAACGAAAGATCTATCCGTCGTCTGTTTACAACATTTAGGAAGGAGATACGACCTTCGAAAATCAATCCTATGATGACCTTCAACATCGATTGATGACGAATTTATTAAGGAAGATTTTATTATGTTTCGTTACATACTGTAAATAAATTAAAGGAGTATGGCTATAACACAAGGAAGGTTTGGAAGCGCTGTTTCAGGTAATTGTAGAAAATGAAATTGAGAAATGGGATCGAGAAACCGTTATTTGTGCTAGAGGCCCTTTAACTTTATTGCACGACTTTGATCTAAATTTTTTCTTAGCAGTGCTATCTGAAATATTCCCACATTCCGAAAGTCTGTTTAAAATTCTACAGACAAACATATCAGATATTAGTTACTGCAATAAAAAGATCGCCCATTTCAAATCACATATTCAAAAAATGAGAAACGAGTTTAGTGACATTTGGGACCGTATGGACAGATCTGTATTAGAAAATCAACCACCAAGTAAAATAATGCGTTTGGATTTAATTCCGGAAGAAGATAAGAAGAGAACCTACGCACGATTGTTTTATGAAATTTTGGACGTTGTTACTTTGAACATTAGTGAACGGTTTAGTGAAATTTCTAAACTGAAATTCTTAAATCTAGATTACACACAATTTAGTTCATTCGTGAAACGTTTTCCTGACGAACTTTCAGTGATTTATAGTGATTTCGATATGAAAAAGAGCACTGTGTTTGAGCTTCACCAATATATTATGTCCCTTCAATCATCTTCTGTTTTGCCGCAGTCACCAAAACTGTGTCGTTTAATTTTGAGTATTCCTGCCACAAGCAGTTCCGCGGAAAGACCATTTTCATGTTTAAAGAGAATGAAGACATATCTGCAGAATTCTCAAAAGCAAGAAAGACTGTCAGCTTCAGCATTAATAAATATTCAGTGTGCCTTGTTAGAAGATATGAGATCGTCTCCAACATCTGAAGAAATAGTGATAGACGTTTTCGCTGGATAAACAAAAATTGAAGAATTGATCTTCATTTTAAAAATTAGGATATATACCTCGGCATAATAGGTTAGTGTCTTTTTTATTTTTATCATTTTCATATGGCCTACCATATATATGACTATACCTCTTCCCCTTATAAAATTTGTATCACATTCCTATATTCTTTTCTCACGCTACGCCGCTGAGTATGGCTATTAAATCTTACTACATATTCTCTAGATCTGTCTCCTAGAGACTACCACTTTTATTGGAGTTTGGACAACTTTCAGCGCTCAGGTCGCACTATGCTCACGATCAGTGGCGGCTCGTGATGAAATAAAACGGGTGTTCTGCACAGGGCCGATTCTAGGGTATTGGCCGCCCGCGTGAAAAATTCAAACGTATCCAAACTACTGGCGTAGTCTGTACAGTAGGCGTTGCAAAAAAATTGCGCCGCAGGTGAAAATTTTGAAAATATTCTAGGTCACGTGTTTTCCTCATACTTCAGAATTTTTATGTAAAATTAGTTTATACAAAAATATAGACTTTTACAAGAAAAATTTTTGGAATTTAATACCTTTTTGAAGAACATTCATGTTTGCCGTCATATTCTTTGGTTAAGAGAAAAACCAAAAAATAGATAGAAAATATATGTATATGGGACACGTTTTTAGTGTTTTTCACAATAGGTAATAGCAAAATAAAGTAACATGTACAGTATGCATGATGTTGTCACAGTCACACTAACGGTACCGCCGCCAGCTCTCATTCGAATGTACTATTCAAGTTAGTAGTTAGTAAAATGTACTGTATAAACCATTGATTTATACGACGTGTTGATAGATGGCGCGCGGAATTTCACCGACCGGGCATTACACTATTCAATGATAAATCTCGCACCACGGCCGGTCGGCCGCCCCTTGATTTGGCCGCCCGCGTGCCGGGCACGCGCTGCACCCCCGCTAGGATCGGCCCTGGTTTTGAAAATATCTACGCACCTATTTTTTGAAAGTCAATTCAATCCTGCGATCTTTCATAGAAGCAAACTTGTCTATAATCTTCTCGTTGAAGCCATCAATTTGTGAAATAAATATTTTTTCAATGGAAAGCTTCGATAGAGCTGTCAAACGATCCTGGGACATTGAATTTCGAAGGAAGGTCTTGATTCTTTTTAAAGTCGAAAAGCATCTTTCAAAAAAGCTAACTAAGCAAAATACGGTTATGGCTTTCATAGTTGGGATGCCTTTTGTACAGTCGATATGGCACCCTTATAGTATACATTCTAAATACCTTACTTACGTTTCTCTAGAATGGCTGTTATCATATGAATGAGTAATCCCCGTAAATACAGTTGTCATACCCGAATAGATTCAACGATTAATTAAATAATTAATTTTAAAACATATTTCTTAATCTATTTCTTATTGGAAAACAAAAGTAAGAGTGAAAGCAAGAGATTTGGTATTCGTGGAAAACACCAGTTTTCCACGAATATCAACAGATTACACTTCTCAGCACGCATTTCACCAATCTAGTTGGGTTGGGGTTTAATTATCGGAAGATGCAGAAGAAATAAGGAGTTTATACTCCAACCCATCTGCAAATGCCTTATATAATAAGGACTAAACAAATTAGGTCAAAACAGCTATTCTCCTGGCTATATGCCAAACGCCGAGCACTGAATTACATGACAAAATTTATCGTATTTTTGTCTAACAGAGTTAGCACTAAAAATACAGTGATTGTCCCAAAACCACCACAAAAGATGCAAAGTGTCACCTATCTCAGGACATCGTTAACTGCAGACCGGTTTCGACCTTTCTCTCTTGGGTCTCGTCAGTGCAGTGTAAACGAGTATACCTTCCACAGATAAAGCTCACATCTAGTACACGTTACTACGTTCCACCGCAGTAGAACGTACCAAACGCCATTTCTTGGTAGTTTCGAACAATCTAAATCGAAGTAAAACTTTGCATTATATTGATATTGGAAGACGATTAAAATCTATTTCTCATTGAATTAAATTCTAATTCGATTACAATTTGTTTCAGTCAGTCTTAAATATTGATCAATACAGTAATAAAATATTGTGCTTGTAAACAATTTGATCGTGGCTCACAATAATTAATAGAATGCCATTTGTTGCTGATTATGTACTGCATTTAGGTACGCACAATTAAACTGTAGTATTGTATTGCAAATAAAAACGAGCAACCTTATTAGATGCGAGGAACTAGGTATAATACGAGTAAGTAAATAAATATTTGCTTCCAAGACGTTCCATTAATTCTAATTGTTTTAAATATACCTTTAATTAAGACACTCAAACAATATTAAAGTTAATGTACGTATTATGAACAGGTATTTTTAACACGGAAGCTATTTAACTTTCCTTGTAAAAATTGTACTACAGGCTGTATGGCGTTTGTTTCACAAAGACAAATCGTCATACATCTGCATTATTATTAAACACAATTATTAACTCAGAATATCGTTACTAAATAGTTTTAAATTCTAAATTTCGCAGTTATCGAGTAAATTATGCAGAGGATTATTATCCCTTAACATATACAAATTATTTAGAATTCACCGCCAAGGGAAAAAGAGAAAACATTCTTTTTACGTGTAAAAATACGGATTATTAAAACAGAAAGTATTTATTTATTACTGGTCCCAGTTCGTCATAGCGAACCATTGCAGAATAATATTGTAAATTGATTATGCTGGGGATATCGAAATATCGTGAATATAGGACTTTCACCTAAAACTGTTTATTTAAAAACTGTATACCTTTGTAAGGAATTTAAGCATGATATATCTCTATACATTAATAAAATTATAGGTAATCAAAAAGGAAACAGTTTTAAATCCTTAAAACGGACTTTTCCGCACGTAGAACATTTCTATCTCGAAATTGAGTGGCCGAGAAAAAATAAACTAACACATAAATGCAGAATATGTGTTTTATGCGGTAGTTTTACTTTTTTCAATTTTTCTCAAATAGTCCACCATCGTGATTTCTCATAGCCCATGGACAGGGTGGGGTATGTCCTATTTACCTCAAAATCAATAGATGTCGTCTGGTAGACGTCACTAATCAGAATCAGTCGAAATCCGATCGATCCGACACGATTCAATTGAGTAATCGTGCTAACAAAAACGATTTCTCAAATAGTCCACCATTGTGCTTTCTCATGACCCATGAACATGGTAAAGTGTGTTCTATTCAGCTCAAGATCAATAGATGTTGTCTGGGAGACGTTCCCGATCAGAATCAGTAAAAACTCGAACGATTCGACACGATTTAGTTGAGTTATCGTGCAAACAAGAATAAATGCAGACAACAACGACAACGATGACAACGACGACGATAACGATAATGACACACGCACACAAAATTGTTTAAAAACCAACTTTTTTTGTTTTTAGGCCGAAAAATGAAAAATATACCCTAAAAATCTTTTTTACACTATTACATTACTTTTTCGCGTATAGTAGGGTGCGGAAAAGTAATAAACGAGAATTCTGTCACAGACATTACCTGTAATCATTACATCAGATGGTGCTAATGTCAGTTTATAAAATACACTATGTAGAAGACTACAACACTTAAATTGCTGAATTTTATACTGAGGCCCAAGAGGCGAAAACAGTATAACATAAATGGCATACATACACAAAAAGTGTTGATTTAGTTAAATAAACTTAACAAACTCAATTTACTGCCAGTATCATTATACTGACATTTAATTTTAAGACTAACAATAAGTTATCAATTAAAAAACGAAAAAAAAACTATTATTTTATTTTTTGTAACAAAAAGTAAGTATACACATTTGTTGAATTATTTTTATAATGATTAACTGAACATCTCAGCTGAGGGTCTCGGACCCATCAAATTTTATTTTTGGTTTTGCGTTGTTTAAAACGTAATTTATACATACAGGGTGATTCGTGTAGAATATATCATCCTTATTTTTTTAATATTAGCATTTTTTATTACGAAATATAAAACGGCACATTTTTTACATACGATATGGTAATAATTACATTAGTGTTAGTATAGGTTAGATAAAAATAAATGAATAATAATGATTTTGCTATTTCAAAATACTAAATTTAATTGCTATGATTGTTTAAAAAGTCAAATTGTGCAATGTTGGCTGTCTGACAGTAACCTTCGGCATCGATAATGTTCCTTTATTGCGGTCAGATAAAAACTTGAAATCGTACTTCGTTAAACAGTTTTTTGGTTTTTGAAGATATTTATTTAAAGTACATTTGCTATCTTTTATTTGGCAAAAGCAATGTCTGAAGTATTTATTGAATTGAACTCCGTTATTTTCTAAAATATGGTTAAACTAACTGGATGAGAAATTGTTTGATCGGATTTGGGAACAGGATGTGCATCTAAAGAGAAGTGGTTGAATTGTTCATGGCAGTTCATCCTGATCGGCAATCTATTAACCAAAGCATGGTAAGCATATTGAATCTAAATACCAATAATTTGGGCATGTTCGTGGCCTTCCTATATCTAGTCGACTTCACAATCAGAAGATGATCAGCTTAATATTTTGTTGGCAGTGCATGAAAATCATCACTTAACTAATTGACTTCTGATTTCAATATGGCAACGTCAGCAGTATTGTGAGTAAATGCAACAGCTATACAATAATGATAATTTCGTAATTAATATATTATTTTCTGATGAGGCTACCTTTATCTTCAACGGCCTTGTCAATAGATTAATTGTAAAACTGATTGTTATCGGATAACTGAAAATCCTTGATAGTTGGAGTATTATGCTCAAAATCTCCAGAAAGTTAATGTGTAGTTCGGCATAGTCAACGGAAGAATTCTTGGTTCTCATTTCTTTGACGTGAATCTAACTGGTGCAAGATATTTTCTTCGAGTTAGTCTGATTCTGGCATTAATGACTTCATATTCAGATGTAGAGGAACCTGATCTTCCGAAAAATGACTTTCTCTTTCATTAAGATGATGCATCTCCTCATTATATAACACCTGTCCACGTTTACTTAGATGAGATGTTCCCAAATCGTTGGACAGGGAGAAGAGGGCCGATTGACTGGCTAGCTAGATTACCAGATTTGACATTCCTACTTTTTGTGGGAATACTAAAAAGCACAGTATACGTTACTAGGTCGGTGAATTTAGAAGATTAAAAAGCACGAATTCGTCATGAAACACAACTTTTATCTCTTAAAGTTATTGACAATATTCGAAAAGGATTTATTAAACATCTTGACTAAGACTATAGAATTAGAATTTACAATAGAGAATATATAATTTTAAATTAAATAGCGAAGTGGTGAAATATTCTTTAAAATTAATTATGACAAATTATAACAAAATAAAAAATAGACATTCTGCAGCGATCTATGATATATTATGACATTAGGTCTCTGTATCTTAATATCAATGATATGACTGTACTTACTATACTTAAACAATGCCATTACTATATGTAAATTGTTCATATTTAAAACAATTTACGTATTTCAAAATCTGAGGTTAATGATAGACGTTAATAATTATCGAAATACTTTTTGTCTAGGTCCATGTATACCGGAAGTGTCCACTAATTAATTTTTTTAACCAGAATACTACAATTATATTCTTAAAAAAAGCTGGATAATCTTTTTGAAACATTAATTAAAAATTGATGGTGTTAAATTTGTGTTAAATTGTTTTCCAGGATGGGTACTCTTTATGCAAATATTACAACTAGTCTAAAATTTCTAGTGCGAGATGTCATCATGTTCCGAATAGTATAATGTCTGCGCTGGAATGTAAACTATTTAACTGGAAGTAGTCTTATGCAGTAAATATAAATTGGCATCAAATTGGTATTTGGCAAAGATCTTAGAAATGAAATGTGTAATCCTTAAGAACCAAAATATAAGAGAATTTCAAAATTAATTTGTTTAATTTCGGAGCATAATAATTTTACTTGTTACTAATACCACAATTTTATTATATGTTGCACTAACGGCTTACATTCATTTTGTTTTTCTATTTTCATATTCTTTGTTTCTTCACTGTTCCCTGTGAATGTATTTCTAATTTTTCTAGTCTACGTCTAAAGTGTATCTCTATCTAGCAGTGGCGGCTGGTGGAGGGAGGGCAATGTGGTAGTGCCCCCTCAACTAATCCCTTAAGTTCTCAAAGTTCTATATTTTATTAATAATTTAATTCAGGTTCTGCGTAAATCTTATCATTATGTCAATTGAAGTTCTGTTTTTTTATAAATATTTTAATTGAAATTTAATTTTAATTGGCGGTTTTGCTGGAACCGCGTAATTTGTGAATGAGGATATACTACTGCTTACAGCGAGTGTACAGCGAGGGCGACCTATGAAGTAGTCCCGCGCAACCGGGATGGTGGGAGGTGAGAAGCGTAGCACATACTGTTAAAGTTAAGTCCGTCGAATTACGTCATCATTTGGGTGAAAATCAAGTAGCCCCAAGCCAAGCGGCTTTCAGAGAGTGTGTCGAGCCACCCGGTCATGTGTCGCGCTAAATAAATTCTTAAACCTACTACATAGTTTCAATTAATGCTGTTTACGAGTTTACGGTACTATTTAATCATTACGAATAATTCAGTAGACAATTTTTTAAAATTAATAGATAACAACGACTCCACGTACGAGATAAAAATTGAAATGAAAAATTATTGATATATTATTATTATTATATAAATTATAATAACATAAATTATTAATTATAACATAAATTAATATTTCTTCATTGCTCTGCCCCTTCAGTTCTAAAACTCACGAGCCGCCACTGGACTGGGTTTCTGAAATTGATATTAGGTATTCGTTAGGAATGAATGAAGCAGTATTTAGTATATTCAGATGCATATTGGAGTAATGCAATATTACTTGCTTTTATAGTCAGTGAATATTACCAGGTATAAGTATTCTAATTTACTTCAATAATACAATATGAAAAAAAAACTAATTTAAAATAATACATCACATGAAGTTCATCATCATGAGGTCATCAGTCCTAAGACTGGTTGGACGCTAACCTCCAGCTTCTCCTATCTTGTGCTAACCTACGCATTTCGCTAATTGTGCTACATCCTACATCCCTTACTATTTGCGAGCAGTAGTCTAATCTAGGCCTATCTCTGCCTTTCTTCACTCCTATTTCTGCCTCCAAAATATCGCGGACTATTCCCCCATGTCTCAGCAAGTGGCCTACCATTCTATCTCTTCCCTTCTTTATGTTTTTCCACATACTTCTTTTCTCGCCGACTTTCTCTAATACTTCTTCGTTTCTAGCCCTATCAGTCCACTGTATTTTCATCATTCTTCGGTAACACCACATCTCAAAAGCTTCTAATTTCTTCCTACTTGCTTCCCCTACCGTCCAGGTTTCACAACCGTATAGTGCCGTGCTCCATACATACGTTCTCAAAAATCTCTTCCTTCTTTCCAAGTTTATTACCCCGGAGCATAAAAGTGCTTTCTTCTTGTTAAAAGCTACTCGACTCTGCGCTATTCTTTGTTTTATATCTTTATCGCTTCTTCCATTCCAATTTATTGTACTTCCTAAATAAGTGAAGTCTTTAACTTCCTCCAATCTTTCATTATTAATTTGTACTTTCGTTTCTGCTCTGCTCTCGCGCCCTCTGCACACTAACACTTTAGTTTTGTTTTTATTCACCCTCATTCCGTATTCCTCTGTCAACACTGCCTCCATTTCGTTCAACGCTGATTCCAATTCCTCTTTACTAGATGCTAATACTGCTATGTCATCCGCGAATCTCAGCATTTTTAGTTTCTGTCCCTGTACTTTAATCCCGAAATCCACTCTATCTTTTATGACATTAATCGCCTCTTCGATGTACAGATTAAAAATTAGTGGTGATAGCGTACATTCTTGTCTTACTCCTTTCCTAATACCTACTTTCCTTCTTTCCTCTTCTATTTCTATAACAGCAGTTTGCTCTTTGTATAGATTGTGTACTACTCTCCTGTCTCTATACTTCATACCCGCGCTCTTTAGTATCTCGAACATTTTTTCCCATCTTACATTATCAAAAGCTTTTTCTAAATCTACAAATCCTATATAAGCGTTCTTTCCTTTTTCTATTGTTTTCTCTAAAATTACTCTTAGCGCCAGAATAGCTTCGCGAGTTCCCCTATTTCGCCTATACCCGAATTGGTGTTCTCCTAGTATTTCCTGCGCTATATTCTCCATCCTCTTCTGCACTATTCTGGTTAAGATTTTTGACGCGTGGGAAGTTAGGCTAATCGTTCTAAAGTTCTCGCATTTGTCGGCTCCTCTCTTTTTCGGTATAGTAACGATAATATTCCTCTTATAATCCTCCGGCATCTCGCCCGTTTCATATATGTATTTACCAGTTCAAACATCCTATGTACTACTTTCTGTCCCGCACATTTCAAAATTTCCGCCTGTATTTTATCTACACCCGGCGCTTTATTGTTCTTTAGTCCCCTTAGTGCTATTTCAAATTCCTCTCTCAATATAGGTTTTCCTACATCTTCCCTATCGATGCTAGATTATTCCTCTAATATCTCTCCTAATTCCTGACCCTCGTATAAATTTCCTAAGTACTGCTTCCATTTCTCCGTTTTCTCCTCTCTTCCGATCAGTATGTCCCCCGATTGACTCCTAACGTTTCTACTTATTGGTCCTATATCCCCGAAGTTCCTCTTAATTATTTTGTAAGCCTCATCGGTCTTACCTACTTGGAGCTTATCTTCTACTTCTTTGCATTTATCCTCTATCCATTGTTCTTTCGCTTTTCTACACTTTCTAATGACTTCCCACTTTATTGACTTGTAAGTTTTCAGTCCTTCCTCGTCTCGTTTGTTTTTGTAGCCTCGTCTCTTTTGTATTAAGTTTGAGATTTCGTCCGTTATCCAGGGCTTCCTAGCTTCCCTTTTCTCGTGTCCTAAAATGTTCGTAGCCGCGGAATCTATACTATTCTTGATACCCTCCCACTCAGTTTCTGCGTTCTTGATTTCGTCATTACTCGCTTAATTTATTAATTAATCTGTTTTCTCCTGGAACTTATAATTATAGAAATCACAAAGCAACAGTCCGTGGTATCATCCATTTGCCACCATATAAATTCTGCACTTATAAGTTGTAAATCTATTTCTTAAACGGAATTGCTATTAAAAAAAGGTTTACAAAACGTCATCTGTCTTTTTGTATACGATATTCTTACAGTCTCCTAGTTAGTCTATGCCTTAGTAAATGCTTTTTCAATAAAATGTGACAACTTCTGAATAAAATCTCTATTTAGGCCGTATCAGTTCACAATTACTAAAACACAATGTATTAATTTAATTTTCAAACAAAATGTATTCATTTAATTCTATTATATTTTAGATGAAATTTAATTGGAGAAATAAGATGCATGATGATCGCACAAACTGTGCATTGTGCAAATTGACGGGGCGCGTAATTTGCATTCTCGTATCTGATTGGTTTGAGGCAAATACGAAGCTGCCTTAAGACGCTATAAATTTCACCGCTCCTTACCTGTAAAAATGTTAAATGTAAAACCCAGAGTTTTGTTAAAGTGATATACGGAGGCAGGCTTGCTTCTCGTTAGGATTTACCTTAATGCTCGTTCCATATCGTTGGCATCAGCTATACAAGAAAAGCACGCATACCATATAAATTTCAAACTTATTTAAAGCGATATTTAAATTCGATTACTGAATCTTTGACTGCCTTGTTTATGTCAGATTATATATTATGTTTGGTATTATTAAATATTATAATAATTAATAGCAATTATTAATATTAGAAATACGTTTATAATTAAATAAAAATATATATTAAGACAATGCCAATTAAAAATATCACAATTTCTTACTCGCATCGAGATGGGCTGAGGAGAGACAGTACCTCAGGACTGCCTCAACTCAGCCCATCTCGTTGAGCTGCCACTGAGGTATACTTGCATGGGTATAATTTAGCATATTTATCCATTGCTGAGGTATGATTTTGTGCATGGTAACTTGATGCATTTAACATTAATTTAAATAAACAGTTTTAAAATCTTAAAACGAACTTTTCCGCACTTAGAACATCTCTATCTCGAAATTAAGTGGCCGCGAAAAAATAAACCAACACATAAATGAAGAATATGTATTTTATTTTATTATGTATTTTACGCGACAGTTTTACTTTTTTCAAATAGTCCACCATCGTGCTCTATTATGACCCATGGACAAGGTGAAGTGTGTCCTATCCACCTCAAAATCAATAGATGTCGTCTGGTAGACGTCCTTAATCAGAATCAGATGAAAAAAGATGTCTCAAATAGTCCACCATTGTGCTATCTTATGACCATGAATATGGTAGAGTGTGTTATACTCACCTCAAAATCAATAGATATGTCGTCTGGGAGACGTCCCCGATAAGAATCAGTCAAAACCCGATCGATCCGACACGATTTAGTTGAGTTATTGTGTTAACAAAAAAAAAAATGTCTCAAATAGTCCACCATCGTGCTTTCTCATGACCCATGGGCAGGGTGGGGTGTGTCTAATCCACCTCAATATCAATAAGTGTCATCTGGGAGACGCCCCCGATCAGGATCAGTGAAAACACGATCGATCCGACACGGTTTAGTTGAGTTATCGTGCTAATAAGAATAAATTTCGACGAAAACGACAACAACGAAAACGATACACACACAAAATGGTTTAAAACCAATTTTTTTTGGTTTTTAGGCCGAAAAACGAAAAATAAACCCTATAAAATTTTTTTTTCACACGATTACATTACTTTTCCGCGTATAATGGAATGGAAAAGTAATATTCTATCCGATTAGATAGAATATAGCATTTGTTTCACATATGTAAACAAATTTATTTAGGCATGATTACTTGATATGTATATTAAAATATTATTTAACAGTGTTTATATCAAAGGTAATATTGAATTTACATAAAGAATGTGGTTCTTATCTAATAAATGCGAAAATGAAATGTTATCTAATATCCTTGCATTGATCAGGGTTTACTAATATATTTGATTTTATTATTTGTTTAAGAGAAACATATTTCTTTATCCATATCAAAAATCAGCATTTAACGAATAACAAAAAGTTATTCTTTCGGCGTAAAAGCCTCCACAATGGTTTGATGAACTATTCTTGTTTTCTGGATGGATTCTGCCGAGATCACGTTTCTACTTCCATTGCAGAAGCAAATTAAAACAGTCGCTGACAATGTTCCTACAAACATTGCCTACGTCGATGTAAGATTCGTATCCAGGTCATGATTGTGAATAGTTAGTCGACTTTTCTACATAATAGGCGCTAGTCGACTGAGCTGATTGAGTTGAATTAATTAATAGTTTATGAATGCGAATAAGAATACGTTATAAGTTATTCGATTTTCTGCACTTATTTTGATAAAATAGTGTTTATTGAAACGAAAATATATACTACTGGACAAAATTAACATATCGCCAAAACTATTCATTATTTTTTACAATTATTCGAAGTTTTAAATCCTTAAACATTTTATGTATGTGGCCTAAGATATCCTCTGTCCATAGTGATAAATAATTGTAATTGTTTGACAGATTAAAAGGCAGAGTAAAAGGCAGTAAATTCAGTTACCCTAGTGATTTAAATTTAATGTTATCAAGTGAATGAAACGATTTGTCCAGTACACTTACAGTAGAAGATACACATCGTCTATGCATCTTAAGAGAAGATGAAGCAGTGAATGCGAGGCACGTAGCCAGCGATATGTATTTTTTTAGGAGTTAGGCAATCAACAATTAGTCTAACTGGTAAAAGTTTCCACGAACTTGGATGTTACTGTAGAACTCCAAGACAAGATCGCAATCAGTATACAGATGAAAGAGATGAGAGATATCTTATGTAAGTCGTCTGAAGAAACAGGCATTCTACCAGTTTAGAGCTAAGCAGAACTCTAGCAGCGGCTCAAACTGTAGAAATTTATGGATGAATGGTCAAGAGAAGGCTTAATGAAGGAGGACTGGATAGTAGAAGACCAGCTACTGCACCACTGTTCACTAGAGAACGCAGAGTTACTAGATTGCGCCTTGCAAGAGAATACGTAAATTGGACCATTGACGATTGGAAGCGAGTTGTGTTTTCAGACGAAACAAGACTAAGTCTTATTTCACCAGATGTACGTCAATGTGTCTGGTGGAGGCCAAGGAAGACGTTTTCAGTTTGCAGATTTTTTAGTGGATCAATAATGTTCTGAAGCCCAATTCCAGAAGCTCAGATATGAACCCCATAGACCATCTATGGGATACACTAAAATGACCAGTTAGACGTCACATACCAGCCTCTATGACTCTTAAAGAACCCGAACAAGTTGTTATTATCGAATGGGGCCAATGAAAGCAGTAGTAAGAGCTAGAGGAGGATCTACACGCGACTAAATTCTTACGATTTAATTTCACTTATAATTTTTATTCTAAAGTTTTCCATTAACACCATTTTCATTGTATTTGATACTATTGTTCCTTTATGATATTTATTAATGTTTCATCCGATAATACTATTCTATGTGTTAAATATTAGTTGAACTTACTTAATTATATCATGTAGGTACGATGATTTAAATCTTCGAAAAAATAGAAGTAATATCTGTGAAGTCTCACTGATGCGTTAATTTTGTGTATGAGTTTATGTCTCATTGATTCTCATTAATTGATTGATATTGAGATTAATTGAGACAAATCGATTGATTGTTGTTAATATTATTTAATAATAAGTTTTTTATAAACAGACGATTTTCTAAAGGAATCGTGGAGAATACATATATATTACTCAATAAAATACTCTTTGTTCACCTCGGAAAGCGAGAAGCCGTTTTATTTATTGACTCACATTTCAATTGGAAAGGAATCCTTTTTTCTAATATTAAGGTAAAGTGTGCGATATATATTTGCCTTTGGATTTTCTTTATTCTACGAAGTCAGCCAATATAGAAAACGAAACCATTTGTATCTTTATGTATTTGTATTGAAATTCTTAAGAATGCTTATCTATATATAAATATGGTAAACGCTTCTATTGAATGGTTGGATACATACATATTTAACTGGCATAATGCCGGAAGATAATAACTGTAGTAGATATTCAAATCAAAAATACAGAAATTATACAAAATTCATTATTTTACCCATTTAGATATGTTTCTATTTATCGAAATATTGTTATTTATCAAAGATATTATCGAAAAAAAAATTCGAAAAGTTCATGGGAACAAAAAGCAATCGAGGGATATTATTGAATATTAATCTTTTGTTTTTAATAATTCGAAAATATAATAATCTCCTATAGAGGTGGCTGCGACAATGTAATACCTACTGGGATATGGGGTGGGGGGGTGGGGTGGCTAAATGTCGGGGTGTCATTGTATGCTTTGGTTCAAATCTTAACGGGGATAGTTTGGTATCTCTCCTTGAGTATGAGAGTGTTTGTCTTTGTCTTTATGTGTAACCTTACCCTCTCTAGCCTGAGACTTTAGAGAAGAAGTCCCCAAACTTTTTTGGCCCGTATACCACGTGCCAATTTTTTCTATTTTGGGTTTTTACCTCTGTTTCCTTAATATTGATTTTTTACATCAACTTAAATGTGCTTTTAAAACCGATACAGAGCTGACACTTTGATAGGGTTTTTACATTACATTATGGTATATGGGTTTGCACTTCATCAGCCAGTGATCGGATGGGTAGTCCCTTAGCGATTCCCTCTTATCCGGGTCATTATCCAAAAATGTTATCCCATAAAAGGAGCAATTTAGGCACGTCCCCCGCCTTAAGCCTCGCCTCCTCTAGGATAACAGGGGCCCCTAATATAAGGTACCTCTTATCCTCCAGTGCGGGGCAGGTGTAAAGAAGATGAATCGAGGTTTCCTCGTCTTCTTTACAGTATCTGCAGGCCGGGCTGTCAGTCAGTCTCAGCTTGTCCTTACATGCATTCAAAGTACTAGGGCTCTGGCTTTGTGCCTGTTCAATTTAATGAACTCTTGAGCCCATCTCTCAATCTCTGAGTATTCAATGAAGAGTTTGGTTATTCGACAACCCGTTACTCCTCTCCATCTTTTATTGTGCTGGACTCTTGCCCAGCCATTGATGCGGTCTCTGATCAGATTCCGACTTATTCCCACTGCAGTCCTGTGGTGGTTCTGGTCCATAGAGGTTTTCGCTGGTCCCTAGTCAGGCAAGGTCATCTGCAATTAGATTTCCCTTAATGTCATTGTGCCCAGGTATCCATAAGAGTTCCACCGATCCCTTCTTTGCTAAGTGGTTCAATGCTTCATAGCAATTATAAACCAGCTTCGACTTTGTCGTTGCTGAATTCAAGGCTGCTAACGGCGCCCTACTATCCAAGCAGATACATACCTTCTCTTGGGTCCGATTTTGGTCGGCGCCCAGAACACCACATGTAATTGCAACTAGCTCGGCCTGGAGTGTAGTAGTGTATTTGCCCAGGGGACAGGTTTTACCTATACCATCGCGTCGCCTATACACCCCCGCACCCGCTCTATTCCCACTCTTGGTTTCGGTTTATTAGTCAGATTTTAAATATCCTTCCTAGTTGGGACGTTTAAAATTTAAATTAATAATTAAGTTAAATTATCGTAGTATATAAGATATGGCTACGAAACACTAGTTAGCTATTTATATTTTTGAAAATATCTCTTTAAAACATTTCTTCTGAAAATTCGGGAAACAAATGAACAGTCTTTGTGTCTGACATTTGTATTTATAAATGTAGAATTAAACAAGTCCGTGCAAGCACAATTGGTTCAAGCATGCGCCATCTTTGCAAAGCTCTGGTACAAGTTTGGACAAGTGTTGCTATTGAGCGTATGGGCGCAATGCATTCCTACTGGTATCAAATGCGCAAGCCTTTACAAGTTCACACGTATGCGACCACCAAACGAATAGCCGGCTTACACAATTTTATGAAATGTACATATAATAATTAAGAAAGTATATATCTATTATAGGAAAGTATTACGTAAGGACCTACATAAGTATTATCTGTGTTAGGTCGATTTATACATTTACGGGGAGCCAACATTTTGGTGACAGCCCACCTAAATGTGATCCACTCCCGTGGACCCCCATTTACATCTTATGTACCCCAATTTCTTTTCATTGCCATGTACCCCCTGTAGGTCGAAGTCGATAGACAACTTTGAGAATGACTTAATAAAGTTAACTACTATTTAAGAGACTACCAATATGTTACTTCTTACACCAATATACAAAATGTGTCTAAATTAGCAAGAGATACGACATAACAAGATTTGAGATATTTGAACTATAT
Organism: Rosalia funebris; assembly: GCA_037954035.1. Classification (NCBI taxonomy): domain Eukaryota; kingdom Metazoa; phylum Arthropoda; class Insecta; order Coleoptera; family Cerambycidae; genus Rosalia; species Rosalia funebris. The sequence continues at coordinate 33,238,533 of JAZFAV010000002.1, forward strand.
TCTGCACTATGTATAATGTAATGTTTTTTTTAATTGTACAAAATATGTACTAAATATATTTCTTCAGAGAATAGTTTTATATTTGGTTGTATCTAACGTAGTTTATTTCACACGTGACATTCATAAGTGTTGTACATATTGGAATTTATGTTACTATAAATGGTAATTCTATAGATCAGACTATAGAGACAACATAATTGCCATAATCTAGTTCCGAGTACAGATGATTTATAACTTTTTATAAGGATGGTAGGCTATTTATGTAGACGAAAATTTCCTTTGAATCCAGGATTATTCTGAAATTTTCTAGACAAAAAATTATTTCCTTCAAAAATAACTATTTAGTTATAGACTGCCTCTCAATTACTTTGAAATTCAATTCTCTCTTAATTATTATAGTTGTCCATTAACTGAATCTTGCTGTTGTATGGCGACGAGGAAAGGGTATAATTATCAAGTTTTCCTACCGAGATAGTAATTGGTTTCATTGCTGTGTTGAGAGTTAAACTTTACTATTTTATTCACGCTTTATCTATTTTCATTCTCACATTATCTTATCATGATTAATTGTCTATTATAGACAATTAATCATTAATTGTATTGTATATTACATGAAATAATAGACAATGCAATCTTTCATTCACGGGCATAGGAAACGGCGACCTGTCTCTTTAAGACGCGGCAGTTTATTATTGACATTGGTGTAGGTAGTAGTACGAGTCCTCCGAATTATAGTCGATTATGTGTTATATCAACATCGTGAAATATATAAAAACGGATAAAAGCTGTGAAATTCAGTTAGTGACAATATGTAACGATTAAACCAGGGATTTGAGTGCCAACATGATGTAAATAAGGGGTGGACTTACAATGAAGAGCAGATTACATATAAAAATTATTCCCATATTAATTTACATTTCATTGCGGTGCCGTTTAGGAACAAATGAGTATTTGCAATTGTATTCCTAGAAATGCGTAGTCAGATCCGGGGGCCGGGTTATCACGTCGCCGTATTGTAAAAATGATAAGGATAACACAGTAGTTCTTCAAGGTAATATCACCACACACCTAATACTATTTACGCGTATGATCACATGAATATATTACTAGTAGCTGCTCTAAATTCTCAGCAGTCAATGAGCGAGTCTATCAGTAAATATCCATCTATAATGTGATATTGACCATTCTACATTAACGGAAGTCAATGAAGCATACTAGAAATATGAATGATGTTGTAAAAGCTTCATATTGATTCAGCAGGTAGCAGGCGGACGGTCAGTAAATAAATATTATTTAGTATATAATTGTTGGTTGATGTCCTACTAATTTAATACAAACAGTTAATTTACATTACAAAAAAATGAGCCAAAGTGTGGACAAGCTACTGATATGAAACGTTTTATTGTATAATTTATTATCATCATCATGAGGTCATCAGTCCTAAGACTGGTTGGACGCTAACCTCCAGCTTCTCCTATCTTGTGCTAACCTGCGCATTTCGCTAATTGTGCTACAACCTACATCCCTTACTATTTGCGAGCAGTAGTCTAATCTAGGCCTACCTCTGCCTTTCTTCACTCCTATTTTTTCCTTCAAAATATTGCGGACTATTCCCCCATGTCTCAGCAAGTGGCCTACCATTCTATCTCTTCTCTTCTTTATGTTTTTCCACATACTTCTTTTCTCGCCGATTTTCTCTAATACATCTTCGTTTGTAACCCTATCAGTCCACGGTATTTTCATCATTCTTCGGTAACACCACATCTCAAAAGCTTCTAATTTCTTCCTACTTGATTCCCCTACCGTCCAGGTTTCGCAACCGTATAGTGCCGGGCTCCATACATACGTTTTCAAAAGTCTCTTTCTTGTTTCTAAGTTTATTATCCCCGAGCATAAAAGTGCTTTCTTTTTGTTAAAAGCTACTCGACCCTGCGCTATTCTTTGTTTTATATCTTTATCGCTTCTTCCATCCCAATTTATTTTACTTCCTAAATAAGTGAAGTATTTAACTTCCTCCAATCTTTCATTATTAATTTGTACTATCGTTTTTGCTCTGCTCTCGCGCCTTCTGCACACTAACACTTTAGTTTTGTTTTTATTCGCCCTCATTCCGTATTTCTCTGTCAACACTGCCTCCATTTCGTTCAACGCTGATTCTAATTCCTCTTTACTAGATGCTAATACTGCTATATCATCCGCGATTCTCAGCAGTTTTAGTTTCTGTCCCTGTACTTTAATCCCGAAATCCACTCTATCTTTTACGACATTAATCGCCTGTTCGATGTACAGATTAAAAATTAGTGGTGATAGCGTACATCCTTGTCTTACTCCTTTCCTAATACCTACTTCCCTTCTTTCCCCTTCTACTTCTAAAACAGCAGTTTGCTCTTTGTATAGATTCTGTACTACTCTCCTATCTCTATACTTCATTCCCGCGCTCTTTAGTATCTCGAACATTTTTTCCCATCTTACATTATCAAAAGCTTTTTCTAAATCTACAAATCCTATATAAGCGTTCTTTCCTTTTTCTATTGTTTTCTCTAACATTACTCTTAGCGCCAGAATAGCTTCGCGAGTTCCCCTATTTCGACTAAACCCGAATTGGTCTTCTCCTAGTATTTCCGCCGCTCTATTTTACATCCTCTTCTGCACTATCTGGTTAAGATACTTGACGCGTGGGAAGTTAGGTTAATCGTTCTAAAGTTCTCGCATTTGTCCGCTCCTCTCTTTTTCGGTATAGTAACGATAATGTTCCTCTTATAATCCTCCGGCATCTCGCCCGTTTCATATATGTATTTTACCAGTTCGAACATCCTATTTACTATTTTCTGTCCCGCATATTTCAAAATTTCCGCCTATATTTTATCTACATCCGGCGCTTTATTGTTCTTTAGCCCCCTTAATGCTATTTCAATATAGGTTTTTCTACATCTTCCCTATCGAATCTTTCCTCTAATATCTCTCCTAATTCCTGACCCTCGTATAAACTTCCTAAGTACTACTTCCATCTATCCGCTTTCTCCTCTCTTCCGATCAGTATGTCCCCCGATTGACTCCTAACGTTTCTACTTATTGGTCCTATATCCCTGAAGTTCCTCTTAATTATTTTGTAAGCCTCATCGGTCTTACCTACTTGGAGCTTATCTTTTACTTCCTTGCATTTATCCTCTATCCATTGTTTTTTCGCTTTTCTACACTTTCTAGTGATTTCCCACTTTATTGACTTATAAGTTTTCAGTCCTTCCTCGTCTCGTCTGTTTTTGTAGCCTCGTCTCTTTTGTATTAAGTTTAAGATTTCGTCCGTTATCCAGGGCTTCCTAGCTTCCCTTCTCTTGTGTTCTAAAACGTCTGTAGCCGCGGAATCTAGACTATTCTTGATACCCTCCCACTCAGTTTCTGCGTTCTTGATTTCGTCATTACTCGCTTTATTTATTAATTGATCTGTTTTCTCCTGGAACTTATATTTCATATTCTGATCCCTCAATATATTTATACGTTTCTTATCCTTCCGGGTTTTCAGATTTTTGAATTTTAACCTAGCTTTCATGACCCAGGTGTACCGCCTCCTAATGCGATTCTTGAACAATGTATTCGCGACTACCATCTTGTGCTTCTCACAGAATTCTATCAGTCTGCTACCTCTCTCGTTTCTGTTTCCTAGTCCATAAGGACCTACAAATTCTCCTTCTTTCCCCTCCTCTACGACTGCGTTAAAATTTCCCACTATTATTAAATTTTCATGACCCTTCACAAATCCTATTACCTGCTTTACGTCCAAATAAACAGCTTCTAACTCCTCCTCACTATGGCTAGAAGTAGGCATGTATACTTGCACTATTACTATTTTCACTGGTTTCGAATCTAACCTGACCAATATAACTCTCTCGCTGTATTGTAGGTAGCTATCTACACACTGTCCTGCGTTCTTCTGCATAACGATTCCTACTCGTTTCCATTTACCGATCCTG